>CM072886.1:28525079-29775079 GCA_037013685.1 Acridotheres tristis
GAGTAAGTGCATTATCCTCACAATTTTGTGATTTTTTTTTAATAATAAAGAGCAATATTGTTGGTGGAACTGTGAGAAAGGATCTGGGAAATAGAGTTGTTTCTATATAGTTTAGTGCACACTACCAGTCCCAACAAACAGAAAATGTAAATCTGCTGCATACCCACTGCATAGCCCAGACGTTTACCCTTGACAAAGTCCAGTTCCATTTCATATATATACACATCTATAGTTCATCCTGGCTCCTGACACTAGTCCTGATGAATCTTTGGCTCATTGCTGGGCAGATGCCTGAGCTGGTGGGCATGGCTAGAATCAGTGCTAGTTATTGCTGGGTTTCTATTGTGTGGGTAGTCTCCCTCTATTGCTTTATGGGGCCAAGCCATGCCTGTTCCCTGTGGGAACAGACTTAGGGTGCCCAAATACTTTGGCACTTGGTGAGAGGTGTTCACCTACCATCAAGGTGTTCAGACTGCAAGAGTTGGATGTGCTGGGTGGGCCCCCATCCTGCCCTGCTGAGGAGGAAGCTCAACTTCTGCATAGCACAGGGGTTTGTAGGCACAGAGAGTAGGAGCTGTCAGAGTGTGGGTCAGGAGGTTAATGGTCTGGATGGCCCAGAGGTCAGGGCTCATCCTGACTAGTCTAGGCACAAGCCCATCTTAACTGGTAAGCAGAGTTCCCTCCACTGTCACATTTATTTATATTTGGACAAATTCTGCGAAGCATTCTAAACTAGCATTTTATACTTGCCTCTGGGAAGATGTTGAAAGCTTTCAGCTCCCATTAAACTCATGCTTTGCATAGGTATGGGTAAACCTTTAGTGCACTTTTCACTTCTCCAGTCTCAAGACAACAGGGAATAAATTTTCTCTGTTCTATAAAAGTAGCTTGTCTTCTTATGCGCTGTGTAGGGTCTGGGACCTGAGTGTGATCCACAGTGGCAGGTGTGGGTGAGTGCAGCAGCCTTCCTGCTCTGCACCTCGGTTTCCTTGAGGAAGAAGCCCTGATACAGTGACCAGACCCAGGCATCATGCCTGAGGCAACAGGGGCTGGGACTGCAAAGAACATGACCATCCATGCCTGCTCACCCAACAGTCCTTTTCTGGCACTTTACAGCTGAGTGGCACAATAATTGCATTTTCCATCTGTGCCTTTGTCCCTACCTGTGACCAACATGCTCTTCCTGAGTGCTGGAGATAACTTCACAGTTTAACCTACTTTAATGAAGTTTTCTGCAGGAGGCACTGAAATTCATAACCACTCTTCACATCTTGTATTCTCAGTGATTCCCCCACGGTTCCTGGCTTAGGGCAACAAGTACAAGTCTACAGAACCTGTGTAGCTGTGTTCTGGTATAGCCAGCATAAATTGCTGTTTTCCCATAAGTGGTCGTGTTTGGACATGAAAGTATTAAATCTATGAGAGAAAAACTTTGAGAAGGCCGTTTGTGTCTTTTGCATTAATCATCATTGCCACCCACACTTTAAAAAATATTCCCGAAAATTCTGTGTCAGATAACATCATGTGTGATTAAGATATACATTCCTTAGCTTTGAGCATAAATAAAGAGCAATGTATTTACAAAATATTATGATTGGCAGTTATAATTTAATTACCAGTCATGATTTATTAAATTATTTTGTCACTATAAAATACTAGTAAGGCAATGAAAAAGAAAAAACGTTTTTCTTTAACGGCAATCTCCTATTATTCCAGAAAGTTTTTAAGCATAGAAGAGAGAATTTCATCATCTTAAGTGCTCTTGAAAGACAATTTTTGCACATGTGAAAAACAGGACAGAGTGTAGCGACAGACTGTATTATTTTGATGAAAAGTCTCACAAGCTGCCAACACAGTGATAAATGTTCTGTGATATTGAACTGATTATTTGCCTTTTGTCTTTTGCCTTTTGTTTTCCCCTTTTTTCTTTCTACCTGGACTATTGTTCTGTTTAATTGGCATTTGGAGTGAAAACAGAAAAATAGATAATTTACAAAAGAGATTAAAAATTACCATCCAATTAAAAATTCGTCTCTGATTCCAAATTTCTAAAAGAACCCACCCAACAACTTAGGTCTAAACAGTACTTCAAACTGTGTCAACCATATTTTAAAATTCACAGGTAGTTATGCAGTTCCCAGGTAAATGAAAATATCTCTCAATTCAAAACAAAGGCAAAGTAGCTGATTTGCTTAACCTCATAAACCCTAAGGAAGTTTGTGCTGCACCTCTCTGAGTATTATATTGTTCCATATGCTGTCACAACTCTCTCTGGGGAGATGCACATTTCCTGTATCCCCCAGCAGGGAAAAAGGAAAGTTAACCATTCGAATGGGAGTGACAATTACAAATCCTACATCCCACTAAGAGCAGAGATGATTAAAGAGAAATTTCATGCGCTGAGTTCTTTTATCTTGGCTCAGTAGTAATGCTGCTTAATGATACTCCTCACTCCCTCAGTTAGCTCTTTACGATAGTGTATAAAATGAGAAACTAGACAAAACTGAAAGTCATGTGTGACAAAAAAGAATTTAACACCCAACAGTTGCATGTTTTAGGCCTTTTCCCCTCTGTTATGAGAGACAAATCAGTTGTGCTCAACAGATTTACACTCTGTTAACTTTTGTGTCTATGGATGACGTCAAGGTAATAATTTTGAATCTTGTAAGACAGAAGGAACCTAATTCTCCGTTTGAGATCTTTTTCAGAGGTGAAGGTAGGTAGGGGGTGGTATTTTTTCTGATTTTTCTAAGACAGATTCTCCTTTCTCCAGACATAGCTCCCTGCTTTTCTGCTTGTTCAGCTGATGTGAATCTTATAGATTTTTTATGAAGTGTCTATTCAAATAGGAATTGTTCTTGCTTAGGCTTTATTTTATAGCTTTGTATTGGCGCCTTTTAATTTTTGACCTATTAAAATTTCTTGGAGTACATAGCTGCATGCAAGTAGATACACTATCTAGTCCAACCACAGTGTGCTTTCACAAGAAATACTTTAAAGCTGTTTATGCAATATCCTTGCATACTATCATTTAGTTATCTTATCTTGTGATGTGTATTAATAAGTTAGAAGATGCTGAGTAAATAATTTCACCCCCTTGAAGTGCCTGGCTTATTATTATTCTGCAGCTGGAAATCACCAGAGCATAAAAAACCAAGCACTTCAATTACAGTGTAGCAGTACGTAAAATATAAATCTGTGTGAGCAAGAAATGTATTTCCTGCATATCCTTGGTGCAGTTGAGGTGGTAGGGCTCTCTCAGCGTGCTAGCAGCACTGTGCTGGTTAGATACACAATGTGATGTGCAGAGGACATACCTATCCCCACAGGCCCACACCCTCTTTATTTTTTAGAACAATGGCATCTTGAGCAAAGAGAGCAAAATTCAGCAGCACATTTCTAGAGTTAATAAAGGCTTTCAGTTTAATAAGAGCAACACTATTAAATCAGCAAGTACATTTTAAATGTATATTCTAGTTATAAGTTGTAATAGGTGAATTTTTCTTGCATCTGCACTGCTGTTAAGATTTTTGTTTTAGAGGTCTCTGCATGTTTGTTACAGCTTAAGAAGTGGAAGTAAACCTATTACAGCAGCCTGATCTGGCCTCCTTTGATAGGACTTTCGTTGCCTTCAGTGTGAGCTGGATCATGCACTTAATGCCATGGTCGTTTGCCCTGAGAGGCTCACTTAAGAGCCCTTTAGTCACCTTTCTGGAAGCTTTCAAGCTGTTGCGTCTAAGAATTGGCAAGAGGTTTGAAACTGAAAAGAAATTCTGGCATCAGACACCTGGCAGCATCATTAATCACTGGTTAAAAAAAAAAAAAAAAAAGAGATTTGGACACAGTGCCAAATCCTTGTTTGCCTCCATCACATTTTTATATAATGGATGTGCATAATGCCTCATCAAACCATACAACTCAGCTTTCCTTCAATACGTAGACATAAAATGCTCCAAGCACTAAGAAACAAATAGCAGCATGAGTCTTCTTAAGCGCCAAATTATTTTTTTTTGTTTCCTTCCATAGTCATTCTAAAACACATTACAGGCTGTTGCTGTTATGTGGGGAACAGTTCTGCTTGGGCCAAAAAAGCATATCTGCCTCTAGGACCTCTCTTTCATGATAATTGCCACAGTATTGCAGTTTTCTTCTGTAGTGACAGGAAATGAAATTCAAATTTTGCCTTTCTGCTTAGCCCACATAGATATTTAGCCAGAGATGTTAAGAAAATTCTCTGCAATTATGCTAGCTGAGAGTCTATTATCCCTTCAAATCCATGGTCTGCACAGAAGGGAAATCTGAAAGGACTATTTCAGTCATTTAGGGTGTATGTTTCTCTGGCACACTCATAATCTGAGCAAAGCCATTATTTGGAAGTCAGTTGCACTCAATCATTTTGCCTGCTAATGAGGAGTTACTGAATCCTCCAAGCATTAATCCCATTTAGGAAAACACAAAGGCAATCTGTACCTTGTATCAAGCAATTATGATTGCATTGAGCTTGAGGAATTCAGTTATTTGTTGGAGGTTGTTTTTCCCACAACAGACCCTGTAAATAGAATTACCAAGCCTTTCAAATGTTAATTTGTTAAGAAAAATATAATGGCTAATAAAGACAATTAAGTTTGTATTGTAAATACTGGACTGCAGGACTAAAGCTGCCGTGGCTTGTGAAGAAAGCGTGGCACAACTCTATGGAACTGCTAAGTCTGCAAACTATCTTCCTAACTGAATAAAGAACATGTAGATATTAACATCAGCCACAAAAATATGTTTCATGCAAGGTAAATGTAACACAGTGTCAAAGAATATGTGGCTTGATATGAGAATTTCTTTCATACAATGGTAGTTAAGTAGGGAATACTGAAGATCTGAGACTGAAAAATGTACAAAACACTGAGCCAGCATGCAGCTGGATAAATACATCATGCAGTGGGTGAGCAGCTAGCTCACAGCTACAGTGTCAAGAGTCATAGTAAATGTGGTTATATCAGGCTGGTGACGGGTCGCTACTGGGGTTCCATAGGGCTCCATTTAAGTCCAGAGCCCTTCAATGTATTCATAAAGGACTTGGATGCAGGACTGGAAGGTAAGTTTGCCAAAGACACTAATTTGGGAGGAGCTGGTTATTCCCTTAAAGGCAGAGAGGCCTGCAGAGAGACCCCCCCCAAATTAGAGGGTTGGATAATCACCAACCATATCAAGTTTAACAAGTGCTGGATCTGCATCTAGCATGGGGCAACCCTGGATATATGGACAGACTGGGGAATGTGAGGCAGGAGAGCAGTGCCACAAAAAGGGATCTGGGAGTCCTGCTCAGTGGTGAGTTGAATATGAGCCAGCAGTGCCCTGGTAGCCAGGAGGGCCAACCCTGTCCTGGGGACATCAGGCACAGCATCACAGCCAGGCAAGGGAGGGCATTGTCCTGCTCTGCTCTGCTCTGGGGCAGCCTCACCTCTAGTGATGTCTCCAGGTTTGGGTGCCACAACATGAGCAAGATATAAAATTATTAAAGAGGAAGGCCACAAAGATGGTGAAGGGCCTTGAGGGGTATCCATATGAGGAGCAGCTGAGGTCACTTTGTCTGTTCAGCCTGGAGAAGAGGAGACTGAGGGGAGACCTTAAAACATTCTACAACTTCCTACTGAGTGGAAGAGGATGAGCAGGCATTAATCTCTTCTGGTGACCAGTGACATGGCCCAAGGGGACGGCCTGAAGCTATGCCAGAGGAGGTTTAGGCTGGATATCAGGGAAAGAGTATTAACCAAGAGGGTGTTTGGGCACTGGAATAGACTCCCCAGGGAAGTGGTCACAGCACCAGCCTGATGGAACTCAAGAGGTGTTTGGACAATGCTCTCAGGCACATGGTGTGACTCTTGGGGTTTCCTGTACAGAGCAGGAGTTGAACTTCAATGATCCCTGTAGGTCCCTTCCAACTCAGTATATTATATGACTGCATAATCCTTTCCTCAGTAATATGGCACTGCTGGATGAAAATCCCGTAACTCAGAGCATTGTATAAATCAAGATTGGAGCTCTAACTCTTTACAATGTGCTCTTTCTGCCTCAGCAAGAACCCAGCTATGCCTATTGGCACCACAAATTTTGAAAAAGAAGGTGCATGATTTTTAGGTCTGAGTTCAGGGATGTCAAAGTATGTTTTGAGAGGAAAAAATTGACGGGCCTTTTTCCTCTTTTTTTTTAAAAAAAAAGACATGATTGCAGATTGTGATTTATTCCATTTTAATATTTTTTTGCTCAGAAGACAAATATTGTTTATAAAATTGAGAAACAGAGGAAAAATGTAATAGGGTGTGTATAAATCATGGAGCCCTTGATGTCTGCAAGTTTACTCTCATACTCATAACTTGTCTGGTCCCAACTATGTTGCTATAGAAGTTGTTTACAGAGTGCAAAACAGGACAGATTTCCAGTGTTCGGTGCTTCCGCTTCATCCAGAAATACTGTGAGAAGAGTGCTGCTGTTTCAGTACTTCCTCTTTCAGTCTCACTTGGAACAGGAGCTCAGGAAAGCAGGCAGAGGAAAAGTCAGCAAGAGAAGGGCTCTGTTACAGCTGGAGAGAGCAGGAGAGAGGCACTTGAGAGGAAAACAGTGCGATCTGTGCTAAGAATATCAGCTCAATGCCTGTCCTTCAGACTGACAAGTCGAGTTCAAGTGAACCTCATTCCCTTCTGGCCATCCTTACTCCCTAAGTGAGACCACTATAGGACAGTGAGATCAGGAAAGCGTCATTGGAAACTCTAAAAGCCTGAAGCTTGTCTTGTAATCTCATGTGTCTTCACTATTGGTTTGTGTTAGCAGAAGAAACACCATGCTCACTAGATTCCTCAAGCAAAAACCACAAGCATGTGTTTTGAAAATTCAGCCAAATGTGAAAGGTGCTCTACAAATTAATCAGATATAAATAATTCATAGTTTTGGGGTTTTTTTTTGGCTTCCACAGAGATCTAAGATATTTTTGAAGCTCTCTAGCCTTTTTCAAGGCCAGATTTATATCTAGACAAAGCAGAGCTGAAATATTGGCAATGTAGCATGTACTTATTTCCAACATGACAAAAATCAGCTTCCTCCAGGTTGTGACAGACCTCAAACTTCTCTTCTTGAACATGAGCACACGAAGAGGTGAAA
Source organism: Acridotheres tristis (assembly GCA_037013685.1). Classification (NCBI taxonomy): domain Eukaryota; kingdom Metazoa; phylum Chordata; class Aves; order Passeriformes; family Sturnidae; genus Acridotheres; species Acridotheres tristis. Next base: position 28,532,229 of record CM072886.1, read on the forward strand.
AGGGCTACATATGTGTCATGAAGTCACTTTACTGACAAATAAGAAATTGAGAAAAAACTGTTGTTGGATCCAGATGCTCTTAATAGGAAGCAAAGATATGTGCCTGGGATGTGACTCCCCTCTTACCAAGAGACTGCTGACTCCACAGTTGAGCTCTTTATTTCCAACTACTGTTCCAGGTAGCTGACATGCACAAGTCCCACTGCCTGTTTTGTTTCTTTTTTTATTTGCTGCTCTCACAGATGCTTGCTCACTGACTTCCAAGGACACAAGGAAGGGTCCAATTTATCCAACCCCCGCACTTGTGGAAGGGCACCAGCTCTAAATGTTACTGAGACCCCATCCTGGGGCTCACACTGATGATCCCAGCAGTGCAGCAGGAGCAGACCTTTCTCAGGGTTGTTTGTGCTTTCACAGCTGTGCTCACCTTCATGCTCATCTCTGTGGGAAGGACACCTGAGCTTAATGAATGTAAAAGTCCAGCATGAGGAAGGAAATGACTTGGTCTTTCCACTTTTCCAAGAGCAGAACCAACCCCACAGGAATTCCTCAGATTGAGTATGGGTAGCACACTTTAATTCTGTAAAACTTGAATTTGCTACAATAAAACATCCACCAATAATAATAATTTTTAATCTCCTTCCCTGTCTATATTCTGAGGAAGATCCCTGTGTTGCTTTTGTCCACATTTTACTCATTAAATAATGTGTTCTTAGTGATGCTATCACTTGTTCACAGTGGTAAAATATTTTGATTAAAGATCATATATAAATGTTCTGGGATGGGAATTTGAAATGTGTGTGTGTATGTGTAAGTATGCATCTCCTATTTTTTCTGACCTCCAGGGAGGATATAATACTGGGCTGGGAGTTAATATCTGTTCTGCCACTAAAACAATGCAAGGAAAAATCTGAAAATACTGAACTTTCAGAACTGTTAAAAAACCATACCTTTATGTGCCAGTGTTTTTACAAATATGCGTGTGAAACCTTTAATATAGATAATTGCAGAAACTAAATATCCACATTTTAAATTCAAATTTAATAATTTTCAGGGCTGGCAGGTCAACTTTAATTTGAAAATCAAGTAAGACTGTATGGAACTTATTCAGAAGGAATCATAAAAAAACAAATGTCAAGAAGATATATGTTATAAAAACAGGATAGATAGCACAGTTAAGAATTATAACAGGAAAAGGTTATATCAAAACAAAATATTTGGGGCAGTGATTGGATGGTCTGAATTTTGTGAAACTAAAGCAAGTAAAATGAGAGATAAGGTCTTTCAAATTCTGCATGACCTCAGATGTGAGTGCAGAAGCATTTCTGTTGTGGCATTGGAATCACAGGAGATGTAGTCTCAGATGATGGAATTGATAATTAAATTTGTGCCAGGAAGCTATACCTTTTAATGACTTTGCAGTTCCTCTCACATTATTAAAAAAATAAAAACAAAAAAATCATGCTTATTATGGAAGTGATTGAGGATGACCAGGAACAGAGCCAGCCTGTGGTATTCACCCTATCAAGACAATTTGTAGGCTGAAGAAAGTTACCTGAGAAAAAATAGCACCAAGAGCCATCTTTGTCCCCATGTGAGGGGCAGGAGCTGCCAGCTTTGCCTAGGTGGAGAGCAGGGATGTTCCCAGTGATTAACAAAACCTGCTCAACCAGGGCTGTAGGAGGGTCTGTGGGCATGGTCTGCAGAGGCCAGTGAGAAACCATGCAGAAAAGAAGGAGCTGTGAACCCTTTCCTCTTGCCTGCCTCACTCGCACTCTGAGCTGGAGGGAGAAGGACTTTCCCAGTTGTAATCCATAGTTGGAGTTTCTCTGTCAAACCTAAGGGCCCCTTGTCGTGGCTTTTGAGGGAATCATCTGGCCTTGCTTTTTTCATCCTGTGTGTTTGAGGGTGGAGTGAGTACAGGCAATATGACTGCAGCACAGTAATGCTTCGGGTACCTGATGAAATGGAAAATCTGGCATTCATCAATTTTTTAAAGTTGAGGAATTACAACCTACACATTTATACATCCCAGAAAAGTCTTGCTTTAGAAGAATGATATTCTCTGTCCCTTCTGCTGAAATTGGGTTTTAAGCTAAAAGGAGAGAGTCACAGCAGTCTTTCTCTAGCTAGAAATATCTCCTGACATTTTGGAGCATCTACATCAGCTTCATGGGCACTGCACTTGCTAAGACCACAGTGATCACTTGCCACAGCTGTTTGTGTGCTCAGAGGAACATTTGGATCTTGGAGCTGGGTGCCAGGGCAGACTCAGGTGACTGGTTCTCTTAAAACCAAGGTGCTCTGGAGGATGATCAACAGCAAATCTTTTAGGCAGATGGGAAAACTTAAAATTAAATTAAAAAAACCCCCAAAACCTCAACAGAAAATGCTTATGTAAAACACATCAAAATGATGGGAATTGTTTCAACACAGGAATGTTTTCTTAGATCAGGGCCTCCAAGATTTTACAGGCAAGATCTTAACACTTCAGACAAATTTCCCCCAAGAGTCAGTAATCAGCAATCACTACACACAATCTATTTTTCAAATAAAGTCTTTATTTGCATTCATATGAAAGAAGCAAATTGTTGGACTGTGCACAGTGTTATTTTTAAGAGGGTGAAATGGGGAAACAATGGTGTATGATACAAAGGCTAATGCAAATAGATTCTGAGACAATTCCTGGAATTTCTGGCTTATGAAGCATTTGCAAAAACTAAGTTACAAATAACTGCTAGAATGGATGCTGAAAATCACTATTTTGTTACTGGTGATTCTAACAAAGAGAGGAACTACTGTGGAGGGTTTCTTTCTAGTCTGATATAGTCTCAGTAAATCAGAATATGATGACAGCCCCTAAAGGGGAAGTGGTCACTTCTTAAAATTGCCAGATTTTTAGGTTCCTTTTTACAGTAAGCTCCTTCTAGCAATCTTACAATCACAGAATAGAAGTGTGATTTGCTTTTTTTCTTTTTCTTTTTCTTCTCTCCAGAATGAATTGACCACAAATGCTTAACATTCTTGTTTTATTTTCATTGCTGATGCTGGAGAAGAAAAGATAAGCACATATATTAAACTTTTTCTAAGGCACATATAACAGCACTGAGAATATTTGCAGAGCAGAGTCATTATTTGGCTCCAAGTGCCAAAAGAATATTTATTCAGCCTTTGTGCATAATATAATCTAAAGAGGGGCAAGTGACATTTCAAAAGGTAAGACTGCTTCCTCTCCCAAATTTCTGCTTTTAATTAACTGAAACTCAATGTTAAAGTTTCTTTCATTCCTTTCTCCCCCCATTCTCCTGTCAGTCTGGGAGCCTTAAATGCTGTACCAGCTCTGAGGAAGAAGCTGTTTGTCATCAGGCTTTGTGGAGTGCTGCCATTGTGTCTAGTAATACTGGCATATTTATCACACTTGGCAAATTGTGTCTGTCATCACTGGATGGTGTTCACCTTTATTTTAATTTGTTCTTTCCACTTAGCTCTAAATAAACAAACCAGCAATTTTATGATGTCTGCTTTTCTTGTTAAGACACAATCGACCCAATTGGCACATCAATAGGAATCCCTGGGACACCTTTTCTAAACATACCTCTGTTTATCACAGAGATTACCACATTTCCAAGAAGAAATTTTTCCCAAATTTCTTTCAGAAAGTTTTGTCTAGTTGGCTTTACTGACCCAAAACATTTACTAAAACAGAAAGGCAGAAGATCCTTTTAATTGCATGTCATTTATGTCTGAGTTTGCTTGTGGTTTTCCAGTGTAATCACTAACTGAGAAGGTAAGATTTACAGTCCCAAAGTAATGGAAATAACATTTACTATGCGTGGGCTAAATGGTTTCCACTCTCAGATGTGCTGCCTGAGTTTCCTCTACTGCCTTTCCATCAGTATTTCATTAGGTGCTTCTTCTAGGTGAGACACACCAGTTCATTTCACACCATTCAGGACAGGACCCACCTTACACTGTTTAGTGAAGATACAGCTGCTAAACATTTGCCTGCAGTTCTTTTCTCTTGGGACAGGGGAGGAAAAAGATCTTCCACAATTCAAGGAGGAAAAAACAGTGGGACATATGTACTCAGGTGTTTCTGTGTAACAGATTTGTCCAGTGGCTCAACTGGGTGCTGCTCCAAGGGGAATAGCTATGACACTGTGAGACCTACTGGCATGGCTAAGTTGTTTCACCTCAGATTTGGTCTTGGTTTTGGCTTCTTATTCTTACTGTCCACCCTCTAACTCTGAATGCTACTTTCAAGTGCTGATGGTTTGTCAAAAGAATTGTTTGGTAGTAGTGAACAGTCATACAGCCTACACAAAAAAAAATGGCACTGAAAACAAATATATTAGGAAGATCTGGCAGGAAAAAATAACTTTTAACTATAGTTTTAAGAATATGAACTAGATCTTCTCTGAAGCTCATGAAAATTTGATCGAACTCTTCTTTACCTATGCTGTCACTATATATCCTTGACTTCTCCTACATATTTTCTAGTGTTGATCAGAAGCAGAAGTAAAATAATGATACAGCGAAATAAATATTATGCTGAAGTGTTCTCCCCATCTTATTGCAAAAAAAAAAAAAAAGGAAGTGCCAGAAATTAAATTTGAAAGACAACTATTGCAAAATTTCCAACACAATTTTGCAAACCCGGGAGATTAAAATACAGAAGTTACTGATGAAGACCTATTTTTTGGCTGTTTGTGAAAATATCCAATCCTAGACAGTGTATTTTGAGGTTACAAGGTTTGAAAATTCAGCTTAAATGTTGTAACTAATTATTAGGAGGGAATATAGTGAGGTGTTTCATAAGGCAAGATGGGAGGAAAACAGGACAGGAGGGAAGTCCTAGCCCAAAAAGCTAAAAGAGGAAAAAGAAGGATAGTTAAGGCTAAGGTAAAAGAGATTAGCTCAGTTGGTTAGAGCAGGGTGCTGATAATGCCAAGATCATGGATTTGATCCCTGTGGGGTCTATCTACTTAAGAGCTGGGCCTGATGCTCCTTCTCCTTTTCAGTCCCATCAAACCCAGAATATTCTGTGATTCTGTGAAAATGCAGATCAAGCCTGGAAAGAAAAATGTGCATATAAAAGATGCATTGTTCATGTATACACGTGGGATTGGCTAGTATGAGTAGTGAGCACTGAAGGATGGCCATATGCAGTCAGTGGTGTTAGTGTCAAGTCGACAAAGCAATGCTTGCTGGCCTCCACCCTCACCAGATAATTTATTTTCTGCCAGTGCACATCATGCCATTTTAAAAAGAGTTGTGGGTATTGTAGATACAGACCTCAGCAAGATAGTGTCAGCCCTGAGGGATGGAAAAAACCACAGCTGCATGTTAGGGATCTGGCTTTGAGGAAAATCAGGCTGGTCCCAGCTTTGCTGTGTTACACCCTTCCTGGCACTAAATGAAGGATGAGCTCTGAAACTCATGGAGTTAACTAGTGTTTTGTTCCTTCTGAGGAGAATTTAAAGGCAAAGTTATCAGTATCCTGGATGCTGGGTGAATGAACACTTTTGGTGATCACTGTGAGAAGAGCTTTATCAGTGGAGAACTTCAGTTGCTGAATATTTGTTTATGCTGTTGGTACTAGACAGTAGATGAAAAACCTACTTGTCTACTTTATGTAGTCTTCTTTGCCACCAATAAGAAATTCCTAGAGCCTGGCTTACAGCATATTGTTAATGGCACACATATAGAGATGAGCACACTTGGCTTTGTGGTCTATTTCCTCACTAAGTTTTCTAATCAAACAGCTGTGTAGGCAAGAAGAAGGAAAGAAATCACATTTCATTAGCACTGACTTTGACACATCTGGCACTGGAGCTAGAAGTAAGCCAGTGTATGTCCCCAATCAAAAAGAGTTGGGAATGAGGTACAGTGTTTCTGTCTTTCACCTCATCTGGGACATAAAATGATGAGGAACAGATTTAGGCACAATCACCTCCTTATCCCATTCTTATTTGAATACAGTTGTGGATCTGTGCCTTTCAGCTACTCTATTAAAGGTGTGTTTTTGATGATAGCCAGCATTGCTTGGCAAATAAGAAGCAGTATATTGTTATTGGCACTGCACATAGGCTGTTACACTTTCCATACACAAGGAGCAACACAGATGGTTTCAGCTTAGTCCCTGGACTTCCCTTAATGCTATGGGAGAAATATAACATTTGACTGCTAGAAAGTGTTTATTCTAAGGTTTGAGCACTTTACAGATTTCTTCAGGTGATGATTTTCTTACATAAAAAAGTGAAATGCATAGAGCCGGAATCAAGTTGTGTAGTCATTTTCCATTAAAAATTGGGATTTTTTTCCTATACTTTAAAAATTAGCATATAAAAGAGTATTTTTACAAAGAAAAAAGACAGCAATTGTTTTTCTTGGCTCTTTAGACGATAAATTAAACAAATAGCTATTACATATTCTATCTTCAAGTACAAAGTCATTTAGGCATTTTGTGCATTCTCCTGCAAAAAATGATTTTCATTTATATAATTTTATTGATTCAGAAGTCAAGAGATAAATGATATGAATTTTACTGATAATAAAATATTATTCAAGAGGTATTAACACTTGCTGAATTACTCCCATCACAATTTAGTAAACAAACCTACTTCCACCTTAAGGCAGAACGGTGGAGGGCAGTGTGAGAAATGTATACACAGAGAAAGAAAATATTCTGATATAATAGCTAGGTAAGAAAGAAAAGGAGGTTTAGAATGTGTTCTATGATATTCAAAAATCTCCACTTTTAGTCTTTTTCTCATCTTTTGGGTTAAATATGAGGCATTATTTTTTATGATGTTCTAGTACTGTTACTCTAGAGTGGTTAGCTCTGGCGTCCTGGGCAAATGCCAGTTAACACAGCAGGTACTGACACTGCTGTTAAATGGATGTATTCCTTACACTCTGTTCTGCACTTCTCTTCTATGAACTGCTGTTCCAAAGGTCTCACTGCTCAGTAATATTATCTCTCTGAAAAGCAATTTATAAATCAATTTGTAAAAAGTGGTGAGTGCCTTGATCTTCTGTGGATTAGAGGTGATCTATAAATAACCACGACCTTTTTTTTTTTTTTTTTTAAATTTCACAGACAGAATTGTCACAGTGCTAAATGAATTACTGTTATAGCTTATTATTTTGGAGTGCCGTGTCTGAGTGTGTAAAACACTTGGGTCTGCTGGATGAGCTTTCTCTATAGACAGTGAAATCCGTAGAGAAACTATCACCTTTTCACCTTTTTATATGTCCTTTCACTATGGACAGTGTGACACAACAGTTCCCACAGCATTAGCAGTGGCAAAGCACTGGGAGTGAGTTACAGAGCCCTTGGTCATGGGACTGGTCAGCATTTATTGAGGCAGATACCAACAATTCCACTGACTTTGCAGTAGTTATACTTGACAGTGCTTCCCAATGTCTCCTTACTTCTGGTTTATGATTTTTTAACAGGAAAATTAATGTGAAGATGAAAAAGAATTATTTTAGGGAATGGGTTCATTTAGGGTATCTAGTGAAATCTCTTGTCTGGGCAGGTTATACTTACCTCTCCATAAACTGGAGATAACTTATTTAGAAAGTAATAAAGGGAAAAAAATAGTTTCTAATTGGCCTATGGCAGAAAAATATGTTAGTCTTATGTGCATATCCCTAACATACAGGCATATAAAATAGCAAGCTTTTCCTTCTGCCTCTATAATTAGCAGTAGCCCAATGACTCTCCATCCTAAAATACAGGGTTAAATCTAGGACTCAAAATATTACCAAACCCAAACCCAAACCCAAAAAATATTTTAATTTGAGAATGTGAGTCCAGGTATAAGATATAATAAAATGCAGTAGCTACACATGTCTTTCTAGTAATTTTATTTTTATTTGGTATTTTTACTCTTAAACAATTACAGCTAAAATATGCCTTTTGGTGTACTTTGGAGAAATTATTCTTATTGGTCAAAAGAGATGTTTTTTCCTTTTTTATTTCCAGTGTGCTGAATGGCAGGTTCTATGGTTATACTGACCTAAATTTTAAAGGTTAGCAACTTTTTATTACCTCATTTAAAACATCCATGCTGGTGTGGAGCTGTCTGGACCCTCTGTTCTGAAAACTGTCATCCACTTGGGCTCTCAAAATCACAAATTGTTTTTTAAAGTGTAGACCATAATTGTATTTGATAGAGTATTTGTACTGACTGTGTACTGTGCCTTTCGAACCTTAAGGACCACTCCATATTTTTAGTGAGATAAACGTTGCTGGTGAGGCACATAAATAAAATGTGGGGAATGATCAGACAGGGGTTTAATCTCTCAGGTTGTGCAGATTTATTATATTAAATTATCTCTGTCTCCAAGAGATTACTGTTGACATTCCCAGGAAATATGTGTGTTAAGAAGGAATTGAGTGAAGACTATTAGTCTTTCAGAGGAAAGCACTGGCAGAAAATCTGAAAGAAAACATGATGTGAGAGAAGCTTAGAGACAAAAGTGAAAGAAAGTTCTGGAAAGATACTGAAAAGAGTAAACTTAAATATATTGCTGGGTACAGGAATTAGAAAATGTAAAAATATGAGGCATGGATAGGGTTTCATTGCTCTAAATAAGGAGCAGAAAACTGAACGGTGATACCATGAGTGGGAACAAATCTCTGTTGCTCCAAGATCTGAGTCAGGAATACTGTATGCAATCACAGATACAGATTGTTAAATATGACAAAAAACATTCAATGGGTAATAGTGCCAGATTTCCTTCTTTTAAGATTATTTTTATACGAATATATATATGCATGAATACATGTAAGCATATTTGGAAGTCTGACTAACTTGAAAAAATTTATCACTATCAGGTCCTTAGTATCTGCTTTCTTTTTGAATTTTCCTGAGACATGGCACTTTTTACTACAGTATGAGTTACAATGGCTTTGAGCAAAACCTATAACATTTCATTTAACTACTATTTCTGTCTAATATTTGGTATTTTTTGCTTCGCAGTACTTCTTTATAATTCTTTGATGGCAACTAAAAAATTAGAGGACCCCCTATATTCCTGCCATGGCTTTCAGCAGCAGCAGGTTTCCTAGAACGGTATTCACTAGTTTATGAACACTAAACGACAGACTATTGTATCTGCATAACCATTTTTCTTTAAAAAACCACCATATTTATTTTCAACATGTGGTTTTCAGCATGGTCATTTTCAAATTCAGCATTTTTGGAAGAGAAATTTTTCAAAGATAATATAAAAATAAGATTTTTCTCTTGTAATTAAAGTATTTGTAACTCTATTAATCATAATGAAATATTCTCATTAAATGAGTGATGACCAATTTTTATTTTATAGAATCTTAATGCAATCCTCTGTTTTATGTTTTTCTTCTCACATTCATAATTTTTATTTGCTGCTGAGCAGAGACCTACACATTTTATCAATTTTATGCTTTACAGCAAAGTGCAGAGGTCCCTAAGAAAAATGTCCCAATCCAAATAGTATCCCCCAATAGATGGGGGATAAAAACCCTTCATCCTCTTTTTTTGTGAGTTGTTTTTTTCTCTTAACATGCTTTAAGACTGCAGTCTGTTGAGTTATTCAAGCCAAATGTAGGAATCCAGTCTTGATAAAGCTCCTGCTCTAATGTGCTGTGAGGTGAGCTATTAAAGCAGTTCTCACAGTTCTTGCTTCTGGCTTTGAACCTGAGGCTCCCAATTCAATAGAGCATGGTTATAGTCCCAGAGCTAGAAGCTGGAAGCAGCCATCAACAGTATGAAGTAATTGCTTATTATTTTAATCATCAGTAAAAAACATCATAAAGATGAATTTTGAAGCAGAACATTCATAGTATCTCAGTTTATGTTCCCAAAATGTTTTCAAGAACTCAAAAAAGAGAGCTTTTTAGTACTCTGAACAAAGAAAAATATTCCCCCAAACATTCAGAAGTTATGGAATCTGTGTTTATGTTAAATTATGTAACAAAACAGAGACAATTCTGGGAAAGGGAGCTTTAGCAATCTTTCAGGCCTCCCATACCACGTGGTATAGCCCTAAGGCAACTCCAGGCAGCAGAAAATAAATGAGAGCCCTTGTCAGAAAGAGTTTATAATCTGTGGGCCTTCACCAGGGCTTAGCAAACACAATCAGAACATCACCAGGAGCCCAAAAAGGTTGTTGAGAAAGAATAAGTCGGAAATTTTCCGAAATAGGACTGAATGAATGATAATTTTTTTTACTCCATTTAGTTCACCAGTAGTTAAAAGAAGAAAGCAATGTAGTTTCCTGCAAGTTTCTGCTACTCTCTGGTTTCACAGGCAGGAGAAATTGTGAGCTATTTTTAGAGTTGGTAAAATTCGTCCCATGAAGGATTATCCAAAATAGAAGTCCTCAATTTTCTCAAGGAAACAAGGTTAAAAATAGCTCCTGGTCAAATTAGAAAAGCAGAGAGACATTTTAAAAAGCTATTTTGAACATTAAAAGAAATATTGAAATGGAATATTTTGACTTTTGGGGAAGATTTTGTTGCCCATTTCCATCATGTCCAAAGTGTGCAAGTCACATAATTTATCAAACAGGCACAATCACAGAGCTCTTTTTCCACTTCCACAAAGCATCTCTGCTTCTGATGTTTGCAGTGGAGAAATTTTACTTGTAAGAGTGAATCAACTGTTTTCTTGAGAAACTGAATGTTTTTCAAACTACACATTTAAAATATATTTCCTTTTATTTCCTCCTTCTTTGTTTTTGGAATTGTTGTCTCACCATTTGGGTATCTACCTCCTTCCTCCTATCTAGTTTTTGGTCTCAGAGAACAAGTTTGTGACTCACACCCTGTTCCTTTTTCTGTGGCCAGCTTTTGCCTCATCTGATATATTTGCTGCCTTTACTATTTCCTGTGTCATGTTGTTTTGGTCTCAGCCCTTGCACATTTGTCATTTTAGCTGTCTTTGACCTACAATCACCATTCCTACTTGTTCTCTGATGAAGACTTGAAGCTCTCAATTTCTTACTGCTTTTCTTGTGCCCTTTTTCCTCAGCATCTCTGTTGCTCCAGTCCTCAAAATTTCAGCTGGGGGATCTGAAAGACAATTGAAACGAGGTGACACGTGCCCCTCAGGATCTGTCCTGCATCCTGATTTTCAGGCTTTGTAAAGAGAAATTACACATCACTCTTAGAGCTGCCAGCATCAGAACCAAGGTGTCTCTCCAATATTTATCAGGGCATTATTTGTGGGAGGTGTGGGGCAGAGATGAAGAACAGCTGTCAAAGTTTGTACTGATCTGACATCCTGATGCATCTTGCTGGAGTTTAAGCCCCAAGTTCTTGGCATCACTGTCTAACATGACTCCAGTCTCTCCTCTGATTTGCTTGCTGAATTCTGCTGAATTTTGGACAAATCCATGTGCCCCACGTGTTCCAATAATAAGTGGATATATCTTCATTTCAGCATTTGTCATGGAAAATCCACTGAATGCTCTATAATCAGTACTCTCCGGTGTATTTACTTATAGAAATATTTTATCAAGCCTAGTAAGAGCAGATGACCTTAAGTGCTGCTGTTGCTGTACTGCAAGAGGATTAAAGCACTTTAATCTCAGACTATTGTCTATCTTTTGTGATCTAATGAGTGTATTTTATTACTGATCTTAATATGGCTGGAATGGTGAGTTTTTGAGATCATGACTTAATGATAGTACATCAGTAATCATGTGCCCTCTTTTTGACTTAATTAAATATTGATGTTTTATAGCAACCTGGCAACTATAAGCTTTTCAACTGTGCTAAATTTTGAGAGGTTAAGGGGAAAAATAAGCTGCCATGACTATAAAAAAATAGTATATAAGGTGCAATTCTTCAGCAAAGATGTCAATTGCACATTTGATCCAGTTTCTGACTAGAAGGAAGTTACTGGAATGATGATGGGGCAGAGGACATCTAATAATTTGAGTCTCTTCATTCACACAATGCAGATGGTGTGTTCTCAAGAAAGATAAAAATGAAAGACTATTTCTTCACCTATTCACCTGTGAGGGGATGTTTGATCTTTGCCAGGCCAGCCTCTCTCTGCTTGGCAGAAGAATTAAAAAAAAATCTATGTTTGCCTTCTCAGCTTTTTCCTGAGGTTTCAGTTCTGAAATTTGATCCCAGCTACTGGACTCCAGATCTCAGAGGGAAGAGTAAAATTGTGCAGATGATGGGCTGTACATAGCTGGGTGGCTACAGGTGGAACACCCAGAAAAACCACAAAAAAAGCCACTGCAAGAGAGGGATTGAAATTCAAGTCACCCTTCTCTAGTCACCCCTTTTCCAGCTAAATATCACTTGTCACCCCACCAGCCATGTTTCTGTTATCATTGTGAAGAGTCTGATGTTGTACCCTGCACGTAGGTAAGACTGTCTGGAATCAGTTTCAAAGGGAATATGTTTGGATATTTTGATTCCTCTACGTGGAGGAATTGTAGAGGCACAAATGCTTGCAGATATGCTCACAGCTAGATTTGCATTATGTGCCAGTGATGAGTCTGGCCCTGAGTGTCTGGCCACCTCATGTAATTAAAAACCTTCCCTTGGAGCTCTAAAAGGCCAACTGTTATTGTCTAAAACAATATTTCAGGTCTTTCCTACCTAATTACTGACCAACGTGACCTATAGCAACGTATGTGACTTCTAGAGAAGATATGTTATGGGGCTAAATTTTTTTTATCCTTTTCTTCATACAAAACTTACAATATTTTCTTTCTAATGTACATCTAAAAATGCTAGAGTAATTTACCATTTTGCCTGTAGCTTTAGCCAATATTAAATGAAATATATCTTGGCCGGCACAGAGCCAACAGGAAAAAGGTCAGTTTACACCTCAAAAAAATTGGAAACTGGTCTTTGTAACTGAACATATCAAGCACATTTCACAACATAAAAGCTGCTATCACTGGAAAATGTAAGCTTAACAGATGTGTTTATTTAGGTGATTTTCAACTTAGTCTGTGAATATAGATTACAAGTCCAAGAAGAATAGTACAGATAGTATTTTACTTTTGTTTAGGTTACCTCAACGTTTCTTATATTTAATTACTGGTGAATCAAATGAGATCAGCATGACACATAAACAATTAGAATCAAAATAAAATCCTTGATTATGCCTTTTTTTTCATGTTCATTTTGAATACTAAAATACTTGAGGTAATGCTTAAGCCCCTTAAGCAACAGGCTACATCTATGGCATACAGAAACACTTGAGCACTCCTAAACTACTCCAGCATCAGTCCACAGGCACTACTTTATATGAGTCAGACCTAGGAGCCAGGTTACTTTGCTTTACCTTCGCGTGGGCAATATTAGATTATTGATCCTGGTATTCTAGTCTTGTATAGGTACCAAAATTGCTGCTATGTGCACCACATTTATGCTATCTTGGGGGAAAAAACAACAAGCTATTCTTCTTAGACATGCTGTGATGCCTTAAGACCAAATAGACCGAAGTAGTTCTATTTGTTATTTGTATTTGTATATATATTTAGTATTTGTCAACATGCAATACTTGACAATACATTTGTTTATATTATTTATGTTTTTTGTTTCTGAAAGAATCAATGTAGGTGGATAAATTTGTGGTAAAAGGCTGGTGTGCTAGCAAAACTAAAATTTCATTAAGGAGAGCACATTTACATTAAGCCTATTACCTTGAAATCAGGAAAATATTGACCATGACTTTGGTGGGCTTTGGGTCTGTCCCCATTCCTTGTTCTTAGGAACATGGTCTGGCTTAATGCGGGCATACAGCCTATCAGTCCTACAAAGACTGCAAATTTCTTTTCTAGCCTATAGGATTTCTATATTTGTTCTTCAATGTTCTTGCCTTTCTGATGTTAAATTTGCACAAACTACATTTTATTAAAATCTTTGGGGAATTTTAATTTTTTTTGCCTGAGATCTCTTTTTGCATAGTAGGGATCAAGACTCTCGAAAGGCTATTTCATCACATTATTCTCTTCTGTCCAGACCACTGGCTTAATTGCTAGGGCCTTTTGTAAGCCTCTGTCCACCCATCCCATTCCCTCAGAAACTATGGTTGTGCCAAGGCAAAAAGCCATGAAAAGAAATACTACCTCATTGGTATGTCTGTAAAATAAGAAGCCTCCATCTTAGTATAAGCCACCGTAGTAATTATTTGCGTCTAATATTTCAGTTGTGCATGTTCTTTGACTAAGGCATTTTTGCTAATTTAATTAATGTTTTTAATTACATGAGGTGGCATTTCTTGGATCTTGTGGTTAGCAGTTATAAACCATGGACTTTTAGTTAACAAGATGTGTGAAGAGATTCTGAGGAGCCTTCATTAAGAATTTCACAATAATGTTAGAAACTGTAGCCATGGAAGCAGTTAATTTAAATTTCCTTGATCAAATATGCTAAGACAGGGGATTATTCTTAAATGTAATTATTCCCCAAGGAAATGAGGAGGGGAGAAAAAGACAGAGATGGGGTTACCTTCCCAGAAACTCGTTTAATGGTGTGCATTCCTACTTTCTGTTTTTCACTCTCTTAGTGTCCAGCTGAATTGTATGTAGTCTGTCTTTATCATTGATTGTCGTCACAGGAACAGAGCAAGTCAACCACAGAGGAAGTGGAATAAGAAACTAAACTGGGCAAAAAGGAGTGTAAACACATACTGATTTCTCTAGGGTACTTGGAAGCAAAGTAGCACAAGTCCATCACACTCTACGTTCATTATATCAGCATCTTCAAAGCTGGGCATTTTTTAAATTAGAGGGTATAGTAAATAAGGATTATTAAAATAAGTTTCAATTATTTGGAAGCCAAAGCTAGGTTAATAACCCTAGAGTTAAAACAAACAAACTGTGTAAGCAGTCTGTGCAGTCCAGTTTCCTATACAGCTTTACTTCAGTGGTTTTTATATAGCCATTCCTTTTGCCCCATTCTGTTAAATTCTAGTCTGCTATGGCAGTCTCAAGCTATGCTTTATGGGGTTTGTAATTTGATAATGCATGTGCTGCATGCTAAAACTTAGACCTGAGTCATATATGCTCCGATCCAGTGTGGATTTCTTCCTATTTCTTTCCCCAAAAGCTATGGAAAAAAAATCCAGTTAGAAGCTCTCCAAGTCATCAAAGATAAAAAAAATTAAAGATAAAAAAAGGAAAAGAAAAAAAAATAAATAGGCTCAACAACGCCAAACTCTTCTTCTCAAGTAGAAAATCTCTTCCAGAAAAAAATGCTTAGAGATTTTTAGTGTAAACTAGAACTGGATAATGTGTATCATCAGAAGTAATCTGAAAATTCACCTGAAAATTAGTTTTGATGCTCAACTAAAGATCATGTGCAAGTTGTACTGCAAATCCTTTCAGTATTGACTTGTTTCAAAGCAAGGGTTAAAGCTTTTACTGAAGGAGAGGATCAAGAATATATTTTAGCAGAATATATTTTTGCTGGAGAAACCTAGCAGAGCTAAAAGAAAGCTAGAGGCAAAGGTTAAGCAGAATTCTCGAGAACTATAAAAAGTCCCCAAATAACTACAGAGACATCAAAATGTCATCAGGTTGTTAGACTTCAAATTATAAACAGGTGATTCAGTGATGTGATGCAAAAGCAGTCCAAGTCCCCGAATTTCAGACCAGGAGCCTCTTCATTATTTACTGCTAATTATGCTGAATTGTGAACTAGATTCAAATTAAGCTTGTCCTAAAGTCTGTCTGCTCTGAAACTTCTAAGGTCATTAATCAGACACGCCGCAAGCACAATATTTTCAGAATTAAAGGTTGCTTTTGTCTTTTCTTTTGCTTTTTGAATCTTTTCCCTGCACATCTGTAGGTGTGTGGCTCCCTTCCAGCTCAGCTGCTGTGCTGACTAGAGCTGAAGGTGGAAATATTCCCTCTGGAGAGCAGTGTGCAGGGGAGCTGCCCACACCCTGAGGTGCAGCAGCTCTTCTCCTCGGAGATGTTGGTAAACTTGAGCTGCTTGTGGGGAGGATCCCCTGCTTGGGTCATCTGGGGGATGGGATGTGACACCTCCTGATGAAGAAACAAACAAACGAAAAATAATTTGCACGCAGTTAATCCTTCTATATCATCAGAATCCCTTTTTGTGCATGGCCTGCAAGAGCAGATGTAGCTAAATTACAGCTTTTGAAATTTGTGTTGTACTCGAGCTGTTCCTGAGCACATCCTCATGGGAATTGGGTTGTGTTTCTGGAAGCAGGGCTGTGGGGAGGAAGCACTAAGGCATCTGAAACACAGACCCCTAACTGTGCTGGGACACAGACATTTGTTCAGGGAGCTGCCGAGGACACCTGCAGAACCACTCACACTTCTTGCCAGTTGATTTCCCCCAGAGTTCCCCCATTCTGAGCTTTTGAAGATATGCAGAATGCCTCTGGGCCTTTCAGTCTTTCAGCCTTGTGAATATTTTTGTTATGAGTTGCAGCCCTGGGACAGCAGACCATCCTAGTGTTAGAGATCTCCTGTGCAGATGCTTCCCAACTGTGGCCAAATGGGAGATTTGCTGTGGTTCTGTACAGAACTTATGTCTAGTCTCACTGACTGAAATTATTTTGTGAAAAGACTGAAGGATTGGTTTCTCCTACCAAAGCTGTCAGATGTGCTGCTGTTTGTTGATGATTCTGAAGTGGTAAGAATTACAGAAGTCACTTACAAGTGTGGCTGAGGATTTATGAACTCTAAATTTGTAACTGAGACAACTTCCCTGAATCACAGGAAATTTTCAAGGAGAGTTGAAAATAATTATTCCACCTTCTTTTGTCTTCCTTCTACATTATTTACTTGGCAGCTGAAACTGCCAAAGGAGCAGAATTAGATTGGCAAGACTTCTCTGGAGACTGCTGTTTCCATTCCTTATTTCCACATGTGCAGAGGCAGAACCTTGAGGTGCTCAAAGAAAAGCAAGTTTTAGTCCCGCATTTCTTAGGGTATGGATCTGAAAAGTTTTCTGTGAGTGACTGGGTAATGAAGTTACCTTGCAACTATTTTAAGAATCAGGGAGACCGTGTGTAAAGAAGGAAGAGAATGCAAATATACGGCAAGCAAGAGTCATTTCAATAAAATACAATGCAATATTTGAAGGAATTATTGCAAGGAAGGTATGAAGGTATGACCAATATGGAGGTTTCTGAGCCTTAGAATATATTGCTGGATAGTCTAAATGATGTTTTTCATGGTTAAGTTGTGGAGTTGGATGTCCAGACCTCTCACCTGAACTGTGTCAGGGTCCTTGCCTGATGTTGGAAAATCGACCTAGGTCAATACTTCAATTCTATCAGGTTTTTTGAGTGCCTGTTCAGTTAGTCACAAAGGCTATTTCTTTCCTTGCTGGAGGACAACCTGTAGAGCTCCATCTGACATACTCCAAACTCCAGCGTCTTGATACCTCTTAAAAATCTATATTGGGATGTTTAGAACTGAAGATTCTAACTGAGAAGTCCTTGAAGAAAACAATGATCCTTATCTTTCAAAGTGAGATACATCCTGTTTTATATAATCATCATGAAGATTAATTCAGTCATCTTTTACCTGTTATGGGAATCTCAGAAGGATTAATGATAATTCATCATTTTTGAAACTCTGAGATACATTTTAACATGATGTTTGACAGGTTTGCATAATGTGTGATTAATCAATTAGAAATTTTGTACATATGCATGACACTACATGAATATTTCTCTGATCTTTCTCCAATACACTTGTAGACACAGGGTCCTTGTACAGTAGTTAAAAAAAACCAACAAAATCTCTTCATTCAGCTCCTACTTATGAAAGGTTTCAAAAAGAAATAGCTTTGCATTCACTAATGAAGGAAGAAAACAGAAAATCCATCTGTCTATCAGGAAATCTGATATGTACTACACTTGCTAAATCCCCTTTTCAGTGAAATGGATTAAGAGACCTTATAGAAAAATGTAAGTGAAAAAACAGGATAATAAACTGCATGCTTTAAATAGAAGATAAGATTATACTTACTGCTCTGGAAAAAACAAAGTTCTTTATACTGTGGAATAAAAAGCAGCTCATACATGCTTCAAACCTTTATTCTGGACCTGAGCTGTCTGCCAGTTTAATGTTGTTACTTAAAATTGTCAAGGGATTTCGATGGGCAGAGCTTACATTTCATTCTTTGAAATGTGGAATAAACTTCAGCTGGCACCAGTGATGTTCACATCAGCATACCAGAGGGCAGGTACTGGCTATGAATGTCTCTCATTAGTCATAATCTACAAGTAAGATCCTAGATGAAAATAGATCCAAAACCTAGAAGTACTCAAAATGGTTCTGGATCCAAGATATACTCGAGAGAGTTTTGATCCAATGAACTAAAATCTGTACACCAGATCTGGTAAACAAAACTTCCTTTCTATTGTGAATCTTCTTTACCCATTTCAGTTTGGCATGGGTGGAAACGCAAAAGCAAACAATTCATCTGATACTAATTCTTGTAAAACAGCTCAAGATGGCTGACCAAACACCAACTAATGGAAAAAGGAATGTGATTTATTGAAAAACACTTCAGTCAACACATGCAAAGTATGTGCTTACACATGCTGGTTTAGTGGCCTCAGCAGTCCATTTGATGGAGAAAAGGCAATAGTGGGAAAATTAATCATACTGGTGCCTGTCTACCTGATCTTTCTGGCATATTGCAGAACTTCATTTACAGCAAAATTTGGCAAGGGATGCTTATTTTCAGTGAAATCATCTATTTTGCAACATTCTCTCCCCTATCTTATTAATTTTTGGCATGTAACACACTTGGGGATTAGAAGGTCAGATAAAAATATTCATTAGTTACCTAAAAATGGCTACAGCCTCTGACAAGGAAGAAATCAAGTCACAAAAATCCTTTCCAGAGCAGACTGTGAAAGGCTGCACTTGGTGCCAAATGTGAGACTGGTCAGACCTATGTTTAGAAACCCATGATAAGTTCTAAACACAGTTTGATGAAAACCTGATGCAAGCCTCTCCTTTCCCTGTCATCCGTTGACATTAAACTGTGAAGTTGCCTGTGATGTCAGTTCTGAATTATTCC
The DNA here is from genome assembly GCA_037013685.1 of Acridotheres tristis. Lineage (NCBI taxonomy): Eukaryota > Metazoa > Chordata > Aves > Passeriformes > Sturnidae > Acridotheres > Acridotheres tristis. The sequence continues at coordinate 28,551,274 of CM072886.1, forward strand.
CTCTTGATTGCTGACTCAAAGGCTAGATACTAATAGAGAACCACGATTTTTAAGGTTCATCAGAGAAGGCATTATAAATCTGAAAAATATGCATAACACTGGCTGGAGTATGCTCACATGACTTTTCTGTACTCTGTTAACTATTCTTTAGCAATAATTTTGCAAGAGGTCTTTTTTCCAAAGGCTGATTTCTTTCTGGTTTTGTCTTAATGCTCTGTCCATGGAGAGGGAACATTGGCATAAACACAGAAATTCTGTGCCTGAGTTTAAGGGAAATTTCATGTGAGAAAGACACTGGCCACTCTACACTAATAAGAAATCTTCAAGACAATGTTAAATCTACTTTAGGGAACTTTAGAATATTTGAAATATTCAGAGGAATAATTCAACTGAAGTTATGAGATTTTGCTCTTGAATTGTCTCAGATGAAAACCATAAAAGTCACTGCAAAAACCCCTCTGATGCTGTGAGACACATGCTCTTAGCTTTGATTCAGTGGCTACTGCTTGACTAAAGTTTTAGGAACAGTGGGGTCTTGACCAGAACCAGGCTGGCAGTTCAGCCTTGTCTTCTTCAGACAGCTAAAGGAAGGGTGCCTTTGCCTCAGTCTTGCTCCCAGGATAGTTGTCTTATTTGAGAACCTGCTGCTGTTAAAACTTCTACTCTCCCTTGCTACCCAGGCTTTTACTTATCCCATTGTCTTCCCTTTTCAAGAGAAAAGAGACTTATCTGTCCCTATTTTCTCTTGTCCTTGCTGTTTCTTCCAACTAATAAACAAAACGAATCTATCTTACAGTGAGTATTCCAAGAAGCAGGTCAGCATTCAGCGTTTGTAATTATTATAGGGTATCTCCAAATATGTTCATGTTCAACCCACGCTTTTCAGTTTTGGCATCCTTTCTTAATGCTGGAAGCAGTTCACAAATATTAGCTGTTATACTTTCCAAGGAATCTGGTGCAGTTAAAATAGTATAATTTCCATTAAAAATAAAATTTATCCTTTTTTTCTTTCCTTTGTTATTAGAAGAGGTGGTACTCTGTGGAGTTTTAAATACAGATGTGATGTCATTTTGGAGGAAAAGTACCTCTTTAAACTTCTGAGTGTCTCATACACTGTGATAGGGTGGTGATAGGAGAAAAATATTGGACTAAAACCTAGAATGAGGATTAGCATTTGGAGGAGTGTGTAGCATTGAATAAGTGGGATGACGAGAAGAAACAGAGAGAGATGCAAGGAAAAAAATGCCAACTAAAATCAAATGCTGATGAACTATGAGAATGAAACCAAATCTAGGGAGCTATTACAGGATGAGAAAAGAGAACAACAATAATACTCAAATGCTTGAAAAAACAGTAATCTAATTATGCCCAAAAAGTGTGGAGAAAAAAAACAGTGATGGAACAGAAGTTGTCAGACAGACTTTGGAGAGTAACAGGAGAAGGGCAAGAATGGAGTGAAGCAGGGGGGAGTTAAAAGTTGAAACCAATGCACACAATCAGCATAGATTTCAACTGACAATCTGGTATTTATGGGAAAGCACTCAAAGATCATGGAATATATAGTATCCCATAGGGTTCTTATGGTATTTCTTGCTACTTACACTACTGCAGTATATCTACCTGACAGAATACAATGGTTTCAAAGCAAAGGGAATTGAATGATCCTTTACTGATTTTCTGCATGGTGAGAAAGACTGGCCAAATGTGGAACTTTTCCATCCTACTTTCACTCCAGATTCTGCATGCAAACAAGATTCCATCCTCCCTGGCTGATGTTTGTAGAAGAAAACAAAACTTGACAAGCATTCTTGCAAAGGCTAAATTATCCTTGTTTTCCCATTACATGGCTAAGCCAGTCTGAAAACTTATTTTATATCTTAAACATTTCATTAACTAAATTTCCAGTCCATCTCATGCTGGAAGTAAAATCAAGTTACAATCTTTTGAGGTTGTCTCTGTTTAAGGTATTTCTTGACATTAGTGTGTAGTGGAGAAGCCTGCATTATCAGAATAACCTACCCAGCACAAATTTCAGTCCTTTGCATGGTGAAACACTTTTTTGGCAAGTGTCCAAGCATAGGGGCAAAACCCCATGGCCAGGCTGCACAGGCTTCCTCAGTGAGAGCAGGAGATGAGTGTTTTGCCATGTTTTTCCATGTTTTGCCAAGTTTTGCCATGTCTGAGCCCATTGCCTCACAAACCAGCTGTCCCACTCCAGGTCCATGCCAGTGGGTGTGTCAACATGCAGGTAGTGCTCATGACCAGACAGCCTGAGTCTGAGCCCTGCTCTGGTTTGATGCCAGTAGGTATTGAGATTTGTTCTTCACCTGTTTACATTTGTTGAATGAAGTCTTGCATTTTGTGAGATTGAAGCAGGCAATATTGTGTCAAAACTGTTGTTGAATGGGACAGTGGGACAAAGTCTTCTGCTGGTGGAAATCCACCCAAACCAAAAATTGCAACTAGAAACTGAACTTAGGCTTTCAGTCTTTTTCAGTCAGCAGCTGCAGAGATGGCCTTGGAGATGGAGTAAGAAAGAGGAGAAAAAAATCTCAACAAGTTTCTCAACTTCTGGCAAAACTTGCTCTGTCTAAATGTAGAGCTTGATGAAGCCAACAGAAATTTCAGTAAGCATCAGTCAACTCTGGATCAGAAAATTACCCATATGTTCATTTACAGACTCAAGGAAAATCCAAAATAATGATGTAGTGATGGGTAAACCTTGCCTCTTCCCCTGCTGTCAGGGCAGGCTGCTTTTAGCAGCTACTTTATTTGGTGCATAAAAAGTTTAATAATAGTACACATATTGGGCCAGAAATTAATGATCATTTCCATCATAACTTCCATACAACACTCATAAAGGCTCCAGTTTTAGTAGCTACTCCTTGGTGTGGCAATGTAGTGGATTTTTAATAAGATATACACAGAGTATTTTATGAGAAGACTGACACATTATACCACCATTGTGTTCAAACCAGAAATATAATATCTTCTCTGAGATTTTTCAGGTCTCTGTTGCTGGGTCTTTGAATTATATTATGTCCAAACTTTGTGTAAACAAATTCATTTTACTCCAATTCAGCCTGGCATTATAAGTGTCTTGAGGGGGAGAAATGGGATAGTGTTATAGCACAATGATTTCCAGATATATTTTTAGTCTATTTTCCTCACAGCAATGTAATTTGGTGTAGTGGTGTGCATGTGTCTGGAACTTTATTGTTCACAGCTATAATGAAAGATACTGTTTTAAAAATCATAATTTACACTGAATGTCTGAAATCCATATTAACTTCAACTTCAGTGAGAAGATAAATCTGCCACTTCCAATCTTAATGGTTGTATTTCAGAAAATTCTAAATTGTTTACTTACATTCAGAATATTAGCAACTTTTGCCATCATCAACATGAGAGAGGTAATTTTCTTTTTGCTTTTGTTTTTTAATTTTATTGATTAGGCAAAACTATGAAGAAATTGCACTGAATCGTGAAATTGAGGTTTAAATATTTTAAGAATTGAAAATATTTACGATGTGTGATCAAGGAATCATACAGAATTCCAAACTGCGTGATGTGGTAATTGCTCATAAACTGGAAGAGCAATCCAAAGGTGCACATCGTCAGAGCAAGCCACAGGTTGTCCTGACATTCTGAGATGACTTCAGAAGAATAATGCTGCTGAATCCACGTGCACTTTATGCATGCTGATGGCTGAAATGCAGCAAACTCATGCAACCAGGACCTAAATGGACCTTTTTAAAATGGAGCAGACTGAAGATGTGGAAAAATGTTTCCACACTCAAGTCCAGTTGCAGACTTTAATATCAGAGGCTAAAATTTCTAACTTTCCTGCCAAGAATGTATTTTAAAACTGCAAAATATGAACTGAAAATCAATGCCAGATTATGGGCAGTTGGACTATTTTCAATGAAGAGCAACGCTTAAGCCATCGTTTACATCATAAACAAACCATGGTGGAAAATGTGTGCAGCCTTTCCATTTAGTCAAAAGAGGAATCTGAAACTTTCCCTTGCAATCATCTTGTTAGCTTACAGCCAGATTATCTTGGGGGCTTTTTGCACAGAAAGGGGCCTTTGGCACACATATCAGCCTCTGCCCAAGCAAAAGAAAAGAAAGACAGAAAAAAGTTCTTCTGTGGTATATTTCGTACAATTGTTTCAGGTTTCTAAGCCATGTCTCTGCTGCGTTTGTTCATTAAAGATCTGATTTGAGAGATATTGGATTAAGTGGATTTATTAGTCACCTCCAAGGCTGATGGATCACAGCCTGGCCACCTATTGTGCATAGTACTGCTAACAACAGAGGTAGAAGGAAAATCAAAGGTGCAGTGCTATGGCAGCTTGCATTACAGGATAACAAAAAAAAAAGGAATACATGGTCTTCACAGCTTTACTGAAAACTACCAAAGCTGCTGTTTCAATTATAATCTGGGCACAATTAATGGTGAATTAATGGTGAATTTTGAATTATGCTTTTTTGCAACTTGTTTCATGCTGGCAGCGTGATTACCTCATTAGATTACCTCACAGTTCTTTAGCCAATAAACTAAACTGTGTATATATTTGAAAATGCTTTGTGTTTGGGGTACCTGGCAAATAGGACTGAGTGACCAGTTTGCTTCACCACAGATATGTTGGAGTCTTAACAATTCAATGAAGGGTAGGCAGTAGACTATTGTTTCCTGTTGTTGTGGTAGTTTTGTGCACAGCTGTTTTGAAGCATCTTGGCACAACTGATAAAGCAGAATGTTTCCATTTCTGATGTGCTGAAGTTGGTGTGTTTTTGATAAAGACTAGTGGAGGAATTTTCACTCACTAAAATCCAGTACTTATTTAACTTTCCTGATAGAAGTCGAAAGTTTTCTTTAATATTGAATGCCTGGCTGGATCAGGGTCTAAGAGTCCTCTACTGAGTTATATCTGTATACCTTACTGCTATAGATGATATAAAGGAGAAATCATAATTCCCCTGGGTGGATTCCAGCTGTCACTAGTAGCTGGCATAAACAAGCTCTTGAAGAAAAAGTGGTAGTTTCTTGCAGGAGTGGTTAGGACAGAGAGATGAAGAAAGGAATAGTACAGTACAGTACCATACTGCACCATGAGCATCACTCTTCAGAAGATCAGCAATAAATGATACATATTGAAATAGTCCCTTAAGCTTTATCACACAGGACATGTGGTGTAAAATTCAGAATTTTGGGTTTTGATATTTGTCTTTTTGACTGTTTAGTGGAGTTTTTGTTCAGATTGCTGAATTTTATTTTCAGTGAGGAGGGAAGGACTAGCTTTTATTCTCTTACTGTGGTTGGCAGAACCACATGGCGATGTTTTTTTTTTTTTTTAATTCCCTTGGTGTGTAGAGGGAGTGGAACCACTGAAGAAGGACTACGCAATTTTTTCTGTAGTGCTTGGTTCTAGTGGTTCTCTCTGATGCTGATCTTTGGGGGTTGGCTGGAGGTCATAGTGTGGAGACTGAACAACCAATGAGCAAAGCTTTAGTGCAAATAAAATTTGGGAGCAGAGAGGTTGAACCTTCAAGATTATCTTCAAAGGTCAAGGGAAAGAATTATGACTGGTCAGGGATCATTGTGACTCTATGACCAACATGGCTATTATATAATTAACAGTAGGAGAAATGGCTGGAATACAACCATGAAGGAAGATTATCTGCATTGAGATCTGCATCCAGGCCGTGTTCAGAGACTAAGGCTCCTGAATCAACTTAGAGTCTTCACCCAATCCTGCATTACTGAGACTTTGATGTAAAAACAATCTAGGTCCCTCTGAAAACTTGACTGCTTTCCCCATATCTCCTCATCACCTGTTAGGCGTAGGTGAGAATGATAGTGAAAGAGTAGACTGCACCCTTGCAGAGCCCTGGGGGCTGTGGCATTGGCATGCTTTTATCAGCAACTTGGTCTCGTAAAGAGTTCCTGAAAGTCTCTGCATGGTGGGAAGGAATTAAGTTCTGCAGCAAAGAGATGCGTGCTCTAAGTCTAAAAGAACGAGGAAGAAAACCACATCTGAAATGCTTCACTGCATAGCATGTTTCTCCTCAGGACTTCAAACCAACAACTAACATGAAAATGCAATCATACTGGAAACACATTTTCATGTCGGATCCAGAATTTAGCTTTATTTAGAGTTATTAAAGATTTATTTGACCCTCAACCTTTTACAGAATGAAATACTTATATTGGAAAAATGCTAGCTTTGTTAAGCATTTTAACTGAAAATTGGCACTTAATGAGTCAGGTCTTTGCTCATGAGTACTTTCTAGAGCTAAGTTTACTAGAGCTGCACCATGAAAGCCTCCCAGGGCTTACTGAGGTGAGAAGAAGGGATCTTTAGAGGCCTCTGATATCAGTTGATAATGGTCTCTCCCTGGTCAAACAAGGCGAGAAACAATTCTTAAACAGAAACACAGCTCCTGCTATCCTGGCAGAAATCAGAATGAAGGGATTGGGAATGTCACCAAGGGCTGCCTTTCACCTATTACGAGTGCATCTTCCTGAGCTCCCTGAAACATTGGTTCATTGTATCCTCTGTAGCTCCTGTTATTATTGTGTTTGATACAGATGCACAATGAAAGGAATCAAAGAAAAGATTCTGTGTGTGGACAGAGTTTATTGAGAAATTCACAGATAAATATGTTCCTTGAAATTCTGCAGGAGCTGCTATATAACCTGAGTAAGAAAAGTAAGTAAAATTCTATTTTAGGAGTGATTTTTGCTGCTTAGGATCCAGAATTGGAAAAATGATGATTCTAAAGAAGAAGGGGAAGATGTGTCATGAAAACACAAGAAAGAAAAAAAATCACATGTTAATTATATTTGTACACATATCAATCAAGACAGAATTTGCCTCCTTAGGCTAACTACTTCTTTTGAACAATTTCCTCACTATGCCAGAATGACTAGTAAACATTGTCAAAGTACCAACTATTCTGCTTGTGGCTTACATTTTAATGTATCTCCTTGCCCACATAAATGTAAATTCCTATATAAGTGCATACACATAACTTCTAAATGTCAGTGTTAGAAATGCATACAACTGTATGATGTCTAGATGTAAGTTTGTGTCAGTCAAAAAAAAATCCCAAACATTTCTTCATGGAAAACATCAACAAATGTATAGATGTTGAAAGTGACACTTAAAATAAATGGCAGAGTTTATTCTTCAAAATCAGTTTAAAAAAACCCTCAAAATGCTTTGACAAAATGCAGCTGCTCTTCGGAATTTGTAGCACTATATTGAAGTATTTGAATGTGAGTCTGGGTGGCATCACAAGCATTTGTTTCCCATTGATTTAAAGCTTTAAATGCAAAATCCTTTGAAAAACCCTCCTATACCAAGAGTCTAAAAGCATAGCTTGAAAGATCCAAATGTCAAGCTAGAATCAAAACAAATTTGAGGAAGCAGATCATTGAAAGTAGAAAAAAAGAGCATTATAAGAGAGAGCAAGGCAGTTCAGCTATAGTTGTATTTATCTGTGCATTTGCAAAGCTGGTTTATACTGCGTATGCTAATCCTGTGTAGGGCTTGGTCTCCCAGTAAACTGACAGTGGAGTATCAGAGTATGGATATACTGGGCAGTGCATTCCTGACATTACTACAGTGTTCCTCACACACACTTCAGTGGAGCAGCCAGCCTTGGCACTTGTCCCATCCTCTCAGCACACCAGAGGCTACTGCCCTGCTCATGATTGCCTGGTCAGTTTGTCACTCTCCAGAGCTCCAAGGAAAGTGCAGCACTGACTGCATGTAACACCTGAAGCACACCACTGTGTTTCTTTCCATTCTCCAGCACAACACCTTCCCTGATTATTTTCTTTCCTTCAAAGAAAATTAGCTTCCAATTATTTCACTATTTGGACATATCTTGGGCCATGCCAAGATAAAGGAAAGCTTGCCAGCAAAGTTTGTGATTCATCAGTCTTTTCATCATCAGCTTATGAACCTGCTTTTTGTTTGACGGGAAGCTCTCTGGATTAAGCAGATGTGGTTTAGCAGTGCCTTGTATTAGCAGCTCAGAGCCAATAACTGACTACATCTTCTAGCTTTGTTTCATCTTATTAAAGAGCTGATTATTATCGTGCCACTGGTCTCTTCCTTGTGTTCAGTTTCCAGGAGTGTGTGAAAGAAGATGAGGGAAAGCCAGAACAGAAAATAAGAGGATAAAAAGTACCTGGCACTAAAAACTGAAGGTGCTGCTATTCTAAAGAGAAAAGCACAAACGTTCTGCTGGCAGCAATGCTCAGTAGTGCTTACAAAATGACTTTTTCCACCTCTGTTGAATTAGCTAGTCATCTGAATAAACCACTGCAAGTTACCAGTTTATATCTTACAGTACTAAAATGGGAAAGAGTTACATTGTATACCTGAGGAGTTCCTGTACCATAGCTTCCTATATGTTGGCATTAAACTTGCAGTTTTATATTTCGAAATCAAATAGCTATAAAATCTCATCTGAATAACAGCCTAGTGCATGTTTTATAATGTTACCCAGTAAATGGCAACTGGTATAACAATGGCAACTTGAAATTTCTGATTGATTCATAAAATAATTCAGCATTGAGTGATAACTAATGCAAATCCTCTTTCGGGCTTGGTAAAATGCATCTATGATTAACAGCAAGATTGGTAGAAATCCTGTGAACCAGAGCCAGTGCTGACTGTTCCCTGTTAGCCCTGCTAACACAGGAATGACTCTGAACAGAAGGAACCTACTTACCCAATTCTTGTAGCCAAAGCCATTTTCCCACTGTTGAATACCAAAATGTTGCTATCATATGGGAAGCTGCCCCTTTGTACTGCATATCTTTGACTCGTTTGACTACAGAATTGATGTCACTTGCTATTTGCTGAAGCTGTGCTCTGCTTCAGGGATAGCCATCAGAGAGAATTATGCCCTCTGTAGAGCAGAGCTGTGTAGGCTGGCACTTGCTTTGGCATGCCCCTGAAAATGAGGAGCAGACTTGACTCTTTCTGCGCAAACATGTCAGTGACAGCATAATATCTGAGTAAAATATTTATCTGCTAGGTTCAGTGTATGCTTGTCAGCATGAATTAAAAAAAAGAAAAAGAACTTGTAGAAACATATCTGAAATGAGGAGACATTTTGCCTGCTCCTCATTCACCTGAACTATGCTGTCCTTTCATATCTGTCACTAGATTAAAAACTATTTCATCTCATATTTGTCATTAAACTTTGGGACAAATCACATCCCTTCTCTTTTTTCATTGTGAGGTCATTAATAATGATGCTTACCAGAATGCATATATTTGAATATTTTATTTGAATGGTGCAGCAGACACAGCAAGCACTAATGTTGAGCTGTTCAGCTGTCCAGATCTTAATGGCTAATGAAACTTTGACTTTGGGAAGTCAGATATGGTAGGTCCAAATAAATAGTTGCAAAGAAAATACTCAGCACTTCAAGGATTTTATTAGGTGGAAGAGGAGTATCCACACTCTGCTTAGTTTTCAGCTCAGCTGGAAAGTATTTCTGAAGGGTTTACACATCATCCAAACATAGATAGAAATTCACAGAGCTGCAGAAAAAAGAAAAGACTGGCAGACTCTAAACCAGTTGTGCATGTGCTGAGGCATCTTCCTCAGGACACAGCTGACTCATATGGCTTTAGAGTGCAGCAAATCAAAATGGAAAGAGGGATCAAGAAGGTAGATTGAGATTAGCAGGTGTAGTTTTTTGTGTTGGAAAAGTTAATATGGTCTACTTTTGGTGGCATTGTCCTCAATCTATTTTCACCCATGTATTCCTTTATATGTTTCTTTAACTTAGCTTAGACAGAAGATAAATTTAAATTTAAGCATAAATTTAGCATACTACTTTTCTTCCAAGTAATTTGTGTATTTTAATGCTTCTGAGCCTTTATTAAAATGTAAACAAAAAGAAAAACTCTAGTAATTCCATTAAATTGTAATTATCATTATCCTCACTTTAATATATCAATCAAAGAATGTTAAAGCACAGTTATTTTATTCTAGTCATATCTTAATTCTCAGTAATGTAGCATTTCATAGACATAATTTTCCCTTGCTACTGAGCTGAAATATTCTCCCCTCTTGCTCCCCAGGTGTCTGGCTGCATTCCTCACTTTCTCTTTTCACCTCTACAGCTCGGGCTGCCTGCAAAGCTGGAGCCTCTTGGCACCGAGCACTGCAGTGACGTGATGGGCGCAGGGCACAATGCTCCGCCAGACACCTCCTGAGGATGCCATGCACTGTGCAGTCTGCACTGGCAGTGTGAGACATTCGGGACAATCCTGGCTTGCTGTGAGCAAGCACTTCTTTGATATTTGTCTACCTGAGACTCCAGTGTAAGCCCCTGGTGTATGCATCTCCCAGTGCACGCTTCCACCGTGGACCAAACCTGGACACTCAGACGTGACCAGAGCAAACACTGGTTCTGGAGAGGGGTGCTTTTTGCCCTGGATCTGTTCAGAGGTCAAAGAGGTACACACATATTGTATTTCTCAGGCTGATGATGCCAAGGGCTGCTGCTGCAGCTTGCTGAATTTTGCTTTTGATACTCACTTGCCACCATTTAGATCCACAGAGTCATACAGGAGCGTATCTGAGGAACGATACGCTGTGTTAGAGACTTCAAAAATACTAAGCAGCTGATGTTATATAGGCATCTGAACCTTCTTTACCATTCTTCAGGCTGAAAAGACAGCTGGGCTACTCTGTGCATATTGGCTTAGGATAAAAATCTAAAAGCAGGAAAAAAGTATCAAAGTTTGGAAACTCTTAAAGTGTCTTTCTATCAACACTATAATCACTCTCTTTCATTGCCAGAAATCAGTTTTACAGGTACTTCTACGATGTTCATGCAGACCTCTTTCCAACTTTAAAGAGAGAAGGCTGAATTAGGGGAAAAAAGAGCTGAAGCAGCCATAGTTAAGCAACTGTAGCTTCTTCAGGACTGTCTCTTTTCTCTGCAGCTGTCACACACAATTAATGTTTGTAAGTAAAATTAGGTCAGTATTTGTTACATTGTTTTGGAGTGAGGTGTCTGGTAACTGTGTATTAGAAATATGCATTTGAAATAAAAAAACCCAAGTATTACAGTTATACAGTTATTACAGTTATAGCACAAGTCTGACAGGCCAAAATACTTACAGAATGTAGCCCAAATGGTCTCAGCTTTTAAATTTGTACATTAATTTTGAGCACTCCCTTGAAACAACATAGATTATCAGTACTACTCACTAACCCAAGCAACCTTTGTCAGTAATTTTAAAAATCATGTTGTGTGTTAATTTGGCTCAAAAATTAATGTGACATCTTTAAAATCCAGTTTACTATTTTGCAGTTTAAAGAGATGTTTATATTTCATAGAGTGTTGGGAAAATGAAATCATTAACATTATAATGTCTTGACAACCTCATACCTATAGAAAAAGGAGAGGAAAAAATGTCAGCTCTGCTCAGTCTACCTGTCGTGTTGGCTTATAAAATCCAGATAAACCAATAATAGTCCAGTCCAAATCAAAAATAAGCAATAACAAAAGTTACATTTTTCCTTCCAAAATGAAAGAATTCATAAGTTGGAGTTTTCAATGGAATTGAGAAGAGAGAGCTATTTTTGAAAACCAGTCAGGTTTGTATTCATCAGTATAGCATGTAGCAGATGAATGGAACTCTTTCCCTTGAAATTCACTCAGGGACCCAAACCCTTATTTTGTTTGATTTTTGTTCTATAGAAAAATCGGACACACAGAAGTATTCAACAGTATAAAATTAAGTTATGGAAATTGACAGCAGATGCCTTTCCTGAAAAAACATTCTGGGGTTTTGTTTGTATTGGAAACTCGGAAAAATTAAAACACAAAGACTCAACAGCTTCTTTATCTGTCAATTTTCCGTCTCCAACCAATAAACATACACATGCAAAAAACAAAAAATAACAACAACAACAACAAACAAACAAAAAAACCAAAAAAACCCCCCAACCAACCAAACAAAAAAAAAAACCCCAAAAACAAAACAAAACAAAAAAACCCCCCAAAACCAGAGAGAAAATTATGTCATAGAATCAGGAAAAAAGAGACTAACACCTAAAACTAAAACCTGTTTTCCACTCTCCTTTGAGCCAGTTTAGATCAATTTAGCTGCTTGGAATTTTTGCATACTTTAGAGGGGGTAAAAAGCATGACCTCCTTGCTTTGAATAGACTGTACAATGACCATTTTACAATTTAGTCTCCTTCTCTTAACATATTCAATCTGGTATTTCCTTTCTATCCATTATGATGTTGTATATTAGGGAGTAATGAGAAAGACACAGACCTCACAGTCTGGCTTTCTGTTTTGATTTGAGTTAACTCAACAAGGCTTTGTTTTCTCTCCATGGCTTTTCCTGCCTCCCTGGCTGGCTCTGCACTGTTGGAAACACAGACCATGCCTCATTTAGCAGCGACCTTGATCTGCAGTTGTCAGAGCAGGCACACTCTGCCTGGTGTCTGATGGGTCCCTATTTCGTTGCTTTTATGTTGTCTAAATGTTATGACAGAGGAAATCTTCCTACAATTGTGGATGCCTACAGCAAAGCTTAAAATTTTCAGCAGGTAGGGATATGGGAGCACGCTTTTGGCTTAGCCTGGCTGCATGGCCACACATCTTGAGGCCACTGGCTGGCAATCAGAGAGGCTGCAGAGAGCTGGTGGGTAGCCAGGGGGAGACTGGTTGTATACAGCACTGCCAATTCCAATTCAGGGACAGGTACCTGCAAAATATAACATGACAGTGGCTATGAGAAGAATAAAGAATAGATAGGAGGAAGGAAGTGGGGTTAATACACATCTTTCGGGATCAGACAGATTGTTTTGCTGGCTGATTTCTCAATAAAAATGGCCGGACAGTTTTTTCTTAGCAAAGATGGGTACTAGTTTTAATATACTAGTCCTAAAGTTAGGCTGCAGATATTAGGCAGCCTTTCCTTATAACTGTGTCTCCTACAGAGCCCAGGGCTATAGCACAACGGGAAGGGGACAGGGTTTTCTGCAGTTAAATGCAAACAAATGCTATTGAGATGGGTGGAAGTTCCTCATGTTGATGAACAGACAACAGTAAGCTGGAACCACGAGTTGGAATCTCAGTTCTCCACACACAAGATCTGTGGCAAGGTTTCCCAGAGGCTGGTGTTTTACAAACTCATCATAGGACTTCCTCAGCCTAATAGCCACCACTCAATATGACATTGGTATAGCTGTTCTAAAGGTCACATTGCAGCCTGCAGTTGCACAGAGAACTTCTCTTTCCCTGTGCCAGTAAATGACATATAGGCTGCTATACCATAAACCTGACAATTAACAGTTCATCCCAAGGAAAGCTCTATCACTGACAGAGGATCAACAATCTTCACAGCTCAGCCTGGTGGCCTGGCTTCCAGGCTAAAGATGGTGACACCACCCTCCATTGTGTTGGATGTCTCCCATTCCTCTGGTATTCAATTTCAGCTCTTTTTCTCCTTCCAGAACTGAGAGGTGAAATTCCTCTCCTCACATCTAATCCAATCATTCTCTGGAAGCTCTCAATCTCAGCTGAGTCTCATGGTAATTTTGCAGCCTCCAGACTCTGGCTGCCTGCGCTCCACATAGAATGTTGTAAAAGAAACGAGGCCATTTGACCTCTCAAAATCTTTTGTGGCTAGAACAAATATTGGGGAAGAGGAGAAGAGAAGGAAATCATGGGTTTCTTTCATGCAGCAGACTTCTGAATTGCTTACCAAAAACTGACTGCAGAACCAACATTTCTTTTCATTTGCATTTGTTGTATTTCTGGTTTATAAGCAGCACTTGTTTGAGACTGTTATGGTGTACAACCTGATAGCTATAATGTATTTGTAAAAAAAAGGAAGAAATCCTGAATAAGAAAACAGGGGATGATGAGGTCATTTACCAAGGTCAATCAGAAGGAAAGGCTCCTATTGCTATCTGAGGAGCAAAGCCTCATCTACAGTTTGAAAGGCTGATGATTCCTCCTGGAAGGGTCCCATAGGTGGGTGAATGGCTGAAATTTCCAGAATTAGTTGCATATTTTGCTATCTGTTCTGCAATTACTCTTGTTTCTTAAGAACCACTTCATTTATCTTAGGAATGAAGAAAAATAATAAAGAGAAGAAAAAAAGAAACCTGTGCATTTAGATTATATTTAGCAGCCAGCAAGAAATATAAAGACCGATTTACATATAAATAAAAATCAAAGAGTCGAAATCCACATTGCCCTACCTTCAAATTACTTGATTTTATTATGAGTAATTATGCAAAATAACACACGCTTCTCTTACTTCCCCCCCGCTCAAGATAGTTCAAAAAAGGCTCTTGTTGGGTAGCGCATAGTCACTGCTAGGAAATCTTTTTCGTAAAAACCATTTTCTTGAGAGTCCATAGATTAAGAGGACATAAATACATGAAGGGAGGGGAAATACTAGAATACAGCAAGAGCTGTTTGGTGCAAAGTTTTTAGAGTCATTATTCCTGAATTTTATACTTTCTTGCTCTTACAGCTAGTTAAAAAAGTGTGAAAAAGATCATACAGTCAAAAAAATCAGCTGCTGTGGTATATGTTCCAAGGCATGAAATGCCATCTAGTCTTTGTTGCATTTCAAATAGAATAAATGGGTGAAAACTTCTACATAAAATCTAAAACGATTGATGCAATGCAGACAGACGACCTGGTGCTCTCAGAAGAACTTCAAATACCCTACCTATATCTTTTGATGGCAAAAAAGGACTGAATAAAAACTGAATAGAAATTGAACTGATATGAACCATGTTTTTATGTTACATGCCAGCTGCACTCAGAGGATGCTGAGACCCTTGCTTAACAGGAAGATGAAGAGAGTGCAGAGGGATGTCTAACAGTTCTTGTTAAAAACAGCAATTATTTTTGCTAGTTTATACTTCATACTGGAAGCCATTCAAAACGTGCAGAATCTTGGGCATGTTTAAGAAAACAATTGAGGAAGGGTTATGAGTATTTCAGCTTGAATATATTAACTTTTGGTGTATTGATTTTGTTTCTAATTTTATTTTCTTTCGTTTTATTATACATAAGATTTAGAGAGAAAACTTTTGAATTTCTATCCCATAGTCAGCTCTTGACTTTTGAATTTCTATCCCATAGTCAGCTCTTGACTTCTGCTTAAATTTCACTGGGTATGATAGCAAAAACAAAGTGCTTGGTCAGCCAGAATACTGCGTTAGCATGGTAGTGACTGAAAGACAGAAAATACACATTTAATCACCGTTTCAGATTGTTAGGCATGTTCTATGTACTGTCATTTATTTGTATGTAAAATAACTCCTCTGAAAATTTGATTTGGAGTTGAAGCCTCACTCAGAGATTTTCAAAAGCATAAAAATGTGGCAACCTCACAACCAGCCATTGAAAGCAATGGCAACTTGAAGGGATAGAAGCAATTCTTGCAGAATGTGCTGTAGAGAGCAGACTGCCAGCAAGGGAGAGCATAGGCAGCATGGAAAGGATGTTTTGTTTTTCATCTGAGAGAGACTGTAACTACCAGGAGAGGCATACAAACTGTGGGCTACAAACAAGACTTTTCAAAGATTTTTAGAAAAATAGCGAGAGGATGTTTATTCTGGGGCAGAGATGGAGGGAACCCTTCCTGGTATTGCCAGTTAGAGCATTCACCTCAGTGCTGACAGCAGCAGATCAGGGAAGTGAATATAAGGCAATTGCTCCAATCAGTGCTCTCTCCCCAGTCTGTATGAATTACTATTAATAAAACATGAAATGCCTTCAAGAACAGTATGGCCAAGAGCCTAGTGTCAAGTTGAAGCTTGCTCATTCTCAGAAAAGGAGCTGATTTAGAAGAAATGGCATTTTCTAGCAGGAACACTTTATAGAAGACCTCTCAGCCAGCTTTGTTTTAAACACAACACAGTCTGTAAAAATGGAAGAAGAAATGATCTTATCAGAAGAAGCAAGATCAAAATGTCTCTTTTCAAGACTAAATTTAATGGGTGTACTTTAACTGATATCAGCACATTTCAGATTAGATCTGCAGAACTGAACAGTTTTATTCCGTAAAAATAAAATAGACAGAAAAAACCCCTTTGGTTTCCACCAGCTTTCAATGATGTTTTCCTTTTCTCTTCAGCTTTGTCCCTTAGTTTCTCTGTTTCTTGTTTTACTCTTTTCTGTCAACAGAATGATTTTTTTTTTTTAATGAGAATTTTGTTACTCCATTTATGCAGGGCTTAATTCAGTAACCCAGATTTCATCACTAGCAACAAATAAGAAATATATATCTATATCTTGGCAATGCTCTGTCTGGCCAGACATTGTATGGATGGAACTTGGTCGTGTGCATTTACTACTTCTTGGCCTTAACTTGTTAAGATCCATTAGATCTATTCTCTGCCAATGCACTACCTCCTCTTCTATCTTCTAAGACTTCTTAGTTATCACTATGGTAAATACTGCTGACTTTGTGATTAAAATCTGACAGAGACTTGTGAAGACATGTTGGTTTTATCTACGTCAGGAAAAATGACAGGGAGCACCAAGTCAAGAAACAAGGTCCCATTAGGGACTGAATCCACACAGCTGGCCTGAGCTTGATCATGCTTAGAGATCAAAAGTAGATAAAGAATCTGCCTGTTGGCACAAGAACGGGCCCAGATGCTTGGATCAAGAGAGAATGGGCACCAGGGGTTGAAGCAGTCTATGTGGAGATGGTTTATAGTAGCTGTTGAGAAAAAAGATAAGATTTCAACTTCTGCTTGGTATGAATTAGACAAAAAAATGCTGTCGAAAAAGATCTGGAATCCTACAACTTGCTTTGATTTTTGTTTTCTTTTGTCATGTGAATACTTCTTAGCTGTCAAGTATAATTTAATTTTCCTCTAGGAGGCAGATTTTATTTTATCAGAACCAGTTAATATTTTCTGTAATTTTTGCACAATGCAAAATATCATATAATGATGGCAGCTGAACCAATTTTTCAGAGTTGGAGAAGCTATACAAAAGTAAATCCTCATGTTTCATTTTTATTGTACAATCCTCTGTTAGCTTTACTCATGAGATTCAGTCCCAAAAGTGCCAAATCCTAACCTCATTTAGAACCATGTAATTCACATGAAATAAATAGCAATACCGTAACTTGAAAGCCTTGCTCATTTTGTCAGAAAACCAGTTTCGAAACTTATGATTTACATAGTTACCTTATTTCAATGCCTTATTTCAGTGCCTTCCTATGCCGTTAGATTTGTTGCATTTCAAAGAAGAAACATAATGTAAGAGTGACTCTGTATCTTCCACTGTCTCCAAAAATGTGAAAAGATCATGGAGAAAGTACAACACACTTATAAGACACTTCTTCACATGCAATTACAAAATATGTGTTTAGCAAGTTTGGACTTGCATGCTCTGTGTAGTAAAACTTGGTAATGTGCTAAAAATGTTTGGGACTGTGCCTCTTTTGTCAGTCTCATTTGGGGGATGCTAATGGTAGGATGGGGTCAGAAGGGGAGAAGCTTCCTCCCATCTACTTATCTTTACAGCTCTGCAGGGATATGGAGCTGCTGAGAGGTGTAAACTGTATGGAACAAATGCATTATTCATTATAGATCTGGCAGGGAATATACTGGAGATTTGCAGGTTTTGGCCATAGATTTCAAATGACACCCAGATACCAGCTTGAGTAGTTATTTTTTTAGTTTATTCTTCTATGGGAAATTATTTGTGTCAAAAGTATCCAAGACATGAATAAACCCACTTTTTTTTTACATACTGTCAAATTTTGCCTGATCCTAACAGCACAGATACACAAGTATTATCTCCATTCCCTCATATCCATATGGAGACTTTAGTCACCCTACTGGTCTTAATGCTTACCTAGCACGGAAAGCTGTGAGACTTGTGACACCAGCTGCTCGAGTGCCTCAAGCTGATAGTCATCTCCTTCTCTGCTCACAGGCCCTCATGGCAATATCTGAGCTCTAAATACACTCCTCAGAGGACTAAACAGTGCTTGTTTTTCCCGTTTCCACTTTGGCAGCTGACGAGAGAAATCTGAACTAACCTACTGCTTCCAGTTCCCTGCCAGATGCTTGATGTATAGAGGATGGAAAATCTGTTTTATGAAAGGCCATGGGATTTCAACTTTTTTTGGTTACAGATTAGAACAGATGCTCCAAAATTTGAAATTCCTCATGTGGTGGAGGCAAGGGAAGTCAATAAATAAGTAAAAGATAGTTTCCATTACAGTGTGCAATATGGGTAATTACCTCCTACTTAGGCAAAAAAGTGTTTAATGTCAAACATTTAATCTTGTAATTGTAGAGCATTCATTTTGACATTTTTCAGGATCTGTTTCTATTTTGGTGAAAGAAATTATGGTTAGAGTGGTCATGATTACAGGAAGCAGTTCTCTTTTGCCAAATGGCTCCTTCAAAGCTTTCTTAATGAGTTCTAGTTATGTCACTTGGTAGTCTTGTCTTTGCCCTAGGCAGGAGGGAATAAACTGTGGCTCAATATAGCACAACAATGAAAGTGTACAAAATGCCCATAAAGCTGCTTCAGAGTCATTACAGCAGTAACAGAGAGAAAACCCTCTGCTCTTCACCCAAATGCGTGAAAAGGCCTCCCTACTCTGACAAAAAAGACACAGACACCTGGTTCTGTTCTCTCTTTGAAGTGCCATAATTAGAAATGATCTGAAACAAGAAAGTAAGAGAATCTGAAACAAGAAAATTCTGAATCTAGTGAAAAATAATATCAGTTTCTTTCTGTGGAAACCAGAAATACTTCTTTGGTTTTCTCTGGAAGTAACACCAACCATTGCTCAAAGGCTTTCTCTAGTCCAAATGAAAGCTTTTTGATATTTTTATCATTAATTTTAAGAGCTACAGTCAAAATGTGAAAGATGTTTACTTTCAGGTTGAACTAGAATGACTCTTAGAGGGTTTAATTGGTGGTAACTTGTGCTGCAAACTCTTACTTGAAAGAGTGTTTATAAATATCCCACTTAATGTAAAAAAACCGGTATGAGTGATGATAGAAATCTGTCTGGCAAAAAAAAATGCTATCTGCCAGCAAGTACAGATTCTCAGTACAACTGCAATGTGTGTCCAGCTGTGTTAAAAGTCTATATATTAAAATGTTATAAATTACCACTCAGAATTGTTTGATTCAGAAGTAGCCTGCTGAGTCAACTGCTACTGAAGCTCCTTTAAACTTGTTTCTCAAGGCACTGATTTTATCTCCTAATAAAAGGACAACACCAATACCTAGGGTGAAAGTGTCATCAAAAGAGCACTTGCAGCTGATCCATAAACAGTCTAATATGACTTCAACTGAGAAATTTGAACTTTCCCATACATTGACAAGTCTGCCTACTAGAGTGTAGAGCTATAATTTCCTACTAGAGGTATGCCTCCAGAAGAATTTAATTATATTCTGGTTTATTTACTTCTAGCTTTCTCCCACACATATATAAATATATGTACATATCTATACATAAATGAAAGAGGAGTTAACACTAACTGAAATGTATCTGCAACGTCTGTCAGCAACTATAACAAGAGTTAACTACAACTGAATACCAAAAAAGAATGAAAAATTTTCTCATGGCAAGCAGCACTTTTTCAGGATATTTGATAAGCAATATTATGCACTATAAACCACAGTCAAACAGAAACAATCGGTTTGATGACATATACCACATCTGGATCATAGGCAACTTGACAGTGTTTTTGCCTTGAGCCATAGCCATGTCAGCTTTAATGTGACATTTAGCATATTTAACCATGAACATATGACACATCTTTAGAAATCCTTATTGTCTAAATAGCTTATTTTTACATACATAATTGTCAACAACAGTAAATAAAATTCAGTGTGAAGTGACATTTCATAAGACCTTATCAGTTTTGTCCTGTGGCATTAGTCTAGCCCATGCTACAGAACATGAGGCATATCCTAGATGGTATTTCTGAAATCTTGCACATTGACATTATCTTTAATATTCAGTGTTAGCTCTAACAAGGAATGTGAACTTTCCCTGAAATTTCTGTCCTTTCTTTTCCTTTGTATTTTCCAGTCCTTTGGACAGTGACTTACTGTGCAAAATCCCTGTGACTACCATAACTTGTGGCCAAGAGCAGGGGGTCATGGCTTGGAAAAAATCAGTAACTGTGTACAATATCATTGTAACATGTGGGAGTAGCTGGAGAATATATCTGGTGATGCTTAAATCTCTACCTCTGGAGTCCACAGTTTGACATAAACCACTTTTTAAGTTGATTAATTCATTTCATTCCAAGACTCAACTAGGTTCTCTGGAGAGATTAGAAAATGCTATTTTTTTCCGTTTGTGGTGACATTGGTTCTATATTTAAGACACAATATGAAGTTTCCAAAGTATTAAACCTTGAAATGTGCTGATAAAAGATGTGCTACTCTGCAGACTTTATTGTTATGGAGACTAAAATTCTTGCCTGTCCCTATGTGATAGAATAGCAGGATAACGTGCATGGCAGTAGCAGTAGCAGCTGATAGAAGTGTTAACATACTGATATTGTCAAGATTGTCTCTGTGTCATGCTTTGTGTGGCTTGGAACTTCATCTTTCTATAAATCCACTGGTTAAAATACCTTAAACACACACAATTTCATACAGAATTATTTGTCTGATATCCTGCCAAAACTTCATCTGCTGTTACAGAAACTTCTTTTTTCATTTAGTCACCGGAAGTTTTGTTAGATTTCTTCCTCCATATGAAATAAGAGATCTTATCATCGATGACCAGCTGATGACCCCTTTGTTCACAGGCTTTAGTTTGCTCTTTGCTGTTCCTCATCTTTAGATCAGCAGAGCCTCTGGAGTCCAGCTTCACAAAGAAGACAAAAAAGTGTTAATTATTAGTTATTCACATTTGTAAATTAATATCTGCATTCTGCCTTCTCCTCAAGCTTGTTTATATATATGAAATGGATTAGGAATTTGTTGGATGGTCACATCCAAAGAGTAATGATCAAAGGCTCAGAGTGCCAGTGGGCATCAGTGATGAGTGGTGTCCCCTGAAGGATCTGTACTGGGACCAGTGTTATCTCCAGTAATGACATAGACAGAGGGATTGAGTGCAACCTCAGCAAATTGCAGATGATGCCAAGCTGGGTGGTGCTGTTGACACACCTGAAGGATGGGAGGCCATCCAGAAGGACCTAGAGAAGGACCAGGCTTGAGAAGTGGGCACATTGGAATTTTACATGGTTTAACAAGACCAAATGCAAGGTGCTGCACCTGGGCTGGGGCAACATTTGTTATTAACACAGGCTGGAGGATGAATGGATGAAAAGCAGCCCTGAGGAGAAGGACTTGGGGTGCTGGTGGATGAGAGGCTGGACTTGACCCATCAATGTGCACTCACAGCCCAGAATGCCAAACGTGTGCTGGGCTGCATCCCAAGCAGCGTGGCCAGCAGGGCCAGGGAGGGGATTCTGCCCCTCTGCTCTGCTCTGCTGAGACCCCACCTGCAGGGCTGCATCCAGCTCTGGGGTACCAGCACAGGGAGGACAGGGACCTGTTGGAGAGATTCCAGAGGAGAGACACAAGCTGAAAGGGATGGAGCACCTCTCCAGAGAGAATGGCTCTCTGGAGATTGCTGAGAGAATTGGGATTATTCAGCCTGGGAAAGAGAAGGTTTTAGGGTGACCTAACTGGGGCCTTCCAGTACCTGAAAGGAACTTACAGTAAAGATGGCAAAAGGCTATTTAAAATGGCTTGTGATGACAGGAAAAGGGGGAACGGCTTCAAATTGAGAGTAAGTTGAGATTATTAGTAAAAAAAATTTCTTTATTGTGAGAGTGGTGAGGCAGTGTAACCAGTTACCCAGAGAAGCCGTGGATGCCCCATCCCTGGCAGTGTTCTAGGCCAGGCTGGACAGGGCTTTGAGCAACCTGGTCTACTTGAAGGTGTCACTGCCTATGCCAGGGGACTTGGAACTAGATGATTTTCAAGGTCTATCATAAACCATTCTTTGATTCTATGATATAGATCTTTGGAATAAATTCTGTAATCTGTATCTTTCTAAGTAGTTTTGACCAGTAGTTCTAAGCTTTTTGAAAGAGCAAAGCTAAAACGTGCCAAAAGGGCTGTGGAAGAGGCAAGGCTTGATGATCATGATAACATATTCTGACCTGATGAAAAGGGTAGAATACAGAGAAAACAATTCTGCTAAGTAAGTCCATTTCCTCTGTTATTTTTGAACCTGATGACCAGGTAATGTGGTACACTTCAATTTTACAAACACTATATAAACACTATTGCTTAAAAAGTATCTGATACATTTTACAGTTTCTAAAGTGTTCTGAGGTTTGATTTATTTATTTATTTGGTTTATTAATGAAATACATAGTTAAATTTTGAAAAATTAAAAAAAAAAGTGAAAGTTTTCCAGGCAGAGCTTTGTGCTAAAACTGAATTTAAGTAAAAAGTAAAAAGAACTGAGATTTCTTATATGGTTTGATGTTTTTAACATGTCTATGTTAAGAGAACCAAGTGTGGAAAATCAGATCTACCTGATATAACAGGGTAAAAAAAAGCAAGCTTTAATCTTTTACACAAGAATGTACAAGTTTCCAAACTGTCATCTAAAGGCAATTTTTTTGTTCCATTATATATATTACCTATAAATATGATAACTGATGCACCACTTTCTGTTTTCTTCATTGAGATTTAATGGGTGTTTCTTTATGAAAGATTTCATGATAAAATTGGGAACTTTTTCAGTGTGCTAAGAGACATCTGTGAGATGATCAGGACTTTGCAAGATATCTGCTAAAGCAAGAGGAAGCTTCAGTCATGAATGGTTAGCAAAATAAAGTTGGGATAAATGATTCCTCCAACCACATCCATATATTATAAAAAAAATAAAAGAAGAATTGAAAATTTATGGCTAGATCAAAAGGTCAAAAACTGACTAAGTCAATCATTTTCAAAAAGGATGAAAGGATTTAAATCTTTTGCAAGAATAAAAATCGATGGACTAGAAGGAGACTCAAAGGACATGCTTATATGGCAGAAGACACTTTTGACAGTTAGACCATTTGAGATCAAAGGAGGTTTATGTGGGATGGAGAAAAAAGAGAGATGTAAGCAAAGTCATGCAGTCCGATTTGAAACCGAGGAGGCCAGCAGATGCTCAGGAGCAGTTATCCACAGGAAGGGTAACAGCATGGAGCTTGGGACCCGATGTGCCTCGGTTACTGTCCCGCCATCCACGCTGGGGCTGCCTCCAGCTCACGGGTACACAGAGTCTAACCCAGCAGGAAAAGAGTTCCAAAGCTGCAATCTGAAGAAAGGAAAATTTGGCTCACTGATCTTCCCATCCCCACAGCACTGTGCTTCATTTCTCCAGGTTTACAGCGAGGATAATGATGTTTGCACAGCAGCATAAATAAAAGGACAGAAATGGTACTTGCTGAGTGTCTCTGCCACAGTATACAGCAAAAGGCCCGCAAGGAAGCATTTGGCTTTGTGTTGTATGTGTGGTCTCTGTCTTAGTTTGCACGAATGTGTGAGGGTTTTGTTATACATCCTTTATTTTCTACTTTTTAACTAATGATAGAACTTAAGCTTATATTAATAACTTATCTATATCCTTTATTAATGTGTTTCAGGTATGTTCATTAGTTTGCTTTGTTCTGCTTTCCCAAGAACATTTGTGTTCCCATCTGGAAGTATATGCTCATGAAAGCACATGAAAGCAATAAAGCAATTTACTTTTTAGAATTAACTTGCTTTATTGCATCATCTCTGTGTGTAGTATGTCTCCATAATTATATTAATAAATTTTAAACGGTTGATCTTATCAAGCTAAAACAAATTAATATAAACAGTCAAACAGCAGAATTCAAAAGTGGATTAATTTAATGTAAATTTAAATTAATTTTAATTAAAATTAAATTAATGTAAATTTCAGGTTTGAGATATTTTGTCACCCTTGTTTAGCCTTAGGTTGTATTTAAATTAGTAAATCATTCTTTACAAGTGACTTTTTTATATCTGTCTTTTAGTAAAGGATTGATAATTTCTTTGAATATTCATGCTCTTGTAAACTGAGAGAGCTTAATATTTTTTTATCAAAGATTTTCTTTTCATTGAATACTAAGACTTGCTGAAAAATTATTTTTCTACCAGGAAGGCTTTCTAACAAAAATATTAAGTTTTCTGTAAGACCTGATAGAAATACATTTTATGGGATAAAATGATTTTACAGGAAATATTCTTAAGTGCAAGCAGTAACATGACCAGTTTCAATAATGAAACAGTTTTTTCAAAACAGAGACTTGGACCTGGAGGAAAGTACGGCGGATAATTTTTAATTTATTTAAGTTGTTGTAGTTATAAATAAGCACAAAATATCTATGAAGGTATTTTTTTATTTTCTCACATTAGTAATTTTTTTCGGTATCCATCACGTTTTGTTGCAACATGTCTATAACTTCTCGTTTTTATGGACAGGCATTATGGAGAATACTCTCATGAGGTCAATTTCCGGTTAAAATGACAAAAGAAATATCTTTCAACATACCTACCAAGTATTAGTCATTGAGCTGCATAAAACTGTACAAGCCCACACTCTGGCAGTAGTAAAGAATGAGGAAATTAAATGTTAAGAAAATTCCCAAACCTTAGTATAAGAAAACATTCGTGTCTTAGTTTGATTCCTGTAATCTCTCCACATCTCCCTTCTTTGCTGAAAATCACACCACAAGTTTTTTTTTTTACTCTTAAGCTTCTCTGGCACTACAGCTCGCTGTCTCTGAAGACCATCTCATTGACTGACTGGCTTTTACCACATAAAAGTCCTTTCCCAAATTATTTGGCTTTAGGAAGGGTCTAATTACCGTAATTTCCTACTTTTTCATCTTCTTTTCATCTTCTGTTGTGAACAGAATATTGTAACCTGCCAAGGGTAAACCGGAGCAAATAAAGTATTAATAAACAAGTGAGCATTAATAAATTTAATTTATAAATTAATAAATTTCAGGCTGTTTGCAGAGAGGAGCACAGCAAGCCTGAATTCTGCAGAGGGTGAGAGGGGCAGTGATGGCCTCTTAGAGTTCAGCTCCACTCCTCTGGTGTCATCCCCTGAGACACAGCACAGTGCCCCTGGCCCAAAGCCCCCAGCCATGAGCCAGGGGCTTCATGGACATCAGTGTGCAGCAGCTATAATTCATTTCTGACACATGGGAACACGCCACAAAAGGAAGCTGTTTGAGAAGAATGGGGTGTAATCAGTTTTAAATCAGTCTGAATCTGTTACAAGTGGAAAGTGTTATTCAGACTGATGTAATCTCCCTCATTACATAGAAGCACATCCCTGCCTACTTTGGGATGTTATTTTGTCTGTTCTGTCCCTCTGTGTAACCTCTGTGGAAATAGTAGAGAAATCAGACAATATTCTGTGTTCAAAGAACTATATGCATAAATACAAATATACCCATGTGGTTTTTATGCCTAGCACTACACATTTGTGGAATATTTCATACATTTACTTCACAACAAGATTGGAGCTGTTTTCACTGCTTTCTGATGTTTCTCACCTTTACATTAGTTAAATGCAAAACAACTCTGAGTCTCTGTATTTTATATCCTTCCCCATTACGTTTGTTTGCATTCACATGATGCAGCCATCAAAATTCGGCTGATAATTGCCTACTTAACCTTAGTTTCAGATCTATAACTTTACATTATGGGGATAACATCAAGGAAATTAAGTAATTTTGTTATTTCCTTTGTGTAATTGAGTTTGTCTGCACTATAGCTGAACCAGAATCCAAACTTGAGTAGAGAAGACTAATCTATGCTCGCAGATTTAGTATTAGACAGAATGTTTTTTGGACCATAAATTAATTTTATACCAAGAATACTGGGTAGAATGATGTTCCTTACCCCTCTGAGCAAGGAAGCTTCCACGATTTTTTCTTCTATGGATCTTTGAGGTGCTGAAGCATGCCCAGAGAAAGGCAACGAAGCTGGTGAAGCTTCTAGAGCACAAGTCTGACCAGAAGCAGCTTAGGCTCAGGGCAGACCTTATCACTTTCTACAGCTGCCTGAAAGGAGGTTGCAGAGAGGTGAGGATGAGTCTCTCCTTCCAGATAAGAAGTGACAGGACAAGAAGAAATGGTCTCAAGGTGCACCAGGGGTGGCTTAGATTGGATATCAGGAAAAATTTCTTCACAGGAAGGGTTATCAGGCACTGGAACAGACTGCCCAAGGGAAGTGGTTGAGTTGCCATATCTGGAGATATTTAAAGATGTGTAGATGTGGCATATTGGCAGTGCTGGGTTAATAGCTGGCCTCGGTATTAGAGATCCTTTCTAGCTTAAATGATTTTATGACTCTATGATCTTCAAACATCCACATGGTTTTAGAAAGCAAAAATTATTGTTTCATATTAGACACGTTAGAAAATATTCCTGGACTAATGGCCATTAGATTTGAAATGGAATAGCTTGGATCAGTGATGGCAAACCTTTTCAGCATCTGTTGCCAAATTTTCTTCAAAAAGCACTGCAGCTCACTTCCAGTAATGCCCACCCAAATCTGTCAGTGCAAAACTTGGCATTGGTACAAACACTTTGTGATCATTGGCTTAGACAATGGAAAAGCCCTTTGTAATTTGAGCTGCCTGTTGAATGTGTGTGCTATACAATACTGCTACCCAGGCTGCCATCATCCTTCTAAAGGATTATTTTGCTTTCAAAAATGTTACACTAACTCGAAGAATTTAGCTCAAAAGAAATATATGATGTCTACTGCATTTGTTTTTTTCCTGCTTGTAGAGGATAAAAAGCTCTTAAGCTTCACATGGGCATTCTTATGTAACTATTCTGTACATCCTATCTTCAGCCCAACAGTTACACTTATATATATAGCTGAATATATATATATATATAAGAATATATATATAAAAATATAGACAAAGCTGTACAAGAGCTTGTAAGGAATAATTTTCCATCCATGTACATTTCTTACTGACTCCTGTTAGTCTGAGAATATTTTATGCTTTTAAGCATGTTAGTTCACATGCATCCCAAAATTAGTTAGTTGACACTCATCCTTAATGAGAACAAGAATTGACTTAGAAGATTTAATTTGCAGACAGTATAGCAAAAGACACTTCAATAGCAAGAACGTTACATTGCCTAGAAATAGATCTTTGTAGCTGAGTTCTAATTATTTGTTTATGCATTCTGAGGTCTTGTTTGTCCTTTTTGTTTTGTTTTGTTTTGTTTTGTTTTGAATGCAGACTTATACTAAGGTTTATTCTGCCTTTCAGTGTTTTCTTAGTGCTTTATGACTTATCTATTTATGCATACTTGCTACTTTGGTTCCTTGTCCTCTAAGTGTATGCAGTATATTTACATTAGTGTACTGGTTGCATTTTTGACTGCTGAACCATTCACCAAAAAGCAGGATGTGAATGTAGAGGACACAGATGAAATGCTGTCCTTTTCTCTACAGTGAAAGAAGGGCAAAGTAAAAGGATTGGTCAAAATATGCTCATGAATGTGTGTGAGAAAGTGAGAAGTGTTGCCCCTTCCCTTCCCTTCCCTTCCCTTCCCTTCCCTTCCCTTCCCTTCCCTTCCCTTCCCTTCCCTTCCCTTCCCTTCCCTTCCCTTCCCTTCCCTTCCCTTCCCTTCCCTTCCCTTCCCTTCCCTTCCCTTCCCTTCCCTTCCCTTCCCTTCCCTTCCCTTCCCTTCCCTTCCCTTCCCTTCCCTTCCTTCCCTTCCCTTCCCTTCCCTTCCCTTCCCTTCCCTTCCCTTCCCTTCCCTTCCCTTCCCTTCCCTTCCCTTCCCTTCCCTTCCCTTCCCTTCCCTTCCCTTCCCTTCCCTTCCCTTCCTTTCCCTTCCCTTCCCTATTAAAATCAATTTCCCATCAGTCTTCTTACAGTATGGCATTGTCCTCAACCATTCCCTCCACTTATCCATTAACTATGAAAGACATGGTCAGTCACAAGACACAACAAAACCTACTATAGAGAGAAATCAAAGGACTCTGCCCAGCCATCAGTGCCCTGAATTTCGATATAAGAGCAATGTTACAAATGAGTTTGTGATACCTCATCAGGAGGCAACAAATGTGCTAGTAGGTGATTTTAATGCCATCACAGCAAAAAGTGCCCAAGAAAGCAATAAAAATCTGAGAAATGGGGCTTCAAGGGTACTGCTATGCTGATTAGCTCTTCTGTATTCTTTTCTGAGCTACACTACTGATTTTTGATATTAGCTCAGCTGAAGGGTGGGGTTGGATGTATAGCTTCTCTATTGTACATTCAGATAGTCAAAAGAACAGATCTTCTTTTTTTCTCTTTTTCTTTTCAAAGTACAAGGACTAAACACTTACCTTCTTAGAGGTGTGAACATCTACTGCTTTTCCCACAGATGTCCTGCAAGGAACTAGGAAACCAAGCGGAGTAAGTTTACTGCTCTTTGTTGTTAGACTCAAAGCATAATTTTGCATTTAGTTTTTAAAAGGCAACAATTGCCTAAAGTGGTAGGAGAGCCAATATTTTAGAGATAGTTAAGACAATGCAAACATTCCACACACAGTTGATTAAATGAAAAGCAACACTAAATAACACTCTATCTATAGTACATATTTCATTCATTGCGCAGACCTGGCCTGAGGCTTGTTTAAAAAAGCACCAGATGTTTCTCCAAGAAATGTATTTGTCTTTGTGTGATGACAGATGCTCTTTGAAATCACAAAGTATGTAATAGCGGAGTTTGCCATTTGAAATCAGGAAATTCAATTTGTTTTCTCAGAGGCATGACTGAAGGGCAAAGCCCAGTAAGAATTGCTGTATAAACTAATGCTTTTCAACATTTTGTACTTGTCTTGCTACTTTGAAGCTCATTTCCAACACTGCTCCAAACAGAAATGGGAAAATCAGCTTCCAAATACGAGACCTCTGCCAGTAGGTATTTTTCCCTCTGTACTTACTGTGTTGATTTACTTAAACTCAAGTTTGCCTTTTGTATTAGTCACCTCATATGGTCAGTAGTCTGGGCTGTGAACTAATGGAATAGCTCATAGGGAAAAACGCATTCAGTAGAAACTAATTAAATAGAAGAAATTTCTATATACTATGCAACATGTCGTCCCAGTAATTCTCAAAATGTTGGAAATGGAAATGACGACATGCAGCAAAAGAGGAATTCATGCCTAAATTTCATAGTAGACTGGTTTTCTTTCAAAGTTTTCAAAAACCTTGGCATTCAGACTGGCATTCAAAAATCACTAATGTGATGAGCCCAGTATGTGAGTTCATGGCTATGTATTAATAATCCAGAGAAAGTGACAAGCAAATAGAAATAGGAATTTGACTGAAAATAAGTTTTTAACCAGACAGTGATCAAAAACTGCAGAGAGAAAGAAGGCCAGAATTTTCCCTGTTTGGTCTTCTGCTTACAAACCCGTAACTTCTGCTTCATTCATGACAAAGTTTGTTGAGGTTCAAAACCTGGAAGATTTTAATGATCCTTAGTTCATTAGTGGTATGGGATACAAACTATGTGAAAACCCCCATGGTTTGGGCAAAAGTTGAAGGATGCATTTTACGTCACGCATCCTTAAGAATACAAAGCAGTGGTTTAAATACTCTCATAATGTATATGTCCTGCAACATGTCTGAATATGCAGGACATAATTCTTGTCACATTGAGAGCAGCAGAGTTGTTTCAGGCTATTGCAATTTAAGTCTAGATTCCTTTGAAGTGTCTAAGACCACGTTTTTAGGTTTTTTTCAGTCTGTCAGTGGTCTCAGTCCTAAGAATTTGTTTTGGAATAAGCTCTGAAAAAATGTCAAACTCCTTTTTCTAAGAAATTATTTTTCTTGTAAGATATTTGGCAACCACTGGCTTGAAGTAAAAATAGCAGAAAACCCCAGATTTTTGATATACATTTACTTGGGTGCAAGTGTGACATATGCTAATATGTTGGCATGAAAAATAGGAATTTTGTATTGTGATTTAACTACACTAGTCTACAGCAATATAAATATTCATAATTCTCTAATAAAAAATATATGGATTTTTCCACTGCTATGAGTGGACACAGATTAGGTACACCTAATCCTTTTCTCACTTGTGTGAATGGGTTGTTCAATGACAATAGCCAGGAGGAAAGGAAATTCTGGGCCAAGACTTGTTCACACAGGAAAATCAGTGTGATTAAAACTTGGACGTCCAATAAAATGCTCCTGGAAAAGGCAATTCTGTCCTCCTGTTCCTCTGCACCTCTCCCCACCTTGTGTCAACATCAGCATGTGTAGGGCCACATGCTAAAGTAGATCCAGGAGCAGACTGAAACTGAACTGGCACGAAGGAGGAAGGTTCATTTATTTTTTGGCTGGCATAGTGAGTGTTAGGCTATGATGTATGAGGAGACAAAGGGAGGGCTCTGCCCTTAGGCCCTACCCTTTGATAATATAAAGAGTCTTGTGAAAACAGCTTCTTAACTTGGGCATCTTGTCTTGCCTTTTGTTTCTCGCAGGCTCCTGTCCGTGTGTGCTGAAGGTGTGGCAGACCACTCAGCTTCCAGACAGTCACAGTGAGGCTGAAGTAGCTGAGAGAAGCAGCTACTGGGCTGTGTGTCAGCCTTCTGGCTTGCAGTGTGCTGACCTCGCTGCCTTGCAAACACACAGAGTAAAGCCTCCCTGCAATCCTGCACAGTAAAAATCACGTCTTTCTGTTCAGTTGACTCGTTTTAATCAAGTGCTGAATGAATACAAAAGAAGTCAAAATCTGACTCAGAGGTTCAGATTGCAGAGCCAGTGTTGGGGAATTCCTGAATTCAGCACTTCTCTAGATTTTATAATGCATACAAATAGTGGTACATTTATGCTTACTTCCAGTAACAGCTTGCCCATTACTGAAAAAACAGGCATTTAGATAAATAATTTTAGGATGCAATTACTGTGTTCTTAACCCAGCAGTAACTGATACACACGAGACCACTTCTGAACACTGTGCACTTCATGCATACATGACTTCCATTCATTTATGAGCTTTTCCTTTGTTTTTAATTATTGGCAACATTTAAAAGTCTTTTGCTGTAAAATTTAAATCCTCAAAATTAGATAATGGGCTGTTTTTACCCACTCTTTGATCACCATTTAGAAATATATCCTACTAATTCACATGTTCTTATGTGGTATATCTGGCTTTTAAGGCAGGATTTATCAAGCAATAACCTCCTGGGAGTTTCACTTACAATACAAAAAGACACATAAGCCTGTGTGTAAGTCTTTATGACACTGAGGTCTTACAAGTCCTAATTTTTACATTGTGTAAGGTTTTTTGCATTTTTTTCCCCAATAATAAATACAAAATCTTAGATCAAGTTTCCACACATCAGACTTGAATTACATGCTGAATTCTTTGTTTTTTTTTTTTTTCTTCAGTACCTAAGTCATTAACTCAGTACTTGAATTACATGAACAAGCCCATGATGGTTGCTGTGGTGCCACTCTACCTTGATCAAGACATTTCTGATTGCCCCTAGCAGCCTTTGCACTCTATTTAGTTTAATCTCATTAAACCATCAGAAAATATCACTGCCAAAAGTAAAAAAAAAGTTATTTTCTTACTCCTGTTTTTTTAATCTTACTGGAATGGTGAGGCACAGTGTCTGGTGCAATTGCTCCTCCAGATGCTGGCATGGGGTGGGTGTGTGGTGACCAGACAGTGGAGGTGAAGCTATCTGAGTCACTGTATGAACTAGAAAACTGTAAAGCCAATGCAGACATGCACATTCTCCCATAGCTGTTAATTTTGATCAAGTAGCTAAGAAAACTATCCCTCTCCCTTGGTTTTGTCACGAAAATGATATACTTCATAGAACTTGTGTGAATATCACTTCCCTGTGTCTAACATCTTTGTCACTGGAGGAGAGGGAAGCAGGCATATAATTCCCACCAGTTTGCAAATCTCCTCTGTGAAATTTCTCCTTGAAAAATCTTGCTGGCAAAGTCTGCTGGCTGAGATATGGATGCAGTTTATGAAGGTATCTGAAGTTAATGGACAAGAGCAGAGGTTTGGGCCTTGGTGGATCTCTGAGAAATATGAAACGTAACTTCAGTGAAGGCAGGATTTCTCTCTAAAGGACTTGTTTTGTGCTTAAAGATAAGCATGGGCTTGCACTTCTTGCCGAACTTCAGTTTCTGAGATAAATTTTTTTTCCCCATTTTGCTCCAGGTTTCCCATAACCACTTCAGGACTTCAGTTTATCATGTTCCATCAAAAGAACGCTAAGAATTTGGTCCTGAAAGAGACATCCTGGCTTATAAACTCACTTCTATCACATCACATCACAGAGTCCCTTTCATTAGTTTACCCTCATCTACAAGTTCAAGACATTTTCTATAAATTTAGCTTTATCCTTGAAGCTTCCAAAATGTGTTACACTTGCATTTATTCTTTTGATACTATATTTGAGCAGGAAAACTCCACAAGCTCATAACAACCATCACATAAGGACCATCAGCATAGAACAAATACACACAAAATTGTTACCAAATGTTCTTAGTATATACTTTTCAGTAAAAGAGAAACAAAAAACATGAATAGTCTGAGTTCTCAACATGACTACTTAATTACTTACTTGACAAACATTGAATAATAAAATGCAAATTCATTCTTTCAAGATTTTGAATTTTTATAGACATACAAGCTGCAGAAGATTTTGGTGGGTGGGTGGTCTAAGAATTTGCCTTCTGTTCAACAATTTTTCTTGAGATGTGAATAGGTCTCTGTTTCCTAAGTGAATCAGTCCAGCACTGATATATTACTAGATAATTCCAAAGGCAAATTGGTGGGGAAAGGGAGAAAACATGAATGAGCATCTTTTGCAAAAGATTGACTATTGAAAGTAGGAGCTACTGGTAATGAACTCCAGACATTGCTGTAGGAGTGATAAGAACAGGAAATGCTTTGGGCAACATTGTTCTACAAAAATAGCCCTTTTAAAATGCAACATGGCTGGCCTGTCTTTAGCAGCACAGCTGTTGAAAGGATCGAATTAAATTAATTGTACCATAGATGACTCTTGACATGCTGGGCTCCTCCTTGTTTCAGAATCTACTTTGTGATCTTGTTAAGCTCTGGAACTGGAACAGCAGACTCTTTCAACAGATAACACTAAGTTCAGCTACTCTTCTCTGTAGCTCCCTGTTATCTAGCATTAATGAAAAGATTAAGAATATCAGCTTATTTTCAGTTGATGGGAAAGGCTCTGGGTTTTTTTTTTTACAGTTATGAAAGGAGTGTCTGACACAATCTGGGAAAGCACTGGCATTCAAACAAGTATTCTTCTGAATTCAGACAGTTATATAAGTTTCACTGGGTGCCATTGCCAATTTACCAAAAGCAGTTTCTTTTGATATTACATATCACTACAGTGATGTTGTAAAGACACTGAAAACTTGAATATTTGCTACTTCTTTTCCTGAAGACTTTATTTGTTTGGGAATGTCAGATTCTAAACAATGTAGTTATTCATCATTAACTTTTTCCCACTCTTCCTTCTGGAATAAAGTCCCTTTCAGGCCAGGCTTGTTGGGAAACTTCAAATGACGGAGAGAGCAACCAGACAGTAAACAAATGCAGAAGTTCCGTTGTCATGGAAGTATTTTTAAGTCGTGTCCTAAAAGCATTGCTCATGCAAAGGTGTGCAGGTGTGTAAGCATGACTGCAGCTCTTGCAATACAGCAATTATCTATGTCCAAGTGCTTTGCTGTTGGCAAAAGAAAGGAATTGAGAGTTTCAGTTAGCAGTCCACAATTTAGGTACAGAAAATACATAGCAGAGATTTCTTGCAAAAGTCTGTCTCTTCAGAGGGAGATAAGACTTCTGGGTAGAACCATCTACAAAGTACTCACTACCACCTTTCAAGACATTTGTTTGC
Organism: Acridotheres tristis; assembly: GCA_037013685.1. Taxonomy (NCBI): domain Eukaryota; kingdom Metazoa; phylum Chordata; class Aves; order Passeriformes; family Sturnidae; genus Acridotheres; species Acridotheres tristis. The sequence continues at coordinate 28,585,268 of CM072886.1, forward strand.
TGCTTGGATAAAAAAAATGATTTTTCCTATCATCTCTATAATTATTAACTGCATAATTATTATTATTCTACAAAAACTTCTGGTGCTTTTTTAAACAATCTTAGTTGAAGGGTCCAGCTCCCAACATTTCTGATGTTCTAAAGGGAATTCTCAAGAAGTGAGAATTGAGGAACATTTCCCACACTTCTTTAACCAGAGCTGTAGTCAGTTATTTTTTTTATAAATAGTTCTATATTAGTAGACTGAAGATTTATGGAGTAATTAGGGTGACTATCTTATAGAAAATATTTAATTTTATTTCTTTAAAATTAAGTTAAGTAGCTTGGTCATAAATTTGTGTAACAAATAATTTACGAAAAACACAGAAAAAGTCATCTTGGAAACACCAGTGTTTGAAAAGGCGTGGAGATGCATTCTTACCAGATTAAATGGCATGGTTGAGATGGACAAGGCAGTGACATGGCTATTTTCCATTTCTCATATGCTATCTGAAGCCTATGAGAAGTGGAATAGAATTCAAAGTGGTGCAGATTTTACTCCAACTGAAATCAGAAGTACATTGGCTTGAAGGTGTTAGAATCCTGCTAAACCATTTTAGATCAAACATAAGAGGAATTGAGAATTTTTGTTGAATGTTTTGATTACTCCAATGAAATTTACACAGGTATTTTGAACTTTTTTTGGAAGACAGAATATTCAAGCACCTTCAGAGAATATACAGAAATGAGTAAACCAAAAGGAGCACAGCTATTTTTATTTTCTGACTTGAGGTTTCAGGGTCCTAAGCAAAGTCTACCTTCTAACTTTCACTAAAATGAGAAGCTATTTTCTCTTGCTAATTTTTCAGGTGAGATTAGTGGATGTCTGATGCCATCTGAAAATATTCAATATATCCTATTTTTTCCTGAAGGTTGGAAGGTCTCTCAAGTTGTCCTTTGTCATATTGTAAGCCCTGGGCTGATGCATTAGACAGGCAGGTATGTCTGAAATGATGCCCTATGCCTGTGCTTAAAGACTTGAAGCCTTGATGTTTATCAAGTCCTTACTAGGACTAGTTGGAGGATGTGAATGAGCTTTGATGTCTAATCCTACCAAGTCTGTGAAACTGAGGACTCAGTCTTTGCATCATTATTTAACCTTTTGAAAGCACACTTTAACACCCTATGGAAGGAATTAACCAGGGAGAGTCTAACAATTTCTCTGTTCAAATTAAATTTTGAGTAGAGCAAAATGTCAGCTACAATTGCAGTTAGAAATAGATTTTATTTTTCTCCAATCATCTGATTCTTGGTTAATGAAAAAAAGAAACAAAGGAAGTAATTTTCTCCCTTAAGATTAATAATCTATTACTCTGATGAAAATTGTGCTTCAGCTACCAGCCAGTTCCATTAATTGTGGGATCTGCTATGCAGTTTGCTGCTAATTAGTGAGTAATACTCCATAAAAACAATTGCGTGTGAACTCTTTCCTTTAAAAACACAACCCTCAGTGGGAGTTGACTTCCTCACTCTCCTTTGAAAATTCCATTCCTGGTATTTCTGATTATATTAGTAAGCAGTTATTATTCAGAAATTATTACTGGCTAATTACATTCAATGGAGAAGGCAGATAAGGAGGAAACCTCATGAGTAATTACAGTAAATAGCATGCATATCTTCTTAATGGTGGGGATACAGTGAGTTCTGCAAGAAACTCTGCTTAGGAGCTGAAAAGGATGCAGAAATAAGTAATTCCTTCTTCTGAAGACATGTACCCTGCTGAAAGAGCTCTTCATTTTTCACATGATTGCACTTGCATTTTGTCTGCAGCTATTCACTGCCAAAGTCCTACACTGTTGAGAGATTGTGGCTTCTGAGCACATAGCTGATCTGAGGTTGTCACAATGACCCAAAATGTCAAATTCATACTCAGAATCTTGGTAAGTACAGGAAGAAACAGCACCGCTTATATCACACAGACATCTATCTATTGGAGTAAATGCTTTTTCAAACATGAAACAAAAATTACTGGTCAGAGTTACAAGATGCTAAACTACAGCAAATAGGCTCAGCCCAGCAGGACTTGAAATGTCCTAAAAAAGGTCACCGAGTCCCCTACGACACAGCAAATGGGTGTGAGTGAGCATTACATACCCTCTGAATATGCTTTAATGCTGTTGCTCCTAATGCCTGCTTCGGTATTTTTCTAATAGTTTTTGGCGATTTGTCTTGGCATGGGGCTGTGATCTATGTTGAAATGATAAAGGACACATTGTTACAATGGAGTCAGTGGCTCTGAATCATAACCCCCTGCATAATTGTTTCAGTCTTTTACTGGCAACTTGCTAATACTGAGGATGCTTTTGGGTGTTTATTCTCTGTTACTGAGGTATTTGCCCTGTGGTAAGCAGACTTGTGGAACAAAGAGCCTGAAAGAATGGTCTCTTTAAGGGAATTTTCTGTGGTGTCTGAGGATAATAGGACGATAAATTTTTTAATATCTGCAAGTTTAAGTATTTCTACAAGCCTGTTGGGTGCTGTCTTTAAAAACAGTTCATGGCAATATTAATGAATGATGTCTTAGAATATAAGAACAATCGTAAGAGGCCAGATCCAAGGCTTATGCAGCTCAGCATGCTCTTTCTGGTTGTGATCAGTAGCAAATTATATTACTCAGGGGAGTATGAAAGGGAAAAGCCTCAGATTCAAAGACCTCGTTGGCATTGTCCTGTATTGTGATAGGCAAAACTGAATGGCATATTCTCTATAAAAGTTTTCTAATCCAGACCAGGTGGGAACATGTGGTGTCTTTAGCCGAGGTTGAAAGAGAAAGAATCTCAGTAGGGCATGCCAGATCTGCATACCAAAAAGTATGTCTGACCTGGATTTGGGTCATAAGTTTAGGTATACAGGTATACATTCAATGATTTCTTTTCCTCCTTAATTATTTTTGAAACTGCCATAGGAATGATAATCCACTGAAAAATGAACTGAGAGATTTGAATTTCCAGCATCCTTTTCTAATATATGGATAGTTTTGCTTCTCACTGAAGGACTGTTAGCCTGGTCACAATATTATGAAAGGAGAAGATAATGAACAGTCAGCCATGTTATGGATTTATTGAAGGTACATCTTTCCATGTGTTGTCTCTTTGATATATATCTATCTTTTAAAACATCTGATTGAGGCTAAAATCACTTAAAACTAAGAAAAGAGAACACTCCCTCCCACAAATGCCTTTGAAAATATTCCTCTTTTGTTAAGAATAAAGGTGAATGAAATGCAAAAATGTTATTTTTTTATTTACATGGAAAAATAATAATCTAGGTTGTAAAATATGTCAGCTTTTTTGAGCAAACAGCTTAAAACTTGATGCTTCCAAGGATAAAATAAACTTCCCCTATATACAAGGCAGGGTTACAATTCCTTGCAAAATTAATTTTGATATGAACATTCATAAACACTATGGCTATAGAATCCTGTAGGGGAAAGCAAACACAACAGCCTTGATGAATACATGAATCCTTTTGCATGAATACATGAAGTTCTTTAACTAAGTGGATGCTTCTCGTGGATGGGTCTTTATATCACCCACAGGGGGTCTCCTTTCTAATACTTGGAAAGTATAATTTATCCTTGAGCTATTACCTGCACAGTGCAACACCCACAGAATTGTTCAATTCCCCATGCTATCAAAGATGAGAACCCTGTAAACTTTATCAAAGATAATGCAAAGAACTTGCCCAAAATATTTAGTGCCAAGCTTGATGAAGATATATCAGGGTAAAATCCTCACTATGATTTAGAGATCCTTTAATTCTTCTCCGTTTGATCCAGAATTATTCAGCATTAAAGGTAGTAATTAATGAAGCTAAAATTAATTAATAACATTCATGTTTGAGCCGTAATGCATTGAATGTGCAGGTGGATCTCACTTAGTGAAAGAAACACAAAACCAGATTATGGAAATCCAGGAGTCTGCTGAGGTAGACTGATCAAATTCTGTTTTTCTCCCTGCATCTGCTCCCAGCTCACATGCAAGTACATGAATTTGAAATTACATACTTGTAAGTAAGAACAGAATTTGGCCCTTCAGCTGTTGCTGCAGCTCTTCCATAAAATTTTATTTTTCTTAGGAAATTATTTTAATATGTTTATATATATATATATAGTCCAAAATAGCTATCTGTTCATTTGGCATCTGTGTTGTGGGGTAAGCTGTGGATCAGCAGTTAAACACGAGGTTTTAAACAGATTCCTATAAACCCTGGTTAGTTTCAAGTCCAACACAGATATAGATCTGTTCATCTTCATTTAATAACTAGTATATCCCTGAGGTTTTTTTTTTATTTAAATGGCATAACTTTCTCTTCTATACCTCATAATCTTCATACTTAACCTCTTCATTTAATATTAGTTCCAGCCCAGGATACTGAGCTTGCAGTTGCTTAAATTTCCTTAATTTTTTTTGCACTGCATCTATTTTTCAGAGCCTAAACTGGAGCCTTCTTTCAGGCTTAAATCTTGGTGAAACTTCCACTGAAATTGGTGCAACCAATATTTGGTGGCCTGTTTTCATTCAGACTTCTTTTTGTGGCAGCTGTCGCACATTTAGGAAAACTCAAGGCATCCTTGGCCTCTGTCTTAGTTCCCCCAGTTAAGACAAGGAAAGCAACCCTGGGCTTGACTCTCTATGAGTATTTTGCTTCTACTCGTTTTGCTAAAAAAATTGCTCCTGATGAAAATCTTTCTGCAAGTGCTCTGTTAGCACTCCTTTCTCCCCTCCCTGCAATGGTTCAAATACGATGACTGGGTTACTTTTCAGAGCACCTTGCACACAATATAAACAGTACTTACATTACATATTTGCAAAACAAGAATAGATTTTCATGACATTATGCAAACTTCTGGTTTAGCTTGTGTAAATTGTGCATTCCCTGTGCACAAAGAATGGTCTTTATTATATTAGTGAAATTAGGTTGAGCATTTAAAAGAAAGTATTGCGTATTCCAACTCAATGCAAACATATAAAAAAACCCCAAATTAAAGATGACAGTGTTTGGATCCTGGGGATTAGGTGGGGGGGGGAAAAACCCCACAAATGTGAAAAAATAAGAAATTACCTTAGATCCATTTCTGGCATCCTTAGCTTGCACATGTGTTTGGCAACCATGAAATACTCAAAATATGAGACCTGGCAGTACCATGGTGCCAGACATAGCTAGCATTAGAAATATTCTTCCAAATTATCAAAAAGGGCTCTGAAACTGCTGCAAAAACAAAGTTCCCAATACTAAAATATACTTGTTACATTGAGCATATAAATGTATTACTGTACTTTAACATTAAAATAAATTGAGGTATATTTACATACTCAGGACTGATTAACTTCTGTCAAATGCAAGTATGAAATGGGTCCAGGTTTCAAAATAACTTGCAATTTTACTTTAGAAAGCTTTTGTTTTCCCTCATGGTGCCATCATACAGACAGCTACAGACTGGAGTGGCCAACAAAGGCACTCTATCATTCACCAAGTCCTCTGTGTCTTCTCTTACCAGAATTTCTTTTCATTACATTGATCACAAGAAAGTGAGGTGGGTCAGCATCCATTCACTTTTCATAATTTTATCAAGTTCTAAATGGTGCTGATAAATCAGGTATACTTCTTAAGTGATTACATTACTGTAATTATTTTAAGTTTATTTCAAGTTTAGATTATGTCAGTTCCTCTAGACATGTCTACCAGAGTTTGGTGATTACTTGAAAGACTGAAGGGCACTTAGAGGTAAACTTTTCAATTTTTGTGTGGGATTTATATATACACACTTTCCCATTTGCCTTCTGCAAGTATAGTATGGTTTAATGAGAACTGCTGCTTAAATCAAGGAAAATCAAAAGGCTGGAAAAGTGCACTGATTTGAATGAAAATGAAGCTTTTTAAAGTGATGTATCGAAAAAGCACCTTTGACACCTTAATGGAATGATCTGTATTTTCCACCAGTATTAGAACTAACAAAACTCAAAACTATTTTTTAATACTGAAACTGGAAAAATTTGAAAGTTTCAGAACTGGAGAATGGGGCTTTATTTATTTATTTTAAAAACTGAATATCCTAATGTTATGTGGAGTTTTTGTGTTTTGTTTTGTTTTGTTTTTTTCCCATAGGCCATTCCAGCACTTTCAGTTTATGTTCTCTTTCAGAAATCGACAAAACAGAAGAGGTTGTGCATGAGATGGACAAGCTAGTTCCATGTCATCTTTATTAAAGTGTAACTCGAGGTGAGCAAGCCAGGAGACTTCTACATTATCTTTTACTGGTAATAGTCTACATGGACTTCAAGAATTCTACAGCTAAAAATGCTGTAGAGAGAGATTCATCATGCCACAAGGTGCTCCACATATTCTGCAAGAAGTTAACATGAATAACATCAAGCAAAGAGTAGCCTACACTAAACTAGGCTGACAGTTTCCACAGTTACAAAATCTTCTGGACAAAGAATTACCACAAGTTCCTGGTATAAAGACTGTTCAGCATGAAAGGGAAATGTGTCCCTCTGGTGCTCTCTGTAATTTTAACCTGCCCCTCCTTTGGCTCACACACTGGGCTTTCCCTGTGTTTTGAATCCTCTGATGATTTTAGTTCACAGTCCTGCTCATCTTGGTAATTTTGTGAGAAATCACTGCAGCTGTGAGCTGTGAGATCCCTGCAAGGAAGGGTGAGAACTGTGGAGACTAGCAGTACTGTTATCTGTATGGCTAAACTCTTGTCTTTATACAATAACATGGAATTTTCATAAATCAAAACGTGAATGTCCCTTGGGAATGTAACACCTCCAGGTTCAGGGAATACATACATAAATGTTCACTGCTGAGGCTGAAACGGTGGAATTTTGTCAGTCTTCTCCTGCAGTCAGTCTGCTAGGATATTGGCAATAAAATTCTCAGATCAGCAGACCACAGGCTTGATGATTCTTCTTTATCCCAAAGTATTTGTTATATCCTGCAGTTGTATGTTTTGCTGGTCTGTGTAAGTTCCTTTAATATACCTACAGTGACAGGATCACCGGTATCCAATGCCTCATGCTGTGACACGATTGTGGGTTTTTTCCAGTCTCGTTAACTAAGATTCTGAATAGAACTGTGGTCATTTCCACTTATGAGCAAGAGCTGCTCCTTGCACTAGGCCTCTAGCCGCACAGCACATCTCTCTAAGAGATTTAATGAGATCACAGTGGAAGAACTATTGTATTCCTGTGTTACAGGAGCAGCACAACCGTAGTCATGTGCGTTGACTGCCCCAGAACATCTGGGCAGTGAAGAACTTATCCATGCTTTACCCAAGATTTGCTGTCTAGTGAGGTCTAAATGGGCACTGTTGTGTGCTGCAATCCCCTTACCAAAAGCATATTTCTGAAAGTGTCTGCTTGTGTTTGCAAGGAGGGTGGGCCTTCAGTTGTCTTTAAATCTGTAAAGGCAGTCCTAAGAGGCAGTCAGTGTCTGCAGATTTAAAAATTTTTTCAATATTTTCAAAAGAAGATGGCTGTAGAAATGCACTGTTTCTCCTTTTTCCTGAGAGATTCTAAACATGCTCCGGGGAACAACAGAATTCACTGTTACAGTAGCAGCTCTGTCTGTAATGCAGAAAATTCTTCCCTGTTTATAATCCTCTTTCTTCTATGCTAGCAATAAATATGGTAGAAGAAACTTAACAGCTGATAGTAGATTCCCTACCCTGACTTTTCTTCAGAAAACTTCTCAGTGTTCTGGCTGTCACAAATCACTCAGTGTATTGGTCCTGGTTAACTACACCCTGGATTTGATGACCCTTTTTCCACAGATGCCTTATTTTTAGAAAATTGGTATGAGTGAGACATAGCCCAAGCTAACTGTGCTCAAGCTGTCTGGAATGGTGTACATGGAAAATAAAGATTAAACATTGAGTTTAGCGATATAAAGCTTTTGAAGGGTAGGCAAATAAGAATGGGAATATCAGTCAGAAGCTCTAGGCACAGAGGAGTACTGAAAGGAGACGGAAGCACCATTAATGCTGTAATACATCAACACTGTAGAGCTGTCATCCTAACCCACAGAAATGCCTACACTTCTCAAATAAACTTATCTGCTCCTCCTAATTCTGTATACTTGTACAGCTGTGAGAATTGGTGACAGACAGATGTGGTCACTGCATGCCAGAATCAACAAAACTCCAAGTATAGCCCAATCCTCATATCCTCTCTGTTGAGAGATGAGCCTTCAATCTCCATTTCTCACAGGGGGATATTCTCGTGTCAGATTGGGCACAGGTTTCAGGAGAAGAGACAATACTCATGACCACTATATCTGGCATCAATTATCAGCCATTATGCTATGGATAACTGATTGTAAAATAAAAAGGGCAATTGGGCAATCAACTCTATAAAAAGATATACAGAAGAGTATCTTATATTCCTTATTCTGCATGTTTTGCATTTGTAAATCTCTCTAAGGCTGTAAAAGCATTTGTGATGTGGGTGTCTAAAGTGTTGCTAATTTCACTAGCAAGATACCAGAATATAATCTATGTAAAGTAGTTGGTGGTTGCTTTAGTTTTAAATTTCTTACACACTTCTGCTGGTAGTTCCTTCTGGACATCTTTCTCTTCTAGTTCCTCAGAGTGTGATTTTCAGCAGCCAGAATTTTAACTAAATCAATCAGTTTCAAAGTGGCTTGGGATAATGTGCATCCTGAGAATTGGAAGGACTTTTAAGACTCTTTTAGGCTTACCTAGAAACTTGGCACTGAGTTTAAAGGGCAGGTCCTCAGCAAAGAGGGCATGAAATGTATCTACTTCTTTGTCTTAATTCAATGAGAGACTCTCAGACTCTGTGGAAATTGTTAGCTTTTAAAGACCAGTCTGCCTTTAATTACACAAATAAACTCTGTAGGCCTATCTGTCTATTAGGGAAAGCATTGCTGGCATTGTTTTTAATACAATGTTTTTAATTTACTTAAAGGATAGGAAAATAGAGTTAAAACCATTGTCCTTCAAACAGGACTTGGAGGAGAATGAAAATTAAGTGCTGGATTTGCCAGTGGCTAAGAATGGATTTTCAGCAGACTGACCCAAATTTTTCCTTCTTTTTCTGCCAAAATAATGTAATAAAAAGTAGAGACATAAATGAAACACATGTTAAAAGTAACAGGTCATGGGCCACATCCTAGAATTCCTATTAGTTTAGTATCAAATAAGTCCATAAAACTGGGAGCCCTGGCCATGGAGCACTTGGATAGGAGCTCATTGCAACCTTCAGGAAGATACAAACAGGATTTGGGGCTCCAAATTGGGGAAAAAGAAGCACAAAGGGCCCACCATCAGCAGCCCCATAATACAGGTCTCTAGAGAAGCCATAAAGAGATTTGAGTTATGTCTGCAGTCACTGTGTAGTGGCTGAGGAGCCCCTGATGCCTGGACACGCTCTGAGTTTTGGGAGCCTTGTTGCTGTGCCTGTATTCTGAGGAAAGCTTGGGTCCATGTCCCCTGCTGCCATCTCCCTCCCAGGGCTGGCTTGGGGCAACCCCAGGCTGTGCTTCTACATTTGTGGCATGGTTGGGAGATCAAGGGCAGAGGAGTGGAGGGAGGAGCAAGCACTTCCCAGGAGCCCACTATCCTATTCTCCTCTCTTAGAACAGACTAAACCTTCTGCTGCCCAGGAATCTGCCCTGCCCAGGCTTCATCCTGCAGAAACGAGCAGCTGTCACTGAAGCTTATACTGAAGGCAACAGTGACTGGATGACCTACAAGTTCTTACAGGGTAAGAGTTTTGGTGCCTTGAGTGTTCAGGATGCAGACACTTGCAGTACAGGTTACACTTACTGCGTTTTCTTGCTCTCCCCAGCTTGCTATTTTCATTGTCATTATAAAAATTCTTTTTGCTTCTTATGTTTTCAATGTTTTCATTACATCAAGAGCCTTTTACTTAATGGCAGATTCAGGATTTTATTAGTTCAAAACTTGATTTATCATTAACTCGGTAATTAATTCTCAAGAGTTTATACTTTCCTCTTAGTATAGGCAGAGTATGCAAATGATGTGTTGTACTAAAAAGACATCTTTTCTCTCATAAAAGATACAGTTACTAAAGGGAACATCTTGAAAGTGAAGTCCCCTGGAAGATTATTCTGTTTGACACTACTAAAAGGCAAAAGTCCCAGATAAAATAAAATGACAGTTGTTTATATAAGCAGATCCTAGTTACTTTAATTATTGCTTTTGGCAGGATCCTAGAAGTTTAATCTTTCTTAAATCCCACAGTAATGTCTGCTGGGTATAGGGATTTAGTTACCATGAAAAAATATTCAGCCACTCCCTAACCTAAATACAGCTGTACATTAGGGCAGTGTTACCCAAGATAATTTCACTTGAGTGAAATGGGAAGATTGTTCTCAATTACTAATTCAGTTAGAAGATCGAGGAACATGAGATATGTATAAATCTAATTTCTTTAGCATATCAATTTAAAAAGGACATTAGGTCTTTGAAGTTAAAAGATCTTATTTGTATTGCCTGATGTAGGTCAGTAATTGTACAACAATTTGATCATTTAACCTTTTTTTAGGGAAGACATAGTTTTGAGAAAATAAAGAATGCATTCATAATATAGATACAGGAGGGAAAATGGTCTGCCATGTGGGAAGGAACTATCCCGGTGTGCGCTGAGGATTTCACTGCAATTGCAGTTACACACCTTCAATTTGTCCTTGAAAGTATCATGCATAAAAGTACTAGAGAGCTTCAGTGGACTGTGATTTCTGGGGCTGCCTGGTGGGTGCAGCTTTAGGATGGAGAGGGCAAAGTCATTCTCTGACTAGTGCTGCTCAAGGTAACTCCAACATCCATGGTCATAACCAGCACCAGTGCTCAGAAGGATATTTCTGCACAGTTCAGTGAGGTTTCTTTAAAGCTCTGACATATTAGTTTGAAAATTTATTTTGACTACAGAGTTAACTGAAATAAGTTAAGTGTTCTTTTACAAAGGTAAACTTAAAGCTGTGTTTGATGGTACCTTTTCTTGAAGTCCTTTAGCACCACCAGGCCTTAACAGCCTTTCCTAGTCTCTTGGTCTTGTGATTCAATATAGATCCATTAATTTAAGAAAAGCGGTTCCGTGACTGTTTTGTGTTAGCTGGTGATAAAATTCCCTGTTATTTTGTGCTACAACTCAAGGTAGACTGTATCTCTACTACTATTTCTCACAACCCAAACAAAATATTTCTTTGAGACCTTTAAGAAATAATGATTCCTTGTGAATTTCAATTTTGTGTTTTATTTGTGTTAGGACAATCTTTACGTTTTGCAAATATGATTGAAATGTAAAAAGCAACTTAAGGTATAGTTTCACATATTTGTAAAAGATGAATGTAAGTTTATATTGCACCTAAAGATATTCTACCAAAACAAAAAATGAAATTAAAAAATCTATTTTTTCTGGAAAGATAGTAATCTTACTGGTGAGAAATTTCACTACTGAAAAGCCCTTATTTTTTTCTAAGGTTTATAACTGAAACGAAATGTTTCAGTTAAAAAGAATCAATCAGACCGAACACTATCAGAATATCCAATCATTCAACAGTGACTGCATGTGGCCAAGCCACATTCACACAATTCTGTTAGCAATCAAAGCAGCTGGTCTGTATGTAGCTACATTACACTGAGATCATGTATCACCACCAAATAAGCATTTTATTAGTTTAACATAAAGAAGGGTGACATCAGGAAAAAAAAATAAATGACTGCAAAATGTTTGACAGTGACTCTCTGTGAACAGCACTTTAATCTCAGAATGATTTAACTCACTGCCTTACTATCATAGTGCTGAGAATTTTTATTCTTGGAGGAGTCCATTTTCAGATAAAGTACAACATCCATGTACTCCGCTCTTCTGATAGCTGAAAAGTCCTTGATAACACTTCTTTTGATAAAAATAAGTCAGAAAAAATTAGAGAAATGCATGATTTGAGAGCAAAGCAGTGGCTGCTTATAGCTGTCTTCTAGAATGAGTAGGTGTAGCATACGGAAAAAAGTAGATGTTGTTATGTGTACAACACACAATGCATTTTTACAAAAGCAGTGATTCCAGCCACATCCAGAAGAAAATAACTCTTGAATCAAAACATTAAGCATTTTTTTTGCCTTTTTTTTTTTTATGATTTAGTATTGAGTAAAACAGCCCTTAATGTCTTTGTTCCAGTATGTGTTGCATTCATGCGTGTTTTTGAATCATTTTGGTGAGCTCTGCATAAGATAGTAAAAATGTTCCACACAAAGTTCCATAACAAGAGCTCATATGCTGTGTCAGAAATGATGTTGTAGATAGGGCTGGCATTCTTTTTAGTAATGTAACAGAAAAGGGGAAAGTGTATGGAGGTTAACTGGAATTAACAAAACACACTAAGCTGTTTCTTGCCCATTAAAAATTGAAGCTTACTCATCTCAAAATGCCTTTTGGACTATTGGATATAGATCTCCTGACAGCTGCAGATGTAATCACAGCAGTATTAGAAAAACAGAGATTTTTTTTCTTCCAAAGTTCAAGACCTGAGCACTGCCTAAAAAGGGAGACATGCCTTTGAGCACTGAACTTTTGATATTTTTCTGATTTAAGTGCATACCAACACTTGGAGTTCAAAGCATGAATTTAGTAACCAAAGGAAAAAAAATTAATTTCAATTGTGATTACATAACAATGAACAACACAACATAATTTTACCTGGGAAACCCTGAAGATATCTGGCTATCATTTTGTTTTTCTTTTCCTTTTGTGTTGAAAATAGATCAGGGAAATAAAATGGTGTTATTCACCATTGTCTGAAACATTTCAAAGTTAGCAAACATTCCTGATAAGTGTAAAAGTGAAGATCTGTAGCAGGTAGAAACATGAATGCCTTCTACAGCAATATTCTTTGGTTCCAGGCTGAGGTAGATGGCCATCCACCCAGGAATCCAGACAAACTGGCCCTGCTGAAGTCAGAGGTGTTTCCTGGCCAGGTGGCAGCCTGGACCTCAGAATATACTACAAAAGTTCCAAAGCCAACTTAGATGTGTGAACACCAGGTCTGCTGCCTACCACTGCAGCCCTACAGCTGCTTTCACCCAGCCAGTGCAGGATGCTGGATTTGTTTTGTCTTTGCTTTCACCAGATCACTTTTCAGGCAGACCAAAACCCTGACCTAGCTCCTGGAGGCTACATCTGGCATGTAGGAGAGCATCAGCCCTCCTGTTTTCAGGGGTGGTGAAAATTGTTGTTGAATTGATATGTCTACATAAGAATAACCTGAAAGTAAATGTCCCTGAAAATGAGGATTTGGGAAGATGCCAAGAAACCAAAGACAGGTCTCTTCTTCCAAGAAAAAAGTCAGATGAAGGACTGCTATGTCTCAAGTGCAGCCACCAGGTATTTCTATAAAACAGAAAATTTACCAAAATTTTAGTATTCTTTACCCACCCTGACTCTCAAAAAATTTAGATGTGGGGAAGGATATTACACTATAATGATGACACATAATAATCACATGGTTAAAACCTCTTAAACATTTGATCATTTTGCTGCTTTAAAACAAATGTCACATTGTAACACTGAATCTATAATTCCTCCCTAACACAGAAATCTTTTGCCTTAGTCAGCCTAGAAGAAATATATTCTATCATGGTTTTTAAATTGAGCTTACAAAACCTGATGCTTTGAAAGTGGAAAAAACCCCAAGGCATTCTTTCTAGTGGTAACTGAAGGAAAGTTTCACAAGAGTGATGCTGTTCAGCCTCCCTTCTGGGCATGAAAATATTATTGAGAAGACTTAAAAGAGTGCTGTCTATTCTCTCTGAAGTACTAGACCCAGTATTATCCTTTATTTTTTGTGGGCACAAATACCTTCCTTCAGAAGACATCAATGAGAAAAGTTTGCAAGTAACCTGATATCAAATGGAATCCTTATCTACTGTGAGAAATGTTCTCAGATCATGGATTACAGTCAAATTCTAATCTCACTGAAGGCAGTAAGGTTTTTATTGTTGATTTCCTGTGAACTAGTTAAAACATAAAATTTTGCTCAAAATATGCTTGACATTGGGCACAACAGAAACTTTAAGGGACCTTTAACATGAAGCAAACAGAGCTTGGCTTCCAGCTGGACCACTGACCCTGCTGGCCACATTCTCAGTTATAATTAGGTTCCTTTTTGCTTGTTGGGCAATATAATGGGCCTTTGAAGTCTGTATTTCCTTCCTGTGTTCCTCTCCAAGGCACTAAAGGCTCATGAGTGTGCTCCAGCCCGGTCTCTCACACCAAGCCATTGCCAACGTCCCGCACGCTCTCCTCTGGTTGCCAGCATCCACCCAGCTGAGGCCCCAGGCTCCTGGACAGGGCAGCCAAAAACTGGCTGAGAGCCACTGGTTCTGCATTCTTGCCACAGCCTCTTTAATCTGCTCTGGGGATGGGCAAATCTCTCTCTGCCCCAGCTTCCTGACAGGTAAAAGGAATATCCCAGTGTGTTCATTAGGCTGTGGGAATACGAGCTGTGAGGAGTGAGGTGTTCTGCATCAGCACCTTGGAATTGGACTCCAGCTTCAGTCACTGTCCCTAGCCAGCTATGTATTCCATGACAAACTCAGTAAAAATATCTTCTGGCCCCAGAAATAGACTATATTGTGCCCTAAAGAGTATAAACTGGTCTAATTTTTTGTCATATTGTAGAGCATTTAACAACAAATGCTAGATTTACAAGGAATTTTTCTTGCTTGTTATCTCTCTGCTCTTGGTTATTGTCTTATTATCTTCTCACCCACGACTTTATTATTCATGATTATAAGTTTTTTTATGTCAAGTGTACACAAACACCAAAAAATATAGGAGATATTTATTTTCTAAGGTGAGAAACAATGAAAGCAAAAGTAGCCTTGGAACATATTATTGAAATCTCTTCTATTTCCACATATAGATGTGCACAACGGCGTGTATATGACTATGTGTATGTGACTACAAATAACTTTTATTTGCACAACTTTGGTGAGACAGAAATAAACATCTCTGGTCTTCGCATGGCCTTCATATTTTTATTTTCATATATCTAACAGTTACAAAGGTGTACAGCTTCTTATTAAAATGCAAATAAGTTTTCTAAATACTGGTATGGTTAAATATATTTAGTTTTCATAGTGCAAAAACATACAATACTGTAAAATGTTAAAAAGATACTGTACAGTATTAAAAAGAAAACATAAAATGGAGTTATATTCCATCTCCATATTTTTGTACTTGCAGAGTTATTCTTTCCAAAGGTCCTAGGTTTTGATAGTAATTTAAATAAGTTTTAACTTTTAATTCTTAAAGATATAGACAAACTATAAACAGTTCAAAAAGTATTTTTCCTGTTATTTTCTAACTGTTTTTGACAAATTAAGCCAAAACACTATAATTTTAATGAGTTCCTAGAGCATGGTTATTTTGAATCATAACATTTTTGCCTTAGAATATATTCTTACTAGGTTCTTATCTTATTACACCTTTGATGGTAAAGGAATAGTACATAATTTCAAGTAGCTTAAAGAATAAGATTTTAGTCTTTGTTTAGAGCTAAGAATGTAAGTGCTTTTATGGACCAAGGCCACCATGCTTAACACTGAACCAGGTTTGCCAAAACTTCTTTCTGCCAAAACACATCACAGTAAAACCCAAAATCTTTTGGTTTGGCAAAGGGAAATTTAAAAAATATTGAGAAGATGTATTTCTAGTGAAAGTATGACACAGGGCACAGAGTAGTCTGGGGAATAGGATTTATTCTGTGGCTTGAAAATGCAGGTTTTGATGACTTTTCTGATAGGCTTGAAACAAAGGTTTTTGTCTCAGGTTGCTCTGAATTTAAAAAAGTATGGACTTTCAGTGTAGAATTTCTAAACTCTTAGTTTGGGATGAGTACCCTTCCTAGCAGAGTGTGGAGCTTTCTCCTCCTTCCATGCTTTTCTTGGATTCATTCTATGTTGGTACCAAAAGAGATTAATTTTCTCTGTGTGACAAGGAAATTATCCCAATGCAGATCTATCCAGCAATTTGTAAAGCTTAGGCCCCAGTGAGAACAGGAATTTTGACAGACAAACTTCCAAAGAAACCTTGCAATACTATGATAAGGTAAATACTGTGATAGTTAAAATATTTTATTTTTAAATTGTTGTCGTTTATGTTATTATTTAATAGCATTATTTTATTGCTTATTAAAAAACTGATATTCTACAAACGTTTTTCTTATTCTACAGTGACAGAGAGTTGTCTGAGGAAGGTGATGGAGATCACTGAGTGGTTCTACAGGTATATGTGTAAAAAAAAAGTATGTGTGGGATTTTGTAAAGCATTTCCACTGAGGTTATAAGGGACTGAAAAAAGTTCCTTAAATTTCAGATAAACTGATCTAAAGTCAGAAAATATAGAACAAGTATGAATTATCTTAATACACCAGGACATAAAATCTTCAGCATGTTGTTTTGTTTAGCGGTCTTGTTCAAGCCTGAAAAATGCTGGGTAAAATGTATTGGATGTCACTTCATTTCCTTATCCTCAGAGCAGACAAATCTGGGGACAAGAATGCTAGCATCACTGCCAGTGAATAAGGGACATTTGCAATTCGTTGAAAATATTGAAAAAGATCGATTTAATCTATTTTGAATGTAAAACACATTAAATATACAGAGAAAAAAAACCAAACCAAAACCACAAAAAATCAAAAAGCAAACCTACCAAACCAAGAACATATTTTACAAACCAGAAAAACACTTTCAGGTATCTCCAATTCTAGCTTATTTCTTCTTGAGATGGTTTCAGAAGTCAAGAAAATATTTCAGTAACACCCCATAAACCTCCTTACATTATTCAAGATTCAGAGTGTACCAAGGTTCAAGTGACTGGGATGAACCAATTTAAGAGTATCACAGGAGACAGAATGGAAGCTGCAGATCCACAAATCTTATCTTTCTTTGCCTGTGTGCTTTCTAGCTGGCCACTGATAGATTTCCAGCCATAGAACCTAATGAAGATATTAAGAAAAACTATTTTTTGCAGTTTTTTTTAGAAGCTGGCATTTAGCAATCGTAAACGGCAACAAAACAATATTGTGGCTTGATGTTCATGGTTGTAACAATGATGTGATAGGAAGTGGGTGTCAAGTTCCCTTGGTGAGAAATAGGGAATAAATGAGACACTCTGAATCACCAATGAATCACTAATAGAGTTCTGCTTCTGGTTTTTTGGCTTTTATTCACAGACTCTAAAATTGTGACAGTTTTAAAATGTTGGATGAAGGTGAACACTTCACAGCATTCATAAGTGTATGGTAAGGGTCTGATTGCCATTAGACTTCCGAAGACCATGAAAACAGGAAATTTTAACAACCAGCATTTATTGTTTCTTTTGGCAATGTCAGAGTTAATGACTGTTCAGGTTCTTTGTAGAGCAAGAGAGGATGAGGGTAGAAGGACATCATCTTCATGGCCAACAGCAAAACCACTAAGTTCAGCAGAGTTCAAGGAGTTCTAGATTTCTCTCGCAAAATTTACAAGAACTCATTCCCTTTAAGCACGCACTGTACTACATATTGTGCTGGAAAATGAACTACAGCAGCTTTAACTCTGAATAAATATATGCATTTTGATAGCAAATAAAAAAAAGTAATAATCTATGCTAATCTGACAAACTGGGAGCTCCCTCAAATTTAAAAAATGATGCCACAATTAAAAGTAAGAAACATCAGCTGTTAGAGGGAAAAATAAAATTGTCTAGTTAGAATATGTGTATGTATACATGTACATACATGGGTTGATTATCATCACTATTAGCACTGAAATTTTTTTAAACAGAAGTTTCAAAAGCAATGTCAGAGTTGCTGACATTGTCAGATTGTCAGTTTTGAATGGACTGAATCACATGACTTGAAATATTTACTGTAAATGGTACACTAAATTTAATTCTGTATTGATTTGGAATTCCTGTAGGAGTTCAGTGAATAGGACTAGGATCAGGTTTTGGTGCCTTATCACACCAGACCAGACCAGATCTACTGGTGTCAAAAGCTTTACTGTCCATTTGCTTTGTTTATCCTGTTCTATATGAAAAAATGCACACATTGAGCAGGCAGAACGAGGGAGAGCCTGGGCAAATTTTGGTAAGGCAAGTGAAGAAATTTATCCTGCAGGTTTGCCATCTGGGCATTTCCAGGTGCATGTATGTACAGCAGTGTTTATATTTATTGACAATTATATTTGCTTTAGTTTTGATTTCTGCTATTAAATGATTGCATTGAATTAGCAATCTAGATAGGTCTCTGTGATGATTGTTGTATACATTTAACACTCCTGAGTTTATAGTCCACTGGAGTTACACTAAGAAAATGCTGAAGGAAAAAAACATTAGGATTGTGTAGGGCAATGACAAAGTGACAGTGTAATGGCTATGATGAAGTGTGGCTTTATTGACTCACAACATTACATGCTCTGTATTAATGTTTGCATTTCTGCTGAGAGAAATTTCCTCAGAAGAGAAGCACTGTGGTGCATGTTGGACTGATTTATATTTTTTTAATCATCTGTGTTCTAACAAACTCTTTGTGAAATGTTTGTCTCTGGTTAAAACAAAATTAACAAATTCAAAACTGGTTCTGGCTGCCATCTTAGGGAAGAACAAAGAGTAGGTTTAAGTTAATGTGTAGGCTATCTTCTTGGTATCAACACCACCACTATTTTTTTTTTTTAATTTTTGCAATTTCTGGTGTGTGTTTTAAATTATAGAAGCACACTCAACTATGAAAGATCTTGTTGTGTGACTCCACACCATTTTCTTTCTAAGTCAAATTAAATCATAAAACTTAGCTTCCAGCAAAAGCTTTCAAAACAAGAACACAATGTTCTTAACTATTATTCTCTTCCTGTCTCCTGAAATTGTGCATACATCCTGTCAACTTGGAAATCAAAGTTTTTAAGTAAATCAAAGTTTTCCATGTCTTTAATGGAGCTAAGTAGCTTCTTCTTCCGTACCTATTACATTGAATACTGCTCAATAAATCTCTCTGCAGAGGAGAAATTTGAAACCCAAAACTTCCAAATTTTTTCCCAACTGTAAATATGTACTTGAACGTTGAGATTGTACAGTCAAAAGTACAATGTAATCCACATAATGCCAGCTCATGGTGTTGTCAGTAACAACTAGGAAATTTTAACTTAAAAGTATGCGAAACTAGTAGCCCAATTAGACCAAGACTGACTCTAAGCTTGATTTGATACAAGGTTCTTGAGTTTTGTGGTATTAGACTTATAATAAAGCCTCCATAACCATTTGGAAAACTGAAGCCCATATTTATTAGCAAAGGGCCAGACATCTCTGTGCTTGAAATGATTGATATAAATGCAGTTGTGTTGACTCAAAGGTTGAGTAAGAACGGCTTTGGTCAACTGAGTATATTTTGCCTGGTTCCTAATATATATCCCCAGGAATTCAGCATAGCTTTACATTTCTCATAGGCTTCAGTCACTCTCAAGATTACATCAATGCAGCTTCACTGGGTGCTTTTCATGGACTGCTGAGCTTAGCTTTCCCAAATGCAGATAATTCTTCCATGTGCTACAGTTATCTACTAAATCTTCACAGAGCAGAGCCCTAGTAAAAAAATTAATGCCTGTTTATGCTGTAGACCCTGTCTTTATTTCTTTCAGTAGCAGTACCCGAGATGATTCAAACTATTTGAAGTCTAAGAACTATTTCACATTTACTGAGTCATATTAGAAGATAGAAGCCTAGAAGATAGGCTTGTCAAAAGAAAGTTAGGTTAGTTGACCTATGAAAAGATTGATTTTTCTAACCTTTTTTTCAGTCCCTTATACCCTCAGTATAAGAACTAGATTTCTGTCCAAAACTGCGGAAGATTTTATAAATTGCCTGTGCATCCAAAGAAATTGAAACCATCTATGGCAAATGGACTGGATTTTCCTCTCCCAGTCTCCAAATATTTATCATTCTATCCAGTGACTGTAGAGGAAATGAAGGACCTGTTTTGGTGGAGTCCTCTCCACCACAGAGAAACTTACCACAGGTAAGTAAAACTATAACAAGGCAGAACTAAACTTAGGCTGTGAGTTAGAAGAGTGATTCCTCACAAAGATAATTCCTGAAACTGCACACAGTGAGTGGGAATGATTGACATTGTCTATCTCAACATGCTTGCAGTTCATCTGAACCAAGTTGGGGAGCCCATGGTTGCCTCAATCCACACCAAAGTAAAGTTGCACTGACTCCAGATCAATGGTGAGAAAAATTCTGTAAGTTTTGATAAACAAATCCAAGCATATGTATCCAGTGTCTACACATTTCAAATATAGTAAGTGCTTATATTGACATTTCAATTTCACAAGTACCAAGTTTCTGTTTTCACAGACTAATCTGACCCCTCTCTAAACCAGACATAGTCTCTCTTTTGTGAGGTTGAGCAATTATTTTTCTCAATTTTTTGCCTTCTACTTCCTTAGCTTCGGAGCAAAATAAAAAGTATACCTTGGGAGTTTAGGAAGTTATTAAGAAGAGAAACTTATCCAGGAAAGGAACTTCTTGTTTCTCATAGATGCCAGACTCAGACAGAAGATGCCTTTTTTCTTCTCCCCTCCCCACACACACCCCCACCCTTCCCTCAAGCTACAAAATACACTGTGGTTATTTGACTCATTCTATTTCTTTACAGAAATAATAACTGAACATTGCCCTTTTGCTTATCTTCTTCAAAGAAAGTCCTGTGTCTCAATACACAACCTTTTCCAGACAGATGTTTTTATTTTACAGTTTCCACTTCTACAGTTGCACCTGGCCAGCTCCAGATCAGAATTTCACCAGTGTCACAGGTGGAGATAATTTGCTATGACTTCATGGTTATTATTCTTTCTCTTTACAAATGAGATAAGCTATTACTGTCCCTGAGGGCAAACTATTTTTTCTTGTACTAGCAATGACTCAGCAATGTGTTATAATGCATGTGATCATCTCATAGGACAAAACTCTATGCAGGGTGTCAGATTGCTTGCTGTGCATTGTAAACGACTTATTGAAGTAGACCATTCAGAGAGTCCTTCTGGGTTGAAAAATACTATGACGTGATGGTAGAAAAACTCACCTGCAGAAGAGTTTCTTCCTTCTTATTCTTCCTACTTTCCTTCAAGATTGAAGTGCAAGCTTTCAAATTAAGAGACTTCATCTGGAGTTACATATTTTACAGAATGATCCTTAAATACTCTTTTTTTGAAGCTGTTTTAATTGGTACAGTTAATTAGTACAGTTAATTAGTACAGATAAGAGATAGACACACAGAGTATTTACACCAGCACTGATAAAGTACTGCAAGGCAGAGGAGTCAACAGAGGTGTTTTCAGGAGAGCCTTTAGGATGAGACATAGGTAAAAAAAAGAAACCCGGTGGTATTATGTCAATGACAGATTGCACTTGTGAGCATTTACTCTCATCTTTTAAATGCTTGATGATAGTAGATTTAGGGGAGCAAAGGCTGTTTCATATCAGTCGTAATAAAGCAAAGAAGAGGTCATCTGCCTTATCTTTATTTTTTTACTATTTCCTGAAGAAAGAATGAAGAAAATATATTTTGCCCATACTTTTGGAAGAATGCTTATTTTTGAAAAGTTGTGGTGCCTGACACAACTATATTTCATATACCTACCATTTACAGCTAATAAAGATTAATATTATGTGGTAAATATAGTCCTTGATCCACATTTCCATAATACTCCACTGCATCTTTGAAAAACGGTAGAGCATACTGGCAGCAGTGGGAGGTTAGAGGGAAGGAATAGGGACTGGAGAAGGAGATTTTGCTGGAAGGACAGCTGTGGTAAGGCATGGAGGGGATCCCTAAGAAGTCACCTTTGATTATACTGTGCAGATGTTACGCTGCCTGGAATGCAAAAATTTAAAAAAATTACTGAGGGAAAAAAAAAGAGAAAGAATGACATTTCCTGCAATTATGTGAAGCAGAATATGCAGAGTTATTTAGGCCATGAATTAATCAGTGAAAAGGGTTTAGTGGGAACAGAAGTACCTGCATTGACTGCTGGTCACTGTAGCAAAAGAGCACAAAGGCAAAAAATAGATTTCTGTATTTGGTCCCAGCCAATGCCTGCATTCAACTGCCACTGGAAACATCCTGGGCTTTGCCAGGAGCTTCACTGAAAGTCTCAGACTGGTTTGCCCAGTGAAATGGTAAACTTTAGTTTCTCCTACTTTTCTCTTTAACTACCTGTTGTGTTATACCTCAGGTTCTCTTCAGAAATATGAAAAGAAAACAGAGGAACTGGAAAGAATTTTTCTTAAGTTTGAGGGTTTTGGGGATTTGTTATGGGATTTGTTATTTGTTAAGGAACTCTTATGGAGAGATTGTCATTGATGACAATTTAAAAACATTTATAAATAACCTATTCTTATTTTTCCCGTTTTTTTCTTTCATTTCCCCCCAAGACACTATGTACTTGTGTCTCTTGGATACATTTGTCAAGCTTGTTGTCTTTTGATATCAGTTCCCACTCTTTATATTTCCCTGTCAGAAAATAAAATTTTTCTTGAAATGAAGAGTGAGTCTTAAAACAACAGAAAGAAAAGAAGCAGGTGAAGTACTTATTTTAGATATAAAGTATTATTCTTGAAAGTAATTTGGGTTGTCTGTTTCTGTTGGTCATGTCAGGACCTATTTACTTTACTTGAAGGAACAATCTGACTTCAGTTATTTCCATATTTTGGGCTGAAACTCTATCAAAAGACAAAAACAATGATGTGTCTATTGCAACTTGCACCTCAAACTTTGCAAAAGGCTCAACAAAGCACTGTGTCGATGTGTTTAGCTTTCAGAAAGCAAATTTTATCTCTTTGAGAATAAATATTTCAAATATTAAGAAGAATATAATTGCAAAATAGCTAAAACAAAACACACTCATAAGCTTCCTCTTAAAGTTGATAATTGAGTACTACTATTCTGGAAGATTGTAACAATGTGATTATAATTTCTTGGCTCTTACTCCCAAGCAAATAATTTTTTTTTGGCCTTCAGTGGAAAAATTCTCCTCTGATGCAAAATACAGACTATTGCTTTCTCATTCCAATATATAAAATATATGCCCCAATCAATGAGTTATTTCAAATAATAATTGTGTCACTGAGAAGCACATTGCTGGGATGTTTACTTTAGTAGTGTTAGAACTTCTTCTGTGCACAGAATCTCTTGCTTCTCATCAGTCTGGAGACTGCAGACAAATTACCTGCCTTTCATCTTTCTGCTAGAGGGTAGAAAAAAGATTACTAGAGAAAAAAAAAAGGCTTTGTAAGAGCTTTTGTGTAAGACAGTTGGAATCTGAGACAGAGACAGATAACAATTTCAGGAAAAAAGACTTAAAAAAACAGAATGGAAAAGGAAGATGAGAAGATAAGTCATACATTCTTTTACGTTTACCTTTAAAGTTTCTACTTTATATAATTCTTTAGTTTTTATTAATAAAAAGTAATGTTTATTAAATGTGCTATCGTTACTATTAACCTTATGGTAGATGAACAGCTCTCAGGGAAGAATTGTATTTTAGCTGGAGAATAAGGAAAGGAAGATATTAATCTGCTTTTCCTTTCTTTTGAAGCAAATTAGAGAAGTGTGAAATTATGGCGTAGGATCTGCTTCCTCTTCCTCAATACAAGCAGGACTAGCTTTCTTATCAGTTCATAATAAAGTAGAGCAGAATCTGTCTGAATGATGCTGAAAAGAAGAACTTATTACTTTAATTTTAATTCATCCATTTCAGGGACTGCCAGACTTTGAATATGACATTTGTAGATTAAAAGTTTCAGAACTGTCAGATCTTTGCCCCTCTGACCAGAATTTCCAGAATTTGAGAACATTTGCTCACAGTGGTTGTCCTGGAAAGAGCTACTTTTTCAAAGTCTTGCAGGAAAATCTGAGAAGTATGATATGAAGTTAAGTCTGATGAAAGTTGACACTGCCGTAAAAAGTGGGTAAAAAATGTCATAAAAAGTGGGTAGGACTGGACTCTTCAAACTGGAGAGAATTGAACCTGCTCTATCACTCCCCTCTTTATTTGGACAGGGCAGGGAGAAAATAAGGTGGAAAAAATTCATGGGTCAAGATAAGGGCAATTTAATAAAGCAAAAGCAAAGGTCATGCATGCAGAAGCACAGGAAACAAAAATATTTTATTTTCTGCTTCCCATCAGAAGTGGATGTCTTGCCACTTCCCAGGAAGTAGGGCTTCAGTACATGTAGCAGTTGCTCCCGAAGAAAAATTACATAAATAACAGATCACCCCTGACCCCACTCTCTCACCCCTTCCTCTTTTCTTTCAGCTTCTATTGCTGAGAATACACATGGTATGGAATATTATGGAGTATCCCTTCGGTCAGTTTGGGTCATCTGCCCTGGCCATATTGTTTCCCAAGATCTTGCCCACCCCCAACCTGCTGGTGAGGGGGGAATGCTGGACAGAGCTGATGCTGTGTGAGTTTTCCCAGCAGTAGTGCAAACACTGGTGTGTTATCAACACCTTTCCAGCTGTCAGTGCAGAGCACAGCACTCTGAGGGCTGCCATGGGAAAATTAACTCCATCCCAGCCAGAAACAATACACCTGCTAAGGGACATGACTAAAATGCCATGTATGCATTTATACTAAATCATGTTGATGTATGCATTCATATTAGATCACCACTGTAAAAAATCAAAACCATTCCTGGAAGCAGGGACCACTACCCCAACCTTTTGCTGAAACTGCATCTGAAATAAGCATACAATTAAAATGAGTTCTATTCACTGTTGATTTCTCAACAACTGTGTTATTTGAAATCTTAAAGAAAAGTGTATGTAAGGGCATGTAAACATATGTCAATATGCATTGAAACATGCATGAATAGAAAACTAGTAGTTTTCTTTACGGAATCATCTGCTAAACTGTTAAGTCTTCAATGGTAAAAAAGAGGAAACAATTTAATTGCTCTGTGCTTTATATCTTCTCTAACTGCTCCAAGTTTTCTTAAGAAAATACTTGCCAGAAACCTGTGGTTTCCTTATGTCTCAGAACTATATTGCTAGTCACTTGTATAATTTGGTGAGGTTTCATTTTGATTGTCAGATTCCAGCTCTTATGTGATTCATTTTTACTAAAAGAAATCACCAATTCCCTTCCCCTTAAAATCACTTTCCTTGATGATTAAGAAGTGCGGTTCCACGCTATCACAGGACTTTCCGAATTCTCTATCTTCAAATACTATGTCCTGAAGTTCCTTTAATGCTGTTTCCAGAAAGTGACTCATGTTTCTTTATTAATTATAGAATATGTTAACTTAATGAATGCACCAGAAATGTGTTTTTCTATTCTCACCATAGCTTGAAGGAAATATCGTTACCAAGGCATTATCTCTAACTGATCTCGTACTAGTAGTGTAAATGTAACTTTTTATGATTGATTCTTTAAAACTCAGCCAAATAAAAAAAAAAAGTTCAACTAGAACTGATTTTATTTCTATGGACTATATCTTTAATTGCATGAATGACTGTAGACATTTAAGGCTAAACACCAATTTCATGATAAACGAGGACAAAAGCTTTCCTACAGTAGGTTGGCCAATATTTTGCTCTGTTCATGTATAAGTGTATTGCTGATACGGCACATTGCCTCTTTATTATTGTTGGGTTTTTGCACTGTAATAATCTGGATGATACTACGCAGGAAGTAACCCACTTTTGTGAGTTAGATGGATAGGTTTTATCCCAGTGTCAGGAAATAAATGGGAATATTCCAATGTTAGCTTCAGATACATTCTCTGGTATCATCAAGAACATGTTTGGAGAAAAAACTTGTGTTTGTATAGAGATGGTAAGTGGAGCAGTTCATATTCTTAGTTATGTTGTGCCCTCTGGCAAGCCTGCCAGGAGAGTGCTGTGCTTGTTTTGTGAAGAGAAACCTCCTCCACATTCCAGCTTGAACATATCTATTGTTTTCAGACATAAACAGATGTCTTCCTTACCTAAGGGAAGCTCTCAAAAATCTGGAAGTAAAACAGAAGAAACTGATGTGAAACCACAACAGTATTTGACCTGTCTGCATGCATTTATAATCTCAACTTTAGCTGAAGGCAGAGTTCTGTTGCATTCTGTTTTATTTGTGCGGTTTCTGCCCCGCAGTGTGGAAGAACAATAAAGGATATTAGTATTAATTTAATTTTTAAAATTTAAATTAGGATTTTGTTAAATACATACATGCTTATTATGTCATTCAGAGTCTTTAAAAGCAAGACAATTCAGGGTTACTTAAGAAGAGCTGGGAAAAGGGAGGTAAACATAATTCTTCATTCTGCCAAACTCTATTTCACAGGCCAAAATCTCAACATTTATGATGAGATCAAACTACAGAAAAAACTACAGATTGAGAGCTTTTTCTAATAATTCTGATAGGGTGAATGCATTTAATTTGCATTAATCTTGTCTGACTGCTAACCAAACACATCTATTTGGAGGGGGTTACGTCTATACATTTACTTTCTGTGACAGGCTGATCTGTCTTTTCCAGCCTTATGCAAATGTCTGTAGGACATTCAGATGTGTTAGAGTTTAGTTGCCTGTGGGAGGAAAGATGATAACCCCAAGTAGGTCAAGTTTACAACTCCTTCATAAAGACAAGGCACAACAAACTTCCTCCATGTTTGAGATTCAGCTCTGTGAGTGCCTTGTCTCTCTCCTCTCGCCTCACCCATCTATGCCATGGTTACAACACAAAGTGCATGATGACATTAAAACAATGCTAATATTGAGTAACTGGTAGGAGTATTGAGAAAAAGTATTGTGTGTTCAAGGGCAGCAGGATAAGCTCATTGGTGAAGGGGAAGAAAGGGAAGTGTTGAACACAGTATAAGAACAAAGGAAGTGGAGAACTTTTTCAGTGAGGTGCAGAGCCCTGTACTGGAGCCAGCTCTGGAGCTGCTGGGAAAGCCACATGTCCCAGTACAGCAAAGGTTGATCCAGCAAACCACACTGCAGTGATACTGGGGCTGCATTTGCTGTTTGTGTGGTAGGGGAGAGTAGGCACAGCTGGGTTAGACCTGGCTCAGACATCTCCCTGCAAGGTTACATCCATTTGCAGAAGTGGCAGCTGGGATGCAACAAACCTTACTAAAAGTAAAGATGCCCAGAAACTTCGATTTTTTAAATTATTATTTCTTTATTCAGAGGCACCTGATGGTCAGAATAAAATCAGATCATGACTCCTCAGTCCTGGAATAATGAAAGTCTAGTTCTGCAAGAAGGAAAGAATGATAATCTACAGAATGGTATGGCAAAAAAAAAAAGTGATAGAAGGATTAAGGAAATGAAAATCAATTCTACTCTTTTAATTATTGTAAAATTTAAGTGCAAATAGCCTCTCATGCCCATGAAACTCAGTGAGAAATAATTGAAAATAAGAAACTAAATGTAAACTAAAACTACTCAGAGATAGAAGAATTTAATCTATGTCATTCATAAGTAAACTATAGAATTTAATTTGTTCATAAAGCAAACAGGGTTTTCACTAGAAATTCTTAAGAATTATAGCTATCACAATAGACTGCTACCTTTGATTTTATTTGTTATTTCTGAATGTGCATCATCTTGGTTTCCATGCCAAGGTAGTGTGATTCATGTCTTGTGGTTGGGAAGACTGACATTTGTTTCCAAAATTTCTGCTATGAGAAAACATCTGCTGAAATGTAGCTAGTTTGTGGTGTGTGGATGAAATATGTATTCTTTACAACCTACTCCAGTAAGATCAGACTCATCATAAGACGAGTAACAACACTATTCTCACAGTTGCACTCTTGGCACATTATCCCCTAATAACATGATCAAATATATTTTTCTATTTAGAAAGAAAGGTGTCATGTGATATTTATGTATGTGTGATTTGCATCATTTCCAGGTTGTAGATGCAGACAATATTCTCGTTGCAGGGAAGACTATTTTTATAATTTAACATTTTGTAATCAAAACTGATATTCCATAAAATATAATAATTTCTATTACATATTGCAAAACCTTTTGACAATACCAAGAAACACTTGTTCAACTCGAAATTAAGTTTTAGGTTCTAAGAGCAGAGGGGTTTCCTTATCCAGTTGAAGTTTATCAAGCTGAAGTGGGAACTGTCTGTCATGATACAACATGAGTACTCATTGACAGGAGCTCCCTACTACTGGTGGCATCTCTTAAGATTCCAAATAGAGTTCATATACTTAGACTGGAAATCCACACTTTTGCATCCCTATGCTTCTCTACTCCTTTTCTCAACTGGGTACAACTCTCAGGAGGCCCCCTCAAACCCTTCATGTGACCAAGCTTGTGTGAATTCTCAGAAAAAAAAAAGTAGTGTGCTAGTTCCTAACACATAATAATTTTTTTGTGTATAATTATTGTTCAGCAGACTCTAAGGCCAGCATTTCATCTGCTTTGTTAGGTATCCCAAGCAACTCCACTGCAAGTATCAAGACCAGAGGGATAATGCTGCAATATTTGCCACATACATCACTCTAGATAAATATGTACTCATCTAGTCAGCTTACATAGGTAATTCTATACTCAGCCTTCTCTTTTCCCTGTTTCTTCAGCCTCACACACTTTACAGAAATTTCACAGGTCTTCACAATCCCTCCCACCCCGAATGCCTCAGGTGTATTTGCTCTCCATGCTAAATATATCATATAAACCACAATTGAAAATAAGTTTTCCCCAATATTGGGATAACGTTTTGCAACACGGGAAAAAATTACGCTTCTTTAACAAGAAGAGACAGAAGAATGGAGTGTCTAAAAATAGTCCTTTACTCATTTAAACGAGTTTTTAAAATCAATGCTTCATATAGTATGCTCACTTGTCCATAGAATAGCTTAACTTCATTTCTTAATTATTAAAACAAAACTGCATTCTAGATTGTAGAGAATATGGCATATTAAAATGTGCACATATACCCTGGCTGGTTCTTTTAAACATGTGAAACTGTATTCCCACAGATAAGTAGTTAATGTAACAGATGTTTTATCTCCTTCTAGACTGATTTTTTTTTCTTTGGCTGCTTCCTACTATGAAAAGCAGGAATATGCATTATATTTGATAAGTGACATGGTATTCAAAGACTGAAGTATTCAGCTGTGATTCTAAAAATACTGTTTCATCACTGGTTATAACTTTCCTCAGTTATACCATGATTACCATGGTGTTATACCATGATTTTCTCTAACTACTATTATTTGGATTTCTTTATTTTTTCACAGTTAGAAATGGAGCTCAATTTTGCACAGTTTATAGGCGTATCCTATATGTTTTCTTGATATTAGCCAGCACTAAAAGAATGCTTTTGGTTTGAGATGTTTGAAGAAAATAGTTATAGAGTGAAAATGGGTGTTTCCCTGTTCTCTGACATTTTATTAAGCTGAGCTAAGCTTGACAATCATATGTTCCTCTTACCTCAATGGGATTGCTCTTTCATGGAAGTGATCCGATGCTCTTAAGAGGGAGGCTCCCTTGGATAGGGAGCTGACAGTCTGATCAGCACAGCATGCACTGTGTTTATATGCAGCTATGATCTGATTCAAAGCCCTTCATGGAACTTTTATCGCTGGTGACATTTTGAAAAATCATGTTTCTTTGTTCTCATTTTTGTACAGACTAGTCCTGGTTTCAGCTGGGGTAGAGCTAATTTTCTTCTGAGTAACTGGTTGCTAACTACTGTGATGTGCTTCTTTCATTCAGTGTGAGGATAGTGTAGATAACATATTTATTTGCTGCTAAATACTGCTTGCTCTTAGTCAAGGCCATTCAGTGCCTCATGCTCTGCTGTTAAGCAGGTGCACAAGAAGCTGGGAGGGACCATAGCCAGGACAGCTGGCTTGAACCAGCCAAGGGGATGTTCTGTACCAGAGAACATCATTCTCAGTACATAAATTGGGGGAAGTTGGCTCAGAGGGGCTGACAGCTCAGGGATGAGCTTGGCATTGGTCAGCAACTGGTGAGCAATTGTATTGTGCATCACTTATCTTCCTTAGGTTTTATTTCTCTCTCTAATTATTATCTTCCTTTCCATTACTATTATAACAGTTGTATTATTATAATATTCTATTTTATTTCAATTATTAAGTTGTTCTTATCTCAACCCACAGGTATTACCTTTTTTCTGCTTCTCCTTCCCATCCCACCACAGGTGGGAGGTGGTGAGCAAACAGCTGCATGGTACTCAGATTCTGTAATACTCCTGTTATTCAATTTTAAAATATTTTCCCTCTTTTTTTTTTTTTTTTTTTTTTTTTGCTAGATATGGGGCTAATTGCGAAGGAAAGTGTGATTCATTACTGTCTCTGTGTGGAGACAAAAAGCCTCTTAAACAGAGGAGTCTAGAAAAATATAGTGGGAGGAGAAATTACACTGAAGATTTTGTCACATTCATGTACTTTCAGATCTGTATTTCACTATTTGGTTGTCTCAGTGAATACCTGCTATTGAATAAAAACATGACTCTTCAGTTGTGGTTGGATTTCCGTTGCTTTATCTGATTAACAAACATAGAAAGGTCTTGTCTATCAAGTGGTTTAATGTCTCTGTGGTATAAATGTCAAGAAATGGTGGAAATTTTCACTTTTGGGCTGATGTACTTGAGTATTTAACTGTCAAAAATGGTAAGGGAACAACCCCTGTTTACATTAGAGGGATGAGCAGAACACAAGAATAACACTTAAAGCATTACTAGGCTGCTTTGGTCTGAAATTTATCCAGCCAAATTCACACTGTGCAGTGGCAGGGCTGTATAAAAAGGAATGGAGGAGGGGGTGGTGTCAGAGACATTTTAGAGCCAACCAAGAATGTCAAATTGAAATGTCAACACCAAAACAAAAGTGCTCTGCTGCAATATAGCAGACCTCAGTGTCAACATGGTGTCACTGAATGCAAATCTGCCTTAAAAGATTAACAATTTCTGCTCACTATACATCCACCCAAGTATAAATCTTAAAGTAACAATAATAACCACCCTGTCCCCCAAATTGTTTTCATTAAACATTATTTTAAAGAAGGAAACTTTAGAAACAAATGTTGCTCTTATTCATCAAATCTGGTAAAGCTGGGAATAATTGGAGAGGTGAAGGAAGAATCCACTCAACGCTTAGGTAGGCTTCTGGCACATGAAGGGAGAGGTCTGACTTTCCCCCCAATGCAGCCAATGGAGTCCCCAGCACAAGGAGCTTCCCTGGGAGCTAGGGCAGGTAAACAAGGTCTCTGGACTATGAAGGATTCTGACTGCAGGAAATGTCTCATGAACCTCAGTGAAGGGTAGTTTCTGTTCTCTGTGAAGTCTAAACAGCTTTTTTACCTTTCACTGGGGACCGTAGTGCCTTTTAGCACAAACTAAACCTGACAACTTGAAAGTAGCAAAAAGCTCTGCTCTCTGAATCTTTTGACCTGGCCCTTTATACTGCAATGTCCCAAGGCAAAATTCCTTATTTTTTTGCCACTAGAAAGCATTTGCACTTCAGAGAGACCTTTGAGTTCCTTCAACCTGTACAGAAGCTGTGGATTTAGGGAATGACTGAACAAGACTGTCTCCCACATCATCATTCTGTTTTGATTTTTTTATTTCTTGTGTATGTGAAGCCACTGACTTGAGATCTGACAAAATAAAAATAACACTTTTTCTTTTTGGCAGACAGGTGGACTTCTGAGATGAGCATTAGCACCTACCCAGTGCAAACATGCAGGGCAATGTTGATGTGTTAATGCTCAGAGCCCACTGATGAGTGAAGCAGACAGTTTCATGATGAGCTCAAGAAAAGAGGTGATCACATAGTTAAAAGACTAACACTAAAATCAGATGCTGAGCTGAAGAAAGACCTGGAATGAAAGAGGGTAGAGAACTTGCTCCTGCTAAAGGCAAAAGGAGCCTGGCAGACTCATTTGCTAAGTACATCACCTCTTAGAGTGTGGTGGCAGAAGCAACCCAAACCCAGTGTGGCCACAGGACTTACAAAAGGGAATTATGAGCCTGGTCACCTGCCTGAGGTCAAAGGTTCTCTAACAGAGATTTAAGAGCACACTATTACAAGCAGGTCAGGCTGTGCAAATTCTCATTGCCTGCAGCTGGGAAAATATAAAGTCATGTTTCCAATTTATAATTTGCTCCTGGCATTTCTGATGATAATTAAGTAATAGTTATTAGAATAATTTACTCATCAGGCTCAGATTTGGCTCAAGACTTTTCTTATATTTGTATATATTTAGAGTCGCTCATATCTAGAGTTTGTTAATTACAGATTTTGAATCTGTTTGCCTTAGAATTGCAGAGATCCTATATCAGTAGGAACATAATAAACAAAGAGAGGAAAATAATCAAACATAACTGCCTTTAAGCTGATCCACATAATGTTATATTGGATATCCCATCAAAATTAAAAATGCTTAGAAAAGAGTGATTCTATTATGGCAGTGAAAGCCAAATGCTTTCTGCTTCTTATTGGAAAGAGTAATCAAATTGCATTATGTTGCTGCCTTAATCCCATTAGGGCTTAAAGAATATTAGTTTATTCACAGCCTTCTTTCATCTAACACTAGACAAAGCCCTGTGTTAAATCATGATTCAGACTTGTTTTATTATTGTAGATCTCAGTTCTAAGTTTCTCACTCACACTGAAAATAGCCTGTTTTAAGAACTGACATTAATATTAGTATTTCTGGAGAATTAAAAAGAACATTTATTTTACTTGTCATGTAATTAATTATATAATAATAATCTCAGTTGTTTTCATTTTTAAGAGAAAAGTGCTTTTAGCTTACCTGCAAGCTAAGGATACTTAGGGTTATATTCTGTCATATACACTTCAGTCATATTACAAGTCATGCCTATTTTGGGGCTCACCCTTTTCCCAGAAGCTTCATATTTTATCTTTTCCATATTGCTATCAACACAGAATCTTTCTCAGTCCCCAGAAGGCTTGTTTTAAGCTACTTGTTTCCAGTTTGTTTCAAATCTTTTCCTACAACATCCTTCTATGCTGTACAGAGCAGCTATTCACCAGATGCCAGATGCATGAAGTACTCTTCAGTTGGCTCCTTTCCTCAAAATTACTGATTTCTATGCCAAACTAATTTCTAATTTTTGGACTTCATAGCTGCTGATTGTGCTGTAACCTCAGGGCAGTTGTTACTGGAAACAGTCCAGGCATCAGTGACTACTATCACAAAACTTTCGAAAAATTCTCAATCCCTTCCTCAATTCCTTTCTCATGTATTTTTCCTGGAATTTCTAAGGCTGAGCAACCAAACCTTAGTAGCAGTAGGTAATTGTGGAAGCCAAAACCTGCTGCAGAGCTAGAGTGTGGCTTTCATAACCTATGAGACCCACATTTCAATAGCTTCTTTTACATTCTAAGTAATGTTCTTTTATTTTTTTTTCTCAGAAATTATTTAAACCTATATGCTAATGTAGGTATAGTTCATGGAAATTACTTTGTTGGCTGCCCTATCAGGCCCTTTAACATTTTATCTCAGAGGATGAAAAATGTATAAAACTACAGCACAGTTTCAAATTTTCTCCACAGCCAAGGTATCTTATAGGTGATGTCTTGGGGGCTGTCCTACACATTATAAGTCATAGAAATGAAAAATGGGAAGATAAGACTGCTTAGTGTAAAATGCTACTCTGTGTAAAATGCTACTGAGTCTACAGGACAAACTCTATAATGGAGGAAAAGACACCAGAAGTGTTTTGCTGCATTTATATTTATCTATAATGATAACTGCCTTCAATTACATGATCATGGGTGTTCTTATTCCATAGCACTCTATGTTTATTCTGATCTCTCAAGAATTACATAAGAAGGAAGATTTAAGGTTTCTCAAACAACTGTAAATGCTAGATTTTTTACTGTCTTCTTTGCAGTAAGCTACAATTTCTTATACTTCTGTATGTAATAGTGGTAGATATGATGGAAGTATCTTCGGTAGTTTACAAAACTACATTCAAGTAGGATATTAATACCACTTATCAATTTTCTAGGATTCATCTCCCTTATTCTAATTTAGGCCTTCAAAAGCCTCTTTTTTCTAACTACCTCATATCCTACAGCAGATGTTTTGCTGATCCTTTTCTCAGAAAAAGAAGAGAACAAAAAGCAACTACTCCCCAGGAGCACAATCTGATCCCTTTAAGGGCTTATTTTAAGCCTCCCATCTGAAGGATTTTGTGGGAAAGCACCTGAGGAGTGAATTCTTCTGATTTGCAGGGAGCTGCTTTCTCTTGAGAAGTGATGATTACAGCAAGATGCTGGGGAGCTGGCCGTCCCTCCCATTGTTCCAGTCACAGGAACAACACAATACAGAAGAATGGAATAAAGGCCAGAATATAATATTTGACTGTATTAATTTAGTGAAAAGCCCATACATAAATCTCATAGGTGATGTACATAAACACCTGTGTTGGGTAAATCATTGAATAATCCCTAAAATAGGGATCAAGGTAGAGGCTGCCAAAACTGCTATTGTTCATTTTCCCATCTTCATTTCAATTCATTTCACAGGAGACACTTCCTGGTGTAAACTTATTGCAAGTTAACATAGAGATCTTGGTTTTATCTGACGCAATGCATTAATACAAAATTGGATAATCTAACTTATATCCAGCCCTTGCTGTTTCTAAATAAAACCATCAAATACAGTTCCTTTAGTTTATATGCTGACTCTTCTGCTTTAGGGTCCAGCTTCCTCAGTGCTAAAAGGATGGTTACAGGTGTTCATTCTTCTCCATGCCAGCCCTGCAGGTCAACTATATCCAACTGTTTTAGACACAGATGAGAAGATGAGAATTTACCTCTTCGTATTTTTTTCTTATGTAAATACAGAATGTTCTTGGGTGGTGGCTAAAGAAATAATGTTTTCTGTCTTACATGTTACCAGGCATGACAGACAAGATAAATGACATGCTCATCAAGATATTTCATCTGCTGGAGAAACTCCTGAGAGTATTTTGAAATCTATCCCCACCTAGGAGTGTAAGTCCACATTAGACGTTAGTATTTTTTACAATGCTTCTTTTTTTCCTCAGAGGTCAGTATATGATCAGTATTCCTGATTGGAGGTACTGTTTTCATTCACAACTTTAGAAAGTTCTCTTGCAAAGAAAAAAGGTTAATTATTTAGATTCTCAAGCCTATAATAAATGATTATTAAATACAGACAGGCCTTAGCCAAAAAGCTCACCAGGATTTTTGGTGTGAGTTTTTAGGTCAGAGCCATTAGATATATTTTTTCATGTCTGGATTTGAATGTGCACAAATCCTGAGAGTGTTTGAATTTCAGGTTTGGATCTTAATTTTCCGTCTTTGCCCATCTTTCTAAATAGCTTTTTTATCTTGCTGCACCAATTTTATTTTTAATGGGATTCATGGACCTCTTGTGAAGCAATAGTACAGATATTTTCAAAGTTAAGAAAAAACTACAGCTACAATTTAAAAGTTCACTGTTAAATTTTTATTTTTTATTTTTTATTTTTTACACACTAAATATTGGTCCAATTTCTTGTGAAGCTAGTAGGCTGCAACATCTTTGGTATTCTTGTTACCATTTTTATTATGTTAAAGGGAAAAGGGAAGTAAACCTGAACCGAGCAGACTTGTTAGCACTGTCAGTGTTTTTCTGTGTAGATTCTTGTGTGAAAAAGATGAAGAAATTCTGAGAATAAAGAAGTCTGACAAAGTCCAGGAAACACTTTACCTCACTATTCTTCCTCTTTTTATTTTTTCCCCCAAATCTTTGTTTGGTTTCCCTTGTTTTGGTAAAAATGATAGAATGAACATATGTGTCAAGCTGAATAGAGAAACGACTATTTATAGTCCCATTAAAAAAAAAAATCCACTCCTTTCTGAGTAAAACAGTTAAGAAAACTGAAGTCTTAGAATAATCAGAGGCATTTGTTTGACATGAAAATCCATGTATATGAAATACAGAGGTATTATCATGATTACTAAAGTGGAACAGTGCCTCTTTGAAGAAGAAGCAATTTTTCATTATGATGCAAGCCTTTGCTTCTTTTACCTTAATCCTCAAGAAAGCTGACACCATTATACATGACATTATCCTTACACCCATACAGTGGTTTTAGGACTATATTTTGCTTCATGCCTTCATTCAGTACCTCCCCAGGTGCATAATGCATGGAGGGATCCATTTCTCTGCTTCTCTCCCTGGAAGCTCAATATTTCCTGTATATTAAATTTAGTGTCCAGTTGCTGCAAAAGCAACAGAGGAGAGACAATTGGTGTCTTGCTTGGAGATGCAAAGTGTTTGGTCATACGACCTAGGCAAATCCAAAGGTCTCCATAGGTTCCTCCTTTTGAAAGTTGTGGGAATCCAGAAGTTTTCCCCAAAACTGGAGAGAGTAGCCACATGTATTTTTCAAATGTCAGTTCAGTAAGCTGCATAACCGTGACAAACATGCAAATGAGTTTCACATTTCTGCAAAATAATTCACACACACACAAAATTATATGAATACATCATGGCACCAAGTCCTGAAATGCTGGGAGTCTGTCCAGAAGTCTGTTATTTTCTTTTGTATAGGGCAAAGAAAGCAATAATTTTTCTGTTTGTTTGGGGGTTTTTTGCTTGTTTTGGTTTGGTTTTGAAGGCATTCTTAAATTAAAATAAAAGTCAACAGCAAATGCCACAGAGAGTGAACTGGAATACATATAGTACTTTTGTTTCTAATAATTCAAATACTATGTCCACACTTAGCATAAGAAGCAAGCTCTTTTTAATTGATATTTTAAATAGTTTTGCCAGAACTGATGTTTTATAATAGTCAAGGAGAGGTGACTTCCAATTTAAGGAAATTTAGGAAAGCAATTTAGAAAAAGGAATTTGGATATAAAAGATATTATGAATATATCTCAATAATAGTAGCTATACTCCAAAAGAAATAGCTAATTTAATCAGATAATATCAACTCAAATATTGATCCATATGGTTAAACAAAACTTTAAAACTATATTTTATAAAAAATATTTTTCTATATTTTAAATAGAAGGTTGGCTGCTTTTTCATAGGAGATTTGTCTATATACTCACCTCAGGTTAAAAAAAAAATAAATCAGACCTACTGATACTTTGTCTTTTTATATACCACATACCAACTACAGACCTCGCGTTCTGCATTACAATAAAAGGAGTCTATGATATGAGGTGTCTTCCTTCCCCCATCTTGGTCCCAGAAAGAATTATTACTCAGAAAGTTTCACAGCTGGAAAAAGGGTAAGGAAATATTTGAGAGCAAGTATTTTCAAGGAATTGGTAACTCATTTTAATTAAAATGTTTCTGAAACTGTATCTGAGCATTTAGTGTGTGTAGACTGCAGTGCATCAGAGTTTTGCAAAATGAAAAAAAAAGCATCCATTTGCTTTGTAAATATATTTTTAGTGGCTGGAAAATTTTCTTGCAAATAATTTTGTGTTGTGCCAGGTGCTGACACCTCTGCAGCCTTTCTTGCAGTGGTTTATGGCTTTGTCTAAACCGGGGTAATTGCGCACGATGGTTTATACTATGACGAATTGCTCTCGCATTTACAGGACTCTGCACAGTTGTTGGGTTTAGCTCTGCTATATAAAGCATTAAGCTTATTACACCCAAAAGAATTAAATTATACTGAGGCAATTTGATTACTTGTGTACAAAGGAAGACACAATTGCAATGAGGTAAAAGCTTGAAGTGAATGCTGTTAACAGTAATACTTTGCAATCAAAGTACTTTCTTAAGCATTTTCATGAAATCACTTTTATTCAGCTCATTTGCTGTCCCTGTAAAAATGGCTTTTGCCTTCCAGATGTTTCAAAGTATGAAAGCTGATTGAGCTTTTTAACCTTATCTCAGGATTTATACACACACACTACACAAAATATTGTGCTCACAATCTGTATCAGAAATTCTGGATTTGTTGGATTTCTTTCAAAATGCTAAATGATAGGCATCTTCATTTAAATTTTTCTTGAAACATCCAGGTCTGTCTAGAAATTGTGATACAAAAAAAATAATAGCATTTACTAATTTCAGTCTGCCAAAATTAGATCTGTCATGAATGGAAGCTGGTTGATATTTCATTAGCATAATTTTTAGTTGAAGAAAATGTAAAACATAAGTGCCTAGTGGTGGTCTGATAACTGCTGGAGAAGAGAGAAGACTGATGAAGTAATAAAGCATCACTGAGCAGATAAAAAAATTCCTGCAGAAGCAGACTACTCAAAATCAGCACCTTGCCTTCAGAAGCAGGTAGTGATACAGTGATGGCAAGTGCTGTCTTGTGGGCAGCCTTCACAACACAGATATTTTCAGCAATATATAATTTGATAATCATTTTCATCTCAGTACAGTTTAGTATATTTATTCCTCCATAAGTTTTAATTCCGCTTAAGAGGAATGATCCTATCAACATAAAGAGGTCATAAGGATTGCTGCATGATCAGATTAACCTCTCTTTGACTTCATTGCCTCCAAGCTTTAGATCAGTTCTCTTTGATTTTGGAAACAGTTTGTGTGCTGTTTCCAGGCTACTCTGTCCAATTTATTGACATTATACTATATTTACTTAATACTATCTATTGTTTTATTTATCTCTATTAATATTTATAGGTCCCTTCCCACCGTATAGCCTGATTCCATGAGGATAACATTATCTAGATGATATATTTTAGGACTTTTCTCTGTCTTCATTTTTTAAAACTTTTTATTTTGTAACTAGTTGGTTGTACCATTTTTTAAAACTTTTTATTTTGTAACTAGTTGGTTGTACCATACATAAAAACAATTCACATTGGCATTAATAACAATCTCTTTCCTTCTTTATAAACTGAGGCAAACAAACAACTATTAATAGCAGTGCCACTTGCAGAACTAGATCCATCAGAACTTCCACTTAAGACTAAAGTGATATGGATTTGTGAATCTTGGCTTACTGTTAGAGAAGTTTTTAAATGCTTGCTATGGTGCTTGAAACTATAGATGTGAATTTCCTATTGTGGTTGATTACAACAACCCTACACCCTCATTCTTTCTCATTGCCTATGTTGAGCTTGAAGCACCTGGCTCCTGGAGGTTTTATTCAGAGCGCTAAGAGAGAATGTTGACTTGGTTTCTATTTAGGATAAAAATATGGAATGGAAGAAAACAGGCATGACTTGGGGCTTTGCCTAACCAGGGTTTATGCAGTATGCTTATGCTTCAGGACCTGCTTAATAGTTTTTTTAATTAGTGCTGTTGTTATCCATATGCTTGCTTGAGACATAACCATGTAAGGGTAAATGATTCCTTAGCAACACTTCCCTGGAACTCTTATGTTCTGTATTGTTTTCCAGACAGTGACAACAGATCTTCAGGAGAAATTTGGTAATGGATATAAATATATTGCTACTGTGTTTTGGTATTGTTATTACCTGTATTGTTGCTACTTGTGTTTGTACTTGTGATATGGTATTTTAAGGAATGTACGGTATTCCATAACTGTTAGATTTCAGGCACAATGTTCAATTTAATTCTGACTTTTCTGGCCCAGGTTCTTAGGATAATTCAAATCTGTGTATTAATTACTATGCAGAATATAAACTGATTTTGATTTATTTAATCTGGATAGCTTCAAGTGGGATAAATAACACAGAGGAAATGTGCCTGAGATTCCATTCAATATCTGAACATGAAATGTGTTGTAGTCATTGTGCATGGTACTCCATAAACCGATGGCAAAAAGCAAATTTATAGCCATTTTGAGTACAGCTGGATCCAAGCAGTTTATTTATGTATGAGATTCACTTATTTCAGAAAATCCACTGAGCACTAATCCTGACTTTGCTTCAGCTGACATTGAAAAAAAGAAAAAAAAGATTGCAGTGCTTTTTAAATTGTTTACTCCAAAGGATGGAAACATGAACCCATGCTCAAATGAAGGAATTTTCTTTTGTAGAATAAACTTGGAGATGTGAAAGTGTTAATTTTTTCTAGCAAGTCTGAATTATTGCTGTTTCTCTTCAACCCAAATAAATATTTTTTTCTTATTCTCTCCCACCTTTCTTTTTCACCTCTTGAAAATTAAGTCTATATTTAAGAACACGTCTCAACTTACAAACTAAACCTGCAATTTCCATTGTATTTACAAGTCAGAATGATTTATATCTACTAATTTCAACCTCTGTGTTTGTCTAGTAACACAGTAAATGTCACTGTAAGTAAAACTGCATGTAAGCATATTCAGAAGAACTATTAAAAAAAGTACTTGTTTTCATTACATATCATATCACTTCCCAAGTATTTGGTTTAGATATCCTGTGCATTTTCTTGAGGAATATAATTTAATTTCAGTATGAAAGCAATTAAAGAGAATATTCCTACTTCGGTATTTTTTGCTTGTTTTTCTCGTGTTGCTTATTTTCTCCATGCCTTCAAAATAATCAAAGTTGTGTGTGATTTCATGAATGTGTCTTTGTGTAAGATACAGCTGCAGAAGAAACAAAACAGATTCTGACGAAGGGTGAGGGAGGTACTTTCAATGACTAATGTGTTTGGCTTTGTATTGTTGCCTGTCTGCACAACAGCAAGGCATTAGATAAAAGAAAGCAATAAAGGAAGACTTTAAAAAGTGAGATAGAAAGGTACAATAATGATACTGGTACAAATTCCCTCTATCTCTTCAAAGATATAGAGAAAAGTGTTTGAATATTGGCTAGATTGGGATAAGGGTGCTTGGCAGGAATAAAACATAGATAAGTCAGTAATCCTCAATCAGGGAAAATCACAAATATCAGAAGTCCTGAAAATAGCTGGAAGCTTGAAAAGAAAGAAGCTATCAAAAATGTGGCATCGATATCAGTTCAAAACAACAGGATGATTTTTTGTTTGTTTTCTTTTCAGTGGAGGGATTTGCTCACAAAGAGAATTTATTTATTTATTACTTTTCCCAGAGGCTTTTTACCTTGCAAAAGGTAATATAAATTACTTTGTTTCTAAAACCCTGTGTCAGCACAAACACGCTGTGACAAGTTCCCCAAAGGAAAGTCCTGTAGGGTCCAAATCCCAGCTGAAATTCCTGAGTGAACCATGCTGAATATTTGCTACCTGACTGCTGGTCGGAGTGACTCTGATTGCAGAACACTGACTTGAAAGGTAGAAAGGCCTGAGGATCTGTACATCTGGCAGTACAGGTGGCTGCTCATCAAACCATGGAGCACCATCGGAGATTTATTTTGAATCCTATCACTGCTTACAAAAGTATGATGGAATTGCAAAATAACCTTCACTGATTATCTTCTATCGAATTTATATTCATTATTATCTCTTCCTGGACTGCATTTAGACTAACAGTCTTGAGCAGTTTGTAACTGATCCTGCAGTGATCCTGTGCACAGCACACACTGACTTTCCTCCCTACTGATGTCTCGTCTTCCAGTGTAAACTGGAATACAGGAAATAAAGATAGAGGAAGAGAGAAAATTATATTGAATTGCAGCTTATTCCACCACAGAATGCAGCCACTGCCTGCACCCAGGCTTGGGGTCTAACAGCACCTGCAGTTTGGATGAACCATTAATTTCAACAGAAGCAGTACAACGCCCAGAGTTGAGTAGCACAGCCACTTCTTTTGAACTGGAGTGATTTCTGGGAATGACGTAGGTTGGATATTAGATAACCAACACCAAATGCATAGTTTTCGAAAAAATAATACTTGTTTTCCCATATCATCGTTTGAATAGTTTCAGTTACAGAGGAGACAAGGCATAGTGTCACCAGCTCACTGTCCTGATTATTTTCTTGAACACCAAGCCTGAAAAAGATTGAGCTGTTTCCATCTGTGTGCCTCGGTACATCTGTTAAGCTAAATAGATTGAAGGGATTGGAAAATTCTACCAGACAAAACACTGATTTCTGTGCTTTTCATAGATGGAAATGACCTAGCTACTAAAAAATGTTTTATTTCATAAAGAAAACACAGGTGACTTAGAATATACAGTACTGTCCAAAGCTTATTCTGTAAGTTCTGTCATCCTTATCAAGTATTTCAGAAAACAGATATTATGTCTGTTGTTTGGATACATTGCAAATATATTATCAGTGTAAAAAAACCACAAATAAATGAATACAATATATCAAATATATTACTTACAATACCGGATGTTCTCACAGAATGTGAATACCAAGAATCTCCATGAAAACTCTAGTATCAATAATATTAACTCATCAGCAAAAAGGATATAATAATATTTTTTTTCCCTCCCCCATGACACACTGGGGCTTAAACAAGAAGCATATATTAATTTATGTAAAATTCTGCTCTGGTCTGGGTTTGCATACAGCTTGGTGTAAGAAATTATTGTTTTATCTGACTTTATGTTAGGCACATATAAATCATTGTATGATAGTTTGATGCATATGTGTGTGTGTATGTGTGTACATATATATATATATATAGTGCAGTTGTAAGAAGCTTGGAGAGGATCACAGGAGGCGGTTCTGTCCGCCATAAGTCTAAACAATTTAGAGCATTATCTTCATGTTTAATGCCATTCAGTATCCTGTGTGAATTATGTTAGGGCAGTGACTATTTAGCTGCTTGTGGATAGAATCTACGTAGGTATTAGAGGAACAAACTCAGCAAAGTCAGAGAGCATCAATAACCACAGCAGGAGTAAAATGGCACAAACATATCTGAAATTCTTGTTATTTTCATTTTATAAAAGCAGTTCAAGTGACCTGCAGCCATTATTTTAAGGTAACCATATTTCCAATCATCAGGAACTGCACTGTTTTAAACATAAAATCCTAAACTGGCATTTTTCTTTATTCTGCTCTGCCTAGAATAGAAAAAAATGAGATGAAGAGCAAAAAAACCCACTGAGCTGTTTCTTCCATCTGTATAGTAACAAAGGGAAGAAAAACAAGGGGAAAACACACATAGGTATCTACCAGGATCTGCCCTGATCAAGATAATTGCCTCATTGTGTCTATTATAATGTTGTCACGACTTTGGCCTGAAACAATGGAGACCACAAAATATATATTTGCTACTTATTGAGAATGCTATGGGAATAACATAAATATTTTATATAAGGGTAGCAATACGTCTTCAACAAATATGATCTAGCCATAACATTCTGGCACATGGATTGCTGAAACAATTGTTACTGGAGAGAGGTTCTGACAGGAAGACTAATATCCTGAAGTAAATTTGTTTTCAGGTCTCCTTTTAGAAAGGCTTTCTTTTTTCAGTTTATTGCTGAAGGATTGTGTAATGAGAGAGCTGGAGGTTTTCCTGTGTGTGCCTTTCCCTGGGGGCTTCACCGAGGAAGAATTATTGTAAATTCACAATATGCTCTGGGAGGCAAAAGACACAAGAAGATCTATGGGCACAAGCTGAAGATTATTCCCGTATCTTTCCTTTTCTTTGTCCATTTTTTGGACTGGCTAATTCTAGAACATGAGTGTGAAAGGCAACATACCTAGGAAATTAAATAGAGTTTAGATATTGTCAATGACCCAGATACTGCTCATCAGACATATGTACTATGTAGAATTTATAGAATTCCTAGTATGGCTCTCTCTAGTATGGCCACTGTAACTACTAGCATAAAAGCTCTAGGAAAATTATTTTTAATGTAACAACATATTGATGACTAGCTCTTACAGTGACTTTTCTAAATGAACTATTATAAGATAATAACTTCCATGCTTTTATGAGCTACTTGTGGAACTCAATAATTTTCTCTTTTGTCTATTTTTTCAGATATTTTTTAATGTCCTCTTTTTGGTTTCAAGTTGCTCCACGTCCATTGTT
Organism: Acridotheres tristis; assembly: GCA_037013685.1. Lineage (NCBI taxonomy): Eukaryota > Metazoa > Chordata > Aves > Passeriformes > Sturnidae > Acridotheres > Acridotheres tristis. The sequence continues at coordinate 28,629,170 of CM072886.1, forward strand.
AGTTTTCTCTTCAATACCCATCTCTTTTAACTATTGTCTTATTGTTATTTCTGAATTTCCTTACTTGCTGTACTTATTGTCTTTGCTTTTCATCAGTTTTATCTTCCTGTTCTATTCTGGTTGCACTTCTAGAAAAGTACTGTAGGAATCCAACTTTTAGAAAGTAAGACTTAAACATTTCTGTGACTCTGATTAATTGTCCCAAGACATTTTGTTATTAAACATCTCAAGATTGTTTAGAGATGCTTAATTACTTCTATCAGATAAGGAATGAATAAACGAACCAAGAACAACACAGTGTTGTCGTATTATTTAGCATGCAAAATACTATGCCAGATATCCTGATCTGATGGAATTAGGGAACTGAATGCAACATAGACTCAATTCACTTCACATTATTATAACTATTAATATTCGTAGTAGGTATAGTAGGAATGTTTACCAGGAAACAAGCAAACAAAACAGAAAACAGAAAATTTGACAGAGTTGTTTTATTTTATTCAATAAGATAACTTCAATAGCTGAGGTAACTTTCAGTTGCAACTCCTGATTCTTTTAGGCTTGAGGTAGAAACAAACACAGGAATTCTTTCATCTTTGGAAGCTCAAATCACATCACATTGGCCTGGAGACATTCTGCAGATCATAGGCCACCTTAAGGCAAGCCTGAAGGCCAGCTGAAGAGTTCAGATAGACCAACATGCAGCTGCTTGTCTTTCTCAACATAGAGGAGATCACCTCACCCAATTTCTGTGGTTATTACTTGGTTTCTTTTCAAATCCTACTCTACTTGAAAATATTGTCATGTGTGCCATGAAAGGACTAATATTGTCATGTGTGCCATGAAAGGACTATCAACTACTTTTAAAGGATCATCTGTCATGCTGCACATTACTAGGAAAACCTCACCCTTAACTTTGCAAGCTGAAAGAGCTCAGATTAAAACTTACTAAATGTGGACTTAGGGAATTCCTATAAAAGCAATCCTGGAAAAAGTAATGAAAAAGTAATGTTTGCTGGAGCTTTGCTGCCTCTAGGACATCCCTGTTGGTAGGTCTTCCTTATGAAAGAAGCTGTGAACTGGTTCTGATATACACTCTCAGAAATAACAAGCAGTAATTTATACCTCTGAAATGAGCAACTTTTAATCTCTGGGAGATAGTTTAGAAAACAGACTCATTGACTATTTAGGGAAAATGGTGAACTTTTAAAGCTTCATGGCATCTTGCTGATGCAATCTATTGTAGTGCTAGGATAATAAGAATATTTGTGCAAAACACTGAAGAAACAGTTCTGACACTATTTGCTGAGATTATTAGAATTGCTAAGAAAACTGACATAAGAAACTTGGTAATGTGCAGGTTTTAAAGCTGGTTTAATCCAGTATTTTTAGAAGATTAAAGACATACACTAAAAACAAGCACTTCTTTTTAAAAGACCTTTTATTGCAAAGAATGCCCATGATATCTCTAATCCACTCCAGTATTTTGCCATTAATTTACAATGTTATATATATATATATATATATATAAAATCCAAAATACAATTTATAAATGAGGCAGCATTCTTTAGAAGAAACAGAACAGCTTTTTTTTTTCCACTGAACAGATAGTTTTCTAATTCGGTATCTTCATTATTCAATATCTTTATTACTGTAAACAGAAAAATATTTTGAGGAAGTTCTGAACTACAAAAGAACACACTAGACATTGGTCTGTTGTTCTTTAGTATGTGTATAACATAAAAAAAAAAAATAAGAGACAGCTTCTGCATAGCTGAGATTGTTAAAATCTTACTTTTCAGACAACACCCGAGGCTCTACTCTGAAGCTGATACTAGATAGCTAGTTAGGAAAATGAACATGCAGGTCACTATAACTGAGGAACTAAAAATTTATCTTGCAGGCAGGCCACACTGATTAGAAGGCTTCGGGAAGACTCATTACAAGCAAGTATTGAATACTAAAAGTCAGTCTGTGAGCCAGACAGAATTCAGAGAACCAGAGATAACAAGACTATAAAGAGGATATGTAGCTAGCAACAGTTGTGGCTTGCTTAGGGATACATGTAAACACAGTCTGGTTGAGACACTTAACAGGATAAATGCAGAAAAAAATAGAAAGAATAAAGGAAACAATGCATCAAATGATTTGTGGGCAGTTTTCAGTACATGCATGTTCTCTATTAATGCTAAGAAGAAATAACAAGCCATGATTACTATTTGCAGAATAAAAGCAGTCAAGTTTTTCCCACTGAAAAGATACCTGCTCCTGTTAACCTTTCTCTAGTGTTATTGTTTGCTCTATGTAATGTGGTAGCTCTCAGGATCCATGCTGGCTTCACTTCTTCAAAGGCAGCTGTTTCCCTACTTTCCTGCCCTAACAGATGCATTGTTTTCTCTCTTCCTCAGGTGGCTCAGTCAGAGATGAAATAAAAAAACAAAATAGCTGGAATGACAGAAAACTTTAGTCACTCTGGATGGGAAAGTATGTTAGATGTCTAAATTAAAAAGCCTCTAAAAATACAATTGCTCAATGAGAAAAAGTCTCTAGGAGTAAGCCCTGAGCACATTACCTGGGGAGGCTTCAGTCTCCTTGTGACAGAAGGCAGTAAATGACGGGTGGGGCAATCAGCTGTTAGGGATGACACAGATTCAGCTCACTATGCTTTGGAGAACTATGGACTCAAGGAATGACTGCATTTTGTATCACGTTAATGAAAAATAATGTCAGTGAAACTAACATAGACCACAATTTTATTCTCAAGCAGGCTATTTCTTGAGCAGGTATTAAAATCACTGCGTTTGGGCTTTCTTGTTTGTTTTCTCTTATCTATTATTAATTATACATTACATTCGTGGAAATCTCTCTGCGTAATTATACAGACCTCATATTAATTTTAGCCTTGGTCTTTGGCATTTAGATATCTGTGTACCTATTGCTATTTTTGTTTTATTCTTCTCTTTGTATACCCACTAGATTCAATAGGAAGTCCTAGAATGAGAAATAACACAATTGCCATTGATACAATACCTGTAGCTCATCTTAATCATGGTAAGGTTTTATAAAGTTAAATTAAAATGCATGACACCTAAATTTATTAAAATTAGCTCAAGTTTCTCTTTACAGAAATTAAACTCTGGCACGGAAACAGCATTGTCATGTCTAATTTAGATAATTTTTTTACTCATTAGTCTTATTTTGTGCATACCCTTTCCTCTTAATGAGAGCAGAAAGAGAATTTGCAGCCTACTGAGTCAACCATCATAATTGTAAGCTTGTTTCAGGACCTCTCAAACCACAGGTTTTGTTAAAATTATAAGCCAATTTAGCAACAAAGCCCTCTTAATAAATAGAGTGCAGTAGTGTTTTTAAAGCAGAAGTAAAATTATCATCTCTTTACGCATTTGTTGTGTCTATAAGAGAACAGAAGGTCTTGGTGCAACAAGATTGCATTTGTGGTGCAGCTGGATCATATGCTGCCCACATTTGCTGATTGTCATGGTGATTTATTGTTGTGACCAGAACTTTCCTGCTTCTGCGTCCTAGTGATTGTAGGCTATTTGGAACATTTATGGCCAAAAGCATCACAAATGTTTTCTGAGGTTAAATCGGTATTAGTAAACTTAACAAGTGGTGTGGAACTTGTAGGGTGTTAAAACAACCACTGGTAGATTTAAATTGTTAAAATCATCCTTTAGACAGCTTCAGCATGCTCCCATATGATTCCCAGGGGCAGCTCAGTGGTAGGACAGGCCAGTGGACGTTTGCAATCACTTTAATTTGGAAACTAAGAAAATATAATAGTCTGGATCTGATTCTTTTTGTGCCAGTGAGCCTCAGGGGCAGAGAAGGATCCCAGGAACATAATGTATTTGTTTATCCTGGCAGTTTGACTGCAGGAAACATAACACAATGTATGCAAAACCAGCATTTTTCTCTTACTAGGTTTGTAGCTGCAGACTTAACGCTATTTATACTCATGTAATAAACATAAACTTACTCCCATCACCAAGGAAGGAGGGGAGGAGGAAGGAGGGGCTGTCAGTCATACTGGAGTCTAACTGCTGGTGTCTTGGGTAAGAGGTTCTCTTGGGTCATCCTGGCTTGCCATTGGGAAGAGTGGCTTGTTATCACTGATTGCTTTATGTCTTCCAGTACTTGATTGGTAGTGAATTATGTCGGATTAAAATGAGTGGCTTTTTACTTTTCAGGACAAAGGCCCTTGGGCATAATAATGGAAAACTATTTTAGCCATAACATTTACTTTCAATGCTTGTGGGAAAAAGAGAATTGATGAACGTTTTAGGAAGGCAACTTTCATTTAAGTTGCTTGCTATATCTGTACAGTTCTTCAGAACTAACTTTTTGGTTTCAGATTAAAAAAATAGTTCTCTTGAACAAAGGGGTGGTTTCTGTATAAATTTTTTCTCTTCTACTTGTTTCTGCTTACAAGAAAAAACCTGAGAATAATAAGCAATGTACTGACTTTTATATTTACTTTATAATAATATTGCTGCTTTATCCCTGTACTTAGAGGCAAAATATGCTTTTTGGTTTATATATCATAGGATCTGAGCAAAATCATGATCCTGCCTTACAGATGATTCTTACTAATTTTCGAAAGTTTTCCCAAGTTGAAAAATCCTGAATACAGTCTTTAAATGTGTTTTTCATCTACTCAAGATTTTTTTGGAGGCTCTGTTGGAACAATTAAGACTATAGATTACATTGGATTAGTGCAAGTCAATGCATTTAAAATAATTAAAACACCATTATTAACCAAGATCTATCAGCAGGAGCCACTATGTGAGGATGATATTCTACTTGCCCAAATACTAATTATATTTCATATTTTTCATCCTTGATATGGCTCTTCAACTTCTGGAAATGCTCCGCAAGTAAATATCCAATAAAATCTGGGCGTGATTTTAAACACTAACACACCAGAAGCACCTGCAAGAATAGTGGGAGTGGAGAGGCAGGTGTCTGGATGGGAGAAAAGAAAAAGAATGTGGTGGTTCTGTCCTATGTTGACAAAAATATAAATAGCAGGGTGGGGGAAGGGGAAGTTTATTGTCAATTCCATTTTCCCATTAAAACTCTAGACAGATCATTTGGTACCAGCAAATGAGACTTCTGTAATATTAGTCCCTTTACTGACTTTCTTTGTTCTCTATATAATTACTTCTAAGTTTTAAAAAGTGGGGTAGAATCTCTCTCAACAATCCTTGTTTCTTGCAGTGATATGTTTGCATGACTCTTCCAGTCACCAAAGAATCCATATATAGGTGATTCACTAACTCTCATTCATCTTTCACAAATGATTACTTCCCTGAAATGAGTAGGAAGACTCATCTGAGTTGCTATAGATATACCTTTGTAGCGGAACACAGAATATAACAGCAAAATCAGCAATAGTTCTGTATATCCATAAAACCTGAGATGCATAAATGACAAGTTTTAAATCCCAATCTTCTTTCCATGTCTCCAGGGAAGGAGAAAAGAAATCACAGATAGCCAGCCTAGATTTCTTCCGTGTTATTTGCACTGCAAACAGCTAGAACAAGTCAGCACAGAGAATTAAGCTGACGGAAGTAAAACTTTGGCCACAGACAGAAAGAGTAGGATAAAAGCTAGAAATGAGTCAGAGATGGCCCTAAGATAAAAAGCAGTGTTTATAATTCTTATAAATTCCTCTCAAATGACAAGATTTTTGTTGGTCTCATAGTGACCCTGTGAATCTCCAGCACTCTCAGGAATTTCTGTCTGTTTAGTAGAAGTCTTCCAAATAGCCCCTATGTTATGAAATGAGTGAGGGGCCAGGAGACAGAGCTTAGGAGGGAACTGTTCAGGGCAGGAGATGCAGAAATCAGGCAGAATGTGGAATTGTGTGGAACAAAACTATACAGCTCATTTTGGAGCTAGGGCAACAAGTGCGACTGCTGACAAATGAGAGCTCTGGAAGTTTTCAGAGGATGATAACTGCAAGGCATACTGGATACTGGACCTCACATATGCTGGGGATGTGGAAAGGCACAGCTCACTAGAAGCACAAATATTTTTCTTAAAAATCTCATCACTGATTGGCGTCACAGTTCATATCTCTAAGTGCAAAATTGCTGGATTTGAGTATCAGGAGAAAAATGATTGCTTGTGGTTTGAGAGGATTTATTCCAGTAAGATGTATTCTTTACTTTAGACATAGTAAAACACCTGGGTAGTAGCCTTAAGATAAAATGAGATTAGAGTACAATATGCATGAAAGTGATCTCCACAGGAATTAAACCCTTTTAAATTGTCCTCATGACATTAACAACAGTCATGCTTTGAGAGACCAAATATGCTGTTAAACACAATATATTAGTTCAAAAAAGGAAAATAATAAAAAGTCCAACAAAAAAGATATACTGTTAAGGAGATTCTAAGATTACTGAATAATGGTCGTATAGTTTTTCTTGTTTTACACTCAATATGAGGCAACATCTCTACCCAAATTATCAAATAGAAAATATTGAGAGTGCATTAGGCAAAGAGACAGTAAGAACATCAGATGAGAAACTGATTTGCAAAAGTTGTGCATGAGTTTTAGAATTTTTTAGTTAAGTGCCAAAAAGGCCCCAGTGATGGATAAGGACATTCTCCATGCATACTGCAATTCTCTGTGTGCAGAACATCTGAAATGTCATATTTGCTGTTAAACAGGTGGCTGCCTGTTTAACAGCAAATATGACATTTCTGAGTGGATTTCTAACAGCAGGCAGTGGATTGGATTACAAATGTACAGAAGATGCAACTTCTGCCTAGCAGCATGAATTTACCTTATTCTATTTCCAAATTAGGGAACTAGTACCTTAGTACTAGCTAGTACCTTAATTAGTACCTTGCTTGTGCTATGCAATTCCCATGGCTTCAGAAGGGAACTGGGAGATGAAGTCCATCATGGGAGGCTACTTCCTTCTTCATGCAACCCCCAGCAGATTTGGAGTCAGCAAATAATACAGCATAAGTATGGATGTCTCTCTGCTATCTAGGTAGCACAAGAGGTCAAGAAAGAGTTGTGATCTTGAGGCCAGTGGAGAATAAGAAGTCTTTGTTCAATCTCAAAGTGAATAAATAAAAGACTGGAAGCAATTAAATTAAAAATTAGAAGAGGAGACATGAACAATGACTGTAACCTTTCAACATGAAGGTAATGTAAGTGAAGAGAAGAACGAAAGCAGAGCAGCAATTTATGTTGTATGGAGTGATCACAGCCCACTTGTGTTGACAGAGAAAGAAACCAGTGAATCGGAAGAGGCTTAGACTGAAACCAGCACTGAAGGGGACTGGGAAGCTTAGGCTTGGAAGAAACCGAGTGCTCCCATAGATGGATATGTTTGGAGTGAAGAAAGTGCATGAATTTCCAGTTTCAGCTCTTAAATCAAAAGAAAAAAGGGGCTGGAAAAGAGAAGGAAGTAAGACACTTGTTTTTTCTAGGATGCTGCTATGATCTTTTGAAGAGAGAAGAGAGTGAAGAGGAAAGGGACAGAGATAAAGAGCTACCAAAAAGTTGGCGTCCTCTGCAAAAATGTTAGGTCAGAAAGTTGACAGGACTGACTGCAAGGCAGCGACCTCAGAAGGCATAAGGTCCTCCCAGTATATTTTTTCAAAACTGTTGTATTCTGAAGACTTATTTTTTCAAAACATCATTTGACAAATCCCTGGCATTTGACAAGCCCACCTTGTCAAAGGCATCGTTCAGGTTTAGTCAAATGGTTTTTATCTGCCTGTTGTGGCTCCAGTGTACTTTGCCCCTGGCATAGGACGGCGGAGGGACCCGGCGGGGCCCGGCCCGGTCCGAAGGGACCCCGCGGGACCGAAAGCATCACCCCGGGGCAGCCGCTGGGCCGCGGGGCGGGCGCCGCGCTCAGCCCTAAGTTTTTGCCGTGCGATAACACCGGGACCACCGCTATCTCCTCTGTCGGCAGGGCGGAACAGAAACGCCCGTGAAACCAGGGCTCCAGTAAGCAGCGAAGGAAGGGGCGAGCCCCCCGCCGCTGGTGCGATGCTGGAGCCCGGCCAGCCCCTGCGGAAGGGCAGCCAGAGCAGCACCACGGACACTGCCTCGGCCACACTGCCCCCGCCTCCCGCCCGGGGGGACCGCACCGTGGGGCCGGGGCCGAGCCTGCAGCTGCGGTCGGGACAGGATCGTCCCCACGGGGCGCGGGTGCGTCGCAAGGGAGAATAGGATGCTCTTGCGGACTCTCGTCTCAGCCGTGACCGCGAACAACCCGTGTTTACACAGGGCGAGTCCCGGGCTCTCAAGTTTAGCGCTGAGACAAAATTTATTGCGGTTATTTCAGGGGAAGGAAGAGCTCTGATGTTTGCGGCAGCGGCGGCGAAAGGGATGGAAGGGAGAGAACGGGCAGGGGAGCGATGGCGGGTCAGAGCGGCACCGGGGGTCTCCTCGGACGGTTTTACTAGTCAGCAATTTGGCAGTAACTTTCCCATGCAACTCCTTTCATTTGAAACAAGTGTTTAGCCGAAAACGTCAGCGTAATATCTCGGAGATTCATCACCTAATGAGACAGGAGCCGCGTCCTCGGTCACTGAGACCCGCCGGTCCTCCCGGTGCTTGGAGAGCGACAACCTTGCCCCCAATGATTCCCCAGTTCTGTCTCCAGGTGTCCTGCTGTCCTTGTCCTCGGTGGAGACTGGTGCCTTTCCGCTTCTCCCCCAGTAAGCCCCTATTTTGGGCTGTCGCGTTCTATTTTTGGTTTCTCTGCTGGGGCGACCTGCGGCTGTGACGGTGTCAGCCCGGCGGAGGCGGGGAGCGAGGGGTGGGACGGGGGAGGAGGAGTGACAGACACGGAGCTCACGGTGCCACTGAGCTGGTGTCACCTGTCTTTCAACCTGAACAGTATGATTCTTTTTTTCCCCTACGATTATTTTCTGTTATTTCGGCTACATAAGCCCTCGGAGCTGACCTTCCTTCTCACTGGCCGCGGAGCCCCACTGGCATCGCTCCTCGGCCACCAGAGGCTCGAGGTTTTTCCGTCTCCCCATGCCCATGCCTATGTCCATGCCCATCCCATGCCCATCCCGGAGCGCTCCCGCCGAGCCGGTCCTCCCTCTCCTGGCGTGACCTTCCCAACATGGCGGCGCGGCCGCCCCTGCTCCCTCCGCCCGCCGCCGCCGCGAGGGGCCTCCCCGGCGAGGGGGCGGTGGCGGCTGTCAGCCGGGCGGGGCGGGACCCGGCCGGGAGCGGGCGCGGGGCCGGGCCGGGCGGTGCGGGGCGGTCCCGGCGCCGCGCACTCTGACAGGCGCTCGGCCAGCAGACGGCGGCCGCGCCGGGGTGCAGAGCCCGCCGCGCACCCTCCCACCGCCGCAGAGGAGCCGGCAGGGAGACGGCGTCGCCTCGGCGGGGAGACGCGGCGCTGGAAAGCCCCGACCGCCCCCATACCTGTACCCTCCGGGGGCGGTGAGTGGGTGTAGCCGCCGCCGATCACCTGGGAACCCGCCCCGCAGCGCCTCCGCCTCCCGTCCTCGCCCGCCCGGGGAAGGCGCCACCGCCGCTGCGAGCGAGCGAGCTCCGGGCGGCCGCGGGCAGCAGGACTGGGGCCGCGGGCGGAGCGAGGCGAGGGCTGCGACGCCGGTGGGGCTCGCCCGCTCCCGGCAGCCGGGGCGAGGCGAGCAGCAGGGGCGGCGGCCCCCGGCCGGCGGCGCCCGCGGCAGGATGAACCCCAATGTCATCTACGCCAGTCGCAAGCGGAGGAAACCTGTGCAGAAAATGTAAGCGGCCCCGCGGGCGGGCGGGGAGCGAGGCACGGAGGGGAGAACGAGCGCCGGGCTTCCCGGGGGCGCGCTGTCCTGCCGCGCACCGCGGCGCGGGGGCCCGGCGGGGGGCGGCGTGCGGCGGTGCGGTGCCGCGCAGGGGCGCGGGAACGCTGCTGCTTCGGGGTGCCGGCAGGATTCCTACTGCTTTTAGGGCTTTTCCCCCTACCCACCGCGAAAGAAAAGAAGAAGGGAGTGCCGGGGCGCGGAGGGTCGGGGCGGTGGAAGGAGGGAGCGGTGCCGGCAGCGCGGCGCAGCCGGCTGACCTAGATTGGGAGGCATCTGAGGTGAGGGCTCCGCGCGGTGGCTGCGCTCGCCCCGCCGCGCTGGCGGGTGCCGCGCTCCCCCTGCGCGCCCGCACCGCCCCCACCGCCGGCCCGCTCAGGTGTCTGCGGGAACCCGGGGTCGGGGAGGGAAAGGCTTGGCCGGTTCCCACCGCTTAGGGCCTGCCTGGGAGGGCTGAACCCCCCCGGCTTGAACCCTCCTCTTGAATCCTCCGGTACCGCATGAGATGCGCTTGTTTGTGCGGAGCCAAAGAAACCCAAGTGCTGTAGACAAGTCGAAAGAGGGAAAAGAAGAAGAAGAAAAAGCCTGGCTATATGGTGGCTTTTTGTTTATTAATTTATGCTTTTGAAACTGTGGGAACAGCTTAGTGCCAGAGTAATTTTGTGTAATGCACCTGCTTTAGGTTTGCATCCTAGGTTTTATATGCTTCACTAAAACGTTGCTCTCATGAGAGGGGAATTTTTAAGCTAGAGGAAATGCTTAACTTGCACTTTCAAAAGTCAAGAAAAGTCAAGAATCTATAGATCATAAAAAGTAGCAAAGGTAAATTACTGAGTTGCAAGAAAAATAAGCAAAGCTCAAAAAGTCCCAGTGCATTTCTGTGGGCTACTTCTGTAGATGTAAAATAATTACAAGAGCTACCAAATCATTAAAGGAGAGAACGAAACAAACATATTTGATGAAATTGTATTGTGAGTTATGTATTTATAGATTCACAGCAGACAGCTTGGTCTTGGGATGAAGGGAATTAGCTTGAGTGCTTGCTTCTTTATGGTTGGAGTTGTCAGAATGGCTGTATGTATATAGCTTGGTTTCTTTACCCTACAAATTTAAAAAAAAGACTAAAAATGTGTGTGTATATATATATGTTTATACATACATATATATATATGTAATTCCCTTATTAGAAAATGCATTAATTAGGAAAAGACCAGTGCCTGCTTTTTTGCTCATTCATTTCCAAATAAAAATGTAGAGGTACTTAATTAATTTCACACTGTAGATTTAGATTTTTAAGAATAAAATCAGTGTTTGCTCATGAGAAAATGAAATGTATTGGTGGCATTTGTAGCCTACTAATAGCTAAAGGCAAGTGTTTCTGATTGTGAAAGGATGAGGTGTTCTGCCTTGCTGGTAAGATCACTTAATATCTAGCTTATTATTAAATTTTGGTTAGCTTTGGCTAGAGGATGTGAAACCTTTTTGTTTTACCTTACTGTGGTGTCCATGTATGTGATCCTTTTCCCTGTATCTTCTTGTTGTGTAAGTTCTCCGAACTGCTGTGATTAGTTGAACTCGAAGCTTTTTTATTAATGGGAACTATTTATCTATTGAGGGACTTTGTCTTAGGATCAGAGGGAGAAATTTCTTCCTGAAAATAAAAGTATTGATATTGAAACAGTTTGTTCACCTGTAATTGAAGTGGAGGCTGATTATTAACCCACCTTGCTAGGGTTACTGAAAATTATTTTAATATAAAACATTTATCTTGTTTTTAACACAGTTACCGTGTTCATGTGTTTTGTTTCATCTCAAAATACCTTATGCTCTTTGGTTGCTGCTTCTATTGGGCCAGCATTGGAGAACATTGCGAGTAGGTCAGAGGGCTCTGATTTCTCACATAACTACTTACAGACCACACCTTTAGGCCAAAAAAAGTGAGACGGACAATAAGCTTATTTTAACTGATTGCAGGAGAGAGGAAAGATGTACTTGGTGCTGGCTAATAAAGGTTTGACACGACTGTCATTTTAATCTGGTTGAATTCAATTTTTCCTCCCAGTAGAATTCACAGTTATTCAGAAAAAAAAGAAAAAGAGGAAAAGGTAGAGGTGATACATTACTGGAACTAGTATCTTTTGTAGAGGAGATTATATCTGTTGATAGCTCTAATGTTTTGTTTGCCATATATATGTACCTCTTAATGGAGCATAATAATTACTAATCTGTGTAGACAGCCTATAGAAATGGAAGAAGAGCTAAATATAATGCCATAGTTGCCATGGGAAAAAAATAAAACAGAAGAAATACTTCTTGTTTCAGGTACAAGTAACTTATGAAAGCCACGGTCATAACTCTAGAACAATTTAAGAAACTTTCTCCTTACTACTCCCAGTTTTTACTGTGTGCCCTGTAAAGAACTGAATTTGAGAGGGAATCACAGGCTGTTGTCTGACTGTGACAAGTATTGAAATGTGCTTTTTTGATTCAGTTGGGAACTGAAAAAGAAAAGCAATTGCAGAGGAGCATAATAGGTAATGGTCCCTGAAATTCATCTTGTTATCTTATCATGTAAGGGAAGAGAAAAAAAGATGCTAAACATGTGCACTGCAATTGCTTGTAATATGCCACAGAAATCACTTTCTCAATACCTTGGAGTCGGTCAATTTCCTCACTCTTTAAGGTTTAAACCGTGTGAGTCCCCCTGGTGGCAGCAGGGCTGGGGGATGTTTCACTCCCCACTGAGGTTTGGGGAGCAATGTGTGGCCCCTGCTTTCTGCTTTTGTCTTTTATTCCAAGTCTTCAACTTTTTTTCTAGTGGTTATTAAGTGAACTAATATAGCAGCATTGTAGTTGGAGGGAAAAAATGCAAGTTTTATGGAAGAGGTGTTTACTGCTGATAGATTCTAATGTGAGATGAAAGGTATTATATAAGTACAGCTCCAACTTGCAGCTTTTATGTCTTTCTGCCTACTAGCTCTGATTTGGTTTGTTTTTCTTTTTTTCAGTGTTTGGATAGAAACTGTTTTGTATAACTGGATAAATGTAATAGACAAGGAATGGGGTGGGGAGTTCTAAATGTTTCATGCCATGCAGAAGCAAAAAACATAATGATTTGTTTATGTTGTAGACTAAATTAAAAAAATTATGATAGGGTTTTCTTCTTTGTCATCTTAACTGTATTTGTGACATTAAGTACTCCAGAGTTTTGACTGATTGATCTTTAGTGATGAGTCGTCCTAGTAATGTTAGAAAGCAGAGACAATTTAAAAAACTTGGAACTATTTGTGTTCTCATTCAAGGCAAACAAATAAGAAGTGCCAGAATAAGCTTTCAAAAAGGAAGTTCATCAGAAAATAAAAATAATCATTGAAATATTCCTTTGTATAAAGTGTTATCTGCTACAAAGCAGTTTGCACCTCTTATTTGAAATGGAGGCAGTAAGACTGTTGTCTTACATAGAATTAATTTCTTATATATATATTTGTCAGTCTTGGGATAGCTGTATGTTATATGGACTGATACTTAAAAGTCACTTGTTTTAAGGTTTGCGGGTTTTTTTTTAATTGATTGGTTTTGGTTAATGTTTCTTGCAAAAGAATACTTCCTAAAAAGAGAATCTGCAGCAAATTGAGGTATACATATATAAATAACATGGGCAGTAGACAGGAACATATTTCTTGTTTCTTTTTTCCAAAAAATGTTGGCTTGTTATCTTAGAAAGTTGTGAAATGTGTTAAAACTGAATGCCAAACTTTCATCCTTGATTGGTGTTCTGGGTGTTTCTGTCACTCTGGTTGAATCCTTCATGCACTAGACCAACCTGAACTATTTACTACTGGATGAAAAAAAGTAGCCCAGCATCAGATGAGTAGCATGTCACTGATCGAGGTTTTTTTAGTAAAACAACTTTATCCCTTCAGCAATTTGAATCTTGACTGGTTTCAGTCTCTGCTGAAAGAGCCGCTGGAAAGGGTGTCTGCACCTTCAAGATTGGTTGACAATAACTTTAAGAGGTTTACAATCTGTAATTCTTATCTGTTGTTTCCAAAGAAATTATCAGCCGAATTTTCAGTAATCATAAATACAGTGTGGGAAATAAGAGTAAATGCTTAGAAGTATTTTTCAGTTGCTAAAGTAAATAAAGATTTTTTTTTTAAGGATTCTATTAATTGTTGCTTAGTGTCATAACTGATTTTATATACCTGGCCTCCACTGAATGAAATCCTAGGCATAAGAAAAAGATACGTTATTGCATATACTATTAAATATGAGATGAAAAACATTCAAAGCTGAGAAGATTAAATCCATTAGTTAGGTGACTTGTTCATTTTTCCTTATGTCCCTCTTTCCTAAGCAATAAGATAGTACTAATGAACTAATAATTAGGAGTTTTTAACAAATTAGTTTTTTAAAAATACAGCTCTATCTCTAGTGTTCTTCTTACTCATTCTTTTATTGTCCGATTTTATTTCACACTCCAGTCTTGTTATTAAGGTATCATGCTTTTCAGTACTTGGTTGTTGGGTTTTCGACTTTTTCCCCGGTGTTTTATGTTGTTATGAACAAAATAAACTTGTGTTCTCTTTGCATTTTCTCAGAAACTGCTAAAATTTCCCTTTAAAATAATACAAATGAGCATGTAAATATTGAAACTTAATTTGACCTTTTAATAATAATTAAAGCTCAGGTAATTGTGCAGTTTTTAAAAATTTAAGGTTAATGTCTATGAAGGTGCATGTGATGAGCATGTGTTGTGAAAACTTCTGATTAAGTATGCTGTAGCAGATCTGTGAAAACAGCAGTCAGCTGGTTTCATGATGGCGAATCCTTTAAAATTGTTAAATCAAAAATTGAATTTTCTTGCTTGTCTTGCAGCTGTTGTGTTGGGTAACAAGGGTTGTAAATAAGTCCAGAGGCACTGAGTGTACAGAGACCTCTGGCCTTTGATTAGAGAATTCAGATTTCGTAAGAAAGGTAAAAGATTAAGAATGGAAAGATCAGCTTAAATACATTCCCTCTTTTTTTTTTTTTTCTTTTTTTTCTTTTTTTTCCCCTCTCCATTTAAATAAAGCACTTGCACGGACTTAATCTTGACATAGCACATAATTTGCCTTGAAGATAATTTTCTGCATTGAGGCCGGGCTGCCTTTAGCATTGAGGGTTTATGTAAGTGGATGGAAAGTGGTGAAGTTGCTGCTTATGCCCCTGGCACTTTTGCCCTTATTCCCTTCATCACTGAAGGATCCATTTTTATATAGTGAATTTTAATTGGGTGACAGAGGAGAAAATGAGGGATAATCAGTGTTTGATTTGGGGAAGACAATATGGCAAGATTTATGATGCAAATACTGGTAACTTAGTATTCAGAAATGCTTTGAGCTAGTTAAAAGTAAGAGAAATCTTTGGAAAGTAAATGTAAAGTAGAAAAACAATCACATCTAACTCACAATCTGATGAGATGATTGCAAGTTGAACATAGTTTCAACTACTTGGTGAATTTGCAAGTTTAAAGTGAAGCAGAGACAGTTGTTAAGATAAAAAAGCCTGTTACTTAGTGCTGATTTATTTTGTAAAGTTTGTGTGTGTTAAATGGTTTCTGTGGGGTCCTCTGCTTTTCAGGAGCAGACCACTTTGATTTGCTAGTAGTTAGCTGTTCACTGGTTGTTATACAACTGTTACATGCTTAATGTTTGAAATTCATTATTTTGTTTCTACACTTAGAAACAGACTAATACATAAAAAATATTTAAGAAGTACCCTTTAATGTTGCTGCTCATGTTTGACAATTTTTAGCTTTTTTTTTTTTGGGCAGTATTTAAGTTTTGCTAATCATATGGCTTGTACAAATTAATTTTCTGCCAGCATAAGAGCATATGAAGAAAAGTTTGCTAAATTATTTAAAGTTTAATGTTCACTTGGGAATGTGGTGAACTGCTGGTGTCAAAGTCATAATTTGTGACTGAAGCACACATCTAATCAAATAGTTAGTCATCCGTTGCCATTGATGATGAACCTATGGTTTTTTTTTCAAGAGAAAGACTTTTCCTGATTCTTGATTCAAGTGTTTTGCCCACTTTTCCAATTTTTTTAGGCTAAAGCACTACTAATTTACAATATTTACTCTGCAGCAAGTTTAATTTTATCCATCTGAGAAGTAATTCCTGCTGATATTTTTGTCTGTTATCAACATTTTGTATTATGGCATCTTTGCATTTCCAGGCTCCACATAAGGCTCCTTTGATGTGGAGTCAGTTGTGCTGGGGAGCAGGCAGCCAGGCTTAAGTGCAAGTTTTTGACAAGTGACAATTGGATAAACAATGTCTGTAAAAAGAAGGGCTTGGTTTTAAACTAAGAGGTGTAATTGAAACATAAAGTAAAAACAAGCTAAAAAGAAGTCCACTCTATCAGTACTCATGTGACTGAAAACACAAGATGAAATTACTTTTCTGTATGGTTTGCTTTAAGCAGTGGCAAAAATAACTGTTGGAACTTTTGCAATTGCTCATCATATAATTGATATAAGGATGACAGTTGGGAGCAGACTAAATGAAATACTGAAGAAATTAGCTGCTGAAGGTCTTTCTGCTCTCTATTTTTGAGTGATGCATCTTGCAGAACCAACATTTCTGTGAGAGCAGCACAAATTGATAACTGCTGTAGATCTCACGTAGAACTGCAGAACTGGAAAAGTGACAATGAGTCACTCTTTAATTAGAAAACTGTTTAATAAAGAACACAAAATGTACTATGGCTTAGGCAGATAAATTATTTGGTTTCAGTATTGGCTTGTAATGATTAGTTGTAATTTAAATGAGTAGGGGTTTAAACCTTTTCCCAGACTTCTGTGTATGTGGGAAGGGGTGAGTATCCAAGTATCTGGAACTGGAGCTCAGGGTGGATATGAATGGAAAATAGCAAGTTTACAAAACTTCATTATGTAATTCATAACACAGAGCTTTTAAAATTGTTCTTTGTACGGTACAAAGGCACGCTTTTGCCATGTTGTACTCAAAAGAAATGCCTTCAGCTGAGAGATGACTTAAAGGATGAGCTCTTAATGTTTCCTACAAAGATTTTACATGTTGACTGAGGTATATCTCATGGTTTTTAGTATAGTTTCAGATGCCTAGCAAGTTTTGCTAGAACTTTTATTGCATTCAATTAATATGAGCCTATTCCAAACTGATAAAAATTAAGGACATCTGTGAGAAATTGTTATTGAAGTGAAAAAGTGTACTACCAATTTTTTTTTCTACGGAGATATTACTAAAAGTTATTGATATATTGAATTGAATACTAACATTTGGAAGAATTCAAGTGACAACATAGGAAACTTTGTAAAAATTGCTGAATCTCAAAGGTTTCGAATGTTCATTCAAAGGTTCAAATAGACGTTGTAGCTCTAACTGCTTCATTTAACGATGTGTGTGTTGGAGGGGAGATTAGGCCATTTTAGATTTTTTTTTTTTTTTTTCCAATGGGAAACAAAGTCACTTGAGAAAACATTTTGGTTGCTGCAGTTTGAGACAATATGTACCATTAGGCTTGGCAAACATTTGCCTTCGTTTTGGAAAGGAGCTGGCGTTTATATTGTGTTTGTTTTTCTGCCACAGTGTAAAGCCATCCCCAGCTGAAGGAGTCAAGTCCAATCCATCCAAGAGGCACAGGGACCGCCTGAATGCGGAGCTGGACCGCTTGGCGAGCCTGCTGCCTTTCCCTCAAGATGTTATCGCCAAACTGGATAAGCTGTCTGTGCTTAGGCTTAGCGTCAGTTACCTGAGAGCTAAAAGTTTTTTTGACGGTAAGCACTGGGAATTTATTTGGGTTTGAACTGCTCGTAAAATTCAGTTTATGCTATATGTTGATTTCAGCTGTTTAAGTACTTAAAACTGTTAAATTTATCTGGATTTTAATGGAACCGCCGGTTGTGTGAATATATACAATGTAACTGTGTAAAGTAAGCTTTCCACTTTCTTGAAACCAAATGTAGCTACTTACATTTCACTTAGGTCACCAGTCATTCAAAGCTTTGCATTTGGAAGTAATATTGTCCTTAATGAGTCCTCCAATCCTTTTCATCGGACTGTCAAAGATACCCAAGAGATTTCTCTTTTCTCCCTCTGAAAATTGCCTTAGTAAAACTATTACTGTTTCAAAATATGTCATATGACTTCCATCCAGCTGTATTTTGCTTAATGATGCATCAAAAATGACTTTGCTTTGATATAAAGTAATTGATAGTGCCCCTTCCTACAGTTTATTGCAAAGGTGACTTGTAAAGAATAGAGACAAAATCTTTCCTATGTCCAAGCCCTGATTAATGCAGGACGTGAGGCATTAAGACGACAGCTCTTATGTGGGCAGGTGTGTGCTGACCCCAGTCCTGGCAGGGGTAATACAGCAGCACTCAGAGTAGTCATGGGGTCAGAAGTGTGTGTCCTTTGTCACCTCCCAGCTGGCCAAGGAGTCCTGTCCCTCTCTCTCCTTCACTACCTGAGCTGCTCTGTAGGGTGAGTTGCACTGGTTGGCTTCATGACAGTTTCTTCAAAAGCAGGAATAAAGCAAGGAGCTTGTATTTAATTAGTTGTCCTTTTCTTTTACCAGTCTCTGAGATTTTACAATTTTTATATTGAAGATGAAATTGTATTGATCAGCTGTAGCTAAAGAATCCTGATTGCAATGGAGTTGATGTTAAATTTCAAGTTATTTTTAAACTTTCTTTGATGTTAAAATAACCTCTGTCATCATCAGTTAAAGACTGTCTCAACCTCTGAAACACAGATGAAAGGATTTAAGAAACCTGTCTAAAATAGTTCCATTTTTTCCTGCAGGAATACTGAATGTTTATTTTCATTTATTGTGTCAACTGACTTCAGTTTATTAGTGCTTATGAATTTATATTCTGTTTTATTGCTTGAAGAATATATCAAAGTGTCTTGATTTTTGTGCTTGTTCAGGACAATTCTTAGTGTGAAGTCTAAGCTCAAAGGCTAGAGCTGGCCAAATATCTCCAGCGGTGCTTTTTTCAAGTGCAAATATTTTCTCCCATCAAATAAGAGTTCTCTTGGCACCTGCAAGGTGTTATCTCAGGTAGACTGCTGTAAAAGAAATTATTTTGCTTGTCTGTGCTCTCTTGGTGAATTGAAGAAATTCTAGTCTCAATGAAATGTGTTTGTTGTGGTTGTTTTTAGTTATATTTTCTGAAACAATTCCAAGATTGCAAGTCTTTATCTTACTTGAGATGGAGTGATAATACCAAATCTTAATTTCTCATGTCAATTTCTTGCGCAATGGAATTGCTTGATTTTTATTCTTCCTGCCTCTTTCCCCCTGTTTGCACTTGAAGGTCTTGGAATAAAGTTTAAGGCTATGATTTCTCCACAGGGAAAAAAAGAATTGATATCTTCAGTGGAAGTTGTCTTAATGGGTTTTATTAGCAGAAAAGGTATTTTTGCTACTTCTGAAAAAGAAGGCCTTTTTGTTGTAGGTCTACAAATCATGTTAGTATCAGTCTCTCTCTGAAGGTATTTAAAGACTAACAACGACTTAAATGAAGATAAACAAAAGTAACCAATTTGTGACTGACAGAAGAGTGCAAATTATATCTTTATACTGTTTTAGTTGTCTTAAATAATATGGAATCTATGTCAGTAAAATTCACCTTCCAAAAGGAAAATTTGTACTTTGAAGAACAGAATTAGCAATAAAACCCTGAAAACCCTAGGTGTGATTTTCATGCTCTGTCTATGCAGTGCTTTTCAGAATGGCATTTTTGAAAGAGTGTTTTGTGTAGTTGGGTATATGCGGAAAACCCTGCAGAATAAATCTGACAAATGCAAGAGGGAGCACCGATTGTCACCTTGAGTGCCTAGACTGAGCCAGTGCTCCACTTTATTAACGCAGCATGCTGAAGTAAAGGGAAACGCTAAATGAATAACAGGATGCAAATGGGGGGTGTGTAAATTCCTGCGGAAAGTAAAATATAAACGCATAATCATATGATCTTGCTTGAAAGGAAGCCCGAGTTTTTGCTGCAACAATAGATATTTTTTTCAAAGAAAACACTTGCATTTTTCCAAGTTTAAATAATCTAGAGTGAATGTCTGTTTTCTGAAGGCGGAAGTCTGGGGGGAGAAAAAGAACTGGTTTGTGAAAGACATCTCAAAGTTACATCAATTTGAATAAACGTGCCTCACTTAAATGTCTACAAGGTTTTTTTGGTTGTTTAAAAGCTAAGTGTGTATATATATGTGTGTTTATATATATTATATGTTTTCATATATATTTTATATGTATGAATGTATGTATGTGTATATATAAAAGAACACCACCAAAGAACACCTTCACTTGACCCTCGTTATTAAGATGGTAGAGTGGTACAGAATGTTCTCTGGAGCTAGAGACAGGTGAGATTTTCTATAGTGTCTACTGAAATATGGTAGACCTCTTCATGCTTGCCATATTTCAGGTTGTAGGAAATAGATGTATGCATTTTACTCTTCCACAACCTCAAAAGATCTTGGTGTTGGTGATTGTATTCTGTTAAGCGGTTGCTTTGGATTGTTGTTTCTTGTTAATGAAGTCATTGTGCTGCTAAGTGACCCTATACATACACTATAGTTTAGTGTGATCAGGTTAGTCTCAAGTCCACATGATGCCAATAGGCTTTCTGTATGCCCATGTCAGGCACTCTGGCATGCTTTTATATGTACAGATTTGACCTTGACTCATGAAGGAAATCATAGTAGTGCATTAAAATAGTGAGTCTCAAGTCTATTTCTTTATAAAGTCTTGTGTGGTAATTCAAAGCTAAAAAGTGTTTTAGGGTGGTGTCACTTTTCAGCTGTGCACTTCTAAACCTGCTGTACTGAAGTGGATTAGCAGCCCTCAAAGTCAAGTAGGTTAGCTTAAATCACAGCTGGAGTGTTTATTTTGTGCATGTAAGATACTTTCTGAAAGTGGCTTAAGGCAAGCTTTTTATTTTTAAGAGACTAGGATGAATCAGGCAGGTGTCTGCTGACAATCATTAAAGACTGTGTGTTGTTCCTGGTATTATTTCAGTTCATTTTGCTGTTCAATGCCCATGCATGTGTGCATTCAGCAGTGAAAAACATAAAGTAGAATGTGGGACAACAGCTCTTTGTGTGGATGCAGGTTAGTGTGAGCTCAGCATCTGGAGCACAACTGGACAATCATTTAGGCATAGCCTGTGTTCCCCATGCATACTAAAGGAAAAAGCCCTTTTGCCTCTATCTTTGGTCTTTATATGATGAATTGGTATCACTTAAATACTTTACTGTGGTAAAGAAAAGCATTCATAATTGTTCTTCTTGGGATTTTGGTGAAACAGATTAAAGGGTTAAAAGTAGGGTTTGTATGACTGATCACTTTTTTAATGTTAGGGGCATAATTTTTCTTTTTAAAGGTATACTGAGAATAAAGGAGAGGCTTGCAGAATCTAAAATGAAGTAGCTGTGCTATGTGTGTGTATCAATACATTAGAAACAAAATTCAGCATGTTGCTTATTAATTGTCCTTTCATCCATTTCTCTAAGAATTCCTGTGGTTTAAAGTATGTAGGTTTTTTTTTTTCTCCCCTCTTGCTTATTGGGCAGTATTCTGCATTTATAGAAGAAAGTTTCCGCTCAAAATTGGTTTAGAATTGGTTTCTTATGTGGGATGCTAGTGATTCTGGCAAGCACAGCAATAACAAAATAATTAAGACTTTTTTTTTCCACTAAGTTTGCATTGCCTTTTTTCTTTAACTTTGTAATATAATTAACACACATTCCTTGGTGTCGTATGGCTTAAATTTGCAGTGCAGTCATTGTCATCACATAAAATATATTTTTTTGATAATGTATTTTTCCTGTCATGCCCACTGTTCTATCATACTATTTGCTGGAGAGAACAGACTGCATGTGGTTCCTGTTCTGAAGAGTATGGCTAAGATGTAAAAATGGGAAAGACAGGCAAAGTGGGAGACAATGTATTTATTCTGTCACACCGAGAAGGGCAGCAACATATTTCCAGTCTAGCAGATATCAGTAGCCTTTCTGCCAAGTGTCAGATGGCGGTCTGAAGCAGAAACCTGAAAGTACAAAAGTTATTAAAACACAGCCCAATAAGACCAGGATAATACAGTAGCCCTGTCCTGACTTGCTTTTATTTTAGACAGTTACCATCTTTGCCTGCTGTGTCTGTCTAATGCAGTTTTCCTCGTATATTTTTGAAAGCGTGATGTCCCTTTCATGTTACCTCCTTTCCCTGCTCCTGTTGCTGCATACATTGATACTTGACTTCCACACCAGAAAAAGCTAAAACCCTGCAGAGCAGTGGAGTTAGGCTGCACTCACTTTTAGTGTTTTTGTGGATGCTGCATAGGAGTTTGCTGTTGCCAGCATCTTCTAGTGGGCCTGGCTAGTATTACTTGATTCATGGCTGTCTTGAGCTATTTTTCTACACCCAAGATAGAAAATACCCGGTAGTTTGGTTGTTCTCTAATTACCTTTTCTGTATCTGATATTCTATACCATGCACATGAATTAATTTTCACAGTTTTGAATGAAAATCTATCCATCTTGTCTGAGAGTTGGAGGAAAGAAAATAGTTGGGAAAAGAAGCCCCAGCCGAAACAAACCAACTCTATTTCCTTTTGTACTGTCTTCCCCCAGCCCAAATCCAAAATTAATCCAAAATGCAAACCTTGGAATTGTATAGTTATTTCAGTATCAGACTATCATACAATTCAAGTTGTTTCCTAATCCATGCTTGTTCTTTCACTGCTTGTCTCCCTTTTTCTTTTACCTCCCCCCTATGCCCCCAATCCCCTGAGATTCACGGCTGACCATTTGGGACTGTCTGCTACAGACTATTTTAGCCTGTATTTTACGTAACAGACGATAAGTAGGGATTTAAGCGTTGGAGTCCTAAATTCTGGTCTTAAAAAATGATGATTAGAGCCATGTAGCTGTGACGTCACTCTGAATGTCAAAATGTGTGTTTTCACAATCTTAGCTTTTGTTTTTAGGAGTGCTGTGTCACTAAGCATCTGATGCAGCCGGGCAGCTCCATACTCCCATGGACTGATGCAATTTAATATAACCCAAACTGAAGATCTAAAATTGAAAATTCTGTTTATATGACAAAATAAGGACTTAAAATGTTTATGTATTTGTAGTATAAGAGGAGAAACCAGGTACAAACGCTAACAGTTAATGTGTTCTGTGGATTTTCTTTTCCTGTTACATTCTGGTATTTCAGTGATTGATGTTAATCATTGTTAGAACTCCTTTTGCAAGGAAGAGAAATGAAAGGTTATCTCTTCCTCTCTGCCCTATGTGTATTATTTAATGAAAGGCATATGAAAAGTCTCTGTAGGAGCCTCTTATGTTCCACAAAGCTGTTGTAAAATTTCTTGAAAACCTTGTCCCAGTAAGCAGAGCATTTGTTTTTTTCTCTGTAGGCCTTGTTAATAGGGAGATTAGTTTATACTGTTCTAGGCTTTGCTCTGGATTCCTGACTCTTGTTTGCAAGATCAGAGCCTAAAGTATAATTTAGCCTGTTCTAACATCAGTGTTCTGGAGATTGACACTGTTGTATGACATTAAAGCCTAGAACAGGTAGCAAGATAAAAAGCCTAACCTCAGGAAGTACCACTGCTTCTGGCTTTTTGTATTCCTAGTCTTGTAATCTTTGCTAATGTTATTCCTGTACTGTAGCACCTAAAGATAATGCAATTTGGAGCTTTTTGATTTTGCTATACAAATCACCACAACTGTTGCTTCCTCCTCTAATGACAGTTTGAGTGGCAAATTATAACTAGAAGTTGCAACTGGGCTCTCAACATCTGTCTCCCTTGGGCTTCATGATTCATCCATGTGAATTTGTATGGTTTGCTTGACTATGACCTTAGAAATATGCCCTAGTAATTTAAGGCTTCAGTATGAGTACACATTAAAAATGTGGCAAATAATCTGTTAATATTGGAGTAGTTTTTGCTGCTGTCTGTGCTGTTTGTGACTCAGCAGTTTTCCTCCTCTGTGTGCTTGCCAATGGGAGAAATGTCCTAGCTTTGCCTCACTGGAATACAGATAAAGTCAAACAGGAATTAAACATGTACGATTGAGCTCTGTAGATGTTTACAGTTCTAGCCAGTTATATCACTGTTTGTTTTTCCTGAGTAAACAAAAACTTCACCTCTGTTAGAACAGTTTCTGGTATGTACATACTTTCATAAACTACTTACTTAAAGAATGATTGCTTTGTCAATTGTCTTGGAGATCCAGCTAGATAACTAGAAACTAATTCCATTTACCAGAGCTTGGTCATTGTAATAGTTTAATTTATTGGTTACCTCTTTTTAAAGAGGTTAAAAAAAAAAAAAAGAATATCAAATGTGCTCTTAAAAGTTTCAGGTAATGTATTGATAAGTGTTTAATGTATTGATAAGTGTTTCCTGGCATAAGTCTCTTGAGAGTTCCTGCTCATCAGTGCTGTATCCAATCTGTATGTTTAACAAGGTATTATGTTAGTGATAAAACTTAACCATGGTTATTCTAGAAAATTAAATGAAGTAAACTGTAAGAACTAGAATGAATAGTTATCTGAAACTGCCTTAAGAAAACAAAAATTTGCTGCCTGCCAGCTATGAACATTAAAGGAGGCCTACAAATAGAAATTAGTTGCCCTTAGTGATGCATGCTAAACTCTGTTTTTAATTGAGCAAAGAGATGCTCAGTTTTTTCCACTGAATAATTGCCTCTTGAAATTCAACCCATGTGCCTTTTGAAATGCACAGTACTGCACACTTTATGCATGGGATTGTATAATATCTAATAAGCTGAAATATATACATTCTTAGCCCCTCAAGACAAATTCTAACTGATTGCATAAAGTAGGGATTACTGGAGTAAGTCCACTGCCTGACTGGTCAAATAGTCTGACTTCCCCATCAAACTGTGTTGTCTCATATTCAGCAGTAGAATACCTGTGGGCCACCAGAAGACATTAACTTTGTGAGTGAATTCCCTTTTTCCTCTTGGTGTCTCCATCTCAGCTACAAACTGAAGGATGATGTCTTTCCTTTATTGATTCTTTCCTTTATGCTACCTTTCTTAATATGCTGTATTTTACTTATTTGGAGAAAAAAATAAGGTTAGCCCCCAGTTTCCTCCTTGCTTATACCATTTGTTGTTTAGTTTACTTTTACCAGACAATGATAAGAGACATGCCTAGAACAAAACAAAGAGCCTTTCTTGCTTGTCCTCACAGCTGCTCTGAATTTTGCTTTGATACTGTCATGCTTTATATGGTGCTATGTGTAATATCTTACCAGAGACCAGGCTGTTGATTTGATCACATTAAAAGGATGTTGAAATGCATCTGGTCTCATACAGCACATTGATACTGAAGGCTCTTGTTAATATGCTTTCTTGACCTAGTTAATGGAAACTTTGTAGACAGGTGAAGTCTATTCATAAGTCTGATGATCAGTCACCTAATTGTGTGGTTTGTAGCTGATCCTTCAGGAGGATAGCAATGCTAATATGAATTCTTGGTCAGCATGTCATCAGGTGGCATAAATGCTAATGAGCTCTACCTAGTGATGTAGAAGGGGAAAAAAAATATCCCCCTCTTCATGCATCCCGTCACCATTTGAAGGTAAACATCAAGGCTTAATGATCTCCTGCAGGAAGGGTTTGAGCCTCATGGCTTAGAGTTTTTAGGAATGTGTTAAGTCTATGTGTGTCTGAAGTATCCCCCTTCCCTCTGTTTGTCTTGATCTATATTAAGTGACTGTAAGCCCTGTGCAGGAGCCCTTGCAATTAATTACCTTCGGCATTAGGAGCATCAGCTACACTGAATCCCTCAGTGCTTCTTGTAACATGGCAGTACTGCTGTGGAAAAGCTACTGCCTTAGTCAAGTGAATAAATTCTTTCTCAGCTTTTATCCCATGATAATAATTGTCTCACCTGTAGGCTAGAGGCAGGTCACACCTGACAAACAGACTGCCTTTTATGAACAGCACCTGGTTTTGTGGACAGCAGGAGAGCAGTTAATATTGTTTCCCTTGACTTTTACGGGGTCTTCAATGTTGTTTTTGTATCACCAAGCTGGAGAGTTATCTCTCCAGTTCTGGCCTAAGCAGTCCATTCCACTTCCCCCTGTGTAGTACAACTGAGGTCTCACTGTCAGTCTCAGTGGCAACCTGTGAAGTTCAGGGGGTGACTAGAAGTTTCTGCAAAGGACAAGGAAGGAATCATCTTTCAGGCCAAGCACATGCATGTGGCTTTTAACAAGATAAGCCCATGGGCTCTGGCAGTGAAGTAAGCTGAGAGTAACTCCCGTATCCCAAGTAGAGAAAAGACAGTCTTGGTCTGGAAAGGAAGCAATCCTCCAAAAGCCCAGTTGATTCTCTTGCTATAATTCAGTCATTTCAGAATGCCTTCTGCTAAATTGCTGAGAAGTTATGAACTGGCATAAAAATACAACTTCATCTCTTTTGGTGAAACGTATGTTTTCCTTCCTCAATTTAAATAAGAGATACTTCTGTTAGACAGTGCTTATTCATTAATTTTTTTTATATAGCAAGGGTTGGAATTGAATGATCTTGTAAAGAAACCTTCCAAACTCACTTCCATACCCTTTTAATGCACTAGTTGTAAAACTCAACATTGCCTTTTACTAGTAGAATAAACTCTCCTCTTTCATATATGGAATATAATTGACAATATCCGTTTTTTCAGTTAAAATGATAGAGAAATCCCCCAGGCAAAAATCCTATGAAATTGCTATTGAGCCATCAGTTCAATGAAGATAAAGTTAAGGCTTTGATTCAGTAGAAAAAAAAAGAAAAAAAAAAAAAGAATTTGAGTTAATGTTTGAGCACCAGCTCCAAGTTTGCGTGAGGTGAGTTGCCTAATGAAACTGATGGATAAGAAAATAACTGGGAACTATAAAGGGAATTTAGAAGCCACTTTTGCTTCCTAGCCTTTATAATAAAAATTAATACTGATGTATGAAAACGAGTGTTTATTTCAATGTGATTCTTCTCTTAAGCAAATAGTTTAACTATTTCAGAATTAGTGATTTATTAAAAAATATGGTATTAGCTGTTATTTTTTTGTTGCTATTAACTTGTTGTCTTTTCTACAAACCAAAAGCCTAAAAAATGGCAGTTTAAACCATATGTAATATTTGATAAGCTTTTGCTTTGTTCTAACATATTGAAAAATTGTTATAGGAAGAGAAAACTCTGATTTTAGGAAACCAAAGGCTCCAAAGTAGGAAACAATCTAAATTCAACTTCCCATAGATCTTATTACACTAGCTATTAAATTGCTTGACTTTCTTCTTTGGTTTTTCATGCCTAACCTCAAAAAAAATTAGGAAGCCCTTTTTCCTCCCCTTTTTGTGGCTAAAGCAGTATCATATTAATAGGTACCAATATGCCCCTCTTGATGACCTTTTTTTTCTGAAGAGGCAAAGATGTACCAAGAGAAGCAACTGAATGGGAAATAGCTCAGAAGAAATGTGTGTATGCCAGGATATGGTTTTGTTGATTCAGCAGGTGACTGTCTCCTCTGTGATAGTTAGGGGACAAGAGTTCATTGCCTTTAAGTCTTGAAACCACAAGCAGTATACAGTTTGGTATGTGGTTGTTAAGCTTCAAAGCCCAAGTGAGAGATGACAAATTTGAACAATTGTACATTTCCTCAGATTTACTTTTCTGTTTTCAAGTACAAGATAAAAGCAAAAGTGAAGTTTTATTCCTTATGTGTGTTTTAAAATAAAAAGTGAACCAAAATTTTATCAGGTGACTAGGTGCAAGTGGCTAACTTAAGAGCACTGCACACTGATTGCTGTTCTGCTGCATTATCCTTGTGTCATATGCAGTCATTCTCAAGGCTTATTTTTTCCTTACCTCTGCTTTAAGTTGAGAACTACCACATTAGAAGCTTAGAAATTCTCACCCACATTTGACCCTCTCTGACAAAGACATGATAGTTTATTCCAGATCCTGTACTTAAAATGTCCTGTAACCTTCTGCCCACTTCTTGCTCTCAAAAATCACAAACTGCCTTTCAGCTCCAGTATAAATCTCACTTTGCCTTCCTTTTACCCTCCGTGAATCTGGGAGCCTGATGGGGGTATTTTCAGAAAGATGCATACACATGCTTTTAGGCTTTAAGGGAATGAGCATTATTGCATAGTGGTTGCAACTACTTATGACTGCATTTTCATTTTTCTATTCTTTTTTATTTGGTCTTCATTCTCACACCCGCATCAGGAGCAGTGGCTCCTAGTAGCATAGCATGGTTTGGGAACATCTGCTATAGGGAGTGCAACTGTTCGTGTGAGCAAAGACTTGAGTCTTCCAAATGCAGTGACTGAACTCTCATTTTTGTAGGTTGGTGCGTGTTGACTTAGTGTGCTGTTTCTGGACTGGTTAATTATCACGCTGTGAAATAAGTTCAGTATCAGTCACTTAAGGAAAAAAAAATACACAACTTGGTTGTTGGTTTTACCTTCTACTTAAGAAAATAGGGTTGTGTTAAGTTCTGCTTTGTAGCAAGAGGATATGTCCTCCATTTAAGAGAGACTACTGCATAAACACTTAACATTCCACACTTAATGCTGTTAACTCTTTCTTTAAAAAGCAACATTAAAAAGGCTAAAAACATATACAAAACCTGAGTTCAGCTGACCTGTGTAGCAGAGCTTGGATTGGTTTTAATCAGTGTTGTGAGCAATTCAAATCTTTAACAGCAGATATTTATTTTAATCTTTCAGTGGTCTTAGGAGAAACACCAATCTAGTTGAACAAGCAATTTAGGGCTTGCTGAGCTGTGTTTTTAGAATGTCTCAAAAGAAAGTATGCTGTGAAAGTTGAAGAAAATCATCCTGTGCACAATCTGATTAAATTTCAAGTTCTTGGGTTAGGTGAATGTTTTAAAACAAGGTATGGTATATATGTTAGGCAAATCTAGTAAAATCTAATGTCTTCATTCTGTAAAAGGTTTCTAAAACCAATAAGTTTATTGTTTCAATGTGAGTACTTCAGCCAAAATTTAAGAGTATTATGGCTACTGTTAATGCTTTTAAAAGAGACATGTTCTACGTGGGTGTGATATTGTAGGGAAAAGGGTTCAATTACTGTACAACTAATATTTTGCAAAACATTTTGCTCTAAGCATGCAGCAGGCATTTTTTTATTAATTACTTTTATTCATAATTTTTCTGTAATTCATAATGCAAGTTTACTGTTTGTTAGTAGTAAATTTTATAGGCAGTATGGGCTGTTGTGACTTGGGGAGTGAGATTTAGCCAACATTTGTGTATTTGTCTGGATGGGAGAAAAAAGAACATTAGGAGTTCAGGCATTAAACTACTGATGTTCATGCTAGCTTTCCATTTTAGCGGGACTAGCACTAGAATGTGATATTTCACACGTGACATTTCTAGTACCTCAAAAGTCAAGAGATCTTCATCAAGAATTTTTTTGAGGATAAGCTGCTGATGTTACGAGATTTGCATGTTTGAATTGAATTAGGAGTAGTTCAGCAGAACATTGTCAATGAAATTTACAATTGCGTTTAGTCTGATTTGTATATTTTGAAAATGTTTTAAATCCCCCGCTTTCCTATTCAAATCACTTCAGAATTCAAAAGTAAAATAGACATTTGCTTCTCTGAAACTATTGGAAGAAAAGGTTGCTAGGCTGTTTCAGTTCAAGATAAGGATGGGTGTTTCTGTTGCTGATTTAATGTTTTTGCATTAGTGATACAGAAAGGAATATAGATTGAGAAAATGTTTTTTAAAAAAAGATGGTTGTCTGGACTTTTGAGTCCAGACCACGCTGTGCTCAGTGGTTTCCTTCTCAGACACAGCTTCTGCTTAATTAAAAGTGCTTGCTGTAATGAGAATAGACTTAGAAAGGAAAATCTGGTTTTGCTGGACAGGTCAAGTAATTCGGCTAACTTTTGAAAATGATAAAAGGGCTTGATTGTAGACAAAAAAAAAATAAATTCTGAGTGGGCCAGTGTGTGCAAGCAGGTCACCCCTCAGCAAATGGTTCCAAGCTGCCCACTCATCATAATGTGTGATTTAGGATATGTCAAAAATCAAAAGTTGTGACAAACTTTCAAGAAGTCATGAATGCGTGATATGGCTCCGTTGTATTTTTGACCTGTTTCTGAATTATTTTCCCAATAAAATATAGAGTGTAAAAAAAATGGAATTGCATGCAAGACTGGATGAAAATAGAAAACACTTACAAAATCACTAGGATGCATATCAGAGAATTAAATAAGAAAGACGTAAAAGAGAAAGCTGTAAAATCAGTGTGCACAAACAAGAAGTTTAAAAGCATAATTAATATAACAAAGAAGAAAATTTTACATTAAGCAATAAGGAAGCCTGGAAAACAGTGGAATATTGTAATGAATGTTATAAGCTGTACAGGAGAAAAATTCAGGCAAAGGATTGGATTATTAACAATGTAAAAAATGTAATAGGTCTTACAGTGCCTTTTATAACTAAAGAGAAGAAAGCATTAGAGATATTAATAACAGAATTGGGTTCTACCTGTTGTGTGCAAGAATGTTGGTTCAGTCTTATAAGCTTGTTTCTTGCAGGATTTGAATCCATCTGAAAAACAGAATACAACGAAAAACTTGCACAAAATCAAGAAACCATGTCTGTGTTTGAGAGTAACCTTAGCAAATGTTTTCATTCTGTGCCTTGCAACTTCAAAGTACTTTGCCATCCTTTTATATCACCTGTAACACCCATGCCAGTCTGTGTTTGTATGTGTTTCTTGTGCACGTATTTACTTACATTCCCATTCCTGGGATCAAGTAGCAGTGCTGAGGGGCAGCTAACCCTGTGAAATGCATCTTCTCTCTGGAATACTATGGCTTGAGTAAGCCACTGCATCTCACTCATGTTGTACAATGACATGTTTTTGGAAGGGCTCTCACTCCTGCGCTTCAAATAGTGTCTGTCTCCATTAACAGACAGAAAACTACCTGCTATCCTTTTGTTCTTTCCTCTAACTGAGGATACCTGACTGTCAGTGACTAAGCTGGTCAGACTAACCTAAATAGCAGAGACTGTCCTTCCATTTTAACCCTTCACTTTATTTTCCCAGTTTAAGCTTCTAAGTG
Source organism: Acridotheres tristis (assembly GCA_037013685.1). Classification (NCBI taxonomy): domain Eukaryota; kingdom Metazoa; phylum Chordata; class Aves; order Passeriformes; family Sturnidae; genus Acridotheres; species Acridotheres tristis. The sequence goes on from CM072886.1 coordinate 28,660,163, forward strand.
TCCTAGAAAAGAATATAGCCATGTTCATTTTTGCCTCTTCTCTCCTGGGAAACCTATATGTTAATTATTTTATAATCTCTTGGAGAGGATTTGTCTGATTAAGGAACATAAGTGAATGAGGAGGGAAGGCAGTATCAAGTGGAAGGTGACAGATTCAGATGATACTCTATTAGATGGTTATAACTGTTCAGAAAAGACTACTGCTCTAAGCCCATATGGGAGAAAATTATTTGTGCAGACTCTTTCGGTGCCATTCAAAGCCCTGTACTGCTTATAAAACTCTTACCTAGGTGAAATCATACAGGAAAAGATTTGTCTCCCATTGGATTTGGTAATGGCCCCCAAGCCCACAGTTGCTCATGTTCATAAAGTGGGTCATGTTTTCATTCTAGACGAAAATAAAACACTGGAATTTACACTGTATATAAATATTTGCATACTTGAGGTATCTCTCAAGTATTCTGAAGATTCTTTGTCTGCATTAGCTAACTCCACTCTATAGGCATAATAAAGTAAATGTCAAAGTAGAGACACCTTAAATTAAGTGCAAGAGACTTTTAGAGAAATTGCTTCAATTTCTTTGGCTTTTTTTACGAAGGTACAAAAGTGAGAATACACTTACATTTCAGACATTTTCAGATATTCTGACTCACAGCTTCATGATGGGCTATGTGATTCTTACAGGGATCCTTCTAGGACTCCCTGGTGGGAATTCCTGCCTTTGAAGAGGTGTTTACTGACTTTTATATGTCATGACCAAATTCTCTCCTTTCTGTTTGCCTTCTGTGATGGAAGAACCCAGTAGGTGCACTTAAGAAGCTTCTTTGCATCAAAAACTTCAACTCTAAATTCAGGGAACTTTTAAAATGTGAAACATACTATTTAATGTGCACAGATACACTTCAGGCTTATAGGTATGTGGAAGGTTCTCTGGAAGATATGTAGTCAAGATTATCACTTTCCAAGATATAACACCGGATGATTTAATCTCCCCTAATTAGAAACTTAAATCTTAACACGATGTACCCCATGTGGCAGCATCTGAGAGATGCTTACGGAATCAGTTCTGTGTTTCAATAGCTTTTCCTTTTTTTCGATGGTTTTCCTTCTGATATTGATCATTGTAATCAGGAGACAAAGCACTAACAAGTTTCCCAAAATGCCACTTTCTTTTGTAAAACAACCTAGGAAAAAAAAAAAAATCCATCTAATGGGATATCTACTTCATTTAGATTATATTAAGGCCACTGAACTCTCTTCCTCTTAAGACATTGATAATAACCTTAAGCAATTTACACTTAAAGGATAATTGTGTAATTTCTAGTAACTCAAAAATTAATCGCAGCCTGGTAAATTGTTAGCTGGTGCAGTAAGTTAAAATATAACACTGCTGCAGCATCACCTTTTCTATGTACATCTCTGAGAATAAATATTGCTGTCTACATTCTGAATATGGTAATGGACTACATGTTACTCGAATTTAAAGGTTGTCACCCCACTTAAAGGCTCTGTGTAAGAAAGTTCCATACATAAGATAAATGAAGCTAAGAGATGCAAATAAATTATTTTATAAAAGCTGATTATTTTTGTATTTTTATGCCATGCAACAGTGAAAGTTGCAATCAGTTCTGATTCTTTTGTCTATTTTATGAGCAGGATTAATTGCTTATAGCAGAAGCTTTTGCTGTTTTGCTTGCAGAACGAGTTGGTTCCAGATTGGATGTAAAGTATTTATTACTTGAATTTATTCTGCAAGGCTGGCAGCTATATATTTATGTATGCAAAGTGTAATACTGCTAAATGTTTGGAATGAAATAGTAGATTTTTGTTGGCACTAGGATCTAAGGATGGAAATGCCATTTGGTACATAAAAGCAAAAAACTGTAAATTACTACAGTACTAACTAGACTAAACACCCACAGTTCCTTTCATGAGAAATACATTACTGAATTACATATAGTTTATTTTTAATTCACCCCTAAATTGTTCCAGTTATGTTTGAGGAGAGAGATAAGTATCAATAGTTTTCACAGCCTGCATGAAGAGCAGGAAAATAAATCTGATACATTAGATACTGCTTTTTTAATAACTTCTTTTGTTGCTAGAGCTAAAAGTGGACTAGGAAAGCTCATAGAAATATTAACTTATTATCTTCCCTGAAAAGCCAAGCTATCTTGAAGAAAGAATGCCTGGCAATTTTGTGAGACTGAATAAGATCAATTAAATCTCAGAAGTTGTGTATATCCTTTGTGCAAAACAGAGCATGTCTATCCCACCTGTTATTATATCTTTGTACAGGTCAGTACCTTTCTCTGCTTGTACATTAGTATAATCTTCACCAGTAATATGGTATTTTTATTAAGCTTATTATATATTATAGTATATTTTTATATAAATAAAAATATATTTTTAATTTCCTTTTACACTTGATTTTTTTTAGTTTAAACATACCTGAGAAACCTGTTATGCTTTTAGCAGGGGGAATTTAATTTTATTTTTCTGAATAGTTTGCATATATGTACCACAAAGCTGAAACAGCATGGACTAATTTCACTTTTCCTAAACTGGTAAAATAACATCAGTCATGAACTTTTCCAGTAGCCTTGCACAGCCTTGTTGTTTTAGTTGAATGTTTGGGTCAGAGTTAAGAACTAGTTATAGAATATTAAAACTTGTAGTGAAAAGACAGTAATGGTAGTCTTCTACTCTTTGTTAAATGCAATGTTGGAGTCAGTGACATTTAATAATTGCCATCACATTTGCAAATATTTGATGTATGCAAAGGAAGCATATAAAATTTAGAGATTGCAGCTATGTGTTGCTGTATATGTTCTGCTAAACTTTATTTGGGCTCCTAGCTTGCATTAGCTGGTGGTGGTGAATGTTGGGCTGTGGTGATTTACTGCTCACTGAGTTCAAGAAGAATCATTGGGGTTGTTTTAACCTGAGCAGTGTGATCCTATGGGCTGTTGTAACTTAAAGGCAAATATGTTCCCTGCTAAAACTATGCCAGCTGTGGAGCAAACAGGGTCCACTCTCAGGTTGGAAAGCAAGCTGGAGGGAAGTGTTTGGGGGCTGTCTCACCTTTCTAAATCAAACTCTTCTGTTCCTCAAACTGTTGCATTTCTTGCCATTTTATTACTTGTGTTTTGCTACAAGAATGAGGATCGTTCAACTTTATATTCATTTGGAATGCAGATATCTGAAGCTGAGTTGCAAAATTAATAAACTATATCCAGAACGTGTTTGTATGCAAGCTCTTCTCCAACAGAGATGAAAACTGCTTAGAAATGGAAACATATTTTACGTCCTTTTATAAATTTGTGATGTATTAAATGTAATGGCAAAATTAAATCCTTAAATTATGATCGGCAGTAGTGTTAAAAAAATGGTGATGTGCAAGACAGTAAGGGAGATGTGTATAGCTTTTGCCAAAAATTCTCATGTTGCTCTTCCTTCTTTTGTACTGTAAGGTCAGGGAAATTAGTATGAAGTTGTGCCTGGAATCAATCTGAACTTATTTCTACAAAAAAATTCATAGCAGCAGTATATTTGAAAAAAAGTTATTATCAGTATATGCCATAACTTATAAACTCAAATTAAAACACTCTTGGTGAGTTCAGCACAAAGGGCTGTGATGCAGGAAGGAAGTGGAGTTCATCTCACTAACAGTCACCATCTGAATCCTGCAGAGAGCTCTGTGTCATCTTTTCATCTTTCCTAGATGCAGCTCCCTCACTAACATATTAAAACTAATAATAGATTCTCATTCTGGTTTATCAAAGCTAATCTGTAATTTGATGGATTAATTTTAGAACTAAAGTAAATGTCTAAAATATGGAAGTAAAACTTAGGTTCTGTTAAAAGATTAAACAAATATGGTGAATAGTCACAACTGGATTATTTTATATAAGAATATATCTTGTCAATGACAGTTGTCAAAGTACTTGTAAGTGTTCTTAATAATTCAAATGGCTTAGTAATGCAGATGGAATCAATTGAGTGAAATTGTCAATAGAGTATTTAAAAGTCTTTTTTGCTCTATTTTAGCTTACATTTCATGTTGTTCAGCTAAATGCATATACTTCTGTAACTGTGTGTTGGGTTTTTTTCCTGATGAGCATAATGAAAGAAAAAGTCACTGTAAATTTTTTTATTTAAGAATCAACTGCACAAGGATAACTTGATGTGTATTTTGGGGAGGAACTGCTCAAATCTGAGAAGTGATTTTTCTTTTCTTCTTGGCTAAATCCCAAATATTCTAAGCATATGGAACAATTTAACAGAAAATACGTAATTATCAAACAGATCTGTCTTTGCCACCTTGAAAATTATTTCTTGTGGCAGGGTAAATGAAACCTCATGTTTAGATTTTATTTCATTTGATCTTTTGCTGCTTTGGCAACAGAATACAAAAAAATATGACAGATGGCACCATTAAAATATTACTTGATTTGTGCTTACTCTAATATGAATCTGAATATGCTTGATAAAGGCATGGCACAAACTTCTAACTAAAATTTTGAAGCAAAGTACATTTATCTTGGTAAGAACATGAACAGTATGTGTAACTGTAAAAACAAATTTAATATCATGCAGGTGCTCACAAGAAAATATGTGTACATTATTCCTTTTATTATAAATAAAACTGCAATCAAATTTTGGCTCTAAGCTTGTTTCTGTTTCTCTTTTCTATGTAGAGGCCAATATCAGTGGAACTGAGGAAACTGAAGTATGTGTGGTATTAAAATTAAGAGTTTTCTAGATAATATGTTGGATGTAGAACCCCCAAATTTCGTGTATGAGGTCCTTTATATGGCTCTGGCCTTCTGGAATTGTACAGTACTCTGGCCTACAGCCATATCCATCTCTATTGCAATTGTCCACGTTAAAACAATATTTCCTGTTACATAACCCTTTTCAGAAGTCTGGGAGCCAGACAATAACTGGCTAAACTAAAGTGTTAAGAATGTTTTTCACTTCAGTAGCTACAGTTAATAAATACTGATAAGTATTTTTGTAAACTTGTAGTTGTTCTCCTTTCAGCTTTTCTGGTGGGACTAAAACAAGTGATGTGGAAGACTTTTTATTAAATTGGACTGAGCTGTCTTTTTTTTCTGCCTTCTGAAGATTTTGGTAGATTCTCTTGAAGGTAGTATTGAAGGGTGCATTCCTGTAGAGCAGGGTTACTCAATTTATCAAACAAACAACTGAGATTCTCCAGAAGATGTGAGAGATGTCGTTCTGTTTGTCAAGTCAAGTTAGGGTCTTAAAAATATCACAGGAACAAAGAAGCCTTAGAGAGTACATATTACAGGAGATGACTATATTTGTCATGTTTAGCATGGCAGAATGCAGGCTAGGGTTTATGATTGCTGTCTGTGAGTATTCCAAGCAGGGTAATACCAAAAAGGGAGAAACACTGTTGAAGTTAATGGGCAGTGTTATCTATCACAGGAGGACATAAGCTGGACATGATAAAATGGTCACTGGTGATTTGAGGATTTCTAGTAAAATAAACAAAATAAGCCTTACTAGAATGTCAGTGAGGGTAGAAAGAATAAAAAAAGAGAAACAACTAAATATTATTGAGATTTAACTAAATATTTACTGTGGTGGTGTGGTGTAACAGCAGTTATTGTCTGAAAATGTTTCATGCCCTTTAAGACATTGCATCTTCCAACTTAGCTTTTTAATGGCATTTCAGGTGCAGTAAAAGTTGAACATGCTTCAAAAAGCATTTTGTGAGGAAATGGTAATTACTTATGTACAGCCTTTCCAATGTTGTTGTTTCTTTAGAAATAAGAATTTATGGAATTCCCAAACAAGAAAGGAATGCGTGTTAAATGAGGAGTCAGTGAAAGGGGCCGTTCTTTCTGAGCATCTAGCAAAGTCTCATGTTTACTGTAAAGCTGAGGAACCAAGTTATGTGGAAGCAGATGGAAATCCCTTTTAAATTGTGCTGTAGTATTGTTAGTATTGTCAACTTCAGAGATACCAGATACTGCAACAACACACTATGTGCTCTGTGGCCAAGTAGTGTCACAGCTCCAGAGAGATCCTTTTTCCTATCAGATACCCAGAACAGTCTTTGTATTTCTAGACAGTTTCAAAACAAACAGAATTTCCCCACAGCACAAACAAAAAACAAACAAAAACCCCTAAATCCTCAACACCCCCAATCCCTCCCCTCCCCAACAAAAAAAATTCTGCCAGTCCACACAAGCTACATGGTTCTTCTAAAGTATGAAACTGCAACGAGAAACTGAAATCTCGATACTATCCTATCACTCATCTTTCTCTGTGTGTGGTTGCCCTCCAGGGCAATCTCATCAAGGCAGAAGCTTTCCGTGTTTACGTGTATCTGTGGGTCAATTTAGTGGCGATGTTTAAGGAGTAGCGTTTAAGTATCTGTCTTGATTTCTGAAGAAGTTTATTAAAAGTAGAATGGAAGCATTTAAAATACTAAGAAAATTTTGTGTACCTTTTGGTTTACTGAAAAGCTTATGATATGAAAGGGACATATCATTTCTCTATTTAGAATTATTGGGAGTAGGACCTTAACCGGAGTTATTTTTTTAAATAGTATGCAAAAATGTATATAATAACTTTAGAATCTTAAAATCATAAAGTATGTTAAAATATTTTATGGTATTGAGGAAAAGGTTCTGTCTATAAGAACTGGTAGACATACCTGGTAACATTAATGAAAATATTATTTTGCTTTATGTTCAGTGTTCATGTCTGACTCAATTGAGCAGTTGTTTCTGAAAGATGAGTAAATGAGTTGTTCCAGTAGTAAGTTTTTGTTAATACTTGTGATGTCTAGAGTGTGTTTTAATATTTAAAGTTTTAAATATTTAAAATATTTATTATATAACATCCTGTAATGCTAGAATTACTGGAATAAGCTTTGCAAACTTACACCCATAGTTTGTCTGTGCTTTTATGAGACTGCTTCTATTAGGTTTACTTATGGACAGATTAGAAAAGTCCCTCTGTGAAATGAATCCCTGTGGGGGACAGCAGATGACAGAGGCAGCAGTTCCCGTTACTCCAAGTCCTCTTCTTCCAGAGTTTGTCTGTGTGCTCCAGTTCCCCTTCTTAGCAGCGTTCCTTGGCTTTCTCTTTCCCTCCTCCTTGGGGTTGTAATGAATAAAATATAATTTTCCTTTGCGTCACAGCCTAACCCGTAGCAACATAAGTTATATAACACTTGCTGTTGCTATTTCTGTTTTCTGATGCTAGATCAGAAATACAGACCTCTGTCCTGTGCAACCTCCTAGGCACAGTTTTCAATAAAAGTGTCTGGGATAAAATCCAGTCTGACTTTTTTCCCTTTTACTTCCTTCTGTATAGGAAGCCATTGAAATTTTTACCTTGTTTGTTATATGGAGACTATAACTATTCATAGATCTATAATTCATAGATTTTATAGTTCAACATAGCACACCAAAATTGTCAGGAAAAGTGATATTGAAATACTGTGCAATTATAAGCTTTGTGTAATCTAATGTAATTTTCATACAGAGCACTGAAATATCTCCCAGTCAGAGAATCCGAACTTCCAAATTTTTACTGTGTTTATCCTTGCACTGCTGGTGGAGCTGAAGTGCCCCTGTTCTGAGTTCATGGTTAAGGAAATGAAATGTACAGTGCCTGTATGATTTCCACCATAATGCACAGGAAGATGATGTCAGAACCACAAAACCATTCCTCCTCTCAACTTTTAGACATATTTTTGATAACTTCCTCATTATATTCAGTCTCTCAATCTCTCTTTCTTGCCTGCCTGCCACCCAACCTGCCCCACGTGTATGCTGTAGTGTATCTTAGAATCCTGTATTTGCTTGAAAAGCATAATAGTGCCTGTTACTGTGTGAAAAATAAAAAATATACCTAAGCCACAGATTCTGCACTATTTATTGCCTTCCTCACTTTTGGATGCAGAGTTCTGCTATCTTAAAGAGCTGCCTTGACTGAAGCTGTGGGGGAGCTGCCACTTTTGCAGGCTGTTGCAGTTACAGCATTGTTCTTCTAGCATATTTAACCATGAAGTTTTAGATATTTCTCCAAAATAACAGTGGAGACCCAGTACCTTGTCCAAATTCTGTCTCAGGAAGTTGCTATACGTTTAGCCCATTATAAACTCATTAGGTAAGATCTAATTCCTGTCCTGGTTACCTGCTGTTACCTATTCAGCTTTCCATAGGAGACTGAGGTTAGGGTTCGTTTCTTCTAAGAGGCTTTTAGCCGGTATAAAAATAATGCCAGGAAGAGTTAGAGATGTTTCATACAGGCTTTCCCATGTTTCAGGTTCTAGAAAGAAAGAATTTATGATTTTCTTCCTACAGATTAGTGTTTTCATGTATAGTCATGCATTTAGCAGAACAGTAACTGTTCAGTACAATCAACTATTAAAATATATCTCCTTGTTTTATTATAAATGAGTTTTAGGATTTAAATTGTGGTCTGCTAAGCACACAACTTGTCAAACAACAAATAAGTTACCAATTGCTGGTTCACCTTTTGTAACTTCAAGATATTTTGAAAAGTAGCTGATATGGGCTTGTATATTTTTTCTATATATGTAGCTTAAGAATTATTTAAATGAAAAAAATTGAAAATATAAATGAAAATCTTGTTTATTAGAATATATTCAAATAGTATGTTCAAGTATAAGATATCATAAAATAAGGGGAATAAAAATACTACACTACGGTATTTCTAGGATATGGTGGTTTATCAACAAAAGCTGTTTGGTTTAGAAACTCTTTGAAAGGATTTTTTCTGCTTTTGCTTGTTGTTAGTGTTGGTAAATTTTACTAAACAGCAAAATTAGATTTCGAGAAAAGATTATTTCTTTTTTTCCCTTAGTGGAACAAATGAGTGTACTCATTTACTATCTTATAAGTAATCTTGTGATTCAGAAATGTAATTTCTGGCAAATTTGTGGTTCCCTTTGAGTCGTGGCCAATGAAATTTGATTGAAGTTTAGGTAGAAAAAACGGTGATACTCTTGCCAAGTTTTTGTCAGTTTTATGATTTATAACTCTGAGCATTGGAAATGTATCCTTGCCTTAGACCTGGAAACCAAGTAGAACTGATCCGAACTCCAGACATGTCAATTTTGAAAGGGCAAGCAACAGACTTCCTTATGCCAAAAATAGCTTTCATGCTAAATTATTTAAGCATATTATTTGATCACACATAAATAAAAAAAATAGTATTTTTCACTTTGGACCTTTTTTGTATAGTAGGGGAAACGCAAGGTCATTTAAAATTTAGATGGGTTTTGTTAGGTGAACGTGAAATATTGCATGCTCAAAAATCATGGTACTTGGTATTGAGAAAAATGTTGTGTGCTGCTTTTATTCCTCACGTATATTTGTTATATATTGATTGCAATGAAGAGACTATTTTAGACTCCTGCAGCAGTTCAAGTAATGTGTACCACTTCTGTGCTTTTCTCTTGTTGAGTGTAAAATATGTATGAAGACATGTCTGAAGTGTAAGTACAGCGGGGCCCTTGGGAAGTTCTGGAGCTGTACCTTGAGTAATTTCAGTCCAATGCTGACAGAATACTTACTGGTTTATTTTTGGTTTGTAGGTCTGTTTTTATCCATGGTCTCTAAAACGTTCAAATAGGATTCTTAGTAGGGCCTTAATTTTGAAATTTCTTTATATCAATTATGCCAAAAGCATAAATATTTCCCTGTAGTCTAGCAAATACGTATGGCTGTATTGTAGTAGGTGCTTTGGTGGCAGGCACTATAGGTTCTATTAAAATATTTTCACTAGTGTTTCAATAGAAACACTAATGTTTTTGTATTAAGGCACTTTTAACCTTTGGAATCATCTGCTTTGGAGATGAAAATTTCCTTTTCCTGTTCTTAGCCTAAGCATTTTTGGGCAAGTCCTACGTTTCTTCTTCCCTTAAATAAAATCTGTGTTATACTTGAACATCTTTGCAGATGGGTAGACTTGTGCTCTCTCTGTCGTGTCTGATTGTATAGATGATGAGTCTGTATTTTGGGTTGAATTTGGGCTACAGAGAAAGTACTGGATGACTGGAAATGGAGGGGTACATCCAATGCAGGTCTGTGGTGCTCCTGGGCTCTGGTTGCAGTCACAAAATCTGCACACCTGGAAATATTTGATTTCTAGAGATTTCTAACATCAGTAAGCAATCTGTATCTGTAGAGCAGTTATGTTATTGACTCTCAAAAGCCCAGGAAATGGCCAGAACCTGACCACTTACCTTCATTCTATTCTCTTTTTTTATATAGTGGCAATAACTTTTTTCCCCCCTTCTTTCCCTCTCTCATTAAAAGTTACTCTGGTAAAAGTTTTATTCCCCCTCAGTCTCTTTTTTTCTTCTTTCACCAACCATAACCTGCTAACATTTCTTTGAAAAGTATTCATGTTTGATATGATTTATCCTCTTGTCATAGCTGCTTCATGGCATTTCCTCTCTTAAACCATGAATAATATTTTGAGGCCAAATCAAGAAATGCCTGTCTTCTGTGGCTTATTGGTTCTTTCAGTAGCTTTACTTAAATATATAGATGTATTTATATGTTTCCACATTAGCTGAAAATATGCTTATGAATCAATGTACCATGTCTTCTGAGGCTGAAGATTGGTTGTTACTAATTCTTAAAGTATATTTGGCTTTTTTATGGAAACTAAAGGCAGCTCCTGGGTATGTTTTATTGGTAATTTTTCTGCTTTAAAATATATTATTTGAAAGCAGTTCCAGTATTGTCATAATTGGATGCATTTCTTGATGCTTAAGGTATCCTTTGTTACTAGTCACAACCAAATATACAATTTCATCCTCATTTTGCTTATATTTACAAAATCTGGTTATTCAACTTCCATGACTACTCTTGTAAGGTATTTTCTTTTGATATTGCTCTGAAATCTTCTGATGTTGCTCTGCACATCAGAAAAGTGATCTGTTTTTTTAGGTTTTTATTGATGTATTTACATTTTTGTTGTTTCAATGGTATTGGAGAACACACGTTGTTATTCATTGCTCCATCCATTCACAGTTTACTGTAATTTAGAAGCTATACTGTAATTTATAATATGGTTTACCAGGGAGACTGGTCTTAAATTATTTCATATTCAGACATGTAAGGAAGAAGACCCACTGTAAATCTATCTTGACACTTATTAATGAAAATATAAATATATAAATGAAAAATAATTATACAATAGACATATATAAATAATAAATCATCGTTCTATATTAATATATAGTATTAATATTAATATTGTCAATATAATATTATACATTAATATTATGTATTAACACTTTTTATAATAATATCTAAATAAAAAAGGTAGGAAATTAAAAATTTAAAGATGCAAAACACAGTGAAAACCTTTTCCCCTATGTGTAATGTGTTTTGCTTGTAAGTGCAGCCTACACAGAAGTCAGTCTTACCTCATGTAAAATAACGACAACTTTTGAACTAGTTATAGCAATTCTGAATTTTATTTATTTTCTTTTATATCTCTGAATACAGAGCAATCTTTCACAAGTTATGTTACTAAAATGTAGTTTTTTCCTATCTAGAAGTGTAGCTCTTTACAAAATATGAAGTAGATGCATCTTTTATCTTTCTAGAAAAATAGTTGCATTTTTTCCTTGTATTACTTAACTTTCATAAACATTTTTACCTTAAAAGTGTCAGAGATTGCAAGTACAAAATGTTTTATATAATCTTAAGTCATGGAAATAGATAAGGTTGCATGTAGATGCATGGGTATGTATATATAATACTTTATCCCACTTAAAATGGATCTTTCACCAGTATAAACAGTTTAGCTTATGTTAATGATTTAGGCAAGAGTTTAATATTAAACTACTGTTTTCTCAGTAGTGCCCTCCTTGTCTTGTGTTAGCTGGTGACCTTCGTGTTGAAGCTTAGCATTTGTTGCTGGAGCAAGACCACCCCCCTCAAGAGAATTGTTGTTTTTGTACAGTAATCTAGAACAGACAAGTAGAATTTATAAATCGACTGAAAAGGTTATGAAACGGTCTCAATTGGCTTTGACTGCAAACTTTGACCTGTTTGGCCGGATTTTGGAAACTGTGCCAAGATTTGATTTAAAGCAGTTCTGGGAAAATCTGTAAGATTAAATTTCAGGACTGCATGACTGATGTGCTAGTGATATATTTGCAATATTAGACAAGTGTTGCTTCAATACAGTTTTAGGCTTGAACAGATCGTTCACCTAAAAGTAAAAATTATCTCAAGTCTGATTCAAAGAAATTTGTTACATCTCAATATGATTTTAAAAGGTCTGTTTAAAATTTGGCATCTTGTTATTCTGTTTTCTACACCTCTCAGGAGTCAGCTACCATGACTTCTTTAAAACAATTTGCCATGCTTTTTCTTTGGGGAAGAAAAGCTAGGGAAAGGAAAAGGTTCTAAACATATCTTACTTTGGTATGGTTTCCATGAAGTTTTTCAGCCAGCAGTTGCTGAAATGGTTTTATTCAACACTCTAATAACATGTGGCTGGATTAGATGAATTTTGAGATGGAAAGTTTAATCATACATTTTTTCACTCCTTTGATAAAAAGAGACATTTGGTGTGTGAATGCTCAGGTTTCAGTGGAGAAAAATCTCTCCAGACTTTACAGCTGAGCACCAGCAAATGTGCATTTATGTCAGAAAAACCTCTTTATTCACTCAACACAGAAAAAAAGAACTTTTATTTATTTTTTTCTCATTTACTTTGTTCTTTCTGATGACTTGGGAAAAAAAATTACTTTTTTCCAAATTTAGAAGTTTCTAGATTTGAGGAAAACAGTGTAATAAACTTGATTTGGCTGAGTTGAGTATTGACAGTGTCCTGTACCCACTGATGGATGCTACTCTGTTCTGTGGTCAGATTATTACATAAGATATTAGTCACATAGAGGTTAAAGGCGTTTTTATTAGATTTCGTTGTTACTGATATTTCTTTTGAATATTTATATAAGTGTTGTAGGTGTGTCACTTCTTTCATGAATAGGGGAAGTAGAACAGTTTTTGAACACCTTTGCCTTTAACAATGTATATTGTATTCTTATAGTAATAGTAAATTCAACAGTTCAAGTATGAATGTGTTAAATATGAATGTGTTAAATATGACTTCTGCATGAATGGTCGTCAGAAACTTGGCTAGATAGTTGGTAATATATATACACCTTATGATGAATTCTCTGCATCTTCACTTACTTTATGGACTTTGCAAGAGTCAGTACAGGTAGGGCCCTCTCATGTGCATCAGTTAGAGTGAATTTGCACTTCTGCTATGACAATTTTTGATTCTATGCTGTTGTAATTTCTTGTAAAGAGAACAAGGAATCATGGTTTGCAAGATTTCTGTTGAATGTGCTCTGGTAGCTACAGGTTTTTGCCTGGTCATTGACTTTGCAAGCTGAGGTGGATGAAATAGTGGAGCTGGGACTTGAGAGCAGCAGCCTGCCAAGTGAGGAAGTCATGGCAAAGGTTCTTCTTGAGAACAGGAGTGACAGCCTGGAAGGAAGAGGATGCTGGTTGTGGGTTGAAGCATGAAGGAAGCATACCTACCAAGTATAAATCCTAGAGATCAGTTGTTTGAAGGTGAAAAAGACCTTTTTGATCTTGGACTAGAGTCTCTCTTGAAGGAAAGTAGAGATTAAATGAGATGGTGGACAGACTTAGTTTTTCAATAATTTTCCTCGGATTATCTTTTGAACATCTCAGCAGATAATTAATGAAATTAATCTATCATTAATTATTAGTTGATTCAGCAAGCTGCTAAAACTCATGCAGTTTCTTATACTGACTGTTGATCCGTGGAAAGAGGAAGACCACCTAATACCTGTTGCCCTTATGTATTGAAAATAATTTTTTAATGAATTCTTACATGGTTTTAAAATGAGAGATGACTTTTGGCAGTAGTTAGAACTCAATTTCTATAATTCTGTTTCAGAGCTGAAGAAGTAGTTGTATGTCAAACATTTTTTTCCCCCACTCCACACTGTTAGCCTAATAAAGTACACTGCATCTCCATATAAGCCTCTTATCACCTTAATGTAACAGTTAAATTCAGAGATAAGAAGCTGGTAAACACTGATGTAACCATTGTTATTTAATTTATCTTTGTAGATGTAATTGTAAAAGCAACTGTCTTTTACTTTTGCTGGCTTGAGTGCTAAAGCATTTCACAGTCATAAAACAAATGTATCAGAATATATATCTTTTTTGTTCCTGTCTAAATATCACTATCTAGTTGCCTTTGAGATTCAGCTTGTACCTCAAATCAGGGAAGTCTAGGCAATGGAAATGATGCTTGTGGCTGGACATAGGATTAAATGACAATCATTAACCTACTTGGAAAGAAGGTGCTTACAATCCAACCCTCCTGCTAAAATTGTGTAACAGATGTTTTTTTGGTTTGGGGTTTTTTTTCTTTGCTCATTTGATTTTGGGTTTTTTTACAAATATAAGCAAATTTGTTTTATTTTTGATGCTTTAAAATTATTAATGGGAAATTGAGGAGTAATTTGATAGTGAATATAATCTAGAGTAAGCGTACAGATTTTTCCTCTTAAATCTGTGGGAGTATTCATGTTTTAATTCCATGTGTAGGAAAATTAAGAGGGGATAGCCCACAATAAAATCTATTTAATTCAGAGATTCAAAGACTATAAAGTAATGAACTGTTGAGATTATTTTGTCTAATGACACGAGTAAGATAGACTATGAGAACTAGCAGAACACACATGGCTGATTTTAAACTGGGTGATGGTGACAGTAATATTACTTTTGGATGAGTTATGCTTTTTAAGATTTAGTTCTCCTTTCCATTACTTATTATTACATCTCTATCTGGTATTTCTGAGGCCATGCCATTGTGTGGTTAAGTCAGTTCAGAACTGCTGCTTAGCAAGGTGGTCCTCTCATGCTGTAAGGTTCCTTGTTTCTGGTAACCTTCAATTTGACAGTATAGAACATACATTACAAGTGTGCATCCTGGTATCTGGGGTTGTTCAGTGCCAGGGACTTGGGAGGCTTGTAGCAGGCACTGGCAGGCCTGTGATTTATCTGTGAGAACAAGGTAAATTTGAGTTTGTTTCTTTTTTTTCAGGAGTTGTATACCAAATTATGGCTATACAGCTCTAATTTCCATTATATCTTCCATTTTTACTAGTCCAGATGGTTGGCAATTTTCCACGTGCCTTAGTTGTAAACAGCTTGATTCCATCCACATTCTGATTTCTGCAAAAGTTGTAGATTCCAATTCAGGAAAATGTTTAACTTCACACGTACCTCTTGTGCACCTTGAAAGGTAAGAGGAATATAGCCACCAATGCATCAGCTATGTTTGAGCTCAGGAGCTCTGATAGATTTTATCTCTCAGACAGTATTTGACCTATCAGACTCTATAAAAAAAAAAACCACTTGTATTTAATGACATATAGTGTTTTGTAGAATGGCCAGGGTGATTAGGCATCTTTATTTGCAGCTTTCACAGCTGAATGTGGAGTTTTTCAATAATCATACAATATAAATTTTAAAACGTTTTCATCTACTGTCTGTTGGTTTCAGGGGTGTTTAGTGACTATTCTATACATTTTTTTGAAATAATGCTAGAAAAAAGATTGGCTATGTAACCTATTCACATGAATTTGCAACTGTTCCTTGTGTGGCCTGTTGCAGGACATTTTGACTAGCTTGTAGGAAGAACTGAATTAGGGTTTTAATTTCAAAGCAAACCTTTAGATACATTCTAATCTGATTAATCAGTTAATGACTCTTTAGAACACATTTTACCTCTGAGGTGCCTTTGAGGTATATTTTAATGAAAACCATCTAGCTTGAAAATTCTTAACTGCCATGATAGCTTTAAAAAAACGTGAAAGGCATCATTTATCTTTCAGTTAATATATGTAGTGTAAAATATAATTTAATGTAATTTAAAAGTGAGTGAACAGAAGTTCTTCAGGATTCTTGACTGAAGTTCTGAACAGTGGAAAAAAGGTGGTTTTCAGCAGGTTGGAAAATCATTTGAAATTTAGGCTGAATATCCCATCATTATGAGGAACTTGTATTTTTCAGAAGTGCAGTTGTTTTTATAGATTTTATTCTCTTATAAATTTCTGTTGCTTTGCAGCATAAAGTTTTGGGGTTGGTAGGTAGTGGCCCTTAGTTTTATAGTAAAGGTTTACGGTACATTGCTCAAGTAATTTTGAGCTATTTAGACACTACAAACCTACTCAGACTAATTTCAGATTTGAAGACTTCTTTTTTTTTTCCCCCTCTTTTTTGGAGGGGTGAAAAGTGGGTCAATTCTGAGTTATGGATGATCTTTGAGTATGCAGTTTTATCTGACAGCATCTTGTTTATTAGAAGGATGCAGAGATGGCAATGTCTTTTGGGAGCTTCATAGCAATATGGTCTGATTCTTCATTTCTTAGTCATTGGGTAATTTTTTTCTTATAATTAGATATATTTGTGATCTGAATAATGATGATTCATTGTTATAATATTTTATCAGAAGTTGGAAAGAGTGCCTAGTTGTTTAAAAGGTTAAAATTTAACTATGACGGAAAATACCCACGCCTTTTTGTTTGAAATACCTTTCTTTGTTTTGTTGGGCTTTTTTACTATGTAGCTTGCATTTAGGGTCCGTGTTTCTTTCCTTCCTTTCCCTGAAGGGAGCTTGAGGTCTAGAGGAGCCTTACCTATCTGATGAACCATAGTTTGATGTCTGAAATTAGGTGGGATAAGAATAAGTGCAAGTGTTTTCCTACCTTAACACTGAGTTGCTATCATCATAGGAGGATGACCTATGAAAACAGAAGTGCCCTTTATTTGTCACAAGAGTGACAAACTAGAAGTGAGTCTTATAGTAAAGAGAAGGACAAGAAGAAAAAAAGGTATAAAATAATGAGGCTTGGGTTGATTGCAATAATAATGATTTTGTTGTGAAAGTATTATATATAGAAAAGAGAAGGATGACAAAATTGGAGGGTTCACCCTAATGGTAAGGAAAAAGTTTGACATGGAAACAAAAATCTTCATTAGATTGAATTTATAGTTTACATAAGCATATATATATTTTTTAAATACTTTTTTTTCTTACACAAAGTAGTAGATCATTACCTAAATTTCTAGTGAGCCTTTTAAAGATTGCTCTTTTTTTTTTCTTTTCTTTGTTCTAGTTGCATTAAAATCTTCTAACTCTACCAGACCAGAAAGAAATGGCATTCAGGAAACCTCTAAAACAGGAAACTGTGGAGAAGGGATGCAGATCCTGGAAGGAGAACTCCTATTGCAGGTATGCTTTGCAATAGACATATTGTACAAAGATTTAAATTTTAAAAAAACCACCTATATTAACATACTAGATGCTCACTGATGAGATACAAAAAGTAAGTTTTCTTATTGTCAAATTATTTTTTCATTTTCTTTAGGGTAGTACTGAACAGCTCTTGGATTTTCTTTGGTAGTAGGGACTTTAGAGTGAATAGTGGAATATGGGCTTCTCTTCAATGTTTCTAAATAATTTATTAGAGGGAGAGTTCCCATCTCTTTGCATCTGTTGTTAATAAAGATGGTAATATAAAGGAACAGTTTTATGAGGGCCAGGTAAGTTACTAATTTACTGTAAATTTGGTGACTAATTGTCTGAAATTGTCTCCTTAAAAGGCCTTGGGCTTGCTGAAATATCTTGCTTTCTCAGTGGTTTAGAAGAACTCAGCATACATAGTGTATATCCAGGACAAATTTTAAAATACTTTGAATAACTTTTATATTAACTAATGGAAAATATTTATTTTAAAGTGTGGGATTTTTAATATTATCTAGCCTCTTTTAATGTCCTAGAGGGTCAAAGCTTGTGGATAATTATATACTACCACGTTCAGATTAAACTCAAGAAATTACAGATATAGGTAAGCTAGGACATGTATTTCATTTTCTAACCTTAATAAAGTATGACAAAGAACCGTGTGGAGTGACTGCCAGCTTTCTTTTAAAGAGAAAAAACCTAAAAAGCGAAAATGTATTATTTATATTAGAGGCATTTCATCCAACATATAGGACTTTTATGACTTCTGAGTGGAAGTTCTATGAGGGAACTCTTTTTCTGGTTTGAAAATTAAATGTCTGATATAGTTATTACTGAAAATTCTGTCTCTCTTCGGAGCAAATGAACTGAATGTCATAAATGAATTTGTTTTGTAAATATTTTATATATGTGAAAAAATTTATGAGAATGAATATGCAGATAGAGCTTTCTTAGGTTATGTAACAAGTCATAAGTGTGATGAAATTAGGAATTTTCTAGAAGATAGTGGGAATCAGTAAATTATAAATATTGACGAAGTCCTTCCCTTCCACTTATGCTTAGAAGTGTTTCGCAAGTGTCAATAAATTATAACTGATGATGAACGTTTCCCTTTTATTATCTCCCTACTTTTTTGGTTTTGCCAAGGTGATATAAACATCCTGTTGTTTGTATTTTCTTTTATATGTTTACCAGATTTTTGCTTGCTTCCTAAGAAACAGAAATTGTCTTTTATTTCCAACATTGAAACTGTCATCAATTTAATGTATCGTGGAAGTAGAGATCAAATACCTAAATGTGCTTTCCTTAAAATCAAGCTACATTTCCTTTAAAATTAATTAGATTATTTCAAATTCTTATTTTAAATACATAATCTATGTTTATGATAAGAAGACAAATGATGACCTCTAAGAAATTTTTA
Organism: Acridotheres tristis; assembly: GCA_037013685.1. Classification (NCBI taxonomy): domain Eukaryota; kingdom Metazoa; phylum Chordata; class Aves; order Passeriformes; family Sturnidae; genus Acridotheres; species Acridotheres tristis. Next base: position 28,678,926 of record CM072886.1, read on the forward strand.
AAACTGAATTCTCACCAGTAATGAATAATTTTGTGATTACTTTTTATTAGGAGCGTTGACAGTAATCTTTAGAGGCACAAGTATCATTTTCAGTTCTCCAGAGTAATAAGCTCACTGAGAAATTTTGATATGTCTTTTAAGAGAATTATTTTTGGATTGCCTTTTGCAAAAACCTCCATCAGAATTCATCTCCCACTTATTGGTATATCCAGATATATGCATTTTACAGAATTTTTGGCTTAAAGAATGCATATGGCTATTTCAGAAACAATCCTGTTTCGAGATGAGCTCTGTACCAGGACCACTGCAAACTGTGACTGAATTCCAGGTACAGAAGATGTGTGTAGCTCTGTATGAAATGGACCAGAATAACAAATTTTAACATTTGAGACAAAGTTAGCTGCTGTGCAGTTTGCAGATTTTTTATATCAACCAGCTGAGGTGAAATGCCCTGCAGAACAGGTCAGCAGAGGACACGAGCACCTGCCACTGCGGCATTCTGCTCCCATGAAATTACTGTAAGCTTCATCAAAACCAAAGATTCTCTGTAACCACTCAAGATTTCTTGGATTGGCTATGCTATTTGATTTCAGATTATTACTGATTTTTTTTTTAGCTCATTCTTTATTCACGTTAAATTTACTAAACTTATAAAGAATTTTGTAGAGCTAACAACTGTTTACGAGAGTAGGTTAAATAATATCAACACATGAAATTGGTATGGTTCACAGCATTTAAAGACCAATCATTTAATCAGATATTTCATTTATATATTATTACTTTGTTGCATTAAGATATAGGATATCCTTCACTTACTTCACATTTTCTATGTACAATAATTCTGCATAAATGAAGAAGTTTTTTTTTAAAAAAGTGTTTTGAGTATGCTGGCCAAATTTGCCTTTGAATGCAGCTGAGGAAATAAAGTGGCACAATATACTCAGTCCAGCCCCTGGAGACTGCCTTTTGTTAAATCTTGACTGAAATCCATCGAAATAAATCGGCACCTTTCAGATGAGCTGCCAAGTCACAAATGTGCTGTTTGCTATCACAACAATTGCCATGGACTGTATTGATTGGGAGTTCAGATAAATGCCCTTTGCGTGACTTTGAGTGTGGAGCCGCCTGGTCTGCTGCTCCACGGAGGGGGAAATCTCTTCAGAAACACTGTTTACTTGCAACAGTCTGCTTTTGCAGAGGTTTTCTATTTTAAGTAAACTATAAAATGTTTTCTTGGGCTATATAGGGGATCTTGATAGCTTGATTTCCTGTCCACAGTGGCCTGTCTGCACTATGAATAGAATGGATTTTGGGACTGGATTTGTGACATGGCTCTTGTTTGTGCTATGGGCAGCTGGGGATGTCCAAGGCTTGAGCCACACAAGTATTTTGAACTGTGGCTGATTTTAGATAAACTTATAGTTCTTCATACTGTTGTCCCTCACCTTGTGCAATCAAGAGTAAAAGTCATCAACATGGTTTGACTTCTCCACTGAATTTTTTAAAAAGTTTGGGTCTTTTTGCTAGATCCAGTTTTCTTCATTTTAACATGTATGCTGTAGAGAGATGCAGTGAGGAATCCTTCTGTTTGTGCTGTTAGATAATGATGTGCTTTTGTGTGCTTCATGTTATATTGGGGGAGTACAGTATAGGTAGGCCTAGAGCCACAGTAATGATCTGGAATTTTTTCTCTGAGGCTGACAAATTGCTGTGTTTCTTCCCCAGGCATTAAATGGGTTTGTTTTAGTTGTTACAGCAGATGCTCTGGTTTTTTACGTCTCATCTACTATCCAAGATTACTTGGGATTCCAACAAGTAAGTTTATTTCTTCTATTTTTTTTTAGAGATTTTGCTTAATTTCAGAGAACATCAGTGTTCATATTTAGGGTCTTAAAATTTTTTTGTAATAAAAAATCTTAGGTACTTTAGGTTGAATTACTTTGAAACCATATTACTTTTCTATCAGCTTACATAGCCAGGATGTCAAGCCAAGCACAACAGGAATATAATTTCCAAAGTTGAGTTAGGCAAGATAGGAAATTTTCACACTTAATTATTCTTTACTGGAACAACTGTTTGAAATTCATACTGTGGTGTTACCCAGTTTATGATGCTGAGTGAGACATAATTCAATGGGAAGGTAATTATTTTAATAGAAACCTTTCACGAAAAATTATTTCCATATGCCTTGAGATTTATAAATATCAAGTGAGTAATTTTGGTATTTTTAGAATTTGTTCTCTTGCTTGTTTATTTATTTATTAATTGCAGAACAAACATTTGGTTTTTTTACTATTTATGGTGCGGATCACATATGGCTGACTTCATTGGGCTTGAAAACCAGGTACCAAAATGCTAAAGACTGAGGCATATCAGGCAAATTCTGCCTTTGTTAGAAAACTCCTGGGATTACTTCACGTGAAGATGATAGAATGGAGATGATAGTTATAGTTCTCAAAAGATATCCATGAATACTGCATATTGGTAGATTCAGCTGCTGTCTAAAAATAGTGAGAAACCTTGCTGGGTCCACAATTTCAGGTAACTGACAAGAGATTGGGGAAAGTTTGTGTAAAAGAAAATATTTCATAAAAACCCCAGGGTTATTCCTGGGGTTATATATTCCTTCAGTGTTGGAGAATGAAAAAAGACAAAAGCTTGGAAAACAAATTGGGCATAACGTTCATGAAGTAATGCCAGTAAATCAAGTAAGTGCATGATATAGAAGTAAAGTCCTAAAGTTTCAAAAATTAGCATTTCTGGCAATTTATTCTGGAAAATACTGATTGTTTTATGAAATTCATCATAGCAAAATTTTACCTAGGCTTCTGCTTTTGCCAGTTCATCTCAATTACATTTGATCTATGATCTGTTGAAATATTTTGTGTTAATATAATGGTTGGGTTTTTGAAACATGCTGAAAACAGGAATCTTAACTCTTCTCAATCAACTGAGTCTTTTCTTGAATAATTTGAGTGTTTTTTTTCAGCCCTTAAATTCCTTTAAGCACTGATCCTTTCTCTTGAGCCTTTGCCATTTAGATCACATTCCTAACCATACAATTAGTAGTGGAATAATGGCTTAATAATTACATGTTTTAACTCATCCTTAAGAAGTGACAAAGCTTTCAGGCAGAGAAATCCACTGTTTATCATTTGTTTGGCTTAGTTTTGGCAGTTGTTTGGTTCAGGGTCTTTAGCTTCTTTTGTATTCCTGTAGCACCTATAGTGGGTCAAGTCAAGTACTATCTGGCAAGTACTTTATTTACCAGTATGCAAAATTAAATAATTTAAACAGAACCTAAGCATAGCATTTCCAGATCTTCTTAGGTAAAAGCAGGTAAAGAAATAGCTGGCATAATGTAATTTTTTTTCTATGGCAATATTTTTTATTATTGTTTCCCATGTTTACAGTCATGGGTCTAACTGAACTGCTCTTTGTGCTGCTAAAAATTGTTTAATGAAGCTTTGCCACCTCCATGTGATTGTATTTATCCCTGAGCAAATTGGATTTTGCTATATCCATAACGACCTTGTCAAGCAGACAACTTGTATCATATTGTCATATAATTTTCTTATGGTTTTTCCTTTCTCCTTTTGTTCATAGTCAGATATTATACACCAGAGTGTATTTGAGTTGATTCACACAGAAGACAGACCTGAGTTTCAACGACAGCTACATTGGGCATTAAATCCTGCCCAGTCAGGAGATTCTGGACCAAGTGTACAAGGTGAGAACAGAATTTATTGTTTGCCTGCTGGATTAGTTGCTAGTTTTTTCGGGCTTTTTTGTCTATGTCTAAAAAAGTTTAGTTAATTTTTGATGAATAAAGGAAGAAATAGCATCTTTCAAATTTATTTGAATTTTATAGACATATTTAGCCAACAGTGAGAATGACTATTTTTTGTCCTTTAAATAAGCGATGTTATTCATAGCACAGCACCATTACATACTAATTATACTTTAAATTGGAAGACTGTAATTTGATGTATAAATGACAATGTTTGTTAGACTGATCAGTCTAAGGATGTGCTAGTTACCATGTTACTATATGGAATAGTGCATTCATTGCCACATAGATCAGTACTTCTCTTGGAGATAAAAGGGGAAGAGAAATAAAAGATGAAATAGATGAGCCTTTAAGATCAAGTAGTTAGAACAGACTTGTCACATGTTACTGGCTGATGCTTAAGTGAGCTGCTATATTGAGAAACAACTAAGGAGAAACACATCAGAGCAAAGATATGTAGCTACAGGTAGTTAGTTGTGTGTAATACAGAAAGCACGTGCCTGCATCATAATGACAACAAAGCCATTGAGACAACTGCTCCATTTTAATATTCCCTTTGCACAACAGTTGTTTAAACATGTAGGTAAAATCTTCTGTTACTGTGACTTAATTATAGGGGATTTATTAATCCATAAAAAGTCCCTTTTTAAAATAAACCTTAAGGTAATTTAATTTTTAAAAAATTAGAGTATGGAAATGCCATGACTTGATAGAGAAAAGTTACTGTGTTTGCAACACACCTCCGTATATTTCAGTTTTTCATTTAGCAGTCAACGTTGTTATATCATCTCTAGATCAATCTCCACAGCTCTGCTGCACAGCTAGTTAACAGTAGAGTTCAGTACAGCAGAGAGTATGGTTCTCAGAAACCAGATTTTCATCCTGTTTCTTTAGAGGGAAATTGTGTTCCATGGACCTTAAGCAAGTGCATATGAATTTAGAAAAGGTTGTTTGAAAAGTATGGCACCAGGTGGATTGGCCTCAGATTTGTCTGACCAACAGGAAGTGCTGAGCAGGATTACAAACAATTCTTTGTTTTGTATCTTGTGTTTCTAGCTTGCTAAAAAAATGGTAATTGTGTCCCATTCCTGAAAGCATTCAGGACCTAGGTGGGTGGGACTTTGAGCAACCTGGTCTAGTGAAAGGTGTCCCTGTCCATGGCAGGGGGATTGGAATTAGGTGATCTCCAAGGTCCCTTCTATCCCAAACCATTCTATGATTCAATTATGACTTTTGAGCCTCAAGTAGCATAAAATGTTTGGATGTTGAGGATTTTTAAACTAAATTCATATTTATAGCAAAGGATAATGCTATGACCATAAGGATCCCCTCCATTTTTGCTAATTTAATCCATTTCTGTTTTAATACATTCAGTTAGCATTATGTAGATATTTATAGATATAATTGTGCTCAGGCACAGATTCCATCCTGAGACTGGGAACTGATTTTGCTTCAGTTAGCCTGAACTGGTAATTTCTCACTCAATACTCTGGTATGCTGCTAAACCACTGGTTTCCTCAGCTGTTACTGTGCTTCCAAGACATGCCTCCCAGTCCTTGTCTTGTTCCCAGAAAAGTCTGCAAAATTCTGACTTTTCAGTCCCAAATATCTGCTTTGGGGCATTAAGTCTGGATTATCTTTTGAACTTTGCATGTTGCACAACCATATGGTCTTGAGTTTAAAGACAAGAACTTAATGCACTGCATGTTCTGCACATTGCCCCAATGCACATGGCATTGATGAGATCCAGTGTGAGCTTTATGAAGGATATGGGTTCTAACCCCTGTAGTGTTAACTGCTAGTTTTGCTCTAGGGATTGTAGATGCTCTGTAAGATTCTTTGCCTTCTTACAGTGAGTCTCTTCAAGATCCTGGCAGTAAAACCTTCCTTCCTTCTGTCTGCCTGGAAAAGTGCAGCAGTGTTGCTTTCACAAGTGTAGGAGGTTCAGTTTTGAAGCCCATTGCCTCCTGTTTTGAGTTCTGTTCCCCTCCTGTCAGGAGCCACTTCTTTCACCACAGCTTTGCTCATTCTTGAGAACTGTGCATTTTACTATGGAACTTGACAAACTCCACAGAATCCAGCTGGACTTGTTGAACCTTCAAATTTTAGCTCTGCATTTACAAAAGAATAACACTGAGCTTCTCCTGTGGCAGAAATGCTGCAGGACACACCTACCAATGCCAAGGATGCCAGCAGAAACCCTGGCACTGCTCGTTGGGTACTAGATCTTCACCCCATTAGAGTAGGCATTTTAAAAATATTATTTAGGATTTTCAAGCTGGTTTTTTGATGCTCTTTCTGCATAATCAATGCTTCTTTAGAGAGCTTCTTAAGGAAGCATTCTTTCAGAAATGTTGAAAATTCTCACCATCAATTAAGCAATTTATAACAAAAAAATCACCAGTAGCAAGTAAGGAAGCTTGCTTTGTCTGTTGAGAACCATCCTTATGATGAGTGTGGGAGTTTCTTATTTTCTAATTTCAAAGCTATATGGTGACTGTCTTGGACTACTACAGAGTTCGTCTGCCTGTGGGATGTGCTCATGCTTGTGACTGGCCAATGCAGTTCTTTAGATGGCTGTAATTTCAGATTATCCCTTTTTGTCACACTACCAGCTAGGACAGGAAAAGTTTCTTTTTCTCCATACCTTGAAGTTTATTCAGCAAAAATTGACCTTGCATAGCAGTTCTTTTAGGAAAAAAAGATATCTCCTGATTTTATCTGAAAAGCTGGATAACTCAGCATACTTGTAAGATTTAGATGGCCTTAGGTTGCAAGGCCTATTGGTAAGACATTAGCAATCTTATTTGGCTCCAATTCAGTCCCTTGAATTCATAGAAGATTAAATTGAACTGACATTTAGTAATGATTTGTTTACCTTTGTTAAGTTTTGCAAGTGTACTAACCTCTGAGCCTATCTGTAAGTTTTTCCAGCTGTTCGTGAGTCAAAATTATATTCCAGAAAATATAATGTAATGTGTTATTAAGTGACATGCTCTCTCTGACCTCGTCTCTATGTCTGAAAGGTCAATATGAGTTCTTAAAATCTATATTACTGTTTTGTCCATATTTGATAATTGGTTCTCTAAGAGTACATGGAGTGTTTTTTAAATTAAAGATTATTTTATTATAAAATGTCTTTTTAAGCTGGATTTTTTTCAATATTCTGCATGTATGAATTCCTAGGGAATTACTGGTTTTTTCATATATATATATTGCAAACAAGATTGCTTTGCTAAATTTGCAGTGAATAGTCATGCTCTGCTATCTCTGTGTATGTAGTCTCATGTAAAACATACATGTTCTATCAGAAGTTTATTGATTTACCTTCTGGTTTTACTTAATATTCCAAATGTTTAAGTGTGTTTTGTAAATACCACTTAGCAGCAAATGCTTGTCCTGACAAGGTGGAAGGATACCATGTTGTTGTCCTAGTTAACAATCATGGGTTTGAGTATTTTTTAAAACAAACAACCCCCAAAACACAAGTACTCCAGGTATATCTGGAGAGGTAACTATGGTATTTTGATCAGCAGAACCCAGAAATATTTTTACTATTTAGTAGGGTAATTTTGCCTTAGTTGGAGAAAAATGCTGATTTTTTGCAGTGGTTTCCTAAAGTTGCTGATTTTTATTTATTGCTACTGCTTTCACCTGGCTGTCTGGAAAGTAAGTTTCACAGTTTGATACCATTACTGAGTTTTTGAATACTCAGTTCCTGTAGTTGTTGTGCCTTTTTTCAGATCCTGCCACTAAGAACTCTGCTCTTTGCAACTGATCCAGAATCTGGGCTGTTGATAAACATAATGAATAAATTAAAAACAAAAGCCACAAAGGAAAAAAAATGCTTAAAAATCAGAAGAATTGATGCTTAACCTCAGTGTTACAATCATTATAGGTTCTGAGGATGTTTCCAGTTTACATTGTTCTTGCTCAGGTCGTGCCCTAACGCTTTGTTTATGAGACAGAAGATCGTTTGTTATAGATAGCCTTCACTAGGTGTTCTCCTAAAAATAATCCTTATAAATAATCCTTTCCTGCAGGAGATAATGGCTTTTCACAGCCAGCAACCTATTATAACCCAGACCAACTTCCTCCGGAGAATTCTTCCTTTATGGAAAGGAATTTCATCTGCAGGTTACGATGTCTTCTGGATAATTCATCTGGATTCCTGGTGGGTATGGAGTTACATTAAAACTTCCATATACACTTAAAAGTTGGAAATCTGCATTATCCTAACAAGGGGTGCAGCAACTTACTCTATTTGTTGTCTCCAAAGATATCTGAGCTGCTTGAGCCGCAGTGTTTCAGTTAGTGACACTGAATGTCTTCCCTTTAACATGTTGTCAGGTGCAAGTTCTCTCATTTCTCATGGCCCAGTTTCCTCAGTGGAATGCAAATAAGCAACTGCCTGTGTAAAGTGCTGTGTGATTTGTAGATCAAAAAGCATTACAAGTATATTTTTTTGTATCGAGTTGAGTATCTTGAGATGCAATAAGTTACAGTAATTAAGACGACCATAGTTTTTCCTTATTTGGAAAAGTTTTTGCTTGCTCTTTTAAATGCATTTTTTTGTTAGTCAATTATTTAGATTTTAAAACAAATATGGGTTTATCACCCTCCTTGTCATATCTTACAAAATAGACTTCTTTCCAGTTGGAAAATTGAACATACAAATTCGCAAGAGTAATAATGAAATAATTATATGTGTGTATGATCATTAGAATATTAGAAGCCCCAGTTGATATTTGATTTGTTTGGGTTCTTTTTTTCTATGGAATAATCTTCTCATTAATTAACTTTTCAGTAAGCTTGTTAGTAGATATTGAAACGACACACTCAGGGGTATAACAACAGTGTTCTGTACTTGTTAGCTAACTTTTATGTGTGCCATCCTATAAAGCTTGAATCTGATGGATCTTAAGAAACAATGAAAACTACGTTTTGCATCTTAACAGAAATATCTTGCTTTTAAATATCTCCGGCATATAAAAATTACTTTTTTTTCCTCATCCTAAGGCTATGAATTTTCAAGGACGATTGAAGTTTCTCCATGGACAAAACAAGAAAGGGAAGGATGGTGTTGCTTTGTCTCCTCAGCTTGCACTGTTTGCAGTAGCTACTCCCCTGCAGCCACCATCTATCCTTGAGATACGAACCAAAAACTTCATCTTCAGAACTAAACACAAACTGGATTTCACACCTACTGGCTGTGATGCAAAGTAGGTATAAATTATTGTGTGTCATTATCTAATGATTTACTGATGAAATAGGTTTCAGGTACGTGTTGGAAATATAAAGCAGGCGACTTTTTTGGTATATAAACTGTTTCAGTGATGTTTGTTTAGAAGCTGTTAAGGTTTTTCTCTCCAGCCCTGCTATCAAGTAAAGGGAAAAGGGTTTGTCATAGTCTATTTCCTTGAAATGGCATACTACTGTCTGACTCTCAAGTGTTAGGAAAAAAAAAGCAAAAACCCCCAAAACCAATGCAAAAGAGAAACACCTAAGGACAGCATACTAATGAACTAGCGAAGAAGAAAAGTTTCATGTTAAATCTGGTTTGAAATTTGGTTTTAGAACTGATAGAACAAGTGTTTCATTTCATTCTATATTTCTCCTTCAGTTCAAAGAGGTGTAAAATACAATGGAAATGTTTTTTCTTCAAATAAACAAATTAAATACTTTTTTATACTATGACTTTTACCCATTTCCAAAGCATTCTTTTCTCTATGTAAAATTTGGAAACACTACTGCAATACTAGATCAAAATAATTTACTATGCATCAACATGGCAAGAAGCCCATTAGGATGCTTTTTCTTCAAAATAAAAGCCTCTGGCCTTCTTCCTTCTCCTCTCCTTCCTATTGTTGACTGACAATGCTTTCATTTTCAGTGGAGTCTCTCATATGGGTTTTCATGCCTATTTACAGGATAGAATTTAATTACTTAGTATTTTGTCTACTGAGAGACCAAAATATTTTATTTCTCTAAGCTGATACAAGTTAACAAAATGTTAACACAAGTGTTTCTTTCTTCTGTTTGATATTTTTATTCACTTGAAACATTCAGTTTTTGTCATATTTTCTAGTTTTATGTATATTGTCCCCAATCTCTATTTTTCCCCTCTTTTTTACTGTTTGTCCTTGAATCTCCATTTCTTTGTTTCAAATCCTGTTTAGGTCTCTTTTTGACTGCTTTTTTATCATGTATCACACAGAGATCATGTAAATTCTGTTAAGTGTTTCATGTCCCCAACCTCTATAAAGTAATCTAATTTTAGCTGCCAGGGTCAAACATGACTCTTGCTAGTGGTCCTCTGAGTCATATCTTGTTTAAATGCAAACACAGGGGTCCCAAATCACTCAACAGCAAAAGGGATATAGTTCTGAGATATATCTGGTTTCAAACTTTAAGCTGCTGAAAATTCTAATTTAGGCAAGGAGTTTTAGATAACTGAAGTTAAATCCCTACTTAATTCTACACACAAACACTTGTAGGTAAATGATAAGAAACAGGGCTAAGAAAATAGTGTCTTTCTTTGGAATTAATGGGAGCTGCCTGCTAGGAGTGAATATGTTCAGAGTATGGAATTGAGAGTCCAGGTGTAGGCATCCACTTTTTTTTATGGTCCAATGGTTGTGTGAACCCAGTCCTAGTCACCGAAGGCAACCTGGCAGACTAGTTAAAATTTTTTGATTTGTTGATTCTATTTTTTATTAGCGCTGTTCTGCTTCCGTATACAATTGATAGAGCAACAAACTGTGGTTAGCACTTGCATCTGAAATGTTCTAGCCAAAATTAACTTGCTTGACATTAATTCTGTGAGTTTGTTCATCAGCAGGGTTGCAATTCTTTGGTTTTACCTTCCAGAGGAAAGATTGTCCTGGGATACACCGAAGCAGAGCTGTGTATGAGAGGAACAGGATACCAGTTCATTCATGCAGCTGATATGCTTTATTGTGCTGAAAATCACATCCGAAGTAAGTTTCTTTCCCTAAGAAGGGCTGAAAAATCAAAGCATGGAGTATTTTTTCCGTATGAATGCAATAAGAATTACAGAAAAAAAAAGATGTTGTTAATAAAAAGAACACTGTTCATTTCATATGTTCTATCTGTCCTTCTAAAAGCTTACACTGGTTGAAGAAATGTTTAATATTCCTATTTAGATCCTTTTAGTATAAATATTCCAGTCTCTGTCACATCTTGCTCTTCTCACTTCCTTCTCTGCTCAACCCAACTTCTGCTATTTCAACAACTTTCTTTGGCCAAAGATAGCTTTCCTGTTAGCAAGTTAAAGAAAGCATTTTCTTTTGATATTGGTGTAAGATTTTACCAGAAATTAATCTCTGATTTAGCATGCTAGCGTCCAAACATTTCTGGGTTTGATTCTTGGCAGCTTGAGTTGGTTTAAGTAACAATTATGCAGAGAAGTATAGTGTTAAGGAAATAAGCATCACCTGTCTGATGTACAACTATTTAAGGAATGGCGTTTTTTACTTTTATTGTTAGTTATAACGTAGCTTCTTCAGAACTAACAGAATCACCTTCAGAATATTATGGTACTTCTTTTCTACTGACTTCTCGTGAAAGTTCATTATTTTTTCTTTTATGCCCTCATAAACAATTAGATAATGCCCCTCAGCAGGTTGCTCTCAACCTATTTAAGCACATTTTCTGTTTCAGGTGTAGCTCGGTCACTGTTGCTTATCAGTGGTTTTCTTTCTTTCATAAAGAAAAACACAGAGATGGTTCCAGAGTAGAAGGGGATGAAACTTTGTCTTAAACTGGTTTTGCTGCATTTTTGATGCTAAGATTAAAAGAAAGAAAATAAGTTTTGTAGCAAGGATTTTTGGTTAGATTCTTAGACTTTCCTAATATATTTTATTTAATTTTTCTGTCTAGAAATGCAGGGGTTTTGAGCAATTGTATTACTTCCACCCCTCGCCTCTGTGAATCACATATTTAAGAATTATCTTTAAAATCCACATTCATCACACAAGCTTTACTTAGAACAACAAAACCAGCCAAAATAAAGCTCTCCACACAAAAATCAAGATAACTTAATCACAACACAGAACAAAATTGGACAATTTACACAAAAACCACCCCCTGTCCCTTCACCACAATTACAACAAAACTTCCCTATGATAATTCTGCTTTCTAACATTGTTCAGTACTTGTTTTGTCTGTTACCTCTCCTGGCTACTATCCTTAACTCAAAATCCTCATAATCCTGGGTTTTTGCACCAAAGCAACTTTAGTGGCTTGACCCTGGCTGCATGCTAAGCACCCACCAAAGCCTCTCTATCTCTGCCCTCCACAACTGGACAGGGGAGAGAAAATGTAATGAATGGTTCATGAGTTAAGGACCAGGAGAGATCACTCACCAGACACTCTCATGGGCAAAACGAACTTCATCTGGGCATATTTAATGAATTGATTACGAACAAAACCAGAGCAGGATAATATGAAGTAAAATAAGGCCTTAAAAACACCTTCCACCAGGAAACCTGCTCCAGTATGGGCTCCTCTCTCCATGGGTCTGCAAGTCTCTGCCAGGAGCCTGTTCCAGCACTGGCTTCCCATGGATTCACATCCACCTCTAAGGCATCCACCTGCTCCAGCATGGGTCTCCTCCATGGACTGCAGGTGGATCTCTGCATCCCCATGGCTCTGCACGGGTACAGCCTCTTCACCATGGTCTGCACCACGGGCTGCAGGGGAATCTCAGCTCTGGCACCTCCTGCCCGCTCTGCCTCACTGACCTTGGTGTCTGCAGAGTTGTTCCTCTCATATATTCTCACCCTGCTCTTCTCCGGCCACAATTACATCTCTGCAATAACTTTTTTTTCTTAAATGTTATCACAGAGGCATTATCACAATTCCTAATTGTCCTAGTCTTGCCCAGCAGCATGTCCACCTTGGAGCTGCCAGGGCTTTGCTCTGCTGGAAATGGAGGAAGCTTCTAGCAGCTTGTCACAGAAGCCACTCTGTAGCCCTCCCAACCACTACCAAAACCTGGCCATGCGAACCCAATACAGAAATATACTGTGAAAACTGAGTTCGTTTATCAAGATTGTTATTGGTAGTGGGAATGACACATAATATTTTTAAGTACTTCTGCATGAACCAGTCAAAATTTGAAAGAACTGGATTCAGAACTAATGTGTTTTCTAATTGTTGAAGTAATAGTTGCTTTTTTGAAGGTAAGAGAGACTTGGGCTTTTGTCATTTAGATGTTCTAGTATTTATTAATTTCTGTTATTGAAGAAATAATGGACAAAGCCCCATTTAGCATGCTGCCAATCTGTAGCAGATATCTTGCAGTTTTGACTTCTATTTTATGAGTAAATTAGACATCTTGAAGTGATCAGTCATCCTGATTCACTGGGAATGCATTAGTGCCACACCGAATTGGGTGTTTGAGGACATGAGATTAGGAAAATTTCTATGCAGATGGGATTCCTTTCATGACATACAAGTTTTCATGATTTTGTTTGCTGGACAGTAAACAGTTTGCTTACTCTTTAGTGATGAAGACAGGTGAGAGTGGAATGACTGTATTTAGGCTTCTAACCAAAGAAAATCGATGGGCCTGGGTACAGGCAAATGCACGTCTTGTCTACAAAAATGGAAGACCAGATTACATCATTTCCACGCAAAGACCTCTTACGTAAGTCATCATTTCATAAAGTAGTTTGCTTCAATAACTGAAAACTAGTTTGAGGCTGTTTATATTTGCAAAGGAAGTTTTGTTTTTAAATTATTACCCCTTATATTCCAAATTCCCCAAATTCTTTCAGTTTGATAACAAACATGTAAAGAATTCTGATATTTCAGAACTTGTGGCATAGTCCTTTTGCATAAAACTTGAGGCGTATTGATTTCTTATAAAGAACAAGATCAGCAGCAGAAGCATGATGTTATTCCATCCACTTGAGCAAAAACTGAGAAATCCAACTGCAGTTGTGTAGAAGGGACAGCAAATAACAAAGAAATTCAGTCCTGAATGTTAGTGTTGAACTAAGTTCTGCATACTGTGGAATTCAGCCTTGTTAAATAGATTAAATAATTTTTGCTAAGGAGTCTATAAAATGGAGAAAAAGAGATAGTTCAAGTATTGATTTACTTGCTGTACCAAGAAAACCTTAATGCATGGAACAAAGCCCACTTATTTTCATTTCAGCCCATAGTGCACAGAAAATGGTGTATGCTATCTAGATTTAATTACAAATGTAATATGTAAATGTGGCATTGCAGTCATAAGCTCCTTATTTCATAATCTGCCTCTTGGTTTAACTCAGCCAAGTTGAGCTGGAATAGGTAGGAATTCGAAAAATGCCTACAAATAAAATAGTTCATTTTTTATGTTAATTCCAAGGGAAAAAAGATTAGAGTAACTGTTTAGTATTGCAGTACCATTCTATAAATCTGATTTATTTTCAGAGATGAAGAAGGGGCAGAGCATCTACGGAAGCGTAACATGAAGTTGCCCTTCATGTTTGCTACTGGTGAGGCTGTGTTATATGAGGTATCTTTCCCTATGTCGAGCCTTATGGACCCCTCTCAACTGAAGAGTAAAAGCACAGTGGGAAAAGGAGCCAAAGCAACGCTACACGATGATTCTGTGGATCCAAACTCCCTCCTAGGTGTCATGTTAAGGCAAGACGAGTCTGTTTATCTCTGCCCTCCAGCATCACATAAACTTTCTTTTGAGCGGAACTTCTTTGCAGACGGTAGGGATGAACTGGGTGGTGATGTTAGCAGTGGCTGGACAGAAAATCTCCTACCTGCTGGAAATCACAGCATTCTTAAACGGGAGCTGCTGGAATGTTCCCAGGACAGTACTGTTCCACTTCCTGAAGACAGTGCAGCACTCTTTCAGGATAACAAAACCGGTGATTTGTACAGCATCATGAAAAATCTGGGTATTGACTTTGAAGATCTAAAGTGTATTCAGCAGGATGAGGAGTTTTTTAAAACTGAATTATCTGATGTGGATGATATTGGGGACATCAACATAACTGATGAAATCCTGACTTATGTTCAGGATTCCTTAAATAAATCTGACTTCTTATATTCAGACTGTAACCAGCAGCAGCCCTTGGTCCAGAATGAAGGTTGCATGGTACAGCAAGACTTAGATCCACATCAACTTCATCAGCACCAGAAACAGCTGGTGGAACAGCAACAGCAGCAGCAGCAACAACAGCAGCAGCTCTGTCAAAAGATGAAACATATGCAAGTCAATGGGATGTTCACAAATTGGAGCTCTGGCATGCCTCTTAGCTGCTCACAGCAGCAGCCCCAGCAATATGTGTTCCCTGGCATGCATGCCAGTACATCTGAGTTCTCTTACAAATCAGAAGTTAACTCTTCCCCTTATGAGTGTAGGCAAGACTTTGTTCCTTACAAGCAACCCACAGCGATGATGCCACAGCTTTCTAACTTTGCTCAAATGGATTTTCCTGCAGCAGGGTTTGATGGATCGACCTATTCTACTCCTTCCAACTTTGAGGATTTTCTCAGTTGTTTGCAGCAAGTCCCTGAAAACCTGGAGTGTGGAATAAACTCTGAGTCGGTTATGCTCACTCCCCAGACATGCTATGCAGGCGCTGTTTCCATGTACCCGTGCACGCAGGAGGCACAGCCCAGCTGCGTGGATCAAATGCAATATGAGTCTATGATGACAAATCAACAACAACAGCAAACCTTGGGGAACAAGGTATGGTAAACAGCCTTGCTGCATTGCTTGCAGTTTGAATCGAGTTTATATTGTGGTTGCTGTGACTGCTGGCGGGGCAGAATTTGTCGTGACTGAATTGCTGAGTTTGAAATGGATGGGTTAGCAGTGTGTGGGTGTCTTTGCTTTATTTGTTCATTCGAGTGAAAAGAGTTGCATTTGGTCAAGTTTATATATACGTGTACCTGCAGTCTGATAGCTCTCTTTGTCAGTATTCATCCAGAGTGAATGAACTAGTCTGTGATACCTACCAGTAATTTTCCTGAAGCAAAAGAAAAGTAGATTGATTGATTGAATTATTGGAATTTGCTAATAGACCTTTTTGAGAGGAATTGAGTTTGCTTGGCACACTCTGTTTCATTAAATATGTTGTAAGGATAAAAAAAATGTTTTTGAAGTGTTAGTTATTTAGCTAGCTATTTAGTTTCCTCAAAGATTTTAGGATTAGTGAAAGTATTAGATTATAGTATCATAAAAATGGCCTGAAATATTAAGTATTCCACTCCGACACAATATGTCACTGCAATAATTTTTTATACATTGCTATAAGTGAAAGTGAGCTTGTTCCTCAAGCTGCTGTCTAAATTAACTGCTGAAGCAAAAAGAGTTGGAAAAAGTTATATTCACAGTAAAATAAGCTGGTCTTTTTCACCAAGGAGAATGCACAAAAAAGCCACAGAAGAGAGGATCCTGGCTGTAGCACAGACTACAGTTGTAAACGCTGTTCTTCACCGGTAAAATTAACTTAGAAATAAAACTTAAATTACTCGTTCCTGATTTTGAATAACCTGTTTGAAGTACTTTCTGTAAAAGTACAGAGCTACAATTTTTTTTGTTTTACCTCAATGAATTAATGTTCTGAAGTACTGATCCTGCAAATGCTTATGCACATGCATAAGCATTTATAGAATTAAAGTATTAATTGGCATTTAACCTATGCGAGACAAAGGTGAGGAATGCAATTAGAACGTACCTATTTTTTTACATGCTTAATGCAAGTACAAAACATTCCCTTTTAAAAACTACTTCACTGCTGAAAAGAATACAATTGTAGAATTGCAGAAATTTACCTAAAATATAGCATAGTTCAGCAAGATGAATGGCTTCTCCCTGAGTGCCCAGGGTTGAAATTGCATGAAGTGCCTTTGAGAAGCTGCACTGTGCAAACTTGAGCTTGACTTGGCTGTGCATTGTCTGGCTGTGCTCAGTGTTTAGTCTTTCAGAGTGCTTCTTAATAGGGTTCCAGAGCAGCTCCAGGGCCATCCAAGTTCATCGTTAAAATAACAAAGAATTGCTCTTCACAAAAGCAGTACTAATGTGATGTATCAATTTTGAACACCCGTTGCATTTGCAATTCCATTTCTTTATTTTTAATGGCTGATTTCAATTACATTTATTTTGCAGATTATTTTGTTGTTCCTTAATAATTTTTGTTATGACCCCTGTTTTTTTTAATTTTCTTCTTTGTGTTTTCTTCACATCTATCTATAAAAAGTTTAATGACTAAGACAGCACCTCTGAAGAAATTATGTCTATTGCTTCATATTTACTAGAATGCTGTGCTGCAATAATAATAGGACATTTAGTTTGTGGTAAAAAAATTAACAAAGGCCACTTTGTGAAAAGTTGTCTTTACTTAAGTTGTTGAGAGGAAAATTCAGCCCCTCTTGTCCGGGTATTGCTGTGCTGCGTGGCACTGAGTAGCACTGGGTAAGCAGAAGCCTCGTGTGACTGAGCAGACAGGATCTGCTGTCTGAGCCCACATTCACAGAGCCCAGCCAAAGCAGGGCAGTCTTGGTGGCTGGGTTTAGCACACTGACATCCCTGTCAGTGGTTAGAGTTCAGAGAGAGCACAGATGTTGCTATACAAGGCATGATTGGTACATTTTCAGACTTCTAACTCCCATCGATTTCTATGTAAAAAGACTATGGAATTAGAAAGCCAGAAGGGTCTATTGTAGTCATGTGCCTTGACTTTCTGCCTGTCTTGTAATTGTGGTAGGAGCATAGCCAGTGTAGTCTAAAATCACTTTCAGTGATGGAGAAGGACAGAAAGGCCTGTGATTGTTTGACTGCTTGTTTGTGATCAGTATTGCTTTATTAAGCAGGAGAAACCTTCCTAAGTACTTGATTCTATGTTGAGAGCATTCTTAAAAAATGTAATGAGTGTGGTCATCTTATTAATGAACAATATTGAAATAACCTGCTTCTGTCAGAAGTAATCCTTGTGAATATACTTGGAAAAGTGTGTCAACTTTGATTAAAAACATAATTCACGTGGCTAAAGTCTTGTTGTTAAAAAGTTAGAAGAATTGTGCACAGTTAGTCAAATTTCAATGTTTGCATAGAAGGAAAAAAGAACTAATACCCAGCGTAATTTGATAGCTGAATGGATGAATGAATGCATAAGACACGTTCTTAAAGACAGACCTTGAAGGAATGAGTACTTAGAATATAAGCTACTCCTAAAGAGATGATGGAAATGTTTAAAATACTTTGTTGTATTTTCTTTGCATGACCGAATGGAGTATTTTGTAGATAAAGTCCATAGCATGACAGGAAGCATTACATTATGTGATTAAAATAATCCTATGAACAATTATGTTAAGACTGATGAAAGCCATTCATTGCTCTTACTTGGCCTTGTCAATATGAGGACTGTCAAAAAGCCCACCCTGCAACATTTCAGCCAGTGGATTGCTTCAGCTTATGAATAGGACTGCATGTGCATTCCTGGAGGAGCTGTTATGTCTGGATCCCACTGCAGGCATGGAAAGATGTAAATAGGTTGCTTTTAAAATGTTACAGCTGGATGTAACAATTAGAGTTCTCAGACTGTACTTTCTAGAAATAGAAACTCCATTGCATTTTAGCTAATAGAATTATTTCTTTGCTTAGCCAGAAGTAGGGCTCCCATTGACTTCAACAATGTATTTTAAGATGTATTTTAATGTATTTATGTATTTCATCCAATGTGTCTTTAGGAGGATTTTTAAATCCTTATAAATAAATTGGTTTCCTATACTAACCATTTATATTCTCTTTTTTTTCCTGCCAGTTCCAAAATGGTTTCAATGGAGGAAATGTAAATGAATCATATCCCTCTCAGTTAGATGTGATCAGTAATGCACAGACTGCCACACATCTTCAGCCTCTTCATCATCCAAAAGAACCCAGATCCTTCTCAGATTTGGCATCTAGTGGATTTATGTGATTCAGATCTAGAGCTCCATCTGTGATTTTGTCTGGGCGTCAGGTTGCTCTGAGGAAAAGCTTGCTAAGTGTCTCCCTTTGAGCATCAGACTTGAACAGCTAAATGACATTTTGGGAATATGAGGTTGGTTGCACTATATACGGGTGGATATGTAATTCAAGACCTGGCTATTTAGAATGACAGGTGGAATGAAATCTTCCAATCAAAAGTATGCGTGTGCTGTTTTCCATCAGGCTGGCTGAGTCCTTGCAGTATGGATTACACACATACTACAGACTATGTCATGCTATACAACATAAGATAAGGCAAATGGTTTTGTTGTTTAGAAAATAATTGGGCACTTTACAAATAGCATTGATGGCACAAGGAAGGTGATTTCACACGTGGATTATTTCCAGACTTTATTTTTCAAAAAACTATTAAAAAGCTCTAAATTCGTGAGAATCGAAAGCACTTAATTTTAATGCATACTAAGCTCTGTAATCACTTATTTTGTATTTGAATCCTTTTGTTTCAAGTCTCCATTTCTAGCACTTTAATAGAAGGCTTAATACAAGGATATGATATGCAACTTCAGGTTTTCTATGAAACAGACCCCTTGCATTCCTCCTTTTCATGTCAACCTTAAGTGCCTCACAATTTAGCTACCTTGTTTCTGATGGGAGCTTATTTTAGCAAAACTCACTATAAATGTCATCTCTAGTATATGACCGTTTAGCTAACATAACAGTGCTACTGGCTGTGTCTTTTTTTCTTTCCCTCTACCAATTATTTGTTTGGAGAGTGTCTTAATTCATCTGTGGATTTGTTACACTATTATCAGGAGTTGTTAATGTTCTGAATTTAGTTCACCTAAAGAATTTGAGTTTATTCTATACTGCTTTTCTGCTTTCTTCAGGTAATACAGGGTATATTAAAAAAGCAGATTTTGCTGAGGGGGAGGAGCAGATCCTCAGGATTAGTTTTAGATTATTAATACTGAAAAACATGTGCCTTATCTTGTGTTAAAACGCTCATAATGTTCTTTAGAAATAATACAAGGCTGCTCTATGCAAATATTTTCATTAAAATGGATATTGAAAAGGATTGCATTTTCAATAAAAGGTGTAAAGGAGTCTCAATAGTGATTGGCATTTACATTATTTTGACTGCAATTTTCAATGTTAATAGTGGGGAAAGGGTCAGTTTGGTTTCAGTTTTATCCCTGGCAAATTGCACTGCAAAGAATAGAGAGGTTATTATTCTTGTGTATGTTGATCCATTTGAAAAGTTATGTGCAAAATATGAAATCGGGGAAAGAAAAAAATCATTAGAAAAATTCTTCTTGCAATAGGTTTTATTTTCAGGAAAAAATCCAAACTACACATATCCACTAAACATTCTGGGGTTTTGTTTTGCTTTTATCTGAGGACTGTAAAATTGCAGACACCAATGTTTGGTGCAAAATAATAATCTACGTGAAAATACAGAAGTGTGTATATGTTCAAGATATTTCATATTCTTGTGTGTTGTATAGTTCATATATAATAAAATGTCTTTGTAAAATATTTTAAACAGTTAATTTTAAAGTATTACATCGTTATGTGTTAAGAACAATTTTATTACATTTGTTATATATAATGTAAAATGGCAATTTAGCCATTTAGTTTGTTTGAAACAGGCAAAAGTAAATTGGCTCCCTCCAGAGAGTTGTTAATATTGTTTAATAAAGGACAATCACTTAAAATTGGAATCCTTTCATAGCTGAAACATGCTTTCTTTGAAGAAGAGCATATTTTCTTCCATTCTGTGTGATGTGATACATTAGGCCAAACTTCTAACTCAGTTACAACTTTTCAGATTAATAAATTCAGCAGTTCTTTTAAGTGAAATTAGCATATATGAAAGGGACATTAAGGAAGCAGTTACTATTCAGGAAAAGCCCATAAAGACATTGTGGGTTTTATTATAAGGTCGCTGCTTTTTTTCCCCCCCATGTTTTAGATTTTTTGTTTTCAGCACAAGACAATAGTAGCAAATTCAGTTGCTATCATTTGAATTAATCCTTGATTCTGTCTTTTTTTTAATTGAAGGTGATGTTTTAAGCCAATATCTGAAATGTCTTCCATATCTAGCTAGTGTGTCATGTTTGCATTTGAACTGGAAAATTAGAAAAATGCTGTAAAACCAGAAGGTTGAAAGGGATAATGTATTTGTTCCATCTTACAAACCATTATATACCCTGTTTATGAATTTAGTTAAACCAAATACATGTTGTCCTATCACTAAGTGCCAAGGATGCAGTGCTACAACTGTGCTGCCCTACTTAATGTAAACAATATAGTTGTTTATATGCATATCAGCGTATTTTGTGCATTACCTTATGCGTACAACGTTGACTGTATTAGTGCACTCTTGATCTGCACCAAACTGTACCTACAGTGCACAGGTGTTTCTGAATTGGATCTCTATTAGCCCTTCAGGTCTGTTATAAGGAAAATTATAACCCAGTGTTAGTCAGTATTACTGTCCATTTTTTTTTTACAAGTTTTCTTACCTTGTTTTTCTTTCCAGTTCTTCTCTCTCCTTCGCTATGCCTGCACATACCATGCAATACACCTCTTGCGTTAAGGTATGGTTCTGTAGCGCTCTTGCTCATCTCCACTAAAGTTTGTAAGGCATAATACATGGTAATAAAATATTCACTTGAATGTAGCTGAAATGTATGTTCTTTTACTACAAAAATGTTTGATTTCAGCAGTATACAAAAAATGTTATCATATGGTTACTAATATCTTTTGAGAGCTTGTCATCTAAAATAGTTTACAAAACTTGTTATTTACGTCACTGTGGACTTTGCACTTCTCTGAATATTAGATGCAAATACAATGTATATAATTTAGAGTGGTGAACAAATGTGTATTTGTCCATGAAATTAGTATTTTATACTTGCATGACAATGAGTTTATAAATAAAGTTTGTAAATAGCAAGCCACAACTAGTAGTTGGAAGGCTCTTATATTCATTACTTAGTCACAGTAAATTCACAGTTGAAAGTACTGAGGCAAGAACAGATTTCTGCATTGATGCTGCTGAAAAGAAGCATATTCTTTTTTGTGATCTGGAGCTGGCCACTGGTATTACATTACACTGGTATTTACTGTTTATTGCTACTTCATAGCGACATTAAGAAAACAATTAGTTTATTTCTAATAATATTTGCCAATATTACTGTTTCCTGTGTGCTCTGTTGGGTTTGCATGATAATCTTTTAAATTGTTTGTAATGCTAAATCAAATCTTTCACTGTAATTCCCTATGCAGTTTACTGAATTTACAACAGTTCTTCAGTTTAGTTTCATGATGGACAATAATTTAATTGGCTGGAACTACACCATTGTCTTGTAAAATGTATTAAGACAGATGTCTTATCCGGAGTCAATACTAGGCTATGAACCCTGTATGTCAGTCCTGTTGTTTACTGTTCTTGCACTGCACAAAGAGACATGCTAAGGTACAAGTATAATTCAACAAGACTGCAAATCTATAAAGTAACATCTGGAAATAATCAAGCAATAATATAAGCAACACTGATTATCCTTTTCTTTGTAGTCTGTTGCATTTGTTAAAAGTACAGCTTCAAGCCACGTATCAACCTGTTCCCATAGATATAGGACCTTAGTGTCCAATAGTATTTGAAGGAAGGAGTTACTTTGTTCTGGAGAAATCCATTTTCTTAATGATTTTTGAAGTTCTTTCTTCTTTGCTCTAATTCAGCATGAAAGTTAACAACCATGGTGATACCAAACCAGCAGTAGGGCACTGCATCAAAAGCTCAGGCAATCTGCTGGTAGAAATCATCATCTTACTCAAGGCTCTATCAGAGGGAAGCTTTTCCAGATAGGTATTTTGGAGATCTTCCCAGTGAGGAACCATCTCTTCCACTCACACACTTAAACTGAGAACTGTTTTATTCTCAGGTGAGAAGATTCAACCAAATATATGAAAACAAAGATGTGATCAGTCTTATGAAATAATGAGTTTTCTTCTTAATAACATGACTTTTCTATTCAATGTCCAACACACAATGTTATTAGTATTAAATAAAGCTATATGCACTTAGTTTTCTCCTTTGAGGAGAGGTCTCTCAACCTTAAACATTTTTATAAAATGTGCTGAACCTAACAGACTCTTATCTTCTCTTGAATCTGACCTGGAGGCAAGTAAAAGTGTAAGCAACACTGCTTATAACTTTTATTAATTACTAAATTAACTTCAAAATTAATAACTTCAACAGATAGTTTAACACATTTTGAAGGCTGTATATAATCATAAACATCCAGAGGTCTGAAATCTATAAAAATAAGTTTGAGAAGTTTCATTAATAAAAAAATAAATTATAACAACAGTAGAGGATGCCTGAGGGATGTTAGGACTAATTGGAATCCTTCATGCTGCATAACAGGAATAATAATAATAAATGTAAAAAGTTTCTCCTATTCTTACAGAATGTAAAACCATAACCAGCAAAAAGGAGAAAATTTGATCAAAAATTTTCAATCAGACTTCCCACAACACAGAGTAGTGGGCATCTGTTGATACATGGTATGAACCAGAAGAACTTGACTCCTTGTTAGTAAGAGCTAAATTAGAAGAAACTATGAAATTAATTTGTGACATTTGTCAGTAAAGTCTTGAGAGGGAGGTGTAGGAAGAGAAAGAATGGTTTCCCTCTCAGTGGACTTGAAAGATGTTTGAAGGTATTTGCATTATTTTCCAGTTTCTAAATCATAGTCCATGCTTTTTTAAAGAGCAAAATTTAAATCTTCAGAGTCCTTACTTGGCTGCCTTGATTATTCCATAACTGGAATCTGGCAATATCAAGCTACTTGACTACCAAGCCATATCAGGCATTTCCTGCATCTCTGTGGGCCCCAAGCCACTAAGTGTTTTCAGAACACACCAAGAAATTTTGTCTAACAGGGAGCAGCCAGAAAGCCTATCAAAAAGGAGCTAAGGTGCAAGCAAAGCAAGTAATCTCCATGCTCTACCTTGTTTGGAGTTTGGATGTGAAAGAAATTGTCTCCATAGTGCTTCATAGGATATCCTGACATGAAAAAGTCTCTCCTTTTAAGTCATTCCACTTGGAACAAGTAGTTCATGAATAACAGAGAGAGTGAGAGACCAAGGGATGTATCCTTTGGTCTAGGATCTAGGACATGCACTTGAGACAATTGGATTCTTCAGGAGCAGGTGCTGGATTCCCAGGATGGCCTATAGCCCAACAGTTAGGACATTCATTCAACTCTTCATCAGCATCTTTTTCACTCTCTTGAGGGGAAAAATGTAATCAATTTTGGATGGAAGTTTAGACATAAAAGCCTGCAAACAAAATAAAAAAACTAGCGTGACTGTCATACTTGGTTTTACATCTGCAGTAGGTGAAGGATCTCTGCAGCTGAAATATGTTACAAATGGCTTCATTGGAGAGTTTATTCTCTTTGATTTTAGCAGTCCATACTGACATCCTTGTTTTTTCAAGCACAAATATTGAAAGTTCTCATCAACATTATGATCATAACTGTCTCAAACATTTTTCTACAGAAGGTGCAAGTTGCTCTTCCAAGTTATAGATGGAACTGTAGAGTAAGTGCAGAATGACTTTCTGCCATTGGAGCTCCAAATACAATGCCAAGAGCTGGTCAGGACTCCCCAGTACTGCCAATTGCTATAAAAAATAGAACAGTCCTTTGTTTGCAGAAGTACCTAAAATTACTGAACGAAATGGTGAGGCCTTTGTGAGTCCCTGTGGGTGGTGGCAGCAGTGCTGTGCAACGTGCACATGCACGCACGCAGAGCAGCCTGTGATCATGAAGGCACATGATTGTGTGCCAAAGAATGTTTTAATTATACTGGCATCTAATCAAAACTTGAAAGGCTAATAAGAGCCTGTGACACCTCGTTCACTGTAAAAAGAGGGATCTGTGTTAAACTTCAGACCTGGACTTGTATTCAGTACATAAACTTTTATGTACTTAGCTTTATGGCTCAAATCTACTTTCAGTCCCTCAATAGTTCTTAATAAAATAAATAAAAGGAAGTTCTCAGGCAAAGAAAAGTTTTCCTAACTTTGTATTTCAATTTTAATACTGCAAAGTAAAATAACAATCATAGGACCTTCGGACCAAGAATATTATTATTAAGCAGCAAAAATGTGGAAATGATCAGTTTAAAGAATGTACATAAACCTCATCAAATGCTTCTAAGCTCTGACCTTTCCCCTCAAATATAACTTTGTAAAGTGACTTTGTCAAGTTTGTTCCATTCCTTCCCTTTTTTGCAGATATCTAAAACCAGCATTTAAAATATTTCTTGTTACAAATGAGAAAGATACAGATATTCTGACTCAGCTGTGACTTCAAAATTTGTGGAAGTTCAAAGTATTTTGACATCAGCATGCCTGTGCTAGAATCTGGACAAAAGTGAAATATGTGGCAAAAGATCTAGATCTGAGTGGATCTACCACTGAACATTTTTCATTGCTTTTATTTGTTTTTAGAACTAGGGTATTTTTGTATTAATGGACCCACCTACCTACTCTCAAGGGTCCTATAAATCTTACGGAACATGTTGCAGTAGATATCAGTAGAATGAAACTAATCTGAGCTTATTGTTTAGATATTATCAATGTAGTTTTCTGTCTCTGCTGCTTCTGCATGAAGACAACTGTGTAGCTTCTGCAGTAAGGGCTGGAATATACTGTGAGAATGTCTTGAAATCACTTTGACAGACGGCAAAGGAAGGTGAAGAATTTAGCCTGTGGGAGTGTGTAGAGCAAGAACAGTTGCTTCATGGCTGGAGCAGTCACCCATTTCGTCAGGGAACAAGGTACCCAAACTCCTGCAGCAGCACTGCACAGTAGCTGAAGTCACTAGTAGGATACACAAAGGACAAATATGGCTCAAAATTGCTGCCAAGACTCTTAACTCCTGTACAGGCCGTGCAGGGAGATCTGTAGTGCTAAGTGCTCTTCACACCACAGGGCTCAGAGCCAACTGTAAGCTCCTAGACCAGACTTGTCTGACTGGTGACTCCCTCTTACACAACAGCCTGGTGGTTCTAGGATGAGCCTTCTGCCAGGGCTCACTGGCAGCAGGAAGGACTGCATTCAAATGTGGATCCTTGCAACAAATACACCAGCTGAGTTTCCACCCAAGAACTTGGAATAACTGATCTGAATTATTCGATGTTCGAAATGACTGACTCCCATGCTAACAGACACAGATCACCTAGCAGTTTTTATCTAAGGGGGAAGGGGGGCGGTGAGAAAGAAAATTCCAGCAAGTTGGTTAGACAGGATGATTTATAACATCTAATGCCTAAAGCAAATACCACACTATTTTAGAATCTGTTTTCCTCTTATGTGGCAACTGCTAGGTCAACTCTAGTCCACTTTGAGATACCACGTAAGCAGCAGCCCTCAATCAATAAAATCTGTTGGGTAACATGACCCAATTTGAACAGCTGCTAAGTGGCTTATCTGCTTTTTGTAGCTTTTTCAAACTTTGCTACCATTCTTTGCAACTTCTCATTGCTCTTTCTTCCTTGTTCTGGCAGCTGCTATCTTTACCTGTGGCATGGTGGTGGTTCCTGCTACAGCAGCTCAGAGCACTGAAAATAACACAGATAACTAACATACATGTTTTTGTGTGTTAGCTTAAACAGCTTTTCCTGCTCTGCAGCATAAAGGGGATTGTTGCATATCAACCCTCTATTCTGCTTTAGCAGAGATTGAGTTGTGCTGGTTTTTTTTGTTTTTTTCTAGTCCTTGACTATCAATCTTACAGCAGACTTGGCAAGTAGAATACCTGTCTTGGGACTGTCCCTTGTCTTCATTCTTCCTCCTCTGCCCCCTGCATGTTGAGAACATGGCAATAGTTCTGCTCTCTCTTTTCCAGTTGTTTCTGAGTCACATCTTCCCTCACAGCAATCTTTCTCAACACTTTGGTCTGTCAGTCTTCATGCAGCTCCAAGTCAGTTCTCCTGCCCAGGAGAAATCAAGCCACTGCCAGCAGTGAGAGGTAGGTAGCAATTCTCTGGCTAAGATAAACATACCCAGCCAGGTATCACAGCCCACTCATGTTCCCTTGTCACTCCTCACATTAGAGGAATGGAACTTGTACAAACTTCTTCCACCCATTACGTCTTTGGAGCCTTTTATAACTTCCTAGTTGTAACCTAAAACTTGAGAAACACTTATTTAAAAACTGCATGCAATAAATGATGAAGGACCCTTCTTCCATCCCTCAAGAGCTAGTATTTGACCTTTCATTTACCATACTATATTTTTAGTGGTATAATTTCAGATAAAATTATCTGCACTCAGCTTCTTAAATCATGCATGAAATGCTTTTTCAGTGCCACATTAACAACTAGCTGCTCAGCTTGCTAGAATTAGAAACCAGATATGTTTTTCTATTTACAATAAAAAATCAGACTGTGGTTTTAGTGTAGATTGCTATAGTAAAGAGGAAAGGTCCCTTTGGTGTTCTTTAATTTATGACACACTGTAAAATGTCCAGGCACATTTTGCCTAGTAGCAGAAGGAGAAAAAATAGTAACTCTTGGCTGGAGATTAAAAAAGTCTCACACACCATTAATGTATTTTGAGATCCTCCACATTTGGGAGCAAATCAGCTACTTATCTGCTTCTGGGATCATACTAATTTGTAACCACAGTGCAGGCTCTGTGGCTTTCAAGATTTTTTTTGTCAGTCTGCCTAAATAAAATCATTCACGTCAGATGAATGTCAGTATAGTGCCATTAAGATCACATTAAAGAGATCTTTAGGCTAACATTTTTGGCCTTGCATGATAAATTGCATCCTGTTCTGATTTTTCTGATTCTCAATGTCTCAAAGCCTTTTTAAGCACTAGGAACTAAAACTAGTCAAGTGCTGTGAATTACAGCTATATTGTGCTCTTTACCCTGTTCATGAAAAGTCTTGTCATCATTCTGCTGAGTGTTTCCTGGGGAGCTGCATAAACAACTATGACCTATAATTTTCTATAGCTTGTGATCAAACTGTTCAATCTCTGCTTAATAGTCAGGAACTTTCAAAATGGCTATTTCACTGCAGAGCTTGTAGTAAAAGTACATCATCTGATTAACTTCAATCAACTGCATCAGTAAACAGAGACATTTCTAATAGATCACAGAATGGTACAAAGATGTCTTACATCATCTCCTTGCACTGACAGAACAGGATTCCTCATTGTTGTAGAAAAGCTTCTTCTGTGTGACTAGGGTTACTGTGGTACATCTTATTCATACAAGAAAACTAGTAGGCCTGTAAAAACTCTCCCTGTGAGAAGGATTTCCCTTCATTTGTCCTCTATTTTTCTTCACTTCATTTCTTCCTTCTAGTGTCTATATAATTATCTCAAGAAACTGCCTTCCAGAGAGGCACACAACAAAATATTTCTTGATGTTTCCCCTTAGTCAATTTGAACAGTGTATTTAGGAACTGGCACTTCCATACACCACACTATAAAATAATTTGCATGAAGAGAAAAGTAAAAAGAAATAGAATGATCCAGCAGAAGTGACAGGTGACCAGCTATTATTTTTTTCTTGACAAGATAATTCTTCAATAAAAACCTCCCCTTGTAACACAAGCCCGTTGTTTTTATCGTGGTTTGAAATCCTTTTCTTTCAACAAACTGGGTTTTTAGGGGATTTGGGGTTTTGGGTTTCTTTTCCTCAAAGTGAATGTAGTCTATTACATCAGTGCTGAACAAAGAGACAGCAGTTGAAGTGGTTGTTCATGATATTGGAGGCATACATATATGGGAAAATCTTGCCTCCTTCTTTATATCAGGTAATTCCTTATGCATGCAAGATTTATATTGGTTTGATTTTGTTGAACATTATGTTGAAAACTCATGTCAAATGCCTGTACAATGTCGCTTTCTCCACCACTAAGAATTCCTTGATTTCTTCGTACTTTGGAAGAGTTGACAGTCTGCATTTCCCAAACAATTGAGATAAAAAGGTGAGGGAGATCTGTTCTGGCTGAAGAGGATGCAACAAGGAGCTGCATAAAACTGTGGAAGAAAGACCAAAATATTAAGGAAGCTTGGGGGAGTAGTAGGACATCCAGTGATGGTCCTTTGGGGGTTAGTTAGAGGTGCCATCATGTAATACACTCAGACCTAGACGGAGCTAGCTTGTACTCTGCAAACAATTTATATGACTTACTGGATTTCTCCCATCTTTTATTCATGACTCTGCTTGGTCCATGACTGAGGCCTTTCATGCTGTGGGAAAAACACATGTGCACAGCTCAAGAGTGGATGCCTGCTGGTGTGCTTTTAAAGGGCTCATAGCTGCCTGCCAAATTGCTTTTTCTTTTTGGTTTCATGTGTTTTCGAAATTCATGCAAAACTTTTGGAAACACACAAACATTTCAAAATCCATCCAGAAGAATTGGAAAAGGAAGGTGTTTACTCCCTAGCTGACAGCCTTTTTGTGTCATATCTCAGCCTGCAGCAGGTGTTCTCAGCTATCATCGAGATGCTTTCACAGGAGCTGGACATACATATTCCTTTGCTCATGATATTCGTTTACCTTATGGAACTTGTCAAATTGCAGTATAAATTATTTGAGCTTCTCTGCAAAAACTGCAGGGAAATCCTATATTTGCCATTTCTAAATATTTCTAACAATGTTTTGTGGAATCCTTTTGGCTTATGGGAGAAACAAAAAAGATAAGTACAGATTTACCCACTCACTTTCTGTCTTCCCCTCTATCCCTGTCAGTGCCTGTACCCTGATTGTTCTTCCTCACCTGGAGGCCCAGTCACAGTGGATTTAGTTCAGTCTGCAAAGTAAGAAAATTACCTTGTTTAAAGTTGACAGGTGAGTTTAGAAGTGGCCTACCTTACTTAGGAACTCTGTGCCTCAGGATAGAGATCACTTCTGCTTGTTCATGTGGAAAAATACAGAACATATATGCAAAAATAACTGTACTGTCCATATGCACCTTAAACAATTCTGGCAGTCTCTGGCTCTGAATGTCACCTCTGGGTCTCCTAAATTTTTTCCCATCCTAGCAGGAATGGTTACTGCCTCTGAAGCTGGAGCCGATTGTCATTAATGCAAAATAGGGAAAAGCTCTTATGCCTGTTTTAAAAATCAATATTTATAGCTTTGAAAACACTGAGTGTGGGGTTTTTTAAGCCTTTGTTTTCTGACCTATGCTACAACAATTCTGGCATCAAAGAAGGGAAGAGAGAAAATAATGACAATAGAGCAAAACCACAGATCTTTCCACATTTCAGTCCTGCCACTAATTGGCATATGTTTTTCATAAATGATGTTATACTATTTGAAGAGGTTGAGGCAATAGAACAAAAAATGTAGCTTATTTTCTAAACACCTTTGGAAGATTATCTTTTCTCCAGGTGGAGAAATCAGCTTTTGTGTTGTTCCTCCTTTCTATTTAATTTTTTCCTCAGACATTTAGCCTGTCCTTGGCATCTGTGTAGTTTCAGAGAACGTAATCGCTGTGCTTTGCTGAGAAATTGAAACCTTTGCAATCTACTGACACAGCAATTAACAATCTACTGACACAGTCTTACTGGTATGCATCTTTTCCTCCTCGCTCAGCGATAATGTCATCATCCATTTTGCTCTTAACTTGGAGTAATGAAAAGTGACTATTTGAAACACTTCACTGTTGGAAATGGAACAGATCTGTTACCAGAGGTAATGCTAGATGTAGCTTTATTCTGTATTTTCCAGAATATCAAGAGCATGACTAGAGTGTAAGGTCAAGATCAGCCATTTAATTACTCAGAGTATACATAGCTAGTGGTTACACAATTAAATCTTGAAATTCTGAACTCTTAAATTCAATCTCCTACGCACGTCAATGAATGACACACTGGAAGATATTCAAGGACTAAAACACAGACATCTAGTGCCATTTAGCTATAGGCTATCCAAAATATCTACATAAGCAATTCCACAACTTCTACAGAAGCAGCTGGTAGGCCCGGGGAGATTGGTGCCTATTCCAGATATAGGAATCACCACCACATTGAGGCATCTGCATGTTGTTGAGAAGCACTTAGAAGGAAAAAAGTTAATAAATAATTACATTCTTTTTACATTCTGGCATGATCAGCATGTGGATTTACTTAACATGTTAATAGGCAATCAGTTTGATTTACATACCATCTCACAAACATGGAAATCAGGAGAGCAAAATTTGATTTCTTATTAGTAATTTCTTATCTTTCTAATCCAGGTCACAGTCTTTTTGTGCTCATAACTGGTCAATGTTGTTGCAATAAAACTTTTTAAATTTGGAAAGACTTCATTGTACCACCACAGCATCTGGAATGCAGAAGCAACTTATATTTTTATGTACAAGAAACTGCCAATCTCCTCTCACTAAAGAAAATGCATAACTTATGTCCACATGTGACCCCATGAAAGCGCGTCTGTTCTGGCCTCCAGTGCTCAGCCTTCAATATAAACTCCTTCTATCAATTATCCAACACACTCAGCTAGCTTGCATCCTGCTTCTAAGTATTCTGCAAGCAGAATCCTTGGGAATCATCCATTTGTTGCTGCCAGTGGCATTTTGCCTGCTCCCCTCTCTGTGACAGGGGATATGAAAGTCGACCAGAAAGCTTTTACAGTGACAGGGATGCCGGCTGTCTGCCAGTACCAGTGGGTGTTACAGCAATCAGTGCAGGCTGCCTTAGGCAGGCATGAAAGCCAGATACAGTGATCCCAGCACTTGAGCTCTGCTGGAACTGCTGGCACTCAGCTTAGTTTTCTATGCTTACTCTTATTTCTTCAGATCTCTGGCCTGGTGTGGAGGAAGAACATTTTTTAAGAGGTATTTTTCAAGCAAGGTCTTTTAAAGCTGATTGTGATCCCTTAAGGATATGTCTTGCATGTTTCTGGGTAGCATCAGCTAGCTGGGACAGTGCTGGATATTTTTCATAGATGATGCATCCAGTTCTCCAATAGAAGTTCTGCCATAACTGTTCCCCTCTTATCTCCTATTTCTCATTCTGGAGAGACTTTCTGTTTGCAGATGAGGTAATTGGCTAAAGACAAGCTTGATGACAGGGCCAAAAATTCTGTGGACAATTCTTCACAGTTTTACAAACTAACTGATCTATGACTCAAAGAATTCTGAGAACTATGTGAAAAGACTCACCTGGGACATGTTCAGAATGTAAACCCTCATATTAGCTGTTGCTAGTGATTAAATCATTCAGACTATCTATCCAAGAGAAGACTTTAAATAAAGCTAAAATATGAGCAGAGAGGTTTCAAAGACTGTACTGGGAATCTCCACTATGAAGTGAATATGCTGAGAACTATCTTTTGCCAAGGTCTGGGTTGCTAGGGGAATCAGGAGTTTTAGATAGATAGATAGACAGATAGATAGATAGATACACAGATACATACATACATACATACATACCCAAATACATAGATATATAGGAACCAAATTACCACTGAAATCATCTTGTTAGAATAGTTGAAGTAAGAATCAACAAAAAAAATTGTATGTTATCGAGTTCTAATCTTTAGAAAACCCTCCTATCACTTCTTCCAATAAATCTGCTCTTTTTATAGATTTCCTCCTGGCCAAATGTCTGTATTGTCAATAAAAGAGGTATTTTATTTTTAAAACACATGCAATTTACTTTATGCTTTAAATTGCCTTTGAAAAAGTTTGGCTTCAAAGAAATGCATAACAATTATCCCACACCCATGAAGTGAATAATAACTTCACTTTCTCTGAAAAGCAGTGGTACAGCATTTTTCTTTGGCTTTTTGCCAAATGCAGAGGCATTCATTAAAGTTTTACTGCATTTTTCTTTATAAACACTGTCTGATTTACCTGAAATACCAACATGATCTTTTCCAGAAAGGTAATTTATATAAGGATTTTTTTCTGTACAACATGCTTTGCTTGGGGATAACTGTAATTTGAAGTCATAGAGCCACTCGTGCCAGACTCTAAACATTGCAGAACATTGTAGATGTGTTCTGACACCTGGGTCCCAACAGATGCCAGGTATGGCAGGTCTTCAGACTCCTTCCTTCTGTGTAGTGTAATTATAGCATTATATTTTGCTTTATTCCCTTGATCCATTTAGTAGTCTTTCCCTATTGCTTTGATTAGTTTTGGGGAAGCCCCCTTTCCCACTTGAGTCTATGTTTATCGTGATTTATTACGTTTAATTGGATTCTGCTGTATGCAGAGACCCACTGAATTATATTGAGGAAGAAAAGAATATACACAATGTCACATCAGACAAAGTGCTAGCATGATTTAATTTAGTTTCATAGTCTTCTTTTAGGTACCAAAAAGGGAACTAGAATGTATGGTCACTTCCTCTGCTTACTGCAGTGGAAGAAGTGTACTTTGTCCACAAACAGGAAAAATGATCCTTACGGGCCCCTTCCAACTTGACACACTCTATTGTTCTATGATCTCCTGCATCCACGTAATTTTCAGTCCCAGGCTAAAATAAAATGTAAAGTAATAAATGTAAATTAAGTTTGGGGTCCCATTACATACACTTCATTTTTTTGCTATACATTTCCTGGATTTTCTGGCTTCACAAATGTGTCAAAATAGACTCAAAGAAATGTAACTTCTTTGATGTACTCACAGAAGACCTCGGTCCATTCTCTCCTGGCACAGTCAGGCGCAGTCCTAGAAGCTGATAGAGATGGACTTTTCTGATTTGAACATGGACAAAGAGTGAGCTTCCATGGAAAAGGTTTCTTGTTTTCTTTTATTGCCTTTGCAGTGGCAGATTTTGTTCCAAAGTGATCCATTCACCTTCTCCCATAAGTAAGACTAGATCTTGATGGAAATGGAGAACCTGCACTCTTGGTTGCTCACTTGTGAAGCACTGAGTCAGGTAATAGGCCTGGCCCAAAGCAGGGGAGATTACCCCAGTGATAAAATGTAACTCCTCTCTAGATTCCCTCCTCAAATTTGCATCCCTTTCATTTAATTAAAGTTGGGTTAAAAAAAAGTTTTCATATTCTGCTTATGCAGACCTCAGCATATGAGACTATTTTATTGAGCATTTAAAACCTCTTTTGATTTACAGATTCATGGATGAATCAGAATGATCTGTGCCAGCTAGTCTGCATGACCATTATTTAGTTCTGTCTTGACTCACACAATTGAAAAAGTGCAACAGAAACAACAGCAGACTGAAAGGGTGTGGAGTCAGCACCAGCCTAATTTTAGAATATACTTGTGAGCCTGAGTCCTTCAATTATTATTATCAGCAAAGATCTCAGCCTGCAGTCAAGTGCAGTCTGGAGAGTGATTCAGACACTGGAGTCTGGTCTAGTGTAAACAGAAAGGCTCTCTGATATAATTTGAGAAGGACTTCCAGGTCACTGACACTAGATCTTTGGTGGTAAAGGAATATGCTCATATCATCCCATACCCGAAGTTATCAAGCACCACTGCATTTTTCTGATAGTTAGGACAAATTTTCTAACTACTGGCCTACCTGTGGTTGTGTAATGATCATTTATTCTCCAAAGCAGGAAAATCTAGATCACACACTAATGGAACAATGGGACCTACAAGCCTGCTCCTCACACAGTGCAGTCCCATAAGCCCAGATCACTTCTGTTTTGACTACTACCTATGTTTCAGGCTCTTACCTGACATTTGTTCTGGATGCTGTACTACAATTGCCTTGAGCTGCTTAGAGCAAGCATACTTGATCAAAACAGTGGAAAACTGTGCCTTTGACTTGTATTTTCTTTCCCCTTGTTGCTTCATTCTTCAAACTTTCTTTGTTCTGGCTGGTGACCATAATAACTATGTATGTCACTTTATGCTGTAGATAATGTTTGCACAATTATATAGCTTGTGTAACATTATGATCATCATCACATCTATGCTGCTCTTCTGACTGTTCCAGATAATTAGATTTACTTCCATGTACAAACAGGGTACTGACTTATTTTGGAAAACACTTGGGAGCACCAGGCTTTTTTGTTTGTTTTGATTATTTTTATTCTGTTGTGGAAGTCCCATTCCAGAAATCAATCTGACAACCTTTTTTAAACCCAGATATTTGTAAAGCCTAGAAATATTTTCTGTCTTGATCTATTCTTGAAAATCTGAAGTTCTATAAATTTTTCCCTAAGTGTTTTAACTAATAACTTTCTTGTGAGAAAAAAAGGCACAGAGCATGTCCAGCACTTTTCATGTCGCAGAAGATAAATATATTTTCCAAATATAATAATTCTTTTACTATTTTAGTATCTCTAAAGCAGGAATAAAGTGAAAGTTTTGAATCGATCTTTCCAGTGACAGCTGAAGATGGCTAACTGTCAAAATCGACAATAAAATAAAGGGAACATGACCAAGGCCATTCTGAAACATTCTTTAAAAGTGCATTTTTGCAGTTATTCTGTTTCATTCTCTTTGTGGTTTTCATACCTTGAAATATTATACCAGTTGTTATATTCTTAAAGAAGATGTTTGAAGAATGGTTCACAGTCCATTTATTGTTATTCTGTACAGAGATGTGATGAAATCTATGTACTCTGCACCACAGGCATAATGTAAAGCAGATGGTTTTTCCTCAAGCAACAAGTACATTAAAATCAGAACTATAATACAATGTATATAGTGCTTCTAGATTAAAGCTCTTGCATGCCAGATTTGTAGCTTTGATTCTTTCTGATTTTAGCACTTAGCAGGATTTATCCCAGTGATTCTGCCCTTGGGCCAAAGTGAATCAGCTTTTATCTAGGATGATCATATATTGGCTAAGCCTTGTAGCTTTTATTTCAATAAACACGTAGCTTTAACCTACCACTACGTGTACATAAAACATTATAATTCAAACTTGCACACAACACTATGGACAAACCAGAATCCATTAGAGTTCAAAATGTGGTTCATTTGCAGTAAGAACAGTTCTAATTTGTGTCCTTTTAATTTTTCTGATTGCCTTTTAGTCAGCTTTCTTATAATCAAATTCATGCTTGCCCAAGGTTAAGCTTATTGTGGGCACAATAAAAAAGCATCTTCAGACTCCTGTCTTCAGAGTGAAAAGTCTTCATCAATTTGCAGTTTCTTGCTAGAAAGTGATATAGTCTTGTGTGCAAAGTGACTCTCTGATTTTCTTATCTTTTTTGGTAGCATGAGAAGCAACTTTCAAAAAATGTTTCTGTATCAGTTAGGCTTATTTTCTTAAACGTCTTTGTTTCTCAAGATTTTCAGGGCTTTGCTCATGTTTCAAAAGATTTAATTTCTTAAACCTGGAGTTATTATTCTTTCCCAACTCTCTAAAAATGCATTTTGAACTTTGAAAGTGGTCAAGTAGATCCTCTTGTCCAAAATGTACTTTTACTACTGTTCAAGGGCAAAAGCAAAAATCTGTGTCTAAGGCTCCTACCTGTGATGCTTGCAAGATATATATTATTTTCAGAATTAACTTCGTAGCCCCACCCCCCTTTGGTCATCAAGGCACATGGTGTGACACAGACAAAAGCAAAAGGGTGAGTTGCAATCTGCTCTAGAACATTCTGATTTTCTCAGCACATGGGAAAATTTTGCAGGGTCATATTCAGACTGAAGTTGGAGGACAGAGGGTCATAAGCAGTACTTTCCACGAGTGATGTTTTTCAGTAGTTCTTTCAAAGCATACCGAGATCTGTGGGAATACAGGCTTGTTTTGCTTGGGAAGATATTTACAGAAACTGAAGATAGAAGAGAATGAGTATCAGACATGCCGTCCAAAAATTTAACTGATTAGTTCCATAACAATTAAAAATAATTCCCTCTCACTCCAAATTGATTTTATATATCTCTTGCCTAGACTGCTCAAAGAGGCAGGCTGAGTCTGACCTACACTCTGTGGCATTGATTATATCCATCCTTTTCACAGATTTAACTCATTAATTCAACTGAGCAGTCCCACAGAGAAGCTCTCAGTAGGAGAAATAACATCTACATAGGCCTGGGTGATTCAAGATCAGGTGAAAAAATTGTTTCAGTCAGTTCACTATGTTGAAGACTGTATTTTACTGAGGCAGGAGTCCTGTACCTGTTTGCACAGGGATGTGCACTGCTCCTGCCCTTCAGCCATCCCTCTCCTTGCCACCAGCTTTGTAGATCTGCTTAGATTCACTACAGAGTGTTATTTCCAAAACTGAAACATTAGCTCCTCAACGAGACTACCTCAGGCACTGTGCAAAAGAGATATGCAATCCTTTATACAAACAAATTAGAGGGGTTTTCCCTCCTGCCTTTTTCTCCTGCATGTAAAGCAGAGGCCCATTTATCATTTCCTGTAAGTCTGGCAGCTCTTGACTCAGAGCAAAATAATTTACACTAATAAAGAAAGAAAGCTAGGCTTTCTCTCTATAGTGCAGACTTTTTTCTGACTGGTTCAAATTCAAACACAAGCAGAATAAGGTTGTCAATGAGTGTTAATGTAACTCTTAAAAAAGTCCAACCCATAAAAAGTGCAGAAGGTGCAGAGAAAGCAGTCTTCTTATGCTTTGTAGTTTGATGCTAAGATCATGCAGCATGTGACTTAGAGCAAGTTCATTTCCTGCAGCCTCTAAAGATGCTCAGCAGGTCTGCTGCAGGTCTGTAACAGGTGTCAACACGTTAAATAAAAAAAGTACACGTATTTGAAACAATTTGTATATTTTACATGTTAATTTAGCCTGGGTGACTTTGTTCCCTCAGACATTCCCACAGCAAGGACTCCTAACCTGTCCTTCAGGTGAATATTCCTAGGGGTGAGATCTAAATTCACAGTCCTGAATGCTGAATTCTGCCTGTGTGCTGAGACAGCCCACAGAGCCCCTAATGACAGTGGGGGCCGTACTAGTACGTGGAACTGAAACTGCTGCTTCATTTCTCCAAGAAAACAGACCAGTAGATCTTTATTCAGGACAATGAAACCTTTGGGTTATTACTGATCTGGGCTGCCTCTAGCCAGCTACAAAAAGATGAAAGATGCTGTCTTGCAGTACTTACCTACTGAAACCTTCCAGCTCTGGGTTGAAATATGATCAGTTTTAATCACTATATTGTTAGAACTTGTTCACCCTGCCACAATTAATGAAATGAGAATGCATCTGCACAGCAAATTGTTTGATCATTATTTAATTTTAAATGGGGGATATAAAATTACTGCAGTGCAGATCCTCCCTTATTTTTTTAGTTGAAGAACTCATTGTTCTCTGTGAGATTAACAATGACACTCCCATATTTTGTCAACATTTTCTTCTCCAGTTGGAAGGTGGTGTTTTCTGTGACGACTGCTAAGAATTCTATTAATCTACATTGAGCATTAAGTTTCAAAGGAGTAATAACAGCTAGGGTGATTAATATCTGCCTGTACTAATAAATCCCATGTCTGATGTTATTTTAGCCAAAAAGTATTCTCTTTTAATGTATGGAGTTCACTTCACACAGAGATTTCACCTAAATTTTAAAATCTAAGGTAAAATGTAGGATTATCTATTTTGATCGTTTGGAGGGGTTTTTTTTATGCCATGTACAGTTTGCTTCCAAACAATTCAGAAATATGAATTTTGGACATAATTATCTGTTTAGTTAAAAGCTATACTACATAATAAATATTTTTTTTTTACTTTTCAAAATATCAACAGCTGTCGAAATTAGCTCAGTCATCCTTTCAACATAAGAATAATTTTTGAAAGAAAAAATCAGAAGAAAACAGAGATAAATACAGAGTAAAGCTCTCAATCTAAGAAGAAAAAATATAATGCAAAATATGCTTGTTACAGAGGTTACATTTGAGACTATGACGGTCTGATTGTCTGTAAGTGGTAGGTATGCCTTTTCTTATTCAGATTTATATAAGTCAAAGGTAATCCCCGTGCAAATAAGGATATTCTAGAGAGGAGTAAAGTTCAAGTGATATTTGCCAATTTTATGTTATACATATATATCTATATATACATCTATAACTATATAGTCACAGCTGTCATTTTGCTGAAAAACATTAATGTAGGTTATTTTAATTTTATCCCACCATGCAGGCAATGCAATGATTCTATGGGGTTTCATTTGGAAATATGCTGTGGTTTAGTGCTGAGTTTACTTACTTTTTGTTTAAATTCCCTTTTCATTTTTTCACTATGTAGTTATACATATATTTAAATTACAGAACAGTTTCATTATGGTGGCTCCTATACTTAAGGAAAATAAGGATAAATAAAGCTCTAAATAAAATAAAACCATATGTCAAGTATGAATGTTTTGAACCTTTGCAACAACAGAGGAAGTGAAATGTGAATCCTTTCCTGTGAAAACAATTGGGGAAAGTATGAAATCTGGGAACTGGCTGGATTCTGCACTCTGTTTGTTTACCAGATCCTACACATAACTACACCAGCTTATGCAATGCACTGCCGTGTGTTACCTGTCGGCACCCTCACAGAGAAGGCTTTCAGGGAGGAAGTAATTAAAAAAAAAAATTTAAAAGTCTCCAGTTCACACACAAAATCATCCTTTTCTTATGGAAACTAAAGTTTGCCCCACAACTTTGGTGAAGAGCAGCTGTAGTTACTGGGACTGGAAGATCATGGAAGCATCCTGACTGCAGCCTTAGAGAAAATTGGAGATGTTTGGGGAATAATCTGAGGCAGACCAGCACAGGTGTGGTGCCTGGCCAGAGCCAGGAAAGGCCCTGGAGAGGGAGACTGAGAGAAAAACCTGGGTTTGGACAAGGTGCTCACAGGATGGACTGGGACCTGTCAGGATGGGACCAGAGCTGCAGGTCAAAAGAGGAGGGCTAGTTTAAGGGCCAGGTGAAGGGTTGGTTTGCAAGAGGTGAAACAAAGGAAGATAGACATAGAAGAAAACACACATTTTAGAAAGAGTAGGGATTACTCTGTGTTAACGCACCCCAAGTGGGGTGGATCCAGAGCCTGGATTAACACTGTGGGTCTCAAGCAGAATTTGAGTGGTGAATGCAGCACTGAGGCACCAAACATGAGCACACAGCTGCTGCAGAAGCCTGCGGACACATAAACACCAGAGATGCTTTCCTCTTTTGCCACATTTCCCTGGGGCCAGGGCTCACATCTCAGCACATCACCAGAACGGGCCCATTTCTGACAGGGCCGAGCAGCTGGGGATGCAGGCATTCCTCTTCCTAAATCCCTGACGGGTCATGACTGGAGAGGCATTTGCAAGGCACGCTGAACACACTCGTGACTGACACGTCCCTTTAAACATTGCCACAGCAGAGGGGCCCCTTGGCAGCGCTCTCTTGCTTGCTGATGGGGCTAAAGCACTTACCCGAGCTGCAGAAAAGCACCTCTGTTTCCCCAGCAGTTATCTTCAGGATCTGGGAACCCAGCCTAGACCTACACTTAGCTTTCTTAGTCAGGCCAGCAGGAAAGCTGTGTTTCCTGGAAAAGGAAAGTTTGCATCCAGTTTGTAGGAGTAAGTGTCCCTCACCTGGAGCAGTGTGTGGTACAGATCTGGAGGAATCTGCACATCTACACCACGGTGGAGACAGGGAGGAGGATGCTCTTGTGGAATGGAGGGTGAACCATGACAACATGGCCTGCGAATATTGCTGTAGGGTCATCTTCTCTGCAGTCTGCCAGGGCCCCCCAGCCCAGTGCAGGTGCAGATTAACATTGAAAAGACCTTTAGTTAGTCAGAGCATGGTTGTATTGGCTGGGGCAGACCTTGGCAGCAAAGGCAAAGGTGTGGTTGTGTGCCCTACCTGCTATTCTGTCCCATGCAAGCCAATTCCTACTGCAATGTATTTTTACAGTACAAGGACCAAGAAAATCTGACCGGCACTTTGCACAATGCTGCTTTATAGCTTCAACCTTTAAGACTAATTTGCTTTTTTATCTCTTTTATATTGATTTTACTCCCTTCAGTGGCACGCCATAAATGATAGCATCCAAATATTTATTACACACATATCTTTGTTTTATGTCAATGCATGATTACAAGTAACAGAAGGCAATAAAAAAAGAATAGTGTGAGAAGCATTGTGTGTACAATCACTGCAATAGCTGCTTGATTATAAGTATGTGCTTTACTTCACCACGTATAAATGCAGTCTACATTTCACCACGTGCTGTGGTCTTTAATAACCTGTGTCCTCAGGTTGATTCCTCTAGGTCTGAATTTCTGTACATGGTCTTGAGTCAGGGTTTTCTTCATGGCCAGACTCCTCTCCATGTGCCACATGCCTGCAGATGTGTCCCCAGGCATACCTGGAGCCCATGATCTGGGGTGTCTGCCCCAGCATGCTTGGGGTTGAACAGTGCCAGGCATAGCCAGGCAAGCTGCCTGGGAGACATGGCTGCGGTGGGAGGACTTCTCAATGCCAATTAAAGGTGGTTAAGCACCACCTCTATTCTGATACTCCCCCTCATATCTTTCTGTACATTCAGGGTCCTCAAAAAATGACTTAAGACACAAACACTGTGATCCTTCTCAATATGAATCCTAGTTCTGTTGTTGCTGTTGCAATCCCACAGAATCAGCACCCATCACACACCCCGACATCATTTCCCCTCTAATTCCTTTTCTTTTTTCACCTATATCTCCATTTACTACTTCTGTGTGTGTCTTCTGTGTGTGTCTATCAGACAGTATACACAATAGAAAAAAAACAAAGACTGTGGAATTCCGTTCTTTTATTTATTCAATAACTTTCTGGAAGGGAAATATTTTTATAGGTAGGAAATCTTCCTTAAAGAAATATGAAATGAATAAAGATTCAGTTATCAAGTAAGAAATCAAAACCTGTTACAATAATCCATAAAACCCGAAAACTTCTGGGGTGGTATAATACATTTTTATTGTATTTACTATGGTATAACACATAACTCTTTTAATAACATAGGAGTGACTCAAATCAAACTGAGCAGAAAGTCCACCTATGTTTTTTAAGGGTCTTTGAAAAGATACATAAAAGCCTGACTGTATGAGATGTCTGTAATCCATTGACAAAACAAAAATACAGCGAAAGTGTGTGCCTCTGAGAAACACTGTATACACTCTGCAAGCAGCTAGCTTCCAAACCGCAATATCTTAGCAGCTTTCAGTTTCCAAAACAAAAAGCAATAAACTATATAATACACTGTTACACTGCCAAAATAGTTTTAGCCATAGTTTATGGTTAGATAAGCACAAACACGGCCAAAGTGAATAAGGTTTGGGACTTTTCTGTGTGTGTATATGCTTTAGAACAATCACATACATTTTTGTCTTATACAAGAAGAATTATTGGTGTACTCTAGTGCACCATAAAAGGGGTTTACAGCCAAAAACTTAGTCCATTGTATTGCAACTGAGCTAGTTCTGTTTTGGCTATTAGGTTTTGTTTTATGGGGTTTT
Source organism: Acridotheres tristis (assembly GCA_037013685.1). Lineage (NCBI taxonomy): Eukaryota > Metazoa > Chordata > Aves > Passeriformes > Sturnidae > Acridotheres > Acridotheres tristis. The sequence goes on from CM072886.1 coordinate 28,721,095, forward strand.
TTCATCTCAAGAAAAATGATAGGGCTAGCCAGTTTCTCAGTAGATGCATGTCAAAGATTTACTACTTGGTTTGAAAGTCAATGGAAAGAGAGGTGTCATTTCAATTTGAAACATAATCTGAAGTGAGAGTATGCATGTTAACCATTCTTGGGGTTGCCAAGTGTGATCTAAATATGTGTCTAAAACACTGGTTGTGCCTATTTGTTTTTTCAATCAGTAACACAGACCAGACCAGATCATAAGGTGCTACTGCTAGCAGATCCTTGTCATCTGGACCAAAGCTCCAAGTTAATGCTCTATAATTACTAGTTACAGCTAAAAAAAGTCCCTTTTTATGGGAGAGTGTGGGCTGAATAATACCATAAGTTTACATATGACATCTTAGTTAACCTAAGCATTAAATTTAATACAGTAAGCACTTCATTGCATAGCTTACCCACCTCAAAAATTTTTATACTAAATCGCAGTGGGAAGACTCATCTCACACTCCTGCCTCCAATCACCATATTCTCCCATGGAAGTAAAAGGAATTTTCTCTCTCTCTCTTCTTCATATCCCCATATTTAACTGAAATGTTGCCTGACCTTGAACTTCCCTAAGCAGTGTCTCCTCTTGGCTACCTAGGATTCAGAGGAACAGTTGGAAGGGCACCTCTGCTTTTTTAGTCTTGTCCATTCACATGCATTGCTAGCAGTCATCAGGTCCCAGACCTTTCATTTCCCACTGCCCTGGCCAGCACAGTTGAGAAGAGCAGTGTTTTAGAGCTTTGAATGGCACCACAAACTGGTGTGCAGAAGGCTGTCATGGTAATATTCCAGATAGAAACACCAGAGACTGATTTTCTAAAACTGGACAAAATTGATATTAAGAAACACCTTTTTTTTTTAATACCCAAGATACAGGATTGCACAGTGTCATGTTTTCAGCTGAAAGCAACGTTTCAAGGGGAAGCTTGAGGATTCACAAGGGCATATCAAATGAAAAACTGAAGGCCTTTCTATTATATACTCTCTCAGATTTAAATTACTAATTTTCTCATTTCCATCTCATCCCAAGGTTTTGTTGAGGCAATTCTTGGTGGATAGGAGAAATATCAGTAACATGTTCTAAGAACTGATACTATTGCACCATTACTGAGATGGCAGGAGCTGACATTTACTGACCACTGACCATTACCTTGAAGTTTCATCTTCTTTGCTGTCCTTGTTCTGCTCATATCCACGACTTATGAAGACAGCATGATGTGAAACAAGATTTTCCCTGACACAGGATATTTCTTCACATTGCTATGCCTGGAATTTTTTGTTAATGGGTGGTAGCTGGAGGTCCAGAAAGGCAGTGCTACATGCAGGTCATGCAGTTCTCATGTTCCTGCCTACAACAGAGGTCTCAGGCCTAAATTTAATCAATGGTTAGCACTACACTCTGTAAGGAGGTAACTCTGTAACAAAACATCTTTTAGTCATAATATAAATAAGCTTTAAGAGCTTTAGGTGTCTACATTCCATTGCAAGCTGGGTCTTTAATTCCCCTAAGTTCTTAAAAGATCCTAGGCTTTGCTCGTGTGATAATCAACATCATCGCTGTCCTTCAAAAATTTGCAAATAACTAAGCCACTTAATTCTGGAATTAGCTGTCAATAATGCAAATGAAGACAGTAGAGAACCTGATCAAATTTAAGTCTGGGCCATGTGATAAATTCACAAATTATCTTTGATTTTTTTTAGCAGAAGACTGTTCCTGGATTCCTTGGAAATGGTATCTAGTTATTAGCAGTAAGCATTAATTTCCCACAAAAATTATTTGAGTTTAAAAGCCAAAATGTTGGTTTTCAAGAACAAGCGCAATGTGGTTCCAATAAATTTTATGTTCTTTAAAATTTCTTGATCTCAGACTTGGTATTACAAGTCCTAGAAATAACTACATTTTAGAAGCTCTTTCTTAAACTATTAAAGCATGGGAAAATTCAAACACACATACATTTGTATTTAATCCTACTGTTTTCTTTAAAAAAAGGTATTTATGGGTCCAAACAAATAAGTACATATTGGGTACCTACGCTAAAGTTCTTTAAGTTAAGATGTTATGAATTCCTAATGCAGACAAAAAGGTGTAAATATTGACATTTGCCAGCTGGACAAGCTGAGACCTAGCCTTCCCTTACTTTACAGTAGAACTTGGAAGCATACACTCACAATGTGGAGCCCAATTCAGGATTGCAGAAAGTAATAATTCGTGCAGTTTAGCAATCCAGTTCACGTCTTCCAGGAAAATCCATAAGTTCTTTTGGAAAACACAGGGCAAATTGTCCAAAACTAGTTGCCAATTGCATTTGGAATGGAATTCTGAATTCTGTAGAATGGAATTATTTCTAGCCTTTTGCTCAGTCACAAGATTTTGGTGTGTGACACCTTTTGCACTGTATATCTACCATGCGTCAAGTGCTTGATCGATGTGAAAAAGCAAAATTTCTCATATCTTTGACAAACTAGGCATTTGTTAGATTTTGTTATTCTAGAACTGCTGATGGAAGAGAAATAGTCTAAATACAAAGGATGGAGAATAGTTGACATAAAGAAATGGGGAAATTTAGAAAAAAATCTGCTCTTTGTACAGACTTCCATATGATGACAGACTTAATATTGCTTTTTATGGCCTGGAAGAGGGTGATGCTGATCTGCTGAAGGGGTTTGACTCCCTGAACATGGAAGAGAGATCCAAATTTCTGTATGACTTTCCACAGATAGCTATGACTCCACAGAGACTCCACTGTTTCCATTTGGTAGTGAGCACCATACTGTACAAAAATAAAAACCAAACTGACATAAAGATCTTGAAAATTACGCAAACAAATATAGATAGAATATTCTTGTTCCAAAGTTTATCCTAGGGCTCCAGATGACAAAAACATTGAAATATTTGTTTCAAAAGGATTAAAATTATCATGAATTCTGCTCAGACATCAACCTGCATCCTGTTTCTATTGGAAGCAGAGAAAAGTCAGAGGTCACAGGCACTGCTTATTTATCTACTCACATATTTTTGGAGGTAAAAGGAGGATGGGAAAGGGATTGTGAAAAAAAGGCAAAAAATGATACAAAGGAGCAAAGGGGTAGCTAGCTTGCCATTGAAAGAACAAGATGATAAGTTTACAGAAAAGCTGTAAAGACATCATAGACAAGAGGAATCCTAAGGTTCCCGAAATTTGTAGGATTGCTTGTTTGAGTTTTGCCTCTTCCCATGGATTGCTAGCAGTTTTCTGCAATTAGCTGCAATTTGTTCCTCTCCACATTTGGTACAGTTTCTATCTCCTGACTCATGAATACTGTCTTGGTTTGAAAGACAGGTATGGTTTAAGGAAAGGCAAGAGCCCCTTTTCTGCAATGCAGAGTGCACCCCCCCCTCCCTTTTAATTATTTTAGGTCCAAATCAGACGCTTTCAGGCAGGAGATATGGGGATGTGAATAACAGTTCTTTACTGGTATTTAACAAGGCAGAAAACAACAACAGCTATAAGAAAATTGGCAACAGAACAGAACAGTCTAGCTCCGCTCCAGTCCCCTTTGGCCTCAGGCCGTGTCCCTGTGCTCAGTTACCGGTGCTGTGGGGGCAGGGCGGGTCCCGCGCAGTTGCAGAGGGCTGGAGTGATGGCGGCGGAGGCCCAGAGGTGAGCGGGGGTGAGAAGGTGACTCCCCCTCACGGTGTCGGTCGTGGTGCTCCGCAGAGTGTCCGGAGATAGTAGCATGAGATGGGAGAGCGGCAGGGCGATGTCCCAGGCAGGGAGCGTGGGTCTGAGCGCTGAGATGTCAGGGGGAGATGCCAGAGCGAAGCACGGGGCGTCCTGTCCCTGCACGAGCCCAGCGAGAGAGAGTCCCCTCCCCAGATCCCTCTCCCACCTTTCCTTTTCCGGTTCCCCCCCCTCCACCCACCCCCCTATGAGAGAACATTATCTATGTTTTAAGGTGTAGCCACAACTACTTAACATAACAATGGGAGGAATTCACAGAAAGAAAAGGGGAGCAATCCAACCCCTAACAAATACTCATGAGTGTCAACATTTTAGCCTTTCTGGTGGATCAGGACTGAATTTCTGCTGCCTCCCACCTAAATAAGTTAGACTTCAGAAAGCCCACATGCTCTCATGGAGTACAACTGGGGCGAGGAGATGAACAGATGGGCAGCAGACAACAAGGAAGAGTTTGTTGCATAGATCAAAGAATTCAGAGTGGCAGCACTAACTCCAAGTTATTATGACCCTTTGGTATGAAAGAGGGAGGTTTTAACAAGTGTTTGAGGCATCTTTTGAAAAGAGTTTAAGTGTGTATTTAACTTATGATGCTGAAGTCACACTTGAATCAACAAGATTTAAGTGTATCTTTTAGCATAGGCAGTATGTGCTGTGAATATTCTGAAAACATTGATCCTATTCCTGTGCCAATAAATAAGTTAGCATAGGAAAAAGTATATTCCAACTATACTGAGTAGGGTTATCCTTGAAAGTTTCTTTTTTGATTTTGCTTTCATGGGAAGACACATCAAATAAGTAATCAAACACAGCTATGAGAACACGTGATAAAACGTTGTGCAAATGGAAATTAAACATGATTTCTCATAAATATCTGTGCTTTTGGAAAAAGTCTCTATACTGCGTGAAAAGCACCACATGTCAGTTTTATATTCCTACAAACCTTCATTTCCTAGAGGCAGTCATTGGCTGAAGATCTATAGAGAAGAGGTTTTTTCCATGTTTTCAGAGAGATGATATTTATTGAAAGTTTCCCTGTGGAAACTTCTGGGCACCATAATGTCTTCAGAAAAGTCTTAAAAATTAGTTTCTGCTTGGTGGCAAATATACCATGAAGGCTCTGTGACCAGCTAACAACGATCCTGCTGTTGCTGGAGAGGAGCAAGTGGACAACACACAGCAGATTTGATGAGTTCAAATAAGCATGTTGCAGACCCTCTGCAAAAGAAGCATAGGCCAGCAATATCAGATAGGCCTGAGGTGATGTGGGCATTCTTCAAGCCAAACTTCAGAAGTCCCTACTTCATATCTGCACTACTGACACATCTCCCACCTCTCCAATTTCTGCCCACTCCCCATTCCAAGTCCCCCTTCCTCAAACCATTTCAGTCATGCACCATCTCTAAATTGGTTGCTCTTTATACACCTGTGACATAGTCTCAACTATTTCTGTCCAATCACTATCTTCAAGCCGCTCTTGGGATGCAACACAGTGCAAATACAGACCCAAAAGCTGTTTCTGCGGGCAGGCTATGAGAGAAGAACTTACTAGAAGAGGACTGAATGAGACCAACTAAATAATCCTGGAGCTCTCAAACACATGAGACCCATGCAGCCATTTAAACTGCTTGAGCTTTAGCCCTGCTTTGTGTCAGCATTTTAGTTTTCTCACAGAAAAGATGCTTGTTTTATGTCATACCTTCCATAGTCTCTCAGTTTTGAGCATTTCACAATTAACTCCATCCATGACAAATAAACCCTGACAGAATTCAGTGCATGGGAGACAGATGTAAATGAGCAGTATTGCTTTGACCAGCTGTATCTGGCTGAACCTCAGCAGCAAGCTGCCTGTCAGACTCTGCCATTAAAAGACAAAACCCTCACATCTTGTGAGCTGGTGTGTGTGTGTGTTTGTGTGTGCTGCAGAGGCCTGAGCTGGAATAGAGACCATGCTAAATGGGGAAGAAGAGAGCCTGTGGTGGAGCAGCTGCTGCAACTCAGCACAGCTTCATTTCGATTTTCCCTCCTCCCACAGCAAATGCTAAATCTACGCTGCTAAAGAGGAGTTTCAACCATGAAGATGTTCTGCACAGAAGAGGATTATAAAGCCCTGTGATGAGCCTGGAGTGAAATTATATATAGCCTGTGAAATGAATGTACTTTTCTTACCGTGTTCTGGTTGGTATAATGAAAGAGATTTTGCCTCTCAAAGCATTAAATGTAATCTCTCATGGATAGATCCCAAAATGTCCACTAAATGTGTGACAAATTTAGACGACTGTTAAAAAGGAATGTAGTGGCCTTGCCTGGGGTCTTTCTTTGTGTTTTTGGGGCAAGGGCAGCATGTGTGTGCATGTGAGTATGTGCGTAGGAAAAGGAGGGCTCAGCCACTCGATCAGATTTCATTAAGTTTCTAACTGCCAGCTTTAGGCTAGTGGTTTTGGAATATTACTTGGGATCATTTCAAGTATTTTCAGCTTTGAAAAGCAAGTTGTTGTAGTTTCTAATTAAAAGAGAGGAAAAAAAGGCCCCTTTGTCAGTTAATAAATAATGCTCATTGACACTTCAGTTCAAAAAAACAGGAAACTCTGGAGCTTTCCTTTCTCCTATCTCAGCTAAGGGCTCTTGGCAAGAGACAGTGTCCCCAGCAGAGGACCACCTGCAGCTCAGGAGCAGCCAAGATCTCAAGCTGAGATAAAGATTTTTTTACACGACCATGATGTCCACTTCCACTCCAGGCCATCTTGAGACCAGATGCATCCAGATACAGAAGTGGAGGCTGCCAGATTTACAGTATAAAACACCTTCTTCTAGCATTACTCAGTCTATGGGATCCCTGGCTGCTTATTTCATCCCTCATAATATTAGAAAAGAATATGAATACTGCCAAGTTTAGTAGTTTCATGTAAAGCAATGACAAATAACCTTAAATGGTAAATTCTCTAGGAGCTCTTTCATGTCTGCAAAGTACCATGAACACTCTTGCTGAAATATACATATATTTATATATGTATATAACATCATCTCATGGATAGGGAAAAGATATACTTAGCATTTCTTCTTGCCTCATTCACATCACTTATTTCACCTTGTTGTGACAATTCTTATCCTTACCTAATAACATCAATATTATTTCATGCAGTTGTTTTGGTATCTTCAGAAACTTTGGGAAATATTTTGATATTCTCCAGATACATGGAGTTTGAGATCATACCCACTTAGTGCTCAACTGAAACTACAAATAAGACTCATCCTGGGATTAGTCAAGGGCATAGGAAGTTGATAGGACTGAATTATCTGCTATGCTAGTGCTACACGTTGTCCTAGAAATCACTATATGTAGATTAGTGGAAGTTTTATGTGTAGAGATCTTCAGACACTATAGGTGAAATTAAAATCTAGCTCTAAAATTAATCATGGCTGGAGACCACCACACTCATTTCTGTGGCTCATGTGAATGTAAGCACAGCTAAGGAAATTGAGAACAAGAACAGCTGAGCTGAACCTTGTACCTCAATATAAGAAAGGTGGGTTGGTAAAAATTCCTCTGGCCTCTCAGAAACTTTTGTTCTTGATTCTGTTTCTGTGATAATGATCCAAAAAATTTTGGAAGGGTCCCTTCATAGAAGTTTTACATGACATCAGCTTTCCCTGTGACCAGCTCAAAACACTACTCTAAGAGGTATATATGGAAACAATAAAGACTTACTGTTTTTATGGAAGTGTAATGCCATCCAAACCACCATCTATGGAAACTTTCATTAAAAACATAACTCTGAAAGACTCACTACTAGTAATTCAACAAAAAGAACCCTTGTTTTTTAATGTGAGAGTCCTGTAATGTCAGGTTTATCAGAGAAAAAAAAAAGCTATTCATATCAGAGAGAAGTCTGCATGTGAAGATAATGAAAGACAGATGTTATCTCATCTGAGATAAAGATGAGATGCTGAGCTTAGAATTTTATGCAATGGAGGCTCAAGAATAGGTGTTTTATGCATCATATGCCATTGAAAATGATATATTTTTTTCATTCAGTATTATGCCTGCACTTTACAGGGGACACTGAACTCTTTGGGCAAGCTTTCCATCAGCTGCTGACAATGTGATAAACTGTCCTCACTCTATTCTTCTCAGTCTGAACATCTTTCAGTTCCCTGTGCCCAATCCTCTGCCAGCCCCAGTGCACATACACCTGTGTGAAGAAATACTGATGTAACTTAGTCTCAGCTCTAAAGGATTACAAATGTTGTAGAAGAGGCTTTGACAACTCCTAGGACAGCAGAAAAGTGATTTTACATGAGTCTGATCCCTCATGCATAGCCCGTGTCTGTCCAGTGTGTTTAAACTAGTCTTTTGTATCTTAAACACGTGGAAAATTAAGCTAAATTAATCAGACATATATCAGTATATGTACAAAAATATGATTGCTGAATGATTGCTTTTTCTCAGGTGGCTGAGAATAATTGTGGAATAGCCTATAAATAATCAAATACCCTTTGAGAAATATTTTTAAGTTAATGAGTTAATATTCATTCAACAAAGGGGCAACAGCATAAATGGTGAAGTTCTAGCATGAATAAATAGTCAGCTTTCAACATGTAAAGTGATTATTCGTGACTATTTTTAATAAATTGGAAAAAAACATTAGATTGTATAAAAAATAAATGTCCTAATATAATTTAGATCAGAATTAAACTGTCCAACTGAGAATTGAAGATTGCTTGCATTTATTTTAATTGCTAACTTGCTTTTTAAAAAATATTTTTAATTATTTTGTTGAGCAAACGTTTTTGTTTTAGTTTGATTGAATAAATAGAATATCCACTGTGCTTCTAATTGAAGAGTTATTTTAGGTCTCATAAACCATTATCATTAATTTTTTTCAGTGGCCAGTCCTGCTAAAACATGGCTGTGACATATCATCTGCTGAAATTATTTTTTACTTTTTTTTATACAGATGGAGAACCCTATGAAAGGGTCTTTAAAACATCTAGCAGGGCTTTAGATAACAAAGTTACAGAGTATGGCTATCATGTAAGCCTTCAGTGCTTACATGATATGTACAGGATTTTGATAGGTAATACTTTGTACTTACTGTAATTGCTTGTTCTTGCAGATTGCAGAGTAATCCGAAAAGAATTTTATAGTCACTCTACATTAACATAGAACAGGAGAGGTTGCAATGTGTACATTCCTTCTTTGATAATGCAAGTATAACAAAAAAATTAAGTAGGTGTGCCACCAACCTGTTTATTTCCCACAATACAAGCTGGTTGTTTCAAAGCAGAGACATCAGACATACTGGTGTGGAAAACAGCCCTGGAGTAGCAAGTACAGCAAGTTCAGACAGGTACAGATAATAGCAAAATTTTTTTCTGCATTTCAGGTGCAACAGCTGAAAGCTGAATGAAAGCCAGTTCTTTTCAAGTCTGTTACAGAATAAAGCTCAAATATATTTTGGCCTGAACAAGGTATTATCAGTTTTAATACTTTGGGGAAGCGGGGGTGGAGTGTGTAATTTATCTGCATTTTCTTTAACATATGTTCATTTATGAGTTCATTTGTTTAATCTTTGTGTGGTATTTTATCAAAAACTAATCTTTTTTTCATAAATAATTTCTCTTCATTCATATTATATAAGCAAAGTTCTTACATTTGCCTGTGGAAGAGAAACAGGACTTATTTGAAGAGAATGAATCATGATGTTGTACATTTATCAACTTTAAAAGTTCCAAGTCAGATTCTCAGAAAGATTAGGTGTAACTTGCTATTGATTCATAATTTATTAATTAGAAAATGTTAGTTTGATGTATCCCTTGGCAATAGTCTTTCTTGTGATATATTTACAGATCATAAAGCAAACATATACCGGGAAGAAAAATAATGAAAGCCTGTCCAATATAAGCATGGATGAAACCCCACCAGCAACTCAGCTGCAAAAAGTAATTCAGTTAATTGCATTGCTTGCATCTTAGTCCATCCCAAATATTTTTATGCTTTGAAGGATGACTAATAATCATATTCAAAGAAAGACAATTCCTCACCCAGATTCTCAATATGCACACAGAACAAAGCATTCATGGACACAGGAGGTGGCTGTGCTTGCAGATGTGCCATGAACAGCACACTACCTTTGCCATCCCTTATTTTGCCAGTAATCACCATAAAAGATTCAAGACACACTGCCATAAATGATGGGTCAGTAAATTGTTTTGAGAAGAAATTAGTTGCACTGGTTCAGGTGCTGTCTTTCTGCTGTACTGTGGTGGGGAGCTTCCCTGGGGCAAGACACAAAAGACACATTCCTCTCACTCTTCAAATAAAGGGAATGAGAAATAGCAACTGAAACAGGGACATAATATCCTGACAGAGTTTACCTGGGCTGAGTTGAAGGTTTCATATGGAAAATTAATTAGGGGATCACAGCTTGTTATGGGAATGTGAGGGGATGGGAACAGGAGAGGAAATGGTGAATAACAATTCTGAGGAATCCAAATCATTTTCCCTAGATTTGTCAGGTGCAAGAAATTCTGGAAGTCTCACTCCATTTCTTAAAATCCAGCCTCCTAAAATGAGAATATTGCAAGTGTACCAATCTGATATTGGTTAACCATAACATTGTTAACAATTACCTCATACTTCAAATCTTTGCCAGGGGTTTCTATTTGCACAGAAAAAGTCTGGCAGTACCCACAACCTTTGCTTCAGGCAAAGCCTCTCAGGTTGTTCTCCATGTTTTGCATCTTTCTAAATGCAGTCTTTCTATAAGGTTCCCTGATTTCATTCTTTCCATATGTTTTCTCCTTGGCTTTTGCCCAGTTGCCTGAAGTTTCAGGGCTGGGTTCTGCCCCAGGTGGTGTCACAGAGAGAGGTGGGCTGTGCCCACCCCCTGGTCTGGAGCCCACCGGAACTTTCCCAGTGTCTCCAGGCTCTCCATCCCACCAAGGTGGCAGTGCTCTCCTTGCTGTCCCCAAAACCTTCAAAGATCCCCATGAGCCATCACCCTCCCTCCTGTTTGGCCTGAGCACATACAAAAATGGAAATGGATCCCAGTTGCACAAATGGACAATTCTCAACAGCCAAATTAGTGCCAGGCAACTGATAGAGAGCATTTAAATAACTGAAGCCAGGAGGCTCAGAAAAAAACACCCAGATGTATTTGAGGTAACTTAAGTTGGCCAACAGGGGACTCCCAGGCAAGAGCAGGGTTCAGCTCTTTTTAAAAAGATAGTTCTGCAGATTTTTGAATAGAGGGGCAGAGGATTCTGTTAACATATACTTCACAGCTGCAAATCAATTCCAGGAGGGTAGATGCAAAAGTGATGTTAAAAAAAGCGGAAAGAGGAAGTCTGTTATCCCAGCTGAATTCAAAGAAATGAATCCTGAAATTTAAGTCCCATAAATTTGATTTAGAACAAGGTCTTGATATAAAATTGCTTTCCTCCCAAGAGGGCTGCCTTACACTGAGAATATGCTGAGCAAAGTCTGTGTTTGTTGAAGGTGACCCACTTGACACACATATTAGTAGCTGTATGAGCAGAGATTGTGATCTAAATGTAGTAATTTTCACACTCTATCTAAGCTCAGTGAATAATTAAGTATTTTTGCACAGTAGAACAAGAGAGACTGAGATGATATCAGAACTGAACATCTCTAGCTTTGGTCTGCAGTGGTTAGATGACCTAGGCTTAAATCCTATACACAGATCAGACAGAGGAACCATCTCTGTTTGGATATCCCACCCTGCCTAAGCCCTCCCAACACTGATTTCTCAGTAGTGAATAACAGGGGAAGAAATGGACTTGAATCAGTGTGCTTTGTTGGAAAAGAATCACCTATGGTCCTAAAAGAAGCTGAGATGGAAGGTTGTCTTGGTTTGAAAAGACAGGTATGGTTTAAGGAAAGGCAAGAGCCCCTTTTCTGCAATGCAGAGTGCACCCCCCTCCCTTTTAATTATTTTAGGTCCAAATCAGACGCTTTCAGGCAGGAGATATGGGGATGTGAATAACAGTTCTTTACTGGTATTTAACAAGGCAGAAAACAACAACAGCTATAAGAAAATTGGCAACAGAACAGAACAGTCTAGCTCCGCTCCAGTCCCCTTTGGCCTCAGGCCGTGTCCCTGTGCTCAGTTACCGGTGCTGTGGGGGCAGGGCGGGTCCCGCGCAGTTGCAGAGGGCTGGAGTGATGGCGGCGGAGGCCCAGAGGTGAGCGGGGATGGGAAGGTGACTCCCCCCCCTCACGGTGTCGGTCGTGGTGCTCCGCAGAGTGTCCGGAGATAGTAGCGTGAGATGGGAGAGCAGCAGAGCAATATCCAAAGGCAGGGAGCGTGGATCTCAGTGCTGAGATGTCAGGGGGAGATGCCAGAGCGGAGCACGGGGCGTCCTGTCCCTCCACGAGCCCAGCGAGAGAGAGTCCCCTCCCCAGACCCTCTCCCACCTTTCCTTTTCCGGTTCCCCCCCCCTCCCCCTCCACCCACCCCCCTGCGAGAGAACATTATCTATGTTTTAAGGTGTAGCCACAACTACTTAACATAACAATGGGAGGAATTCACAGAAAGAAAAGGGGAACAATCCAACCCCTAACAAAGGTAAACGAAGATATTTCTGTAACATGATAGAATTTAGTCACAAGTTACACACTAATTTTATGATGTCAAGATTTAGACAGAAATATGCAAGAACTTAGGCCCTGGAAATTGTAAGCATCAAAGGCAAGTCAGGGTGGAATATGAGGTGAATGGACAGAAAGGTAAGTTTAATCGATCTTTCCAAACTTTCCCAGCTTGAATACGTAGCAGAAAATTGATTTAGAGTCGTGTTCTCTAGTGAGAAATTAACGCTGAGACAGAAAAAAAAAAAAAACAAAACTATGGAAAAGACTCTTGTGTGTTTCAATGAACAAAAAAATTCTCAACAGGTTTATAGAAATGGTGGATCTGTTAATTTGCATTCTTTGGCTGACTTATAGTAAAACTATAAACACACAGCCTGTCTTGAAAAACCACTATATCTAAAGCTAGATAATTCAGAAGTTAGGAAATAGAGTTAAGGGCTATCTTTGTGAGAATAATCCAGCTTTTTTGTGCATATGCATCAAGATAGAACCCCAGACCACCCTTGCCCTGTCCTATGCTCAGGATGGATGGTAAGTAGGTTTATAAAAATTAGTTTCTTCTGTGGGTTGAATATGTGGTCTCCAGTGTTTTACTCTAAACTGTTTAAATGCTAGTCAAGACAGAATTTATTTTTCCCCTTTTTTTTTTTTTTTTTGTATTTCTTAGGACCACAGTGCCTATGTGGGATACTTCTGTATATTTCCCAGCTCAGTGGAAGCAGGAGCATACAGGCGGCTCTGAGTCTCTAAGTCTCAACTGACAGGATTTTGGAGGATCTGGATTTCAGCAGAGCTGTTTCAATCCCATCCTGTACACTTGACAAGTCATCAGGTCTTGGAAGCAATTAAACTAGTTAGTTAAAATCCCTATTGCCATATATACTCGGTGGGGATGTGTGTGTTTTAAATTATTCTTTTGCATGATTCATTTGGCGTCCTTAATAACATCACAGCTCAGTAATTTTCTAGCTTGCTTGTTTTTCAGGACAAAACTTTGAGACACAATAGCCCCATGTAACTCTACAGGCTGGGGGCAGAGTGGTTGGAAAATGGTTCAGTGGAGAAGGACCTGGGGATGCTGGTAGAGAGAAGCTGAACATGACCCAATGTGTGCCCAGGTGGCCAAGATGGCCAATCTCATCCTGACTTGTACCAGGAATAGTATGGCCAGCAAGACTGGGAAAGTGATTCCTCCCCTGTACTTGGCACTGGTGAGGCCTCACTCAAGTGCTGAGTGCAGTTCTGGGCCCTCAGCTCAGGAAGGACATTGAGATGCTGGAGTGTGTCCAGACAAGGGCAATGAAGCTGGGGAAGGTCTGAAGCGCAAGACTGATGAAAGCAACTGAGGGAATTTGGGTTGTTTAGCTTGGAGAAAAGGAAGCTCAGGAGTGACCATATCACTCTCTACAACTGCCTGATAAGAGGGTGTAGCCAGGTGGGAGTTGACCTATTCTCTCAGGTAACCAGCAACAGAATGAGAGGTCATTAAACTGCACCAGAGGAGGTTCTGGTTGGGTATTGGAAAGAATTTCTTCACAGAAAGGTGATTAGACATAGGAATGGGCTGCTCAGGGAGGTGGTGGAGTCATGGTCTCTAGAGGTGTTTAAGGAAAGACTGGGTGTGGCACTCAGTGCCACGGTCTAGTTGGCACGATGGTGTTAAGTCATAGGTTGGACTCAACTATCTTAGAGGTCTTTTCCAACCTAATTTATTCTGTGATTCTTTGATTATGTGTTATAGCAGATTCAGGATGATGCCTTCCTTTAGTTATTTGAGGATCATTTTAGGAACATTTCCAACACCAAGGACCCTCAGAAAGAGGGGGTCTCCATATTTTCTGTTGGATAATAATGCTTTTACAATTGGCTCTTCCATGGCAATGACTACAGAAATGGAGACAGACTCTGATTCACAGAATCACAGAATGGTTTCATTTGGAAGGGGACCTTGAAAATCACCGAGTTCAACCTCTGTGCTGTGAGCAGGGGTACCTTCAACCAGACCAGGTTGCTCAAAGCCCATCCAACCTGGTCTTGAACACTTCCAGGGATGGGGATCCACAGCTTCTCTAGGCAACTTGTTCATGTGCCTCACCACACTCACAGTGAAGATTTTTTTCCTAATAACTAATCTAAACTTACTTTCTGTACATAAAAAACGCAGAATTTTTTTCTCTCTTTGTGAAGGTATTTGGGTTTTTGCAAAGCTTAAAAAAAGAGAGCTGAATTGTGTGGTGAATCTCATTTAAAAATAGAAGTTTGTTCATTCTTTAGAGTTCTCTCAAAAAACCCCAAAAAGACTTGTGTCCTCAGAGCAGAAGAACTCAGAGAACAGCTGGAGTGGCACTGTGGGTTTTTATATCTCCTCTGTTCCTGTTTTTAATGCATGATCAAACTTAACACACAAGCACAGTGAATATTTCTTTGCAAATTACTTTAGCTTGTGGCGTGACAGTGTGGTCTGAAGAAGGGATGACAGTGTGGCATAAACAGAGATGATTTCTCATTATAATATCTATCTGTCTTCTGGCCTGAACTCAGGAATCACAGGCAGTGTAGGAGTTACTGGGATGGGTTTGGAAGATTTCAGTGTTATTTTCTTCAGGTTAAGGAGTTTGCCTATTAACTCAACTTTTCCTGTGGAAAATCTTGTGCCAGTGATTTACAGAAGACAGTACGTGAAGGGATAGACTAAAAGAAATATGTTAACTGTTTTTTATGCACATATGCTATCCTTTTCCACCATAATTAATGCTTTTGTAATGGAAAAGATGGCCAGAGTAACACAGGAGAAGATCAGTCCCCTGCTTTCTTGTGAGGAGAAAGTCAGGTAAACTTAGAGGTTTCAAGAACTCTCTGTTGCCTGCCTTAAATCTCAGCTCAGCATTGAGATTTGAGGTGCACAGTTTGTTGGTGCACAATTTGGTTTCCATTTATTATGAATTTGGTCTTCTTTGTCCTACAGTGTATCAGGTGGATCAGCCTAAAGGACTGACAGTTGTAAAAGTTGGTTTTCTGCACCTGACTGAAGTCACTCTGAGGGCTGAGTTCTTTCTTCCCTTCCTTCACCAAAGCCCTGAGTGCTTGGAGGAGGTTTGCCACCCTTACAGATGCTTTCCTGAGAGCTGCCATGATGGGAAATAACATCTTCTGAGGGTCTAGGTTACAAACCTTGTTGATTATCTGTGTTCGTATAAATCACTCCTTAGTCCTGCAAATTACTGACAACTAAAGCTAGAGTCCTGTATATTCTTACTTTTTGCTATTTATACCTAATGAAAAATCAAGCCACGTTTCCTTGCAAATGGACAGAGAATGCAAAACTGAGCCAGAGTATGAGACTCCAACAATTGTGCGTTACAATAGTTTTGGGAAACCACTCTTAATCTGTAATTTTCCCCACAGTAATTCAAATTATTTTTCTAAGTGATTTCAGTGACCTTTTTGTAGCAACACTCATGTTGCTATGGCAAGGCTTATATTAATATTAAAAGTTGCTCTCAGACCACATGCCTCCACTGAGACATACAAACGTTTGAAGGTGGGAAATCTGCCAAGATATTCTTTCTGCACAAATAGGAAAAGGAATGCATAGTTAATCATTGTTTTAAACAGAAGCAAGCAAAGAATGATACATTTGTACCTTATATATGCACCATTTCTCAACCATTCCTCATTTCTTTCAAGTAGAAATTAAGGCCCAAAACTTCACAGAGTTGTTTACAAATATTACAAAAATATCTGGGTGTACAAACAGGTTGACAGGATTTTTCATAATCATGGTTGTCTATGTTTACTCTCAAAAGAGAAATCTTGACCAAGCTCAAAAATATATATTTTCAATATCAGTTATAACTGAGAAACTTCATTGACTTCACTGGGCTTGGAGAACTTTTGGAAGTGTGTCAAAAAGCCTATAATAGCAGAAGATTAAACAAAAAAAAATAGGTTATAGAAGGCTCTTTGCAATATTTCAGGATCAAATTCTGCTTTTTTAACACCTTCTGTCTTCCCAGGAATGTTTCTTCTTAGAAGGAGACACTTTTCAGCACTCTCCAGCTCTTAATCTGAACATTTTCTACACTCTAATTTCTTTTGTCATGAATATCAGTCAGTACATGTGATTTTATTCATCTACAGACACATTTCATAAAAGATCCATAAGCAATAAAGGATTAAAAAAATACCTGTTTCAGTTAATTGTTTTTGAGAGCCACAAAACCTGATGTTGAGTTTGGCCTGTAGACATATCTCTGGGCACTGCCCAGACCAGTGGTGTGATGGATGGCAAACACTTCTGTATTTACTGTGGCACAGTGCCCAGCCTTTATTCTGTCTGCTTCCTCCTCTTTGCAGCCCATGAGGTCTTCAGTTATTTTTCAAATGATACCAGAATTCCAGACTATAGCTGAGACATACATGTCTCCAAGATACCCTCTTATTCTATGAGAAATGTCAGTCTCTACCTAATGAGCCCAAATAAGCTATAATTAGCAGAAAGCCTCTTTATACCCCTAATAACAGAATGGTCAATTGTAAATCAGTGGATGAGGTCATTATTTTCAATCAGACTCTTCCGTCAAACACCAAGATTTCATAGCTAAAAAAGCAGAGACTTCTTATAAACTACTAATCCTCATTCACTTCATAAGTAGCTTAGCAGAGTTCACATGAACATATGAATCACTCTGTGTATCTTTTTTCATTAATTTATTTTATAACTGTTCCAAAGAAAACTCTTTTATAACAGCAGTTAATAGTGCAATAAACTTCCCAGAATATTCATGCTGTTATTGTTGCAAAAATTAAGATTTCTTTTTTTTTTCTTTTCTTCTTATTCTTTTTAAGGAAGTGAATATTTGGATTGTGAATATTTCAGTCCCGTTAGCAATAAAGTTCAGAATCACTTTGGCTAATTCAATGAACAATCCAGCAACTCCATGAAGCAGAAGTTTATGCAGACATATGTTTGGGTGGCGACAGATATGCAGACAAAGGGAACAAACCTATTTGGTGTTTAGGTAACAAACATGGAGAGATAATTTTTTTCTTAACTCTTCTTAACACTATTGAGTGAGAATGAGTTTCCTCAAGAGTTCACTCAAAATGTCTGTCATCTATAGCAGACTGAGGATTGAAACTTTTTAAAAACCAGAGCAGAAGCAACAGAGCTACTGATAGGTGTGATCCAGCTGTGGTTTACGGAGAGCAAATAGGTCTGTCATAATACTGGTGTTCCCACACTTACCTCATCCTCGAGATTCCAAATAGAAAGGCCTACTGGCATCATCTACTGCATTGATTTGTTATACCTTGATAGGAATTGAAGTGAAATCACAAAAACAAAGGTTTAAAAGTTAGTGAGAGACAATATCAATGAAAGAGAATGGAGGGTGAAATCTACTGGAGGTTTTATGCCTAGAGAATGCATGTCTGTGCACAAAATACCCCTGTAATAGCATTATCAGAGTTTAAGTCACTTCTGAAATGTGTAAATAAACAATTGCTTTCAGTTATCTACAGACTGTGAGAAGTACAAATGCTTTTCATAGCTTACAAGGAGATTCAGTGTGAGATAATTGTTTCTAATACGTGTGTGAGGTGCAGTTTCACAACAGGATTTTACATTGATGATTAATAATAGTGTTATTAAAAATTCATTGAAATCACTTTTGAAGGCTTGTAAGCTCTGCTGTACTTAAATGAATTTCATTGTACTTTTCTATTGCTGTAATGGTGGAGGAAGCAAACTTACAAATTATTTGTTTTAAATAAGAACAACAATAAAAATAATATGCAGCAGCTCTTTAAACTTTCACTTAAGAACTATTTTTAAATTATATACAAAACATCTGTTACAGATATTAAAATATCTGGGACTGTCTTCCAGATGTGAAATAATGTTTATCAAAGGATGGAACAGAAAGCAGTTATCACTGAAGTAGGTCAAGAGGGAGGTCTCTGGATTACACAGTTCCACCAGAGCTTCACAATAGGCAACGGGTTATGAAACAAACACGTGGTCATAGTCAATATTACTTTATTTGCCTTATGAATAGGGCACTTAACAGGACACATCACTAACTGAGACAAGCTGGGATTCAGAGAAGTACACTGTAAATAACAAGCAGCCTTATCCATACAATTTGTGTTGTGAGTAAGTTTAAGTTAAAGAGTATCTTTCAAGACAGATTAATTGTTGTGCTCAGGCAGAGCTCCATCTTGAGTTACACCTTCCCTGAAGGAGTTTGGAGAGATTAAAATGCTTCCCAAGACTCTGGAGTTTGTGGTGTGAACTTGGAGTGTGCACCAGCTGCAAGCCTGTTCTTTGTCCCTCTTAGTGGGCTGGTCCCTTCTCAGTGACAACCATCAACACCTTCTGTGAGCAGAAACCGGTACACCACAAGACTGAACACGGCTCCTACTTTATAGCCATGCTAACTAACGTCACCCTTTCTACAAAGGCTTTCTCTTATAATTTGGGCTTCCAGCCATGTCTTTAAACTTCCTATGTATCCTATTCTCTAGGATTGACTGTTGTCCTTTATTTCCTGATTTACTGATGCATCTATTTCTTCTGTCTGCTTTTGTGAACTTTCAGGTCATACAGTATATGTAGTTTTCTCATACTGTGTGTGTGCAGACATTCATTTTGCTATCATTATGACAGAGTATTTCTCCCAATAAAAGGATGTCAGAATTTTAAGAGGCTCACTGCATCAGAGACATCTTGGTATCCTGAGATCATTCTCATTTGATATTTTCCTGTTCAGAAGATAGTGCAGACTTGGGGCATCAACTGACCCATTAAGCTCATAAACTTTTCATAATGTTTTGGTGACCCCAAAAGTCATGTGAAGCTGTAAAAATGTCATGGTTTCAATGTAACCTTTGCTGATCTTGAAATCGAATGTGAAAGCTGAATGAAAATATCAGGAGTGATGAGATGAGGGCTCCCATCACCAAAGTTAAAGAAAGAGCTTGTGGCGTCCTGATAGGGAAACCTCTGATCATGCACTGCTTAACAGAGTGCCACAATAATGAAAAATGGTAGAATGTTGCATTCCAGTCAAAACCACTTTGATCTTTCCTTGCAAGCAGACATGTTATGTGTCCAGATACATAAAATTGAGGTTGTACTAGAATTCCTGTTATACTCCTCCAAAATTTCTCAGTCTGAATTGCAAACATCTAAATGCAAGAGTCAGCCTCCTGGGATTGCTCATCGTTTGACAGCTTCACATAAATTGAGTATTCAAATGCTTCTTCTTAGCAGTAAGGTAGATAATGGAATATCTAAGTGATATAAATAAAAAGATGAGAGAAAAATAGCTATAAACTGTCCATCTGATGGATTAATAGATAATGTGCTCATTTTTCCAGTCAGAGGTTTCAAGCTTTACTGCTTCCACCTGTGTTGCCAAGGCTTTTGATTTGAATGAATGTCATTACAACATGGTATCTTAAGTCGTGCTTCCCATGCTACTTTAGTAAATCCACTCCATGATTTGGCAGAGCAGGATGATTAGGTATTGTTGGTATATTGAAGAAGCAAGTAGAGCTGGTTTTGATGTCTGAACAAGTCTGCTTTGGCAGAAGGCCAGAAAAAAGGGAAGGAAACAAGCTCATGACCTCCAGGCAATTGCTGGCAGCTCTTTGGGGAGGCTGCTGGATCATGACAGCAAAAAGTCATCACCGTGGATTGTGGCATCTTGACTCTGAGAAAAAATTGTGTTTTCCATTTATTAAATTGTTTTATATGTAACAAGAATTCAGTTATACTTCTAAATAGACTTATAAGTCTTGATACATAAAGCAGATATCATCTATATGCCAGTCTTTCCATGCAGTGGTCCTGTGATCCAGTGATCTGAAACAGAAGTACAGGATATTGCTTCAAATCAAAATGTATGCTGTTTTTTCTTATACAACGTTGACCTTTTAAAGATGACTTCTGGACTGTGAAAATACATTCTTGCAAAACAGAATCTGTGTGCCTTTGCATATAATTAGATAAGCCAAACTCTTATTTGCCCAAGAAGAAAAAAAAAACAATTCCCAAAAATGCCCTCCCTCCCTGTTCTAATGAGTCATACGATTTCTAGCAACATCCTGGTTTTATTCAATGTTCCATCTGTGTTGACTGAGGCACCATGAGGTCAAGTGACTTCAAGGGTGGCTTTCCCATAAAGGCAGATCCAGCAGCTGTCTAATGGAGAAAACATAAAAGTAGTATAATATCGGTTGACACTGGAAAATTTAAATAATCGTGGGCTGGGAGGAGATGGCATTTTCCCATTTCCCTGGAGCAGCTAAGGCTTTACAGAAGTTGCTAGTGTGATGACTACAAGCAGTGGGCTTTTCACTGAGCTGGCAGCAGGGGTTTTGCATTCCTTAGCATTGATCTCTGATCTCTAAGCAATGCAATTATGTCCATAAACATTTACCTGGCCTTGACCTACCCTCCTGATGACAAAATAAATTTAAAATCAGTTTAAAGAAGATGATAAGCTCATCACTCTTTATAAAGTGCATAATTCACACATAAACTGTGAAAAATCACAAGACTGTGTTACAGACTTTTATTTAGACTTATTTTTTTTTTACTTCTTAAGAGTAGTAGGAGTAAGTAGCAGTTCTTAAGAGTAAGCACAAAAAGTCAGTTATTTGCCGATACCTACTCCATGGCAAAGTGTGGGGTAAAACAGAATCACTTTCATCTGAACAGAGGCATAATCTCTGTGTGAGTGGTAACCTACAGAAGGTGTTGAATCAGTTTTAAGTGCTTAAGGGCTCCTGTCAGGTACTGAGAGACACTGGCATGCTGCTCACACAGAAACTGCCCTTCTGCCTTGCCAAATGGCTTACTACTGAAACAACTTCCAAAGCAGTGTAGTGCTTTCATCGACACCACTGAGCTAGCTACCACCTTAGAGCTGGGAAAAACACTGTTGCTCATGTATCTTGGATTGATTATGCTTTTTAATTATGTCTACCAGCTGTGGGACACATTCTGTTGTGCAGCCAAGACGCAGCTGGGAAGCAAATCCTGGATAGGGACATGTTCTTGGAGCAAAGGTATCTCAAGTGTCCCCTGCAATAAACCTGGCCTTGTCAGCCAAAATGTCTGATGCTCTCCTGAGTTATGCAACCAGTTTGCACAAAGTAGGGAAGGATGAAATCAGCTGTTAGTATCTCTGAAAAAGTGGACTGGTACTGTCATGCGAGCTGTCCCCTCCCTACTCTTGCAGACGAGACATTACAGCTCCCTCTGTTCCCTGGGTGAACCAGCGGCACTTCTGTCAACTCTGCAAAAACAAAACTTCATTATCTGTTTCAATTTCAATGGATTTCTAGAGGGACTGGAGCGGAGTTTTTGCTTCTTTTTTTTTCTTTTTATTTTGGCCTTCAGGGCACTCCATGTCCAGCACCAATATCCGAGGCAGCAGCATGAGGCAAGCAAGATCTCAGATCCTGATGAAAGAAATTTCCTCTTGTAAAACAAAGATAATAATGTCAATTTATTCAATAGCAACAATACTTAGAAATTCTCATTAATTCCTGCAATTAATGACAATATACATAGGCATCAGTCCAAGCCTAATACTTTTGTTCTGGACAGTTTCACTTTTAAGGGTCAAGAAGAAAAAAAGTATTAAGCAGGACAAAGTGGATCTTTGAAGCAATGCATGAGAAAGAAACTACATTATACTTCTTGGCTTTGCTATCACTTGTTCTCTGGCTGTCCTATTCTGAGCCCATTTATGCAATTAAGATAAAGAACAACTTTCTGACAAAAAAAAATTAAATGCAACTCCTTTTTTTTGCTGGAATTATGTTTTTATACATCTATTGCCTTAGGAGGAAAGTTTTCTTGGGTCAATGGACTTCTCTAACAATATGGAGTGAATAAAGACAGGAAAGAGGGAGCCCGAAAATATCTTAGGGAGCTTGTATAGTTGAAAAGGGATATGTATAAGAAGAAAAGGACTTAAATTTTTAAGGAGATATAGACAGAGTTTCAGGATATGTACCCAAGATTGCAACCTAGAAACTTCCTGACAAACTTGCTCTAAATCTGCAACTCCTTTAATCTTTAATTTTAACATTCTTCAGGTAACCAAAATCCAACCTTACTCTGCTTTGAAGGGTGTTTTGTCTAATTTCTCCCCAAATTAATTAGAGAGATTTTTAAATTTAAGGTTCCTGAGACTAACAACTTCCCAGATGTCCTCTGGCAAGACCAGACTTCACTTCAAAAATAGTGATGATATTGCCTAATATTAGTTTACAATGTTTCCCTAAGAAATGGAAGGAAATGTTGAAATTTTTCCTCAGCTTGAGGCATGCTAACTCTCTCTCTTCTACCTCTTATAAAAAGGCTGTACAGCAACTGCAGAAGTCTTTAGACAAATACATTAAGGAAAAGTGAAACCATCATTTGTTTATACTCATGCTAGACTGAAAAGTAACACTTTCAGTGCATATGGTCAGATATTTGAGTGAAGTAATAATTGGGAAGAAATATTAATTTTTGACTCTGGTGTTTATAATATTTGATTCAAAGATGCTCGCTCCTGAATCATAACCTTGGAAACAAATGTGATTTATGCACATTGAATATTTCACCTTAGAAAATGCAAATATATGAGATTCAAATTTAAGATTCAGTACTTTAATGCTTTTGCCCTTCTTCTCTCCACATGCTATTGCAATCCCTTCCTGACATTACCGGAGCAAAACACCAGGAAATTCCCTTACCCAGAATATCCATATCTGATTGCAAAGTTGCTCTCCTGATATGTGGTTTTGAAATCTTTCTTCCAGATGAAAGATCTGATTTACTTCAGCTCTTAGTTTCTGTTTATATGCTTTAGATATGGGGTCATTTAACAGGTCATACATACCCATTTGTCTTTCAAAGAGTATTTTCACTACCACATTTTTTGGTGTCTCTGTCCTTTATGAGACTTAACATAGAATTTTTACCATGTAAGTCAACTACTGTTGATGAAACTCTCCATCTGCCATTTCCCTTACCCTCTCTAAGAGAGCTTTCTCCCTTTTCCCATTAGCTAGTTCTGCTTAAAATAGATCCATTAGCTTGTGCCAGGCAGATGTTTACAATGTGAGGGATTCCGAGCAAGAACTATAGGAAAGCTCTTATTTTCATTCAATTGTTCTGATTTAATTCATTTTACATCTGATAAATTAATAAAAAAGATCTGGTAAGTAATACTGGGATATTTAAATGAGCATATAAAATAGTCTAGGATAGACACAGGAGTTAAACGCTCAAAATGCTTATGAACATGTTTTATGACATCACACATATACAGAAAGTGTGGCCATTGAGAACAAGCTTTACTAATTCCCTCCTGCATTCTATTGCTGTTTGTATCTGCAGAGGAAGCTTCCCCTCGACAGTTTAACATATATGAGACTGACATACAGTAACCAAGTATTATATATACACACACATATTTGGGGTGATGGGGTAGGTTTGTCAATTCAGAATTTGCTTGAAGATTTTTGTGATTTTTTTTTTCTTTTAGTTTGGTTTGAGCTTTTGACTGAAATCACCAAATAAGGCATATTCAGTGAGTAAAATTTCATAATTCCACAACTATTCTTCCTTATTCTGAATTCATCTGCTTTTCAGAAGTTATAAAAATTAAAATTTCTTTAATTTTTAAGATTTGTGAACTGGCTTAATTCAAAATACTGGTAAGCTCAAATAATGGTGAACAGATGTGGTATTAACAGCTGTGATTGCTACAAGACATTCAGTGTGGTCAGTCATCAGGGAAAGGGTTAAATGGCATTCAAAATCAAAGTTTATTGGTTTCTGGTCTGGTTAAATCACGATAAGTGCCCACATTTAACAGCACCACAAGACAATGAGATCTGAGTATCAGCTGGTGTCTGTGCTTCACCTTCCATATGATGGAAACACACCCCAGAAAACATTTAAGACCATACTGCATATGGAGAGCCAGAAGTGACATGGGGTTCCAATTATAGTAAAATGAACCATATGTCTAATTAAATATATATGTTTTGTATTGATCTCCACACTAATTGCTGAAAACAGATGCATATGTTTCATCTAAACAGCAATTAGCTATGGGTAGCTATAATCTGTGTTTCTCCCCCATACATCTTTTTCTCACCTGCTGCTCATCTTACCCGTTGTGGAAATATTTTTTTTTTAAGGCTATAGGTTTCTTTTAACTTGGAATATGCATGAGTTCTCATGCTTGTTCATATGTCACATATAATTAACTTTCCCAGAAAGAAATAAGCAAATATTTTAGAAATAGTGATATGATATTTCTCCAGTTTTATGTGAGACATCTTAAAAGATTTCCTGAGGGTGGTGCTAAGCACATTATGAAAATCACCACTGTAAGAGCTGCCAAATTAAGAATACGCAGAAATGTTGCAGATGTTTGAATGGAATTAATTTTCTTGGTTATTTCTTGATGAGAAAGATTTCTATAAAATTATTTCCCTTAAACTGAACAGAAGTAGGAGCAATAAAAGTTTTCAATGTGCTTCCAGTTTTAGCAAAACATACATAAAATTATCATCTAAATAAATTGCCCTTTTTTCATGAAAAGTAAAAACAGAGCAGCAATTCTTTTCATTATACTAATCTAGGAAAAGTTATATTGCATTGTTAGACACAAAGTCAATGAAAAAACCTTTTCAGAAAGAAATTCCTGAAGAAAGGATGCAATTTAGAAAATTTTCATGAAGCTTAAATGAAGACTGATGTCATCCTGCCCAGCTGCAGTCTTAAAATGCATTCAGTTCTGCAGAGGACTTTAGCAACAAAGTAAATTGCATTCTGAATAGCATACCATTTGTAGCTGCAGAGGTCCAGCTTGAAGCAAAGATAACTTATCAGTTTTTCTGCTTTTAAACATGATAGCACATTAATGATTTGGCACATAAAGTTTTTCCCCATAATTTTAAAAATAATCCTTGTAGGCGTTATGCTATTGAACATGCACATTCTCTGAAAACATTTTAAAAGATATATGGCATAAATAAGTAAATTCTTTTCAAAGTTTTCCATCAAGTTTTCAGTGAGGTCTTTTTATGAGAAAAATTGGAAAAATTGTCAGTGAAAAAATTCTCTTTTAGTGGACATGAGAGAGATATGTCAATTCTTAATGTTGTACTTTTCCGAAGAGATTGCTCTGCATTTTTTCTACACTGGTTGTTTACAAAAAAAAGAGTATTTTTATATCAAATGAGCATTATCTCATTTTAGGTGTGCAGCTTTGGTGTGTTTCAGCAAACTGAGAAGATTTATTTCTCCTCATAGTTAAAGGGAGAAGGGTGAAAACTTTCAAAGGGCAGGGAGAGGAAAAGGGGGAGGATGATGACACTGTTAGGTGTCTGAAATTGTTTAATCACTGACAGTGTTCAACATGATATCAACTGCAAATATTTCAAGTAGGCAATACTAAAGGTGAAAAAAGAATTAAAGCCAATTTAAGTTTATTATGAACATATTGTGTTCAAAAAAACAGTTTATGAAAGCCTGTAAATTTGTGGGTGGCTTGCACATTTTTTGAGAAAGTTCCTGACATTTCAGAAGAGATCAGAATGTCTGGGAATTCACATACAGAATAATGACTTCACTTGGTGAGTAACCTATATAAATGGATGTTGGCTGGTTGTAAGTTTTCCTTGTCTCTCTTTTAAAGTCCACAAGTTGTTTTGCCAATCTAGGCAGAGGTGAGCTACACTGGTTCAGCCCTGCTTTGGATGAAATCCTCCATGCAGTCCAGCTGCCATTGTGTTTCTGGACATTGAGTTAGTCTGCTTTTTGGGAATATTCATAAAACCTCTATCAGCATTGCTGAAAAAAAAATCAAAAGCCTCCAAAAGATTATTTGTTCTACCTCACACAGTCATTCCCCATTGATAATCAGAATTATTTTGGGAATTTTCTAAGAAGAAAAGAAATCTAGACACATCATTATCAAGAAAAGTCGTCACATACATTTCATCTGGTGTATTCATACAGAAAGACATTTGTAAAATGCTTAGTGAGTAGTTAATGACTATTGTGAGTTAATGACTATTAATTTGCTAAGCTGGATTCCTCAAAATTACCATTTTAATGGAATAAAGTATTTAATTTGGTAATACATATTAATTCACCAGGAGAATCTTTTATTACAGAGCTGAGAGATAGAATTTGAGAAGGCTTGTTACATTTACCCTTAGAGGAAAGACTTAAGTTAAATCCTGCACTCCAATTCACATGTTTTTCCTGGAAACTTAGTTTCCTGCTTTACATACTGTAATGAATTATGACATGTATCTCAGAACTATTTCATTCTCTTTTGCCTAACTTTCAAACTGAAATTTCCAGAATGAAAATAGATCAGATCAGTTTGTTATTGTACTCTGATGAAGACTTCCTTTACTGAAGCAACCAGCCCCATTTTTTTCTGTTTACATTCATGGGTCGTGTTGAGTTATGCCATCTGCTGACAGAAATATGGACGAGTCAGTCACACAATGCAAAAGCTAGGGCAGGAGATAAGAAATACTCATGTTAAACAAAGACTAATGGCAAAAGAGCCTGCCTCTGTCAAGTTCTGAAGCTGGTATTTATGAAAAGGGTGCATGAAAACTGTAAGAATATATGTCTCATGTATCTGCAAAATGTCTGCTGTCGAGACACTTAATATGCCCATGATGGATTTTTCTTTCAAAATTCTTCTGTAAACTAAGTTTTTATGATTTAGCTAAATCTGGCAACAATTTAGGATTTAGTACTAAGTGCATCTCGTCTTACTGAGTACCACACTGTAATCATATGTGTGAAAAATAATGTCTTTAGCTGGTTTTGCATCTATTATCTTTGAGAGTCTCCATCCCATCCTTCCTTATGAAAAACTGTTAATAATTTATTGCTCAATCATTCATGAATTTCCAGAACATATGTAAAACTTTTCACCAAGTAGAATTTATATTCATACTTAGGAAAATCTCCCAGGTCCTTCCAAAGAATAGTAACTATTAAGGCTATGAATTCACTACTGACCAAAACTGCTTTTTTTCATTATGCTAAGCGAAAATCCTACTCACTTCTCTGCTATTGGTGGTTGCTCAAAATGCAACCACAATAGTGTGAGAAGGATGAGGTAAAAAGCAAGTTCAGTAAAATTGAAGACTTTTTTTTCCCAGGTCTTTATGAAAATTCTTCATCATATATGCAGGTGTTTTTTCAGCAGTGGTTGCCTTATCTCTACCTAGATGTGCAGTCTTGCATAAGTAAAACAGCAGAGTTTTGGTTGATAACATCTGACCTTAAAAGAGTGGTTGGGGGTTTTATTGATTTTTCTGACAAGACTGCATTTACAGTTGGGATGATTGATTAATGAATTTCTAGTTTCAGAGAGATTATTGCTACTTAAACTGATTAGCTAGCACAGAAGTATTTTATGGCTTTCCAGCAATTAATCTTTATGGCTAAACTGACGTAGGAGTATCTCTTTCACTGTAGCATTTCTAGTTTGTACAAAAAACAGCGCAGAAACAGTAGCTGACTGTTACTCTTATCAACAAGACAAAAGTACAGTTAAAAAAATTGCAGTGTGAGGATGTCACAAGACAGGTATAACATTTAGTAACAGGAGAATATACTAAAGGCACTATGAGTTAAATATGGACCTCCTTGTCATATCCCATACAGATAAAACTTTGTGCACAGTGTGGTGTAGAGAGGATGGTCTCTTGCTGCCACAAGGTACTCCTTTAGGCAGTGACAAAGCACTTAACTGAGCTCAAACACAGTCTCAGGGTCGAGAAAAATTCCATTGATTGCTGGTAGCAATGGAGAAAATTGGTATTTTCAAGAAAAATAAGTTCTTTGGCTCCTGAAAAATAAGAGAAAAAAAGAAAACGGGAAAAAGAAATTGGCACTGAAATGTTGCCAGGTTTAGTTTGAATAATCATGACTTGCTGCGATGCAGTGTTATATATACAAATTAAATATACATTACACAACGTTGTTTGTAGAAGTCATGCTATATTGGATAACATCTCTACATTCAAGAAAGAATAAAAAATTCTAAAAGGCTCTGCCCTTGGGAAACTGCCTCACACTGACCTAATTACTTTATTAAGCTTGGATTGAATGGTTGATCCCAAAGTAGATAAAGCTGGAAGCAGGAAAACAGAAAATTCTCCCTCTCTCCCTCTGCCTCTCTCTCCCTCTGGGAAGAAATGTCATTAGGATGATGCTTTGCATAATAAAAACATTCTTTCTGTGTGTCTCTGTTCAGGAAATTGGCCTAGGTAGCAAATGCATTACACTGTGCAGAGCTGCAATAATTCATGGAAAAAGGAATTGCCATCATCTTCACTTTGGATAAGGTGCTGCAAACAGGAAGAAGATTTGTGTATTTTGGCGTGTTTTGTTCTTCAGGTACAAAGGAAAGCATAAAAAAGGGGAGAGTTGAAAAAGAAGAAAGACAAGGTGAGAGGAAGTGTTTGAGCTGTCAAAAATGTGTAGTGTGAAGGAATGTGGGAGGGAACATGGAGCTTTCAAGAGAAAAACCATGAAAATTTTAATCTCATCATAAATGACACAAAAACAGTGAACAAATCTGATGAGACAAAAAAACCCTCCCTCCTTTAGGGACAAAAGTTGAAGAAGAAAGCAAGGGAAGAGCACGATATTTCCCCTGTCATTAACTATAGTGCAAGCCAGTCCCCGGTGAAAACAAATTTTTTCTATGATCACTCCAGTATCTCCAGAGTGATCTGAAATCCCTCAACAATTTTGGATTAGCAGAATAGCAAAGGCTGTCCTCAGCTTTTCTCAGTGTGCCTGCAAAGTACCCAGGGTACTCTGGGTACAGTATGAGCATGCACAAAGATGGTGCAGAATGCCTTTCAAGACAATTTATAAATTTCTTTATAAATATTTCTGGGACTGCACCAAAACAAAATGGTGTCAGTGAAATAACTAGTCTTAACTACAAGTTTCTTCATCTTATTTTTGAATTGTTCATGCTTCTCCTTGCAGCCATGTGACCTTGATAAGCTTTTGTCAGCTGTACAGGAGATCCTCTTAGTATAAAAAACCTGATTTTCACAGATATATGTAACTAAATGAACTGTTAACTTCTGCTTTGAACTAAATCAACAGATTTCTATGATTATGTTCCTCACAAGAAACATTTTTCTGCACTCTGTCTCCCCAGATATGTAAACACAAAGGTTATAACACTGCAATCCTACTCTTAGTAACACAAGAGCAACTCGGGATTCTTCTGTCCACATACCCTTGTCTCCTCTCTTACCTACAGTGTAGGAGTGCAAGTCGACATGCAGCTGTCTTTTTCATATTTCCTAGTACATTACGTCAAAGTCTGGAATTTTTATGTAATGAGAAACTTTCATGTTTCCATAATTTTCGTTCAAAAAGTGAAGCTTCATGAGAAAGTACCAAAGATTAGTTTTCACAAGGGTTATTTTAGAATAAAGATTATTTTCAGAATCTCCAAACTTCATCCCAAGTACTATTTTTGTTTCTGTATTGAGAGAAATATTTTAACTTCACTCCATATCATACTATGTATCTTACAGTCATGCCTCACCACCTCTAATACTGAAATGCTAAAGATGACACTATGTAATGGTTGAAATAGTCTATTCTATCTTTAAAACCATGAAAGACAGCTGTTATTCAGTGCTGATTGAAACATCTTATCTCCTTTTATAGATCAAAGCATATACTGTGACACAGTATATGACATAAGTGTGGCATTTGGATATTTTAAATAGATGGTCTTCAGATGTTCTCTGTGGATCTCAGATTTAGATTCCACTGGGAAGAAAATCACACTTTTTTGAGTTTTTTGAGTTTGCAAATAATTGTAGCACTCCTTCCAGATGATAGGACCTTCCAGGGAAATGTGAAACATTTTAATGTAAGGGCCTCCTAGCACAGAAACTAAAATTTTAGTGGTACCTGGAAAGCCCAGTGAAATAACAGCTTGTACACAGCCCTGCAGAAAACTCTCAAATGTGGAACAAAACTGGACGGGAAAAGAAAAAGAAGCTGTATCAGTGGCTGAATTTGCATGTAGAGGGCTTTCAAATATAATCCTCAGGCTGGACAAAGCTGCCTTGACTGAATTTCCCCCATCAGTGTGGTACTTTCTAAAGATCCAGGAAAGCTAAAAATAATTAAGTTCTATATGTGGAGAATAGGCTTCAGTTTTGCTTCCAAGTAAAATTAACTTTTGAAACACAGGCTGTATTTAGAAAAGTCCATGGGGTTAAAAATTGAAGGAATACCAAAATACTTTCAAACCATTGCTGTGCTAGGCAACTTTTAACTATAGTTAATATACCTATTAAGGACACAGGTAACTCAAGGTCAAAGGGACTTTAAATTACATTACTTACATCTGAGATAGAAGTGAAAAGGAATAACACTGTATTTTAATCTTTTTATTCAGGAGTTTGATCAGGGATCTGGTTAAGAATAACCAGTCACCAGACTCCAGCCTGGCTGGGCATAATATTATTGCAAAGGGCTGATGGCTGCAAATGCTCCGGAAGAATGTGAGTAAACAACCATATTAATTCAACTTGTATAACTGTATATTCAGGATCCAGATGCTTGAGAGTGAACTATTAATGGCTGACTTGGCTTGTATATTCAATTGTATGTTGGATGTTTCATCCTCTGTACTCTGCTATCCGTTTGGACTTGAGGCACAAACAAAAAAAGGGATGGTTATTTTAATGTAATAAATGGAGACAATGAATAACAAACACACTAGTCTCCTGCTTCCCCACTGTTTTCCAAGAACAGAAGCCCCTGAGAGTAGGACACTTTTCCCTAATTTTCTAATCAGCCACATTTGTGGTTAGTTGAACTGTTTCCATTTGCTACCATTTATTTTTATTATTCTTGTCCCCCCACACAAGAGAGAAATTCTGGGGACACCTTTTCTCTGGGGACAGGAGGGTGGGGAGAGAAAGAGAGGATGTTATGGGGGAGAGACAAACAGACAGAAAAGAGACAATATCATATTGCAGAAATTCTGGCGCCCTGATGTCACAGCTTAAGCTCAAACTAGTGCCATATCCTGAAAACAGATCTTTTTTAACTGTGTGAGCAGAGTAAGGAATTTATCTCAGTTGACAAATAAAAAACTTTCCACTGTGTGTGCTCACGTGTCCAATGTTACTTCATAAGATAAAGAGTGTCATTGACCCAAGATTTTGTGTTTCAAAAAGTCGAAGAACCACTCTGAAGTCTATTTTTAAAATATATTTGCAATATTTAGCCACAATAATAATATTTAATTGCATTACTTAAATACAAAAGACATTAGCCAATGCACTCTCCAGTAAGGTGTGTAGACACGAGCATTTGCAACTCCATAACATCCCATTTACTCTTGTAGAACTGAATAAGTTTTGGATGATCCTTGCATAACCATTTTAGTATTCTGTAGGTAGCAAACATCATAAATAGATAGCTGTGGAAAATTGGTTAAATACAGGCTGCAATGGAGTCATTTGTACTGAAAGTCACTTTACATTCAGTTCTTCTAAGACTTTATGTTCATTTTATCTGCAAAGTTATTTTTGGGATGAGAGGCTGTCATGATTACATGCTTACAGAAGTTCTCATGCCAGAGGTATGCAGTAGTTATTAGAAACATTTCAGTGGGTTTGGGAGCCATCCAGCAGGGACCAATAGGTAACTCAAAAAGAGAAAATAGATATATTTGCTGAGTCAATTGTGTGCTAAGAATGGTTCTCCCTGCTCTAGGAGTTTATCCCTTGCTTTGCACGTGTTGCTGGTTAGGCTTTGACAACATATAAACACAAGTTTCATGACCCATGTATTTTATGATAGTGTCTGAGGAGAAACTATCAAAACAAATTTCCAGTTAAGGATCAGCATCCAAATTACCTAGGAATGACTGACAAAAATATAGGTATATGGCTAAATAGATTATTGATGGTTTGACTGCTTGGACACAGCTATGTCAGAGTACCCAGAAGAAATTCACACAAACACCACTGCCTATACACACAAACACCACACAAGTCTGAACATGAGTTCTTTGAGGTGGCAAGCCTATTTGAGGTGGCAAAAAAGAGGGTTGCATAACCTGGGGTAGTTTGGGAAGGCAAGAGTAATGACAAATTTATAATTTTTCCTGAAAGAATGTTAGACAAAATTGATACAAATCAAATAGTGCAATCTCATGTAAGAAGCACAGTACTCATCTTTGTATGCAAAGAGTGCAATTCTACCATGTTACAAAAAAATCTAGGAGTATAAATGCATATCTAAAGAATATTTAATACAGCTTTTACATCTAAGGAGTATTGAACTGAGGCAGATGCTGATGGGGCATAGAGTTGTGGTGTCTGAGAGACAAATGTTGAACCACGTTCAGCTGATTACTGTTATTACATCATTACTGTATTCCAGCTGCTACTATGCAGACAATTACACAAAGTTTATTAAACAGTTTTCCAAGTCAGTCCACATACATTAAGATAAATGCTTTCATTTACATTCTGTTAGCTTTAATATGGTTCAAAGCAAAACTTTGTGATCTGGAAAAAAGCAGTAGTTGTTTAAGAGTGTCAGAAATTAAATCGTGGACATCTTGAGTGAGCAGTGGTACTCAATGATTTATCTTTTTTTTTTTTTTTCAGGAGGTAGTGTGGGCCTTGTGAAAGTTCTACCCTTGAAATGAAACTAAGACTGATGGTATTTAATGACATCTTGGTTTTTAAAAAGTATACTAGTGTCAAAATTCTTTGATAGTCCCACAGCCCCTCCATGCATAGCAAAGATTGCCATGTATCAGAATACTGTCAGGATTCCAGCCAGCACTCGAAGAGATCTTCTGTGTAACCCTGTGCACATCACTTCAACTCACTGATTTCTTTCTTCATGATTGAATTTAGACTGAGGGCACTGACACAGGAATTGCTCAATCATGAGGTCTTGATTTCTATTGGAACTCCAGCACCCTATAAAGTCTCTGCACAAAGCACAACTTAGCTGATAAAAAAGGACTTTTTTCTGCAAAGAAAGGCAAATTAGTTTTTAATATATTTAGCTTTTCATAACGTGTATTTGAAGAAATACATTACATATAATGTTCATGACAGCTATTGCTCTGTTATTTTCTGAAGACAGGATAAGGAGATTGGTATGTTTTGTAAGCATGGCTTTTCCTTTACAGATCTTAGCCTTTTAATTTCAGACAACTGCTGAGATACCATGAAGTTTTAAGCTCTCCACACTTGTTGGAATCCTATAAAACATTTTTCATAGGTACTAATATCATGAGGATGATTTGTATCATCTAAAATGTAAGATGACACAAGTCCTCCATTTTTATTCAATAATTTTTCCAAGCATTGTATTTCTGTATCTCTATTGTCTGTGTTAAACTGTATTTGATAAAATATTAAGTTTATTGTTTGAAGTATGCAAAATCCTTTAAAAGGCACGCAGTTTTGTCTTGAAGAAAGAATAGTGTGGCTATTTTATCAAATTTTGGGGTAATTTAATCCAGAAATGTTATGACAGTCACAGGGGAAGGGAGAGGCTCTATTTTAAATTCAGGTTGGTCTTCTGTATGTTTCCATTTCTACTTGATGGTGCAACAGCTTTCCTAATGTACCTAAGTGACAATGGAAATATCTGAGCTACATTTTAATCTTAAATACAGGCAAAATCCTTTCTAGCGTGTTATAGCCCAGCTGTCTAATGTACATTTTTATCAGGTACTGTTATCCATTATTTATTTATCTGTGCTTCTTTTATGTGAAATTCTTCAGTAATACTCAGAATTCTGCATCCTAAATGTACTCTTATAGCTGACTAACAGGCAAACCACTCTTTCTATCATAAAAGTTAGGAATTTATGTTTTTTCTACATGAGTTCAAGTAACATTAGAGTCTTGTAGGGGACTCATTGATTGCCAGCATTAGGAAATAGCACAGACTGATAGGAGTGGGTCTGTGGGTCTGCTGAGTAGTTACTCAGGACAAGAACCTGATGTTAAATGTTAAATATTTTGAGACTTTTTATTTCAGTGTATCTCTAGGTTGTTTCAGTGGACTGAATATCCTGTGATGTCTGGATCACATCAGGTCGCTCCTGGGGCATATCCTTGTTTAGCTTCATCCAAAAAGTGTCCAGTTTCAGAAGTCCTAGAAACATTGTTCACCAAAGTACAGCATGAGGAGGAAATCAAGAGACAAATTCAATATTCTTAATCTGAGTAAAATATTACTTTGTAAACATCATCATTTTCAGGTACTGAGAAAAAACTAAACCCAAACCAAACCACCTATTTTCTGAAAATCTTTGCTGGTAAGAACAATGTTGAGAGAATTGCAATAAATCAACTCTCCATACTAAAGAAACAAAATAACCTTTTCCAACATCAGAAAAGGCAGACAGTTTTCTGTGTTACTTACTTGTTAGCTTTGAAGAAGAAATAAACAAAGCATTAAAGCAGACTACCAGCTTCCCCAAAAGGTCATACCTGCCTGCAACATATCTCAGGGGGTGAATTTCACAGCAGATCATAAGCAAACATGTGTTGTAAACATCAAAGTCCCTTCAGATGTCAAAACAAAAAATTGCTGTGGATTTTGTGGAATTATGAGGACCTAACAAGAAAGTGGATTTCATGTCTGGCAGGTTAACAGTACATCATGTTAGTGAGTCCCAGTAATGCTGTTCTAATTGTTCTCTCTCTGGCGTACCCCTAAAATTCCAAAGATTTTAAGCTAAGCCCACTCCACCCTGGTCTGCAGCCTGTTTATGCAGCCTGCTTGAGAATACCCATGGCACCTCTGCCTGTGATGCTCCTACACTAAGAAGCAGCATCTGGCCATGCTTTCAAGAAAAATGTAGGAGTGAATACATGGATTGGTGCTGGAGGCCTTAGACAGCAGGTAGGAAACCTGAATTCATCCTCTTCTGCCATAGCAGTTCATGGAGGTCCTGGATCCAAAACATGAAAGACAAGATTCCTTTCATCTCCATGCTCGACCTTTCTTGTCTTCTTGAAGAAAAGAACTCGCCCACATTATCATTCCCTGGTAGAAATATGAAAGAATAAAAGCTGTGCAAAATTAATTTTTGAGGACTATTGAGTATCACTCTTCCCTAGGAGTTCCTTTGTATCACTCCAGCTTGTCTTAGATAGTTACTGAGTTTTTTCAGAGACTATTTTAAGCTGTCACTCTGATAACTCTTGATTTTACACATGGAATACATTTTTCTACAGAATAAGTGGTGTAATGTGTTCATTTGGCTTATTTGCATCTCAGCAG
This sequence comes from Acridotheres tristis, assembly GCA_037013685.1. Taxonomy (NCBI): domain Eukaryota; kingdom Metazoa; phylum Chordata; class Aves; order Passeriformes; family Sturnidae; genus Acridotheres; species Acridotheres tristis. The sequence goes on from CM072886.1 coordinate 28,756,837, forward strand.
TGCTGCACCTACTGGTAGCTGCGTCATCACAGGGCACTCCAGGCCCCTTGAAATCTTTGAGGAAGAGAAAGACTAGAAAAGACATCTGAGTTTTCAAAGAGTTTAGTGTCATAGACAATATAAACCCATGAACTGAAAGGGTGTATCAATTGTCAAAACTTCATTATCTGAACTACCTCTTTCTAAGCTAATGTTAAAGATTTCATCTTGACCAGCAGCTAAATAGTTACTGTATAAAAAAACCTAACTTCTGGTTTGGCTCAGAAAACTAGAACTTTGTTTATTTTTCCATCCAAATTTCTCATAATAAAAGCTAATTTAATTTACTTTCTTCAGTCATGCAGAAGAAAAGACTCAAAGACACTCAGACAATTGCCACTTTCCTCAGTGTTTCAAGGATCTGTGCAGTTTGCTAGGCACATGGTGAAAGAAGTTATGCAAAAATCTTATCATAAAGCTAGAAGCATTAGCTTTTCTAGTCAAACTGTCTAACCAGTACCTGGCTTTCCTGGGATATTTCAATTAAGAGAAACAAAATAATGCTAGACTTGAAGCAGTGCTAGTGTCTTTGAAGGAACTCTAGTTTGAACAGAAACAATACCACTAAATTCCAGCAGTGAAAAACACAAATGCAATAGAAGTGTTGCACCTCTAATGTGGTTGGGACAGCAAAAGAAGTCCTTGCCTCCTACCAAGTTCTGAGGCTGACATATACGTCAAAAAATGTAGAAAATCCTTCTCTCTTGGATATACCACGAAACAAGCACTTAGTCTGAAGCCAGCACCTCCACCCCAAAGCCCACCATCTTCAAAACAAGCCTTTGTAGTTTTCTGAAGCTCCTTTCTTTATCTGCCTCTCTATTCTCCAGCTAGGAAGCTTCTTTTCTGTGTACACGTTTTAGCAAAATAATTTTAAGCCACATCTTTCCACACAGATCATCTGAATTTTATTTGGGTTTTTATTTGTGAAGCACAGCGTTAGCTCTCTCTTTCAGCTACCTCAAAAGCAGGCAGAGTTCCTTAGCTCTGGTGAAAGATAAATCCAGCACAGTTACATAGTTTTGTTCCAGTAGTCCTAAATGGGACACACCTAAACTATCTGTCCAAACAAAAAGAAAGAGAAATTATTTGACAGACTATCAACGCTGAAGAAAACAACCCTGATGTGTATATATATGAAGTCTTTTTTTGGGAGTGTTTCACTTTGTCAAAATTCAGTTCCTGTCTAAATCACTTTCTTGAGAGTGTTCCAAGCTCCATGGTAGTTTTTCTGTCAGGTACCAATGGGAGGCCATGCTCACATAGCCCTGATGAAACACTACAGTTTCTGTAAAAATTGCAGGCTGGAAGGTATTATTTCTCTACTATTCACTATTTTATTATGCTTTCTCTCGTTACTAGAAAATCCTGCACTGATATTTCCAATTTTCCATGAGAAGATTATAAAAATAAAGATGTCAAGGTGTCAAATTTGGGATTTTTTTTTCTTTAGAGATTTTCCAGAAGGAAAAACGAGACAGATATTTTTAGCATATGCCTAGATGTAAATATTGGACTACACTTCATATAACACGTCTGTTTTCTATAGGTTATCTAGAAAAAAAGGAGCATAACACTTAATAGGCAGTAAAAACTATGGTCATGGTTAATATTTCCACTATTCAAGAAAAGTCTTGAAAATCCAGGATCCATAAAACCTCACAGTTTTCAGATCTGTGTTTAAATTTAACTGACGTGAAAATCTGTGCGGATTTTATTCACTAGTGCTAATTCCAATTCCATAGCCCTTTGGTATCTGAATGGATAAGTAGCAGCCAATATTTGCATGTAGCTGCAGTCCAGGATGCCCCTAATCAAAAATACCTTTGCACTTTGCTAGCTAAATATTGCAATAAAACTTAAAATGACACCATATATGGGCCCTCCTTCCCTAAATACTTTGTCTTTGGCAACACAAGTACTGCCCTTCCTGCACCTACAGCTCTAGCTGAAGCTGTAGGCTTCAAAGCCTATAGATATCACAGAATATTCTGAGTTGGCAGGGACCCACATGACCATTGGGTCCAGCTCTTGGGTGAATGGCCCAATCAAGGATCGAAGCCAAGGACTGAGCTCACAACCTTGATGTTATCAGCATCATGCTCTAACTAACTGAGCTAATCCCAATCTGTATTTTTCCTTTTTCGAGGCAAGGCGTTAATTGTCTAGAAATATTGAAATGTTTTAGGCCATTCTATCAAGATTATCTATTTTCAACTTGTCACGTACAACAGCCAGCTGGTCTGACTATTAGCTACTTTTGCCTCATTCCTTATCAACTAACTTTAACTTATGCTTCCCCCAGAGAGCCTGAGATCCTGATGGGATGCTGAACTTGATGGCAATTCCCAGAAGCAAGAAATCTGCTAGGCTCCCACTCTCTAATTAATTGTATCTATTTCTTTAAATTTATGTAGGAAAAAACCCCATTTCAAAATCTGGGTGCTCTGTCAGGTAATCTTAGATTCAATTCTGATTGCAGAGGTGATGGGACCAGTGATCAGTTGTAGCCAAATACAATCATTGTACTACAGCTTGACAGTGGACTTAATGGAACAGTGGCTTTATCACTCTGTGAAAGCAGCATGAAATACAAATCAAACCAGGTGTATCTAGGAGTAGCCCTAGATCAGAGTTTGAATTTTCAAGGGCATCTAAAGAAAACAGCTGCAAAAGCAAGGACATCTGTGAAGTAGATTAGCTGGCTTAACGTGGGGTGCCTAAACACAAACCTTTCTGACATCCGTACCAGCCATCTGTTCCTCAGCCATTCTAGCCTGCTCCTGACTGTCACACACAAAGCTGGAGGATAGCCAGCTCTATTTAATCGTGCCTTATATCATAAACCTTCTGATCCAATCTTTTCCCATCTCTGCTAGTGCTTAATTACATATATGTATGTGTGCTGTGAGCACTGAACAGTCAGCTCTGCAGTGAAAGTCCCAGACTACCATTTAATATGGATCCACCCAGCTCACCCAGAGTGCCTCAGGACATATCTGTGGAATCTCACTGTTAACAGGAATGGTCTTCATTAGGGTAACTAACTTGTAAGTTTGTTCAGTAGCAAATATAAACCTTCTGATTTTAACCTGCCACACATGCACCCTGGCAAATAAGTCACGCCAAGATTGTTGTAGAGTCTACATTCATTCCTTTGTGGTCCTCTCTCAATACTGGTGACAATGATGACAGCAAATTAAAGGTCTGTCTCAGCAAGACCAATATTAAGCCAAAAAGAAGACAAAAGTTGCTTGAAATCACACCAAACCAGCTTTAGCAACTCATGGTGGATACAAAACTGAATTTATACAGACACAGCAACCAGTTTCCATTTTCTTTATTAAAAACTGCTTTTGCTGCTAATGCACTGCTACAGGAGCACAGGTTCTGGACAATGGTCTGAACTGTCTTTGATAGCTGTTTATTTGATCTTATCTCAGTTATAGCAGTGCCATTACACTCATGGGGACTGGTAACAGGGAAGTATTAGAGCAGATAAATGTTTGTATTAATACAATGGAGAAAAATTCAATTGCGGTGAATGTAAATGTAACCCACTAGTTAGTCTGATTACCATATACTGGATGAAATCTTTACTTGTGGCACCTCTAAATTCCTCTTATCTAGTAGGGATCTCAAAAAACGGTTGTAATACATGTCAATGTAACACATTGCTTTCATGTGCAGGATTTAGGAGAAGTGTCAAGCAAAGCCATTAGCAGTTAGTAAAGCATTAACAAGATCGGATAAGACAAATATATTTAGATTTGTATATTTGAAAACAGAAAAAAAAAAGTGTAGTCCCCTACATGCCTGTTTCTGTGTGCAACCTGAGGTGCCACAAACTGGTCCCTGATTTCAGTGTAAGGCAAGGAACCGAACTGCCTGTATAGGGCTGACATGAAGATTTAATGTGCTTCCCAAATCCATGGGTTATGATATTAGACTTGATATACAGATGCATACCATCTGCACCCAGAGAAAGAGGTAATAAAATTCAGAAAGATTTTACAAACTTACGCATTTCTGGAAAGCAATCTCTGTCCTCAAGGTAAGAGCCTCAATTTGATCAAATTGATCCTCAATTATTACAGTAATAATTTTGACTATCATTTCATTTTATAGTAATGCAGTCAAGTTAAGTCAGTAAACAAAATTAATGTTTAGTGTCAAATGAGCCTTCTCCAATTCAGGAATGTTGAAAAAGCATCCCAGTATCATAATCTGTTAGATTATGATAGATAATAATAGATATCTGTATATCTATTGGAAAATATCCTGGAGAGGAGAAATGTTTCAGAAGGAGAGATGCTTCAGAAGGTTGCAGGTAGAATGCTATTTTCTGCCAATCACCTTTGCAGATCTGTTCAGCAGTGCTGCACACATTTCCAAGCTGCATGACAGCAGACAGTTTCCTCCCTTTGACAATTCCCCCTCCTCACACACTGCCCTTCCCTGGCCCAGTGGTCCCAGCTATAGAGAGATAACCCCTCCAGCACTTGGGTGGGCAGGGAAGTGAGAGCCCTCCAGTGAGGGAGGCCGTGGGGAGGTGAGGTCTGCCTTGAAGTGGTGAGCAGTGTGAGTCCTGTTATTCCTCTGGGTTAGGGGCGGTGGAGGCTGGAGTATTGGAGGCTGCTGGGACTCAGGTCAAGGCTCTTCTGAATCACCTGGAGAGCTGGTATCACTGAGTTCCTAGATGGAACAGTTATGGTAGAACAGACACCTTAAATTTTTCCCTTTTCAATACTCTCAGTACTGACATTCCACCAAACATAGTGCGTTCTTATTTCATTTTGCCCCTCTTCCATTCATTACAGACATAAACAGAATACATAGAATACATATATGGATTTTATTGCAAAGGACTGCAACCCCAGCTGAGCATTACAGAAGCTTTTACACTTCATGCTGTCCTGAGAAACAGAAAAATCTCTCTGATGGGTCCGTAACACCACTTTAAGAAGTGTCTTTGTAAGTCTACCCTAAAGACACAGAGATGCAGTCAGACTGCTGATTAGACCTTTGACAGACACTGAAAGAACATTTACTGCATATGAAGATTAGATAAGATGTCCTTTGTCAAGTTTTTCTTTTCTGTATAAGTGGATAGGATGAAAGACAGGAAGTTTCTCTAGTCTTATATTTTCATACAGTAGATTAGAGACAAGTTAGTTCCGAATTTCCACTTAAAATGTCTCTTGGAATGCATAGCTAATTTCCTGCAGACATGATTCTCAGGCTTTTATGTAGAGTTCTAATAAATCTCTCAAAAATCTGTCCAAATAACTTTCAGGCGTAGGATTTTTTTTCCTTCCTCTTCTTTTTTTATGTTCTCTTTTTGAATAGAGGCATCAAGGTAAATTCACAGTGTGGAACTTATTGTGTTTTTCTTGATAATCACTTTTTGCAGAGAATTTCTGAAGAATGTTAACAAGGTAAAATGCAGTCAATAGAATGTCGAAGACCTCCATAACAGTACTCGTTAGTGCTGAATTTATGAGAAAAGCACATGAGTTTACTGACTAAACAACTTCTTTAGAAGGTTGGGAAGGCTGTGGTTCTAGATATGTTTATTTTGTCCTGGAAAACCATAATGGAGTAGAGCTAAAATATGGAAGTCTCATGAACCATCTACACAGTTTCACTGTATGAATCTCATGATACTGTTTTCATGGGATTCCCCACCTGCATTCCTGTGAAACATTATAGACAGCCCAACTGAGTTAAAATCACAGTGAGAGGAGAATCAGACACCTGATAATGAGGGCACTTTATGTGGTATACACTTCTTGTTTCTCTCTCGAATCCAGAATTGTTGCAATCTCTTCCTACTTTTTCTTTGGTATCCACTTCCCTTTGTAGTTTCTGACTCTGTATTGTCCTTGCACTGTAAAATTTGGTGAAGAACAGTTCCCCATTTTGTTTATCTACTCTCTTCATAATTGTGTAAGCTTTTATCATATCTCACTGCACTCGGCCTATCGCTGCACTGCAGCATTCAGCTCTGCAGGGTGGAATCCCAGCTGGGATTAATACCTCTCCAAGGGCAGCTGCTATATCCCTGAAATGTTTTTAGTTGAAGTCAGGACCTTGATTTCACTGTCCCAGAGTACTGAATATCAGAGCTGCACTTAATAATAATTTAAAAGGATGTACATGATTTTGTACAATGTAAAAATTACTTCTCCAGTTTATGTAATTCCTCAACAAAACTGACTTATCTCATTTGTCTGCCATTTTAAACAGAACAAAAATTGCTGAGGATTTTAAGTGGTGGCATTTTGAATTTGCTGTTTCCTACATTTGACAAGATATCCAGTTCTTACACACAGAACATTCTACCATGATATCCTTATTGTCTTTCCCACTGAGTCCCTCAATGTTTAATTGTCTTTTATTTGTGGATGAATTTGATTTCCTCTTTAATTATGGCACATGTTTTACCTAACTTCATGTAGAAACATAGCCCTACTATAAGCAGAGGTTCCAGTAGAAAAGAAAGAAAGGGAAGAAGGGAAAACATTTAGAATGGTAGCATATTTCCTGCAACACAGGCTTTCTTTAAATAGAACTTATGTATTTTGTCAAATACCTAATGGCAACATATTTATTTCTCAGTTCACAAATCTAGAAGTCAAATGTGTCTTCATACAAAAAGAAATTAAAAAACAACAGTTCGCCTTGCAGGCATATTAAATTTGTTTAATTTTCTGCTAAGCTGTTGTCTACAATAAAACTATGTAATTTTCTGCACATTAAAGAGACTATTTTTATTTTACTGGTGATAACTCATAATAAATAAGACTGCAATATGCAAATATGAAAAACTGAGGAATTTATTGAAAAACAAAAGTTATCACAATATTTTTAATGAAATAGCCTTTTAATGAATAGCCTTTCTGAAGTATTCAAAAAATTCCAGGTATGATAACATAAAGACCTTCTTAGTTCTATAAATGCATTGAATATTTTGAGAATAATGCAAGTTTTCCTTTCCACACATACATTTGCTTTTTAGCCTTTCATCTAAATTTTGTAAAAGTCACTTGTCACAGAATTTTAAGCTACATGTTTACAGCTCAGAGGCTCTTAGTGCCTGAGCCAACTGAATATGGTTGGTGATACGTATTCCATGCACCTTTAAAGATACGTGAATGCTGTATGGTTATAACCACTGCTAGTCAGAATTTGGTTTTTAATGACCTCTTGATAATGAACCTTAAATAGCAAAGCTGTTAAAGCTGTACATGTCCAAATTTCTGAAATATAACATGTATAATATATCTGCTGGTGTCCTGTTGTGGAATGTAGCAAACATCCAAGAAGTAACCAGCTGTTGAAGCTTTTTTGTATGCTTCACTAATTACTTGCTTCATTCATGGACAAATATGTTAGATTTTCATGTAGGCATTTGCTGATCTGTGCCTCACTGAGGTGTGAGCTATCTCCAAAATGGAAAATGACTGAGTTACTTTTATCAATCAGCCTTACTTGATAGATTGGATGGTCAAAAGAAGCATTTTCCATAGATCAAATAAGGAACTGGCAGAGGTGTTAATGGTTGGTTTATGACTTAATTTATCATTTGTTATTTTAAAAATTCTGACCATTTAAATTATTAAATTAAATAAATTATTTACATGCAATGATGGTGACAGGAGAGTGGCAGTGACAAAATTAATTCTGCTTTTGACTTCAAAGGAAAATTTGTAAATCTCCTATTTACCTTCCCAGGTCTCCAAGAGGTCAACTCATTGCTTTTCAGATAACAAAGTAATTTTCTTACCTCAACAGTCTCTAGGTACTAGGAAAAGTAACTTTAGTTACAAGCATCTGCTTAAATTGGTCGGGAATGGGCGATTCCATGCAGATTCGGGGGACTGGAGTGAAGTGTACAGACATGAAGAGTTTCTGCTCTTGACAAACCTCCAGAACTATTCTGGTTCCTTTCAAAGCCATAGATTATGCCTTGTCCTAAATTTTCGGAATCTCTGTTTTTTGCCTGGGATGCTCCCCAAATGGGTTGCTACTCTTGCAGACCAGATATGGCTGCATACAGCACTGCAATGTTTTGAGAACTCCATCTTCTCTCTCTGTCTAGGCTGGATTCCTATAACAAATCAAACAAATTTTAGAGATAAAGTAATTACTTGAAAAGTAAATCTGGTCCTCATGTGGCCTCACAGTAATTCAGTAATATTCTCTATTATAAGCTTATGCCTGAAATTATAAATAATTCAACCTAGCCATAGAGATGTATGATGCACAGATGGAACATACTGGTGCTGAACAGAAAAAATATGTCATTCGATGACATGTCCTTTTTGGGAAACTGATAATAATCTATGTCATACACTGATAGCATGGCAAACTTGCCTCTATGAAACACATGGCAAACTTGACAGCCATTTACCTTGCCATGTTTTTTCAAATCCTTATGTTGGCATAGAAACTTGAAATATCCTCCATTAAGTAAAAATAAGGGAAAAAATACTCTTAAAAGCAAAAAGCCAGGAACTTTACCCTTTACTGGTGACCTTTAAAGACAAAACTAATAAGCGATTCTGAAAGAGCAGCAGTCAGGTAACCTCAGTGATCCTCTCTCTTAAATGTCATTTGAGGCAAAAAAAAAATCACAGTATATTTCCAGATATAATACAGATAGAATAAAGCTACCTCCAGTATTATGCTCAGGTTAATTTGCTGCTACTGAAGTATGACACCATACTGCTATTGATAAATGCATGTCTGATTCCAGAGACCCTCCATATTTTCTAACTTAGAAGCATCCTCTTCTATATATGCTCACTCAGAGCAAATGCTTCTATCTTGGAGAGTTTAAATGTTACTTAATTTCTTCTTTGTATAAAAATGCTGATTTGATTCTCAGATGGCCAGTTTTTAGCAACTGCTCATAGATTTGATATTTGAGTAATATGATTTTTGCATTAACAGTCTAGATGTCCGCCTGTACTGCCCAGGGGAATCAAAAAAAGCGACAAAAGAAAGTGAAATTTGGGTTTTTATGATGTGCTGGCTGCTCTGCTAATGACAATGAATTGATTTCTCATGTACGTAACACCCACACTGTGTGGTGCTTTATTTCAATCTGGGCTTAAACTATGACATGAAGTCAGTAGTCCTTGTATCCTTAAATCCTTCAGAAGCAGAGCTAGATTTGAATTGATTGCTTTTCCATTTAGGACTTTCTCTGCATAAATACATTTCAGTCAAAGACTTACCGATAAACTCTTCAACATTCATTATTTGAAGGTTGGACTTGTGACTAAAGCTACGGCTAATGATGATCTAGTTCAATTTAGATTACAAATGCACTTATAAAATTACTCGTATGGTTTTGTATATTTTTGTGCTTTGGTTCACAGACCAAATTGGGCTCAGAGTACCTGAGCTGGGGTGCTCATTAATAAAACTAAATTAGAAGTTGATGCAGGTACACAGGAAATGCAGACTCGCTGCAGCATGAGAAGTACACAGAGAGGCACATTTTTTTTTCTTCTGCAAATTTCCCAGGGAGTATGGAGATGTGCCATATTCTATGTACTTTGGCCTTCTCTTGGATCCTCCAAGTAATATGTAAAAGTCACCATGAAATATGCCCAGTAGAAGCCAGTGATGGAAATGTAGGGTAGATAAAGGGATTTTTCCAACATTTGAATAGCTGGGGAAGAAAACAGAACAGCACCTCTGCTCATCTTATGTTCTACAAGTATCAAGGCCACAATCCTTTAGGCTTGGACCTGTAACCATAAAAGAAATTTCAGACTTACTGGTGAAGAGTAAAGAAATGTTTTTGTTTGGCAGGAATATCGGCAAGGTCCCTGCTTTAGCCGAAGAGAAAATCTTGTATTGTTTGTAAAAATTTTTGGCCTGGATTGCTTTTGTTTTAAGGAAATAAGTAGCCCCTCGAGTAAAAGATGCGATAAGAGACTAAATTTGGATCCTCAATTGCAGACAGCTGTTAAATAAGTCACAAGTGTAATGACTTTGGCATTGTTAACTCTTGAAAGCAGATACAAGCTGAACATTCAACATGCCTGACTTCAGCACCTAATTTTTCACTCCATCGCTGTTTTCTGAGAGTCCTTAAACAGAACAACTTCAATTTTAAATCTATAGTCTCCTGCCAAGAATTGATTGGAAAAATGTGGTTTAAAAATAATGCTCTCTAGGTATATTTTTAAAAGTAGAAAGTATCTTTAAAGCAGAGCAATTATTATAACATGAAATACATTTTAATAGAATTCCTCTGAATATTTTTGAAAACCAGTATCTTCATAATCTGTGGAAATTATTTTCTTCTAAAGCGCTTATTATCTATATCATCTATTAGATATATTTTGATGCTTTCTGAGCAGCAAAAATTCGAATTTTAGAACCATATTAGATAATATATAAGTGCTTGCTGTTCTACTCATTACTCTACCCCAGGTGGCCACTGGAAAAATTGCTTGTTTCCAGTATGAGAAACAAGGACAATAACCCTTCTTGCATACCAATGGACATACAGGCAGGGAAGATAATCAAAGACAGATGCCCACCCAAACCCAGCTTAGAGTCCTTTACCCAGCATAGTCCCAGCCAACTGTGGTCACAAGTGGGAACAGATAGTCTATGCTGCAGAGGACAAGATCTGGGGAATCAATGTCTTTGGAAGGTCAAAATATATTCCCAAACCATAAAAACTATAGTTTTTACTATTTCAGAAGTGGTGGGTTTTAGGACAGTGGCACAAATTCAACCAGTGGACTGGCAGTGCTATCCTCTCAGGAAGTGCCTTTCAGAGCAAGTGAATGACACCTCTGGCAGTGGTTTTACATAAGAAGACAGATGTGGCCAGATGCCTTCTCTGAGTGAAACCCACTGAGGAGCCTTATCTGCTTCACTTGTGCCCACTTGACTCCTTCTTGTCAATGAATCTCCGTCCCTTATCAAACTTGTCTTGCCTTTCAGGGGATTTGACCTTTCTGAATTATACACAGAGCTCTTGTGTAACAGCCCCTATATCAGTGTGTTTACCATCTGTTCTCCTTTTCTGAATGCAGACATGTGTTACTGTTTATCCACTATGTGTCACCAGTTTACTACAACAAATTCAGTCAAGTGGAAATCAGGTCAAGGTGAAATTTATTTCAGGCACTTTTGTTCCACTTCATTTTACAGTTCGCCACATGCTAATCATATGAATTCTGAACAAGGATCAAAAAAACCAAATAAAATTATGTTCTGGCTTCTGACTGACATTTTCAATGGATTGTTTCATTCACCTTTTGGAAAACCTCAACCTGTATTTGGCTTCACTGGAAAACATAGCTGCTGGAAATTTTAGCAGATTGTTGAACAATATGGAAGGTGAAAGCTGAACACTTCATGCAAAGCTAAGAAAAAAGAAAGTATATTTGTCTTTTAGTACTGTATAGTGAGGAGGGAAGTTGTATAATTCTCATCCTTTCCTCATGTGTACTGAATGTGAGGAATGTAATGCAAAATCCTGAAAAATAGTCCGCACCCACTGTGTAAGAGCTTGCCACCACCTTAAAGATTATGCTGATTTTAATTTGATTCCCTGGAAATCAGTCTGCATTTAGCCTTTGTGTTATTGTGTGATTCAGTATTATTACATAGAATAATTATTAGTAATTATAATTCTGTGAGAATGGGGCATGAATATGGGTTCAAAGTGAGATGACTTCAGAGGATTTGTAAGAGCAGACACTGATTACCCTGGGCCTCCATGACTGCTTGCTGGTGGGATGAGGTATGTTGGGTGTACTCAGCCCTTTAGACCTCAGAGAATAACCCAAGACATTTACTTGGATTGTGCAAATTGGCCTTAGCTATGGAAATTTCATAAACTGCTTTCCCCAGAAAAAGCAATTTTGCAGACCTTGAAGTACATACCAGAGCTATTACCACTGTGCCTGTGCAAAGAATCCCTTCCTCTTTACATAAACATAAATTACTTGTTTCTGTAGACCCCTGAGAAAGTTTAAATCTAGTCAAGATTCAAGACATGGAAATTTAGTGAGTGAACAAGCTTTTGCCCTAAAACATGCATTTCTTTCACATGATTATATTTCTCAGTATTAGCTTTTCTAAAACAGTCCATTCTTATCAAGGAAAAAAGGATTCTCACAAAATGCTTGCAATTTCTGCTCACTCATTTTATTACCATCTCAGATGTGTTTCATGACCTTTTATTAACAGTCATGTTCTAGTCTGCAGGTCAAAGAGCTTTTAGCAAATAAAAGTATGTGGTGCCAACATCAATAACAGCAAATGGAGTCCTCAGCCACAAAGACAGATGCACTTTCCTCTCTCCTTTTCTCCTTCTTCTCCATAAGCAGACTGATCTATGGTAAGATTAAACAAGGATTCATTTCTCTGAGTAAATCTATTGTCACAGATTAGTCAGTGTAGAAAACTAACTAAGGTTATAGAACATGTTTATAAACTTATTGCGACAAAATGTAAATTAATTGGAAATATGGGTTAATAATATTCATTCATATAGCACAAAGTCTCCTAATTTTGCTGATTTGCACAGGTATTGAATACTTTCACAGAGCTGTGTCCTTTTTTTTATAGATGGGACTCATGATACCGATCTCATGTTGCCATTTTTAAAGAAACTAATAAAAAACCAAGTACAATTGAACATCATAACATGCTACAGGTATTTTACTTGTGGCTAAATATTTATATTTCATTAATCTGGAAAAGAATCAGCTAACATGGAGATCCACTGAGCTAGGTCACGTAAAATATACAAAGGAATTGTTGGTCCCAACCCATATGAACACACAATCTATCTTTATGTGATGGAACCATTGTAATTCCACTGAGGGAATAGAGGCTGACTGCAGCATTAAAAATTAAAATAAGTCCTGAAGTCAGCTGCTAATCTCAAAGGATTCACTGTGTCATTGGAGATGAGGTCTCCTACACGATGATGCAAAACAAGAGCCCTTACATCCTCTCTTGAATTCAAGCTGGCACCATCCAGATTTCCAGGTATACGTCTTCCATAGGAACACCAATCTACTGCTGAGGAGCTTAAAAAAATTTAAAATGTCGGTGTTGCTGCAGGTTTTGCTGCAATTCCAAGAAGGACAAAACTTCTGTGCAGGTATCTTTTTGCTCCTTCCTGTGTCCATATATTCCATCATGACCTTCAGAGAAGCATGACCTGTCGTAGTACACTGTTTACTTCCTGTAAAATGAGGATTTAAATATTTATTTCCTTTCTCTAATCTGGATGCAACTAGAATGACTTTTACTAGATGACTTTTCTTTGAGCTGGAGAGAAATGGGTAGGAGCTCATAAACATATGTGACACATTTTTAGATCATGTGTTGCATTGACCTCGACTGGACACCAGTTGCCCACCAAGCTGCTGTGTCACTCTCCTCCTCATTTGGACAGGGCAGGGAGAAAACAAGATGGAAGAAAATGTATGGGTCAAGAAAAAAGGCAGTTTAATAAAGCAAAATAAAACACTGCACATGCAGAAGCAAAGAAAACAAAAAGATTTATTGTCTACTTCAGATCAGAAGACAATATCCAGCCATTCCCTGGGATGCAGGGCCTCAGTACAAGTAGCAATTACTGCAGAAGACAAATGTCATAATAAAAAATGCCCCCCTCTTCTTTTTCTTAGCTTCTATTACTGAGCAGATATCACTTGATATGGAATAACCCTGTAGCTAGTTTGGGTCAACTGTCCTGGATAGGTTGCTTCCAAAAACCATGTCTACTACCGGCCCACTACTGAGGGGAAAATGTTGAAGAGAACATGTTCAGGCTGTGTGAGTGCTTCTCAACAACAGCCAAAACACTGCTGTGTTATCCACACCTTTCTAGCTACAAATACAAAGCACAGCACCATGAGGGCTATAGGAAAATTATCTCCACCTCAGCCAAACCCAATGCAGTTAATTATGGTATTAGTTCAATGATGTTTGATGGAGAGATGTGTTTTTATAATTAGACATTATCTGCATGTGCAGAAGAATCTCTACAGAGCACTGAAATTCCTGTAGATTTAAGTAATTTTTCTAATCACAATAGAAAAAATGGCTCTGTGACCACCACCAAGGAGTCCAGAACAACTGCAATAGCTGGAATTGATTCTTCCTTTTTTCCCTCAACACAATGCACTGCAGTATAGATGTTTAGGTCACAATTCTATGTCAGGCTGTTGAGCCAGGAACATGGCACTCCTTGAGGCTGTAGTATTATAGTCAAGAAACATAAAACATCCAAAGTCAAAGCTCAGCAAAATATGTGTTTCTGCCTTTTCCTTATCAAAGCTGGATTCCTAGGCTACCTTAAAATGGAATAGAGCTGTAAGATTAAAAAGTGTTATTAAACATTTGACCTTTGTAACCTGGCACCAGCCTCTCAACTCAGTACAAAGGTTCACCTTCCCCTCCCTCACCCTGCTCTGCATGACAGATCAGCATCCTCCAACTCTGATCATGATTGCCATAAAGCTTAGCCTTGTCCTCCAGTCCCTCAATTTATCACCTACCAGGTACCTGGCTGAAGTGCTACTTGCAGTAGTGCCTTCCTTTATGATATTCAAGCCTTAGATTTGTGGTATTATGAGTCACGCTAAGTTCCCTCATTAATCCATTAAGGATTTACAAAACTAATAAGTATTTTTCTTATGAGTATTTGTTAAAAATAACAGAAAACATAAACAACTGTCTTAAAATTTAGACACATTTGTAAACTTTTCTGCAGCTCTACTAAATATCTAATTGACATTTGTAAAACTGTGACAATTACAACTAAATAGAAACTATTTTAGCTCCACTCTGGAAAGCTAATATTGTCCCCTTTTGAATACCAAGAAAAAGAGTAACTTTGCACCGCAAGCATGATAATTAATTATAAAAAGCCCCAGTATACAGTATAAAATTACATGGTCTTTTCCACAATAGGAGCCCTTAGACTGGGCTTATACAAGCAGTCCACTGTATGAAAAATACTTGATTATTCTAATGAATACAAAGTTTAACACTAGCAATTTCATAGATAATTGTGAAAAATGCCTATCATGTCCATGGCAATGTGAATAAAGCTAAAAACTATTATGGCTCAAGAAAAACGTTTCTTATCATATGAAGCAGAATAATTAACAGCATGTTAATTGTAAAATACGTTGTCACCATGATTTGGACATTTCACATTTAAGATGCTTCATTACTCTTATCATGTATGTACATCAATCGCAGTTGTCTCACCTTCATTCACAGATTTCTCCTGCTTTAGCAAGATAATTCCATCATGTGAATCCTTTCCTCTTTCTTTTTTCACATTATCTGTGCAATCAATCCGAGGAATGGGGTTTTATTTTTTTCTCTACAAAGTGTGAAGGCATTTGTTTGAAATCCTGAGACGTGACCCTGGAACAAGAGTAGAGCTCACCTAGTTGAGACCTTCCTATAAGATTTACTGCAACAGGACTGAACAGACACTGGTCTAAACCAAAAGGTTCCTTTCATGTGCTTCAGCGACCTTCAGCTTGGGTGATTTGGAGGTCAGAAGGGAAGCAGCAGAGGCTGTGCTTGTCTGCTAGGAGATGAGGTTCACCAACGTGGAGCTGGAGTGCAGAGCAGCACCTTGTGCAGGACACCATACAACTATCAGCAGGGATGTTCCCTGGGATCCTGAATGTGGTAGAACAGTTCTGGCATGTGGCACTGGAGCCATTCCCATGGAAGTGCCAGAGCTCTGCTCTTCAGTCTGCCCCAGGGTGTCCCCACCCTGTGCTGGGTGCTGTGTGCTCCCATACAGGTGTCCCCATTTCCTTATCTGCACTTGGAGGCAGATTCCCAACTGCAGCAGCAGAGATGTACACTAAGATTGATGAACTACCATGTGTGGAATTGGAAGCCCAAATGACAGCTAAGGTAACATATGCAGAGGGATACTGTACTATTGTGAAATAAAGTCATGAAAGAACTTGATAAAACTCAATATTGAAAAAAAAAGAACTCCATAAGTAAATCTACTTGATTTGAGCAGCAGGTCTGAGCTTTGGGGTTTTTGTTTGCCAGACTATTCTTTTCTGCGTATTTCAGAAAAAAACTTCAAACTACTTATAAAAGAGGAGAAATAAGGAAAGCTGAAAACTTCCAAAAGACCGTTGATCAGTCCATGAAACAATATGAAAATAAAGAAACAAAGAGTGTCTCCACATAGAAAAAGGCCAACACAACAAAAATGTCTGTAACTATGGAGATAATACACTTTGAAGCAACCTGCCTAAAATAAAGTTTCACTTACTGTATTACTGCAAATATTTAATAACTTGTAGTACTGCCAAAGCTCAGACTAAACTATAGTTATTTTCCCTGTCAAAAACTATTCAGCTGTGCAATATCAAGCCACCAGAAGTGGTCTTTATTGCATCCGTATGAGAAAAGCTAACCGCATTTCACTTTTCTAGGGTAACAGTTTTCTTTTTGTTAGCATGCTATGAATGTACTTGGAGATCAAAAAGCTGTTATTTAAAACGAAATGTTAGAATGGTTCAAATTAAAATTAAATCATATTCATTTGTTGAACTGGCAAGACTATGAGCAATCTAGTCATGTGATTGTAATTAATACAGACTAATGACTTGACAAAAAGCATTTCAAAATATAGGTGTATTTATAAACATTTTGTTTTAATATATCCATTAATATTTATATTTAATATATCCATAATAGTAACCTTTCGGCTTTTGGTACATCCCAAAGTCTCTCAAATACTTTGATAAATTAATCACTGTGATAGGTTGACTATTAAACCAAGACAATCACAGAATAATATCATCTGCAAATTTTGTTGCTTACATATGAACCTATAATTAGTTTATGCAGTCAGGTGCTGTGGTCTAGGAATTGTACTCCCCAAATCAGTGCCCTCACCAAGACTCTTCCATACCACACAATGGTCTCTCATCCCCATTCCTGCTTCAGTGGGATGGAATTGAGGATTGGAGGCACAAAAGAAGATAGTTCATTGGTTGAGATAAGAACAAATTACTGGAAACAGCAATGAAAGATAATTAATAGTAACAGCAAAAATATTAATAACAAAATTATACAAAAGAGAGAGTGAATCACATGCAAAAATGCTCACTTTGGACCCCAACAAGGATCAATGGTAGATGGCTTCCCCCTTGCTTATGTATGAAAGTCTAAAATATTTTCTAAAAATCCATAACTGCAAGACATGCAGACAATACCTTTAATGCCCTTTATGTAACTATTAAATACCTTTATGCTTAATTGTCAGCCATTACTTAGGCTGTCTTTTTGACAGAAATTCCACAGAAGGTGGATTATGTTTAGCCAACCATAATTAGTAGTATTTTTGTTGTACACAATGTCTTGCACAATAAAAATTATGGAAAGTGAGGTCTACAGAGAAAAAGAGGGCAGAAAACACATTTACAGACTACAGGAAGAGGAGTGGAAGGACTTTAGTAATCAGGGAAGATAGAGATATTTGTTGCTGAAAGGTGAAAAAGAGCAGGGAGCAGTCCATGTGTTGCCACACAAAAGCACAAGAAGAAGGCATCACGCAAAAGCTACCAGAAACATTTACAAGGGACACATGGATTGTAGGGGAGGCAAAACACATAAGGAATGCAAAAACTGCTGAAGAAGCTGTAACAGCACCAAAGTGAATGGAAACTGCCAAAGGAGAAGATGGTTCCACGGATATTTGTTGGTATAGATGGGCAGAAAAAGACCTATCAATATAGGGATTTTTAGGTAGAAAATCCATCAAACCTTTTACTACATTCAGATGTAATGAAGTTCACAAACAGAATTATGTAGGCATGTACTATTCTGTAGTTATTTATTGGGTTCTGTTACTCTTGTGAAGAAGGAGATAGTCCACAGGTATGGGGATTTGCCATGGATCTGCTTCTGCATTAATATTAGACATATCCTGAACAGTTCTCAAGAATTGCTTCTTAAAATTCTACTCTAACTGAATTCAGTAGAGAAACTCACATCAATTTTAATGTAGGTTTTGGCCTTTTTTTCTAATTAGGATACAAAAAAAAGTCTCTTTCCAATTTATCTTCTGGAATACATTTATTTTTAAAATGTGTTTTTGGAAGACTATTTTAAACACATAAGCAGCCTATTAACTTTTTATCTTGCTGGGTTATTACCACAGAATTAGCAACAGAAAAACCATCTATTGCATATTCAGTATGCAGCACAGACTTTTGCTGAGCCCTAAGGGAACATAATCCAGCAAGGAAGGAAAACTATTCCTCTCTTCTTTTTCCACAGGGTTGTTTTCATTTCCTCCTGCCTTCCACTGGAAGACATCAGACCTTCCCAAGAGAGGCCAGCTTCAGAGTCTGAAACCAAATGACCTAGAACAGTGAGACCTCTGGCATTATTCTTGTTTTTTATATCTAATCTGCACGTAAATGCTATATAAAGAAATGAAGGAGAAATATTTGTTAATTATTCAACTTAATTGCAGGCAGAAGCTACACTGTGAGATTGTATTTATTTTATTGTGCATGAAGACTTGTGCAAAATGAACCAAAATTAATGCAGGTAGACAGGAAACAAAGGCAACTAGCAGGTCAAAAGTGCAGTAGACTTGCCATGCCTGTCTGCATAGCTTGTCCTCAGCACAGAAGACAGGGAACTGTGCATCACTGGGAAGAAATGAGAGGAAGCAGCCAGGACTTGAGTATGATTATAAAATAGCCTATCTAAATGTTATAGCTAAGCTTTTGAGGGTTTCAAGGAAATGTTTAGAGTAGTTCTCTTTTTCCTCCCTGTTCTTTTGAATTTCTAGGGGACTATGCAACTTTATTTTACATCTACATCCCTATCTCATGAAAGGCCATATTAGCAGTATAGGATTAATTGAATAGTACATTAAATCAAATTATCACAAGTTATTTTTACATATGCTGTTATTATCATTTCAGAAAGCGAATGTTTAAAAACATTACCAAAGGCAATGCCATGGTCAGGGACAAAAATGCAAATGGTCCATGAGAGCAAAGACTTAAAATGTGGTGCTCTGGGATTACAATTCCTTTAATACTTTCTTCATAGAAAACAACTCTTGCACAGCTTCTGCCTTCAGAATTTGCCTTGGAGAACAGGACTGATCTTACATATTTTTCACTATTTAAAAATGAACTTTTAGCTAAATTCACTGTCCTAATTAATAAAGAGCTCCTTACCCCCAAAGGATTGATTTAATCTGAGGGTAGGAGCCATAAATCACTAGTTCCAGAAGCAAAGTCATCCTACTCTTTCTCCACTGACTACCTAGACAAGCCATCTAGATGTGTGGTTTAGAATACCCAACTCCTGGACATCGAGAGTGAGATGAGACAAAACCCCTTATTTAAATGCATAAATGCAGTTAAATGGCATGAAAATGCCTCTCTTGACTTACTTGAGACTATGGCTCATGGCAGCAGACATTAAAGGATGTAACTGGACGTGATTCTCTGTGATTATTTACCCTTGGAGCAGATAATGGACCAGTTCCATTTTTAAG
Source organism: Acridotheres tristis (assembly GCA_037013685.1). Classification (NCBI taxonomy): domain Eukaryota; kingdom Metazoa; phylum Chordata; class Aves; order Passeriformes; family Sturnidae; genus Acridotheres; species Acridotheres tristis. The sequence goes on from CM072886.1 coordinate 28,776,455, forward strand.
GGCTGGGACTTTGATAAAAACTGGATTAGAACAATTTTGAAAAGTTCCAATGAACTACAGATACAATTTTGAAAATTGTATCCTGAAATCTGGCCACAGCAAGGCAATTTTATTTCTAGTGTCCAGGAAATGAGCTTGCTTGTTACTTCCCACAGAAGAACCTATCACCATGAGTGAAAAGTTTCAGAGCTTGTCTTTGTACAGCTGCAAGAAAGAGATAAAAATTTAGAAAATATCATCCCCCCTGTAGCTGTGGTTCTTCAAACTGATAAGAGCGAAAGTTATATAGCAAAAGGCTAAAGGTATTCCCTCTCCATACAGGACAAGATACATTCCAGTTCTAGAAGTCTTTGACCTTCTTTAAACTAGGTATGCCTGCTGCTAATGAGCAGAAGTTTTTTCCTGTAAAGTGCTTTAAAGTTTATCTGTTTCTCAAGCCTCATTCTTGGGGAGAAAAAGAGATAGAGTTTAAGAAGTTAGATTAGAGGCATTTCTGACAAGCCAAGGCAGCTGCTCATAGTTACATTGCCACAAACCAGCATTTCCCATTTTATATTCAAAGACATGAATAATTTACCCAACACACTTTGATATTTCTTTGGACTGTCAGTTATTACCTGACCAGTCTAGATCTGTATGTAAGGGGGTTTTTTAAAGTATTTTATTACTAAATTTAGCTGCAGAGTAATTGGGATGTCTCCTTTCCGGGCTTGTTTCACAGAAGTGGTTTCAGCGGGGATGAAGCCTGCATATGAGAATTCACTCTTGTGCATATCATGAAGAAAAAATGTCTGGATAAAAGAGTTAATATGACTGAAAAACAGCATGGGCCCTTAGAGCAACAGAACTAGGAAATTAACAGTGCTCCATAAAAATTTAGAGAATTTTTAGTAATATTCACCATACTTTCAGTCTTCATGGTGTTTTAGTGAACATTTAAGAGCCATCAAACTATTCATAAACTGGAATTATAAGATATAAAAATCCAACCAAACCAAATATGTAATTGCTTCTGTTTATGAAAATATTTCTGAATTCTCTAGGATATCTTGAGCTGATAATCAGTCAACAAACCTTCTTTTTACAGATATTTTTGTCAAAGACATTTAATACTAAAATTACTACTTTTTTTAGCATCTATTAAATGGATGGAAAGAGGAATGATGATGGGCAAAATTTTAATATTAATTTTGCCTCTAGTTATGCGAAACCATAACTTGTGGGACATTAAACCACTCTGTAATTCTCTGCAATCAAGGGTTAATTGTCTCATACACAGGAAATTACATTGTGTAAGTCTGGAAAGTTGTATGGACAAGGAATCCATAAGCAACTGTTACCTACAGCACATACAAGGAATGAGAATGTTGGCCAAGGAACAAAGTTAACTACGCAATTTGACTATCCCTGAAATATTACACAAGCACATCAAGTAGGTGCATTTTCTACATTCTCTAAATTACAAGAGTATTAAATCAGTCAGAAAATTCTTCAGCACAGGTTTCTGTCCCAAAGCTATCTATGGTTGTATTATTCAAAGTGAAGCGTTTTACAAAGACAGTAATGTGTATCTTTATAATATAGTTCATGAAATATATATAGATATAGACATATGATTTTACGTATATGTATTTTATATATATATATATATATATATATATATATATATATATATATATATATATATATAGCACATAAACCTCCCCATAACTGTTGTAAATATTCTCTAACTCCTTTGTCACAAATATTTTGGACTCCATCTAAGTCATCCCAAAACAACCCCATGGTATGACAGAGTGGACATCCCAGACTCTGCCAGGAGGGCCAGTAGAGTCTGGAATTTGTCTGAAATATCTCTACCAAATTTATAATTATAAGCAATCCAAACGAGTAAAAATTCATGTTACTGACCACAGAATTATGGTCTGGTAGAAACCAAGATCATTGGTAAACCCCATGAGTTTACAAGGTGGACACAAGCTTGATATACAGTACTCTGTTTGAAACTTGATGCAAAGGTGTTTCTTCTAGTCAGGAAGGCTCAGAATTTTCTACACTATGTTAATGACATTCATCCATGAGGATTTTCATGGGAGGAAAGTACAAAAATTTAAATAGCTTTTAGTGAGCTCTTGGAGGCCACGGTACACAGGAGCACACAGATGGAAACACAGAGAGAAAGCACAAAGTCTGGATGTTAAAGGAGGTGGAGGGGCTCAGCAGGTCTAAATCAGTATAACTGACTTTATAGAAGGATTTCAGTTTGGACCAGATGAGATCAGAGCTCTAATATTAAGAAATTTCTTCTAAAAGGGTGAAGAGGAAATGTCACCTTCAGAAATTAAGTTAAGGAATCAGCAAACTTTACTCCTATAAGTAGTGTTTTCATCAACATTTACTTTTTGGACTTTGATGAGATTACTCACTAATCTTTCAATGAGCAGATCAGAACTAGTGAATTTTAGACTAATATTTTCCTTGGTGTTCCCTATGGTCAGTCTACAGCTCTCCAGCTAAATTTGTCCAAAGCTACATAAACGAATGAACTCAGAAAATAAAATCTGTTCTCTGGCTAATATAAATAAGAGAGGTAAAACCACAGATCGCATATGGGAACAGAAGTGTAAGGAAATAATTAAAGATTTAAGAAACACTATAATATGCAAAACACCAGTTCTTCCAGGGACTATCTTCCAAGGACAACTCAAGGAAGCAAGATCTATCTTCAAAGTAAATGTTAATTCCTTAGCCTGAAGCAGAGAAAAATATTAAAGAAGGAGACAGCCATTGGGTTACCACACATTTTCAGAATTACTGGTCTTGTCTACCAGATAAGTCATTGAAATTAATTATTAGTCATGACCAGGATGTAATTTTTAAACAATAAATCTTAGGATTCTATTTCTTTACATTAGACAATGCCTTCTTCTGTTTTCTTCAGGAAAAGCAATTTAGACCAGTTTCTTAGCTTTTAAGAGTTAATCTTGGTGGTGAACAGAAATTAATTTACGTGAGCAAGACCAAAAATATTTTACTTTGAAATGTCATTTAGAAAAATTCCTTTTTTTCCCTTTTTTTGCACCTAGGGCTTTATTACATTCCCAACCACACTGATGAACATCCCAGGTTAGTCTAAAAAATCATACCCATCAAGTACAATGAAAGCACCAGTGGGAGAAGCCAGAGGAGAAATGCTGCACCAATGGGATGTGCTGATGGCACCAAACTAAGCAGGTCATCCAGAGCCTTGCAGTGACAGCTTTTCAGGGCACTCAGTACAGAAGAACAAGTACATACAGGCATAATTTCTGAGCAAGCAGTGGAGCATCCTGAATAGAAGTCTTTCTCACATGGTTCTCAGTCCCTGTTTTTAAATTTGTGCCATCTTGTAGAATAAACTGAATGATTTTTGACAGAAGGAAATCCAGATTTCGTCATTCTTGATTTTGAGATGTTGAGCACCTTTATAGCACTTTTGTGAGACCACAAACGTCTAATTGAAGTAAAACATCTTCAACAAGGCATTTCTATTCCTTTCAGTCTTTGCCTGTCCCTTCCTCTGCAGTTATTCACACTGATAGAATTATCACAAGCTCATTGCATTTGCTTGGAAGTGGCAAAGACTCTAAATTCAGCAAGCAGTAGGAGGAAATGAGTTTGGTTATCTTACATTCACATGGGTGTCCAAACCACTGAATTCTTGAATTAAAGATGGGCAGTGTAGTATCATGACAGCCACTATATAAGGAACAGGTACATGAGAAAGGCTATCCAATAATGATGCCCCTCCCTTTCAGGGGAGTTTTCCCGTATAATAGCCAGTTTTCCACTCCAAGTTTATTCCAGGTCACACAGTTCCACTGCTTCAGATGTTAAATCTACCATAGTAATGATTTTTCAGATTTTCTTTTATAGTTTCCTATAGATTATGGTTTAGCTGTACTTGGTGAAGAGAAGACATATCTCTCAGAAAACATAGGTCCATGTTTTTGCTAAATAGAAGATGGCTAAACAGTTATAGTCTCAAAGAAAACAAAGACAAGCCTACTATCATCAGAAAACCCAGTTTTGAGGCTAAATAATTCAGGTATCACGTCATGTTTATTGAGCTACACTCCTACTGGAACCCAAGCTGGTTACTAATGATTGAACAAGGTATGGCACTATGCCACAGACTGATACCAACTAGTTTGGTGATAGTTTCAGCTTTCTAACATGGCACTGGATTATTTCCATCTAGCCATATCCTTGCTGATGTAAACAAATACCTGAGACTGTTACTTGAGAATATTTTTATCAAATTCATTATCTTTTAACCAAGTTCTCAAAGCAAAAGTTTGATCCTGTCATTGCAATACTGGACTAAAAACTGCATTTAACTCCCACATGATGAGAAATCACCTTCACTCAGCATAAGCAACAGTCCATCCTACCATAAGATCACTGTAAAAATTAAATATTAAACAACTCCTCAGGATATAACTGCTTCAGAGAAATGCTGAAGATTTTAATTCACCCCTTACACAAGACAAAGGGTTCAACTTTTAAGATGTACTGCTGTTCTACTTTCATAGAAATCAGTCTTAAAAACCTATACTGCACAGATTTATAGCATGGCATGGACCTATTTTGGAGTAAAAGGAGACCATGCAGATTATCAAGCCTAATCTCCTGCAGGGTTTTTTGGAAAAAATGTTTTTTTAATAAAGGCATACTTTGAACAACCTAGAGAAATTCAACATTTATTTCACACAGTGATATTAAAATCCAAGAATAAAGCTAAAATAATTCATACTTAGGGTTTATAATTACAGCTTGTGGTTCATAGAAGACCAGAATGATGGCTCTCATGTAAACTTTTTATATTTTTCCTAATTAAAATGGGTCTAGCTTTCTCATAACTCTCTGCTGGTGGTCTAGTAATGTGACCACAAACTCATTTTATCCTCTTACCTCATTGCTGTGAGTGCCAAGTAAAACTTGTTTGTAGATCTTCTGGAATACATATTACATTTACTGCTGGACTGCACAGTTTTTTTAGTGATTAAATAGATCTCACAAAGCTCACTAAATCTGGCTTTGCAGACAGAGGGAAAGTGAGTGGATGGCATGTAGCAGAAAATTGGAACGGCATGCAGGAGCCCAAAGAGCACTATGTAAATCAGGAATGGGGGCAAGGCTAATGTTAGAAATGGAGAGAATATTCAGAACAGCAGCTGGAAGGAAGAGTAATCCTAGAAGACAGAGCTAGCTGAAGAGGATGGAGAGGCAAAGGAAGCAATTACTCCTTGCTCTGAAGGATGTGTATGCAGATGAGTCACCTCCTCTCCCTCACTAGGTGTTTAAAAGGTGCATTTTAAAAAGAAGAGATAGAGAGAGATTTATAAGAAGGGGAGAGAAAAGCTGAAGTCTAAAAACAGTGGTGATAGAATGGAACAAGCCTGTTTCAGCTTACTAGATGCAATATAGTAAAAAAAACCCCTAAAATATATTATTGCTAATGTAACTGAAGATAGTTCCCTCCCCATTTGGGGGGAGATTTTTTTACTTTTTTTTAAGTCACAGAAGTTTTGAAAACATGCAAATTTTCAAAAGGAAAGAAACAAGTAACATGTTAGCAATTATTATTATAATAATAACTATTAAGATTATAAAGTGCAACATTAAAGAAAACGTTGAAGCATCAAATGTAAACATACTTCCAGTAAAAAACTTAGTTATTTTGACAGAGAAGAAATTATTTAAAATTTAAAATAACTGCTTGAAGATGAAACACTATACTTCTATCTTTCAACAGCTATTTGTAGACAAAAATGTTGGCTATTTCTGGAGTTTATAGTAACAGGATCATATACTATAGAAGAGCTCTTTTAGGATATCACCACCAAGAAATATTCAGATCCAGTGGTTGGGATTATGATCAGGTTATTTCTGACATCCAAATCCAAGATATTTGGGGGTTGTTTTCCAAGGTTCTCTTTGCAGCTCTGAAGTGTCCCTATTAAAAATATTAAAATATTAACATGACAGACACTCCTGTGATACTGATAAGAGTTTGCAGGAAGATATGTCTTTTTTAAAGTACAGTTTTTTATCTTGTTAAATTTCACCTCACATTTAGAGCTCTGAAAAAGGAAAGAAAGTTTTCTCAAAGGAGAAGCAAATTAATTCTAAGGTCTGATCATTTCTGCAGCCTTACACTTTCTGGGTGCCAACAAAATGCTCTCTGACAAATATTGTAGCATTTACAACCAAGCTTGGTATCTCTGTCTTAAAAATTTGGTGCTGCTGTTTTTGCATTGGAAAGTGAGAGATTTAATTAATTGTGTTTGCAGAAAACTTCAATGACAAAAAAAAAAAGCTGATTTTAGCTTTCTGCTACAATTGAAGCAAAATACAGCAGCACAATGAATGGTACTTTATGGGTCTGACCTCCTCAAATGTGCCCTGCTGCTTCCTGGAGCTGCAATTCTGGGTTCTCAGCCACTCCCACAAACAGATCTAATTTTTGTGCCTTGAATAAAGAGTCCTTCACATCAAAACCTTATCTCAGCTCTCTGTGACCTGATTTCCTTCTCTGCTTTGTGTTGTCACCACTCAAGGAACAGCTTCTAGCTTTTGTGCTTAGAACCACTTAAATCTAATTTGGCTTCCTTAGAGGGCCTTCGCTCTGTGCTGACACTCTGAGTGCAGTTATTCATGGACATATTAAAAGCAAAAATCTTAAACTCTTGAATTTCTAAACAAAACCACTCTCAGAGGAATTTTTATGATGTTCACAGCCTTAACATTTTGGGAAGGATGGACCTCCCATCAGCTTCTCTCAAGTCTGACTCTCTCTGTGGCTTGGACACATGGGGGCCAGCTGGCTGTCCTTGACAGCAAGAGTTACTTTTGCATCCCCCTTCTATAATATTGTGTTAGATTTTTGTCTGAAGGACATCTTGGCATCTGCAAGTAAACATTGCATTCAGGAAGGCCTGTGTATACACAGTCTTAGTCATTTATAGAAGAGCAGGATGCTTCTGAAGAAAATGCTAAATTTAGATTAAAAACTCTCATTCACCAAAAAAAACCCTATTCAAATTAAACTTTCTTTCTTCCCCCCACCCCCCTATTTTTAAATACTTCCTTTTGAGTTTACCAAACCTGATTTTCCCTTTAAGCATAGTAACAATGTTTTTCATCCAGAACCAAGAAGGTAAGCAGGAAATAGATATTTATTTGAATTTTTTCCTCAGGCAAGAGGAAAAAGACATCTTTGATTAAGTATTTCCAACTTTTCTATTGAATACTAGAGTGTCTAATCTTCTTTCAACTAACTTTGGTATAGTTTTGGTTGAACTTTGGAAACAAAACTTTGCTTGCTAAACTGCTCTATCTAGTGTCAAACTATAAAAAATAAGTCATTAAATGTATTACTAGATATGCATAGCTAACAAAGCAAAAACATTACTTTCAAATGAGCTTGTGTTTTCATTTCCCTTTGCACTGAAAATTTGTATTCTTTTACAAAAAGCTTTCTATTTGATGTAGACAATAGTTAGATATTATTATATTATGTGGTTATATTATTATAATTAGATATAATACAGAATGTAAGCATAAGCAAAGACAGATCTCATGAGGAGAAATATATTTTGGAACAACAGGGAGAGGATGGGACTGGGCTGAGTGGAAAGAACCTCTTTTACAGAGAGAGCACTCTTTGGAAACACAGTTATGTCAGGAACTTTCATGTTTCAAACCATTGGCTTTAAAATCATGCAAACTGTGAGTATATGGCATGCCATTGAAAATACTAAATTTTAGCTTCTAGTGTTGGGCTGCAGCACCACATAAGGAGTGTCAGTAGTGAATTCAAGAAGATATATTTGTGAAAAAGCAGGAGAGAAAGGGCTATGCAGTGCACAGCACAGAAAACATCAGCCCTGGAGCTGTAATGGGGGAAGAACTGTGTGCAACCACTGGTGACCAGGCTGTGTTGATGCTACTGTGCAATGTTCTCCTCTTGGTGGACAGAGCACTTCCTAATTGCCAACACAAAGTCCCTTCTTTGAGGTCCCTACACGAGCATGCAAAGCAGAATAAGTAGAGATGTTTGCTGGACCTGTAAACAGAAGATATTAGTACTGAGAAGTTTCTGAGAGAAGATTTTCTTCACCTCGTTGCAGGTATCACAGGAAATTTTTGTGTGTATCATAAATCAAGATTCTATCAAGTCTGATTTTAAGTAAAGAAACCATAGTAAAATTTAAAAATAGTATTCCTCTGTCATATGGCTTCTTTTTACATATAATTTTCTCTAACTATATATATAGCAAGATCTCTCAACAGCTATGTGGCATTTCTCTTCTGAACAGTCAAGCCATCTGTATATTAATGCCTTAGGCAGCAGCTTTGATTTCATTAGGCAAAAAATAATTTAGGTTTATTGTCACTGATAGTTGAGAGAAATTCTAAAGAGAGTAAATAAGCAAGCTGTCCTTTAACAAATGTATTTTTGTGGTGGAAAGGGTAGGTTGAAGCTGACAGATGACGTGAAAAATACACTGATTTCTTTGGCTAGTGCAAAACCTTTGCCACCCTGAATATTACTTTCAATGTTCTGGATATTGTAAATAGTGACACTGTATCTTCTGTAACAACATTCTTTGGAGAAAAACTGGGTTTTTTGGGAACTGAATAGGGAGCATCCCTAAGTTTGCCTACAAGGTGGAGACACAGAGGCACTGGGACAGTGTTGTGCCAGAACAGTGGTGGGGGGAAGGGTAGAAGGTTTTTCTGTACAGGCACTCTCTGTTACTGACTGGTGTGGTCACAGCCTGGTCAAATTTATTTGTCTTTGACATCAGGGCAGGGGAGCCAGGAGTGCTCTGGGCCTGGCTTTGTCGTGTAATAGGCCAGCAAAGAACTCCTTTGCCCTTGCCTTTCCATTTCTTGTCCAAATAGTTTAGAAATAAACTCATTTCTTCCAGGTTTTGTTCCCTTCCTCATCCTAATCAGGCTCTATGGTAGAGATCTGCTTTGTGTTCTCAGAGATGATGAACATAAATTTCATATCAAGCAAAAAACTATTCACTTTCCCCTTTAAACCTCCAGAATCAAGGTAACTTCTGATTAAAAAGAAATCAATTTATTAAATCTAAAATTGTGATGGGTTGATAAAAACATTTTAAAAAATAAAGTCTTGAACACAATCATCTTAATGCTAATATGACCTAACAGTATCACTATACATATTACAAAATGTCACAGGTTTTTTTTGCTTCTGATGAATGGTCTTGATTCCAGTCCTTGAAGAAACACTGCACTGTTGCAGTTTTGGATGATAGACTTTTAGAAAAGCCATTGTGTAAAGGGGAGCTTTCTTTCTGCTTTCATTCCTGCAATAGGAATGTAACTGTTAAAGCAGAAAGGCTCATTGTAAGGCAGCTGTAATACAGCCTTTCTTTTTATTGTTGCCATTGCAATACAAGACAATATTCCTGACAAAAAAAAAAAAAAAAAAAAAAAAAGTATTCCATCTGTCTGGTTTCACCACCTCTACCTATATCCTAGCCTGTATATGCATAAAATATACATGGTCAACTAAGACCCGTGCTCTGTGCCTTTTGCAGTGCTAGAATGTAACTTCAGGCCCTTTATAATCTGACACTACTCAGGAAGGAGGGACTAATATAAAGTTTAATTGCTGGTAAAGCCTATAGTAAATATTTGCAATGTTCTTTAGCTCCCTTCCCTCAGCTCTGCACAACACACAAAACCCTGGCAACCTCAAATTTCAAACCAGAAAACAAAAGCACTGCTGAGATAAGTTTAATGTTATGTGTACCACCTAACATAGCGTCCCCTGGGTGAAATTCTCTGGTTTAGAGAGAGATGGCAAATTTTCAACTTACCCTTCTGTCACCAGAATCAGAATTTGCTAACCCAGTGACTCTGAAGGAAGAAGAGTCCAGCTGTCCTGACCTGATTCTCTATTATCCCGAGACTTGGCAAAACTGTTATCCTCAAGACCTCATATGAGATGCTTCAGTCTTTGAAGAAACTATTCAGCACCTTTAGAGTCAAACATAGAAATGTTTTTTGGCAGCTAGGTGGAGAAGCAACACATGTGTTAAGAATAAATGAACCTTGGCGGGTTCATATTTAGCCATTTATATTTCCCAGAAATGTAAGATTAACTCTGAGTTGGTAGAGCAGTGAGTTGTTCTCTTTCTTTTTTTTATTTTGACATACCAGGAAATATCCATGTTCTTTACTGTCTGGAGGTATTTTTAGTTACACTTAGAAACCCCCAGGAGTCTCACTCTAGATCAAGACATGCATTTAGATGTTAAAAAGGATATTCACATCACAGCCAAGGCCTGCAGTCTTGTGTCCACAGTCTGAAAATGTCTCTGTGTGCTTTGCCATACTGAAGTTAATGAGGCAGCTTACCTGAGCAATGCTGTGGACATGCATATGAGCATGACTCACCTCTCTGATAGAGAAGTAGGAGGGGAAAAAATGCGTAAATAAGTCAAAAGGCTTTAGACTCAAAGGCTGTAGACCAGCCCATCCTCCAGGCCCTCCTTCTCTTTGAAAAGCTGTCATCATTAATTACAGGGAGCACATGGAGCTCTGTTTGAACGGGCACAGCCCCTGACGTGGAAGGGGGGGACTGGTACCTGGCAGGGCAAAGCAGGGATGTTGCAACTGTGTCAGTCATCAGGAAAGAACTGGTGAGTGGAAAAGAGAAGAGGCAGCATGAAAGCTTTTTGTGCTGTGTGCTTTGGACACGCACGTGGCTCCTTCAGTACATCAGTTAAAGTCATGCTCAGATTGCTCTCACCTTTATAATCTCAAATACCTTTAGGCTGAAACCTCCCTGGATGCATTTCATTTAATAAATGCTACAGTAAATATTAATTTCTTGTAATTTCTTGAGCCTGCCTTCCTAAGTACAAGGAATGTGATTGAAAATGCTCACAAAAAGTTTAAATCACACCTGTGCAAAAGCTTCCTTTGTTCATCAAATATCATATGCCTTACTAAAAAGGAAAAAAAAAAGTATTGTGAAGGATTTTTCAGGGGGAGATATTAAGTGATTGTGAAACAGTCTGTTTATGAACCCTGAATTTTTCTGTAAGTAAAGACTCCCAATTTATATGCACTGTACAGGAACAGGAGATTCCTGTGGTGTTTTGTGGTGAGCAGATTCTCATTTTGTGGGTGTTTCTGTGGATACAATACAGAAAACAAAGCTGTGGTGATTTATTAAATGTTTTCTGGGTATGCAGATCTCTTGCCACTCCCTTCCTCTCCTTCCTCTGGCCAGGCAAAGGTCAGGAGGAAAGCAGGCATGTAGTGGAAGAAGGAACTGTGGCAGTATTGGCTGGATCTTCGAACAAAGGCAGAAACACTACATTTGGCCTCAAAAGCCCAAAATAAAGTCAAATCTCCCTCAGATATGCTTCCTCAGCATCCTCCATGCTAAGAGCGTGAGGAGTGTTGTCCAGCCGTGGTTTGTAGGGCAGGAAGGGCATATATTTTACTAAGAAGAAGTTTATTAACTTCCAAGAACAGAGCTACTAAAAGTGAAGTGTTATTTTCCCAGTGAGCCCGGGAGAATGCGTCATTCCCACACCCAGGTTGCCCAGGTACTTACTCATACACATACACGTTCATGTCTGCCCCGTGATATTGTTAGATAATAGAAGGATGAGAAAAACAGCCAGACAAATCCTAGTTTAGCAAAGCAGCAAATGTTTAATGCTCAGGTGATTAAGCCATCAAAGTAAAACAGGTGATATGAACAGCAAGGCGCAAGGAAAAGTGTTTGGTGAAAACTATTCATTTCAATCGAAACCTATATAATTGCTGAGATTAAAAAAAAAATCAGACAGTAATTGTACAGCTGAGATATGGAAAAAAAAAAAAAAAAAAGCTAACCTGTAAGTAATCTGCCCTTTTGCGCAAGCTTTTGGGGAGGGACATTTTCCATGCAGCCCATAAGTGACTTTTTGAGGCTCATGCATTCTCATTTTGACGGGATACATGACAGAGTTCCTTCTCTAGCTGATAAGCTGCTCATACCAACACAACTGGAAGCTCTTCTGAGCTGTCATTTTGAAGAAAAATGGAAAGTTCACCAATGGCCCAAAAATGCTTTTTGTGGGCCATTGTTGTTTATGTTGGGCTGTTCACTCCAGGAGCTATTTTGGAATGTGCTTGCATTGGGGTTTGAGGTTTTTCAGACGAAAAATACTGGCTTATGTTTATGTTTAAAATATACTTCTGAGGAAGAAAGGACAGAATCCTTTGTTTCATACATTTATCCAAGATGCACTTTACTGTTAATTTTTAATTCCTTATCCTGCTGTCCTATATCTTTTTGTTGAAGTCTTTGATCTAAAACATATGGTATGGGCCACTGAGGGATTCTATTTATCCTTTTCCTACCTCATCTTCTGCTGCACTTCTGCCCCCTGTCAAATAAATAAAAGGAAAATTATTTTGTCTTGAGTAAAGGTCCCAATCTCAAAGAGATGACAGGATAATATGATAAAGCCCCAGCCACCTACAGAATTGGTTTGGATCAAAAGACTTTGGGAAATAGTGAAATCCAGAATCCAAATAATTATCTTAGGTAAAGCAAGTTTTTTAAAATACCATGAAAATGGTTGTGGCATTTAAAATTATGTCATTTACCCAAGAGTTTATACACCCCACTTCTCCAGCAGTAAGGGAACTGTTTAACCCAAGGTCTACAATGTTAATTGTAGTTCTTTTAGTAAATAGGAAAGGAGTCAGTGGGCTGTGATTCAATATAAATGTGTGCTATTGTGTATCAACAATAAATAAAAGACTTTTAGTCACTCTACAGCTTCTGATTCCCTGTGAAATAATTTTATCCATAAATTCCATTTGCCAATGGAAACTAGATTTTAAGTCTAATCCTCACAAATTAATATATCTAACTACTGTAAGCAAAATAATAAAACAGATTTTAAGCCACCAGAACAATGAAAATAATCTTAAGAGTCATTGCTAAGTAATTACAGGAGAATTATGATGAAATAACATCTACCAAATGATTCACATTTCTACTTAAAAGATTAAAACAGAAAATGTGAGGGTTAAATCTGCTATACTACAGCTTCTGTAGCATTTTTGGTGCTGCAAAGGAACAAAATCCCAGATAAAGAAGAAGGAGCACAATACCTCTGTGTGAGAGAGACCCAGTATAGGTGGCCTGCAATGATAATGCTTATGGTAGATCCAATGTATGGGGAGATTTGTCTGCTCCGATGTCTTCTGGAGAAAACACAGTGAAGCAAAATATAGCAGAGTCCTGAATAAAATTGTACTTACCTATACTATGGGCAAAATAACGTAGACTAAGAAGTAGACAATAATATTCTTTTTTTTTCTAAATCCTCCTCCACTTTTAGACAGAAAGTGGTTTGGCCAGAGCAGAGCATCGGGGTCAGTGTATGCTTTTATTTTGACACAAAACATCATGGCCCATTTAAGCTTAGGGGAAAGATATTGCATTCAGATGGATTTTTAGCACAGACCACAGAGAGGCTATTCTGTACTTTAAAAGGGACATGCATTCCAAATCGTGCTCTGAACGGGATCTGGCTTTGGTGGGGAGGAGAGGTTTCTTGCTCCCACAATGAGGACTTATGAAACATTTTAATAAACAATAAGACTTTGTCTGAAGAGAGAGCCTTGACATCCAGGGTGCAGAACTCAGATATATGCACAATACATTCAAACTGAACCACTGTTGTATTCAGAGAAACCATGGCAGACTAGTGGATGAAATCCTTATTTGCACAATTGTGCACTTATTGAAGTGGCCTTTCCCAAAGTACTTTCACAGGGGATTTAACTCCATGCCAGTCATGTTTTCTCCTGTCTTCTATCCTGATGTGAGCATTTTTCACTCTCTGAGTAACAAGGGATCTTGTGTGGGAAAATGTTTTCCCTTTATACCTTACAAAGAATGGTCCTTTCACTCTGAAAAATTATGTTGTTAATTGCGTTAATCCCATGTTTTGTGTGTATGCTTATTCCAAGGAATACTCTCAAAATCTTATGGACCATAGTTTTTCTTCATTTAGTTTATTGAAAAGCTACTTAGGAAAACATTTACAGTACAAAAACTGTGACTTTTGTTTCTAGTTATTTTAATACAAGAGAAATCAATTTAGGCAACTGTAGTTTTGCCAGACCTCTGCACAATTCCAGGCTTTGAACACCCACATCTCTGGCCATACATGAGATACATCAGGCTCAAAAGGGAAGGAATGCAGAATCAGACTTTTGGGTTCAACAGCATGGGCCTTTGCTTAATGGTTCACGTATGTAAATGTACTGCACAACTGCTCTCTATCCTCGCACTCCTAGAAAAGAAAGAGTTCAGAAGTTCTGCTTTGTACATTTACATGGAGATTGAAGGACATGGAGACTCTCTAGGAGTTTGATTCCAGATTTCATGACTCACTAATGGCAACGTTTTCATCCTGTTTTCCAAACTATCTCGTTGTTTACTTCCAGTGAAGTTGCAGGCAAAATTTCCATTGACTTCAGAGGAAGTCGGATGGCGCCAGTGAGGTTCTCATAGTTTTAGAAAGCTATCCAAATTTGTCACTAACTTCAAGAATTTGGTCTGAAAATCCTTTTATATGTGGAGTAATTACTGTGGGAATAAATACAGCCACTGTATGTACCAAGATATTTTAGGTTCTCTTCATACTGTAATTATATGTATTATCTTACATCACTAATTAAGTTCAAATGTTCTTTTCTTAACCCCATCATTAATAAACTGTAAAAAAAGTCTCCAGAACAAAACTAAATTAAAATTCCACTGTACAGACCACTTACAAGAGAGTAATCTGGTTGGGCTTTTTTAACTACTGCTTTCAGATACAGCCTCAGGGACTCCATTTGGGTGGTCAAGTAATTCTGTCTGATGAGTAATAAACAAATAATTCTACACCCAATTCTGTTTTATTCCCATTGAGCAGTAGCTCCTTATGCAAGTAGTTCCACTTCAGTATTTAGGCATGCACTTAATCCCAGCTATTTATATGGCTAAGCACCACTCCCTGAAACGAGGGATACAGTATTGGGCCATATGTAAAAAAGCAGAAAATTGCCCAATGAAATGCAAAAAAGCATATGTTGAAAAGATAGACATTATATTCAGGACTCAGACATCAAACTAATTATAATTTTCAGTTAAAAATAAAGCTTCTCAACACCATATCTTAATGCATTTTTTTTTCAAATTCGAGATGACCATCATGAGATTCACATACCAGTTCTTTGAGTGGCAGTGATTTTTTTTTAATAGGTGGAATGTCCCTTCTGCCTTGATCTTTCACATGGTCAGTGTTAATGTTAACAAGAATTATTTTGGTGCTAACGATATTTCACTGAATGTTAAGTGTTGTTTTATATTATCTTTGAATAGCAGCTGTCAAGTTTTGCAGTTTCAAGGGAAGAAGATTGTTTATTGGAAAAAAAAAAAAGGAACAAAAGACATCACTGTACCTTCTGGGCACCCACACCAAAATTCTTGCAAGGAAAATGTAGAACTATTTTCTTTATTAGCGGTTTAACTACAAACAGACTTTGGCAGCTATTCTTCTAAACATCTAAACCTCATCAATTACTTTCCTCTGCTGAGCAAATGTATGCCATTCTTTGGAGAACAATATTCAGGATGTGAAATATGTATGCATACATTTTCGTATATGCATACCCTGGCAAAGATTTTTTTGAAAAATGTCACTGCAGCTCAAGTTCAATAAAGAACTGAACAGTCCAGTCTATGAGTTTTATCTTTTAGTCCTTAGGGGTGAGATTCTGAGCCCTTTATTGAAGTTAATAATCAGAATTTCCAGGAGGCTTAGTCAGTATTGGCGAAAGCTGCAGCAGCCAACTGAGGCCCATGGGTCAAAGCACTATGGAAAATAGGCTGCTATTGTGGTTTTTTTACCCTTATAACCTTACTGTGTTATAACTGCAAGTAGAAAACACACTCAACCTCACTTTACATTAATATTTAAGCATCATAAAAAGTGCTACACCTGAGGGTTATTTCCAAACTCTTCTCCATTTCATAGCACAGGCAGGCATAAGCTCACACACAGCTACATGCCTGTGTGCAGTGATCCTCAGCACAGACCCAACAGGTCCTGCTGCAAATCTCCTTTATTTGGAACAACTTTATTAATTTTTTTTCAGATTTCAGTTCAGTCAAATCCAAGACAGTTTACTTAAGGAACAAAGAGCCTTACTGACACTTCTGGCAGATTAGAGAACAGCACCTCAACCTCACATTTCACAAACAGCATCAAGAATTTTGATTCAGGCAACTGCCCATCTTGCTGAACTTTGGAGTCTACATTCTCCTCTGACCATTCTTAAGCTCTTTAAAAATTAAATTCAGAAAGAACCATGAAGCTGTGCCTGGCACAGTTTTGGCACTGCACTGTAAGGCTGAGTGCTACTATCTTGTCATGTTTTTTTCAAATAAAATAATTCCCAGAATAAACCTCAAAAAGCTATCAGCAAGTACAATTTAAAAACAAAATGTATAAAAACAATTATATAAAAGGAAATTAAGTATGTTTTGCTGTGCTTTGAGGTAACTTTCCATCAGTAAATTTTTTAATGTTCTTCTGTGCTTTAGGATGGCAGAAACTTATGAAAAATACATTATTCTTAATCTTAATAATTCATAACTATAATAATAAAAATATTTAAAATTAATATTAGAAATGACAATTTAATGTCAAATAGGAGAAGGATAATTCCTAGGATGTATATGCATTTGAGGACAACTGTAGCAATTGGCATCTCTGCATTAGCTCTAGAGATGCCATACTTGCCACAGAAATTACACATTAAAGAATTAATGAAAAACCGGTTCAATATTACAACAACAAGAGAAGATAAAGTCAAGCAGTGACTCTCCATTGCTTCTGGACAGGCACTGTTTTTCTTAGCATAATTCCACAGAAAAACACCGTCATTGTCATCTGACAAACTACCTCAATGGAACATGGGAGAGCACAGCTACCAACCTCTGACACCTACAAGATAAATTTCCTGGTTTGGGATCTAGCCTACAGCACCTTAAACCCTTGTACTGAGACTTTGGTAGCTTTGCTTATCCAGTGTGATTTTTATTGATTTATATTTAGTTGAAGCACAGACTGTGAGTTATCTTGGGGAGATTTTTTACTCTGAAGTGTGAACTGGGAATGGGTATGAGAAAACCTTTTCTTCTCTAGTGCTCTATTTTCTTGCTGAATTTACTGGGAACAAAAGAAGTTCAGAAACAGTGAAAACAAGTCTCTGTTATTTATTCCACTTAAAGGCTTGCAACTCCGAATCTTGTTGTTAAAGTATATTAATTCAAACTAACATAATAAATTGTATATCTTGTGGTTTGGCTCAAAAGAGCCTTTAAAGTCTACTTTGCCTATGGGTTTCTCAGATGCTATTACAGTTTGTTTTCTGCAAAGTAGTCTATGAATAGAATAAAAATGAGGATTGTTTGACAATTAGCAGAAGTATATAATTCAAAGCACTAAAAATGCTCACATTCTCTCACCTCTGCTGAGGGTTTCTTCTTTGGATTTTCCCTCACTCAAGAAAGAAATACTCCGGAGCCAGCACCCACAGCCTGTCTGTAATGTAGCTGTTGCATCTTTTAGGACAGAGAACAGAAAGAATTTTTACCCAGATATAAGCATAAATCTCAGTAGAAGACATCCATTCCAGCTCACTGTGCCACAAGGCTGGTTTTCGCATTTCATTTGTTTCTTTGAAATCATCGAGCAGGGAAGTGATTTGGACGTAGCTGTGCCCTGTGATGAATCCCATTTTTTTAAAGCTCTGAAGGTTTCCTTGCAGAACGTGAGGAGCAGACACACCCCTCTTCCATTCATTTAGGGGGATGCATGAAATTATCTGAATTTTGATGTCCATACCTATCATACAGTGCTGCTGTCATCTCCAGTAGGAGTGCAGCTATTTTAACCACTCTGTTCTACAAAAGACAGGCAACTCTGCTTTAAGGTCAAGATACAGGAACACAAAGGCATAGCTGCACTAAAGAAATAATGCCATACAGTCAAACCAAATCACAAAGTTAAAGAACAGGTTCCATGGAGCATTTTCATCTTCTGGAAATTCACTTGAAAATTCCCCTGGAAACTAAAATGACCCATGATATGAGTGCTAATGGAACAGAATAAATGAGACTGGGAGAGATGCATAGATCCTTGAAGAAGCAGGGAAAAATCCATAATTAGGCACCCAGCAAGCCAGGTGGTATGTCATAATGTCCTTCTTTAATAAACAGCAAAAGAATTAGATGCAGCACATTTCTAAGGACAATCCAGCTGTGATGCCTGTCCTGGGGAGTGGAAGTGTACAATGCTAAACGATCCACTTAAATATTAAAACAGCTTCTTAACACAAGCTGTTATCCCTACACAGAGATGTCCAAAAACAAAAATGAAGGAAACATTTGTTCAGCCACTCAGATTATCTGTATACTTGATGTGGAAGAAAAATCTTCTATCATATTCATTAATAAATAAATAAGCATAATGATCCACCACCTAAAATTCTGTCAAAATTTTAAATACTTTATTCAAAAATATTTCAAAACAGGTGGTGTTACATCTAAAAATACAAGACATGTGGGATTTTATTTCAATGAGACATAGAAACATAATTAAAGACCTTAAAATTAAATATAGAAAATAATTTTGGGAATCTGGTTCATTTAGAAAAACATCAAAGAGCTTATTACTGTATCTTGAATTAAGTAAGCATGTTGTCACTCTAACAGACTGGTTTTAATTTGTTTAAACCACTCTGTTGGGATGATTTATATCCCAATATTCCTGGCAAGCACATTTAGGAGAGTTAATTATCTTTTCTGAAAGGCACAACAGGTTTTCGTTGGCTCAACTGTGGTGCAGAATATCAACATATAAATACAATAACTTTGAACAGACTGTTAAAATTGGGTATTCTAATTAAGCAACTCCAATTCAAAAAATTACCACCTTCAGTTTAAAAAAGGCTTTTTAACTTTCTTGTTTTATGCTCTTCTTAGTTCTGGGGGAATTTATGGAATGAAATTTATGGGGTGAAATGCGAGCCTCAGTGACTCCAAAGGAACTCTGCAGTAGCTCACTATCCCTTCAGCCACACTAAAACAGCCCTTTACGGGAAGGGGGATTTTATTTGGGTTTTTCTGGGGGAGGGGTTGTTTTGCTTTGTTCATTTCAATAATTCATCTCACTGAGTAGCCCCATGTGCTGCTATTCTTGTGCAATGGTGATGGAGTTTCTCAACAGCTTAAACCAACTTTGCCACCAACACGCCTGTCTTTCTCTTGTGATCTCCACTCCTCTGCTGCTGGCACTGCTGGTACCCAGTGGCTCAGAGCTGGTTCAAAGGGCTTAACAGAAAGCTACCAGCAATTTCTGTAGCCTGGCACTCTCATGCCAGGAGCAGCACAAGCGAGGGGGGGGAGAGACACAGAGCAAAGTATGAAGATGAAGTATGAAGGGACCATGACTGCACTGACTCAGCTTTGTTTAATTTGTCACAGAAGTGTGACCTCAGGGTATGGTAAACACCAGCATGAAGGATACAAGGCACCAGGGCAGAGGGGGTGACTGGAAACTTCTAAACCCAACCTTTCCAGCAATGCCAATGTCTTGAGTAATTTCAGCCACAGGGCTGAGATTGGCATAGATGGATCCTGTGCTCAGAGTATGTCCGGCACAGCTGGGCCCCCTTCAGTCCCTGTGCTGCTGACTACTGTAGAGGAGAAAGGGGTGGGAAGCAGAGAATCAGCAGATTTAACACAACTAGGAGACTGTTCCCTGAAGGAAACATCTACAGGCCATATTCAGACAGCTTTTAAATTCTTACCCTCTTTCAAGTAAAATATTTACTAAATACACTGCCTGTTACATCACTTTGCAAGTTGGGTTGCTGTTTGTATTTTCACTCTTACACTCTTCGCATCTTTAGTATTACCAAGCATTAATAGCTAATAAGTTTTAACAAACATTAGAGCTAACTCTATTGCTTGGACTCTTTCCTGGGATGATTTCACACTGGAATAATTTTTGTGTCTTTTGTGAGCAGAGCTGCAGAGCAGAGTGAATACTTGTAACCCACATTCCCTAGTAAAGTGTTGAAGGAGAAAGAACGCAATCAAGTCTGCAAAGATAATGTCATGTCTAGTCAGTGGAGGGGGCCCATGCACTCCCCTCACACTCATAGCCCTGTTAGAAGAGATGCACAATGAGGTTTCTAAATCTTCTTTTAAGCACAGCATGCAAAAATAGAGAAAACAGAAAACACTGAATTTATGCCTTCAAGGCAGAGTGATTTGAGCATTTTAGGATTGGAAGAGATTCTCAGAAATTTCCTAGCCATCTCATCAGGGAGAAAATCAGCAACATCACTGAGGGATTCAATTGTGTTCTGTATAAATTAAACTAAAACTATAGGGAAGAGAAAGGGAAAAAAAAGGAAAAAAAGTATGACACTTATAAGTTGTTTGTTTTGGCAAGATCCTGCTCTATGCAATTTCATAGAAACTGCCAGAGAGTTTATGGAAGGTTCAACATTTTTCTTTCAATCTTTTTGGCCCATTTTGGAGGACAGTGACCTGTGGGAAACATTATGCATGCTTGCTCAGAAAAATATCTGAAATACCACTATAGACTCCAGCTGTTCAAATGAGAAGGAAGAATGATTTAACTGCTGCCCATGACCAAACTTGGATGACAATAGTTAATGTGGGATTCCCATCTCAGTAGACATTTACTTCAGCATCTGCGACATTCAACAATAGAAGGAAATAGTGGAAACCAATAGCAGGATTTCCTTTGAAAATTCACTTTTATTCCTTCTTCCCTCAAATCCCTTTATTCTTGCCTAGTAAAAATGGTATACATAGCAGCAGCTGGAGGGAATGCAAGGTCAGGCCTGAAAACACTTCAATCCATCAGTAGAGAGGTGTGGCAGCTGGTCAGTCTGCTGTCCTGCAGGAAGGAAGCTGTAGCCTTTGCTCTGAGTCACGAGAAGCAGCCAAGGAGGGAAACATCCATGCTTAGATGGTGGATCTGGCAGGGTCAAGCTCCGGAGGAAAGGTCTGCACAGAAAACCCTATCAAGCAAAGCTGCTCTGTCATCAGTTTACAGCAAATGCCAATGTATATTTATGTTCACATGAAACTGAGATCTGTGTCTGCCTGGGCAAGTGGTGGTTTGTAATAGGAGCAGAGCTTTAGAGGGACAAAGTTGTTTCTGAAGAGCTAGCTTCTCCACTTTGCTCAGTAGAAAGGATTTTACAGCACATTAGTTCTGGTCTGGCCCATTGGTCAGAAGAGGTGTAAGCACATGAGCATCCAGCTGGATTTCTTCTCATTGAAAGCTCTCCAGTTTGGTCAACAGTGCAATGTTGTCTTGGAGTGAACAAGCTGCAGAAAGTGGGCATAACAGGAGACTTGTTTCAGAAGCAGTCTTACAGCAGCTGGTTTTCCTCTGCTTCACTAGCAAATGAGTTGTGAGACCAACATCCTGATAGCAGAAAGGAGATGGAATGGAATGGAATTACCAACAATGATCCTTGGAAGGACAGATCCTATCCCTCTTCCTGGGGTCACATTAGAGGGATGACTTCTGGTCAAGAGTTCTGAAATCTCTGCAGATCCACTGTTGAGAATGCTCAGGCAGTTACAGCATAAGACAAGCTCTCCATTACAACCAAAACCACCTGTGTGAGAGGGTATATTGTTTAACCACACGATAAATCTCCCATGAAAGTCTCTCCTATCCATCACCTTTACAAGTTTTTTGGAAGTTTCTTAAGAATGAAAGCTAAAAAATTAACCATAAAGAATATCATGTTTAGAGCTGGCGAGCACTCTTTCTGCTCCTTTTCTTTTTCAGAGCTTATTATGGTGTTATGCAGTAGCACAGACACAACAAACAACACTTGGTTGCACAAGGTAGTTGAAGGATACTGAATCAGCTCTTGGTTGGCTGCCTGGCTTCCTCTAGGTTAGCAACAGGCTCCCAAGGAAACGTTTTGAAGAGTTCAGAGACACCACTCTGAAGAAAATTATTATATCCAATAGTGTCTTCTATTCACTGTTACACAGTAATAAGCACAAACCTTTGGAAATGCAAGTGATAGAAGACTACAGGAGAAGCAGCGCTTTTTGGAAAAAAACACGGATAAAAACATGGAACAACAACTTGGCAACATTCATATTGTGCCCATTTCTGCTGGCATATGTCACATATGAAACAAAAAGGAAGAGAGGCTGATCTTCTTACATTCTGATCTGGCTGTTTGACTCCATGCTGTACAAAACATAGTCAATGACAGAAAAGTTACAAAACCCAATGTTAATGTTCTTTCTTGTACAGACAGAAGAAATCAAGAATTATTAATGAAACTCCAGCATCAACTCATACTCAAAGACTTCTGTGAAAAATTGGGATGTTTATATATTTAGAAATAGGCAGGCCCAGTTAATGATAATAAATCTATCTAAACCTGCATTTCCATATTGAGCAAACTCCTACAGTTACAGGTGTTTTTAATTTCATTTTTGAGTAATTTTTCTTCCACTCAGATTAACACCTGACTAACAAAGATCAGGGGATTTGCTACTGTCATAATTTCTTCACTGAATTAATGAAAATACAGATTTAATTCTTCATGAATCACACACTGTGGGCAAAAAATAGGGAAAGAAGAAAAATAAGGATCAACTGAATTATTTGGATTTATATGAAACCACATTAATTTTACTGGAGCTGAGATTATCCACTGGTCCAACAGCAAAACAGAGAACGAGACCAGATCTTTATTTCAGTATTTTCTTTCTATCCTGCTGTGCCAATAATTTGCTATTTGACTCTGTTATTAGTGTCTAATATACTTTAATTAAAATGAGATTCATTTAAAAAAAATTCTTAATTTTAAGAGGACCTATTTATTTTTATTGTAACTATTATTTTAGCAAAAATCCATTTTGCATTGTCTATGAAATTATATCATGGTTCCCTGGCCTTTTGCAATCCTTGAATGACCATTCTCCTTCATTTTAAACAAGAAATCTTTCTCTGTAATGTCACAGATCTTGCTTTTGATCATTTCCATAATTGATGACTTCTGTAAATTTCCAAAGTAGGATTAAGAAACAAAAAGAGTGAACTTTTGGGTTCAATATCTACTGAATATCTCTTAATGTCTTATCAACTTCAATCTTTACAACAGAACATGATGGTTTTGGGTTGAGGGGAAAAGCACAGGGAAAGAGCACACTGGGGCTGAAGCAGGGCTGTGAGCATTAAGCACACACTTCACTGTTAAGTTATCCTCCACATTCTAAATTTGAGTAACAAAAACTATTTTCTTCTATCGGTGATCAAAGCTTCCATTAAAACTAAGTGGCTTATGTAAAATTAGGATGAAATCACAATTTGTAGCCTCAAAGGAAACCTCTAAAGGCATGCATGTGTGCAAACACACTCACATGTATCACCACCTTTCAAAATGCTTCTAGCTTGCTGATCTCTGAGTGTATCTGTGGGTATCTCAAATCTTGTATGGTTGTGCTGAAATTGGACACTTCATAAAAGGGCTTAGAATGAGCAAACAGAAACATGTGGCCTAACTCTCCACTCATATCAGAGCAAATTAAGACTAACACTGGATTAGTTTTCTTGACAGGCTGCTGAAGCTGTATGAAAGTTTCTGGGAAATCCAAGGCTTTTGCAAATTTGTGTTTAACCTGAGAAAACATTTCCAATAAGAAAGTATTTTTGGCATTTTGATGAGAAATTATTTTCTTTTTGAAACTAATTTTTAACATAAAGAAGTGTTAAATAATTCAAAAGTAAACCTAAATTTCATGGATTATTCCTTTTTTCTTTCTGCAAAAAAAGAAAACACTTCTGCAGTGGAAGTGTTGTCATTTCCACTTCTGTAGTGAAAAAAGTAAAGGCAAACAGTTTAATGTAATGCACAATTTAATTCAACATGTGACAGTACAAAAAGTAATAATGCACTCTCCTTCCATGGGTCAATGCTCAAACACTAAAATTAGTCAAAATTTTCAGACTGCTTCATTACAGATGAATAATGGGGTCCAGAAAAATTGATCAATTCCCAGAGGAAATTTCAAGGAACTTGACAGAAAATTTATACTCCTGAGCCCTGATTAAAGACAACAGGGTCCCACTTGCAGTGAGTACTCTTTTCACTGCTTGAAAAAAAAATAGCAATGTAATGTGTACTC
The DNA here is from genome assembly GCA_037013685.1 of Acridotheres tristis. Taxonomy (NCBI): domain Eukaryota; kingdom Metazoa; phylum Chordata; class Aves; order Passeriformes; family Sturnidae; genus Acridotheres; species Acridotheres tristis. The sequence goes on from CM072886.1 coordinate 28,800,822, forward strand.
AGTTTATTCCAACTTATCTTCTCTTTAATTTTTCAAGTCTCTCCTAGAAAGGTTCCAAAGGGTCTTAACATAAACTGTAAATCTAAGTTATACTGACATAAAACTTCTTCCAGTGATATGGTAATGATAGTTTTGTAGCAGATAGGGTTTGGAGCACCCAGCCAGACCCTATTGGCTCCAGCTTTGACACCACCTAATGTTTCACATCTGGCCAAAAGGGACTTCAAATGGCAATCCTTGAGCTAACTCCTTGTGATTTGGAATGACAATGCCTCTCCTCTACTCAAGAACAGAAGCAGAAGCCTCTATTGAAAACTGTCTTAGCTACCATGACAGGTTTTGTGATGGGTCCCTTTCTGCAACTACGTTACTACTGCAAACTCAGGTTTTTTATTCAGTGTTGACAACTTTCTAAGCTTTTCAGTCTAAGCCTGATTTGAATTGCTAACAAAATTAAACTGTTGGGTATTTAATTTTTTTCAAACCAAGATTTTTAAAAACTTCACAAGACATGTATAGATTTATGCCCAGTTTGCCTTGCGTAATCTTCAACACTACTATGAATATTTATCAGTATCACTTGACAGTCTAGACTGCATGATGTGTCCAGAGAGCTGATCAAGTCTCCTCTACAGTGGAGAGACATCTTCCCACTCTTTGAAGGTTTTCTTCTTGATTTCCTTTTTCCTTTGTAGAGTATTTGGAATTTCATTTTCTGTTCTTAGTCTTCATTGAAAATCAGAATTTTAAAGGTTAAGCACCCCTATGAACTGTAACATGGACTTCTGTCTGCGATGTTTTGAAAGCTGCTAAAATAACTCCTTCATTTTTTTTAGTTATCTAATAATCTATCTATCTAGGTGTTGCAGAGAAAGGCTTGAAAGCAGAAGATTTGGCAAGGAAGGAAAGTAGGCTTGTCTTCTCTCAAGATGACCTTGCATCTGGGAGATGCTAAGAATATCCAGTTTGGAAAACTTTGTGTATTGTGCTTGCTTTGGGTTGTTTTCTGTCTGTCTCGAGAGGTGGAGTTCTCCTAGAGGACAACAGAAATCTGTCAAAGACTTGTGGCATTCTTCACAGACAGGCTTGTTAGAGAGATGAGGAGCTGGGGTTATGGAAAGCACAGCACTGTGAAGTTCTGTGTGTGCCCCAGGCCCTTGGGCAGGCTGAGGGTGGGAATGTGCTCCCAGCTTGTTGCCCCTGCTAACACGGACTAAGCTTAGCAGTCTTGTGTCCCCTCTTGTTTTTTGGAATCCTCCAGACAGCAGGGTGATGGAATAAATCTTCTCTTTGCACTTCAGCTGTGGGTCGTGGTGGCCTTGGTTACTTGCATCCGTCAAAGCACACACTAGGTGAGGCTGATAGGTAATTATCCAGATTAGACAAGTACTTGCCTAGGACAGGGTGGGGGACAGAACAAAATTACGAGTTCTAGATGGACAGAGTGTATTGATGGCATAATTTTTGGATAACTGTTTATTTGGGGCACAGGAAAAACACTTCAAAACCCTCTCTTTGGTGGGAAAACTGAAGAATGCACACAGATTCAAGATGCTACTTGACTCTTACGAGGCAAAATGCCATTTGAGTGTTGTTGTCAGATAGATAAGCTGCTGGGAAAAAGCAGGAGTAAAGTCATAAGGATGAGTTATGTAGTGCCAGCTCTCATAGGGAGAGAAAGGATATTGCCAAGCCACCACCATTTACAAGTTCTCAGACCTTTCCCACATGCTGTGAAGGACTAAGGCATTGTGTTGAGGCTGCAGTGCATTTCCTTCCCAAACCTGAGGCAGGAAATGTGAGTGCAAGGAAACAAAAGAAGTAAGAGAAGTCCAGAAGTTCCATTATAACCACATGTGACACTGCAAAATACTTCCTCTCCTCTGTAAAAAAAAAAAAAAAAAAATCTAAATTAAACTGAGCTATGAACCTGGACAAGAAGTGGCCTTCAGTCCTTCTTGAAGCTGTCCTCTTATATACCATATTCAAATTTTGTCACATGATTAGCATTACTTATTTTTTCCTTTCCTGCCCAGCAAAAAGTTTGAAGTGTTTGACTAGTCAGCCAGGAAAAAGACACAGAGAGACTACTAAGTCACCAGAAAACTCTTCTGATTATCTGCCTCTCAGTTTAAAGGGGATTCAATGGATTTTTTGCTCAAATATATAATCCTTTTTTCTTTTTTTTAAATTACTTTTCTTTTCCTCCGTTTCCCTGAGCAAAATATTACTGTTCATTTTTTTCTAGAAAGATATACACTCCAGTCCAGCAACTGAAAATTAATAATTCACTGTTATTGCTAAATCAAAGGCACTGGAGGAATGCTTGCTCTTCAAGCTTTCGTTGACTCCAGGAGACTTTGTACTGGGACCTCTAGGGGAAATACAATATGAGACTAAACAGGTTTTCCAGTAATCACATTTATTCATTCTTCCTAGAGCAATAAGATACACCCAAAGTAACTCCATATTAACCAAGAACATTTTTAGACTTCCAAATATACTTTCCACTGTTCAATGCATATATAAACAGCTTGAGGATACAGTTTAATAGTTCCCCTCAGTATTAATCATCAAAACACACACAGACAAAAATATTATTCACATTTCTGCTGAAACAGTTAAATGCTGAAATTTAGAAAAGACCTTTCCATAGATTGGGAATATTAGCTCTGGGCTAATGTGTACAGTAAAGGAAATTAAAAGAGGCTGCAAAGCAAAAGTAAAAGTAGAGCTGGCCCTCACTGAAGTCAGTGTCAAAATTCCTTTAAACTGCAGTAAGACAAGAACAAGCCCCAGCAGCCTGGATTGACTACAAAGCCAAGAGAGATTTTAAAACATGAGTAATAAGGAGAGGGAACAGTACAAAGATTATTAATACTAAGAAATTAAAAATCATGCCTTTTAATATTTAAAGCACTTCTCCAAATACACATCTTAATTTGTCTTTAGGATTAGTACAATGCTATCAATAAAAAAAGAAAGGATCTATCTTCTTAGTCTAACTGTGTTGGTTTTACCTTCACAGTATACATGCAGTGTAAATGCATTCATATTTCTGTACATTTTTACCATGTGTGCCTGCAGAGAGGGAAGGACCATAGGTTACATGGGCAGGAAACAGAAAATGTTCCATTTTCCAAGCTTATCCTTGCCTTCAAATCATTACAATGCCAGATTTTATCAGGAACTCTGCTTTAAAAAAATTAAAGAGAATTTCAGTTCCAGATGGAGTCTACAGTGATGTTACAAAGATAATATAAGAAACAGAAAGTGGAAACAGATGTGTCATTTTTAAGGAGATGGATTACATTAGCGTTAAACTCTCCAAATGTTCTGTGAGTTGTGACATCTGCAGCAGTATTTTCAAACCTGGGTAGTTCTCTCCCCTTCCCGTTGTGGGTTTCCTGGTTTGGATGGTTTTTCTTCCTTTGTATCTTCGTAGAATGTAAGGGACCATCTTGCCTGACCCTCTCACAGACTGCAGGACTTCTCACAGTTAAGTCCTAAAAACTGTTGCCTGGAACTGCAGCAGTGGACAAAATATGGCAATATTTGCTAGCCATACTAATGAACTTTTTGTAGATAGACAGAAAAGCAGAAACCAAACGTCTCAGAAGAGGCATCCTCTGATCAGGCTCACAGGCCTGTCACCCTGTCACCTCAGTCATTACCTGCTCTTGCATTTCTGCCATGTTTCATACTTCAATGAATAACCTTCCTATACAAAAATAAATTATTCTTTTTCTTTCTGCATCGACACAGCAGACAGGAGCCACCTGTCCCTTGACAGCTGCCAGAAATGATTAAAATGTGAGCTATCACAATGAGTCTATGCTTTATTACCAATTGCCCCTTCCATGTCTTAAACAGAATGCCAAATGTCAGTGCCACTGTCTTTATTAACCAAAGTTATCTCAATTTATTAAAAACAAAGTATTAAAAGCTGTTCGCTGCAAACCTGTGTCAGTTGATGCTGACACATGCACCTTCCTTTCATTTTTCCTGTAGAAGTTCTTCAGCAGCTTCCCACAAATCCTCCAGATACTGCAGTCGAGTTCCTTTAAAACATTAGTACAGTCTTAGTTTTTCCCAGCTCCAGATTAGAATAAATGTTCAGAGGGAGGGTTATCAAACTAATTTATTTTAAAATATCTAACTTGAATGGCGTGTGTTTGATGTCCTTAAATACTGCATGGCATTATTACTTACAGAGCACTTTTGCCTCTCTAGGTCATTAAAGACCATAATAACACTTTCTTTTAGCAATGGAACAATATAATTGCAACTTTTCTTAGCATATTTTAAAACTTCCCTCTTACACTCTACGTGTTCTGTCTCTGTGGGGTTTTTTCCCCCTTAACAACTTGTTAAATAAGTCCTACCTTCTTTAAGGTCCCTTCCAGCCCAAACTGTTCTATGATTCTATGATTCTGACTTTTACCACTATCAAATTTGCCTTTTTTCCATTTTTATATAAATTTTTATTTTTCCTGGGTTTATTTTGTTTGTTTGTTTCATATCTGTTTCCACTTTCCCTTTGAGCCAGGGTTTCATTTCATTTTGTTTTGTTTTGGTGTTATTTTTTTTTAAACCAATACAGCCTTCTCTCTCATTTGTGGTTTTTGAAGCGTTTGGTAAAATATTCCTAAGCAGCTCTCAATTATCATTCACATTTTTCTGTTTAAAAGCTTTTTCCCCAAAGATTTAGCTCTTAATTGTTTTCAGCTTTATGAAACCGTTCTTTCAAAGCACTAAGAGAGGGGGAATGTAAAGTTGTTTTTTACATTTTTTACTAGTTTGAGCACTCTTTTGCTTTGATATGCCAAATGTAATTTTGCTGAAGATGTATGGCTAAGCATCAACAATGGCATTAATGCTGAATTTGAAATTCCCTTTTACCTAACAAGATAGGTTCAGCAGAGGGCTCAGTATCCCAGAAACATTTTCCGATTTAAGAAAGAGATAAAAAGAAATCCCTTTAACTTTTTTAATGTTGAAAATAGTCATTTAAAGAACTAATTGTCATGGTCTGTTCTGTTACTTTGAGCTGTGATATTCTTAGAAAAGCAAAGTTTAAAGCAGGGTTTGATTCATCATTTAGTCCCAGGTAAATAGAAAAACATTCTTCCTGCAAGACTGGTCAGTTCTTCTCAAGAGACACACTCACCACTGCACTTCAGATTTTCACCGTTCCTCTTAAATATTCCTCAAGTGTGTTGACTTTTGCTGGATGCTTGGTGAAGAGGGATACGGGCTTTCCAGTAGGAAAAAAACACTAGGGAACTGAAGGGAATGGGGTTTCAGAGAGCAACGATATATCAGTTTCTATATTAGAAAGTAATGACGTTTATATATTTGAAAGAAAAATGCAATTAAAGCTTGAGTTTTTGAATGCACTAAGAACTGGACTGCATCTATGAGCAGGTGAATAATCACACTGGCATCCCTCTGAGTTGCCAGAAGCTTCCATTTGTTCAGAAGAATTACAAATGGGTGACAATATCTTTTTTAGAACCCATCCAATCTTAAATTTTTAAATTAATTCAGAAGTGACATGGATAAAAATAAGAAATAGTGTAACACCCTTCTTCATACTTCTATTCAAAGTTCAATATATTTGAAACTGATCTTCATTGCTGACCCACTGAAATAATCACAGTTTTTCTACAGTGTGACAAAATTCAATTATGGGCTTTGTTTAATGATTCAGAGCAGAATTTAGATAATTTTTCCAATGAGCTCCTTAACTAAATAATCATTATTCTCTTCTTAACAAGATTAAAAGATATGCAGTAACTCACATGAATTACAAGAGCATTAGCGGCAGTAGTCATTTGAAGAGATTCAGTGTGGAATAGGCAGAAGTAATTTGGATGCCAAGATCAATTTCCTTATTATTGTAAGAGAGCTTATGTTTCCAAAACTAATGATTTGAAAGAATGTCAAGATTATACTTCCAAATATTTTAAATAATTTAGTTGGAAGGGATGGGGGGGTTATTTATGGGAGAGATTCAAAGACAAGTAGTCTTCAGGTTTAGTGATATATCAAAACTGTTTCCAGACAACTTTTAGGTATGTGGTTTGGATTCTCCCTTTGTCATAATCAGCTCCATCTCTCAGTGCTAACATGCTTTTTCTGTGCCTGGTCAGTAAGGAAGATCCAGAGGGGACCTGGGTAGTTGGGGGAGGGAGAATGTTTTATTTACAGAGTAGGCATGGAGATGTTTATTCTTCAGTGGCCAACACATTGACACATCAACCACTGTGCTGAATGTTCCCAGTTGAGAACTATTTCAAGAAGAAGAGCAGACTCTGTCTGGTCAGCCACCTCTATTTTGTGTACCAGAAGAAAGGAATAGATTTTTTCAAAGTAGTCAGTCTTTGCTTCACTTACCATGTCCACAAAGTGAAGGATATAAGCAGCTAATCAGAAAAGTTTGATAACTGATTTGAATAAAACACAACAGAATGATAGAAATAAAAATACCGTTTGGGCTTAAAGGAAAAAAAAAGCTTTTCAAAGAAAGTGTCATAGACTGAAAGAAAATTTTGATTTAGAAAGTACATCCCCCAAAGTGTCTGTAGTAAGAGTCTGAGAACAAAAAACTACATTTTAAAATTATTTAGGCTTTCTCCTAATAGCTAAAATAAAATAAAAAATGTCCAAAGCTGTAGGGATTTTGGTTCCATTTCTTAAGGAGTTTTAAATCAACATCATCTAGTTCCTGAACAAATGTCTGAATAACCTAGTTATAGACAGTGAGTGTACCATCAAACTCCTATTGTTTTTCCTCACTTTGTATTAAAACTCAAGACAATAATTGGAAATTATCACAGTTCTGAAATTTGCTTTCCAGTCTCCCAAGGCAATGGACTAAATTACGATGCTGCAAAGTAATTTTTTCTGTGCTCCAAAAAATATTCAGATAACTTGCATAAAGCAAAACCCCACTGATAAAATGGGTCAGACTTTATCAGGATACTTGGACAAGATCCCTAGAGAACTCTTTTATGTGTACAGTGCTGTTAAAAATCCTTACACTTGAAATCTAAATCTCCCACTTTCTGATCTCTTGTTATTATTCAAAAGACTGCTCAACACACACACCTCAATGTGTTAAGATGAATACTATGTGATCACTGTATAAGGAGACCCAGAAATCACATAACTAGAAACAAAACTTCCAGAGAACTAAGGCAAGAGGAAGTCTAATTTCTTGACCCTAAACCTCCTTAAGCAGAAGGCAGGCAGGCTACTGACAGGAATTTACTCAAACCAGATGAGCTGCTGGTGCACACTCCAGTCTCCAGCTCAAGAGACTGTCTTTTGCCAGTCCTTTCTGAGAGCTGCTGCATCAGGTGTGCTCTCAGGAGCTGCATCATTTCTCTAGTTCTCTACCTTCTACATATGCACCAATATTGCAGCTTTCCTACTACTGCAAAACTTGCTCAGCATGTACTTATTTACAGCTTTGAAGTTATCAAAGCAAATGATCAGTTTCTGCATGCACAGATGTGTTCAGAAAGGCCCAGTAAAGCCATCCAATACTATCCCAGGCTTCTGCTGGATTTCCAAGCTCCAGGTATCCACTGGAGTTTCACCTTATGCTGAGTCTCTCCACAATTGAGGCCAAGTAAAATGTTTGGTGGTGTTCTCTTCCTCTGACACTCACATTATTAACACCAGCTCAGGAATTGTGCTTTACACTGTCCATTTCCATTTTATAGGTATTACTGTCAGGTGAAAAACTTTCCTTCCTTAGCAGCTGTATGATAGATGGAGGTACTAAGCAACTCAGTTTTTCAAATGAGAGGAGTAAAATTATGATCTTAAACGTAGGCTTGAGGTTCCAGTCACTTCCTCAGTATGAAGGAGCAGAGGCATGGACAAGAAAGATGATAGGGGAGGGAAGGGAACATAGACTTCCCATAATGGTAAGGTACAAAGAGCAAGAGAAAAAAGCATAAACATACATACAGATATACACAAGCAAATAAAAATGGAAACCAATATGAAGACAAAACAAACCAGTAAAAGGAGAATTCTAAGAAATGGTGGTGGGAAGGAGACCAAAAGGCAACAAAGTATAAAAAACCCCTTCAGTCAACTACATTTTTATCAGCCAGGCTGAAATCAAATGCAAAAAACCCCAACCATTTCAATCAACAAATTCTCTTCAGAAAACGCTTTCATTGGGAAAAAAATTATATGATGAAACTTTATTTTTGTTACACTTAAAAAGCAATAAGTGTTTCTTTTCCTTCTACCTTTATCAATGAGTATTACAGTATATTTGTAGAAACAACAACAAAAAAATTCTTAGCTCCACTGAAGTGAACAGAAAAACTGTATATGACCATTTAAGTACAGAAATGTCATGCATGCTTTTACAAAAGATACAAGCAGAGCATTTCCAACCTGATCAGGCCACTCAACTTGAAAAGTTACAACCAAAAGAGAAAGAAATCCAACTGATTGAAAGAGTTTAATTAGGAGATCCTGCTAGATTGTGTCAGCTTTCTTCTATTCAGAATTTAATCTGGTGTAAATCTGAAGCTGACATGGATAGAATAATAATGATTAGGGGAAAATATAAAGCAAAAGCCCTTCTCACTTAATACTCATTTATGTATTGTTATGTTACTCAGCTGGCTCTCAAACTGGGCAGGGGGAGAGATTTGAGAGAAGTAGTAACTCATCTGAATGCCAGCAGTTTTCCAGAACAAGGAGGAAAATGCATTTTCTTTGCAAAAAGACTCAGCTGTTTCCACGTGGCAGAATATGTCTGTGAGAGAAAACATCTATGGCGATTATAGTTAGGAGACTGAAGTTTTGCAATTGTAAAAGGCTCCCTTCTAAATGAATGAGACATATGGGAGATCTCTTTCCTCTGCTGGTAATGGGCACAGACAGCCATGCAGTGTCACAGCTGCCCCCTCTCCCCATGCCAGTGACAGCACTGATGCTGCTGACGAAAATGAGATTTCCCTGGGTGCACACAGTGTCCGAAAACCAAATAGGAAGAGACAGTGTCAATGAGTTTTTTATTAATCATAGGAATACTGAGGAGATTTTCAGGGAAATGAGGATTATGAGGAGACAGACTGCACTGAAGACTGAAGGTGATGTCTTGAAATTCTAGAGTCAAAGGCAGAACTTCTCCTGGCATCTACAGGGCCAGGAGTTCATCCTCTGTATGTAAACTAGTGAATACAAAACTTACTAAAGGGAATAAACAATTTCCACCTCAGAAAGGATTCTGTTAGGGAATCACTCTCCCTTATAAACATACCATGAAAATTTAAAAGCAAACCTTTAAAGTGCCTACAAATAGTGATGTAAATTAAGCTTAAAATGACCACGAGAAGGAAGCTTCTAAAATTATTGAATGCTTGATATGGCAGCATGTTAACTTGTGACAAGATTCACAAGACTTCTCTCAAGGCTGAATAATTTGGAATAAACTTCAGAGCACAGCAGAGGTATGTCAGTTCTGGTATGTCAAGGGAGTTACTTTGAAAAACCTCTGTACACACCCAGGCACCAATATGGTCTTCCTAAGATCCAGCACAATTGAATAATGTAGCTGTAGTCAGCCTTGGTCATAACACACGTATTAATCATCTTATTTTACCTAGTAACACGAGAAATGTTACTGCTGAAATGAAACGTTAGGAGTACCAATAACCCAGAAGAGAATTAGCCTGGATGAGAAGCTTACATGCTGGTTTCAAAAAGCTAAAATCTACCCCAGCTTCTTTTCTCTCTGCTCATTTTCCTCTGCTGAAAAGTGACAGTGATTGATATCTTCTCCCACCCTAAGTATGCTGTGGTTACTTCTCCTTATGGTTGGAATTAAGCTAACAGCCCGGCTCGAACACTCACCCATTTAGATGAAGTATTTATTAGCCACGAATCCTTCTGTTCTTACACCACCTCAAAGTTCTTGTGTACGTCACTGAGGAACACAAAGGGAAGGATTCTGGCATTCAGTCGGAGGCTCCAGCACCAAACCCTCTAACAAGGCGAGCAGGCATGGAACGGCTCCGAAATCCCAGATGTTCAAACCATATGAAGCTGCAGAAGAAAATAAAGAGCAGCTGAATTACAAAGGAGGGGAGGATACAATGTTTGTGTATGGTTAAACTACTGTAAACTTTGAAATCTGTATTATGGAATCCATTAGGAAACCCATAACTTTGATTTAAAAGTAATAGTCGTAAGATTCTTACTTCACCATTATTTATGGTATAATGAGAAGGTACGTTACTAGAATCCCACAAACTAAATAGATGGATTTCATTAAAACTGTCCTGATGAAGAGTAAAATTGAAGGAAAAAGGAAATAACAACTTTTATTTGATGCCAATTTATTTTCAGAGTCTGCTTTGCACAGCAGAAACCTAGGAAGATGAAAAGACAGGGAAAACTTTTCCTTCTCTTCCATTAGAGAGAGAAATTTTTAATGGTATTTGAAGGGCGGAAATGACCTACTTCCAGTTGCTTCTATATTAAGAATCTGGCTAAGTATCCAAGGGTTGCCCAAAGAATCAAAGCAACGTACAAATTCAAATCAGGATTTATTTGTCAACACATTGGTAAAATAGAAAATTTGTTGCTAAAGAATTTGCTGTAAAAATGAATGCTTGAAAGTCTGCCCCAGTAGGGTCCTTCAGGGACATAACTCCAATATTTGCCTTGTCTCCCTCCCTACTCTCTCCTGCTCTCCCTTCCTCTCTACAGTCTGATTGTCCTGGGGAAGCAGAAATCACAGGAGAATTATGGCTTTATGTCCACCTTTTGGGACAGCTTTTTACTCCAGAGGACCTGCAAACCAAGCCTGCACAAAGTACAGCCAGGATTGTTGTGGTATCCATTGGGGTTTTTTTGCAGGGATCCCCTTCCCACTCAATGAAGCCCCAGGAGTTCACCAATCCCCCCCTGCCCCAAAACTGTTCCTGCCATAGGGTTTTTTCACAAGACAGAGCTCCTCCAGGAAAACTGCCAAGACCAGAACAAAGTGGCTGTCCTATCTCATGGATTCCATTTTAAATCAGCATCCAGTGAAGGAGACTGGCAGAAGCCTGTGCTGGTAAACCAGCACAGCACCGAGTATCTGTGCAGGGTGTGCCCAGAAAGGCTGCTCTCCTCTTCCTCCTCCCACAGAACAGTCCATGGAGGTTTATGCTGGGGATAGCATGAAGCAGATGATAGGTCACATAGCACCACCTCTAGGACTGCACCCACCTTCCCACTTTGCCAGGAGGAAGAGGAACGAATGACCCAGCATTTGCATGTTATTATCTCGTGAGGAAACAGGAAGGACAAAGGCAACTCCAGAACTCTTTAGTCTTGAGTTATAATTATGGACATAATATATCTCTAGTTAATTTTACAGTAATCAAAGGGTACTGTCCAAAAAATCTATTCAGTTCTTCACTTTACAGCTCAAATGGCCACTATCCCTTAGCTAGTCTGTGCTGCAATTTTCTGCACCCTAGGTTGTGTTTCTGGCATGCTACAGTTGGCTTCCCAGGCATGCCAGTGCTCTTTCCATTTCAGCTCACACTCACCACCTCCCAAGGCAAAGGACTAGAGCTGGGTGCAACATTTTAGGCGAGTGTTCAGCCAGCCTCAGGTCAGAGGTGCTAAAGTTCCTCCAGCTTCACTGGAAACTCTTCTCCTTGATTCTATGCCAAACTCACTTTTCATGACAGATTACATCAGGAGCCCATTAGATTCCGGTGTGACTTGAACCTTCTTCTCATCTCTTCACTTGTCGCCTACAGAAAAACTTTTGGCTTATTCTTCCTAAGTTTGAGCATTTGTATTCCATTTTAATGTGTGTATCACCTTCATGTGGCTGGAGCCCTCATGTTCATCTACTCTTGTAGTGCTGCTCTCCAGTCCTTCTGCCCACAGCAGCATCATTTCCAAATCAGTGTCACCATTCATTCTGTAAGGGCCCCCAGTGTGTTGTGCTGAGCCCTCAAGATCAGTGGAAGCTGAAATCTGCAAGCAAACCACATCGCACTGAATACCTGGAAAAATAGATACTTTTGTTTCCAGCTTTTCCTTATGAAGTTGCATCCACTGGTGTGCACATGTGCTTCTCAGACGTACCCCTGTGTGCAAACACATCATACGAGCATTAAAAGAGCAGGCTTTAAAACTGCTCAGTCATTTTGGTAGTTTTGCACTCTCAGCTACTGAACTAATGGCCTGAGCAGCTGAATTTTGTTTGGGATGACATGTTTTCAGACAGGCTGTAAATTCAAACTATGAAGAAACTTTGATACTCCCATTTCTTGTTCTTATTCTAATATTTTGGACTGTTCTTGTTGATTTATTATGAGTTAAATAATAATTGCAAGAAAATTAGAGCCATTAAGTACTTCTCACTCATTTAATTTCAAATCTACAGAATTTTAACCATCATTGCCTTACAGTGACACCTTCTGGAAAATCTAGGAGGAGAGGGAAAACTGCTCCGTAAAGGGAGAGTTTGTAGGAGACAGATGTGAATCGATACAGATCAGTTTTGGAGCACTTATTCTTGGCCAACTTCTGATGTTCAAATACATGTACAGTGCTGTTACAGACACCCTACAGTTCGGCTCTCTGTAAGAAAACAAACCTATTGCTGTGTCATTAATCTGGTCATATTTGTTTTCTTCCATAAAATGGTGTTAAAGTGTAGGGTAGTCATAGTATCGTTCTTCTTAGCATCTCACAGAGATTAAAAAAACCAACAAACTGGAAGTAATTATTTTTGCTGGATTAACATTTATTATGTTTGAAATACTGTCTAAAAATATTTCTATATGCTAAGAGAGACATTTGTGTTAATACTAAGTCTAAGGGACAGCAGTAGCACAGTACATAGGTTCAGCTGATTAGGCAATTTGCTTGATCAGGCAAGCAAAGCAGGAAAAAAACCCTCAAAGTTCATTAGAGAAGACTAGCAGTAGATGTGAAAATACAGCTTCCACTTCTAGAGAGCAGTTCAGCTGCTGACAACCTACTGTCATGGCAGAGCTCCCAGTTTCTGGGAGGCTCCCTCAGTGTTCAACACACAAAAGAGTTACACTGGCAGCAGCAGCAGTAGCTTCTGAGACCACTCTCAATACACTGTCACAAGAGTGGCTCTGTTGTGTCTCACCAGACTTTGAGAAAAGGAAGGCTTTGAGGCTGGCTGCCATTTAAGCAAAAGAAAGTTTTACAAGGAAGGTCTGGGATCTGAGTATGGCAACGTTCAGTTCATTAGCAGAGTTACATTGAGGAACAGCTTGTGCAAGAACGGTGTAGGAGTAGAGAGTTTATTATACAAAGCTGAAATCTAACTGAAAACAGAGCTGTTAGGACCCCACAAAAAGTACGGCAGGGTGGTTTTTGCAAATTCGCAACTATTGACGTCACAAGAACCAACTCCAAAATGTCTCAACATCCTTACTAGCGTTGTCACTGGTGACCCTTGTGCCATGAGTCCCCATCCATTTGTATAACAGTGCTAGCTGTAAATTTCCAGCTCATTAGTTATATATGCAAGCATGAAATCAGCACAGCCATGATGATTTAAACCAGATGAGGATTGACCTTTAATTTGGACACAGGATCATGTGGGAGAGGAAGTTGTATTACATGGGAAAGAGTCATTACAACTATCAAAATAAAGCATTAGTCAGGTGAGCTTGGCTGTACTCACAGGAGACTGAGCCCCATGCCCAAAGCCACCAGGCTTGGCTGGCACTGGCTCAGCCCAGAGCAAAACACACCTGGGTGATGCAGTTTCAACTCTCAGCCCTGAGAGATGTGGCAGGCTGGCAGTGGGGTGGGACCTGCCACCCACACAGGCAGGCTGTACCTGATTAACCTGGCAGGGGGACATCCCACATTTCCCATCTCCAAAGCAAGTTAGCCTCCACAATTCTTCTGTCTGGTCCCAATGTGGCACCAGCACATGGCCAAAACCTGCATTCAGTCACAAGAAACTGAAAATTGTCCCAGTGCTGTTGGCAATAGAGGACTTCAGACTTCAGGAGTCAGAGGACTTTACGACAGAGATCTTTCCCATGCAGATTAAGCAATTTTTCATTTTTTTCCAAAGATTTACGCTATCCTTTGTTGGTGTTTTTTATTTTATTACATCAAAAAGGGCACTTTACCATTCCCAAAAATAAATTGTATCTAACATCACAAAAAGGAGAGTTTGTTATGGAGACTCAGTTTCCAGAGGAAAAGAGGAGAAAAATCCACTGAGCAATAAAAAAAGTCATATATCCAGGACTAATCAATCCAAACAGATTTGGTTTAAAACCCATGAAGTCAAACTTGTGACTAGTAAACCTTAGAATTTATTTAGTTAAATCCTCCAGCTTCAACCAGGTGAGGTCTTTAGGTAGACAAATCTGCAGTGGTGGGGGTTTAGGAAGTACCATGTACTTTAGGATTTTCAATAAGGCAAAGAATGAGTCAATCCCAATTGTATTTCTATATAAAACTAATCTCTTTTTGTCTGTCTTGTTATTCCAAAGGCTGGGCTCTTTTGTAGCAACCCACTTCAAAGGAGGCCAGAAAGTGGTGCACAGTTCCACGTAATGGAATAATGGTGTAATATGGAGAGAGCAAGATGGAAGGAAGCAAAACATGGGCTCACTGGAACTCATGGGAGCAGAAAGGGAAAGAAGGAGTAGCAGAAGGTATGATCTATGCCAAGTGAAGAGGCTTCGCCACGGTGATGTGATTTAAAGGGGCTTAGTGCTGGAATGCATATTGGTGGCTCTTAAAATTTGATTTCATTTTTTAAAAGAGGTGAGTCAAATTTCTCACAATAAGCTCAGAACAGCTTACAATAGCTGCCCCCACTGAGGCTCTAGAAACACCACTGCAGTAGAAGCATGAGAAACTGGAAAAAGAAAAGGCTTTTGCAAGGAACAGCTAAGACAGTGACTATGAGGTTTTCTTTTTCCTCAAGATCTGCTGAATTATAAGGAAAAATTATTCAAGATACAAGGAGTGCATGCATTTTTCATTGATAACTATGAGAGTCACATAGCTGTAACAAGAAGTTTATTTCAGCCTGGATGCAAACCATTGGTCTTGAAACCATGAAATGAAGGAGAGAAAGAGAGAGGGAGACTGAGACCCAGAAAGAGAGAGCCTGTGTATTTGCAAAAGGACACAATATGCTGCCTGTTACTGCTGGGTGAAGGACAGGGAGCCTTCTGTTCTGTCAATGTAGTTACTATAAACTGCCCCTGAGAAAATATTTAAATGTAAGTTTCTTTCCAATTCAAGGAACAACCTTCAAAAAGAACCCTTTTATTTTAATAATAATCCATGTTAATTTACTACAACAATAACCAGAAGTCAGTTTGCCAGTTGATGTTTTGCTTTTACTATAAAGCTTGAAATGGAAACTGTGGCCTTGACGAAAACTGTAAAATTCCAGTAAATGGGATTAGTCATCCTTTTGTGTGCCCCAGTTCCACATATCAAATAACAAGCAGTGACACCCTCAGCTAGCAAGTGGAAGTAAATATACTTCAAAAAGGAAAAAAAAAAGCCGCAGAGAGGATGAGTAACATTTGACATTTTCATGTAAGGAATTTCTGTAAATGTCTCTCTCCCAGAGGAGAAATATCTTCCAAAATATTTAGTTCATTGAGATATTTCTCTTTGATAGAGTACTGTGAAATCCAGAGCATTGAAACCCTTAATTAAGACATCCTAATATTTAACTCTTTGCAACTTGGGATCACTTAAGGCTTTTCAAATCAAGATTAGTGTAACAAACGGCAAAGGGGAATGGATTTCAGTCTTTAAGATTCCTGAAGATCGTGGAAAACTTCACTGCCTGATGTCTCTCCATCCAATGCTGTGAGCCTTTAATTTCACCTTCAAAAGAAGAATTCCACTGAGCAAGTAGATAGTTCTCACACTAATATTTTGGTCTAATCACTTTAGTTTTGAGATAATATGGTTAACATTTCCCTCTCAGAGCTCACTGCCCCCAGCAAAAACCTCATATATTCCCTTTCTGCTGATCTTGGTTACACAGTGTGTTTTGTCAAAGCATGATGCATGCTGCTGCTTGCACAAGCATGGAAACCCCATTGAAAAGGTTGCATATATTAAATTTCCGGGTTAATTGACTGTTGCTATTGGGTAAAACACCTGACTATTATAAGATTTCAGCATACTGAATGGATCTTAAACAGATTTCCAGTCCAAAAATGCTGTCAAACACATAGTATAATAGATATAATTCTTTTGATCTATGGTCAAATTACAGGACAATAAAAATTGAAGTTACAAATTTAATTTAAAATTTGTAGTTACAAATGTCAGTAGTTGACACAAAATGAAAACAACTCTAGCAAACCCAAATCCTTGCAAGTGCTTACTGTTTTTGTAATACTAACTTGATGTCATGGATCAGAAATAAAAATCCCTACATAATGCCTCACCAGCATCAGTTAAATACTCACAATTCCTGGTAGCTCTGCAGCACTGGGAACACCCTAAGCTATTTCTCTCCATCTTGCAAGAAAGCCATGCTCCACAGCAATCCCAGCCTTCAGCCTGATAAAGAAGAGTCTTTCTCCAGAAGCTCAGCCCTGGTTGTCTTCCCTTGTCAGTGTTAGTATGAAAGTCAGAATGGGAGAGCTCCAACACCCAGGATACCCGTGGCCCATCTCTAAATGGACAGGTGAAGTTCAGAGAGTGGAATCTCTTCTGCAGTGGCAGGATATCACAACAAAGGGCCACATCTCAGTATTGCCTGTTTTGCCAACTAGCCTGTCAGAGTATTGTACAGGTGAAGAATGGACTGAAGTCATTAAAAAATCCACCTGCTTGGCTTCTCTTGGACACGAGCAACAGTAGATTTACACCTCAAAGTGCTTTGTTTTAAATAATAGTCCCAAAAAGGAAAGGATGTTTTGTTTATTGCCTCTATAGACATTAGTTGTGCCACATTGCTGTTTGAAAGAATGGAAATTTACCTTGCCTTTTGAGAAGGGGAGAATCCATATTGCACAGCTGGGACTGCACAACTGGGCAATTCTTTGCACATTGCATACAAGCGTTTTGTGGACTTTAATTTGGGATCTACAGTATTTCAGTGTTTAGTTTTCATAAGTTAATGTCTTACATTTGATAGCAGCTTTTTACAAAGGTTGAATGAAGAGAAATATAGCACCTTTCACTACATTCACTGGCAGGACATGGCAAGCAATGCCTGCAGATGAAAGGACAGCTGACACAGGTAGGTAGTTTATACAACAAGGTAGTTCATGTAACAGTAGAAAAAGGCTGTGTTCCCCAGGCTGACAGTAATTACAGCATTTAGGGCACAGTGAGCACACGTATGCTGCACAAAGCCCAGCAAACCCAAGTGGGGCTGCAGGCAGAGCTGGCCTCGATGCCAGCAGAAAATCACAAACGCCATCAAAATTCTCCTTTTAAGCTACAGCTGGCTACCAACTGTTTAGCAGCTGCAGAGGAAAGGAGGAGAAACAGGGAAATTTTATAATTTAACAGCATATAGCTTTGGTACAAATAATTTCAAGGAGAAATGGAAGAAGAAAGCAAACACATTAAACATACATTCTCCTCCTTGACCCCACCATTTTAAAAGAAAGTAAGAGAATTGCAGGAAAATGACATGGCCATTTACAGACACCAAATTTCTGTACCAGCTCAAAGACCAATGATAACAGAACAGATTATACCATTAGCTAGATAGGAGAAAGGCTGGAGTTTAACTGCTCTAAATATCTAAAGGAGACCCTTCTAAGTCTACAAAATACAAATTCACAAAGCTCATAAATTTGGAGATTCAAAGAAAGCTGGGGAAGATGAAGAGATGATTCAGGACACCTGAATCAGAGCATGATTGCCATGTGAGACAAGACCCAGCAGTGCACTGCTCTAGGCTCATAGCATCCGCTGATGAGAAGATGTATCACCCATTAAGCTAAAAAAAGATGCACAAAGGAAGAGTGGGTTCTGGGAAAGAATTTCCAGTAAAGCCACACCGGCATGAGTAGCACAGACCACATAGTCAGACACAGCAGACCCACCACAGAATAAAAATTAGTAGCAGAGCTACATGGTTCCCCAGGCAGCCTGTTAAAGGGGACCAATAGGAGACCCCAGAGAGAAAATACATAGAAAACCAGTATAGGAGACCAATAGGAGACCACAGAGGAGAAGATTTGGAGAAACGTGTTGCTGGTTTTCTAAACATATTTATATGGGAGATTTAAATTCATATGCTAATTATTTTCTCATTAGAAGAGTGCTGTTGCACTATTTGCAGACTAAGTTACTACTCAGCATGTGCACTTTGTCCCCAATCTGTCCCTTAGTAGGAACATATTGATACACACTCCCTCATATGGAACATATTAGACGTTAAATATAAAAGCTGTTTTTGTTTTTATATAACTTCACACACACAGAAAATAATATCCCACAGACTATATATTAATCATGTTTACTGATCTCTGCAGAGTATTAGTACACTTTGAAGTCAGCCTATTGTGCCAAGCCTCTGTCAGCTGAAGCCATAAATTTTCTGCTTTACACCTTGTGTAACTTTTCCTTTCTCTCCCCATCCCAGCCCTCAGTGAGGCAAGGTTAGATTTGATCTAGATGCATTTCTATATTAGCTCGCCAAATCATACAAGATGTGTGAATGGATTACTTCAATTTGAAGGTACGTGTTCTAGTACCCAAGACATCTTTTCCACCCTGTAAACTTCTCAGTCATCCTTTTTGAATTGTTCTGCAACACAATGAAATCTCTCCAAAAGCACAACTTTGCCCATCAGCACATCATTCGATAGACACGTTTGAAGCCTAAAGCTGCAAGTTATCTTTAGAAAGTAGTGACTATAAATAAAGCATCTGAGATATGGTCTCCCCATATCGTGAACCATAGCAAGAACACATCTTTAACTGAATAGGTATTTTACATCAGAATAAAAAAACATGCTCCAGTCTGGAAAAGAAACCAAACCAACAACAACAAAATCAGCCTCTAAAATAAAGTGAAAAGATATGCTGATAAAATTGAGCATGGAGTTGTGCAGAGCTTTCTGCCCTAAGAGACAATGCCATCTAGCAGTGGAAAAGGACTTGCCTTTGAGCCATCAGCCAGCATAGGCATGCAAAGACATGCATCACAGGATAACGGGATCAGCCAGAGGCTGATGTTCCCAACATCTCTGCAAGTCCTGGTGCAGTAGGAATATGTCATGAGAGTCTTTGAGCAAGAGGCACTGATAATTATTATGAAAGCTGTGTATCAAGGCACTTACTGGATGCCAAAGTAGAAGCATTGCTTGATAAGAGCAGCTCAGGAAAGTTAGTGTAAACTTTACATGTTTCCACCATTAGCACCAGCTTCAGCAGGGCAAACAAATGCAGTACTACAAAAACATAATCCTGTTCCATCACTCAGAATAGAAACACGGAGTGCATGTGAACAAGAAAGACACAAAAAAATCTCAGCTCTAGCTGCCATATAAGTCAAAGTTAAGGAAGCAAGACAAATTTTCCCTGGAGTCCCATCAGAACTATGATTGTTTGTGGCCATGCAAAGTTTATATCCATCTGCATTGCATTTAAAAGTCTAGGCTTCTGATTTTGACCCTCCAAAGAATACTGAAGCAAGCTGCCTACAGTTGCCTGAAACCAGTGGTGAATATACATGACCCTCAGTATATTTTTCATAGCAAAAATTATTTCAGTCTTTAGTTGCCATTTGGCTACAGTTGTTTAGGACTAAAGATAGCTATCTCAACTGGGAAGGACAAAAATGAAATGGCCTTGAAATCTTATTGATAGTCTCTTTCCTTTGTCTTCCAAAAAAACAGCCCTCACAGAGCTAACCAAACAGAAGCTGAGAGAACACACAGAAAGCTAGAGTGCCTCTGAAACTACTGCTAGCACCAAAAGTAGCAAATCTAGCAAAACACAGCAGGGCATTTCAAACACATTAACTTAACCTCATTTATTAATTGATTGATTTAGTTATATTGGTGTGAAGTGGACTTACTGCAGGGCTGATGTTAAAAGCCAGGCTGCTGTGCTGGTGAGTGAGCCTGTTCCTTCAGGATGGACCCAGACCAGAAAGCAGGGAAAGGAAAAAGTGCCACCACTTTAGGTGGGGGCAATCATGAAGGGGCTTCTATTTGCCGAGCAAGGTCTCTATGCAGCCATGATGAGATGCTGCTCAAACACCACTTTTCTTGATGGTTGATAGGTTAGGAATGGAAGCATGCAAGGTGCATTTAGGAACAGGGATATAACACAAGATTCTCTCCCCAGCTCTGGGAAACTGTCATCAATTCAGCAACACCTGGAAAATCGTTGGTTTGACTCATCAGTGGACAAGCAAATGTCTTTTTTCTGACTGTGCAACCAAACAAATACAGCCTCTCTGAGTGTCTGAGCTGTGTGATCCCATGCCAAGGCTTGTGCTGGCTCTCAGTAAGAACAGGCTTGGAAGGTATCTGTCTCCATCCCGTTGGAGCTGCCTGTTCCATGCTGCATGTGTCAACATTGAGTGCCAGGACCTTTCCCCAGCCTGGGATCTTCACCATTTTCTACTTTGCCTTTTTCTAACATTGTCTGGGGACAAGAACCTCAGATTTTAGTAAAGCATTGCTAAAATATTCAATAAAAATGCTACATTCATTTTGAAACTCTGAAAAAACCTTAAGAATTTGAACCCACTGTCTTCCTATTACACCCTAAAAATAGATATGTTGAAGAGGAAAAATTACATGTTGATCAGTATCATCAAATATATTAGTAGCTGAGGCTAGTCAGTGTTATATGATTATGCCATGAAAGATTCTGACATTAAAACAAATGCACATTATTCACAAGGGAGTTATTAAAGAAACAGTAAACCACCTGAACTCTAAATTCCCACTTTTTGGTTTTATATCTGAAATTTAACCTCATAGGAGTTTGATTCAATGCATAAAAAAGAATGGCTTCCTTGAAAAAAGTACCTGCTAGCACACTTATTCCACCCCTATTCAGAGTGTGCCCAGAGTGCACTCTTTTCACCACAGTATGGATAAAGATAAAAGATCAGAGACACTTTTGAATGTTTTAGAATTTGTTTCTGCTTTGAAAGAGTTCGTTAACAGGGCTGTGATACAATTCAGAGGCAGTTTTCTGACAAAGCTGAAATGGCCACTCTCCAGGGCTGGGAAAGGATGTTAGTGCAAGGGTTCCATTAGTCACCAAAGCATTTTTCTCTCAAATGTGCCAGTTTTTGACCTTGAAGGTCAGCAATAGACTGTGCATCTGTTGTTGGCTGGTTTTCCTGAAGACTCATATCTAAGAGCTCGGGCTGATGTTTCCCTAATTGCATTTCCTTTCCACAACAATTTGCCGTGGCCCCATGCAAAAAGGGGTTCATCCAACCTGGAAGTGCTTTTTGAGGCACTTGGAGACAGGGTCTGCTCGGTTATTTCTGGCTGAGAAAGAACTGCCAAGCAGAGCAATCACAAACCCTTACATCACAGTAAAATTAACCAAAGGGATCTATTCGGAACAGGGGAGGGGGAAAAACCCAAAAATAATATAAAACTAAATCAGAACTGCCCCACAACAGTGAGATACAAGGGAGCCACAAGGGAGCTTTTATTTGCAATCAGCTACAGTCAGAGAGCTCTTAGTATATGGACAACAGCATAAGAAAGGAAATGGCAGCAATTATTACCAAAATAAACAAAAACTGCAAGAATGAAATGCAGGAATGAAATGCAGATTTCTTTTCCCCCCAAATGATTCAAACAAGTGGTTGAAAACTACAAAAAAAAAATTTTCTTCTTTAAGAATCTCTCTTCTTGCAAAAGACGAATAGCTCAAAGCAGGAAGCAAACGCTGTAACACATCAAGGTTACTGATGGTAAATGGTCTTGATTCCAGTAAGAATTCAGTTTGTTTCAGACGGCTTAAATGGAAGTAAAGAAATACAGAAGATACTCCTGCCAAATACAAAGAGGCAATCTTTTTTCTTGTTTTTCCTTCCATGTTACTTGAATTACTCCCTTTTTTCTTGGCATATTTTAGAGCAAGTACCACTTAAAACCTGTTTGCATTCACCCAAGTTGTGATATACAAGAAAGGCAAAACAATAAGTATCCTGTATATGTTTTCTCTGTGTGTAAGACCAAATATTTACAAAACATATCTCTGTGAAAAATTACACAAAACAGAAAGCAGGCACCATGGGAATGACAGACACAAAATATGGATTCATATCTAAGATCAAAATCTGACATCTGGGAGTTCCCTTTTCCAAAAAAAAATCCAGATAAACAACAAAACCTGCACCACAAAAACAAAACGAAGAACAAAAACCAAACAACTAAAAAAAGCAAACAAAAAAATCCAACCAAATAAACAGAAAAATATCTCTCTGCTCTTGATTTCCTGGTGTCATATCCTTAAATCTCACCAGTAAAATGTCACTCAGGAACAATATTAAATGCACAAGCTACCCCTGTGATCACGATTGAGCATAAAACAAGTTTACATGGACACAGAATGGGAAAATTTTCAAGTGACCACAAAAAAAAAAAATAACTTGCACAGGCTTTCTGGGAAATTGCATATCTGAAAAAAAAAGTCCATTACATGATATATATCACCCTGTGGCAATACTTTATCAGGTAGACAAGCCTTCTCACAAGGCTAAACACAACCTGTATTTAACGTCCGAGCATTTCAAGCTTGAAATTCAATGAAAGTATATTTACTCTAAAAGCTACTCTTTCAAACTTTATGATATATTTGTAAAAGAAAAAAAAAATTCATTTAGTAAAGAGTTGAGTAAAGTGGCTAATTCTTCCTTATTCTCTAGGTGGCACTATAAGTCCACAGTGAATTTAAAGCTCATCAATATTGTCTACTATAGTTGTTGCAGATGTCTGTCTAAAAAAGTTATATTATCTTTCTGAGCCTTCTTTAATAGCTCTTCTGGGGTTTAATTTGACATGTTTTGTCATGTTAAGCATGAAAACAATTTTTCCATTAGAAATTGAGTCCACAAAATGCAGCATGTAAATCACTTCTTATTTATATTGCTCTGAATGGTGATAAAACTTCATAAACTGAAAGATCCAGCATGGGGGGAGGAAGAAACAACAAATTTATGCCTTAAGTTTGGCATTTCTAAATGTTTAGATATTTTTTTCTCCCTGATGTAGAGGTCATGTACATCTTGAGTACATCTTGAGCAACAGCTTTAAGTGGTCTGTGGTCTAGCTACAAAATAGAGCTAATGGCAGACACTGCTGTATGTGAGACCTGAAAAGGAGAGGCCAGGATGCCAGGGCAGGTCTGACAGGTACCCAGTACACAGGGCAGAGCTGCACAACCTCTTGCAAGGCCTTATGAAGGCCACAATTCATCTCTCATTTGTGTGCCACAGAAAAGAAAGGCCCATTCACATGCCCAGCCTTCCCACAGGACAAATTCCAGCCTTGCTCAAGGAGTAAATCATGCACTGGGTTTCCAAATGACCAAGAGCCCTTTAGAATTATGTTTTCAAATAAACTTTACCAGTTTCACTACATCTGAAAATCTGGATCTCAGGAGATGGGGCAAATCTGACTCTTAGAAGGTGTCAGAATCATAAACATGAGAGATGAAAATCCCTCCTAAATCAGCCCTTCTGTATTAAGCATCTTTTCAATGTTTCCAAGCAGGATATCTTTTTAAAAATCATATATTATTATTCAAAGGAACGTGTGCTTATGAGTAATTCCTGAGGTCCTTTAAAAGTATTTATTTGAATGTTTTTCTTCTTCCAGTTTGTCACTTGCTCACATATCAAAAGTTCAGAAAAAGGCACAGAGCACCACTGTGCTCCCAACCAGCTCCTTGAATAGTCCCTTGGCAGCTGTAACTCAGCAGGAAAGCTTAGCTGCTTGGATGTGTTAATTAGTTGGCAGCTCTCCTCAAATTTTCAGCAGCAATGCTTGGTGCTATAGCTCTGTCTCCAGGCATACACTTTCATTTTGCCATTCCACAAAGCAAACCCTGAAAAAGGAAAAACAAGTGCTGAATGTAATAGGAGTTAATGCATTACTTTGCATGGCTGAGAGTCTAAAGTCTTCCTCCCAGCACTGTGACGAAGACAGCTGCAAATCCCCAGGTAATGACCTCTGCTAAGTGAGTCACTTGGTTCAGTCCAACTCCCAGCAGATAAATAACATCATCCATCTCCCCTTCAGCTCTTTGCCCAGGCTTGGGAAGGAAACAGGGCATGTGAGCCTTGTCCTGCTGTCCTGCACACAACCAGCTGTACCCCAGTGGGGTTAACCCTTCAACTGAGACCTTGCAGCCACACCATGACTGAATGCTCCTGTCACACAAACTACCCGAGAGAGTTAGCAGCCTCCAATACCCATGATTTAAACACATTTTAGAGTATTATGCTGTCTCCTCAACACCAAGGGTTCTTTCAGACAGCTCCTTACCTGACACCTCACATATTATGTGCACTGCAGGAGGATATTTCAGTTCCCAGAAAAAATGCTGGACAAAAAGAGAGTGACCTCTGAGCACTGTAAGGGTCTAGTTTTCAAAAGCTTAGGAATTTTTTTATTCTCTATTTCAGCAATAATCAATAATAAGTAATGAGCATCCTCAGTATTATTTCTACATCCATTTTCTGGACTCCATTAGCAAAGTGCACACTGAAAGAGTTTCTCTCATGGATAAGTTTTCTTCTGCAGCTTTTCCTTATGGCCAGGTAACAATGTAAGAGAAATTCAGGAGGCTGAAGGGAGTAGAGACAAGTTCACTTAACCTGAAAAGAGGTATTGTAATCTACAGCCATATATCAATATTGGTACTTGCTCAAATTAAATGCATGAGGTAGAATACAGCACACTAACATATTTAGAGGGTCGTTAAGGTAAATGGAGTTTACCTAGTTTTGTTTGGATGATAAAGCCTTTAACCACTGCTCATACACTTTGGGTAAGAGGATTTATCCTTAGTTTGGATGTATGTCTCTACGACTTCCATACAGCCTGTCTGCCCTTCTCTTACAGTTGAGAAAAGGTCAAGGAAGTAACTTCAGCCTTCATATATAATTTTAATTTATGTTGTTACAGCAAAAGTGCCATTTCAGAAGCCATTTGTGTGGCAGAAAAC
The DNA here is from genome assembly GCA_037013685.1 of Acridotheres tristis. Classification (NCBI taxonomy): domain Eukaryota; kingdom Metazoa; phylum Chordata; class Aves; order Passeriformes; family Sturnidae; genus Acridotheres; species Acridotheres tristis. The sequence continues at coordinate 28,826,028 of CM072886.1, forward strand.
AGCTGACAGTAAGTGTGGGCCTGTGAGATGACAAGGCAAGAAGACAAGTTATGTTTTAATGAAAATGGTGCAAAGAACAAAAAGTGTTGCTTTTCCCTGCTACTAGTGTCCAGAGGGAGACATCAGCCACAGGGAGAACCAGTAGCCAAGAAATAGCACACACATAACTGGGAATCTGGGGACAGGACTGGCCACTGCCCCCCCTGCACGGGGTCAAGGCAAAGGCACCTGCCAAGAGAGGGGACCTGCAGCAAGGCTCTCCACCCACAGTGGTCCCAGCCAGACAATTTCAAAAAATACCTCCTTGAAAATCATTAGGAATACAGTCTGTTTATAAAATATTGTGTCCTAAGGTTTATAGCTTCTCTTTCTTTAGACTGGCTTATCCCAACAGTTAAATATATGTCTTTAAAAGTAATATGTGCAGTAGGAATGTAAATGTAAGGTTGCTTGTTCCACCAGAAAAATACCAGATCAGTGAAGTGATTCAGTTTTGATATTGCAGTTCCTACTTTTTAAGGAAGTCACCCTTGCTCTGGAGCGGAATAGGAAATGTTTACCCATACCACTGTAAATTGAATATGGAGATACTATCACTCTGCTTAAAACAATATTTGTTAGCTTAATTTCCAGACATCATATTGGGGAATTAGTAGAAAATTCTGAAAACAAAGTGCTACTTTGACCAACATTGGCCACCACAATTTTTTCCAAGAGATAGTTTAAAGAAGTCTAATATTTAGATACTTGCCTTTTCTTCGCACTACAGGAATATTTGAGGCATTACAATTATTTTTCCATTTTTAATGCCGAAAAGACAGCTCTAACTGGTCAGATTTCCCACAGCTATAATTACTTAGCATCTCTAAATTTTTCATTATGTTTGGCCCCTTGGATTCTGGGGCCTGAAAGGGGCCGTGGAGCTGACTGAAGGTAATAAACATGACTGTGGTGGCTTCCCTGTGTGACGCCCTCTCCCAGGGACCCCGACTCATCACAGTCACTGACCAGGCATGCAGTCAGCTAGCACAGAGCCAGGGAAGCAGGCATTAATATTGTGATATAAAACCTGTTTAAATATGTTTCAACCTATCAAATTTGGCTCAGTTTCCAACCAGGAGGTGGCAATCTTGTTCCATACTTGTCCTGTTTTCAGCCAGACTCCAGCATCAGGACTTTGACCTGTGCCAGCCTGCGGAATAAATAATGAAAACCAACTCAATTTTAAATTGGCAGCTACATCTTATTATAGGCACAACATCAAAAGAGAGAAAAAAAACCCTTCTCATCTCTAGAAATAAAGATATATTAAAGTTGAGCATTCCAACTGGAAATAACATAATTTTAAAAAGTTGTTCTTGGTAAGTGGAATTATTTTGCAACAAGTCTCTTATTTGCAATTAAATTTAGGGCTGAGAAACTGATCATGGGCTTATTTTATAGGCAGAACTTTTAAAGTGGAAGTAGGTTCAATAGAAAACTCTTCTTTCTTCACAGGAAGTGGGATTTGCCTTCCACACAAAATGAGCACAGAGGAACCCAGTATGGGAAAGATGCTGTAAATTTTGCTTCCTGGAAGAACCTGGAGTAAAATAAAAAATTAATGTGTCTGAACACACAAAAATGCTATTTGAATACCTCAAAAAAACCAAAACAAAAACAAAAACAAACAAACAAACAAACAAAAGACAAAACACAACAAAACAAACCCATATACTATAAAGTAATTCAGCTCTGGTTTGCAGAAAAAATGAAAATAATTTCTTACAAATAAAGAGGAAGGAGCTACTTCTTACACAGGCCTGATCCCACCTGCAACACCTTACCCAGTGAAGGAAATGGGAGATATATCACCTCAAACTCTGTGATCCATATTGAGCAGGGGGAAACATAAGTCTGGGATGATTTTTCATTCCCTGAGCTCTACTCTTCTGCCACAGCATTTCTGTGTATTTTGGGAAAGTTTGGCTGTTCTGCCTCTTCGAGGTCTTGGGTGTAGACAGAGACACACCAAGAAACAGAAGCATATCACAGAACAATTTTAGTGGGAAATTCTGCAGCATCACAGCTGTGCTTTTGCTCTCCAGAGGGATTTCTGTAACACGGGCAACATGACATTTTTAATCCCAGAAATGTTTCACGAAGTTCTGTGTTTGCGGAAAAGAGCTTCGTCTTGCAATCTGTGTGTAAAACCAAGAGATCAGCCTCTACAGAGGTCTGCCATTAGTAACAAACCATTTCATTTCAGATGGTGCAGATTCCAAAACATTCAACACTAATGGAAGAACTTGTTCACAGACAGCACCAGGAGATGAGGCTTCTCAGCAGTGTCTCATGATGTGCTCAGTGTCAGGATCCCCACCATTGCCAAGTCAGGTGTTTGGTGCACCTCCCAAAACAGCACCTGGAATGGGCTGTTTTCTCTGGGATGCAGCTGTGCCTTGCAACAGATGCTTTTTCGCCATTGTGTAAATTTTTTCAAAGAACCACCCTGATAACTCGAAGCAGTCCTATATTAAAGGAAATAAGAGAACACAGGAGTAGAATCAAAGCATCTCTGGTGCTTTGAGACACCATCCATTCAAGCCATGCTGTGGCTGCTGAGGCCCAGGGTTCCTCATAATTAATGGATGGGTTTGTGCCTGTTACAGCAGAAATTCCTACACCCTCTGCAAGAGACTGCTGTTCTGGGCATCAGTACAGCACAGTGACTGTAAAGGGCAGAAAGCAAGAATTAGGTGAATGAATTATATATTTCAAAGCACAACAATCATTGTGTTGTGCACAGACATTTGCAGTTCATTTAATGAAATGGGAGTAAAGGCCCCAAGACCAGAGGGTGTGGAAACCTTCAATTCACAGACGTACACTAGCTGCATACCAACACAACATAAAACCAAAATAAATCACTAAGATAAGAGAAGATTCCTCCTGGAGACTGAAAAACACTGGAACATCTGGAAAGAAAAAAAAATTAGTTGAGTATGTGTTTTGGATGCTTTGTAGGAAAAATATCTGCAAGAGACTGTCATGTCTTTAAACACTGAACACTGAGACCCAGGATGTTTCCTGGGGATTAATAACTACCTAGGAAAGTTAATGACCCAGAGAAAAGCTGAGGGTCATTAAAACCAGTCAGTCATCAGGTCATTGGGAAATGCCCTCTGCCCAAGTTTGTTACGGTTGCTGATAGCACACCTCCTTGGTAAATATAAGAAAAGAAAAAAGCAGCTGCATACTTCTTTCTGCATTGGCAGAAAGCCCTGCAGCCATTCCTCTGTGAGGCAAAATGTTGGGGGGGCACCAGCACTGTGCTAAACTTTGCCAAAAACCCAATATAATTTCTCCCCTTGAATTTAGGTAGTACTGTTATATTTCAGCATGCTTAGATTAGGCATAGTTGCACATGAAAAATCTATGTCACCTTTCAATAAACGCTTGATATCCATCACTTTGAATATTATTTCAGAAGTTTCTCACATAAAAGATTAACTTTTTAAATAAATGCAGTTACAGGTATCAATTGCACTTTTAGCTCAACAGAGACAGATTTCTGTCTAAAGGCACCCAAAAATTACCAGTTATTAAACCCTGACTTGCCAATGAACATTGGGAGAAACATCCTGCTCTGAATATTTCATTTGTCTGAGAGCTTGCCAGTAACGAGGGAAGTACAAGACAGGCAACAGCTACAGTCGTGTGTTTCCTTCCTTAGTTCTACACCATGATACTGGCAGAGGAGTTGGCAGCCAAAAGCAAAGTCATGATTACCCTGGAAAAGATGTTCTTTCAGGGAAACCTGCATCTGTGTTTAAGTCAGGGTAGTCAGCCATAAAAACCAGAGGCAGAAAAGTTCCCTTTAACGAGTAGATTTGGTAGTGAAGCATGTCTAACCTAAAAATGCATGTTTACAAAACCTGAACAGAAAGAGGCATGGGGGCACAATTAACAAAGGTAGCTTGAACAAACAGCAGCTCTCAGTTATTAGGTACTGCCATCAAAAGACCTTAAACACCAATTTTAATCCTCAACCATGCAAAAAGATCCGGGTGAACATAGATGGCTGAATCAGTGAAATAGTGCAGGACTGGAGTCCTTCAGGCAGAGACCAAAGGGGGAGTGCCCAGGCCATGTCCTTCCAGCAGCAGAGGCCTCAGACAAATTTCAGAGAATCATGGAATCATTCACGTAGAAAAAGATCTTTAACACAATAGAGTTCAACCATTAACCAAGTTCCACTAACCATCAAACCATGTCCTAAATGCCACATCTACACATCTCTTAAACACCTACAGGAATGGCAACTCCACAACTTCCCTGGGCAGCCTGTGTCAGTGCTGGACAGCATGCTCAGATAATGAGTTTTTCCTAATATCCAATCCAAATCTCCTCTGGTGTAACTTGAGGTCATTTCCTCTTGTCCTATCACTTGCTACCTGCAAGAAAACACTGATCCCCACCTCAGTACAGCCTCCTTTCAGGCATTTGTCATCTCCCCTGAGCCTCCTTTTCTCCAGGGTAAAAAAGCACAGCTCTCTCCTCATAACACTTGTGTTGCAGACCCTTCCCCATCTCTGTAGCTCTTCTTTTGCCACACAGCAATAGGTTTTCTGCCTTCTTCCCCCACCATGCTGGGCTGGGAGTGGAGCTGTATGTGAGCAATTTAAGAGAGACAGAACAAGAGCTGGTCAGGTCTGACAGAAAAGTCATATAGACACTACAGTATCCATATAATAGGGACCTTCTAAAAGAGGTAATTATTTTAGAAGTCTCATTTCATAGATTTAAGTCAATTATTCAGAGCTGATAAAACAAATCTCTGTGTTTTCTTCGCTAGAGAATCTTGCTTCTTTTGACTGAACATATGGCTCCTTTCAAGAGAAGCCTCTTCCTCCTTGCAGGAAAAGGATGCACCACTTCTCCTTACAGACTTTGTTTGGATGTTGCTCCTCATTACTTTTCAAGATGTGCTGGGCCTGAAATACTGCAGGAAAAGTAGAATACTTATTTTTAAGTGGTCCTACTTTAAAGCCAAGTGCCATAGTCTTTGTTTTAGTATTAGGGAATTTCTCTGCTTAGAAAAATAAAAGTTCACCAGAACACAGAAGGATCTTAGGAAGTTCAATACAGCCTTCTACCACAAGGCATAATTAAACAAATAAATTTTCCCAGTGTTTACTTCTCTTACAAGCTTCACTTTTCCCTATCTCAGTGTGACGATCTGTGTGGCAGCAGTAATTCTTCATTAGAGAGAAGGGAAGAGAAATTCAGCACCCTCTACAGATTAACCTGCAGATGCTCAAGTTTAACCTGACATTTCTGTAATCAGCAATAGGCACACAAGTACAATTATTTGCCATATCAGCCCTATGATACCTTCTTGAAAGAGCAGGGTTCAAAGTAAGGGTTAAATAAAGATGGAAAAGTGACGCAAGAGAGGGGGAAGACTCCCAATATTTTACACAAACCTTCTACTTTCTGAGTTTAGCTGGAAATCTGTGAAAATCGGGTGTTGCCATCTGCACATTTTTGACTCAAAGTAGTGGCAGTCAGCACAAAATATTAGTAAATATAGGCAAAAAAGCTCCAGCTCAATAATTTAATTATGGCAAACCTGCAAGACTGGGAGACATTAAAAAGAAAAAAGGAAAAAAGGAAATTCAAAACAGAGAAGTTTCCAATTTCTATGGTATAATTTTGCCTAATATCAGGCATGACAAGATCAGAAAAATCAAGAAAAATTAATATCTATCACTCAGTGGATGTATCTATCTCATGCATTGCACCAGGGTGATTAGGAAGGTGATGCTATGAGCAGACCCAGATCTTCTACTAGTTGCAGAAGCAGCCACCACACTGCACCTGGGCACCAGACTCTTCCCATTTGCTCAATGTGTGTTTGCTGTGCACAGGAAGCAGGTCTATGAGAACTATAAAGTAGTACAGCTGGGACAGTTTCGTGGGGAAGAAAAAAGTACTATTGCAAATTGAAATGAGCATGAGGAGGTTTTTTAAAATATCATTTGCCAAAACTGCCAAAGTATACTTTTCTGACTTTGTTATGGGATCTCTGCAGCTTAATTTTTCCTATTACTGCTCCTACATGTTCTGGAGGACTAAAAAGATCATGTTTTCTGAAAATAACTACAGCAGAAAAAGCAGAAAATCATGATAGCTCCTGTTAAAAATACAGTTTTTGTGGCAGTATTCTGCAGAAATAAGATTGCCCTTGTCAAGACAGGGGAACAAAGCAAGCTGCAATAACCTATACGATGATAGCCTCAACATGTGTTAAGTTTCAAGCTTCAAGCAGTCACCAGCTGTGACAAGAGTGACTTTTCTAAAAATTCCTCTTTAGTCATCATGTGCAAGTAGAGACTTGCTAAAAATCAAAACCTGAAGACTGAAAGATTGTTTCTTCTCAAATATCCATCTCACATCCATGAAATACATGCAGAATTGGGGTAACATTTCAATGGATGTCAGATTCTTTGCCCACCAGGAGCTTTTTCACAAAGCCTAGAAAATGATAGAGAAGGGCAACAGAGAACGACCTGCTGAAATGAAATTCAATATTGGATCATCCTTAATACAAACAATGCAATTGTTTGGGGTTTGGGAAAATGAGAAAGATTTTCTAGAACCTCCTTGAACAGCCTCTGTGAGCTGGCAGGGCTGACAACCACTCCCACCGAGGTCTTTGCCCTTCCCACCTGTAAGTGCAGCCTGTGCTGACCAAACCTGCATCTAAATTCAATGTTTTTCAATTATGCTTTCCATCCAAAGCCACCAGCCTCCCCTCAAAAAATCAACAACAAACAAACTAAACAAACAAACAAAGACTGTCAACCAAAAGCCTTTCAGGCTGCTCTTCAGTTTAGAACCCATTTTTCAGAAATACATTTTCCATCTGACTTTTTGTTCAAAGACAACTTCTAACATATTCACTCTGGAACAACTTATGGAGAGGAAAATAAGTAGTATCATTTAATATAGGGACCATACTACTATACAGGACTTTTCCCAAATTAAAATGGGAGAAATTGCTAACAGTAGTCAGAGAAATTGTGACAACGATTTTTCTAAAAAAATGAGCTTATCAGGATGCAAGTATCCTTAGCTAGCAGATTACAGTGGTAGTCAGAGCTGGCAACAGATTTGCTTCTGTACAGCAAATTAATAACCTATTCAATATTATGCACTACAACACACACACTATAAATTTTAGAAATTCAAAGAGTTGACAGAAGACAAGAAACATTTACTCAGGGAGAACAGGGCTGGGCAATTTCCTTCTTTCTTGATCTGGAATGCCAAGATCTACACAAAGAGAAGCTCTGGCCATAACACTGGCTTCTGTATCTTACAAATCCATCATCTCTCAGTCTGTCTGTTAATTTTGCCAGACAGTCATACATCTTATTTTTAAAGATAGCTGTTCTGGAGAGGAAGGATTAAACTATCATAGCCTGAGGTCCAAGAAATAAAATTTGCTACTTCTCTGAATGTCACTCTGGGACTGTCATAAACTTTTCTGGCAAGGGGGTGGGATGTTGGATTTCTCCAGCCCTGCTGTTTTTCATGTGCTTTCACATAGGAGGGAAGGAGAATGCAGCCCTTACACGTGACATACTCAGAGTACAATTGCCAGGCAGCCTACCCTTCTGCAAATGCCATTAGGAACCTTTCTCTTCAAAAAAACAAACTTAAATCAACATTAGCACCATAATTATTGCAAAGCTGATGAATAGGCCACTCTGTTACCTAAAGCCCATTTTAATCCCAAAACAACATAGTTAGGATGGGAAAGACTTTTTAAAGGTATTTGAAATATGCATATTCCATTTCAGGTCCAGAGGATCGAGTTACCAGCCTGTAAGTGAGATAAGGCAGTGAGAGAGTGCCCAGATCCCGGGGACTGGGGTGATTTGCTCAGCTCAGTCCTCAGGCCAAGCAAAGCCCCCGATAACACCAGCTGGAACGTGTGCCCTGCAGCCCCGGACAGCTGGAAGGAGAAAAGGCTAGTCACAAATTAAATTAAGAGGTGTAATATGGTGTGAGAAGAAAAACAAATTGAGATTGTGAAAACAGGTGCCAACTGACGTTTACTCAATACTCAGTCACACTTTCCTTTCTCTCTCTGTGATTAGCAGCTAAGCTGAATTAGGATATATTTCATGCTTCTGTGACCTTCTAGAACCCCCTTACAGAAAAAGAAAAACACCTGTAACAAGGAGTTTTTTTCCCAAGAGGGTAAAAGTGCCAACTACTGTGAAGCTGGCCTGGCCAGACCAATACACCAAAGCAAAAATACAGTGATGTAACCAGTTAAATTCTATTTTTTTTTTTAAGAGCACTAAAGACTTTAATGTAGTGGTGCCTTAAGATTTCATATTTTTCAGATACTGTACTGCATTAGTATATAATTCTGAACTTCATATAAAGTCTTAGCAAGTTTCCTTCACAGTTTAGTTATATAAAACAATCCTTTTCTAGCCTGAGAACCAATGACACTGTTGCAGCTTCTGGCCCAAAAAGAGTAAATAACAGTGAATTGAGGAGAGCAATCTGGGAGGATGGGACTTCATAACCTGGAGCTGAAATCGGACAATTAACTCCAATATGTAAACGGACCAAAACTTTAAAAAGTGTGAAAACTTGTGATCCAGAGTCCGTCTTGGGTGTCACCATGGCCGGGCTCTTGTACTGCCCAAGGTGTATCCTTTGAAGGCCCTTTAATAAATACCTCCTTTATTCCTTTAATACTGTCTAGTCTCTGTTCCAGGTAGCCTCTCAAGGCATCAGTAGCATCAGGCTGGAAAAGTCATGGATTTATTTATGTTCATAATTCAAGGCTATCCTACTAGTTACTGTTCAGAGAATAAGCTGAAACCCATGAGCACCATCCTGAAGTTCCTGGGGAGGACTAAAATGAAAAAGCAATGAACCAAATTGTTCCCTGCTGAGCCTTGTGCTCTCTCTGTGCCCCTGAAAGCAGAACCATGATTTTGTAAAAGCTCCATCTGGGGCTCCATGAAAGAAAAATCACTCTGATATCACTACACCTGAATACCATTCCTCTGGTCACTCCACACATTGGGGTGCAAAACTCCTCTTCCACTGCCTGGGCAGTGTCTCCTGTTCAGACACGGAGGCTCCCATGGGCTCAGCTCTGAGCCTGGCTCACTCTCAGCTGGGGGACTCTCCAGAGGTTCCTCAAGGCTTCTACTCAGTGCAGGCTCCACACAACCCACTCCTACTCAAAACTTCTTTCCTAGGAGGGAAACTACAGAAGATTTCCAGCAAACACATCTGTCTTGATGACCCAGATGTCAAGAGATCCCTGACTTTTAGCAGGATAAGATTAAATAGAAGATATGCCATATCCAACTGCTAAATCAAGGACAACCTTCTTATACACCCACAGCCCATGTAATTTCAGAAAAGCCTCTTCTGAGACAAAAGGATCAGGAGGTCTGTGGGAACAGAGAACTTCAGAAGTGCAGCTTTCAAAGCAGACCTTTCCCTCTTCCCAAAAGCACCAGAATTATCAGAACAAATGCCTTTGGTGGAGCTTAGTTCTGGCTGTGTGAGGCTGTGCCCATCTTGCATCACACCTGGCTGTAGCAAATATTCAGCCCCATCCTGTGGGGCTCAGAAATACAAACCCCTGTGCTCTTTAAACTAGTTCAAAGCATGATCACACCCACAAACAACACCAAACGTGCTATAATGCACAAAGGCCAAGTGCCTTGGAAGAAAATACTTCAAATGACACCTTCTACTAATTTTTAAGATTGCAGACTTTTGTGCAATAACACGAAGTTTTGGGACTCTATCAAGGACAGCAGCACTGAATTAACATTTTTTCTAAAACCCTGCACAGCTGAACAGATGATGGCAAGCCTGTACCATAAGACTACTTTATGAAAATGTCAGGGGTCTTAGAAATACTTGACATTCTCTGGCCTTCAGTTTCGTGATCTTTATCATAGTAAAATGTTTTTGCTTATTCCTTGCACACCTGCTGTGTGTCAGTTTTCCCCCAGTGGAGCTCCCTTACAGCATGCAATGATCATACTGACATACGCAACCACTTTCTTTATACCAAGCAGATCTCAGCACTATTGGACCATCACACACTGATAAAAACCACAGAACATAAAACACTTTGTGAAGAGAGAGGAATGTAAACCAGGAACGCGGCTCAGGGTTAGAATAAATGAGAACAGAGACCTGGAACTAGCTGCCATGAAGCTTTGGATGAAAATTCATAAATATTTCTGAAGTATTTATTTTCATCTCATACAACCAATTATTCTCATGAAATGTCAGCAGCAAATCACGCCAGGAGACAAGCTTCTTGAATTTTGAAGCCAGAAAGCATAACCAAAACACTGCAGGGAGTGAGAAGGATAGACAAGAGGAAGGGGTATAGACCCAAGAACTCCAGTGCCTGACCTCTTTTTAACCTCTACAGTTCAAGAGGATTTCAGCTTCTCTACTCCACTTCTTCTTAACTGAGTTCAGTAACTTTGGTGCCTGTCCACAACTACTTTGTCACATGCATCACTCAACTCTACATACGCACTATGCAATCTCTTTCAAAATACATCTGCTTTTAGAAACATACTATCCCGTGCTTGTATTGACAACAAAACAACTTGAGGTACAACAACAAAATAATTTTAATTTTTTACTATAGTGTTGAAAAAGAGCAAATTTTAAAATGTTTTATCAGGTTTAATTGTATATGGAATTATTTTACATTTTTTGTAAATTTACGTTAGTTTAACAAAACTTTCAAACTTATTCCTACACTGAGTAAACAGTTGTTGCTGTAAAACTTACTGAGCACAAACAATACTAGAACTGTCTGGTTTACTTCAAATATAATTAAATTAAAAAATCAAAAGTAGAGTATTTTCAACTTGATGCGTCAGAGTATACACTGTGCAAGTATGGAAAAGCTCAGGTAATTATCCTTGCAATATTTTTAATTAGAACTTGTGAATTGAAATTGCCTAAAAGATCCAGCAGGCTGTTACAAATGGAATTTAGCTTACATGTGGAATTGTTAAGAGGAGAGAGAAGATTCATTTAAACGAAATTACTCCAGGACCATAAAAAACAGGCACAGAAACAGAAGTACTAACTGTGGTTTGTTTCTTATTTAACTTAGAGGAATGGCCACCATGTAGAAGACAAAAGCATACATAGTCAAAACAGGCTCAGACAGCAATTCATGAATCATACAACGGAATATCCCAAGTTGGAAGGGACTATAAGGATCACCGTGTCCAACTCCTGGATGCCTGCACAGGACACCACCAAAAATCACACCGTGTGCTTGAGTGTTGTCCAGACACTCCTTGATCTCAGACAGGCGTGGTGCTGTGCCCATTCCCTGGGGAGCCTGTTCCCATGCTCCACCAGGATGTGCATTACTGTTTTGCAGTCAGCTTCTGCTAGCCAAGATTTCACTCTGTGTCCTCCTTTGCTTTGAAAGTACAAATCCCTGGTGTTTGCATGCTCTGAACATCCATAATGCCCACACAACACAATTCTTTGCCCACATATCCTCTACACACCCAACCCCTCTGCCTTTAAGCTAGCCCCATGGCTGTTTCAGAAATGCATGGATGCGTGGCATCCCTCACCATAAACGAGTACATTTGTCCATATTTTAGGAGCAACTTCATGAAAACATTCCAAGTAGCTGAAAACACTCTGTGGAGCCAAAAGAGACACACAAATGCATGCCAGTCTTTTCTTTTTTTTTTTTTGTAATAATCTCTCACATGAGAGATTATTACAAATACAAAAGTACTGATCAGATTAAAAAAAAATAACATAATCAACCTAAAAAAATTCTTAAAAAAGGCATTAAGATTGGTATATTTTATATTTGAATAAAATCAAAAGCATCATTTTTCATTTCCCTATATTTGATTTTAAAACTGCACAGTTGCCCAAAATGGTCAGGAGGCTTGTACTTAATTCTACACTTTGCAACACACAACATACACTTATGTACATATATAAAACCTAATGCTACATTTTAGACTTCCTTGATTTATGTTTCCTTGTAAGAAAGAACATGAGATTTGCTGATTGATAAAAAATAATCAGAAGAAATGAACATTATCTCTGGCAACTCCTAGTGGTGGCACTTAGTAATTTTTGTCTTTTAACAAAAAGAGAAGTATTTTCTAGCTGAGCAAATTTAACTAATTTTTATGTGATCAACCAAAGCAAAGATTAGGCAGTTTATTTGGAGAGTGCTTCCCTTCATCTGTGATAAAACCTACAAATAGTTAATGGGAAAGAAAACAAGTATTGCATGTGAAATAGTATTTTTCTGATGTGAAATGCTCAATATAAAATGTAAGTCTCAGAAGTACAAATGTACACAATACTAGAGATGCACAAAAAATCAATTATGCTGCAAATTTCAATCAATTATTGTCTAATTTGTATTAAAAGTGTAAAAGTTTAAAGTATTGGAATGGGATGTTGATAGAGGTTTTATTTAACTTTTCAAAATAAATCTGAAGTTGAGAGGTATTTCTGACCTATCAACTTTTCTTCTGCAGTGCTCTCTTTTCAGATTATTCAATTCTCTCTCAAGTTAATGAACTGAGAATATTGTACTTCACATTGTTACTAAATGAGTACAAAATTTTACTGTTTGTTTTCTAAGAAATGGGTGAGTAGACCCACAATGACAGCCACATCTCTCTCAGTTTAGTAAGTGATCACTTGACTTGGTATTGAATAAATAAAACATCAGTAAAGAAGTTACCAGTTAAAATAATTTTAAAGTTATTATTCTTAATAATTAATTTTAATTATTATTTAAAATTCTCTTATTATTGCTTCTTATAGATTCTTTTCAGCTATAGTCCAGAATGCTAGAAGAAAGTATTACGACTGTCAAGCCGAGAGTTCACCTACACAAACAGCCCTCTCTCCAGTATTACTACACTCCTTAGGCTTAGGATGAACCACCCTCTAGAGACCACAACACTCTTGGCAATGGCAATACCATTGACAGAAAGTGGAAAAGGATGGATTTTACAGCAAGTGGAACAGCACAAGTGTTTCTGTGTGGAATCACTTCAGCAAGTTCCTACAGTGGTGACAGCTCCATGTGTTGGTTCTACAGAACCCCATCAGTAACACATTTCTACAGGCTGCACTTCCCTCATAAGCAGAACAGTGAGGCTCCAATCCATTCAGAGCCATTTATCACAACTACTCACCACTAGCCTCAGCAACACTTGGAACCCACAAGCAATAAAAAAAACCCTAAAATATTTTCCATGAGATCCCCAGGAGAACCATGAGTCCATGTTTCCTTTACATGGCACTGCACAAAGTCAGCAAAACTGGTGAATTTCCAAATGCATGACACCCCAGGTTCACTTTTCCACTGATACAATCCCACAAGACAGAAGAACATTGCATGAAGGTCCTATCCCTTTCTTCCCCCAGATACCCGTGTTTTTACATTAGACATAAGCAGGTCTTGTTTATTTGCAGAAATGATGTTTGGGATTAACGAGAAGCCAGTGTTTTAAATCAACATAGATAACATAAAATTGAGTAAGATGTGAAACCAATTTTTTAAACATACTATAAAGGAATGCTTTGTATGAAGTTCTTGATGGCAAAAACATTGCCTTTAATAATCAAATTCCAACTTCACTGTCACACTGAAAAATAACAAACCTGTAGGGGAGATGACATCTGCAAAGTTTTGTACTTACCCTAATACAGGCTGGCTATTACAAGAAAAAGAACAAAAGAAGTGAAAGTTCTGGCCATTCTGTGCATGGAATTATCCAGTAACTTGCAGAACCCTATTCCACATGCATCAGATAAAGATGCATGTTCCCAATTCATATAATTTTGATAATCTCTCACCTAAAAGTCCCAAAAGCTGGCAATAGAAAATTTCATCACTATCTCCCAATTTAATTCAGAATTAACATGTTTCCAGAGCTCAAGCTGAGAAAATTCAGCACAAAAAACCTCTAAAGACTACTCTGGACTCATGTTTCTAAGTGTTATGGTTAGAAAAAAAAATTCAAAATCTACATTCCTTATTTCCATTTAGTACATCTCAATTGCCAACAAATTCAATATAATCTCGTTCTCCAGTTAAACCCAACTTCAGAATTAATTTGTAGACTAGTCCAATTCTAATATGCCAAATGAGAATTCCAGTTAGCCTTTGCTGACCAAGGTATCAAATTATTTAACTGATCCACGCAGATTATCCCAAGTCCAACATGCCATAGTAATTCAGAGACATGGAAAATATCTCAAATAACTGGGAAACAGTTATTTGAGACATCTGAATACAAAAGTAGTCAAGTGTATTTTGGGGAGGGACACACTGTAGTGGCGTACATGTTCCAAGTGTTTAATAAAGCTTAATTTCTTTTGAAATACATAACGAAAGTGAACTAATTGTCTCCATGACATAAATCTCTTCTTCCAAGAGATAAATTATGGAATTTGTAGATATGTCAAGGAATACTGATGCCTACTAAACTCCACAAAAACTTCAGCATTCACACTGCATTAGATATCAAAACCAAAATTAAATAATCTGATAGACTGAAGATTTAAATAAGCCCCAGACACATACAAGCCTCAGCTAGCAAAGGGCAGATACTTCAAGGACTTTTTTTAAAATAAGCTTATTATGGAGTGTATTTTTGCCATGAAATTACCCTAGGATAACAGGTTCAGCAAATAAGAACTTCCAATCAGCTAGCAAAATTCCTGATATGTGTCTATATCCTGTAGCAAGAGAAAGTGGTAAACACTTTACCCAAGGGTCAAGGAACTAACATCTCTGTAGCTCAGGACATCTTTTTGATGAATGTGAAACAGCTGCAATAAACATATCAAGGGTAACAATTGTGATCCCATGGTAGACCCAGCTGCTGCAAAAATAAACCCGGAGGGAAAAAGCCAAAGACTTTAAAAAACTGCAATATAAACCCCTCCAACATCATAAAATCCCATTGTTTTGGCTTCTTTTTAAAATACAGGACTCTCTGCAAACAGTGGTCAAAAATGAATGTGGAAATTAATTTGTTAGAAGGAAATCCATTTTATAAAATGTTAAGAAAAAAATCAAAGAATGGTTGTTCAATTTAAATAACAATAGTTTTATCTTTAGCAACCTTTCGTACCTGCTAATGAGAAAGTTATTTGAAAAATAAATGGAGACTCATACTAATCCTGTTAATACTTTATTAGTGTAATTTTTTAGCTTTCTATTGGACAGAACATAAATGCAAACTCCAAAAAAAATTCAGAGTCCTCTGCCATTCAGTAGAAGTGACCATGGCAGCCCATTTCATGTTCATTCTTTGTTACAGAAACGAGAGGAGGGAGAAGGGAGGGGAAAAGCATCAATAGAACAATTAGGCACACAGCTGACACTTACTGTACAATGATATGCACAAGTAATTTATAACAGCTCTATGAGTTTATGAGATGTGTTCTTCAGATTCTTCCCTTGTAATATATGAGCTTTGCTCAGGAGAGCAAGGATCATTGAGAACAAAGGAATTAACATAGGAGTAACAAGGTAACAAGTTAGACTTTTAAAACAAGTCCTTAAATAAACTAACGTAACAACAGAATGAAGAATTGTTCACCTGAGAAAACATTTTTAACCTAGACTTCAGAACATTAAAAATTCATTTATTTTACAGCTATTCAAATACACATGCATTAAATGAAAATATTGCACAAAATTAAAATTTAGATTGTGGAATTTATATAGTTTCATTTTGGTACACATTCTGGTAGCACTTAAAATTTACTGTTTAGTTCTAGCAAACACCAGCAGCACAAGCTTGAGGATGAACCAAATGAAAAATTCAATTGCTCATTTTCTCTTAAAAAGAATTAAGGCTAAAACAAGTGCATTTGTTGACAGTGGCACAATTTTCAGCGGCCAGTCACAGCACTAAAGGCCAGAAGATACACCCAGACACTTAAGTGCTGTGGATAAACATTCAGTTTTGGAGACTTCCTAGGATAACAGGCTGCATGGGTTGACAGCGTGGGTACTTCAAATTGTCAACAGGAAAACCTTTTAAATAAAGATACATACAAACTCGCTTTAACAAAAAGTACTCATTTCTGATGGTTCTTGCCAGCCAACAGGCACCACTGAATTAGGAAGCCACATTCTGTAATTAAATACAGAAGACTAAACTTCAATACATATATACATATGCACACATGCGTATATAAATGTGTGTATAGGTATATGTAATAAATTCATTAAGTAAAATGACTAATAAGCACGGTGTATTATGTTCATTTCACATTCCTAGAGATATTATTTTATTTTTGTACAGAAATGTACCAGATAACTAAAAAAAAAAAAAAAAAAAAAGCGCCAAATTTGTATATTATCACTATCCCTTGAAATTTTTCATGGTACCTACAGATAGATAAAAGGTTCCACAGATTTGACAAAACAGTATTTGAACTTCCCACTTTCATACTGCTTAACAAATTCAGTGACTTAAAATACATAAATTAGATTTGGTAGGATAAATGAGATATCTACTGTATCACCTACAACAACTGCTGAATGATCTTTCATCAGTCAGATATCAGTTATGCTTGAGCACTCTGACATCAGAGGAAGATACAGGCATGTAAACAATAGGAGCTGGCTATGTTGATTACTTCACAGAGAACTCAAGAGTTTTGTTAAATTCAAAAGCATTTAACTGCCACACTTCTACAGAACCTGCAGAGAGGAAGGGAGAGGGGTTCTATATTTACCAAATTGTCTTATTAGGGATTACAAAAGAAAGGGATTGAATTTACAGCATTTAGTTCTGCAATAAAGAAAAAAACAAGTGCACTTGAGCCCATGCATACTGTATGAGAATGTTAACAGTACAATATGATCATCATTAAGTAGTATGATAAAAGGCTACATTTCATTAATAGAGTCCATGAGAAAAATTATCTATATAGAGGTGTCAGTCAATTTAACGAGGTCCTTTGAGAGCCTTCTATCTTGCCTCAGAACACTTTCATCAAAGGTCTATTTCTCTCTTGCATAAAAGGACCATTTGCTCCCATTAAGACACAAATTACAACAAGGATCCTTGGGATCCTTGATCCATGACTGTATTTTACCCTGTGTTTAGTGTTCAGAAATAAAAAGGGACGGTAAAAGATTACCTTCTATTCACTCAAGATAGCAGTGCTCAGTCAGGGACTATAAAAAAGAAAACATAAACTGAGATATGCTGTGGCCAAACAGGATTATTCAGATGTTACCGTATTTTTAATCAGACAAAACTTCTTCAATGAAACTAAACAGATGGATGTGGGGCCTTGATGTCAAATTTTTATTAAAATTTTACACTATGCAAAAAATAAAAAAATTATTTAAAAAAATATTGTTGTTTTATTTCCTTTTTATTTTCATATATACACTGAGATGCATTCAGAAATTTCCAAGTGTTTGCATATGACTAATGAGATCTTTTACCTGTGAGGAACCAAGTAATTCTAACATTTTTCCATATGAAGCTTACACACTAAAAGGTGAAGAATCTTTCAATTAAGTAGGACATAGTTCTTTCACATCCCAAAAATGCTCCAGATTTTAGTGGGGAGTTGTGTGTAAACTGTGTCTTAGTGCAATTTCCTCATCTTCTAACACAGTATCTATCCTCTTTGAAACATATATCCCTCTCCTTCTACAACTATCTGCTTATGTTCCAACAGACTGATTGAACATAAATATGATGCTCCTTCTCCACTGAAGTTACATGCAAAATGTATGCCAGGTGCTGTAAGAGCAGCATATGGCCCTTAAAGCTACAGAATAATCAGAATAAAGGGTTTGTTTCTACTGCTTTTACTAAAACCCCCATTTGATATAAGGTTAGTTTAATTTTTGAAATATGAAAGGTGATGCAAATGTGGCATAAAAGCCACCTTACCTCCACTTTTATTCAATAAATGTACTTTTATGATGGGGCTATAGCTATTTCTCCCCGCTTCTATGAACCTGCTATTCCACAGACTGCTTTTCTGGTTAACTCAGCCTTTACAGGAATGTTAAAATAGCCCTACAGGGCCTCAACACTTGTAACGTCGAACAATTCCACCTGACTCTCACACATTGCACTATCTCCCAGTGCCAGAACACCCTTTTCTTCAATTGTATCACCATAGTTGTGCTTTACTTGAACAGTCTGGCACTTTGCATTGCTGGCAAAACATTGACTCAGGAACGGAAAGGATCAGCATTCTGATATACTGGGCCAGTTTTCTTCTCAGTGTTGCATGAAGATGCACCAAATCATTTAAGACACACAAACCAATCTGGTAGTGGTTGAATTACAAGTGAAGATGAGAAGATCCACAGGTCTTACAGATGCATTAATAATCTAATATGTGACACTAGAAGACTGGTGCAGAAATGACGGCATGTGAGTTTGAAGCCCCAGAGAATCTGCCCAAGTAATTAATCCTGGACAAACAAACACCAGCTTAATGGATTTGAAGTGTCACCTTTTCTGTAAGGAAGGCGCTTGAGTAGAGTGTAGTCTCTGCTTATATCTCTGCATTTGCTTTGACCTTGAATGCAGTTTGTTGAACAGCTCAGGGAACTTATTTTGTGGAAATAAGGTTTCTAGGAATCTCTCCAGAAACACGTACACCATTCTCTTATTCAGCTGACTATGCTGGAACATTTCAAAGACGCGAAGAATGCCTTTCCGTGTAGTCTCAGCGCCTATGATGTGCTTCAGTTCATCTACAAAAATAGAAGTCACACAGAAGTTTAAGCTAAATTCTACTTCCATGTTAACAACAAACTTAAACTGAATATTAATATGTAACCTGAAATTCGAGGTAACAGTGCCTCTATAGAAACTAAAAGTTCTCTTACAGAAGAGAATGTTTCTGAAAATTAGTTCACTTTTATCCTATATATGTGGAAACCATGTTTGCAAAAAATCTTACTGTTTTAGAAGATACCTATTTCAGGCACAACTTAATCCCCTAGAAACTTAATACTGGGTTGGCTGTAAGAGAATTACTGATAGCACACATGAAAATGTCCAATGCTTTAATAGTTAGAAAACTTTTTCTTTAAACGTCAACATTTAGTATCATCAATTTTATCAATTCATATATCAACCTTTCTTTTCAGTACTTAAAACAATCAGCAAGAACACTGACATCAATTTCAGTAACAATATATGGTATGGATTATTAGGCTTTAATCCCAGACTCGCTTACCTGGCATTACCTCCAGCAATTTGGTTTTCCCTGCCACTCTTGTTCTCATTCTAATAGCTTTGTCCCTTCGTGGAACTGCTTCTGCTAAAATGCCATTGGGCCAAAAAGCGTCTCTGTAACAAAAGCAAATCTGTCAAAATACATTAATATTTTATCAAGTGAAAAGCTCTTATAAATCTCTCAGGACTATCTCATAAAATAAATACAAGAAAGTAATTTGCACAAAAGCTAAGACACACTTCAAATATCAGAAGAGGAAAAAAAATGAAGAATGATGAAGATTAAGAAAATCAAAACCAAGTAGTACAATACACTCAACCTATCAGTAGCTACCATATACTTTTTTAGTAAAGGAATCAGGAGAAATGAAAGTTTAATAAAATAATACAAATCAAAACCATTCAAATACCACATAGTTCTTACATAAAATAAACCTAAGCCTTGCTTTTACCAGGCTTTATTGCTACTAGAATTCTAGGTCTATTAATTGCTTCATCAAAATTTTGACACTAGCAGTTAGCCTTTCAACAAGCTAAACACGAGAAGAAATAGTTTCAGTGTAGTAGAAAGTCCAGTGCAAAAGATTTGCCTCTAATAAGCTATTTTGCCTCAGTGATTAACAATTTTTTTTCTGAATAAAAAGTACACATTCTTACAGTTTAATCAAAGAATAACAGTACACTTGTAAAGTATGACCCTGTGAGAACACATTACCCTACTTTGACTTTCAGGCCAACAAAAAAAACCCCCAAACTACAGGGAAAGAAAAAAAGTAACATTTTCTCAACACCAATGTAGAAGCCATTAAAACTTTTAGGACATGGATAGTTTCAAATTCAGACTTCAGTTCCATTGTATCTATCCAAAATGAAACATTATCTCAGAGCTAGGGCTCTTTTAGCACTAATTGTTAGCCTTTAAAAGCAAGGCACCTACATGCCTTCATCAAGACAAACAAGACAAACATTACATCACTACAGTGATAAATGATGCAATTTCTAAGTATATCTGTACTCTAGCTCTTCTGGACTGGTTAACAAGGAAGTTTTTAAGGTAGAGGAAAAAACTTAAAATACTCTTTTCTGCATGACAATTGCTTTCTCTCACTTAACATGAGTAAAAAGCAGTGTATGATACAACTGTATTCTGATAATGATAATAATTTCCTCAGGTAAGAAGAATAGGAAGACATATAGCTATTAGACATCAATTGCTTCATATTTAACATCTGTGATAAAAGACATACCTGAAGCGTTTCACTGCATCTGCTACTTGCTCAGGAGATGTCATCCAATCAACATGATCAACTATTTTTCTAAAATCAAAGCAACAAGTCTCTTGTTTAATTTTTAAAGTAGAGAACCCATAAGTGAAGCATTTTAAAGAGCATTCTGGGGCAAACAAAGTATAATTTAACTTCCTCCAACTCTAAGTAGGTTCTATAATACAGCACAATAGGAAGGCCAACACTGATTCTCAAGATAGAAATCTAAGCTCACTGATCAGTCTCTGAAGGTACAGCTTTTTTCTTTTTGGGTAAATATATGATAATGAAGTTGGCTGCAAAGCTGCTGTTGCATCTCTCATCAGCATGAGAACTGGCGTGCTTGTAGAGCATTCCTCTTCATGCTCTACATGGAGCACTCAAGTTCTGCTTCTATTAGCAAAGGACCTACTCAGAATCTCAAAATACTTGCTGCAATGTGTACAGTTACTATACAATCCTTAATAGGAGATACAGACTGATCATTTATCAGGTCTTTATTCACCAATCCACACATACAGCTTTATATCCAAATCTAGGATGCTTACAAGCATCATTGCGGTGTATCATCACAACCCCCGGACTGTTTCCCTAACCACAATTTGAATTTAATTTTCTAAGAAACAGAAAAAGGCAATTTTTCTGCAGAATGCCATTAAATCCTAAGAACTTGACCAGACAAGGTATGACTGCTGACCAGAGAAAGCCATGAGTATCTGAAATGGCTCTAATTGCAGAAGCAAATTAGTACTTCACTACAGCCATCTCTGCAATAAGGAAGCAGCAGCCTGTGCACAAACTCTGATGCTCATACTACAATCTGGAAACAGCAAAAAGTATACAGAGATATTCAACAGGGCAGCATGTTCTTGGAAGTACAGTTCTCAAGACAGTTTTCAACTGGCCATAAGGAATTATTTGAGAAGAATCCAGTACAATTTTATCACATGGTTACATCATTACTGCTACCACAAGTCTATATATTTAACAGTGATGATGAAAACATCACAAATATAATTGTGAAGGGTAAAAAGAAATGATACAGTAAGGAATGTCCTGAAAAAATGTAACAGGAAGCTACTTCTCACAATCTAGAAATTAAGTTTTTGATTCATGGCACTAAATCGAAAGTAACAATGCAGCTCTAAACCTGTATCTAGAATTTGTTGTTGTTGCTCTTTATATTGGTTCAAATTTCAGAAAGAAATTATTAGAAGGCAAGCCTGGAAACTGCGCATTTCTAAGCCGAGGGCAAGAAACATTACTTAATTATCATTATTAACTGGCTTTGCATTAATAAGTGTACATATGAATTACAAAGAACATGGAGCAGCCAAAACAGACCCCATTAGAGTCCTTATCCTTTCCCACTTCCATCTTTTAACTGTGAGAGCAAAAACTTAACACAGCAACTCAGTATAGCTGACATAATTTGAAAGTGCCAGTGTATCATTTGTAGCATTAAAGAGATGTAAGGGGAAATAGTACAGAAAGTAATAAATAATATTAATAAAAAATGGTATAGTGGTAAAACAGGGCAAAAAGCATAAATATTAAGTAACATTCACAGAATGTGAAACTCATGTGAACTCATGTGAAAGCTCTTTTTAAGTTCTCTGGCATGTAAGAGTTACTGGAATTTTTTTTCAATAATGCTTTGTGTTTACCTCCATTTTACACCACATTTGCACTCAGTTGATTGATTTTCTTTAAAGAGGAATGCATGCAGATTTAAACCACAATAATTTAGTAATACCAAGAAGGATGTATAGACAGAGACTATACAGCATCACTCACATGATTGCTCTATATCAGAAAAACAGTACCTGTTAATTGTGTCACCATATGTTGCTCTAATAAGTTGCTGAAGCAGATTTTTTATATTTCTTCTTAACCACTGATTTCTCTCCTTTAAATCAAAGACTTCATCCATAAGTAGGAGCATTACTCTCAGCGGAATATTGTCATCCACCTGACCACCAAGTAAAAGAATATACCGTCAACTTTTATTTCAGTTCAAGAAAGCTACAGTTTTTGAAGCTAATTCATGTGTCAAATACTTCAGTATAAGCATAACAATGACAAACACTTTACTCTGTATTTCACTGTAATATGAAATCCTCCCTAAATCTTCTATAACACCATTAGTAGCAAAGAAGGACTGAAAATTAAATTTAAAACCAGATACACTGAATTTTTAAAATATTACAACAAGAAGAAGCAGCTATTTCAAAAGTCAACAGTTATTACAGAAGTTGAATAAAATTAATGCATGTAAATATGTCCTAAAGAGAGACCCCATCCCTGACCTCTTCCTTGGTTGCTGTGCTTCCAACTGCCTTACACAAAAACTCGGGAAGGAGCTTTTCTTGGGCACCATTTTCTTATGCACATTAAAAAACAGCGACATTTCACTGTAATGAACTGCTCTTTCTTTAGACATCACTGTAACTTGCATGACTACCCAGTGCTTTTATGACTGAAGATTAAGAGAAGGATCATAATTTTATTCTTTTTAGCAGATAACATTACACAGATTGGCCTACAAAAAACATGTTGGAGGGAGAAGAGGAAAAAAAACAAGAAAATGAAACCCTCAGCCATAAAACACAGAAACAGTAGTACATGCACTCTTCACAGTTACTCCAATGTTGTGTCAAACCATTTCAATGCAAGCAAAAATGTTAATTTTAAAAGGAAGCATGCAAATTTCTTTTTAAAAAGCTTAGAACTGTTTTGAAGTGCCTGGTAGAGTGTCAGAAAACAATAAAAGTGCAGCTCAATGGATAATAAGTAACTAATTTGTTTGGTTTTAGAGGTGTCAGTTTTGAAAGGACACATGTCAGACTCACGTTGTCATCAATTGGTGCTGCAACACGGCAATGGTCAGGATCTGAATAAGTTTTCTGCATCAGAGGCGGTACCTACAATAAAAAAGGCAATGTTAAAGATGGAAAAAATACTTTAGAGTGTGAATAAGTCAGAAAAAAATCATAAGAAGTTTGTTTATGAAAATATAAAACAACATTTGGTCAAAAGTAACTGCAAACTAACATGGATAAATACACAGCAGCTCTTTCACCTTCCAAAACCAAAAATCAAGTCTGTATACATTTCTATATAGCTAGTAAAATTACCAACACCTTTAAGACAATCCACATCTAATTTATCAAGTGCCTAATGCTTCAACTGAAAAAACACCTAAAAACTCTTATGAGACTGATATTTCTTTTGGTATTTCTTCCTCATCTTAACTCCTGCCTACTGCCTGGCTTCCCATTGAGTACAACTGCAAATATATTGTTAGTCACACACCAGGGAAGTTACTAGCAATGAGAAAGTCCAGAGATAGTCATTTTAGCCTGCAAGTAATTAAAAAAACCTCACATATACCCCCAGGGCCCAATTTATTATTCCCCTTCATGATTTAAGGGTTAATTCACCAATCTCAGTTGCTATTCTACATCTGCCATATATAACTGCTTTGGTAGCACTAAGTGGAACAATCCTGACCACAGACCTTACAGCTACACAAAGAAGAAGAAGACCAGACAAACAAAGGGAAGATGAACATTATCTGAAGATAATAATTTTCATAGGACTTCCAGATTGCATATCATGCTACCATTCCTCACGTCTAAAGTATATTTGATGAATGTAAGAGATAAGGGAAGATGGTGTGAAAGACAGAAAAAACATTTAATTTAAAGAATTCAGCAAGGAATAAGCAGAAAAGAGGCTATCTCCTTATTTTGAGTTTCAAAATAATTTTTTTTCCCCTAAAAACAGCAGATGCAGGAAATTAGCTGATTGAGAATGGTTGGTTAAAAAATAAGAAAAGGCATGAATCTCATGTTCTTCTCAAGTTAGTTCACTGAATGAAGTGACGGAGAGCTGTAGCAGTTCGTAGATGCCATCTTAAAACAGGTTACTCAATAGCAAAGACCTCCATTTTTGTAGTAAAATGCCTGCTGAACCTTATTAAAAGGTGCAAGTACAAAATAGATTACTCTTCTGTTTAATGACTTGACTCTTCTAAATAACATTAGTTTCAGTCAACAGTGACTCTTCTGTTAATTTACTAGTACGTACTAACCACCAGTATTTTCTTACCTTGAAAAATGATTGCTTTATGTCTTGTCCCAGTCTCTCTGACATTTTACCCATGTTGTCTGACATTTTAGTCATTCCCTCTGCCAGGCTGTCAGGGATAGACTTGACTGCATTTGATACATTTCTCATAGAGTTACGCAGTGGATTTACAAATGTGTCCATCTGAAGGGGAAGATGTTTAACCAGAATTGTATGATCTATGAGGACACCAGCATATTAATACACTATGAGAAAAATGGCACTGTTCCAGAGAACAATATAAAAGAACAGCTCAAATTACTTAATTCAATGCAGAATACAGTTTTAATTTTATTTCCATTTATAGTTCTCATTTGTTATAGCCCTACTGCAGCTATTTACATCTTTCAACAGATGTTTTCCTGAGTCATTTCCATTTCCCATCCCTTGGCTTTTCTTAGCTTAAATTTAGTTTCCTTTTCTTCTCCATTCAATACCATTTCTCCCTTCCAAGCTTTCCAGATGTTTCAATTCTGCTTTCAACTCTTCATCTTTGCAACATGCCTCTTCTAAACAGCACTGGAATAGTACGTATCAAGGCAAGTATAAATTAAAAACATGAAGTAGTTCCACAGAAACTGTAACAATTTTTCTTTCAGGATATACTCTCAGTCCAAACAGAGGCACAAATACCAGTGATGCCCTTTAAAAAATTATGCTTATAAAGAAACTTGTAAGCTGGAAAATACATTTTAGTGATTATATAAACTTTGATAAATATTTAACTATTTCACTGTTAATTATTTAAGGAATATTGGCAGGACAGTAACTTGAGGTGACAATAGAGCTTCAGATGCTTTTTATATCTAAATCACTTAAACTTTAGCAATGGCTACATTTGCAAAGCAGATGCTCAAACAAACCAACTGAACAAAGAACCACTTGTCTGAAGGCAGTTCTGATGGCTTAACAAAAAGGATGCAGAGCCCAGAGCTCTGAACTTGTCCAATGACTCTGTATGGTTACACCTAAATACATTAACAGGTGCTTTTGAAGGGAAATGCATATTGTGTTTTGGGCTGAAGAGTGGAAAGCATGGTAACAGCAGTAAATACAGCGTAAAGAACTGAAAAGAGAAATCAGAAGGAATAAGATCACGAAAAAAAAAAAATCACAGATGTCTGACAGAAAGCAACTTGCAACAAACACACTTTTAGAGTAGTAGGCTCAGTGCAATTCACTGCATCCAATTTCAAAATTTTATTTTCTTGTCATACAAATAGATTTACCTATTATAAAAATGCTAATTCTTTGGCTCTGTATGTCCTCAGATACTTACTTGGCCACTGAAAGTTTAAAAGCATCTCATTTGCACGCTGCTTTCAAAGTGCTATATATCTCTTTACTATCAGTTTAACATGTCTGTTTAATGCAATCATTGCATGAATGAATGCTCTAAAGTTCCCTTGACTGTACAAAACATTCTTACCTTCCGTGCAAAATCTCCCTTCCCTTTGCTGTAGGCTTTATTCTCCAGGAAGTCATACACATAATGGGCTAAAGCTGGAGAAGCTTTCATCATTTCAGGATTTAACAAGAGCTGAGTAAAATAATTTTAAAAAGTTATTTTCAAATATAATGAACAAGACACAATCAAAGACATCACATCTAGCAATGTATTTTTTCATTCCTAAATATTATTCCACCACTACACTAGTCTCAAGATGGAAACAGTGGGCTTCTTAATAATTACCATGATTTTAACCACTATGGTAATCATAGCATCTCACAGAAAAATATACACCTTTATCATCAAACTGTCATTTCACAATGTTTTACTCATCTTCATTATTTACTTTTAACATGTTCATTGACTCGGTCAATATATTTTAGTGCTAAATGACCAGAAGGTCCCTTTGAAGAAAGACAACTGAATTCTTTTGTTATGGCTGACACAGGCCTTATCTGAACAGAGGAACTGTGTGGTTTGCTACACTGCTGGAGCGGGTGCCGCAGCAGCACAAGAGCAAGTGACCACAAACATGTCAGCAGGAGAAGATCAAAGGCATAAACATACCTGGAACCTCATCAGCCCAGAAAAGCTGTGACAGAACTGGCTGAGAATAAACCAAAACACCAAAGAAAATGCAAACTTATGAGACAGTATCAAATTTTTATGGTATATTATTTAGTTTTGCATAACAACTACAACACAGCTCTTTTTTTTCCTTTTACAGAAGAAGAAATCACAAAGGCAAGCTACCTCCAAAAAAATAATTCCAAGCACAGAACTAAAAAAATACAATAACAGCTTACCTGCAAATAAGCATTCAAATCTTTTTTCCTCTTTTCCAAAAACTCTCTGTCCATATTGTTAAATGTTTTTTTGCCAGGAAGTTTTAGTATATTTGCAAGGTTTTCAAACTAGAAAAAAAAGAGAAGATTTTTTGTTCTATTTTCAAGAGTTTCAAGTCTTCATATAAGGACATTTTATTCACCTATTCTTATATACCATCTAACATCTGACAAAAAGAATTCTGCATCATGCCTGGAACTCAGAATCCTCAGAGAAGCTAAAGTGAGAGGTATGCTGGCAAGAACAAATGCATGAAAATTCCCAGGAGGCTAGGGGTCAAGGTAAAATTTAATTTCTTGTGAAATTCTCTTTTGAAATACAAACCAATAGAGTGTGCAAAAGGCTTAGGCTCAAAATTTATCATTATTATTTGGAATGAAGTTACTAGGATTATGAGACTACATAAGCAGAACTTGTATTTTCAAGAGAACTTATAAATCTTTCTCAAATCTCTTTCCTTTCCTACCTTGATCAAGCCTATTAAGGAAATAATTAAGCTTTTCTCCCTGGAGAGATGGCAGCAGCCAGTTTACATGTAGGTTATCACAACATGCTCTATATGTCATGATCTGTGCCTTTTGTCCAGGTAATGGCAATGATTGGAACTGGTTGACATGTATTCTGATCTAGTTTTGCAGGAAGAATGGCAGTCCCATGGAAGCAGAAGGAAAAGAAGAAGCCCTAACATTTAACAAGGCTGAATATATTTGGTAAAATGTACCAAATGTACAAAATGTACCAAAATTAAAAAGTGACAAGAAGAAAATTTGAAGAATCAGGACTATCCCCATACAGAATCCAGACTCCCTGTAAATAATATCCTTAAGGTGGTAAAGAGAGAAACATACAGTATAAGGGCTTTAAGAAACAATCTGAAAACAGGTTGCATCCTTTTCCTCTAAAAAAGACCACAACATTACAGATTTAAAGATATGGATTCCATTCAAGATCCTGCAAGATCTCTTCTTGCATCATTAAACTTTGGAAGGCCACAAAGCTCATATAAAATTTATGGACTGTAGGAAGTACCAAAAAATAGCTCTTTACAATTTTACAAATTCCATTCCCTTGCAAGTAGGTCGTATGGGAAAATAACTGAACAGAAGATGGTCTAGTGTACATTGGGACTCTTATATCTAAGCAGAAGCAATGTAAGCAACTAATAGCCTCTATTTTAAATACAGGTATCTACTTCAAATGGTATTTATTACATGACTGACTAAAGGAACTGGTGTGAATCTATTCAGTGCTCTAAGGAAAAAAAAACTCAGATATTTGAACAGCTAACTTCAATTCCATTTTGGATCAACTATCTATT
This sequence comes from Acridotheres tristis, assembly GCA_037013685.1. NCBI lineage: Eukaryota > Metazoa > Chordata > Aves > Passeriformes > Sturnidae > Acridotheres > Acridotheres tristis. Next base: position 28,854,351 of record CM072886.1, read on the forward strand.
TTCTCTGCAAAATAGTCTCTGCCGTTCTTATTAATCTCAATGATTCTAACTTTTACCCTTAACATGTCAATGTCTCAGATAAGCACACAAGACAGTAAGAATGTCTATTTTATTGTCAAAACAAAGCAAAACTGTTGGGAACATCTGAGATGCCACAACGAGTCACAGAAATCTGTTTACTTTTTTCAATCTTAGTGCTCTAAGGTAATATTTTTAGTTTCTGTAAATTCAATCAGACTTAGAAACCAGAAATGTTGAGCTTTCATATTTTGGACATCTTTTGCCATTTATTTCTATTCAGTTAACATTAAGTTAGTTTTAAATGACTGTCCCATATCAGTAGAATATTAATTCACTCTAAGATCCAGGATTCTTCAAAACACTGAATTGATTTTTAAAAAAATCAATTTGAAGGAGCACAAAAAATTGGTATTTCAAATAAGATCATCAGAAATTCAAAGGAAAGTTGGATTCATTTATAATTAATCCAAATATTCAACACGCTTGCTTTTTAGTAAAGCCTTGTCAATTTTTATTACTGCTTTAACTTTAAAATGCTTACTTATCGGCACAGAATTTGTTCTCTATGACTCTCAGTAACAGAGAAAAGGGATATAAACTGACACTTCTTCCTAGTTCAAAGGTTATGAGTCAAATCTGACTTCTCCAAAGGTTTGGTTTAAAAGCACTTCAGCCCCCTTTTTAAAGCACTGTGTTTTTATCCTTTTTTCATGTCAGTAGGTTCTACTTAGTAGCAGCTGGTGAATTACAATTCTCTATTTCTTCCTTCTTTCATTTAAGAGTCTGAGAATATAAGTACAGCAGGAAAAGGCAGATTGCTAGAAGTATAGTGAAGTGTTACCAGCTCTCCCTTTTGGGACCTCACCAATTCTTAACATTCCCTTAAAACCTAAATACCTATTTCCCAATCTCAGCTATTATTTCCTGATCTTTGTGACAAATATAACTAACTCTCTCAGAGACCAACAGCACTTCCACACCAAGACTTAAAGCAAAATCAAGCAGTGTGGAAAGAGGAGGGAGACTTTCTAAGTTCCATTCATTTTCATAGAGCAATCATATAATCATCTGTTATTAAACTAGAGACACGTGCACCTATAAAGATTCTCTTGAGGTCGGTTACCTGCTCAGTGATCCTCATGTGGAAGTCATGGAAGTCACTGTAGCGCCGATACGTCTTCCACATCTCCTCGCTGTTTGCATTTCGCCGGTGGACGGTGATGGCGTACAGGGCGTACGTCTTGCCGTGGTCGTTACACACTCCTGCCACAGCATATGGGTCAGAGTCAGCATAGACTAGTAGTTTTCAAAACAAAAATAAAAAAGGAACAAACAGAAAGAAGGAAGACGAAAGGACACAAATGTGAAGTGAAGAAATGTCTGGAATGACAGACTTGAAAGACAAAAATGGACATGCAAGCAGAAGACCAAACTATCCCTTTAACTTAAACACTGTATGATACCCTCCAAAACTTAGTACATAAAGTTAAATAGAGATTAAGCAGCTTTAAAGCTAGACAGATTTTAATGACATGCAAAACATAAACAAAAAAATGTTCACCTTTTAAATAGTAAATAGATCTTTAAAAAAAAATATTTAAACTTAAAGAACTCAAGATGGGAGTGAAAGACAACTGTGAAACCAGAAGAAATTCCAGTCTCCAAAGTAGTCTAATCGCATTGCAAAAGTCTGCCCATCAAAAAAGTCTATAAATACAAGACAGGGATTGCAAGCTGCAAGCATTCAATTTTGTTATTGGCTTCAGTAGTTTGTTATTAACTCAGCAGTTTGCTATTAACTCTAAGATAAAAAACACTCCCCATGCTATTTTAGTCAACTATATACAGACGTGTATATACATATACAATGTGCTCTCTGCATGTACAGACACACATTATATGGAAAAGTCAATTCATAAATGAAAAGAATATAGCTATCTGAAATAGAAGCAAACATCTTTTTCATCTCCATTAAATATTTAAGTCTTCTTGGATATTCCTCCATCACAGAATTTTCCCAGTATGGTTTGTTTCAAAACCTTTCATTTTTTTTTAGAGAATAACCTAGAACCAAGTGTTTACACCGAACACCATTTAAATTGGCAGCATGTATTTCTAAGTATTGAGCCAATATCCAGTACCTACAGTTTTCCAGTGGCTAGATGAAAATATTTTTAATCAAGGTCTCTGAATTTTTCTATGCATCCACACCGCATAAAATACAATTCTCCTGAGAAATCATCAATTCTATCCTCCGAAGTATTTTCAGTCTTGATTTCTCTGAAGTAAAATGCTTTTGTCTAAGCAGGCAGGGAACACCTGTAGGATAGTGCTGCTGCCAATGCTAGAATTACATGCTAGAAAGGTGAAGAGTGGGCACAGAGTATCATCTTTGCCATCCACCCTCTAGAAGAAGAAGTGCAGAAGCTGAGTGCTGAACCCACAGGGGAATGAGCAGGCAGTCAGGATGGTTCCAAACGATTGCCCAGAGAGCAGAGCCAGGAACCCCCAGCCCCACTCAATGCTACTCAAGCCCTGTCCTCTACACTCACATTAACCACTTGGCTCTGCAGCCACCAGACCACATCCCAGGGGCACTGCTAAGTGGCATCTTCAGAACCACTTCAGGCAGAAAAAGAAAGAAGTTGTCCTGCTGCTCCTTATATCATAGCCTCTTAATTAGTATTTATTTTGCAACCCAAGACATCCTGAATCCTGAAACACACAGAGATAATCCTGTCTGTATATAACCCTCATGCACAGTAAAGGACAATAACCAGGTGAGGAAAAGAACCTGCTCACAGACACAGTTCAATACTATCTTGCAATACAAACCTGCACAGATCTCCTACAACTGCAGCATTATGTATTCAGAGTCAGACTGGTAATTGTCAATAAATGCTACCCCCAAGATTATTATGTGGTTCTAAGTTTACCTTTTTTTCCCTAGGTCAGAATGATGAAACTTCAAAGTTTAATTCAGAAAAAAAGTACCACACGTCATTTAAAAAAAAAAGCAGAATTTGATTCTTAACTTTCAGCTCATTTTCCCGTTTCCCTGAGGACTGACTACCATGACACTTGGATTGCACACTGCCCTCACACTGAGTTGGAATGGGTTTAATTAAAATGTAAAGTAGCTGAATGCTTGCTGACAGCATATGTCCACAACATAAATGCATAGATTTAAAACCACATTGCATTGTAAAATCTACCAAAATGTATCTGAAGATCACTTCACAATTTAATTACCCAGTGCAATGTCATTTAGAGTCATAGAGTATTTGCAAATAATAGCTGAGATTTTTTTTGTTATTTACTCTCATGCAATAAAGAAACATAATTTCTTTCTAGGTAAAGTTTTTTTTAAAAGATAACCAAAAATGCCACCACAATAAGGACAGAAGTCACTTCCTTAAACTAACTTAAGTCAGTAAGGAAGCACAAAGAATAAGGGAAAAATATTATACTAAGAAAATGAGAGAGTCAAGAATTGGAATTTTATGACTAGAAAGAGAGATGGCTTTCAGAATTTCTTTAAATAATTGCTAAAATAAATTCTACTCAATAGTAAGTTTAATGAATGATTCTCCAGAGATAAAAGTAGTAAAAATAATAGTAATACCATAAGCAATACAAATTAAATCACTTTTTAAGAACAGATATATAGTCTGTGACCTACAGAATAAATACTGTAAAGATTTCCAAAAGGACTTAATGGAAAATATGAATTCAAATGTTTTATGGGGCCAAGAAATGAGACAATCAGGATTTCAAGGGCCTGTAATATTACAAAACTCAAAATAAATGGTGGAAAAAAAGTAAGCAGACATCATAAATTCACTTACCAGTATCTGAGATGTATGCATGGAGCTGAACTGTCTCATCAGAAGGGACATTTGAAAGGTCATCTAAGGACTGCAGGGTGGGGAGATAATGTAGGAGAAAAAATGGGAAAAGAAGAATAAGATCAGAAATATATTGTATTTGAGAAGTGTTTTGATTAATCTATTTAATTTTCAAACTTTCAGTTCAGTATACTAAAAGCTTAGTGCACTGTAACAATGCAGGTGTTTATACTACCTAGTTACCAAAGCCATTCTTTTGCACAGTATAGGGCCTTTCATTTCCCCCATCATTTTCACACAGTTTTGTGACCGCTCATATTTCATCAAACACATTTGCCACTTCAATTTGATATCTCAACTCTAACGGAAGTACAGCTAAAAATGGTCTTTTACTGAGCACTGGAAAAAGAAAAACAAACCAGAAAAATCTCTCAAACATCTGGGGAGATACAGATAATGTGTAACAGGTCTTTTGGCTTTTACCTTCATAGCATTCTGTTTTCTCTCAAACATCTTTACACACTGCACAAATGTTACACAGCAGTAGAAACTGGAAGGTTTTCTGCTTTTTGTAAAAAAAAAATCCAGTCAACATTTTGCTCAGGAATATTTTCTGTCGTAAAAAAGGAACAGGTACATCCTCAGCTGAGATATGTTGTGTTTCCATATTTAATAATTACTGGGATCAAAAGAAGCCTAATGGGTCTTTTAGAGAAGCTCTGGTTTTAGTTAAAATGAATACATCTGATTACTAAGATTTAGCATAATAAAGCTCTTCAAGACTGTTGAAAGACTTGCATATGCAACTGAAAGAAATAGAGGATGGGCCAACTATGCATCCTAACCTTAAATTACCAGGTTGAAAAAAAAAATAGAGTTGGAGCTACCTAAGTAGAATTCATTCAGAATGAATATTGCTATCTGCTACCTTTTATAATTTAAGCAAGCAAGTTTAATAGTGACTTACCACAAAAAGTTACCTACAATAGGACTTACTGGTTAGCAGTGCCATGCCCATATCAAACTAAAACCTCTACCTACATCAATTCACTTTCTAAATCTGTTTTTTTAAACATAAAACAATATACGAGACTACAATCAAAAGATAGGCTGGACTTAAACATGAATTATTTAAAGACTCTGCTGTTGCCCCTTCTCCATCTTAGTATCAACTTCATATCCCAACATAGTACTCCATTCCTTCCTTCTCTAGTTCTCTACAAGAAATGGCTCTTTTCTGCCTCAACCACCTCAACCAGTCTCTGCCTAAATGTCTACTACTGAAGGCAAGGAAAATAACATTTCTGTTATTAAGTCTAGATATCCAATAAAAGGCAGCTTAAAAGTGTCTGAATAACGTGTTGCAGTAGGGAGTCTCCTGAATTATATGCTTGTAGACTTGTAGTACTAAGGTCCCAGACTGAGAAAAGGTAGAAGAAAGAAAAGCCCTTCTGGGGAAATCTGTTTTGCCACTACATGCTACAGTGCTAGAAGTTTACATCTGTTAAACGGTAGAACAGATGAAGTTATGCAAAAATATTTTGACAGCAGACATCTTTACCTCAAGAATCTATAAGTTACTGGATGCTCTAGAGTTATTCTGGTAAAGTATTACCATAAGTGGGCTGTTCCTTTTATCTTTATGCTTGTTTTCAGTCACTGTTGGACACAACACTCTGACTTAGTCCATTCTTGAGCAAGTCTCTTGGACAGCCATGACCCTGTCAGGTGTTCTGCTCTATCCTGCAGTGTTCAATGTAGGAGTAGAGTATCACCTGAGAATGGCTAACACAAGACATTTCTGGAAGCTTGGATAAAGGGCTTCATGTTCTGAAAGCTCTAGGATTTGATTATCAATAAGATGGAAGGAATGTGATAAGAGAAGACAAGTAACTGTCAACTGCTCAAATGCTTTGTTTACTACAAAATACTGACATTGAGGTACTGTTAAATTTTTTTAAAGGCGTGATTCTTTCTTTTTGTCTTGCTTCCCTTCACTGTCACTCAAGTTCAGATTTCTCTGAGATTACTGAGTGGGGTTCAAGCTGACATATGCAAATAACTGGGAAAAGTTCAACCCAGCCACTTCTGCTGCCCTTCAAGGTCTTGGAACATCTGGGTAACTCCTTCTATTTACTCAATGCAAAGGTCTCATTATGGATCCTTTAATGGAAATCTGCAAGAGTCTATAAATATTAACAATGATTTTATACTCCCTAAATGTGAACCACTGATTTAAAAGAGTAGATTAATGTATCAAATCACAAGGCAGAAATTAAGATATTTTTGTAAAACAATTTTTCTTCAAAACAGCTTTGAGCCTTTCTTACAAATTCTTCCAGTGAAAGTATGAACTGCAGACAGTTTATTTTATAATAGAAACTTTAGGAAACACTCAGCTGCTGTAGCAAGGCACTATACAGTAACTATTAATACAAGTAAATTAAAAGGCTGAAACCTGAACAGATAACATAAACAGACAGACATTTAATATGAGCTAATATCCTTGCCATGAGATATATTCACAGGAACACAAGTTAATTAAAAACCTAAAAATATCACATCACAACCCAATCTTATTTAATACATTGTCATTAGCTGCAAGTACAGAAATTCCTTGACCTTTGAAGTAACCTTTCCAAGGCCTATTTTTCTTATGTAACAGACTAACACAAGGGAGCTAAACTATGTGTATAGAAATTTACTCTTGACATGGAATTCAGCCAGCAAAAACCAATCTACCAGTATTCAAACACCTGTAAAAGCACTGAACATCCTGAACAATATGGACTACAGAAAAGTACAAGCAGTTCTGCATAAAGAGAAATTTACTTATGTATTTCTCCTAGAACGTTCCTAACTCTTTGTAATACATGTAGTATCCTATAAATACCCTTGTCACAACAAAAACAAAATCAAGTCTTGGAAAACTCCCATGCAAATACCTATTTGCACTGCAACAGTGCTTGATAAAGACTTTAGAACTTTCTAACTTAGCATGGAAAGTCACTTGAAACGAAGCAGCAGATAACCACTAGCCAGATAAGCCACCACAATGACAAATCCTCATCCATAAAACATAACTCTGGTATCTCACAACATTAGAAAGTACTTAAAAGATATTTGAAAGGTCTTTTTAGGAGATTAGTCAGTTAAAAGGCTCTTGCGAAAAAATATGGCCAAATTAAGTTTTTCTTCTACATCTACCAGGAGTTTGCATAAATTGTATCAGCTAAACACCTCCCCTTTTTTTACATTTCAAAATGTCAACAACATGAAAATAACAGGAAATATATTAAAAATATTAAAATATATTAAAAAAACATCCAAAATCTACAAAAAAACAAACCCCATAAACAATCAACTCTCACACATTTACATTAATGTTACATGTATTCCTTTAGAAAACACTCATTCCTTTGCATGCAAGCATGACCAGCACCTTCCAAGAACTAGAAGGGCCCAGGCACCACATAATCCAGGAAATTTCATGCAGATTGTAAATCTCTATGTACACCTTCATGAAACTAAAAGGTTTGGAAACATAGTCTCATATGTGGCTCACTGTCTGCAGAAAGATGGGGAGGATATATATTAAACTTTTTATGATTTTCCCTTTTTAAATAACTGTATTTGCATTTTTGGTTTAGGTACACTCATTTAACAAAGAAAAGGCTTTGACAAACTGACACAAGTCAAGAATCACTTAAAAAAATAAAACTGAACTTGAAATTGGACAGATTAAAAAAACAAAGACTCGTGGCTGGAATAAACTCCAGATACCTTAATGTTTCCAAATCAAGTCCTAATGAAAAAAAATCAACCAACAGAAATGCAATTAAATTTTACAGTTTATTTGAATTTAATCCTTTGAAATTTCTGTTTCAGAGGATTTATTTTTCACCTATTATTATGTAACTCCAGATTTATATCTATTTAAGAAAAACAAATAGGGATAAGAAAGTATGCTTTCCATATATTAACTGTTTCTGTGAGAAACAATGTAAAAATTCATTAAACATGGGAAAATACAAAAAAGAGTATTATCTTACATAGTAATTAATAACTTGTGCATTTCAATTTGATTCAAAAACTTTTTCAGAAATTCAACTGCAGTGAAGTTAAAATCTGTAATGTACATTAAGTTAAAATAGTTTATCACACTTTCTCTACTGTTGAGGACAAAAAACAATTGAAAAAAAATCCAAGCACTTACCAGATTTATGCTGCCAGTAGGAGATCCATTAAAAGATTCTGGGAGCAGTGAGGAAAAGGAAGGGAAAAACCAGTTAGAAGATTTTCCCCCATTGTAGGGCCACACATAAATAAAATGCATCCAAAAAACATTATGGAAAATGAAGGAGAACTGTGGCACTGGGAAAAATATTGCATGCAACATGCAAGTGTTTCAAATTTCCAGTAAAGACACTTAAAGAAATGTTAGTTTAAAAAGATTCTAAATAAACACTTCGGATAACATTTTTTTAAGTTTATATCCCCACATGGTTTGTTAAGGAGCTAGTTTAACAGTGAAAACAATTTCCAATGGATTTGTACTTCAGTTAACAGGCACAATGATTTTATTTGCTTTAAAAAAACACATCTCCTGTGTACTTTCAATTTCTATTTCCAGAGAGGAGTATAGTTATGTATTAAAAGAACCCAACATATTGAAGAGTTTTAAATATTTTCAAGAAAAAAGTAGAATGGAAGAATTACATACTTATTTTAGTGACAAACTAGTTACCAAGACCTGACAAGAATTTATGTAAGATTAATAAACTTAGTACGGTGAAAACCCTACGTGAGTCCCAGAACAATCTACACACAAAAGTACAAGGAGGAAAATTAACTTAAATATCAGAGATACCACCAGAGGATTTAATTTCCTAAAAACAACGTGGATAATTTTTTTATTTTCATTTTAAAGCAGAGAAAAGAATGGTGCCAGGAAATACCCTTTAGAGATACAGAGCTCACCTCCTTCACCATCATCTGATCCTCTGAAACTGGGATCCTTCAGCATATCCAGCTCAGCTAACATACGCACATACAACACATTCTGCTTGAAGGAAGGGTAGAACCTCTCATCTCGCAGCATCAACTCATACACCTTATTGAAACAAAAATGCCAACTTCAGAAATACTTACTGCATTTTTTAACTAATCAGACTAGTGTTCATAAATTCTACTTGAACAAGAAGTACCTGTGCATACATTTCTCTGACTTACTCTTAAGGTCTCTTTTTTATCAGAAAATACCTAACTAGTCAGACATGCACATCTAGGAAGGGAAGTAGCACAATAGCTGTAAAAGCTTCTGTCCTCTGCTCATAACCCTTCCAATTGCAGTATAAACCTATTTGGTCTTTATCCATTTCATAAAAGATTATCTCAGTCACTCTCTGTGGATAAAATATAAATGTAGAACTGCAAACACTTAGGGCAAGAGGTGAGAAGAGGGAAAGATGGGGAGGGAAGACACCATATGTGACCTTGGTGACAATTTCTAGTTTAGCCAACACAATATAGCCATATTTCACAAGGATTTAACCACACTACCTTAAACAATTTACCTTCACAGCCTATACAGTATGTATACATATACACATAAGTATCCATACATAGCAGGAATTAATTCATAGTGTTTGGATACTCATGTCAACTCTAGAATATTTTAATGATTTTTTTTCCCCATGGACCACTGTTCAAGTACTATCATCTAGTAAGAATAGAAAAAAACCCAATTCATGCAGGTTTGAGGAAGTTCATTTCTTTTGTAACATATGGGAAATTTATGCTCTTCAGCAGAATTCACAAGCCCAGATTTCACAAGGTCCTTAATTAGTCTTAAATGGGAGTCCCAAGTACAATAGTGTGATTCTAAATACTACAGCTCATATCACTGATTTGTAGCATGAATGAGAACATCGAAGTAATGTTCTAAAATAAAAACATTTCAGACGGGGTAAGTTATTGCCAGAATATTAATAATTCACTTTTCATTTTTAAATACATATATTAGACTTGAGTGATAAAGTCTACATATGCTGGTAGTAAATATACTGTTTTTTTCCTTCAGTACTTGCTGCTTCTGAGTTTTTCACAGCAGAAATGGACCAAACTAATTTCTGGGAACAGCTATAGGATTTAATATGGGACCATTACATTCACCTTTGAAAAAGAGAAGTAAAACTGAACAAAAACTGTATGTATCAGTCTACTCATGACATTTTTCTTAAATTAGTGCACTAAAACAAATAAAAACATGATAATTCTAAGCTGTGTTTCATATTTTGATTCATACAGGAAGGACACCTACTCTGTCTACTGCTTTGAAATCCATGGGCTAACAAATGACAAAGAAAAAGTTGACAATTTTAGACAGGTTTTAGGGTTCAGATATTCGACTTCTTTCTTTTTTACCATCTGTAATTTTGTTTTATACTCCATAACATTAACAATTCTTATGAAATAAAGGACAAGTAAAGTATACCTTTCTCTGAATGTCATCAAAGATTTCAGGTGTTGGATCCTCATGGTTCAGTGTTTCTGCAAGTTTTGCTACTAAGTTGTCATCAATATTAACTCTTGGAGATGCCTGTCATAGAGATCTAAATCAACTTTTGCAGCATAAAAATAAGAAAGTTCTACTTAAACAAATAAAATCCAATGCAATGCTGCAACTCTCTAAGTAAACTAAATTTCTTCTTCACAAATATCTCTGTAACTGTCTAGAACATAAAACAGGAGTCAGATCCCCTCCACTCCCAAAATTAAGTTCAGAGTTTGTATTAAAACTTGGAAGTTTCAGCATTAAACACTAGGAATTGCATCAAAAACAATTTATACATACATTTTGAAGCAGTACCTAAATCAGATTTACTCAGACTTATAAACAGTTTTTATTTATATATCAAAAATATTTAGATTCAGTAATAAAGAACAAGCCAATAAAAAAGTAATAGGATGAAGTCCTAAAACATCTGAGGAAAGGCTAACAGATTGTCAACTGCCCATTTCCGAGTGAGAGGTGATTTTTATGTACACACAAATTCAGAACAAAGATGCTTGTCAATACAATTTGATGAGCAGCTTCTTCCACAGAGGAATCCTTGCTGCCTATTGAAAGATACCTAATGGTGCTATTTCAGCAATTTACACAGACAATTGTAGAGAGGCACAGGAAGCTATTTCATTTGATAATCCAATCTCAGTCCAAGTTTGGACAAATACTCAGTTCCATCTTTTTAATAACACTTCTTAAGGGGCATGAAAGGGTGGAGGGCAGACTAAAAGGAAGGAAAAGGATAGTATATGCAGAGAGATACTTTTTTATTCTGTCTTTACATTGTCTCTAGTTTGTGTATTCTAGAAAGTCAATTTCTGAGGAACACATTCAGTGCATCTGCCAGGGTAGTCTATGGCAACATGAGCCTTTTTAAATGAGGGGGAACACAAAAGAGGAAGACTTCCTTACTGCTTAACATGAGAGAGAAAAGATACACAAGCAACAGCTTAAATGCCAACATGTAAGCTACTTGTGCTACATAACAACCATTTCATATTAACTTAGCCATGACTATGTCAAAGAAGTATCAGTACAAAGAATAAACACCAAACTGCAGAATTAAGTTATTCCTACCTTTTCTGATAAATATTGCTCATAAACTCCAAATGCAGCTGCTCTTAATAGACCCTTCGTCTGATTAGTCTGATGCTTTCCATCTTTCTGCCGGCTTTGAAGTACCTCCAGCTGTTGCTGTGCTGTAACCCTGTATCCTTCCACTGTCATCCAGAAAAACAGATGTGCTTGGCCACCAGTTTGCTGCATGTAATCTACAGAAAACAGACCTTAGTTACTGTTTGCATCTTGGAATAGGAATTCTCTATGATGTTGACGACATATGGAACAACAGGATCTGGTTATACATCTGGAATACTTACCATATAGAATAAATTAAAAAATACATATACATATAGGTGATATGCATGTGTATATATGTATACATATACACATACCAGTGATAATCCATAAGAAAAACTGGGAACAAAGTCTAGGAACTAAGCACTGAATCCTCAAATGCACATGTAAAAAGTGAATCCATCATTACCCTGTGAATATAACAGGCTTGTACAGCATGATACAAACGGAGACAAAGTTCAAACTGAATTTCTAAAACACAGGTTGAAAGAATCATAGGATCATTTAGATTGGAAAAGATGTTCAAGACTGCCAGTCTAACACTTTCAAGTCCACCATTAAACCATGTTCCTAAGCACCACATCTACATATCTTTTAAATATCTCCAGGGATGGTGACGCAACCACTTCCCTGGGCAGCCTGTCAAGCCAATGCTTCACCCTTTTGGTGAAGAAATATATCCTAATACCCAATTTAACCTCATCTGGCACATCTTGAGGCAATTTCCTCCTGCCTAGGAGACGAGAGCAGCCCTCACCACACTACAGCCTCCTTTCAGGTAGTTGTAGAGAGTGATGAGGTCCCCCCTGAGCATCCTCTTCCCCAGCCTAAGCAATCCCAGTTACCTGGTTACTCCCTATAAGACTGGTGCTCCAGACCTTTCCTCAGCTTCGGTACCCTTCTCTAGACATGCTCCAGCATCTCAACGTCTTTCTTGTAGTGAACGTCCCAAAAATTCAACACAGGATATGAGGTGTGGCTTCATCAGTGCTGAGTACAGGGGGATAGTCACTGCCCTAATCCTGCTGCCCACACTATTGCTGATCCAAGCCAAGATACCACTGGCCTTCTTGGTCATCTGGACTCATTCCTGGCTCATTCCCAGCTGCTGTCAATCAGCACCCTGAGGTGCTTTTCTGTCAGGCAGTTTTCCAGCCACTCTGCTCCCAGCCAGCAGTACTGCTTGGGGTTGACACAAGTTCAGGACCTGGCACTTGGCTTTATTGAATCTCATACAAATGATCTTGGACCATAAATCCAGCCTTCTTCCCTCTAGAGAGCCTTCCTGCCCTTCAGCAGATGAACACTGCCCAACATAGTGCAAACTGACTGAGGGCGCTCATTTTATGCCCAAGACAGCCTCCAACTATCACATCACCCTGTTTGCAAACAGCAGGTTCAGACAGGTGCCTTTCTAAGTTGGCTGCCTCACCAACTGTGTCAGGAAGTACCTCCCATGCATTCCAGGAACTTCCTGGACTGTTTCCATCTACTGCATTAAAAGGACTAGAACCACCAACAAAACTGATGGATATTCTTAGTACTGACATTCACCAATTCCAAATATACAGTCTTGTGAGTTAGCATATTCTTTATAAATAAAACAGATCAGACAAATTATCACTCACCCATAAAAAACTGTAGTGCAACATTGTCAACCAGAATATGGTCCAGAGGGACTGTGCAAAGTTTTCCAAAGTTTGCTGCCAGTTTCACAGTATCTATTTCCTGTAAGATACAGTCCAGTGTGTTCATAGGCTTATTTTAAGTTACCTTTTAAAACTTCTACTTACCACAAAGCATATAGGTTTAAAAAAATTACATTACATATAATAAAGCAGAATCTCAATTATTAGCTATTTTCATGATCACTAGTAAATTAAGGTCTTGATTAGAAGATCATGTTTTCTTAATTATTTGCCTTCAAAACAGGCTGCAGCTATTCTACTACATGATAAGCTGGATTTTAATACTGCTGTTCATGTAACACTCTGCAGGTCAAAATAACCCCAAATACCTCATCAACAGTGACAGTAGCAGAAAATTAATTAACAAGAATTAATTTCAGCATTTGTTGGGCCGCAGGTCATCACAACTTAAATTCACCTCTGTCACATTTTCTTCTGCCTATAAGACATTTCTAGCTATTACAGCAATGCCTTCAGGTCCAGCTATAGAATGCTTAATCATTTTAATAGTCAATACATGCAGAATATTACACTATCTTGGAACTACATCTAGGCCAAATTAAGAGAGTCAAGAAACTAAGTAAAGCCAAACATACCAACTCTATCAACTCTTAATTACTAAACAAGCAAAATGAACAACTAGTCAGCTATTTGCAACATCACTCTTTTGAAGCTAAAAAAAAAAATTAAAACACTTACTTTTCCTGACTGCAACCTCTGAATTCTTGAATCACATACTTTAATAACATATAATAAACTGTTTATTTGATTTTTTATAGTGTTGATATCTGCAAGCAAAAACAAAGACAATTAATCAATGCAGATGACTACATTCTTGGGGGTTTTTTTCAATTTAAATACCTTGCTAATGAAAGTGAACAAGAAGAAATATTTTCTCTTCCCTTTTTCAGATTAATGGTTAATTGACTACCATTAGTACCTTAAATATTACTGATATTCAGAACCACCAGACAGGCAGTTTTGATTTAACAGAAATGCATTTAGCTTGCCAAATTCTCTATATACTTACAAAAAGGAACCAAACACACACCAACCAACAAAACACTTATGAAAATGAAAACTCGAGTTTTATCACTTCTCATGTAACTTTATTTTTAATAAAGTACTTTATATTATGCTGCATCAGAGCTTTTATTTTTTAATTGTTGCAATATTCTACAGAGATCATGCTGGTAAATGCATTTCATATTTTGCAAAACAATGCAGCACTAACCATCTCCTGCTGTATCTAGAGATCGAAGATATTGCAATTCTTCACTTGCTTTATCTTTCACTGCTTCCAACTCTCCTATATTATCACTTAATTTAATAATATTCATAAAGGCCTCATAGTTACAGTTGGAATCACGAATCTGAAACACAAAGTTTCACAGTGTAAGTAATGCAAAACAGCGAAAAGTACAAGACATGGTTTTTGTTCAAGTGAATTAGTTTGATACAGCACTACAAAGTGGCATTTTGAAATTTCTTTGACACTTCTGAATGTTCCTTTTGTTACTGAAATTTTACATGGACTAAGACAGAAAAAGCATGCATAGTCAAAGCCTATTTCACATCATCACTTCCTGTTTTCAAGAAGTACAACACAGACACATGGAAAATCCATCAACCTGGAGATCTCCAAAATCCAATCCACCTTCTTCTGCTATTATCTCTTCAGCTAAGTAGGCAGAAAATGGTGAGATCACTGAAAAGGTTCAAGCTTTTCCAAGATTCCCTGCAAGTATACATGCTTCCAGAGTAATGGCTCCTTAAGATACAGAATTACAAAAAGAATTAAAGCATTCTACAGTGTAATCATAACCTCCTGAGGGAAAAAAACCCAAACACATGACTCCTCTTTGGAACCCTAATTCAGATACCCTGGCAAATACAATTAAGCTATTTAAATACATACTGTTTTACCAGTACTGGCATAGAGTGAACCTGCTCTAGGGACTCAAAGGAATTTGTGCAAGCGAAGGAAGTCTGCTTTGCTGCCAAGATCACTGGAAACTGTGCTGTGAATGCAGCATGGAGATCAGGGAAAGGTTGGCAGCTTTACAACACTTGCACACAGGTGCTGAAGGGTTGAGTTCTAATGCTGTCTTTACTATCTGAAGTTTAAAAAGTCACTTCACCCACATCTCCTATAAATGCTCACTTTGATGTGGAAATGTAATACTTGGTCTGCAGAAGAAGTGCATTGAAGAAGTGCATTGACATGAGCTGCACAAAGCAGAAAGAATGAAAACTAGATACCATTGACCAAAGTTAATGGAAAAATCTCCCTAGAAATCTGCTTTTGAAAGTAATAGTACAAGCAATACTTGAACTTAAAACATTCTGAAAATTTGTGCATTTCACAGTGAAGAGAGAAGTTTGAATTAACTTCTAATTTTATATTGAAGCTTTGTATTTTATTGCAACAGAATTAGTATCAGACTGTGGTATGCCTAGAAACCTGGAATTAAACTTCTCTTTTCCAAAAACTGATCTTTTCACTCAAGTCTGACTTTATGTCAAAGGTTGCAAAAGCAGCCAGGATTTATTTTAGTCATCTCTACTTCTGACCTTAATTTCTGCAACAATCTCCATTTCATAAGACTTGTATAAAATGTTTTCCTTATCTTTTGCCCCGCACATTTGCTTCTTCATCTCAGAAAGCAATTTTGAAAATTAGTTATGTGGGACATCACTATCATAACAGAAAGCTTTATAAAAAACTCAGAATCCTATCTCTGGATGCAGCCAGGGGCAGTGCTCAGTAAATAAAGAACGAAGCCAAGTTACAAATAAAGAACAGACGTAGGAGGAAAGGGGAATTGAAAATTGAAAATTCTGGTCCAGATGAGCAATATCTTTTCTTACTAAAGCTAGGTTCCTGTAGAATACGTGCAAACTTTTACATGAAATGGAGGAGGTTGGAGTGAAGGAAACATTGTACACATACACTTGAAGCTATTCCATAATTTTATACATAATAAGAACTTTGAAATGCAAGGGTGTTTTCAGCATAGAATTTGAATGTACACTATAATACTAAAATATATGAATAAAAAGAGAGAAGTTGGGGGAAAAAAGTTAAACTTGAGTCATGAACTACAAAGGATAATATAAGAGTAAGTTTTAACTTGCTTTGCAAAGAACTAGTAATGTTAATTAAAGCACAAATATTCTATTAATGTTAGCTTTACTATATAATACCACATCAAAAAGTTTGGGAGCTCTTCTTTCAGGTGTATTAGAGAGTTTATCAAAGTAAAAAAAATTGTTTCTGCCCATTCAGTTAAATTATTTAGGGTTAACACAAATAGTCCTAAAAAAAAAGCCTTGAAATTCCTTAGCAGAAAATAAATGTTTCTTAGTTTTCATTCTTGAGGCCTCATAAACTTCAAAGGCCAACCTGTAAACAGAGTCAGGGGAAAACACCTCCACAGTTACTGCCATACTTCCCAAAAAGCCAAGAAGAACAGTCAGAGGAGACAACTTTACATTTTGTGATACATTTGTCCTCAGTCAGGGAACTTTTGCTGAACAACCAAAATGAAGAGTGCAGATTTTTAGACTCTCTGTGTGTACATAAAATTTAATATAGCAGCCCTAAGTTCACCAATTCTGCCAACATATCCATTGGTAACGTTTATACCAGACACCTATCCATAGTGATTACAGGGAACACCTGTAAAGCTTTCTATGAAAATGTTCTGGAAATACAAATAATTTTAAACATTTTAAATCTTACCATCCATATGACATACTGATTAATATAATCAGGATCACTGAGCTGGTTTATTAATGGAAGAAGAATTCCTCGGGAGAGGATTTCCTAAAAAACAAAGGATAATAGATCATTTTATGCATTTATTCATAAAGCTACTAAAATTGCAACAATTAAACATCAATGTGTAAAGCTTAAAACACAAAAGTGTAATTACAGAAAACGTTTAAAAAGCACTACCACATTCTCTTCCAATTAACACTACAAATGAAAATGTGTAATTGCAAGGAATCACAAGAAAAACCTCCTCAAGAAAAAACAACTTCAAGAAAAACAACATCCACTTTCTCATGCTTTTTTTAAGAGAGAGCTAAAAGAACCTTCAAAAGTATTTCAGACAAACTGTTCATTGCTATTAAATACTTACCAAGACTCCACTGCTCTTAAAATACCCTAATATTAAATTAGATCAATTTCAGAAAATAAGACCAGTAGTTTAGATCTAAAATTTTTTTAATGACAACTAGGAATAACTTTTAGAGTCTGTACTTACCCTGACAAAGTATCGCATGATCTTGTTCTGGAAGTCTCCAGGAGGTAGCAATATATACAGTAAAACCTCACACAGATCCCTTAGGAATCCTAGAGAAGGAAAACAAAAAACTCCTCAGCATAATTTCATATTATGTTACTTCACATTTTACTTGATATCACCAAATCCCATAGATAAATCCTTAATTCTGAGTTCAAACATACAATCATGTATCTCTTACATTCCAAGCATTACAGTAACACCTTTCACTGAAGAAAAAGATCAGCCTCAAATCCAAGACAACAAAAGCCAAATTGCAAGATTAGGAAAAAAAAACCCAACAACCTAAATCTAATTTATTTTTCTTACTTAACATATACAGCTGTTTTTCCCCTCCTTCAAGACTTTGCCTAAAAATATAGTGTTTTTTGAAGGAAGTCTACAGAATTGTGATAAGGAAGGTACATCTAACGAAAAGCAGTAAGAATCTGCAAAAGCATCCCCTTCTTCCCAGGAAAAAAAATTTTATCTTAATATTCTTCCAATGAAAGGAGGAAGACTTAAATATGTACATACTTCATTTTAGTTATAGCATTAATATGTACAAACCAGAGGAAATATACATGTACGGTAGATAACCACACTTTGAAAGTGTTATGCTAAGATTTTCATGCATTTCATATTGTGAACATAATTGTTGTATTTTTATCTAGTCTCCCACACTAAAATATTTACTCAGAGGAAAATATTGAGAGACCTTCTTCATCTTTGGGAGAAGTGCAGACTAGATCACGACAGACTTCTTTTTCCATTTCAACTTCAACCTCAAAGAATGTATCTACAAGTTCCTCAGCTTGATCTATGCAAAAGAAAACAAAAAACCCATGTTTTTGTCAAGACTAGAAACTTGAGAAAGAACTTGAATTACAAAATAAAGCTAACTGTATTTTACACACATAAGATACCAGCCTAGTCAGACTCTAAAAAAATACTTCACTTTACCTTTCAACTGATTTCCTTTCTCTGCTATCCTTTGCTGAGCTTTTCTGAAAACCCGAAGATGAGTGCCAAAGTCATCAACAAGTCGTGTAGTGAAATAAGGCTGCCAGTCTGTTTCCTTTGACCTATTAGTAAAGGACATCCATGGAAATTAATTCTTGTATTGTGAGCACAAAGAACAATAATAAATTCCTACTTCTCCTTCCTTCCTGCCAAGAATCACACTGATAATAAACATGGAAAAGCAAAGAAATAAATCAGTCTCCTAATTGCCTATCCATTGAAAACCCAAATATTGTAAAATACCACTCTTGCACAACGTTAATATTTATGTTTGATTTAGCTAAAAGTCAACATTTGCATCTAGAATAGTGTTCTGATTTGTGACACTGTCAAATATCTGTGAGAAGCCTTGATATAAACAGTTCACAACATAAAACTAAAATATTCTCCATGTTTTTTTCAGGCATACTTTTGACCACTTTGGAAGACATCTAATCAAAATAATTTTCTTCTGAATTGCAGAATATGCACCACTGAGAAAACACACATTTCACTTGAAACTAAACACAATCTAATATTATCAACACTTGATTCCACGGATTATATGAGTTACTTAGCATACTCTTCCAACAACACACATATGTTTAGATCAGAAAAAAGTCACTGTTAGATTTATATAAAACTACTTCCTTAATGGTGCAAAAAGGATAGAGGTATTTTTATGATATCTGTGCCTTACTAGGCAACCTAAAAATGTGATTGTGCATTATAGGTTTAATGAACCTTCATGCTAGTAACAGCTCTTACACCACACTAAGTATTTTATTACCCGAACTCTCTCAAGATGCCCACTTTGCTAGAGCAGGTATCCTTCTACAGCACTTCCTTTTTTTGTGTTTGTTCCCTTATCAGCTCTTTCTTTTCTCAAGGAGAGAGAAAGAGAAAAGGACTCTGAAAGAAGGGGAAGGCTACTGCAAAATCTAGACGTGTAAATAAGAAGCTGAGCTGTCCCAAAGGGCCACTGATCAAACAACACAGATCTCCCACCCGCACAAGGCAGAACCGCACATCACCTCTGGGTGGCAGCCTTACCCCAAGCTCCCAAAGCTGCCGCTCTCAGGGAATACAAAATTCCCACTGTACTCATTCTCTCCAGAAGCTGACAGGCTGTATGAAACTATAGGCGATGGTACTAACCTAAACTGCTTCAGCTATATCCAACTACAGGCATTATAAATACACTACATCATTTTTTTCTGTAGAAGAAGAACTGCTGCAGGCCTGCGAAATTGATTTGCTTTCTACAGCAGAAGACAACTGCACAGGAGCAGTGCCCATTTTTGAAGAGCTATAGTACTATAGGAAAGAAAAATAAACTTGCAAGAATTTGACCTACTTTGACACAAACTCAGTGCTGGACACTGTCCAACGAAGTAACACTGCCACAGACAAAAACACTGAATCTGGATAGTCAGGTCCATTTCATGCAACCATAAGTTTGGTTGCTGTAACAGTTTATTTAGCACAGTTTTCACCATTTCAATACTATTTCCTAGGATTTCCATTATTTTACTATATTATATTATATTATATTATATTATATATTGTAGATTATATTTATAATGAATATTATATTATAATTAATTTTTCCTAGTATTAAACCCAGCTCTCCATCTTTGGCCCTCACCATCAGAAAAACACACTAACCAATATTTTCAAGTCAACAGAGGGAGTGGATAACACTTTAAAATTGCTAAGAAGTTACTTATATTTAGGTGACCCACAACCTCTTCTGCAGAGAAAGCAAGTAACAATAAGCACAGTGGGACGAATACCTGAAATAAAAACCTAATAAACAAGTAAATGGATATAAAGGCACGTGGTACCTGGGCTGAGAAATCAGCCATTCTAAAGAAGTGAATTTCCCAGACAGGTTGCTTAATCAAGTAGCAGGAAGTCAGGGAACAGCAGTAGAAATAAGGGGTCATGAACAAACTACCCATTTGTCCTCAAACAATCCTGTTTCAAAAAAAAAGTTTGTATATGTGACATTCTATTTCATTCCCCAGACTACTATTCTTTTTAAAATACCCCTTGTTCTTACATCTGGAAGAGCCATACCACTTCTAAAAATCATTTAAGGTGATATATATGTTGAATTGAGACTTTTGGACTGAATTCAGACTTTCCTCAGGAGTGGCCCTACTCTTCCTACTCTTTACATGAAAGAGTCCTGAATACAAAGAGGTAATGGTTCACAAACTTAATATTTAAGTTGTAAAAAAGGAGAAGAAAAAAAAAAAGCAGTTCAGTGATTTTAGACATTAATCTAAATTTTGAAATGGCCATTTTCCAAAAGATCATGACTTCAAATACCATCATCACCATTCTTGCTCTAGGGGATCAGCAAAAGATTGTATTTCTTGTATTATAATCCTAATTTTTTATGTGTTCTTTATGTAAACTGCACTGAACTATTCTAGTAGATAAACCTAATCATTTATCTACTACCATACAACCGACAGTATATTGATATAAATAAAAACAAATCTTACCTGGCAGAAAACTGAACAAGTGCATACTGAAGGGCCTGCCTAATTTCCAGAAGAAAGGATTCATCATCACTTAGTGTATAATACCAGTACTGCACATAGTCTCTCAGGGAAAACTGGATTACCTGAAATTGGAAAGAAAAGAAAAGAAGAAAAAGAACTAATGAAACAGAAAAAAAAAAAAAAGCCAAAACAAATACAGCATTTTTTTTTTGTGCCTGATAACACAATAGCAATTTTCCTAAAAGGTTATCAGAGTGAACGATACTCCTCTGTCATTATGAAATTGGGAGTGAAACAATAAAATTCCCACACTGAAACTTCTTTTTCAGACTGGATTGCACACATTGTTTTTATCACCACTACATTGAGAAAATAAAATATAACGAAAACATACTCAAATATTGCCCGATATCCTGGCCCATCTCCCGTAGTTTTTTTATTTATCACTTTCATATATGGTAAAATTTTGAAATTCTATTTGTTAGCCAACTACTTCTTTATTACACAGTCCATACTTGCAAAAAACATAAAAGTACATAGTCCTGGTTAGAACTTACCTGTTGCAAAGGCTCATCAATTATGTTTGCACCTGTCAGTCTTCTATCAATCTTAATAGGTCTGGTTTCACGTTTCATTTCTTCTATGCACTTGAAAGAGATTGGGAAATGTAACTTTGCAGGGTTTAGCTCTAATTAAAAAACAGCTCTACTGCTTATGATATATACATATATATATATATATATATATATATACTTCCAGTAATGACTTAATATATTTTCAATATTATTATAATTTATAATAATAAAAATTATAAGTGGAGAGAAGAATAAGTGGAGAGAAGATATAATCAAAGAATCACAGAACTATTCGGGTTGGAAGGTCTAGTTCAACCCCCTTGCAATGAGCAGAGACATCTTAAACTACATCAGGTTGCTCAGAGCCCTATTCAACCTGACCTGGAATGTTTCCAGGGGTGGGGCATCCACCACCTCTCTGGGCAACAACAGTTTCTGTAATTTTCTCTATATATAGTACACAACGATGAGGAACTCCTGAAAACCTACTTCTTGCTTAAAATAAAGGAGCAAGTGTTTGCTAAACTACTAAATCAGAAGGAAATACAACTCAAATAGAAAAGGTGAGAAGTGGGAGACACAACACCAGCACAAGGTAGCTCTTGTGCAAGACTCCAGTTCCCCTTTTGTTTGTGAACTTGACTGTGAAACCTCAGGCAGGTAATTCTCAGTTGGACTTTTGGTTTCTTTATCCAGCTCAGTTTATTCTATATGCCAGAAGAGAAATTAATTTTTTGTAGCATTGCTATTCAATGGATGAGCCTTTGGAAAGCAGTTGATGAGGAGGGAAAGCAATTACTTTATAGAAGGATTTGCAACTCAAAGCAGTTAACTCCAAGAATGACCTCATCAGAGCTGACTTTTGGCAAGTGACATACTGAAAAAGATCTCCCTTTATCAGTGCTTCTCTCAAGTGGACTGATGCAGTTTCTTTCTAGAAAATTTCAATGAAATAGGCAATAAACTCCACTATTTTCACAGAAATAACAACCCAACAACTTACACTATTACTCAAATAATCTCTTTGATCTAGAGAGAAAGTTATGACTATATTGGAAAAAAAAAGAACTGCCAAAACCATAAATGAAGGAATTATAAACCCTATATCCAAGGTTTTTATTCTATGTGACTTGCCCGAAGGATCTACATTCAAATCAGTTAACAGTGAATGGCAGTGAAATACCTGAGGCTAGAAAAAGTATCATCCTCCTATTTAAGCAACTCTGTATCACAACATAGAAATATTTTGTTGCAAAATTCCGTATTTTTTTTAACTTTCAAGACAAGGGAACCTACAATGCTACTTCAATACAAATAAGACTGGGTCACATTCAACCAGTATATTCCACCTATAGACTAATGCATTTGCAAAATATTTTTTGTGTTGATTTTGTTAAAAACAGCAAAATTATACAGAAGTGAATAATTAAATGTTTTTACTAAGCACAGCATACTAAAAATTACCAGACAAAACTGTTAAAATAATTTTGAAGGACTGCATGCATAAAACCACATTTGGAAAACAGAGAGGAAAATGCAGCAGCAAAAAAAGCAGCAGGCACAAGAAAGAGAAAGACACAGAGAAGATGGCAAGATTGCTTGGTAAAAATCATAGGATCCAGGTTTTAATCTGGATTTCAGGAATTAATCTTGTCCAATCTTCTTCTCAAAGCAGAGCTAACTACAAGGTTAGACCATTTTTTCTTATTCTTTATCTCCAGTGAAATCTTTATGTGCCATCTAAAATTTAGAGTAGGTGCCTTTATTCCATTATAGGTACAACAGCTGACTGTAGCCTCACTTGGAAAGCATTGTTGGTTTTACTTCTGCCTTCCAGACACCAACACAGAATACAGACTTAAAGGAAGGACCCAACTCACATGGTAACTGTCCCATTTGACTGTCACTTCACTCACAATTTGTCTGATGCACTCTACCATTATTAAATCATTAGTTAGCAAAAATGGATATTGCTTGTTTTTACATCTGATATCTTCTTGCTTAATTTTAAGCAGGAAGGAAGCACCTGGGAGGAATGCAAGACACAAACTCCACAAAGTGAGATGCAGCACAAACAAATCCAGGCTCTGTAAGCATCTAACTGCACTGACTGAGTTATTTCAGACCTTTGTTTCTCTGCACTAATGGTTATTTTTAAAGTCCTCTTTTGAAACTGTTAAGTAACTGTCAAATATGAAATATGCCTCATTTAGACTGTGCTACTATTTCCTCAATTGCAGTCAGAGGGTTTTGTGAGTGGACAAGACACAGAGTATTTACACATATGCCACAAATCTGTGACGTAGAATGTGATCCACTGACTATTCAGGGATGCAACATGCAACTTCTGCTTGTAAGTTGTTATCACTGTTTTCTTACAGTACTTTGGCAATATTGTACCCAGCCTACAAAAACTCTTTGTTTCTTGCGTGAAGCTTAGAGACATCAACGATCATAACCAAATATTTCACGCTTCTGTTGAAGTTTGAATGAAATTGTAATTTCAACTGAAAGTAGTATTCAAGTTAACAGTTCATAAGGCTCTAAACCTATCTTTCATTCAACATTGTTTTATCTCAAGCCTCCCTGTGTGAATGTAAACAAACTAACAAGAAAACTGTAGAAAGGTATACAATCTTCCATCAAAGGCACCTTAAGTATTCTCCATAATGTGAGATATTCATTAGATATTTGCTAATAAGTATAATCTGCAGCAGTCAAGGACACCTATCAGCACCAAATCTGGTGTTGTGAGGTATGGTACATTCTACACATTACATCCAGCCATAACTTTGATGCTCTGTATTATAACTGATTTCTGTAAAATCTAGCATTTGAATATTTTATCTTAGCCTAAAGAAAATCTCTAAGTTCAAAAAATATCCCAAAGCTATGAATAAAACTCTGATGAAAAGTGCATCTTATGAAGAACCCATATCACCAGATTACTCCTCAGACTACCATAAAATAATTTAATGTTCAGGTGAATTCAGCTTATACTTGGTTCATTGAAGAAGTATAATCTATGCACATCAGCCACTAGAAAGAATATCCATTGTTCAAGACTACTTAGGCCAAAATTATTTCAAACACCAAAAATTTTCAAGTTAAAAAATATTATCTTCCATACAAGTCAGCAGAAATTTAATACAGAAATAACAAATAGGAATCACAAGCAAACAACATGTTTGATTTTAGTTGGGGCTCATCTCTATTTGCACTGCTACTGAACAGCTCACCTATACTTGTTAATGCTACTTTAATGCAGCAGCAAAAGAGAAAACACTATTGTAGAAGACAAACAGATTTTATTTGGTGAGCAGCTTCAAATAGCATTTCATATGTCAGCTAAAAACAAATACCTTCGTATTACAAAACTTGAATGCAGAGATTATTTGAGACAGGTCATTTGAGGAAAGTGCTGTGTCAATAGTCCAAACTCAAAGCTACTGATCTAAAGATGTCAAACTACTGAATTTGCAAAGATTACACAAAAAACTCCACAAGATTTTATTATTTTATAAAGCAATCAGAGCATACCTACATATTGAACCCAAAAAAGTAACATTAAAAAAAGTTTCAGCACATAGAGGAAATTAAAAAGACAGAAAAACTCCTCTAAATCTGCTCTCAAAACACAGGACATTAAGGAACACTCCACAACCTATATAACAGAAGCTCTAATGTCTATATAGCACCAAGAATCTTAGCCATCCAAAATGAGATTTCATTAACAAAACAGAAACATTAGCTGACCACTGACTTTTACTCTTTCACCCTTAATCTTTGTGCTTTTCATCTGGAGCGGTGACCTTACTTTACAGTTTAAGGGATACTTTCAGATTAATTTTAAAATATTCAAAGACTTAAGTGAACAGGCCACTTACCAAACAAGCAATGAACCAGTCACAGAAAAAGTTCTCTGACAAGGAAACATAGTACTGAATCACAAGGTAAATTTCTATGTGCTACTGATAATGCTGAACACTCCCCCCCTTAGATAGACAACATGAAGTGTAGTGAACTGACAGCTAAGAAGGAACAGGATGCTTCAGTTATTAAATTAAACATAATTACCAATTGTTAGGGGTTGGATTGCTCCCCTTTTCTTTCTGTGAATTCCTCCCATTGTTATGTTAAGTAGTTGTGGCTACACCTTAAAACATAGATAATGTTCTTTCGTAGGGGGGTGGGTGGAGGAGGAGGAGGGGGGGGAACCGGAAAAGGAAAGGTGGGAGAGGGATCTGGGGTGGGGACTCTCTCTCACTGGGTTCGTGCAGGGACAGGACGCCCCGTGCTTCGCTCTGGCATCTCCCCCTGACATCTCAGCACTGAGATCCACACTCCCTGCCTTGGACATCGCTCTGCTGCTCTCCCATCTCACCCTACTATCTCCGGACACTCTGCGGAGCACCACGACCGACACCGTGAGGGGGAGTCACCTTCCCATCCCCGCTCACCTCTGGGCCTCCGCCGCCATCACTCCAGCCCTCTGCAACTGCGCGGGACCCGCCCTGTCCCCACAGCACCGGTAACTGAGCACAGGGACACGGCCTGAGGCCAAAAGGGACTGGAGCGGAGCTAGACTGTTCTGTTCTGTTGCCAATTTTCTTATAGCTGTTGTTGTTTTCTGCCTTGTTAAATACCAGTAAAGAACTGTTATTCACATCCCCATATCTCCTGCCTGAAAGCGTCTGATTTGGACCTAAAATAATTAAAAGGGAGGGGGGTTGCACTCTGCATTGCAGAAAAGGGGCTCTTGCCTTTCCTTAAACCATACCTGTCTTTTCAAACCAAGACAGCAATCTTTGGGTTGAAGTGTTTATTTTGATGAGCGCAAATGGATTAGGCCAAAATATATATATATATATACTTCTGAGCTAACAAGATGCATTGGTTCATAAACCAGGAATTCCTAGAAATTCTACCTCTTGGCTATTAACAACTTTTTCTGTACTAAACAGATGCAGATTTATCCAGTTAGGAATCCTGAACTTAAGTCCATTAACAAAAATGATATGTCGGTTAGGTATTCAGGAAAGAAAAGAGCTGAAAAGTGGATTCCACTGCTGCTCTGTATTCTTCTATGCCTTTCCAGAATTTTTGCTTTGTCTTGAAGAGAGCCAAAGATAACCACTACATCCTTGAAGTACTGCAAAGCTAGACTTTGTAACAGTTTGACTTTCTTAGTTAGGCAGGTAACTTTTTGACCACAATCAAAAGTGGAGAGACTACAGATCCAGTGATGGAAGACACCTAAATAGTTGTGACAATCTTGAACATAAAAGCAAGGAAGATCTATCCCCCAAAACAAACCAAGACACAAAGTAGTCTAGAAAGGAATGGTTTAGTAATTTTCTCACAGATATTAGCCAGTCATATGATGCTCATTTCTCACAATGAAGAAACAATACTTCAATCAAACTTTCCATAACCTATTAAAAAAACTTGTATTTCATAAAGGAAAAGTATGCATTTCACTTACACATTGCAGCTGACTCAAAAGATAAAAGCAGGCTCTTTTACACTGAGAAATGGGTACAATTCTTACATTAAAACTGATTATTTCTAACCAAGTTATAAAATTTGATCCAGAAGTTAAGACCGGAAAACTTTCCTTACCTTAGGGATCCCAACCGATGTACAAGGGAGAAACGAATGTTCACACTGCTCAAGGTATTTTTCTGAATTGCTTTTTCCAAATAAAAGAGTAACCACAAAACCCCTAAAATGGAAAAAGAAATTCCAGGTACAACAACAGCCACATTTTCACACCTCTAGAAAATATTTAACAGCAAGTTATAAAATGACAATACATGACAGTCCTCACTGTTTACTCTCGTGCTTTTTCACATTGTAATGTGCTGCTCAAAGTTACTGACACAACCCTAAGCATGAAGTTTCCCAGTCTTGTATTGTCTGTCTTGATAAATTCCTACCACACAGAAGATCTATATAGCACTGTCTATGTTACAGTGTGCCTGCTGTGATGGCACACTGCCTGTGCTCACACATATTAGCACTTGGGAAGAGGGGTACATACAGAAGTTGCTCTGGTTGCATTTATATGGAGAGTCTCCAACACTATGAAGAAATAAACTCTGTAGGCTGCTCTACTGTAGTCTAAACCACAAAATCACAGTCCAAGAATAAACTGATGTAGCAAGCATAACTAACTGCTGCATATGTTTAGACATTGTGCTTACCCTTGCTAGAACAGCAAGAATTTATTTACAGCTTATGACACTAGGGCACAAAAACACATGACAATCTAGCAGGTTTTACTGAGAAATAGATGAAAACCTAGTGTCTGCTTCAACCCTAGCATAAGGAGAGCATGTGGCCTTTGAAATATTGAGCAAAGACAAAAAGGAAATAGATTAGCCTTGGGATGGCTAAACACATACAGCTTTTTATACAAGTTTCAAAGCATTCAATTTAAAGGCCAGCTGACCAGCATTTGTGACCACAGGAATTCACAAAGCCATTCCAGGCTTGAAATGTGCTGAAGTAATATTTTTTTAATATAGATAGCTGTTGACACATTATACTCTCATTTATAAGACTAGAGAAAATATCCTATCCAAGCTAAAACATGTCATTTAAAGGTTTTAATTCCAAAAATTAAAAAAATTCTTCAAAAGAACCCCAGAGGCCCAGTAATTCAGAAGCTGTGAGGTTAATTCCAAGAAAGAGGGGGGGGAAAAAAAAAGGCTACACAAATTATTATCAGTAACTTGACAATGTGTAAGAGGAGTTCATCAGATACTCTTAACTCCATTACAGCCATCTTTACCTGCCATATGACAGCAAGAAATAAAAGCAGGTTTAATTGCCCTCCTGCTCCTTGTAACTTTAAAATCACCAATGAGAGTTCACAGACAAGAACTTCCTTAGAAAAATCTCAATATTAGTTTCACTAATGTTTTGGTTCTTCTTAATTATTTAAGTTTGTATTTTCTTTTGCTTATCTATGACTTTTCTATTAGAAAACTCAGTTGTCTTTTAAAGAAAACAGTATACTCAAGTTTGGCCTAAAATCAACTTTAACTTCAAACATCAGCCAGTTGCTTCTCTTCTTTTACTCAAAAGGATTGAAGCCTTGGAAATAACTACCTATAGACTATACCTCTGATTTCTCTCAAATATTTTGATACTTTTAAAGTTAATGACTCATTCAAAAAATACTAATATTACCCATATGGTTCTAAAAAATGCTAATCTTCTTAGATGCCTTGAAGTATTTTCAGTTTTATGCTAGAAATGCTAGGAGCTGCTCCTTCTCTGGCAGAACCAAACACTTTTTATTCCCTAATGTAAAATCTTGTGAGCATTAGAAAAGGATACATGGTCTGACCATTCAGGGAATCTGTTAGCTAGCCTGAATCTTTTAGTGTAAATGCTTATTTAATTCATCAAGAGGATTTTCAATACATGAATGAGAAATCATATTAATCTTCTCTAAATAAATAGAGTAGAAAAAGGAAAAGACTGTATTTTGCTTCATTTTTCAAAAATTCTTCCAAAGATTACTGGATGGCCAGCTTTTTCAAGGGCAGATTAACAACAGAACAAAGGTAAAAGATAGAAAAATGAAGACCACAGATTTATTACTTTCACCTCAAGTCTGAAATGTAACAGTCTCAGCTGAATGCTTTGTGAAAGTCAAAAAGCAGCTACAGAACCATTCCTGATTTGGTCAGCAGTTACAATCCTTAATGGAGCCCGACGGTCACATACATATGGATGTGACTGAGCATCAATAATTATGGGATTTGATAAGAGAAGGAATTCTTTTAAATAGCAAAGCAATTGATGATCCAAGAAATTTCAATTTTTCTATTTGGCAAAACCACAATTCACATCATTTTTATTTCACTTCCTTAGGGCTGAAAGAGGGAAGGAAAGAGAAGATAAGAAACACTCTTAGCAGGATGGTAACAGATAGGGTCAGTGCTCAGGTAAAGGGGTCTACACCAGTACTTGTAGGAGAGGAAAAAAGAAGAATACCACCCTGTAATATTTGACACAGGTTAAGTAAACAGTATCTATCTTTAGCCTCCTGCTTTTGAGCTCCATTCCCTAAGTGAATGAGTTACCAGATCCTGAATGGAAAATGGCTAACATTTTATAAACCAGTCTTGAAACAAAACAAAACGAAATAAAGAGAAATTGTGATTTTGAACTTTTATTCATGTATACAAATGGTTTCAAGTATTCTTCTACGTACACCAAAAACAATAGTACATTTATTACAACCATCTGTGCAATCACAGAGTTGAGTGCAAATCAAAAAGAAATAATTAGCACATAATTGGAGTTAAACAGTATAAACAGATTGATTACATTGACACAGATATGGCACCATCATTATCTTCCTGCACAGCTCACTGATGTATTATTTAAATGCTTAGGTCAATACTAAGGGTGCAACCAGTTGTGATTCAGGATTTTCTCTTGCTAAAACTGCAAAATGGGACAGAAGTTGTACTTCCAGGTAGTGGAAGTCAGAAAACTTTGATGCAGGCCACTTCTTTTTTGAACGAAATATAAAGACCTAGAAAACTGTGTCACAAATTGGATAAGAATACCAAGTTTCAACAAAAAATTCAACCACAAAAATCCATGTGCAAAATTGCTATTTTGGTCCAAAGAAGGGCACAGTAAATATTATGGACCTATAATCATGAGCCAGAACTAAATTTTTGTTTTCGAAATTTAAATATACGATGTTATGACATATAATTGCTAATCACAAGTGCAAAAGTTACTTCATAACAATTTCTGTTTGTTTCTAACAGAAGCATGACCAAGCATTTTGTGAAACTTCAAGAGAATTAATTAAAAAAAGAAAAAAAGCAGGCAAGAATAATTTAGATATAAACCCATTTGGCCTAGTTAGCATTCACAGTTCTGTGTGCTGAATGTTAAAGTCTTTAAGTGTGTCACCCTGAAAAAGATTAACAGGGTAAAAAAGGCCAGATCACAGTCATAGCCAAGATGTATATGTTAAAGTAATGAAGTGGTGACATTCTACTGCAAGGGCTGAGACTTCACATCTATATATGTAAGTAAACACTCTGCTCTAACAGATACACTATCACTAGATGAATTTATGCTCAACAAGATCAATGTTTACTGTCTAGCTATAAAAATGAATCAAAGCAGCACAATAACCACAGCAAAGAGATATGAAAACTGACTTGAGAGTGAATGAACTCAGGCACTACAAGCAGTTTAATGGTGCCAAATTGTAGCTGACTTCAGACATGCTCTGAGACCCTGCTTTGACTAGCCAAAAAACTGAAACTGTGCAAGAATGAAGGATAAGGTCTTAAGAAATTATTATATCCCATATTATTTTCCATACTGCAAGTAGTAAGGAAGTGCTAAGACAGAACAGCAAGCAGATGCACTCTTGCCCTTTGGATCAACTCTGACTTTTGCCCTGGACAAACAGATAGCAAAATATGCCAACTGTACCTGTATCAAGACTTAACAAGACAAAAGCATTTACTTCAGGTTAGTTTTACATTAATTAAATCCATTTTCTAACAGACTGATTATTCTGATTTCTCAGAGATGAAATACCAAGCCTAGTACAGTTGAAACCCAAGCGTAGCATCTCTAATTCTAGCTACTAAACTCTATTACATTTTTGATGAGATATACAGAAATATACATACTTTCTGTATGGTATCAAATAAGAGCATAAAAAAACCAATCCCACTAAGACATTCTAACTTGCCATTGAATATGTTTTAATGGTTACAAGGCAAACATCATAATATACAATGTAATAATGGTGCTAAACTTCACTTGTTTGCTCCCTTCCTGCCTATACAGATATAACAGATGAAAACATATGTTATGCTTTCATACAGCTGCTGATCTATTTGTTCAAAGTGTAGCATTATTTCCACACACCCAGGACAGCATCCACTCCCATGAATCAAGCGCCTTAGATAGGAAAATGAGATTGTGATAGAAACGGAAATGCAAGCACTTAGAAGTAACTGGGAAAAGAACTGACACTAATAAAAAGTATGAACTGAAATTACCAGTGTTTTTATGTGAGCATTTGTCCTCTAACATCCACTAAAAACAGCTAGATTGAGATTTTAATTACAAAAATTTTGCTCATAAAGAGGTGCTCAAATGTAGAAATATTAATTACATACAGCTACTTCAGATTTTCAGAGCAAGCTCTTTGTTAATACACCCATTAAAATTTTACTTTCACAGCAAGTTAAACAAAACAGTAATATACTTACCCACCCACAAAGCAGAGGATATAAAATGCAAAGTAAAATATGGCGAAGGGTCCAAAAGTTGCTAGAAAAAGCACAAGACTTCCCCATCCCCATATGGAAAGACTGGTCTGTAAACAAGAACATATAGAAAAGGAATAATTAATATTATATTCATACAACTTTAAGTCTCTAGAGCAATACTTGTAGTTTCTATAATGTTTGATACATTTTAACCAGATATAAGTTCTGCTTGATGAAATAAAAATTACCTTTGTTTTTAAGAATATATTGCTATCAAATATGTCCCCCATTATATTGTGGGCCAGTAATCCAGTTTAGCCAACATTAGAGCATTTTTCTTTCAAATACTGTTCCTCATCTCTCACTTCAGATAAAGCTATCATCCTCTAAGGTGCTACTTTTTTCTTTTCTATTCTCCTTTTGTGCACTTTTGTTTCTTGAGATCCCTTCCTCCTCACCTCTTCTCCCATCCCTACCCTGTGAAAAGTTCTCCACCATCTCCCAGGAAAAAGCAGGCTTTGTGATAGAATAGGAAGAAACAATATAGGCTTGTTTTACACATTTAAACATGTTATTTTCCATGACCAAGCAATGCTGTTTCTTCCCTAGATCAAAGGAGGTGCAAGACTAAAAAGGTGTCCCTTTCTCCAGTCAAGTCACAGGTGGGTCAATAGGTGCACCAAATTGGCACAAGTTTACTTTTACCCCTCCACATAAATAAAAGGGAGGGAAACTTCAGAAACAGATACTTGGGCAGTGGCAGGAATGCAAGAGCTGTTTGAAAAGCCCATGATGAAGTTAAAGTCAGTCACAAGAGCACATGTTGGGCTAGTGGGATTTTGAGGGTTGATGTCTGACATAAATGCAGCTGGCTAAACTCCACCTGCACTGGCAGCCACCAGGAGTATGAAAAAACCAGTGAGATTCCCGTTACAGATTATAGTGTAAGTGCATTTTTATATATACCCATGTACACACATACATACTTAAGCTATCTATATATCTATCTAGACATATCTGTGCCTGTACATACCTGTACATAAGTGCATGGTAATCTAAAAAAGTAAGGCAGGGAAAACTTGATTGATCTGAGCTACAATAGTTTTTAGACCATCACAATGCTTCAATGCAGCCAGCAAAGCTTATATAAATTTAATTCAATCTAGTCTCTAGTTCAATATGGAAAGCATGTTTCAGCCAAGTCCTGAGAGTGTGAAACACAATGACGACAAGTATTTATAGGCCACCCAAACTGTTCCAGCTCTAAAGTTCTCTCTTTTTTTTTTTTTTTTGGGTTACTGTTATTGTCTAATTTACACCTTTCCTAACAGTGATCAAATGACATTCTGATGGGAACTCATACAACTGTCAACAAGTAACACTAAGAAAGTATTTAAATAAACTCGTCTTGCAGCCTGACATTTAGAAAACAAACAGAGATTGAACACCAGATTTGCACAGAGCCCTTTTTTAGCTTTTAATACGAAGGAGCGACAGCTCATTTCTCTCAAAGAACTCTTTAGATTTCATCTTTTCATCTTGGGCATAGGATTAGAAATAATCAACTTTTTCAAAAAAAATTTTAAAAATCCTACAGACAATGAAAAATAATGTAAATTAAGACTCCTTTATAAAGCAGCTTTGATTATTTTTTGAGAGCAAGATCAAAAAGCAAAAACACAGCTCTGAAGAGAGACTGTTTTACAGATCTAAACTGTAATAACCAGAATTATTGAATTCTTCCTAGTTAGAAGTTTAATGGAACACTAAGATGAAATTCTCTTTTCTTCGTAGTTGAACTTTCTTAGCAGAAGATACAAGTTGTACTGGCTTTGTTAGTGTTTGAGGCTGGCAAAAATTAAACATACAAGTATGTAGACGAGTGTAATTAAAGTGTAGCAATTTAAAAAAAAATGCATTGCAAGTTATTAAATTTTCTTTAAGCTGAGGAATTGTTTCAATAGATAATATAAACCACAAAACCCACACAACTAAAATGCTGAATTTGCACTAATAAAATCACAACCGAGTGATTTTGTTGTTTTGTTGATTCATAATAAGTAAATGCAGTAGATAATTGTGGCACTTCAGTACATGAAGAAAGCCCACAAGAAAGACAGAAACTATTCACAAGGGCATGCAGTGACAGAACAAGGGAGAATAGCTTCAAACAGACTAAGTTTAGATTAGATATAAGGTGAGAGGGTGCTGAGGCACTGGAACAGGCTGCCCAGAGAAGCTGTGGATGCCCCAACCCTGGCAATGTTCAAGGCCAGGCTGGTTGGGGCTTTGAGCAACCTGGTCTAGCAAAAAGTCTCCCTGCCCACGGCGCGGGGGGGTGGAACTAGATGATCTTTAAGGTCCCTTCCAACCCAAACCATTCCAGGATTCTATCATAAACTCTTCAGAACACGGAAAGGAGAGACCCATCAGTCAAAAAAAAGAAACAAAAAAACTCCTGGCAAATGCAACAACTAACTAAAACATGAGATCCCATTGCACATCTACATTTCAATACAAAAAGAAGATTCAGCAAATTCATACCGTCAGAAATACATTTTAAAACTTCTGCAGAGCACTACAAGCATGATAAGGACGACATGCACACAGAAGATAGCATTTAATGATGGTCTTTTTATGTCAAAAACTCATTATGCTTAATCACATCATTCAAAAAACTTTAAGTTCTAAATATGGGATAAGCACTCTAAATGACTTAATTAAACTAGATGGATGTATAGTCAGAGTTGGATGAATGCATAATTAACAAAGAAAGCTCTATAACTCTAATAAAGAAAACAGTGACCTTTTGTCCTATGCTCCAGTTTTGCAATTTAGCATATGGGTAAAGAGATTCAAATCTCATTTGGTATTTTAATAGGATTTCTTAAAAATCGTACAACTTGGTACACTGTAGGAAGCACAACAGATATTGGGCCAATTCTTGATTATTCTAAATGAGTGGTTTATAGTCTTATGGATTTTGAGACATTCAAAGAGATTAAATCATCAGGATGGTAATCCTTTTGCTGACTGTAAACAAAACTTTCCCTAACTACACACTTCCTGAAGGGACTTCAGCAGTAAACCTCCTAGGGAAAAAAAAGAAAACTTAAAGTTCATTATCCATAAAAACCAAATATTTTTTAATAGCATGTCCAAACATACACAAATATGACTATACAGCTGGTCAGTATGAAAATACTTCAGGTATTTAAATTCAAACCTCACTTACAGCTTATTTCCAAATCTTATTTATAATGTTAATTTTTAGAATATTTACATATTTAGTGAAGCTCTGTTTATCTTACTAAAGTTAGCTGCAGGGTAAATGCTTATCACTCAACACAAAGAACAAACCAGTCTTCTGAAGAAATGGTGTAATTGCTGGTGTTTAAGTCACAGCTATCCAGACCCTTTAAAAGAGGCTGACCTGCCCTATATTGGCAGGGCAAACTTCCAAGCCGACCTGGCATAGTGCTGTTCACTGACTTTCAAGGAATTAGGGACAGTTACCTAAAGCCTGAAGAGGTACACAGGCCTTAGTGGTGTGGTGGGCATGGTCAGGTACATACTGTGTGCATACACATGGACAAAGGATGTTTATTCCATGTCAGCAGCTGTTCCACTTCATTATTTTATAGCCACTTTTGCTTACCACCACTACAGATACTCTATGTTTGTCTCACCATTATTACTTCTTAGTTTTCAAGTCGAAAATTTTGCAAAAACTTCTACAGTATACTACTAAGGTCATACATATATATGTAATGAGTTAATGCAGCATTGTGGTCACTCATGGCAATTTTCTTTCCACAGCTGGAGTTGCTTCAGCAAAATAAACTGCAGTTGAAGTACAGGGGTGTCTGTAAGGTCCAACAGTACACTGCAGAGGCTCATGAGGTGTGAGAAGACACAAAAAGGTGAATATTCATATGTGCTCGATTCGGCTTTTACAGATAACAAAACTGTAACCTCAAGGACACCTTTTTTTTTTTTTTTTTACAAGGTTTTGTCCATTTTTCACACTGAATGGTTTTTCCACAGTATATACAGCTAAGCATTAAAAGTCATACATAAAGAATTTGCTTTTTTATGCATATTTGCTTTTTCTTTCTTTGGTTTCTGCTTTCTAATCAAGGCAGCTTTTTGATGGTCTAAGCTGCATGCCATTATAGCCAGTAGTGCTGAGCTAAGACTATATGACTTAATATGACCATTCACATTCTGGAAATCTACAATCCACAGCAATTATTTCTTCCAGAAACAAACACGATTATGTCTTACTAAAAAGTAACTTCAATAGATTTCTTATTTGCTAAATCCATCTGACAATCTTTCAGACCTTTGCCCCTCACACCCATCTTTAAGCAAGATCTTCAGTCTTGACATATCTTTCTCTAAAAATGATTTACCTTGGTAATGCAGGTTTGTTGTTTGGATTTAAACTAGTGCTGTCAATTTTAGTTTGCAACTGGCAGTAAGGTAATGTGTGTCTGGTTTAGGGCAAAACAAGTGTTATTCCACAAGTCCAGATGACAGGTTTTTACAGCCCCCTCTGCCACTGAACAGAGGGCAAGTGTTTCCACTCATTCGGCTCTGGCTGCTGTTCCAGGCACTTGTCTCTCTTCACAATTCCCGCATACTTTGAGTGGGAATTGTGGTTTCAAGTTTAGAGACACAGTTTGAGAGGAACTAAAGAACACTCCTATAGGAAGGCAGGGCTTTGGAATCATCTGCTTAAATCATCTTATTAAAGCTGCAGGATAAGACGATTTAAGTCTTACAGTAGCATCCAAAAGACTTATATCACCTTGGAAGGTCATAATTTGTGATTATTTTCACATTTAATGGTCACAACAGAGTAATCTGAGCTTTGAAAGAACAGCAACATTTAAAAACAAAAACATACTTTCTTTGCTCACAGTCTTTTTACTCTTGTTTATCAAATTACATATTTCCATTAATATTTAAAAGTTACAGCAGCTGACCTGTTTCTCACAGATACTGATAAACTATTTTTTGCCATTTGGGTAGTTGGTAGTTTAAATTATTATGGTTTTTTTTTTAATGCCTCCTCTGGGCT
The DNA here is from genome assembly GCA_037013685.1 of Acridotheres tristis. Taxonomy (NCBI): domain Eukaryota; kingdom Metazoa; phylum Chordata; class Aves; order Passeriformes; family Sturnidae; genus Acridotheres; species Acridotheres tristis. The sequence continues at coordinate 28,891,358 of CM072886.1, forward strand.
CACATTAAAAAAATTGTCAGGGATTGCATTTACAGTAGATGTCAAGTTTAATTTTGTTAATTCCACACATCTGCCTTTTAATTTGACTTCCATTTTGAGTGCAAATGGAACATGTTCACATATAAACCTTTCTATAATTAAGGTGAGTGTCACTTTTGTCAAGTGATTAAAAAGATTATTTTAGGTTTCAAATTACTGTCTCTTCACTAGCATGACAAGTAAAATTGGAAAGCTGTACCAACCAGAGTGCCAATTTCAGTGCAACGAAATTGTTATGTTACACTACTCAGAGAAATATTTAACAATTGTGAAAGAAACCATTAACAACTTTCTAGTTACGTTCTCCTATCTGCCAAAGTTAAAGCAATCATCTGAAATACATGTCAATGGGGTTTTTACTTCCACATATCATGATTTCCTAACAACACTAAAGTTCTCTTTTTAATCTCTTTCTTCTTACCCTTTTGCCCTTTTCCTTCCTTAGCCCAAAAAGGCAAAGGAAAAAAACACCCTAAACTCCACTCCTACTTCCTACTATGGAAAAATAATTGTGGTGAATCTACACAATAATTTACTGCAGTACTCCCAAGGAAACTCCTGGGATTTAAGAAAAAATTTTAAAGGATTTTACAGTCTATTTTGCTTTTACTGTTCTAAGTTTAGATTTTTTTTTTCCAAAGAAAGCTTAAAATACTAGAACATATTAATACACACTAAAAATCTTTTAAATAAATGAAGAGGGTAATGTAATCAATGTTAAGAGTTAAGAACTTTGGCCCATGAAGTTTCTTTTAGGTCAGTGTAGTATTCCTGCTGATCCCTCCTGGTTACAGAGGCTGGAAACTCTCTGTTGCAAGCAAGAGCCCATCTGTCTCCTCTCTACCTCACCTCCGCTTCTTCCGCTAATGCACTCTGTATGTCAAATGGCTTAATTACTTAACAGCTGCATTAATTCCAACACAATCACGTCTAACTGTTCCGAGTTTGGGTTTTCCTGCTGCTCCTCACACTGCGTTAAGCAGCAAAGCCTTTGGATTATTTGCCCCTACAGCTATGCAAAGCAGTCTAACGGACCAGGCTCTAATGGATAGGTGACAATTTTTCATCTGTATTCACAATTACTGCGGTTTTGACTATTCCTGAAACTCATTTTAAGAAGTGCAAACATTTAAATGAAAATACATGCTAACATTTTTTAAAAATATGTAACATTATAGTATGTAACTAGAAAGATTAAAAGTTATTGTGCACATTACTTTGATTTTAGCATCTATCCAGAGAACAACAAATTCCCATACTAAAACTTTACTGTTTACAGTAATCAGGATATTACTATACAACTTGCAATATAATTAAAAACGTTATGTTCCATATTTTGACAAAACTGAGTTTTTTGCAAGAAAAAGAGATTTTCCGATTAACACTTAGGTTCTATAAGAAATGGCAAATATTTTCAGCGTCAAACTTTCTTCTCAAGTGAACAGATTATTTTTTCTTCCTCTCTCACACCTGGCTTTGCCACCATTGTTGATCATTTCATGAAATTAGGAAGCGAAATGTTTAATTTTAAACTGACCTTCATTTTACTAACCTTTATTTCCTGTGCTTACAGCTACTTTATTATATAGCAGAAGTATCAGCAAGGGACAGAAAAGTTTTATTCCACGTAACCTTTATTTGACTGGCCCAAGTACTTAACTTACTGTGAAAAACAAAGAGGAAATCTTCTCAGATGCACGCCTTCTAATAACATGCTTGCATTAAAAACCACTCTGAATCATGTTCTAGTTAAAGGATATGGAATTTTGGTCAAATTAAAAGAAACACCTGAGCATCTTGGATAGCAATGGGAAATAAGAGATGCAAGTCCTACTTTCTTGAGTATAAAAGTGACATACTCAAACTCATCTTTATACAACTTCCAATGAAGTGATCCTTTCCTTTGTAACAATCCATATTGACTTGTATCCAAGCTAATTTATTTATTTGGACAGAAACCAAGACAAAAAGATATAAGCATTTGGATCGCCTTAGGTGATTGAAGCAGGGCCAGGCTTGACAGGATCTAAAGTGAGAGAATAAAGTAATCCCTCTATCTTGAATTCAAGCCAATGAGATAATCTAGACTGTTCTACATTCAGCCTCTGGATAAACAGATTACACCTATTTCAAGTTTGTCTGGTGCAAAATAGTGGCAAAGGGAAGAGAGGGGGAATCCTCCAGAATCTTTAGCAGGTGAAAAAAAATTTGTCTGTTCTACTATATGGCTCCAAATAACAAGATCACATACACTAAGTCAATAAATTGTTATTGTATATTTCATTTGTAACTACTGCTCAAGCAGCATCTTAAGCTTTTTACTTTCCTGCAGCAAGGGGTTATCTAAAACTTATTTTCACCATTTTTTCTTTTTTCACTGCTAAAGAAGCCTGATTTCACTGAATAAACTTCAAGAATCAGGAGCTTTGCTTCAAGAATGATTTCTATCACTCCAGCTCATAATATAAATCTGTAAGGAAATTTATCTGTATGCATTGAATGAGTCTCTCTCACCACAAGAATCAGATTTAGTGGTCATCTCTTTATGTTTCTAACAAAAACATGCAGGCAGAGCTCATGGATACTACAGAAACTGTTGCATGGGACACATTTTTAAAAAGGTTTCTTCATCCCTTAAGAGCTATGTTTTTAGAAGGCTGAGAATAAATCTCTTTAGTTCTAAGCTGTTCTTCTATGGTAGTGGTAATTTCAACTCAGCATCCCTTCTGCCAAGCAATAAGCATTTGCCTACTCCATTACACTTGCCCAACTTATACCATTACTAAAAAAATTTATATAGAGATTTTTTATATAAACACTATTTTGTACTTGTGTTCAAAGGCAATGCATTACTGTCTATGATTTTTACAGGGAGGAAAAAGTGGAAAGATGGATTAGAAGAGGTCTGATGAACAATGATTACCTTTCTTAAAATAAATGCATTCTTTTTTTTCTGTGGAGACACCATACAATTTCATAGCAGGGTCTGTGTGCAAAACAGTTTGTGCAATCTTGAATTGACAGAATCGGCTTAAAAAATAATAAATACCAAAAAAATGCACAATGATACAGTATCTGCTTTGGAAAATCTCGCTACCTTCAAACAACAACCCCAGGACAACAAAAAGTGAAATCAAGTGAAGGCACAGTTTTTGCAAAGACATAAGTGTCAAAGATACAAAGGTATAAAATACGATAAATTATATAAAATTTGGTACATTTTGGAACTGCATAGAGCAGCAGCAGTCATTGAGCTTTATTGTTTTGCTTTTTTCTTAACAACTCATCACATGTAAACAGCAGACAACACCTTCAAATTTTATACTGACAAAAATACTAAGATTTTTGTTTCTATCACTTGATGACTTGCTTGAAAACAGCAATAAGCAAATAATTATTTTCAAGCAAATTCCTTAAAATCAATAGTTTCTTCTAAACAGACTGATAAACTATACATTTCAATATATATCTGCAGGATGTGTGATTTTTTTTTTACTGAGAGTTAAACATATTATATGTGTATATTTCACATACACATAAATATTATATATACACACACAAAATCCAGTACTTAAGTTTATTGCAAAGATTTAGTCATTAACTTCTGATCAACGTTTTAGTACTGTGGCTTCCTCTATAAAACTAGTCATCCAAGAGTTTTGTTTAGTTCTTTAATCCACTGGTAATATTATGTTGCTATTTGCTACTTGCAGCAAAATTTTCAGCATTATTCCACTAAAGTTAAGATGCAACTGCTTTGGATGCAGTATTCTTTGAATAGACAAACCACAATCTAATATATCCCAAATAAGCAACATTCCTCATCTAGATGAAAAAGTTACTTTAAAAATAGTAAGCTATAAACATAACTTTGGAATATTTTTATCAAGGACTCTACTAAATATGAAGACTAACTCTATTTGCCATATTAGGTCATGTTACAAATCTGAAAGAATACAAGTGGAAGAAGCCAATTCACATTATCTATCATAATTGCCAGGAGTCCTCCAATAACAGACATACTCAACAAGACTAAAAATTTATTTCCATGTTGTCCGTAGTGATAAAGGCTGTTGTCTCTAAATACAGTCAGTCATGTCACCTATTCTTGTAGGATTTTTTTGGCAAATGAAATAATGTGGTTAAAACATCTCTATCCTTTTTATTACCCCTAAAAATAGGGGTTTTTTTTATTTGGGTTTTTTTTTTTTTTAATTTAGTAAAAAGGAGGAGAAAAGCTGTAAGCAATATATGTTCATAATGGAATACCACGTTGAGTTTCTCACCCGTAGTGTAAAATGTCACCTTAATTAAAGGCAGCACTGTAATTGCTATCATGGAATCCAAAAAAACAAAGCTAAACAGAAAGCCACCACAAATGATTTCTCAGATTGTATTGGCAGCAGAAGACCATCAGCAAGAAAGAAGGTCCAGGCCAGGGAGGAAGTGAAAATATATGCCAGTCAGCATCATCTCAAGTGCCCAAGAAGGCTGTGAGCAATCAAGAGAGATTAACCAAGTGGAAACCATGTTTGCAAATCATGCAACCCGATTGTTTTCTATGATGAGGCGAGTGACTCTGAGGACAAGGGTGGGGCCTTAGATGACTTGCACTTTGCCTTTAGCACAATATCCCACAGCTTCTTTATCACTAGACTGGTGAGGTACAGGCTGGATGAGGAGATTAGAAGGTAAGTGAAAAATGCTGGATGCAAAGATATGATCAGTGGTACAGAGTTCAGTGTGCAGCCAGTGACTAGGTGGGAGCCTTCACGGATCAGTATGGGGCTGATGATGCCTGAGCCATGTGGGTGGTGTGACACAGTGAGTTCTCAGTAAAAGGGTACACAGAATCATAAAGTAGGGTGAGCACCCATTACACCACAGGGTTCTGATGTGTGTCAACAGGCTGGAGAAAGGGGTTGACAGGAACCTCGTCAAATTCAACAAAAACAAGCACAGGTTTGTATCTGGGGTGGACTAACCCTGGGCCACAATACAGTCTGGGGCCCGCTCTCTGCGAAGCAGCTCTGCAGAAAGCGACCCCGAGGTCTGTCAGGTGACCACAAGTCAGCAGCATGCCATTGTAGCAAAGGTGGCAACAGTATTCTACTCTCTATCAGCAGAAGTGCCACCAGCAGACACAGCAAAGTGAACCTTCTTCTCCACTTGGACATCCCTGGATTCCTATGCCCAGTTTTGGTCTTCCTGTTAACAATACAAATCCATATGTCAACCAAAATATCCAATTCCACCATAAAGGATTTTGTGCTAAAATAAAATATATCCATGTTATGAAGCCACACATTGGCCACACTTGCCACCAAGAAAAGGGTAGATTTAGAAAGCTTTCTGATGCTCACAATTGACATTCTGGCCTCTGTTTATGTGACTGAGAAGTAACACAATTTTTAAAGTATTATCTTCCTCCTCTCCCTGGTAGTCACCTTTATCTTAAAAAAAAAAAAAAAAAAATGGTAGCAGTCTCTACATTCGTACCACCAAAGTAATAAAGGGCATCTACTGCCTAAACACTGGATTCTGAAGAAACAGCTACCAACATTGTATTCACTGATTTTACTATTTTCGCAGATTCGTTTTGGTCTTTTAATTCCAAGTCCTTAATCAGTGCCAGCACCATGAACTAGTTTCAGTTTGGACTCCTGCTTGCAATGACCACCCTTTTATTATATCTGATCTCTTGTCAAAAATCTACTGATAGTTCCACAATAGTTCTTAAAATTATGTAGTGCTTTTTAATCAGCATCATAATTTACAAACTGGAAAATGAAATGGATATTAAAAATAGAACTTCAAAGATCAGAGTATACTCCAAAATAATTTGTTGTCAGTACACAAATAACAAGCAAGATCCCAAGCTGCAAATACAGTCCATTTTTATAAAACTTAAAACCACTGACAGAATATTAGCACCTTCCTCTGGAGATCATGATGTTGCTCCAATGTTTTCTTAAAAGTTCAAATTTTATACAGTTCTCTGAGTGCCACGGGTTTTCTTCAGTTACAAAATACAGAAACCCTGATACAACTACTATTTCACTACAAATTCCCAGTGGTCTCTGAGTACATCTGAACTCCTACAGGGCCAGATTTCGCATGAAGCATGCTTACTGGATGAAGACAAAATAACCATGGAAACAGCTGTTATACAAAGAGACACAAATCTTTACAATGCTAGAGTAAGCCTAAAAACTTCCTGTTCCTCTCAGCTGTTTTTCTGGACAGAATATCATCCAGTTGCACAAAGTAAAGCAAGAGAAGTTCAGTGTCAGCAAGTTTTCCAATAGTCCACAATATACAAAAAATCTGCAACCTTTTTAATAGGCAGCTGATGCCTAACTGTTCACAGAATGGAGACTGCCAACACAGAAAATCAGCACTCTGATTTTGCTTGGAATCAGCAAAAAATACCCTTACTTAAGAGGGGGAGAAATTGTTTAAATATTATTGTCTTTTTCCAATGGGACAAATGTAATGGGAATGTAGCAGAAGTAAAATCTTTTCCCTTCATGTATTTAATATGCCCCTTTTCCAATACCTCCTACAGTCCTTATTGCTTGTGGGCTCTACCTTCTTGCTTTCCAGAGATATTTGGCTCCCCATCCCTTTCAGGAAGGCTTGCTCACTCTGTGCATCTCTTCCACAGCCCTCTCTGCACTTCTGCATTTTCCTTAACACTGTTACTGAGAAAACTGTTGTCTGCTGCCTGCACAACTCTGCACAAACTATTTGAGTTTCATGGAGTGGTTTGCTACAGAACACTGCTGGCAGCACTTACTTAACACAGGTAAGTGTAAGTAGAGTGGAGCCTCCTACAACTTCTTCCAAGACTCTGCTCCACGACCTCTGCCCATCTGGCTTCTCTATGGAAGCAAAGAGCCTGTTGAGTATCCTAGGTGAATCTTTTAGCCTCAAGTAGTCATCTTCTTCCTTGTACAAAATCTGGGCCCAGAATCAGCATGTCAGCTACTTCCTGGATATCTCCCAGGTTCATATATTGCCTCTCCCACAAAGACACAGAAAAGGGAAAATAAGTGTGAATACCTACAAATTACATTTACATAAAGGAACAGTTCTTTGAACTTGCTGGAATACTTCATTCTCATACACAAGGGCATGGAATATTTCTAACCAATTTCAATGGATTTACAGAGGAAGGAAACCACAGAAATGGTGCATCAACTCTTGCCACTTCAAGATTATAGACTGAAACTAATTGAGTCATTTGAATATCGAGTTCCCAGGGCAAGTTTAGAGAAGATATCTAAAAACTTCAATCATTGCCACATAGCCAAGAACAAAAAAAGAAACCTAACTGGAACTACTAAACCTATTTTCGTAATTTTTTTCTGGAGGCAGAGATGCATTCAGAAGTCACAGAAGGAATAGTGACATTCCCTGTTTTCAAAAGTACAGGAACTGTTGTGGATATTGACTCGTTTTAGATCTACACAGAAGAAAATGCATACCAACACTATGCACTTCCCTAGCACTGAACCATGCAGCTGTTGATTTGGCAACTTATCCTGTGTTCCCACCCTCTCATCCCTCCACAAGACTGGTTCACCAAAGCAAAAGAATTCATGCAGTTGCTACTTAGCTGCTAGACCTGAAACAAGAAGCTGTCAGACCAGCTTGTGTCTGGTGGAAGGGAGAAAACCACTTTAGTAGCAGCCAAACTAGATCCAGTGAAGTCAAACATGAGCACTCTTAGTTATCTTAAATGCCTTTATGCATGGGTGACAGCTAAAGAAAAATATATGGCCATCCCAGTGACAGCAACAGGCAAATAGAAATATATAAAGAAAATAATAAAGAAGAGGGCAATACACAAGAGAAACAAAGAACGAACAAAAGAACCACCACACGGACAGGCATGGAAGGTGGAAGCATTCACAGACCAATCCAGGTACACAACTCCACACAGAAACAATGCTACTTTTATCATTGGAAAACAACAACAACAACAAAATAAAACATTTGGCATAATGCATCAAAACATAGAGAATAAGGGAAATAAGAGTTCCATATTCTGGAGAATGGGCAATTCTCTAGAAATCTAGAGAGAAAAAATAAGAAGACTGCAAGCATCAGGTTACATTGAGATTGTTAAAATAAAAATATTTCCAACAAAAAAGATGCCAGTACAATAAAGCACAATTAAAAGAAACAGTGATTGGCAACAGCCAACCATAATTAATCGGAGAATTTAATAAAGGAAAATAGCCAATAAAGAAATGGAAGAGCTCAGAAACATTCAAAGACATATTCTTTGCTGTTGGTATCACTATTGCTGATTCATAATCTTCATAAGGACTTTTGAGAAACTGCAGTAGGGCAACTGCCAACTGAAAGACAGAAGACCAGTACCATTTAAAGCCCAGATCTTAAAAACAACATAAAGAAATAAACATAAAATTTATTTCAAAGTTTTAAGCACACATGCAAGTCAAGCATGAAGCACTAAAGAAGAAATTAAGTATATAGTTGTAAGACCATAAAGTAAGGACAAATCATTTTTAACACACCTACTGCACAATATTCAATTTAGAAAAAAATGCTGACTATGAAGAGAAAAACTTTGGTGTGAAAATTTTAAATAAAATTTTATTCTTCTAGCCTAATGTTATAAGTAAATAATTTCTTATCACAACAATAAAAATTGTATTCACATAAACCAATTTGTTCTCCACAAAAAGTGTTAAATTTTATAGAAGAAATAAACAAATATAAAAAGTAATTTCATTATATGTACCATCAAATTAAATTTGTAATTCAGGCATTAAATCATAAGATTTAAGACTTCCATAGTATATGATTTTACTTCACAAAGTTAATGAAATTTCTATTTGTCAGCATTGTGATCAAAAACACTGATTTGAGTATATAAACTATAAAATAAAATATTTTTCTTCCAAGTATGTTAAAAGAAGTTGGATACCTCAATCCCCAATAAGTTTCATTAAAAATTAAGATATCTATCAGTAACAAATATACCAAGATATACCGGGAGAGGAGGAAACAGAACCACAACCACTTGCATAGATTTTTAGAAAAAACAATTAAAATCATCCAAATACAGATAAATACAGAAGTGATTTCAAGCACAAAGAGTCCCTTCAGTGAAAAATGAATATATACTGTTTTTACCGATCCCATTATTTTCAAGGTATCACAAAATATCATTACATAGGCTTCAGAAAAGCAAGCCAATACAACAGTATGAAACACCACCACCTTTGGGAAACCCAAGCTAAAGAAATTTTAGATTTATTGTAATGGACATGGAATGCAGAGGTTTAAGTGGGCCTCACACAGGAGAAAAGACTCAAGACTCAGAGATATCTCAGCCTGCATCTGCCATTGTTAGAACAGCAGCAGGGCAACAAGCAAGGCTCCCTCATCTCTCCAAGTCAGACGGTTCCAAGACCATTCTGACAATCAGCAAGACTTCAAAGCAATCTCTCTTTCTACAGTAACACAGGTTGGACACTTGTTTCCAAGGCATGTACATCACCAGATTTTCAACTCATCCGTGCAGTCTGGAATGCCAAATCCTGAGTAAGGGGTGATTGGAAACACTATGCACATTTGTTCCCCATTGCTTTTAGTATCACTTAAGAGGTATGTGAGAAATCATCCCAAGTCTAAGGCACTGTTCCATAATCAGCTGGACAACTACTGCAAAAATTTTGCTATTCTAGATTAATTTTCTACTTGGCCTTGTATAACAGCGTTGACCAGAAGAATGGAAATGCAGGGTGCCCTGCAGGATATGTAGCAATTTAAACTTCCTGCTCAAATTCACTCCCTTACATCACAAGAGACAGCCTAACCTGCACTGCCTTAAAGGCACCAGCAGAAGTGCTGAGTAGTCATTCCCTAAAACTGCAAAAATATACTGATAAACAAGAATACATGATCTTACAATAGTGACATTTCTGAAATCAAAACATTCTGATAGAAACAGACTTGATTAAAATAGAACCAGGATCACCTCCTTCCTCCAAGAAGCGTGAGATTAAGGGAAGAAGGGCAAAGGAACAGACACAAAACATTTAAAAAAATAACATTGTAACAAAAGCTCAACCACATTTAAGCAGTTAATACTCTTCAAAGAATGCTCCCAAACTCACATACATTCTTGGAAAGAAAATGCATGCAGAGCTCATCCTCCTACTCAGAACTCCAACCACTAATGGGATACTGAAATAAGCATTTCAGACATCAATGGTACCTGTGAACTTCTAATTAGGCCATAGAAGCCCTCACATGAACAAACACAGTGCTATTTCCACCTGTGAAATAAAAAAAAAAAAATCTTGAAATTTAGTATTTCTGATTATCAAAAAACCCTTCCAAGTGAAGTTGAAGAAAGGACATCATACAAGCCATGTGATGCATGAAGGGGTTTCATAGGATTCAAGCCAGTAGAGATGATTTTATCTCCATCTCCTGCTGGCAATAGCAGACTGGCAAACTGGGGAGGTTCAAATCAAGTAAGTATTGTGCTCACTGTCTGAGAATATAGGCAAAAGAGCAGGACTGAAAAAATGTCAGTGTCACTGGTAAAACAACTTCAAAATAAACTGCTGTATGAACCACAATGGTCAAATTCCATATTCCATACTAGGAAATCCCTGATTTTTCATAACATCCCACTTAAAAAAAAAACTAGTTAAAATTTGTGGGAGTTTTTAAGTGTTTGTAAAATGTCAGCAATACAGCAATAAATTTGGCTCACACTATTTTAACTGCAACACTGAGATCACATCCCATTCTATACAGAACACAAAGTCAATCAACATTGCAACTTCTTCAGAAATCCATCTCCACTCTCCCAGGATTTTACAGCTACTCTTGCTTCAGAGCAGTAATAATCTTTAACAGGTCCTCCCAAACGGTGACAGTTTAGGAATTGACCTCTTGTCCAAAACAAATGGCAGTTACAGTAGGAGTCCCCCTGGCTGAACATACCTATCATCTAAGCTTACTCACAGTACAAATAAAACACCCATTTCACCTCAAACTTGTAAATCACAATCATGCCATCATCATTTGGAGGTGTGATTCCACAGAAATTATATAAACATGGTTAGAGTGCTCTTGTTCAAACTTGTCAACACGCTTACATCATTAAATAATGCCTTGTTCTATTAATTCAGAAATCAGACATTACATGGTGGGGACATAAGAACAAGCATCAGGCCCAAGCTTACAATGCCTTGTACTTCTTGAAGCCTCTCACTCACACAACTGCAAGTGCCATCTTCAATTGATTTTGCTATCATTCCAGCCTTGGTATTCTCAACCAAGCAACGGGGAAAATTTTTAGTGAGACTTGTAAATAGTATTTCTTTCACTGTTACAAATAACTTAGATACAATATCAATGACTTCTCTTTCTAATAATAGCAATTCTTCCAATGTTAGCTCAAAGAAAACATGCTTTGTCATCTTGGTAAGGGTAGGGAGAAGGCAACAAACATATTTAAAAGAGATAATTCCCTAGAGTGGCAGACAGAGGAAACCATCATTTGGAACTCCTTCAGCTATCTAACCAAACAAATTATTACTATTTTTGCTGAAGTAAGGAACTTCATACTTTCTTCCTCCACACTGTTTTGGGGAGTAGTCCAGATGGATGTTTTAGAGTTGTTGCTGAACTCTGCATTCAGTGTCAGCAGTTTAGGCCCCACCGTACATTCTAAGATAGTTCTGAGTGTTTAGACACTATCTTTTACTAGTAGCCAGCAAAATATTTAAAAACAAGTACTGAAGAATATACAATAACTCTTCTTTGTAAAGCGTTAGTATTCTTAATTTTAGCATTTCTCACATACTTTCACCTGACACTTCATAAACTATAGAGTTATTAAAAGAGTTGTAATAGGAACAATTAAGGACACAACACAGACCAGCTGTAGGGGAAACCTCATTGAAAGAAAATACTGAAGCAGAAAGAAGCGTTTTACCTCCCTAGGGCTTGCAACTAATGCTTCAGCTAGATCTCATCTAGAAAAAACACTGGCACTAAAGAAAGCCGCAGCACACAAGTTTGACAAAAGGACAGGAAACTTATTTATTAAAGCACTCTGGTAAATATCTACACATTTGAAAATGGCTCTACCAGCGGACCGACCCATAAAGCACAGAGCAATCTGCCACTGACATGTATGAAGGAACAGGAAAAGTTAATGCTACAGTACATCAAGCAGTTAACTGTGTTTTGCATCTTTCAGAGCTGTACTTATACTTTACAATGTGCTACTGTTGCAGAAAGGCTAATTCACTATTATTCTAGAGCAAGTTAAGCTGCTGAGTCAACCTTTATTCTTAAAAATCAGGCTAATTTGCTTGGTTTTGCTCAGAAATGGTTCTCAATGGCTAGTAGTTACCAAAATTTAACCAAAAAAAAAAAAAAAGGTTGTTAAACCTCTCCTATAAACAAAACGTAGATTGTTTAATGGAAAATGAATTCTCTTGACCAGTTGCAAAAACAATACCAACACACCAGAGCTCATTTAGCACGGTTCATTTTTAGTTACGGATAAGAAAGAAGGTTTTCCTATTTTGTCAAATTTCAAAAATCTTCTCAACTCTCACTAGTACTGCAACAAGTTACTCTTGCTAAGCTGAGAATTGAGTCATCCAAAATTTAGCTGCTGATAAATTCTGAAGTTCTCCCTAAGCATCTCAAACAGTTTAATGAGTAGCTGGGGAGAATAAAAAAAGGAACCTATTTCTCAGCTGAGATAAAGTGCCTTCTTCAGAGGTAACACAGACTGCAAATGCAGACAGCACAGCCCATCAGTTTGAAAGACACCTAAAACTTCTTGTAAGTTAAGTCAAAACCCTACTGTTTGTTCAGAAAAAATCAGAATTTAAGACACTACTGACCACCAAGAGTCAGAGCTGTAAAACACGAACTGTTTCCCCATAGTCTGTGCAGTGCAGTTCCCCCCGCATGACGAAGTCAGCTGTCCAAAAAGACAAGAGAAAGACCACTGCCACTTGTGTCTGTCATGGCCTTGCCAGATGAGAAAGTGGTGAGGCAGTAAGTCACACGGGAACAGGCCACACTGGCCTGGAAAGCAGAGGAGACATCTGATGAACAAGAAAAGGGGAACAAGTGAAAAGGCACAGAATAGCCAACAGACAAGGGAAATGATCATCACAGCAGTACTCTAAACACATACCGACAGAATGTATTCAACATTACAGCAGAAATAAGTTTTACGGTGAAAAGTTTGAGATTGGTATTTGCCAGCTAGGTCAATAAATGTACGTGCTTGGCATCCAACAGTGTGGGTTTCGAATGCAACTAAAATAAGATGGGCAGAAAGGGCCAAATAAAAAACATAGAGAGTATTTTTTCCTGACAGGAAGTGTGATCTTCCCCTGAAGTTACTGATTGCAAAGTCCTAATCCTAACTGCATTCACACAAAACTGGAACGAATCTGCTGGGGTATGCATATATGGATACAGTCAAAGGATGTAGGAAACTGACCTTGAGAAACTCAACACTATGTTACAGCATGATAACAATACATGTAAAACCTGATCCGCCTTCCCTTCATTCTTAAGCATACTTAAGAAAAAATATTTTCTACATTTTTTAAGTTATAAAACTAGCAGTTATAGCAGGGGAAATGGATCTAAATTTTTAATGGCTAAAAAAAAAATTACAGTAATTTTGGCCACTCTAGACAGTAGCAAACTTGACAAGGCCACAAATATCCAGCACCAAAAACGAGTGCAGTTTTTGCTTCTAATGTCAGTTCACCACACAGTCAATCTCAATTTTCATATATAAAGAAATCATGTATCAGTAGACTTGAAACAATCTGCATATTCCTCCAAAGTGTGGTAAGGGTTCATGGGTGTGACTGTGTGCAGTTTCCCCAGGCCATTGTAGCTACCAAGTCACCATTGGAGCACCTAGCAAAGTGCATAGGAAAATGACTCCTCCAGTTGACCTTAGGTGGGTACTCCTGACAGCCTAGAGCTGTCTGATTGCCTGAAGAACTCCCCACAGCTGCTTTTCAGGCAGGCAAAGCCTGCAATTTTGCTAGACTCTCTTGAAATCTAAATTCATCTCCTTGGCAGAGACCAAGGCTGCAGTACTTTACCTTGAAACATCTTGTCTTACGTACAGGATCTAGAAGTAGGGAACATTACAACCCTCTCCCCCTGACACCAAGGGTAAGTGTCATAACTGGCCATCACATGTGAAATCACTAAGCATTACCTCAAAGAGCCAATGTATTGTCATCCACACTGATATTCACTGTTTAAAAAAAAAATCAGTTCCAAGATAAAGTGTCCTGGATGGGCACACACAGCCACCATCAAAAGGAACAAACAGTCCAGTGGAGGCACCGACCCGGAACGTTCTATGCTGCCCTTAAAATAATCTAAATTATTATGGCTAATGCTTATGTTTGCACCAACTCTCTTTAATGCACTTTATTAATCCTGACCACCCACCTAATACCCTTAATGCAAAAATAGGTCATATATTTTTACATGTTTAACTCATTCTGCAAATTTTAACCTCCTGGGGAAATCTGAGAGCTCATGGCTCTACAGAACTGCTTCCTTAATGCCCTAAAAACTTTGAACTGATGCAATTTAAAACGTGGAAGATAACTGTTCAATATCATTCAGGAAAGCAAAGCCGTAACGTTCAGGTGTTGGAAAGCAAGCCTTTACCCTGCAAGATATAAGACAACTCACTTTTGGATGAACAACCTCCACTGTAGAATAAAATGACAAATTATAAAACATGGGTGAGGCAGTCATTGTGTTGCAGAAGTATCTGCACTCAGGACACCTTGCTGACATTAAAAATAGAAAATCAATTTCTCTTTGTAGACAAAAGAGAACACGGGGTAAAAGTCTAATTTCCAGCAGCTGGAAAGCACTGCCAGATTCCACCCTTTTAGAATGCCTTTGGACACAGCAGACATTTATAGCCCACGCTGATCCTCAAATACCTGCCTGCCTCATAGCCGGGCTGCTTCGGGACAGAAACCCTCCACCAGGCAGAGCTGAACCGGGACAGCCAACTTCTAGGGATTACCTACTGATACAAACTCCTGCAAGCACAGCCGAACCGCTCGGCTTAAGCCCTCCGAGAAGAAAACAAATACGGAGCCTTTACGAAGCCGGAGAAGAAGGCCAGAGGGAAGCCGGAGCAGGCGTGCGGGGCCCAGGCGGGGGCATCTCCCCGGTGCGGCTCAGGGCCGAGACGGGTTCCCCCTCACCAGGTGCGCTCCGCTCCTCCAGACACGGGCCCGCCGCGGGGGCGCGGCCCCACGGGTCCCCGCCGGGCAGCACAGCCCGGCCGCCCGCGGACCGCGTCGGAACAGGGACCGGGCCCAGCTGCCGCACGGAGAGGACACGGCGGACCGGGCTCCGCTGCGGAGCCGGAGCGCCCCGCTCCCGTCCGGCCCTGCCGGGAGAGAAGGGAGGCTGATAAGAGGGGCCCGGCGCTGCCCTGGGCGAGCCGGCCAGCGCCTCTGCCCTCCGCGGCCAAGGGGGAAACTGCCAGCGCCGAGACAACTCGGAGGCCCCGGCGGAGGGCCGAGCCGCGGCACTGAGCGCTGCTCGCTCGGGCGGACGGCGCGCCGCTCCCCGCGCTCCCGCACCTCTTCGGCAGCGCTCTTACCTCTGTTAACATTATTACCCCGCTGCGCTGCGGCGGCGCCTCGGCGGCTCTAGCCCCGCAGCATGGTGAAGCCTGGCGGCCGCGCGGAAAGCTACCCCGCACCCCGCGGGGAGGCGAGGCGAGCGCCGCCAGCCCCCGCCGCCGCCCGGGTCAGCGCCCGCCCGCCGGCCCCGGCCCCGCTGCCGCCCTCGCAGCCCGGTCCGGAGCGGCCGCCATCTTGGGACGGCTACGTGCGCCACCGCCCCGCCCGCCCGCCCAGCGGGGCCGCCCCTGCCGGGGCCGGCGCTGGCGCTCCGCTCCCCGCCCAGCCCGGCCCGGCCCGCGCCTGCCCGGCGACCCCGGCCGCGGCACCTACAGCCCTTGGCCGGGTCCGGCCGCACGGCACAGAGCTCGAAACAGCGGGGCGTGGTTTTTGCCCTGTCTCCCTTGGTATGACCTGTCTTTGAGCTCTTCGGTGCCAGGCAACTGTGCTGCGGACGCTAATCGAAATATTTTGTTAAATTTCTGACCAAGCAGCATATCTCTCATTCACCAGTGACGTACGCAGAGCTGCGCGTCTTTCCCTGTTCTAGATGCTAAGGAAGAGCGCATGTCCTGTCTGGAGCACAAGTGCTTTGAGCAGGGGCTGGGGGAGCTGGGGGTCTTTAGCCTGGAGGAAAGGAGGCTCAGGGGTGACCTTATCGCTATCTACAGCTGCCTGAAAGGAGGCTGTAGCCAGCTGGAGGTCGGTCTCCTCCCAGGCAACCAGCGACAGGACGAGAGGACACTGTCTTAAGCTGCACCAGGGGAGGTTTATGTTGGATATTAGAAAGAATTTCTTCACGAAAGTGTGTTTAGACATTGGAGCGGGCAGCCCAGGGAGGTGGTTGAGTCACTGTCCCTGGAAGTGACACTGGATGTGGCACTTAGTGTCATGGTCTACCGGACGTGGTGGAGACCGGTCGTTGTTTTGACTCGATGATCCCAGGTCTTTTCCGAACTCATTGATTCTGTGAAAGAAACTTCTATAAGCCTGTCACCTACAGTATTGTTAAGTAATGACATAAAGTATGGAACAGAAACACATCTCCACAGAAACAGAGCCATGTCTGTCCCAGCCCAGAGAGCCCTGGGGGGATGTGCCCCCATAGCTTAGTATTTGAATACACGGGAAGATTCCCGTCTGAAACTTGCTCTTCCTTTAAGCACTGTCCTGTGGGCTTTTGTTTGTGTGCTTTTTCGCTAGGCTTTAAGTTACACAGTTAAACTTAGGTGCATCAGGAGAGTAGGAACAAGATGGGGTTTATTCCTGCATTCCCAGTAACATGACATGCACACCAAAGAAATAGTAATGGTTTGCAGGAAAGATGGAGGAAAAACAACACTATTCTTTTAATGTGAAGAAAACCAACTTTCTTGTATTACAGTGTTTTTTCTCCCTCCATGGGAGCAGAATCTTTTGTTGAAGAAATATGAGGGACATTAAGCAGTTTTTAAGGCTGATGGGTTTTGTAGAAGCTCAGTAATTGTCCCAGGGATTGCTAAATACTTTGCATTTCAAGGTTGACCACTTCTTAGTTTTATTTGTGGGTATTACTGACTTTCAGTTTTACTCATACATCTATTTTTCCCCTGTCAGAGACCCAGCTGTTAGTCATGTGAAGCAAAAAGAGCAAACCCTTGATACTCAGAATTGTTTATTTGCCTATTATAAATAATAAAAAAATACTAATTTTTCTAAGTGTCTAATCTGCTTTTTACTTCTGAGTCTATAATTTTGGATGTTTCATGTTAGCATTACTCTTTGCCCCAAGCTGATTCCTCGGGGAAAATCCAAATCTTACGGCACGGATAACTCTACTTTAAACAATAGGCTTGGCAATAAGGCGCCATGTAGAGGTCTTGCACATGGTATTTCACCACCTTGATAAATTAAAAATTGTTCAAAGCCACTGAGAAATAGCAGTTGTGAAATAACAATTCCATTGCATTGCTTTGGTCACCTAAAATTTCGTAGGTGCTTATTTGGCAGACATATATGCACACAGCCAGGACCCTTATTTGCAGCTTTCACTGTGCTTCAAGTCAAGCAAATAATGTCCTGTGCTCAGATCTGTGTTACAGGAAATCCTGAAGGTACACATAAAATAGCAGAGTGATCAATAAATGATCAGTAGTGTGTAATTATGAAAAAACTTCAACACATACTTAGGTACATAGGAAATAGAATCAAAATACTTAAAGCACCTACTGGTTGATACATCGAGTCAATAAACATGTTCTCTGAGCAAGGCACAGTGTCATGAACAGATAAGATAAATTAATATTTCATAAAATGTAAGGGTTAAGCAGGAGGTAAGAAATCTCATTATATTTATGAATATATATAAATAATAGATACATAAATAAATAAATAATTGAACCAAGGTAATAGTCCAGAAAAACAAACTTGCTAGGCACTGTATCTCTTTACCTCGCATGTTTAGGTATAGAAGTTAAGGTTTTCAAAATAAATAATCCCTTTTGACAACTTATTGCAAAGATGTATATATCCTAAGTGTGCTAGATGTAAAAGAAAAGCAAATCTTACACACGTCTCCCAGCGAAATTAAGTCACAGTTACTTCTGTTCTTGTATTGCTGGAATAAACCTACCAGTATTTCTGCTGAAAACTGTTCTCCGATTTTACAGAAATGAGCAGAGCCTTAATAGTGTTCCAAATTGTTACTAGTGCTAGAATCCATTGTTCTAATTTTTGGTCAATATCATCTCAACTTCAAAAGGGAAAGACAGTGTAATTGCAATAGCAAGGAGTGAGGCTGTGAGGAAGGGCTGAACCACAAAGACTCAAGGTAGAAGAAGCAGGCTCATAAAGAAGTGGTGAGAAGGGACAGCAGCTTGGGAAGAGGATGATATCAGGGAATACTTGAAAACCTGCTGGGAGGAAGAGAAAACAAATTAGCAGTTATGTTGCCAGTTCCCATTCTTATAATAAACTGAAAAAAAAAATGTATACTTTTTTTTTTTTTCTAGGAAGGAGGATGTTTCTAAATTAGTGTGAACAGATTTGGAAAGAAGGCTTCAACAGAGGCTTAAAGAATTATCAATGGTAGGCCAGAAGCACTAGAACACTTTTTTCCCTGAGCCTATCTTCAAGTGACAATAATTCCATTTGACTTGATGAGTCATCCGTAAGAGAGTTTTATCCATGTCACCCTTTTGCATTCATTACATACAGCTCAGGACAGGCACTGCAACAAGCCAGCACATTAACAGCAGCAGGGCAGCCACTTTAGCACCACACTCACCAAGGCAGAGCAGCACACACCTTATTTTTCATGTCACTTCCACAAGCCCACGAGCATGGTGTGAACTTCTGTGTTAGGGCAAGTATTTATATCTGCCGTCAAAGGCAAACCTGGCAGAAATTGTTTGCTCTCAGTCCTTAAAATACTCACAGAATTTTTTTCTCTTAGGCCTAGACAAATGCTTAGTTCATCTAGGAGTGCATGACAGCTGATAGCTACAAATACCTTCATAGTTATAAAACAACTCTGACCTGTTGCCAAACATCTTAATGTTCTTTGCACTCAATATAATTTTCACTGTACACTCAAGGAGTGGTCTGATGGTCTAGATCCACATTTTTAAATCCCACAGGGGACACTGGGAGCCACGGGACTGTCTACTGAAATGATGGATGAATGCAACATTAAAATCTAAAATACAGCAGGAGGAGATAGAGATAGCACCATCAGGCTCTATATCTAGAAGTTTATAAAGATTTTGTAAAGTAAAGCATAGGAAGTGCACTAAGTTAAGAGACAAAAATATAGTCATGAGGGGGAGGACACAACATACACAGAAGCAGGGGCACAACCAGGATTTAGCAATAAAAGAGCAACTGTGCCAACTTGCAGCAAAGCACAAAGGAGTGCAAATTATTTTCCAGCCCTGAAAGGAGGGCAGTTCCACAACCTAAATAACTGTTTTCTCACCAGCTTATGAAAAATGAAATTTGTGACCTAATTTCCATCACAATAATCTCTGAAAGAGCAGTAGCCTGCATTTGGAGAGCAAAAGGCTATGTTCTCATGGCCTGTACAAGAAAACAAGTGAAGACTAAGGAAAGGGGAAACTACAGGCAGGACTGGAGGAGGGACCAACAGAAAGAACAACAGACCGATTTTGCTTTACAAAGCAGTGTCATGGAAGTGGCTACAAGACTGTTTCTAACATCTGCAAGCCTGAACTTCTGTACCTTTCTTTACAATCTAGAAAGATCTTTCACAGAATTATTTATGAATGCTGTAATTGGTTCTGCTTGTCCGTAACAACTGATGCAAACCATGTTTTGACTTCCGTTCTCTTGTTTAAGTTGCTCGTTGCTCAGGCGCATGTCTATTCTATTCAGTTCATTGTTATAATGATTTGTTCCTATGTATCCCTATGTTTTCCCCAGGTGATTTGTCCCCAGGTTGTATCTGCCCCTGAAACTACCCTGTTTGGTGTACCCCGCCCCTTATTCCAGTTCCTTACCTGTACATTATTTTAACTCTGCCACTTGTTCCAGTACCTTCCTTGTCAGTCCCACCCCCCTACCCCAGACAGCAACCACACTGTGGAGCAATTAGCTCAAAGGTTCTGCCTCCAGGGAATCCTGTGCTCTGGCAGTTCCCGACACCTGGCGCGGTGCCGGTGTGTCCCCAGTGAGTTAGCTCAGGCTCTGGTGGCCGCGTCAGCTTGTAGCTCAGGCAGTAGCAGTATGGTTAGAGTTTGCATAAGGTCATTCAATTTGGGATTCACTCCTTTTGTTGGGGGAGTAGGTGAGGTGGAAAAGATCTGTAGAATTTGTAGAAATTAAATATTTCAAGTGTTAAGTCTTAACTGTTTAAGAGCATTTCTCTGTGGTTGCATTCCATTCCATTTCAAATAAGATCACATGACCCCAAAAGTCTACATAGCAACATGATTGAAAGGGGAACTCAAAGCATCTTTTACATGTGAAATTTGAATATTCCGTTATTTCAAGATGTTGCCAGTTCTAAGCTCTTTGGTCTGAGTGGCCTGATCAGAAGTTTTGTTTCTGGTCAGGATCACAACTGTATAATTTCCAATTAAATATCTTATTTACTTTAAATGTCATTTACCTGAGATGCAGCACAGACAGAAGATGCAAGGGTGTATGTGAAAGAGCCACTCAAAGCAATATGATGTGAATGTTGGGCATTACATAAATAATTACTGGAGAAGCATCAGCTTTGATTCCTGCTTCATCCTTCTCAATAAGGATGCAATATCTCCCCAACGTTCATGTTCTCAGTATTGTTTATGGGAGGTTGAAATTTTTTTAAAGCTTTTGCCAGTTTATATCTTTGCTACAGTGAACATTTTGTATTCAAACAGCTGTCTGCAGCTAGACAGGCTACACAGACACTGTTTGCCTTAGCAGCTTAATCCTAGTTGTCTAAGTAAGTATTAGAACGAAGATAAGCTATATTTTTAATACAAAGAGGACTTTCAAAATTATGGTGTCATTTTCAGAAGTCTATCAGGAGTCTATCACAACTATAGTCATACCAGAATTGTAACACAGATGTTAGTCATCAGCTGCTTAGATTCTGGCTGGGGATTTTCTGTGAAAATACTGCACAAAACCAGAAGGCTTCCTATGCCATTTGTACACTGCTGATACAAAAGCAAGCAAGGTAGAATGCAACAAACTGTTTAAATAATCACCTTAATTCTTAAAATTCCTTTGAAAACAACCAGTGCAATTCTTTATCTGAATGATATGGTATTTTGGAGATAAAAGTGTTAAATGGAATTTTTATTCCATGTTATGGTAAATGATCCCACTTCTTTCAAGTGGGTCAAGAGCCACGAAAGCATATCTGTGATTTAAAGATATTTCTATTGCTCTTCAGACTATTTACTGTTACCCAAGCTTGACCTGGTATCAACAACTACCCATTGCAAAAGGGTTGGATGGTTTCTCAGAATTCTGAGATCTGAACTCCTGAGTGTATTTGTCAGGTAGATCAGCCTAGGAGATGGGCTCATCAGTCTAAAAAGTATCAAAAAGATACTTCAAAATGATACTTTTGGTATTCTCTCAAGCATACATATGCACAATTTCAGAACCTACTGCAAACAATTTGTGTACATGGGTTTTAGTTTTGTTTGGTGACCGTGTTACAGTAGACTCCGTTTACTTTCCCGGTAAGAAGAATTTGTTTGCATCATTGTATCATAGTTGTCTTTCCAGATGTTAGATGCAGATCCCAAGCACGAGTTTGGGGCTGAACTTTCAGGTTACAAACTGCTACAGTAGCAATTACAGTGATACTGGCACTGTGATTTTTGCAACAAGATGGAATTTTGCTGGTGACTTAGGAACAAAATTAGGAAGCAAAGTTATCCATGATGCATTAAGAAATTAGCATAATTTGCCATATTTGTATTCTGCAAAATTGGTGTCTTTTGTGTCCTCTTTATATAAATCCTGATGATCCAAATCAGGATCATCATCCTGAAAAGTCTAAGAAGCCTGACTAGCTGTCCTGCAGTTAGCACATGGTACAAAAGGTTCTTGGTTAGGAAATTAATTTAAAAAAAAATTCTGAGCAGAGGGGTATTAGAAGTGATTCTAAAACTTTTTTTTTTCTTCATTAAGCAATGTTTTCCACTGAATTGTAAAGGCCTAATCCATAATCAACAAAATTTCTAGGACAGTTAATCTGCTTATAGGGGATGGATGTGGGGGAGAAAATGAAAATAATTTAACAGCTCTAAGTAAAATGAATGTTTTGTCTGCAGTATCAGCAGCCTCAGGTGTTCAGAGCCATTAGCCCTAAGAATCGTTACATTGGAACTGAAAGCTGTTGATATTTTCTGTATCTCCTGAAACTCCAAGAAATTGTCAAGTCATATTTTCAGGCTTTGCTTTACAATCGTAAATACTACAAAACCTTTTTAAAGCTTATTTCCTCTGGCAGTAAATGGCTTGGTTACAAAAACCATAAGAAGCTAAATATTGTAAGTTATAGTAAAGTTTTAGGACTTGGCAAAAACTGTGAGAATACTGGAGATCTTATTATACTTTCTTTCCATTGTGCATCACTGATGTTTGCATTTTGTCTGTGTGTGAAGGACTTAATTAGTACTGTATGTGCTCAGAGTCGAAGCTTCAGACCTTTCAAGCCACCTTGGGAATTGTCTGCATTCTTCTGCTTGTTTGTTCTGCCACCCACTTACAGCAGTTTGTTCTTATACACTGATGTAGCTACAAAATGTAGAGATTTAACCACTGGATACAGTCACAGTAAGTTCAAACACCTGAAACTGATGCCTTAAGTTTTAAGTTTTCCTATTCTCCTTGGATATGCTTTTGTGATGTGCCAGGGTGATGAAGACAAAACAGTCCTATTCCAGTTAAGAACTCAAGGACAGTTTCTCCAAACTTCAGGCCCTAAGCACAAACAACTTGGAAAGAGTGGGTTCATGCAAATGAACCAAAACCTATAAGAGTGTGAGATTTTGTGACCAAGCCCTCCTTTGCTTCCATCTTGGAGCCATCCAGGCAGGGGTCACAACTGTGGCACTCGTACTGGTAGGGTGTGACTTTTGTAGGCCTTTCCTAGGTCTCTCAATAAATACACATTTTATTCCCCTTAACTCTGTGTTTAGCCTCTGTTCCAGCTCCTCAAGGCATCAAAACAAAGTGCTGCTTGTAATGCATTAGGAAGAAACAGCACAGAGGAATACAATAATCTTTGCTTATTTAAATAACAACATTTCCTCTGGTTGTCTGGGACTCTCACAATACTCTCCCCTGTAAACTTTACAACAGAAATCAGTGTCTGCTCCCCTGAAGCAGCATTAAAGACTGGTCCTATGTCAATGCCAAATTGTTTTTCATGTATTACAAGGACTACCAAGTCCGTACTTCACCAGAAAAACCTGTTCCTCAGGCACTCCTCTTCCTCATTTTTGGACGCATAGTCAGAGAGGCCATTACGAAGGATTTCATTTTGGGTGGATTTTATATACAAGATGTGTCCCTGAATAAAGATTTGATACTCTAACTGTTTTCATGGTTTGTTGACTTTAATTTTGACATTTTATTTTTCTCCTTAAATTTTTCAAAAGTTTCATTTTCTGTTTTTGGGGTTTTTTCCCCCTAATGTTACAGTTTGAAAAAAAAAAAAAAATCTAATTGTGTGTGTTCTTCCTTCACTTTACCAGGAGGACTAGATGCCACTAGTCCTTTCTCATAATTTACATCCAGTTCCCAGAAAGACAAACCCATTCCTCGACAGTTTATTGTGAAAGATTTGGAACCATGTATGCCACTATTGCTGACATAAGGACATCAGCAATACTCCTAAGGTCACAAAGGATCAGCAAAGGCATAATCTTAGCTAGGATTTTGCAGAGTGACTCACATGCCTAAGCATTAATCCTTGCAGCAAAGGCATATCCTAAATTAGGGCGGTAAAATTTTCCATGATAAATCCCATAATTTCCTGATAATTCCTGTTCTTTCTTAGAATAGTCCCTCTGGAAATGCACATTTGAAAAGACCTTGTAAGCTTCAAATGCATGTTTAGTCTTTCCCTTTCTCCTTGATGTCAGTGGGTTTAACAACGGATATCACTCTTTCTTCAAGCTGAGAATACAGCACTTCAGGCCTACCCATGTCCCATATTACAAGCACTACAGATGCTGCAGTCAAAATATAGTCTGAAACCAAAAGTGCAATTGCAGGGGTTTTATTTGAAAACACTGAATATAAACATTACTTGACCCAGACTACACTGGAGTCAAAGTTGAGATTGCAAAGTAAAAAACTAAGATAAAATCTCTTTAACAGCTGTGCACAGGAGTCTGCAATGCAGTTTTGAGTTGAAATTTAGATCTGCTTAGTCATCATAGTGATGGAGATTTTGGGTTTACACAGGTAACTGCCAGAAAAAGCCTGATTTACTCCAAACTCACCAGCGCTTTAGAGGTGAGAAAAGATGTGTTCTGTCCAAGCCTAATATATGACTGATCCGAACAGGGTTATTTTGAATTTTTATCCACCTATTAAATTAAAAACTTGCCAGTTAGAAACAATTAGGTACATCACATTCTTCCTCAATACATGATGCAATTAAAAACTTACGTAATGCCTTCAGGTGTTGCCAAAGTTAAAACCACCACCAAATAGCACCTCTAATTTAAGCTGAAAATTATCTGACAGAAGTGACAAAGAACAGGAATGGAAGAAATATTTTCCAATTACAAAACATAAATCAGCCGCACTAGATTTTTTCTTGTTTCTTTCTGGAGGAGCTCAATGAACACACAATGGACAGCTAGAAAGTATGTCAGGGGAAAGAAACAAAACTAAGTTAGAATAACATACTTGTTAAGAAAGTTTAAGATTTCAGAAAAAACAAAAATAGAATTACAATCCCATCCATCTGTGGAAAATAAACGTCTTCCTTGCAAAGTCTAGTGTTCATCCATCTGTACCTTCTCTGCTCACTCAGTGCTATTTTTATTTTTTCTTTTGTTCTTCACCCTGTAATATCTGGATGTAATATTTGCTTAATTCTATTCCTCCATTTTCATAGGGGAAATATGCTTTCTTTCAGTTCCAGGCCCCTGGTGTGGCAACAACTCCATATTACTTTCAGAAATATCTCTCTTTCTCACAGCTCAGCATGAATATGTCTTTTACTTGCCACCTGGGCAAAGTACCGTCCCAGGGGAGAGAGCAAGCTGCCAGGATCCATCCATCTTCTGCCCCTCCCTCAAACCAAAGAGTTTCTATCTCTGAGAGGGAATGTGCTCTGGGATAAGGCTGATGGTAGCTACCAAAAGCATTTCTGGATAGAATAATCTTACTAATGAGGAAAGGATGTTTGCTCTGTAATTTTAAACTGTGTTCGGTAAATATGAAACAGCTTTAAATGGATAAATCAAATAGAGTTCATCACTATAGCAGGTTCTGGGGTGGGTTCTACTGCTTGACCTAAAGCTACCATCTGTGAAGACATGTGCCCGAGCCATGTGATGATGAAAGATTCTGCTGTAGGCAAGCAAGTTTTCGTCCTTCCCCTTGGAACAGAAATGCTTACTTATGTGAATCCTAGTCTAAGAAAATGGGCTAAGTAGAAAAAAATACATTTCTAGTTTGTGCTACAGGTACTGCTGGATTCAAACCCCTACATCTTGGTTAGTCCTAATGCTTTAAGCTCTCAAAAACTTTGGCATCTATTAGCTTTGCTACTGGAATAACTTTTATAATCACTTAATGCACAGAACTTATACTTTAACTCAAATATGTTAAAGTGTCTGTAGGATTGTGACCAAAGAACATTTAGACATCTTCTTCCACCTGCTACTGACTGGGCAGCTCTATTCCAAACAGTGCTCCACAAACAGATTAATATTTCAAAAGATGTGATCAGTCTTCTTCTCCAAAATCTGGAGATTTCCAGGACACAGAAGACCTCTTTAGCAGTCTTTATCCAAAAATAACTATAAAGAGACAGAGCTTTGTTCCACAAGGACATTTATTTCTGTGAGGATAAGGAAAAATACTTTCCTTACCTTAGGTGAGAGATGTGAATAGAATTGCATTTATTCATCAGGGTTCGTGTAGCTGGGACTAGGCTAGTTACACAGAAGTTGGCAAAGCCATTGTAAACTGTTTCTTAAACTTTTATGTGTTATCTAGAGAAACTTCAATGGTGGAATGAATTACAATGAATTGGAATGAATCTAGAATGGAGTCCTGCATTCAAGCTAGAGAAAGCAAAACTATTTGTTTCCAAAGAACCCTTTCCTTTTTTTTTTACTTTGGAGTTAACACACTCATCATGTATGTAAAGTACACAGCTGCTGATTAAAAGATTGCAAACGGGATGCAAAAAAAAATCTTTTTAAATATACAGAATGAAATAGTTTGAGTGGCATTTTGTGATTTGTTATCCAATTAGGAATGACATTTAATTTTAAGAGTTGAGCTGTTTTTAAGATAACATTTTGTTGGCTCAGGTGCATATGCCTACTAGTGTGATTACTGATTGGAACTCCCAGGGTTTTAGGCACGGATACATGGTCCCTTACATCTTTTTCCAATAGTCTCAGTTTTAATATGTAGGACTGGACTTACTGTTGTGAATGACACTACCTGAAAGTTATTTTTGCTTCCAGTCTTTATGTGTTATGTGCATTTCTAGATTCTTAAGGAAGCAGTAGGTTTAAGATCTTCACTGACTTCAGTATTGGTGGTTGCCTTTTCTCTCCAAGAACAAGGTAAAATGCAGTTTGTTATGCAGGCCACAAACTGTCA
Organism: Acridotheres tristis; assembly: GCA_037013685.1. Classification (NCBI taxonomy): domain Eukaryota; kingdom Metazoa; phylum Chordata; class Aves; order Passeriformes; family Sturnidae; genus Acridotheres; species Acridotheres tristis. The sequence goes on from CM072886.1 coordinate 28,918,420, forward strand.
TAAGGTCAGTTTTGAGGTCTGTAGGCATTAACATTGATTTGACAGTTTTCACATTAGAAACCTATGGTTGAACTAATAAATAACTAATAATGTACTTCCTTCATGATAAATATTTTTAAGTTGTTTATCTAAAAATGGCAACATTTACAAGGAAAATTAATTTTTTAAGGTACCCCAACTGTATGAGATGCTTCATAGAAATAAGCACAACTACATCTATACTGATAACTTGCAAATAGGAGGCTGCAGTGATGGCTCACACTCAAGTTAACCTGACATAAATTGACTCTGTCTCCACATGTGCCCAGCTGCTCACTCCCAGCATCTTCCATAAGGCTGCTACAAGCGGGGAGGCTTTTGAGTGGGCACAGATAAGCAAGTTATTAAAGAGCACATGTACCCATTTTTGCATGTAATCAGCAGGATTTAATCACATTAAACAGGCTGTATAATCATGACCTGATTCTGCAAAACTGTGAGTTTGAGTTTTGCATCTTAAATGACTGCACATTTTAATCATGTTATGGCTTATATGATACTAAGCACAAACCTGTGCTGAATAAATCTATTTTCACTTCAATAAGATACAGTTGACAGTAGTACTGAAGGAAAACTGTGATGAGGGAATTAGTAAGTTGGATATAGGCTTCTTATATAATATCAAAAATAGGTATGCCACAAAATAAAAAGAGGAAGGACAGGGAACCAGATTATTTCCTATTTTGCTTTTAGAAAATTGTTTTCTTTGAAATGTTTGCATGTCTTTAAAAAATGCTTTAAGCAAACTGCCTGGGTTAAATCAAAACAGTAATTATGATTTCATGAGTTATTCTGTGTATTTTATGACTGAGACTTTGATCTCTGACATGCTATGTTATATTAGTATTTATTACAGACCACCATCCCGTTACTTGACAAATAGAGAATCTTTCATTATGCTGGGACTTACATATAGTTGAAGTATCTTGCTGAGACTATAAAAATAATCTTTTTTTCCTATATAAGCCTAATTCTATAGCTCAGTTTTGGTTTTTATGAGCAATAAGGACATTTTCCAGACCAAGTAAAGTGTCAGCTGTTCTTAATGTATTTGTTGTTGTAGAATATGCAGATTACTGCTGAAGGGTGTATTTTAAATAGTATTTTCAAATTGGTTTTTATAAGATAACAAAAATGCCTGTGTGGGCTCAAATGTGTGTGTGTGTTGAGTGCATGCACACATACATGTTTATCTCTCTGCTTTCCATTAATGCTTTTGAGCCCTTTGGCTAATTACAACTAAATTAACTTAGGACCATAGTTCTAAAAATAAATATGTTCCTACAAGGCTTGGAAAATGGCCAAGTAAAATAAGGAAATCTTATCAGTGTTCTTGTTAAAGGAAAAGTTGTTGTGCAAGTGCATACATTATTAAACATTAGAGAAGCTACCTTGAGGCCACCCTGCATAATTATCTCAGATGAGGGACTCCTTGGCTGATGCCTAAGCTGGGTGATGCATGTTAAGATATTCAAGATGCATAGCTGCCTAGTTTTATGTCTTTTTTCTTTACCAACCTTGGAAGCATTTCCAAGTCCTTCATTCATGTGCAGCCTTTGATGTTACAGCTGTTAAATCCCTGGAATGCCCAGCTCCATGAAATTATTTCAAGAGTTTTAGAGGGTACCTGTTGCCTCCATCCAGCCTGTGCAGATGTTTGTTGCCTGCTGATAGCAGCACCTAATAAGCAGTGTCCTTCAGGGACATACATCCAGGCCTGCTACCCTGTCCTCCACCCTCTGGAATGCTCTGTAGTGCATGGCAGTCAGATAATTAACTGAAAAGCCCAAATATAGATTTGCAGAATCTTCTCAGCTCATTTTCACCTCTGAAGTAGGCCAATCTCCAGGTCTTCAGAGCACTAGATCTAATAGCTTAAAGGAATTGAAAGTGCAAGAAACACTGCAGGGTGTGCCCCCTTTGATACTTTACAACTGTGGTGTTGTTGGGTTTTTCCCCCATTTTTCTGATATTTCCAATCCAAATACTGTATGGCAGAATAAAAGTTTCTCATTAGTATCACGTGCCTATTTTGTTAGATTTCTGGGGCTTATATTATCTTGATTTTCTTGAAACCTCCACATTTACATAAAGTTTCTTTGTTTGTGGTCAAAGAGAAAGCTTTAAGAAATTATATAGTAACATAAAAGCAAATTAGAAAAATAGAACTTCACGCTTATAAAAATAATTTAGGACTTTTTTGTGATTTTGATTAACAAATTCATATGTCTATATATTATCCTTGTATATTAACAGTGTGTCTTAACTAGATAAAGAAGTTAAGGAGGACAGTCAGAACATCCATGGCAACAGCAGTACTACAGTCACATACTACTTTTAGGCTTTTTTTCGTTTGCATAAAAAAAGACAATCTCCACTAGGCATAGGCTATGACTACTCTAAAAATGTGTTCTAAGTTGTAATTTGCTCTTTTCTGGTTATTCTGTATGCAAATATATTCAAAATGCTTGATGAAGTACTAAAGCTTTCGTCTATGTGCAACTGCATTTAATATAGAAATTAGGTGGAAAAGAGATTGATTTATCGCTATACTTATTTAAATTGATGGACATTTCATTTTTCAATATATTTTCCAAGTTCTAAACTATTTACCTCTTTTAAAGTAATTATGGAGGACATTTGGGGAAGTAATCATTATCCATGCATGAAAGTATTGCCTTAAAGGCAAACACCAGTAGCTTTTTCATGTAATAGTGCATATATGTAATAAGAATTTGGAAGCTGTTATGGAGTTTGTGACCTTTTGTGGAGCTTTTGGGGAATGTTGGTATTTCTGAAATATTTTGCTATAGAAACTAGCACGGAAGACCACTGATATAAAAACCAGAGTCTAATTAAAAATTTTAACTGCTGTGGATGCGTAGTTCAATCAAAAAACTTATTTATAACCAAAGTGGTTTATTATTAAATATCTATTTACTTAAATACTATGATCGAAACACACAATGGAGAAAACTTATTTTATTAAAGATACAGTTTCTTACTATTTCAGTTAAGGTATGAGATTTCAAAATAAAATGGTGGAAGCTCCTGTAATGTCTTCCTACAAGAACTAGAATGACAAAACTTAATATTCATGGTAATTTTAAGTTAAAAATTTACTTTCAAAGGCTAGTTATAAATCTTAAGGAGCAGAATAAGCTGTCTTAAAAACTGAAACTTAATATTAAAGCTTGGTTTTCTGTGGATTTATGATGTAGTAATGGGCTCTTGCAATGATCCCATTTTGCCACAGGTCCATACAGAACACCCATTGCAGAACTCTGGTCTTCTCCGAGACCTTTATTGACCTCATCCCTAGCAGTATCTCCAATGTCCACCAAAATATGCAAATAGAGCCCAAATAACCCAGCACTCAGCATATCCTAAATCTACCTTAATTTTACCTGCCATCTTTATGGTATATTGCATCTCTGAGCCATCTTTATGGCTCATTTACATCTGTGCTGACTGGCTGGCCTGTATAAGTAGATCAGCCAAGCACTTCTGTTAAACAGGATATAAATGTTTCCATTCTATCTGTCTTTCTTCTAAGGAACATTAGTAGCAGTTCTTGTCTCTCTATAGGTGTCATTTTCTTTCTCACTGAATATGAGGACATATATCAACTGTGAAACCTTAGTGCTTTTTGTGGTCACTGGTGCTACCAGCTTCCAAGTTACCAGGAGGGGAGCTTGCACATGGAGAACTATTTCATAACTTCTGAGAGAAGTACACAAAAAAAGAGCCAAATTCAAGTTTTAAAAAGTCACATTATCTTTTGACTCTCCTTGGCAGTTTTTTTTCATAGTGGCTTTAACATAAAGCCCATGAACAATTGTATAGAAGTAATTCTGATCATGACCTTTTTGAATTCCATGCATTCAATCTAATACACAGGGTCCTAAAGTAATATTGGGCTAAGTATGTGATTTTGAACTGCTAAAAAGTGAGAAACAAACTAAAGCTGAAGAAGAATGAGCCTCTGAATCAATTTACCTCATGTGAAGTCACATCATATTCCCTGGGTATGTATTTAGGGATGACCCTTTACTCTGTGGCTCAAGTGTGTAATAGACTAGGTCTGCCACTTCCACAGTAGTTTTGCCATCCCTGGATTGAGAGTACAGGGTGTCACTGATGAGCATTTCACTTGTGAAGCTCGTTCTGCATTGTCTGTCAATCCAATTATAATTATGTTTATTCATGAAAATCTGTAGTAGTTTCTGATGTTCTCCCAAGCTTCTAACATTAGTTCAGGAATACCGTAAGATTCTTTATTTTGCCAGCTTCATAACAATCTGTCTGAATTTCCTTTTAATCACGTTTCTTTCTTTCTTTTTTCCCATATAGGCCCCAGGAGACCTAATTTAGTGCATTACATCTTCCACAATGATGGCTCTATATTTATGCTTCGCTGAAGAATTGACTCAAAATTAAAAATAAAAGCCTCTCCAATCAAAAGACAAAGCTACTGATAGGTGTACAAATTCACAAAATTGTTTAAAAGTCAGAACATAGCTCTAATGCAGTTGCTATTTGTCAGAAAGACAGCCATGTCAAAAAACACATTTCTTATAAAATTTGGGACAAACTGTTTTCAAGAATTACTGTATCTTATTCAACACAAAAATTGCTTAGTACAAAGTCTCTTGAAGATTAAAAATTGCATTCTCTGATACAAAGCAGATTGTTACTAATGGGAAATAAGCATTTTCCCGAGTCTTCATCCCAGTTGGTGTTCTAAAGGTATACCTATGTTCAATGACCTTTTTAAGATAATTCTCTTTCTGAGAGGACTTCAGAGACAATCTGGTTGTTTAATAACAGTTGAACCACTGAAAGCAAAATTTTGGAATTAATTTTTTTCATCAGGATGATTGTAATTCCAGAGGAATTCTCATTGTGAATGAAGACATATGGTTCATGTCAGGGCCCTAAGTGCACAGAGAAGCTGCAATTGCTGTGAGAATCCTTACCTGAGACCTGCACCCACACAGCTTCTGCCCCTGGCCCAAGTCCTCCATTTAAGATCTGTCTTGTCCTTTATTTGAAACTTAAGGCCCTTACCATTGATTGTTAATGGGTGCAGGACTATGCCAAAACTCTCATTTTTGCATATGTACTACAAACCTATTCTTTCTCATGCTCCCTTGCTCAACATCTGGGAATAGAGTTAATAAAACAAGTTTCCTGCCTAAAAGTCTGCAACTAATTTATTGCTTGAGCTAAGTTTCCACAGTAGCATCTGAGAAAATAGAGGAAGGAGTGGGGAAAGCAGTAAGAGTGAAATAAGCAAGAGTATGCTTTCCTAGGAGAATCAAAGGTACTGGATGCTTCCTTATGTTTTAGAAGGTCTGTTGTGGCTTTTCACAAGTGCCAGGTGATGTTGGTTTTGTACTGGGGCTATGACTTTTATACTGAGGGTATGAATTCTCATGCTGATCTGTTTGCCATGCATAATTCTGCAAGAAGTGTTGGAGAATTGTAGAATGGTTTGGGTTGAAAGGGACCTTAGAGAGGGCAGGGCCAGGGGCACCAGAGTGTGGCTGCAGGGTGGGAAATGGGATGTGACTCAGCCTGCTTCCTCCAGTCCTCCTACCCCAATTCACTGCCTTTATCCAGACTAGTCATCAGTTCTATTTTCTTTTTGTCAAAAGATAATGATTCTTACTGAATAAACTCACCAGCCATTAACTGGTACTACTTTACTGATGGGTGCTTGAAGAAACAGGATATAGCATGAGAAATTTAGATGAAAGATCTTCTTTAGATGAAAGAACTTATTTCCTCAAGCAGGGACCTTTTCCTGACCAATCCTGCCTCTCTATAAGTACTGAATATACATTAATAGTATTAGAATTTCTGAAGAAGATCTGTAAGAAAAATTTAGTATGTGTTTGGTTTCTGTGTTTCTTCATTGTGAACTTTTTCTCTTAGCCTGTTCAGCTACAGCAGATGTCGGGCAGCTTTTAGCTAAGCTCTGCAATTTGACTTCCAAATTGCTAAACACAGGGTTCTGAAGCCAGAGACATATTTAGAGTGTAGCAACAGGTCTCTTCAGTGCAGCACTATCTCCAGTGTCACTCACATGATTTCAGTGGTCCTAAATGAAGTTGGCAAAGCATGTGACTAGTAAATCAACTCAACTGCAGCAAAGCAAATGCTTTAGGCAGGTAGAGACAGGGATATTCGACCCTTTCTCTTGTCTTCCAGATGGGACTGAGATTCAAAATTCCAGACTGTGGAGGTCATAGGTTGTGTTTGTTCACATTAGAATTGGGTCACTGCAGTTTATTTTTATACCTCCTTTTTCTTATCTTGCCCATACTCAGGCTGCTTATTGAACAAAGGCTGCCTGAGTAGAGTTAGAACCCAGCCTCTGCAAAGATCTAATTTAAAAAAACCAAAAAAACCTGATCAGCTAGAAACCTATATTTTAAAGGAATTATCTGAATGAAAAAAGATATGCTTTTTCAAATGCTTTTCATTGCTTTGATAGTTGTCTATCGTTGAACTTAAGTACAGAGATGCACAAGTCCTTGAAGAAACCTGTATGTAAATACTGCAGATGAAAGCAGTTCTACACACACACAAAAAAAATAAATGCCCTGCTTCTAGGGAATATTCCTGCATTTGTGGATAGTACAGGTATTCACACTGCTTGTCCTAGATATCTGAGGCCTTCAAGACTGACAATCTACAAAGATAAATGTACTTTTAATACAAAGTATGTATTTCTAATTTTTTGAAACTATCATGTCATATCCCTTTCAAACAATCCTAAATGAGGCTCTGATTCTGAACATCTCAGGTATGCTCAAAACGAAGAACAGGATCCTTAGTTACTGAAGACAAGATATTCCCCTTTTTCTTCTATTTTTAAAGGATTTTAATGATAATGAAACTAAACAAACATTTCCAAATGCGTGAAATGGATTATCTGCCATTACTACATATCAAAACCTCCGTTCCAAGGTTAACTTAACAAAATTAGGTGGATGAAAAAGAAAAGAATTTCTTACAAGCAGAGCAGACTTACAAAGTGGGGAAACAGTAATTTATTATTTTATAACTAGAACTTAACAACTACTACTAAAAACAACTACTGAACAACTACTTGACGTGGACTGTACTGCACAGTTTCCCTGTATTTTAAGGACTAAGTACTTCAGTTGCAAGAATAGATGCAACTTTTTAAACATTTAATGGCTTTGTGCAAACTTTTTCACTCTTTCAGCGTCTGTGATGTGAGTAGTCTACACAAGTTATGATGATGATATAGCAACAATAACAGCATGGCTTTTACAAATATTTCTAAAGCACTAGTGACAGACTTAATGCTGCATGACAGCTCTGAAACGGGGAGTAACATGGTTATATCATGTCAGCTACTGTCTGAGATAGTGTTTACTGGTGGATTTGAGGCTTGCTGTAAGTTATTTACAGAGGAGCATGGCATCATGCTCCCAGTATATAGTAACAGGACAGTGAATATGCACAAACCACCTACTTTTTTTGTTTTGTTTTTGTTACTTGTTTTAAATTTGAATGTGTCAGGAGCTCACTATTCATCCATGCAGGCCTTTGCCTGACCTCCTGCCTTTCAGCTGGAAGGATCCTTGAAAAAGCAACTAGATCTTTTAGGCTACTCATTCCTCTGGGAGTATCTTATGGGATTCTTCCAAGTAACCCCCTGAAGAGGCCTGAAAAGCAGGGCTGTCATTCTGTCTATTGGATTTGTTTCCTTCTCTCAGGATCCTGAACTCCACAATGTCATGTGGAGTCACTGCAGCCAAAGTTACCCTACGTTTGTTCCTTATTTGTCCATGTTAGGGAGTGACCACCAATGCCCTCCAGAAACCTCCTGGATGGCTTGTGCTCTACTCTGTTGTCTGTTTATCAGATAACTGGTGGTTCAAGTCATTCCTGATGAATAATTGCAAATGTGAAGGTGCTTCAGTTGTCGGAAGAGACCTCACTGATCAGATGGTCTGTGGGAGAAACCCACCAAACATTGTCCATTCTGATCTCCCCTCTCATCCCAGTCCATAAGCTTTCAACTGTGTCATTGTCCATGCCAGGGCAGAGTTTTGGGCATGCCTGTTGCTCTTACACATGAAGGGCTGTTCCCTTTGCTTGCTGTCCTGAGTCTGTCCACCCTAAAAAGCCTACATCCACCCATGACAGCTCTCCAGTCATGTGAGCTATCCTGCCATTCTCCTTCCCCCTGTCCATGCCCTGTGCTGTGGATGTTAGTTCAGGAAGTGAAGAGGTACTCAGCTCTGCTGATTTAAAAGAAAAGGTATAAAATCAATCCCAGTCTGTCATATTTTTCCTCTCATCAGTTTCTTCTTTCCCCTTTCTGCCTTGTTTTGGAGGTCTGCCTTATCCCTCTCTTCAATCAATTTTTACTTACCAAACCTGTTCTACCACTTCACTCACAAGCTGATCAGCTGGGGAGGTAAAATGGCTTCATCTTGTTGGCCATTGCTTTATAGGTGGTTACTAATTTAGGTTTATCCTCTCTACTCATAGATTACTCATAGATTACTTCACAACTTGTAGAATTTGAAATTTTATTTCCAGTTTGATTCTTAGGGAACAATGCATTAAAATCATACTGGGAACAGGCTTGCAGACTTGTGAACATATGGCATGATTTGGTCAATCATGTTGTGTCAGAGTACTAACACAAAAATAGTATGTAATAAGCTTGTTCTGCATTAAAGAACTGACAGGTGTTTGTGTAAGGGGAGGTATTAAAGGGGTCTCCCTTTCTGCCATAGACTGCAGGATATGCATCTTTTATGTACTTCTTGTTGTAACTCTGATAGGGAGATTTTTTTAAAAATATGATATCTGTATAAACTGCTCTGGGAAATCAGATTACACAAACCATCAGTGTCTGAAGAAGATAAGTATTCAAAGGACTGGTCAATGACCACCTGCAGTATTCACTGCTGTCCTCATCTGTCACAGCTGCCTTAATGCAGAGATTACTTTTCTACAGGGCAGCAGAGGACTTGTCAGCACTTTCAAGTTACTTGTTGGGATGGAATGAACTTTCCTCACAGCAGCATTGCAGTGCTGAGGCTTGTCTGTGTAGCCCAACCAGTGCTGATAACTCACCAGTGTTTTGGTTATTGCACAGCAATGCTTGCACAGCATCAAGGCTGTCTCTTCACCCCCCCTGCCAAAGGCCAGCAGGCTGTGGGGTTGAGAGGCTGGGAGAGCCGTCCCACACTCACCACAGGGATTTTCCATACAATGTGATAACATGTCCAGCAATAAAAGGTAGGGGGTGGGGGTGTGGAGAAGGTGGAAATGGACAACATTTTTTAAGGTATTTGTCTTCTGAAGTGACTTCTATAAATACTGAGACTCTGCTTCCCAGAAAATGGCTGGACCATGACTGCTGATATGAAGTAGAGAACAAATCTACCTCTTTCTTTTAGTTTTTGTCTATGCTTCTATGTACAGCCTTTGCTTCTTTCATTAAAGTGCCTTTATCTTGACCCACGAGCTTTTAATCTTTTCTGCCCGCCTTGATGAGGAGGGGAGCTGAGAGAGCAATTTGGTGGGCACCTGGCAGTCAAAGTCAACTCACCACACTTAACATAACTAATGAGAATTTAAATACAAATAAAAAAATGAAATTCAGAATTCGTGCAGCAGGTATAGAGGGCAGTAGATATTTATTAGATTTAAAATACATCTAGGATGAAATCAACCAGCTAATGAATTTGTTGAGACTTGCAATACACAGGCAGACCCAATGGACTGAAAGTGACTGCCAAATGAAAAATTGGCACCCTGGTTTCAATAATACTTGCTCAGACTATTGATCACCATTAACAGGGTGAGAATAACATATGCCAGTAATGATCTATAGCTCCTTTCTGATTTTTAAATGGATTTATATCAGTCAATAAATTATACGCATCATCAGATTCCATTTGTAATCTATATCAAATGTGTATTCCTTTGCCAGTGTTCAAAGATTATGCTGTTTTCTGGTACCTGGGTCCTGAATATTGTAATAGTAAAGCTGTCTATCTTGAATATAAATGTAACCAATATTAACACCAAGGATTTAACTCTAGGTGGCAGTTTAATCCATATTTTTTAAAATGCAGTCTTAGCAGAAGCATAGTGATCAGCACCCTTTTGTAAATGCAATATTATAAATGCTGAGAGAGAAAACAAATAAAGCTCTAGTGACAGTTATTCTGATTTTTTAAATATATTTCTTCCTATAGCCATGTCACTGACCAAATGGATTTTAGAGGGTATGACTAGAATTTTACTTTCCTGAATTATTAGTGTTTTCTATAATCTGAGATGGCCTGATACTGCCTCTAAAACACCTCTGCAATTCTTCTTTTACCATATTTTTGGCCCAAACAGTCAGTAATTATTAAATAAATAGTCTCTAAGAGTCTTACTACTGCTGTTTCAAGTATATGATGTTGGTTGCTGCTCCTGACCAGTCTGCATCCTTTTTTCCAGCCCCTGGCTGCATTACTTACTGTTGAAGGTTCTGATGTTCAGGATATGCAGGACCATAAAATAATTCAGGCTGGAAAGGAAAAGCCCTGGAGGGTACTAGTCCTACCTTCTGCTCAAGGCATGGTCAGCTGGGAGCCAGGCCAGGTTATTCTGCAGAGAAGTTAATTTTGCAGACTGATTACATCGGTGTTCAATTACACATGCAAAAAAAAAGCCAAGGGAAAGGAATGTCCATCCTTCATTTTAATAGGAAGTAATTATTGAGACTGACAGTGTAACTCATAACTGACACTCAGTGGATAATACTGCGTGTTATGTGTTAGGAAAACTGAACAGATTTCCTTTTTATCCTACATAGACCTGAACTATAAGAAGAATTTTAATAGTGGTCTCAAATAACATACCATGACATTTCAGGCATATATTTGAAATGCAGCAATGATCAAGACCTGTGATTTTCAGTTGGAAAATCTAAAATTTAAAATTCCATCAGTTATTGCTGATGGACTAAACTCTGGTTTAGTAAATAAGAAGGCAAGAAGTACGATTAAAAGAAAATGTTCAAAGTTAGGTAGCAGAGGAGAAGGAAGTAAAATTATCAAGAAAGAAACTGATATATAAACTTTTTTTTCTTTTTTTTTTCTTTTAATTGATTCAATAGCAAACAATCCCATCCTGCTATAAGTGATGTCAGTGACAAAATATTCTGTGACTTCAGCTGTGGCCACATCAGACTCGCTCCAGCACCATTAACTGAGGTGGGAACAGTAAATGCTACCCAATCAACATGCAGGGTTTACCATAGGTCAGATGCTTGGTTTAAATTAGGAAAAGCCCTGGCTTATTATAAATGAAATATGAAATTATATTTTTTTGTCATAAAATCCCTGTGGGATAGTAATTCAGCCTTAATATACTTTGGGTGATGTTCAATATTTCTAAAATTAGCTACATATTCCAAAGCTAAATATTGTTTTCAAAAGTGACTAAATATTTAGGGGAGAGTCTAAGGAACTCTGTCACTGCATGCATTGCAGCTGATCCAAGCCTGTTATGTAACATGAGTCTTGCTGACAAGACTGAGACTTTCTAATTTTTAATTTAAATAGATCTTTAAAGGCAATTTGAGTTTTTGGATAGCTACGCCTATTTCAAAATGCAGCGTTGCAATATCATAGATATCCAATCCCAAGCTCATCTCTAATTCAGGTGAGTCTGGTTACTACAGAATATAATGGACTGCTGCAAGTGATTATGGGAAGTAGTCCCAACAATTTACTTCATTTTAAGAGTCAGAAACTCTCTGTGGATGACCATTGTAATCCTTGCAGGCAATCTAAGTTCTTTGAATGAAGTAAGGGAATTTTAACTTTTCACAGTAATACAAGTTTTCATTTTAAGTATTACTCTATTTGAAAGCATATCAGACTGTACACAATCTAGCTGGAATAGAGAGACATGGGCATAAAACTGGCATGTGAGGTGCCTAAAATCTAACCTAATTTCTAATGTTTATGCAACTCTTGGTAAGATGCCAAAAACAAGCTCTAATAAGCCTAAAACAAGTTTTCATAGATTTTTTTTTCACTGATGACAATTTAAATCAAGGCATGATCCCTAATCTACTTCAGTCATCTCTCTTTTCAAAATCCCCATTCTCTTTCTGTTCTCGTGCCTACTGGGCCCTGAGAGCACCACTAGTTCTTGACATGGTGTCATTAAAAAGGTTGCCAGTTTGGTTTAAATTCTATTAAACTTTTCCATACAGTATGGGGTCTCTTAAGGTTCAGCTTTTTTGTTTTATTTTAATTGTGAAAATAAAAAAATCCTGATCTCTCAGGCTTCTGGTTTGAAAGGACTTCATTACCAGGGTTTCTTCTGTCTGTTTCCAGATTGAGAAACTAAGTTGAGTCCTTTCAATGAATACCTTCTTGAATGGGTAGACATACTGTCACTTAGATTTTTCCTCAAAAATACATACTACAGGAAAAGAATGACAGGCCAGTTTAGATTGTTGAGTATAAGTTCTAGATGGTACTTTTTTCAGTTTTGGAAGTTTTGTGTCTACATGGGAATATGTTAGAAATGTCACCACCTCCATAGGAGAAAGCATGATGGTAAAACATGATTTACCATGGGTTGGATTTTCCTGAAATTATGTTTATAGAGAAGTTAAGGCAGCCAGGGCTGGTTTTGTTTAAGGCACTCTCATTTTAAAGCATCCAGTTGTAGGTCAAAACCACTCTAAGCATTGATATTATTTAAAATTATCTTGATTTATCATTACTACAACTCATCAAAACATTGTCCAGTTCTTTTGATTTAACTGCTGAAATTGCAGTATTTCTATTACTACATGAAGAACAGAGTGAAATTATCTTTTAAAAGAGGCTAGTTAGGAAAGGTACACATTTCTATGGAAAAACAAATTGCCTTAAAGTAACTCAGTAGTTACTTTTATGCTCTTCTACAGTTTAAACTGTCATGCTCATTCCCTACATCTCATATTCTGTTAACTCCCTGAATTCATACTACTACAGAAGCATGTTAGAAACTTGTCATTGATAAAATGACAGGACAGAAATAAACGGTGAGAAAGGTAAACTAAAGTCAATAGAACAAGTATCCATCTTTCTCTCATTCTCCCCTTGTGCTAAACACATTTGTTATAGCTACCACTGTACCTTTTCTCGTGCTGCAGAATTCCTCCTGAGGTGCACATCTTCAAGTAGATTTCCAAATGTGCTAATAGGAAGCCTCATTCCTTGAGAAGACTCTGAATGAAATTCAGAAAAAAAAAATTAACCTGTGTTTAAAAAAAACAAATAGGTTTATAACCTGAAACAGCTTTCTCTGCTCTCCTTTAAACCTCAGTATAGAAACACTATTAGAAACACTATGCTCTGTTATCTTCTGTACAGATCACTGCTCTTAGCATTAGGCTATCCATTGCCTGTAGTCCTGTGTTCTCTGTTATGAAAATAAGAAATTGTAGTAGACTTTTCCTGCCTAGTAGTTGAAATCATGGCAGGTTTTATTTTGACACAATAGTTTCGTGGATTGATTCTCCATTGTTTTGGTTGTTTCTATGATTGATTAATAATTTGTATTTATCATTGCCATGAAATGTGACTATTTTTCATTAGAAGTTTGAGCTCTTAGCAGGTCCCAGGGCTGTTTTAGAGATATGAAAGTTTCTTATTCATAAAAATTCAAAGATCTTTGAAAAACCGATTTGATTCCAAAATATTACTTTTGAGCAATAAAAAATATTTGAAAAATGAGAGCATTCAGCTGTTTCAGTAAAGCTATAATAATAATAATAATAATAATAAAGGACCTACCTAAGTATTTATTGTTTTAGATACAGAATACAAAGAGAGGGGAAAATGTCTCTCTGAAGCAGTGAGAGTTATCAGAGAAACACAGGCCTGAAAATGAGAAAAATCCCAATCAAAATGCAGTTGTTATTCCCCTTACAGAAAAGTAAAAGTGGATTCCCAAAAGAAAGGAATCTGTGTTGTGAATTGGTTTGCAGCAATCTATCACAAATAGAGGTAATTAACAAAATTTTTCTTATTATTTTATATAATTTATTTTATTCATGAGCTAATTCAAGTATTATTTATGATAACATTTTGACTCACTAAAGTGACTAATCTTTTTTCTGGAATTATGCATTTGCTGATGTTCTCTAATATTTCAGGAACTGCTCAGTTACTATCAGCATCCAAACCATACTGAATTCTGTAGCAGTTGGCTACTTAGGTTTTCTGAAAATTTCAACCTTAAGTCAGCATCTCAACGATTTAAAGGAAAGTTATTTTTCTGAAATAAAGCAAATATTGTAACAGTACTTCTGGCAGCATTATAAAGAGGAATAGATGCAACCTTGAGAGGTGATGTAATCAATCCATCTGAACAGAACAGGAATATTTGCCAGGTCTCCTGCAGTCTCTATTGTTGTTAATTGATTCTAGTGTGATGTTTGGCTTTTTCATAGCAGCATGAAACTGCTAACCCATGCTCACTTTCAAATAGGATATAACTCTCAGCTCTTGTTTCAAATTACCTTAACTGAAATACTGTATCTTTGTACTCTTCTTGCCCAAGCATAGTATTTTTATTTTTGTAATTGTATGTCATCTTTTTTTCATGTTTCTCTGCTAATCTCTCAGTAGGAATTTGAGTTATGATCTTCTGCTTCAGCAAATCTACAGTTCCTTTTACGCCTGTTTTTTCTTCAGATATAATAACCCCATTCCCTCGGGTCCTGTCCCTGGTCTCCACAGAGATCAGTGCCTGTCCTTCCTCAATGAAGAAGTTGTTACTGCAATGCAGTCTCTCCTCAGCCTCCTCTTCTCCAGGCTGAACAGTCCAAGTGACCTCAGTAGCTCCGAATATAATTTCCCCTCAAGGCCTTTCACCATCTTTGTGCCCTCCTTTGGACACTCTCTTTCCTACACTGTGGCACCCAAAACTGCCCCCATCACTCGAGGTGAGGCTGCCCCAGCTCAGAGCAGAGCAGGACAATCCCCTCCTTTGCCTGGCTGTGATGCTGTGCCTGATGTCCCCAGGACAGGGTTGGCCCTCCTTGCTCCAGGGCACTGCTGGCTCCTGTTCAACCTGACAGTGACCAGGATCCCCAGATCCCTTTCTGCAGAGCTGCTCTGCAGCATCCCATTCCCCAAACTGTCTGTACATCCAGAGTTGCACTGTCCCAGCTGCAGAATCTGGCACTTGTCCTTGTTTAACTTCATATGGTTGGTACGAAGCATTGCCCACCCAACCTAATTTATTATTTAAAAAGCCTTAGCCACAAGAACCGAACTGCTTGCTTATTCCTCGCTGCATCATTTATTCATGTGTGTGAAATACAATCTTTTGGCAGATCTAATGTCTTGTGGAAAATGCACATTGGATTACTGCACAGTGTTGCTACATTCGTGTAGTATTCATTTCAGAATGTGTTTTACTTTAGGTAAACTTGCCTGGGTTGTTTTGTTCACGGAGCTGAACGTTACAGAAGAAACCTTCTGAGAAAACAATGAACAATACCATTTAGGCAAATGGTTAATTTTATCTTTGTTTTGCCAAGTCACAATTCATTGTCTTTCTTGATGTTGCAAAACTAATTGGCTTTTATCACAGTTACTTTACCTCCAAAGGCACATAAAATTAATGCAAAATAAACATCACCATGATCAAAGATGGCTTGATTAAAAAAGTAATAGATTCACATGAAGTTGATGTTGAAACCTGCAACAGACTGTCTCAGAATTATAAATCAAAAAGTTTTTCTGGTTATATATGGCTCTAGTTTATTATTTTACATTTGCTTTAACCTTGGAGCACCCTTAATGAATCTACTCTGCAAGTGATTAATACAACTGAAAAAATAAACTATGGAAAAACAATGTTATATTTAATGACTAATTATCAGGCTACTTGTTTACAGCTTTTAAAATATTTTTTTATTCATATAAATAAATCAAAGCCTGTTGAACTCTCTGTTGTATATGAAACATGATCCTATTTGACTGTGATACTTCCAGGGGGAGTCTGTCACTTCCAAGAAATTACACTTTGAACTGCAAAATCTCCAGCCTTTTATTTTCCTCCATTCAGTCCCTCTTATATTTGCTGTTTGCAGGAAGATCCTTTTGAATATGTGAGTAATGTAATTTCTCTCCTCAGAATTCATATTGGAACAAATTTGTATATAAAATTCCTTCTAAAATATCTGAAATAACTTTGGCAGTTGCTATTGAGTCTGAGTGAAAGAAGGCTTATTAGGCATGACCACTGAGGGGTCAGGATCATTATTTGACTTTTTAAATTTAAAAATGAAAATCCCAGTGACTTAATGTAATCTCAGTCTTTAAAGAAGAGTGCAGAAACATTATTGGAAAAATAGACATTTCAACTCGAAGGAAATAAGTTATATTTAATCAAAAGTGGCAGCTAGTTTTATGTGAAGCAAGTAAAATTCTAGAAAAGTTGAAGAAAGATATATATTTACATGGGATTTGTATTTGAAGACTTGACAGTTACTCTGTACAGGATAATTGATTTTAGAAAAGATGATTCTTAATTAAATTGAATGGCTTAGAGACTGTTTTTGTGGGAAATATCTAAGAGTAAAACCCACACAGAAGTAGGATAAGTTCAGAAATCATTGTGGTTTACAAATTCATACACTAACACTTGAAAACCAGACAAATATGTAGAAGACTACAGTAAAGAGGAAAGAGATTAATTATTCCTCACATGCACAGGTGATTGTACAAGGAGTCTGGAATTTAAACTGTGAGAGATGGTGCTTATATGAGTGTACTCATTCCTGGAGAACAGGGAAAGAGAAGCTTCTCTTCAAATTATTTCTGGAGAAGGCAAAGCCTTTCTCTTTCTTAAGACCTTCATCACAGAGGATCCAAACAGGACATGTTGATATCCAATAAAGAATATATTGGAGATTACAGGATTAATTAGATGCATCTATATTTAATATTTTCTATAATATTTGTGTGATATTAAATGCCTCAGAGAGAATGTGTCAGGGTATTGATGAGGGAGCCTGAGTGAATCTAAAACCTTATGAAGAAGTTATACAAGGAATTCAAATATTCATATGCAAATTTCCAGAAAAGCCTGCAATTATTTCAGATGAATTCTGTTTATTTTAGATGCAGTTTTTCATTTCCAGTGCTTCAAACCACAACTGAGGTATGCAGTTTTTGATGTTGTTTTACCAACAGCTTTGTCTATTTTCATATAACATGGTGGTTGAATTATGCTGCCATCAGTAAACCAATTCTGTTCTGTATTGTCAAAGACAGAATTAGTGTATAAATTGTGTGCAGGCAATCTGGACACAACTAAATTGTAGAGATTATGCTTTCTGAGCTGATGGTCTGCACAGCCTTCACTGATAGTTACCAGAAACTCCAGCCTCAGCATAGAGGCTATAAGGTCAGATAGTGGCTTTGAGGTTTGGGGGTTTTTTTTTGTTTCTTTTTTTTTTTTTTTTTGCTAGGCAAAAAGAATTGCTCTTTTCGTAGGTAACAATGAGTCACCAAACTGCCTCAGCCCTTCTGCAAAGAGAAAGTTTAGATTAGACAAGGCCACTCTTGTGGTAACGATTACTAAGTACTAAAATAGATGTCACGGGAGGTTGTGTAATCATCTCCTTTAGAGGTTTTTGAGAGCAATGATAAAGTAAAATCTCTCTCAAGTCTGACAAGGACAACTTATCTATTTTTCAGTGATACATGTCTTATCTTCTAAAATCCAGCACAAATAGCATTTTATAGAAAATAAAATGCAGTATATTTAATATTGGTGACATGGGGCATTCAGAATACTTCCAGCCTTTCCCATAAAACCCTGAGCACGTGATAAAGATGAACTGAACTCTAGTACCCATTTAACTTTTTCAAATAAATAGTTTAATCTTAGAGAGAAAAACTGCAGAACAGAATTAATTTGTTGCCTGTGTACTTGTAGTCATCTTTTTATAGTCACAGAACATGAACATCGCTATCTTTAAGAACAATAAACAACCACAGCTGCATCCCCTGCAGTTGAATTAGTAAACAGAAGGTAAAACTTTTCTCAAACAGCATCTAAGTCATCCTGTAATGAGGGAATTACTGGGGAACAAACATAATCGAGAAACATAACCATTTGAGATAAATATGTTTTCATCTAAGTGCTTGTTAATCTGTTATGGGCCCATTCAAAATCTGAAAATGCTATTGTTGTCTTTTTGACTTATCTCCCAGTGTTTTTGCTCTTCTACAGCACATTTGTAAGGATTACAAAAGCAAGTCTTTTGCTCCATTTCCATCAAGATCAGCTCTTTATCTCACACAGAGAAGCTTTTTCGCAAGAACATTCAGCCTCAAGGACAAGCACCAAAACAGACCTTCCTAACAGAGAGCTGAAGCCAGGTCCTCTGTGCTCCTCTCGTGGCCATTAGCCTGCTGGCACCATTTCACTTAAAGTTAGCATCTTTGTATCGTAGCAACACAAGAGAATGCAAAGCACGAATAATACAGCAGTGTTTTGTCACAAAGAACAATTGAAGAATTCCTGAATTGACTTTTATGTTTGAATGATTTTTATGTACAAATTCATGAAGCAAGTTTCCCATCAGATGCATGAATAATGGCATTCCAGCATTGAGCCAGCTTGTCGATGAGAAAAACAGTCTCTTTTTTTCTTAAAATGTATGGCTATGTCACCTGCTCTTCAGTAACTCAAGGAGAAACAATTCCACAATGTTATTGTGATGAGGGCAGGTCAGCTGGTTATTTTTAGCTTGAGCAAACTCCCACAAGAGGAAACATTTTTTACCTACAGCTTATTAGCATTCAGAGCTGCACAACTCCATCCATTTGAGCATCAAAACAACTATTTTAGTCTTATTTTTACAACCAAATGCTTGCTGTTCAGTATTAAGAAAAAGGTGACTCAGAAAAAAAGCATATTTTTCTGATCTCAAAAGCAAAATGCAAGGACTGATTACTAAAGTCTCCGGCAATGGAGTAATTAGCACATAAACATAAGGACAGCTACTACCAGACGTTAATGACTATAGCCATTAAAACTGCCCTGGAGTAGGGAATGCAATTTTCACTGTATTTTTTTAAGGCTCCTTTTTATTTTTTCATATCTATGTAGTTAAAATTTTGAGGGAAGATAGCATATAGGTTCAAAATCCGTTATTAAGGTCTAGTGAGGATGACATTTTAGGATAGGCAGGATCTTTTCTATTGTGCTCCTTGACCTGGCTGCATCGGTTCACAGACTTAAGAGTTTATCTTTCTACTTTGCTATCTAGACACAGGTTTTCTGGAATTCCCCAGAGGGAATTCCAAATTAGCAGCTGGAAAGGTTTGGAAGTGTGATCTACATTTTAATACTAATTGCATACCTATACAAGGTCAGGGGTGGGAATGTTCTCAGAAGGATCCTCTTGCTGTCGTCTCCTGGATGCATTCCCACTGCAAGATTAGATACTGTCTGATTTAGTAGACATATACAAATAACCATAAAAACAAAAAGACAGTGAAAAAACAGTGAATGCTTTGTTTAATTACAATACTTGACTGGTGTTACAGTTAGTTAGAAATGTAAACTTCAGTAATTTTTTCATTGTTTACCAGTAGAAAGCAGAACTTTATTTCCTTCAAAAAGAAAGGCAACTTACTTAAAATTTCTAAAATATCTCCTTTTAAAAAAAAATATTTTCAATTCTCCATATAGATATTTGTTGATAATACTTCTGACCATAAATTCCGAATGTTTGAAACCTGTCGTCAAAGAGGCTCTGCCATTCACTTTGAATTTGCTGAAAATTCTGAGCATTGCATTTATCACAGACCTTTTACAGTCCTAGGTGAGTCTTTCTTACCCTTATCCCATGGAAAGTACTTCCATTCCCTTCTCTTATACTAGGATTCCTCTTTTCCAGTTTCCCTCTACTACTCTTTCTTTTTTAGGTCATTCAGGATGCTAGTGTTTACAAGCTGCATAGTAGAGATCAATACAGAGACAATGAAACAATAGTTTCTCTGGAAAAGTTTAGCAGCCGGCAAAACCCGAGACATCCCTCTGTCTTCAGCTGCAAAGGCATTGGGAGCTGCTGGAAATCTGCTCACTGTGTCAGTATCAATTTGTCCTTTATTTCTAATATTTTCTCCTTCAGCTTCCATTGACCCCGGAAGCCACTCAGGGGTAGAACTCAAAAGTTCTGTTGCATTATGTGCAACAGAGGAATCAGAGCACGTAGGTAGGAGACTGGCTTTGCCAAGCAAGCAACATCACTGCAGCACAAGAATGCTGAGAAGCTTTCAACACACAAGGGATGTACAGCCTGAGACAAAAGAAGAATAAAACAACCCCACCTAACACTCTCATTATTAATTGCTTCAACTGAGTCTGATTTATGGATAGATATTGATTTTAGGCAAATCTAAATGAATCAGAACTCGTACTTTTGTATGCCCAGATAAATGGATCAGATAAACAGATAGACCTGAATCAGTTACTTACTTTCTTCCTGAAATGAGTTTTCCATTTTTCAAGGATACTTCTAAGAAAATGTACTGGTTGTCAGTATCTCAGTGTAAACTCATAAAAGCTGACAGAGGCATCAATTGGTTTTCTTCCTTTAAGCATCTTCTGATGTCTTATTGAATGCCTTGCTGCATTTGTGGATGTTGGAGATGTCGGACTGTCCTTTCCAGTCATATTTAAGGAAATGCATTTGGCTAATTGCATCTAATAGTTTGTGAGGCTTTTCCTGTTTCTAAACTGCCTATTTGGTGTCAATTATTATTTTATGAGTTGTTTTATCTGAAACTGAGCTTTAGATCAACAACACAGTCTAGCCATCCTATGTCTCATTCAGGATTGTAGTGTGGCATTGCTTATGGCCAATTAACTGTGTAAGAGGGAGCCAGTAATGGTTGTGATTTGAGAGTAAGAGATCCTTAACTGACAGTTAAAGAATATAATGTGTATATAAAGAATATAATGAAGTCTTGCAATTAGAATTGAACAGGTGGAGAAAGTTACTCAATGCAAGCTTGTGTTCTTACTTGTCCAGCAAATCTTTTTCTTTTGGCTTCCTAATCCAATTCTTAGACAAACTCCAGTCAGAAGGAAATGTTTAGCACATTATTGAGCCCTCTAGCTAAAAGAGGACAAGTTTACCATGTTCTTCCTCAAAAGCCCCATGACTGCCCAGTACAGATGTGCTAGGTAACAAACAGTTCTCACCAACAGTGCACCTGGCAGGGGCAGGCCAGGCAAGCAAGCATGAGCAGGTCAGGAATGGGGACCCCCAGGACTTCTTTGCATGGAGCCCTGCTGCCATATCTCCATTGCAGCCATCATGTATGAAAAAGCACAAGTTCTAGT
This sequence comes from Acridotheres tristis, assembly GCA_037013685.1. Lineage (NCBI taxonomy): Eukaryota > Metazoa > Chordata > Aves > Passeriformes > Sturnidae > Acridotheres > Acridotheres tristis. The sequence continues at coordinate 28,939,900 of CM072886.1, forward strand.
AACCACACTCCACAGCACAGATTGTTGTTGAATTTTGTCAGCGTTCCTGTTAATAAAATTTGATTGCCGGATTGTTTTCAGTAAATAAACACAGAAGAACCATGTATGCTGCCAGAGTGAGTTGAAGCAATACTGCAGAGGAGTGTTTGCTGTAGTAGTGGGGAGTTTTAGTGCTCAGTACTTCAAGAAAGTACAATTAAGTCATAGGCTTGGTAACAGCTCGTGTACTACTGATCCATTAGGACAGTTAATTGGTTATGCATTGATTGCAATCCTGACTGCATGGGTAGTTAATTCCCAAGAGACAGGTCTCATTTCCCTCATCCAAAATGTTCTTTCAATGCTCAGGCCAACAGTTCCCATCATGGGATGGGGCCATATCATCAGCAGCTCCCATCTCTATCCTGTACAAATGTTTATGGTCATATTCGGATGACTATATGCACATATTAACACTATGTAACATTTATCCAGAGTTACAGAATGGCAAACACTGGGGTACTCTTCACCCTTTTTGACCTCGGTTCCTGTTGTGATATTCAGCAGAGTTCTTATCAAAACCAGCTTGACATTCAGAAATTTTCAGTGGTGTCAGTAAACATCCTTTCTGTGAAATTGTTATTGGTTTCCTCAAGCTAATCATTCTTTTAGTCTGAAAAGTTCTAACTCCTGTCACTGGAAAAAAAACTGAAAAGAAAAAAGGAACAAAAAAAAAATCCTTAAATCTGACTTGCAACCCCTAATGAGAAAAGAAAAAAAATAAAAAAATCTGTCATCTCATTCAGGAGAAAGAAAAAAATGCTAGCTTTTTTAAAGTGAAATAAATGCTTTCTCTAAACATGATCGCAGTTGACAAAATGCTGGATGTTTAGGTGGCAATTATAGCCCTTTCAGAGACTGTCAAATCTTGTCACAACACATGTTATAAATGAGGACAGATTTAGACATCCTTTCTGACAGTTATGTGTAGGATGTGGATGGTTGGCAGTTAAATTTCAAATGCAGGGAAATTTTCCTTCCAATAAATCTTTGCTTGTTTATTAAGAGGGAGTTGCCGTGCACTGAATCTTGTATCTACCATGTGCAGCTTTTCATCCTTACAGCTTTTGACATTTCACTTTAACTTTCTTTGTGACAGCCATCTGAACATTGTTTTAGGTAAAAAAGTAACCTACAGTGCTCTGGAGATGTAAGAATTCTTTTGGTGTTTTCATACTGAGATGAGAGTAGGAAACGTGTCATATTATACATGGATGGATAGCTAGCAAGAAAGCAAATAACTGAGATTGCAACAATACTGATTGAAGGGAGCAGCTTCATGATGCTTACAGAAAATGGAATAATGCAGTAGCCCACATTCATCAAGTAAGACGTGCAAAATGTTGATGAAGTATTAGTAATAATACTGTGCATCTCAAAGGCATCACAAAGCACAATTCATCTGATGATAAACTTCTTCATGTGTCATTAAAGGCCAAACCTGATATAGATTTCCAATTTCAAACAGTTTTTGATGTTAAGAGGACAAGCAGTGTGGGGAAAAGAGAGGTAAGAGAAATCATATTGCCATGGGTAAGAATCCTGAACTTTTTCAGAAGCTCAGAAGGTGAGCATGCTGGAGCAGCCTCAGGGTTGCGATGAGTGCAGCCTAAGCCTTGTCAACTGCCACTGCCTAAATCTGCTAACCAGCACAGATAGTGAAGAGCTTTGCATTCACACTTTCTGCAAAGGCTGATAAAGACATGAGAAAGAGAGAGGCTACATCTCCCAGTTAGGTGATGTCCAGCATACATTGCATTATATACAGTTAATGGAGAGAAGGCAGCTACAGCTCCCTTTAGTATCTGCTACAAATGCCAATAATCCCTTCAAGTTCCCAGAAGCATCTAATCCTGGAAGAAACTGGTAAGAGGAAAAAAAAATCTGCTTATCCATTTTGTAGTCCTCTCTCACTGAAATATGACACATTATAGGCTAACTTTTATGAATGGTGGTGTATAAAACCCCAATGAATTAGGTAAGTGTAAAGCTAACATTTCATAGAGTGAGGAAGAGATGTAATCTATGATATCAGGACCTTGTGATTCTCTTATTTAGCTATAGTAGCAGTTTAGCATAAGAGAGTTACTCACGTGCAAACTGTTAAGCAGATCTATGAGTTGTTTTCTGGACTGGGACCAAAGTGCTCATTGCGTTGGAGGATGGAACCCATAAACTGGAACATTGTGGGCAGCTATACCTTTTGCAGAGCTGAAGTTTTAGCACTTTCTATTTTCATAAGAGTGACAGTGTTATGTAACTAGCATATAGATGAACTTGTGTTCATTCCTAAAGATCATAAAATATTCAAGAATGTTTGTGAGATTCTATCTTGAGTAATACAGCTTAAGCCCTTGAATTCTGAATGGATAGCTCTCCTGTTTCTGTCTGGTTACAGACCATTCACTTAGCTTTAATAACATGCATTCAAATAAATGCTTGCTATTTCACAAATGTGAAAATAAATTTGCTGTTTCTGTGCTCCAAGACATCAGCTTTTATTGCCTCATTTGGGAAAACAACAGAGTTATTTGGTTCATTTATACTCTATTCCAAAACTGCTTTAACGGGGACCATCATCTTGCATCTAAGAGCTCTTCATGAATAGGGCTGTATATTCCCAGGCATCTTCCCTTCTATTCGCTTGTATGAAAAAATCTTAGAGGGCAAAAGATTACAGGATGTCTCAGGTATGCATAATTAATTTGCCTATAAACTACTAAAATGTAACATGTCAACTTTTTTTTATTGTTCATTTCCTTACTCAACTGAGCTTGTATTTCTCTTCTTGGCTTAATGGGTAAATTTACTATGTTTGAATGAATTCTACCTGACTATATATGAATAAATTATATTGTATCTTCTTGACAATAATTTAATCCATGGAACCTGGTCGGCAATAAAATACTGGAAAATGTTTGTCTGTTTGAGAAATATTTCTGACTCTTTTTAAGGAAATGTCATATTTGCATGTACGCATTCAGAGAAAAACAAAAAAGAATTAGCTACTTCAGAAATAATCTTCACATTATTGAATTGCTATGGGAGTACACCAGCTAATTTTACAGCTTTAGGCAGTAATTCTGATTGTTATGAAGCTTATCAGAAAATTAGAAGCACCCACAATTTCAACTCTTTTTAGTGTCAGAAAACTAATCTTTAGGATTATAATTGTTTGGTTTGTCAGACTTGTTGTCCTATATCTACTCTCATATTTCTAATTACAGTTAAAAAAAAGGAAAAAATATTCCATCAGGATAAAATAACCAATATGTTCTCAGATAATGTCTGTAAGGGAGCCATTGACCAGACTAGAGAAAAATTAAAATGCAATAACAAAACATGCACGTTTAGATGGAAGCACTTTAAGGCTCCTTTCAATAAACGGCTTTTCTTCAAGGCAAATAGATCTTTCACTGCTGAGGGATATAGGTATTTCTGTACTATACCTATCCAAAATCCTGACCTCCAAATTCTTACATTAGAGACCCACATAAGCCAGTTAATGGTGCTGCTGCTGATGCTGAGGACAGAAAAGGGTATTGTGCCATTCTGTCACCATGTGTGCTCTAAGTGTCACAGAGGCACATGCATCAAGATTGTACTCTTCAATGAGAAAGAAAAACAACTCATTTTGTACAAGGTACAAGTTCCTTGAAGTTGGTGCTACCATAATTAAATGCACAGGTGTGTGGCCGTCCTGTTCTATTTTCAGGCCCCTGGAGGAACTACCAAGACTTACTGACTCTGCCTTCCCTCCCCTGAAGCTCACCTCAGCCAAACCATGACCCCATTTCAGCACCTTCTGACTCTGTCAGTCCTTTTACCTATGAGGCAATTGCATGTTGTCCTGTGCTGCCACAGCCCTGCCATTGACTCCACTCCCCCCAGCTTCATCCCCAGGAGCCTGCACTGCCAAACCCAGGGAGACTTTGGCTCATATGTCCATAAAGTGCCCTCCATTATCTAAAGAAATCTAAAAGGTGAAGAATCAGTACGAGGAATCACATCTGGTCTTTGGCAAGCTCTATGTGAACTGCATGATAAAGCCAGAGAAAAAATTATCTGAGGTAAAGTCATTGTATTTCATTGACATCAGATGGAAAAACACATAACTGTAGATTTGGGTGCTCAGTTCTATGTTCCTGTATTTGAAAGGATTTGGTATTAATCACAAGACCATCATTCTGCATTGAAGAAATAACTGGATCTCTCTTCCCCCTCCAGCTGTCAAGAGCTGGATTTTGAAAGTTGCTTCTCAGCCTACCACTCAAAACTACCTGTAATTACACGTAATGCTTCTACATCATTGGCCAAGCATCATTTGCCCAAACTTCCAAAGGATGTAAGATATTGTAAGATATTCATGTCCAGTATAAAATCACATCCTAATGAGTTGCTGGTTAGTTTTCTGCAAGACTTGGGGAAAAATACAACAATCATTCCTTATATGAATCATATACTGGGAAAGGCCAACAACTTATAACACGAAGCTGCTAGATGATTTCAGTTGAAGAGAAGATAAAGAACAATAGAGAAAACACCAGAAAATATAGTTGGAATAATTTGGTTTGGGCATAGCAAAGGGAAAAAGCAAATTCTTTGGACCTAATGATTTCCAAAGATGACCATGTTTGAATTGTTCTATTGGTCACTGTTTGAGGTGTCACAAGCAGGTCTGACACATTTTGAATATCTTTGCAGGGACTATTACTGATCATTTTTTATTAACAATCAGAGATAGTCACCAGTAAATAATATGAAGAAGCACTGACATGCTGAACTTGATACCAGTCCTCAGTTTCTGCTAAAAGCATGTACCAAAATAATTCTCATTCAGATAGCTCTATTGGCACTGGCATTCTGGTGGGGTTCTAAAGAAAACTATTTTTCCATGGACAGATGATAAGGATTACCTCCTTCAAACTCGGGAGTGATGCATCCCCACAAAGATGAAGTCAAGCAAAAACACCCAGAGACATGCATAGATGAACAAGGAGCACCTGGACAAACTCTCCCTACAGAGGGAGTAAGCATGGACAAAGAGCCTGAGCAGAATACAGAGAAATTGCTCAAGCAGACAGGGATCAGTTTAAGAAAGCTAATAGATTTAAAGGTAGAATTAAATCTGGCCAGGGGCATCAAGGACGTACAGGTATGTCAGTGAAAGACTAGGAGAAAAGTGTGCCCTACCAGATGGAAACAGGAGACATTGTAACTTGGCAGATGGAGAAGGCTGGGGTACGCAATGACTTTTTTTGCTTCAGTCGCAACTGGCAAGTCCTCCAGCCACACCAGCCAAGTCACAGAAAGCAAAGACAGGGGCTGGGAGAATGGAGAACCACCTGCTATAGGAGAAGAGAGGTTCAAGGCCATGTAAAGAGCCTGGATGTGCACAAGCCAATGTGACCTGATGAGATGCCTCTGCAGGTCCTGAGGGAACAGACAGATTAGGTGCCTATGCCACTATCCACCGTATTTGAGAAGTTGTTGCAGTCTGGTGAAGTTGCCACCGACTAGAACAGGGGAAATGGAACCCTTACCTTCAACATTAGAAGGACATGGACCTGTTGGAGTGAGACAGGGGAGGGACACAAAGATGGCCAGAAGGCTGAAGCTCCTCTCCTAAGAGGAAAGGCTGAGGGAGTTGGGTTTGTTCATCCTGGAGAAAAGAAGGCTCCAGGGAGAATTTTAGCACCTTCCAGTAGCTAAAAGGGACCTGCAGGAGACCTGGAAACTGATTTTTTACAAGAGCATATAGGGATAGGACATGGGGTAATAGCCTTAAACTGAATGAAGAAAGGAATAAATTCTTGCCTATGGAGGATGGTGAGGTGCTGGAAACCGGAACAGTGATACAGACTTTCCAGAAAAATTGTGGAAGCTCCATCCCTGGAAGTGTTCAAGGCCAGGTTGGATGGGCACTAAGCAACCTGGTTTAGTGGGTGCATCCATGCCAAAAGCAGGGATTTTGAAACAATGTGACCTTTAAGGTCTCTTCCTACTCAAACCTTTCTATGATTCTACAGTTCTATTATTTCCCGTTCTTTCTCATGCTACCAGGAATAATGCTTCATCATTCTGTTTCAGCAGTGCTGACAGTATTTAGCTTTGTACTAAATCCTGCCAGACATCAGCCACAGCTACAGACACAGGCACAGAATTATAACAGCATGACAATTTTTATAGGATACAAGAGTGAAAAAAGCATTTTTTAATTTAAGATAACCAAAAGTTTGGTCATTGCTGACCAGCACAACACCTTTAAAGACAAAATGGGTTTGAGTCATCATAATGAAGTAGTTTCCTCATAGATTCTTTTATTATGCCAAGAACTGTCTGTACTCTAAAATTTTAATGGTATCATAGTATCAGAACATAAAACAACCATCAAAAAATGCACAAGTACCTCTGTAAGGCATTAGCAAATGACCAAAACGTGGCTTTCTAGAGAATGGACAATTGTCCTACATTGCATCCTAAACAAGAAGCTGTACAAATTCAAACGTACTAGAGAAGGTTTGGAGAGAAAAACTGGGAAATAGAGTACTTGAATTTTGTCTTACATATATGCTACTGACAAATAAGCAAGGTAATAATTGTTCTATTTAGCAATAGCTTAGACAGTTTATGCCATATATAAGCGGCACATTCACATAAAATTATGCATGTATTACTGTTGTATATAGGTAAAACCCTTGCAAAAGGAAGGCCTTGTAAAATCATGGCTCAGGCCTGCTACTTTGGCTAAGGATAAAAGGACTATGGGAAAGTGACTCAGCTGGATTAGAGGTAGAAAAACAATTTATGTAACCATCGCGTGTTCACACTCTGGGGTATGGTGGCTAGTTGAATTATGTTTGTAATTATTTAAAACTATGTGGCTGATAACTGGCTAATTGCTTAAAAAGGAAGGATTTTTGGAATAAAGAGGCTTTCCTTTGCACCTACCTGAGGACTCTGCGTCACTATGGACCCTCATCTCACATATTATATTTTGAAAATACCAGTAAATAAATAGAGACTTTTTAATTAACAAATCCTTGCTTAATGTGAATCTTTATATGTGACTTTAAGATCTTCTAGAGCTTTGGTTATGGTGATTAGTTAAGTTGCATGGTCTTAATCCTCAAGAAAAAATGTCATAACACTTTTCATTGGAACAGGCTTACGCAGATAAAAGTGTGCATTAAATGAATTCTGTAACAAATAATATTACTGCTATTTTATTAGTCTCACTTTTTAAAGTAGCTGAATGTTCTCTAGTAGCTACATTGTATGCAGAAAAGATTTAGGGCAGAGATCAGAGTTCCTCTCCCTTACATATAAAGGCAGAAATCCAGAAAGAACAGCCTTTGTCTGCTTCTCTTCTTATGCAATTCTAGTACTGTGACTCAGTGGAATAGGAGGAGCTTCAAAGGTTATGTACAGGTGAATTTTGTTATAATAATGAATTCTGAGTCTTACAATAAAAAGACTGTAGGAATTTGAGATAAAATTTTTCACTTTGTGTAGGGGGATGAAGAGGGAGCTTTCAGCTATAACTTGGAATATATCTGTATGTTCATGCTTAAATATTATACATACGTTTATGCAGACTTAGGTATAAATATGATATATACATATTTACATGGTACATCTATATGCTAGACATCATATGCAGGTATAGATATATATTTATATACATGTATGTAAGATTTTATGCTGTACTGCACAATTTTTTAATAGCCATTAATACAAAAAAATGTATAGGGCTCCAAAATGTAGAATATGTCACTCCTACAGAATAGGTAGTATTCAGTGAAAAAGTACTTTTTTTTTTCTTTAGGGTACAACAGATTTTGTGAAAGCTTTCAGAAACTGGGAATTCATTCAGTAAAGTGACCTCAACAAAGCTATTCAGTTACATGAGAAAGAAATAGTAGGCTCTTTTCAGCAACATTTTCTGAATTTCTGAAGCTGAGAGATAATAATCCTGATGACTGATCAAAAAGAAAAGAATGAAACTGTGGAGGACACACAAAAAACTGAGTGGAATATTTGAAACAGACTAATTACTAATATGATTTTTTGTAAGTAAAAACCACCTCTTGTTAAATCCCATTTCTGACTCTTCCTTTGAAAGGGGAATCACCCTCAGATTTTTCAGGACATACCAATGTCTCCAAATCGAATGTATTAGTATTGTCAATGTCCACTTCATCCCATAGTGTTAAAATTGCAAAACACTATAGTTTTAGAAGGAGTATCCGTTTGATATTCTTGAACACAATACATCACCCTGATGACACATGGATTTGTAAACTAATAATAACTACAAATGCAGAATTTATGTAAGAGTAGGCATGTATCTCCTTGGTGGTCTACAAATAAGATTTTCTGGCCACTTGACTGGTAAAAACTTCCCCGTAAGACATATTGTAATAAAAAAGAAACCTGTAAAACCTGAATAACAGACAGCAGACACTGCAGGTGTGTTCAGTTGAATGAAAAGTTGTTCTCTGAAACTATTTCCCTCTATTGCTTGAACAGAGAGCTGAGGGTAATGCAGTCACCTAAGTTATGGCAAAAGAGTTTCACTTCTGTGAAAGCAGCATGCCAATGCATATTATGGTTTGGAGGATGCATCTGTTGGAGTATGTTCATTCAATGTGATACAGAAAGAAATTTTTTTTTGCATTAATTGGAGGACGAAATGTTTGATGCTGCAGGCACCAAGGCTCTGTGACTCCCATTGGCTTGGATGGGTACGGATGGTGCTTTTCACCTCACACGATCACCATGTCACCTTCCTTGGGTGTGCTGAGCATCTGCTGTGAGGTGCTGAGCAACCTCAAACCTCATTAAAGTCATTGGATATAGCCCTGAGCTATCTCATGAGATGAAGTTGCACTATTTATACTCTGAGAACATATGTATACTGTACTATTAGTGCTAATATTTTTGTCAGAACACTTTCTTAAAGCAAAATGTGAGAACATTTGTGGGCAGTAATCACAAAACAGGGTTGACAGCTCCTTCCTTCTCTTTCTCAGTCACAAACGTTTTTCCTTTCAACAGATTATGAAATGTAAATGGAACTGGTCATTTTCAGAAACTAGTGTTATTTTATTGATAATACATGAACACCAAAAGGGAGCTGACAAGGCGGCTGCCAAGTAGAACTGATAATTGTAGGGTGTGTGTGGCCCTACCTTAAATTGAAGGAGGAGTTACACAGCCTGACAGTAATACCTGTAAGCAGGAATTGCATATTGCATTTGCAAAAGTTCATAAAAGGCAAGGGGACCAAGCCCATCTCTTCCATTTCCACCAGATTAGCAGTTACATGTCAAATTTTATTTTACTAATAACCTTCCATATCATGGAAGTCTATCCCTGTCTGAAAATCCAAGATCTTTCCTCTTGGCTGAAAACTGCAGGAAAAGCTCTCTTTCAGTGAACATCATGGTTCATATTGCCCTGGTACTAAGCTGTGGGATCTTAGGCAAGAAACAATACTGGAAATTAGAAATTCAGAACAAGAAATTACAGGAAGGAATAATAATGTCACCAAATTGTTTTGTACCCCAGGAAATGGCTTGCTCAGATACTCTCGTGGAGTTGTTTGTTGCACTTGATCATCAATGAATCATCACCAGGTCCAGGCTGCCTGCATCAAGCTTTTGACAAAAGTTCCCAGCAGTAACTTCTGCCTGTTCTCCATCACATCTCTGTCATCACTACTGAGCGTGGGATAATAATAACAAAAAAAAAAAGATAAATCGGAAAGCCAAAACAAATTCTACCTGATGAATCATTCTAGTGAGGAATATTTGTGTAATTTCAGATTCACTCTTTCATTCAGAATGACATATTATCTGTTATTGCAATGAATTGTAATAAATGCATAACAAAACCTGACACAAGCATCTATCTGAACAAGCATGATCTGGAGAGGCTTAATGACTGGGTGCTCCTCAAAGACTTCCTTTCCTCAAACACAGTTTGTTCAGTTAGGAACTATAGAAATCCACCTCTGTAACATTCTTTACTCTCTAACAATGATTATGAGCAACAAATAAAACATATCAAGTGCAAAGGCCAGTCATTTTATTTTTGCAATTATTAAGCACTTTTGCAAAGACTAATGCATTTGGAATTTTGTAAGCTAGATATATTCATGATCTGTGGCAAGTTCTTGGTGTAGTTGTGTTCTGTCCTTCCATCTATGTTTTGTTCAGGGTAGTAAAGAAAAATTTTAATGTCTGCTAGCTTAGTAGTGCCAAAGAATACAAACTACCTTCCAAATTGGGGATCAGAATTAGACAGAAAAAGGTGCTCAGTCTGTAAGCCAAGATTTGCACAATAAGGTGGGAATACAAATGCGCTCCTTTGCTGGAACTGTACATATTTATGCCAGGAAGAAGCAAGGACATCAGAAAATCAAGGAGACAGTAAGAAAACAACACGAATATGTAAAAAGGGACGGAGTGACAGAACTTGCTTCTCTGCCTGAAGAAAACTCCTGATAAGACTATCACTGGAGTCTATTGCCAGATGACTTTGAGAAAGACACCTGCTTCAGAATGAGTGAAAGACCAGGTCAGAGATCACACCAGGGTTAGGATACCTGAGGGATCTCTTGCACCAGTATAATGGGACATACCAATGTCTTAAAGACAAAGTTCAGAAAGTTAGGCAACATTAAAAATGGGAAAAAAGGATTTGGACAAAAAGCTGACAAAACTGCAACAATCAGAGATGTTTATGATATGGACAGAAGAGGATTCAGGATCAAGAGCAGTGTAGAAAAGCAAAGACAAGACTCAGCTTCAGCTAACAGGAAATCTAAGCATTGTACTTAGATATTTTTATATGACAGTTTGTGAGGTCTGTATTGCTCACGACAGCATTTGGAGGCACTTAAACACCCTTGCTTGTGTGAGTAAAAGCCACTTTGGAGGCATGGCTGCATGCAGGCTTGGCATTATGAGTGAGCAGCCCAGTATGGTCACTCATTTCACGACTTACTGCACTCACAGAAACAAGATATGTCTATATTCTCTGCATACAAATAGATCAGGATCAAACACCACTTGACTTTATCATGTTTTTAAGAAATAGGCCACAAATTTCCAAATATTGGCTAACCACTGGTGCTAAAACAAACGTGTAATAATGTGTTTCTTTTTAATCACCTGAATAGTCCTGTTGAATGTAGGTATATGTACACGTTTCTAAAAGTCCAGGCACTGAAAGCGCTAATCACACATTAAATTACCTCCAGTGTGTGGGAAATGTGTCTTCATAAGACATTTAAGTATATATAAAACAATTCTTTTTAAATGTTAGTCTGGAAAATCCTATTATCTTTAAAATGTTGGCATCTGTGTTAATTTACTTAGGTTGCAATTAACTGTAGCAGTTAAGGTTATTTACAAATTGTGTAAAACCGATCAGCTAAATGGCTGATCTTTTCCCAGGAAAAAATTCAACCACTTTCTGTAAACAAAATCAACAATTACACCCAATCTAAAACATCTAAAAATGTTTATGAGCTACTGAGAAAGACACTTGCTAAAAGACTGGAAGAATCATCCAAAAGAAGAGCTTTAACTAATTCTCAGTCTAACTAACAGACATCACAAATAAGGTACACTCCTTCACCTCACCAAATTTTGATGGTCTTCTTGGGGAAGACAAATCTTAAAATTTTACAGAAGGACTTAATGCAAATATTTTTAGTAAAAGAATCTTACTCAGATCCACAATTCAACAAGCACGTGTACATTGGAAGTCCAGTTTGGTCTTGTTAAATGTCCAAGGGTTTTCAGTGTGGTTTCCAAAACTGTTTGTGGCCCTCCCAAAAATGACCTTTCTAGTGATCTGTGTGATAAATATGCAAGCTTTTCCATTCAAAAATCCAGTAATTATTGTAAATTAGAGTATATATGAAGGACATTGTAGCCTTCATAGTCAGCAGTTCACAATGTGGCAGAGATGAAGCTTGCAAGGATGATGTGTGTCCCTTTTTCGGGATAAAAATCTTTTAAAGATTTCAGCACCCCATCTCAAGTTTTATAAATTAAGCTTATAATGCTGGTACAGCACATTCTTTTGTCACTCCCATGACTTTCAGTAAATGTTTGTAATAACTCAGAAAGACAGTGATAACATAGGGAATACTACGTTTGAATTAAGAACTGCACATATTCACTCCAGCAAGTCAAGTCAAGCCTATAAATCATTTTTTGGTCTGTAGGATTAGAAGTAGATAATGAAGAAATGGAACAGCATCAGTAGATATAGCAAAAGCAAGATAAAGACTGGTGAACATAACTACCATGCACCACCACTTCATTATATTTATTAGCACTGAGTAGAAATAAGTGGGGCAAGCACAGCAGTAACCAAAACATGGAGGTGTCTCAGGGATGCCTGTTATGTTCCAATATAAATTCAGGAGTTCCCAATATAGCACTAGTACGGTGACTAGTCTTTTAAAATTTAATCGTAATGCTGATGCTTCCTTTGAGTAGACAGAGGGCAAGAGTATATAATGAAACAAAAGTTATGGATCAGTTTGAAGTGTATTGATGTGTCAGCTGTGTGATTTCATTAGCCAGTCTGGACTTGGATCTGTCACTTGGCACTCCATGACTTAACACCCAGCAACACCACTGAAACTGATTCCCAAACCAAAACAAACTAATGAGACTCCTCTCCAAGTTGAAACATACTCAGACACGGTTCTATTTCTAATTCTGAGAAGTGAGATTTATTTTGAGCGTCACAAAAACCACTGCTTACCACAGTTGAGTTTTCATCTGCTTTATTCCTAGAGCAATAAATGACATTCAGGCTCAAATTCCAAACCTCTTTTGGAGCAGCTTTACCGTTTCTTAACTTAACTTCTGGAATGAATAAACACAATCTCAAAAAAAACAAAACAAAAAAAAACCAAAAAAACCCAAACAAACAAAAAAACCCCAAAACCAAAAAACAGAAAAAAAGAAAAAAACCCCAAATCAATTAAAATGAAGCATGAAACTTCCAAAGAAGGAAGAAGGGGGGAGACAGTTTTTTTTCTTCTTTGATTGCTTAGTTATCCAAGAACTAAACTCCTAATCTTTCCCTGGAAGGGGAGAAATAAAAGGTGACACTTTCTCTCCTGAGTAATGAAGAGTTCTTAAACATTTAGATTAGAAATAATTATGGCTAAGACAGATTCTTTGACTAAAGTGCTTTATATGCTGAATAAAACTGCATTAGGAAAAGGGAATTCTGGATCGCTACCAAAGAGACTTAGCGTGAATTCAGAAAGGTGGGCATCCTCTAGATGAAGATGCCAAGAAATAATGAAACTGATAAGGAGACCATGAGAGGAAAGCAGCACTAGAGAAACGTGCCATCATCCCGGGCTGTGATAGCCCGAGGGAACAGAGGCACACAGCACGCAGGACCACAGAGTGTGCGACACCTCCTTTCTCGCGGTGGCGAAGCCGGGGCCCGGCGGAGCAGCGCGGGTGCCGTCCCGGACGCGTGTGTTCGCTCCACCCCTCCGGGCCCCGCTGCCTCACCGCCGTCCCCGGCGGGCAGGGCAGGTGCGTCCCCTCTCCCGAGGGCTGGCAGGGGCCACCAGAGGGAAGGGTGCCGCGGGATAACCCAGGGCTCCCCGGCCAGCGGGTGGCTCGGGGGCCCGGGCAGCGGCAGCCCCTGGGGCTCGGAGCCCGGGCTCGCCCGTGGCGCGCCGTGCCGGTGCCCGCTCGGCGCTGCCCCCGGCGGCGGAGCGGCGAGCCCCTGCCCGCTCGGCCCCCAGCGGCAGCGGCGGGGAGCGCTGCAGCCCGGCCGCTCCCCCGCCTCCCCCCGCGCCGCGCCGAGCCCCGCCAGCCGCTATTTTTAGCAAATCCTCCCCGCGTCGCCACGGGCGGCGATCGCAGCGCGCAGCCCCGCGCCAGCTGCCGCCGCCGCCGCCCCGCCCGCCCGCCGCGCACGGCACAGGCTCGCCCCGCCGGCGCGATGGCCACCTAATCGCCACCTAATCGCCACCTAATCGCCACCTAATCGCCACCTAATCGCCACCTAATCGCCGCCGCGGCCGCCGCCGCCGCCGCAACTTTTCCTCTCCGCGCCGCGCCGCTCCTTCCGCCGTCGCTCCGGTGGAAGATGGCAGTTGTGGGAAGCGCTGGAAGTTGCAGCCCGCGAGCGAAGAGATAAGGCGGAGGAGCGGGAAGGTGAGTGGCACCGGCGGCTGCCCCTCCGCTCCGCTCCGCTCGCCCCGCCTGGCTGCCGCGGGCAGCGAGTGCGGGGCGGCCGGTCCCGCCACCCGGACGTTGTCCTCGACCTGCCGGGGCGGTATTTTTGGGACCTTCGGGAAGGTTTCGGGAAGTTGGACCGTGTAAGGGCTGGCAATGTGGCGGGGGAGGGAGGATACAGCCGCCCCTGGCAAGTTTTACTTGGCGGGAGCGTGAGTGGAAGAGCAGTTCCCCGAGCGCTTGCCCTGCCAGGCGGGTGGTGCGTTCCTGGCTCCGGGGATCCTCCGCGACCCCCGTGTCCCGCGGGGCCGGGGCCGAGTCGCGGTGACGGCCGGAGAGCGGCTGCTGGAGCTCAGCGGGCGGTGCCAGCTCCCCGCCGTCGGCCGGAACCGCAGAGCTCCGCAGGGAGCCGGGGGAGCTGCCCCGTGGGGGCCGAACAGGTGGGCGACACCGGGGTGCGCCCTCCTCGGGCAGCGCCCCCGGGCCCGTGTCGGACTGCCCGGAGCAGGCGGTACCGGCGGGCAGGTGCGTCCCGTCCTATCCTGTCCCGCCCCGTCCCATCCTATTCTGTCCTGTACCGTTCCGTCCCATCCCTCCTGTCCCATCCCGTCCTGTCCCGTCCCATCCCGTCCTGTCCCATCCCGTCCTATCTCGTCCCGTCCCGTTCCGTTCCCGTGCTGGATGAGTGGCCAGAATTTTGTATAATTGTATTTACGGTGGCAAAGCGGTGCGTGCATCCCGGCCGGCAGCTTCCCGATTGGCAGCGCGGGTCATGAGGAAGGTAGTTTCCAGCAAAGGTACAGCTGTTTTGACTCATATATAATGTCTGAGTTTTGATATGTAATGGAGCATAATAGCAATCAGTAATCATTCATGCTTATCGCTCTTAAAAAAAAAAAGCAGGTATTACTCGTAATGCATAAAATGCATATTCATCTTTGAATATCTACCCCGAGCCCACAGCAGTTTGTATTTTTAAGTGCTTTGAAGACGTCTAAACCCACTGCTAAACAACATGAGAATTTCAGTATAGATAAATATTTAAAACAAGCTGATCTTTGAAAAAGAAGCAGTGAGGTGAATTGTAGAGACCTTTTGACATATGAAAATGCATGAATGTGCTTTTTTGATGCAAAAGCTGTTGAGATTCTCTGTTACAAACAGCACAGAACAAGCACTGATACAGAAACTGAGGAATTTTAAACATTTGTCTTTCAACACTGTCAGCTTAAGTTCCTTGACATTTTGTTTTCTGTGACAGAAGAATAGTTTTGTGACAGTTATTCAGGATTTAATTTGCAAGCTCACAAAGGCCTGTAGCTGTGATGAGAACTCATGAGCAAAAAAAGGAAGCTATTTCACATTAAGTTTTTTCAAATGTCCTGTCCTACTCAAATGTCTTGTCCTACTCCTATCTTCTCTCTCCACACACCTAGCTCTGCAACAGCACCCCTATATCTATTGAAGTTATCTTGCTGCTGAGTGTCTCTAAATTTTCTCTCATGTCCAATACATTTCTGTATCAGTGGCCCCAGCTCATATATGCTTTGTACCAGGAGCACCTACTATGTTCAGAGATGCCAGCTTGTTCTCTGTCATAACACCAGAGCAGTCTTGGAAGTCAATTCCATTCCTTCATACACTTAAGTTGCATTGTTATTTGTGTAAAATAGCTATGTCTCAACTGTATAGAACTTTCTACTATGAACAAGGCAAATAATATACTATTTTAACACCTCTTTTTCATTGTCATGGCAAAGATGTGATACAAACCTTGAGAATAAACATGTCATGGCTCCAGAGAAAAGCTGCATTCAGTCATGTTTATGGTGCCAGTTTCTTCATATAAATATTGAAATGGCTGTCTTTTTAACAAAAATCTCATTGTCAGTTCAGAATTCCAAAAAGGAGAAAAACATGCCATTATACTTCTTGGTGACCAGCTTGGTGCAAACACAGCACCATAGTTAAGCCTACCCAAAGCACTGGTCTCAGTGTCAGATTCTTCTGTAAGTCTGGATGAATGTGTAATACACCGAAATGTTTTGAATCTGACTTTAAAATGTTAGTTTTGAAAACAGTAGTGTTTGGTTTTCCATTAAATTGCTTTTCTGCAAATGAAGCTTGGTCTACATGACTAAATGGGAACATTAATTTGTAAGCTGCTGTGTATTTTCAGTTCACCAGCATCTTCCTGCTCCCAGAGCAGTTTAAAAACAAAAGCGAAATAGTGACTTCACTGCTGGAAGTCAGTACATGCTTCATTTAGAGCAGTTGTTCCTATTAGAATTTATTTCTGTGAAAAAAAAAAGATAATACTATGATTAAGTGGCATCATATTTTCTCATTTCTTAATAAAAATAACATTGAAAAGAGATCATTATAAAAATGATATACTTTCTAGAAAGCATTTAAAGTGGAAAATAATTTTCAGTTCTTCATCTCACTACCTGAAATAGCCCCATAGAAGTTGCTTACTGAAAACATGTATCAAATTTGAGTTTACCTGTCCTGAAAATTATATGAATCCTGGTATGAGTTACCATGAATACTGATAGTATACTACTAAATGTAGTTGCAGTGGTTTCTTAGTATTCAACTAATGCTTAGTAGGTGAAATGTAGCTTTGAAAGTAGTCAAATTCTGTTGTGAATGGACAACCATAACCAATGAAAAATAACAACAGTTGGGATGTAGTCTAATTATCTCCAAATTGGTAAATTAAGCACATATTTACCAGAGTGTATGTTACATACTCTTTTTATTAATTTTATATTAATCAGTATTCGGACTAGCTAATTTAAAGCTACTTAGGATATATATGTGTGTTCAAACTGCAATAGAAAGTAGTTGTGGCTTGCAGCTACTCATAGCTGAACCATTTAGCTGAGAGAGCTTAGTGCATCACAAGAGTGAGGCTTTTTCCCTTTTACAAAAGAGTTCTGAGCCAGATTTGTTGAGGATTATATGCTGTGTCCTATAAGCACGCCATTTACATGAACTTTCCACATGAATTCAGATTAAAGGAATGAGCATTCATCAGAGTTGTCCAGTCTCCTCAAAAGTAAGGAATTGTTCTTTAAGCTCCTGCAAGTAGAAGGTACATAATACATCTGTTGAGTTAAATTAAAGATAGCTCCCATGTAAAGACAGAACATTAGGCTATTCTATGATAAAACACATTTGTCATGCTTCAAGGCTTCAGTAACGATTTCCAGATAAATAGGCAGGGAATGTTGCATTGCTGAATCATTAAGGTTATATTGTTTGTTGAAACTGATAGATGAGTAAGGCATTTTAGAGCTAACATTACTTGATGAAATCACCTTTTGTTTTCTCCTTTTGGTTTTGAGTTTTTAAATTAGGATGATCATCCATGACCACGTAATTTTTTTCTCACTCAATGTAACTTACTTGTAATGAATTCATTATGTTGTGAACGTCAGTGTGTGCTGGGTGAGACTGCACTAGTGTTGAATTTATGATTACGACCTTAATAATAAATTACAAAGTTTATTTGTGCTGCTTATGTACAGCTTAATCTTCAAGCAGCTAAATACAGTGAAATAGTGCTTAACTACTGCTCAAAACTAATGTTTCAGTACTTTATGGCCAGCTTAGACCTTTCCTGTGAGGAGATAACCACGGTTATCAATACTTCTCCATTTTTGTACAATAAATTGTTGTATAGCTTTCTGCCAAAGAAGTTGTCAATGCAAAAAAGTTAATATGAGTTCAAAAGAAGATTTGGACAAATTCCTAGATTAAAAAAAACCAAAACAGACACCCCCCCCCAAAACATATCAAAGGCTAGAAAGCAGAGATGTAATGCTTCTGAATGTCCCGAAACAGCAAATATTTTGGAGGCTTCAGAGTATTTCAAGAAGGTACCATTCACATGGTTGCATTGCACTTCCTCACTTTTACTTATGCATTTGCTGTTGGGCATCTGTGGGGAAAGGGTGTTGGATTCTGAACAGGTCTTTAGTTTGGTTGGATTTTACTGTCCATGCATTCTTATCCAGTCAGGGTGGACAAAGTGATATGCAATTTAGACATTCCTTTATGGGGAAAATTGAAAACTTATGTTACACAATCTTCAAGTAAATGTTTACTTGAATTAATTAGCATTAATTCAATGTATGCTGTAGCTTATGAGATGGAAAGGTAATAGGAAGCAAATATTTGGTTTTATTTTCCAGTAATTTTTTTGTTAATGGTATTGTTCAATATAGTGTTAACATTGGTCATTCACAAATCATGATACATTGTTGAAGTTTGTTTATGATCTGTAGCAACTATCAGGATAGTTTGTTTTAAATCTATTGCATAACTGTAAACTGTTTCTGTTTAAGAAAATGAAATACTTTTCAGTGAAGGTAGCCCAGAAGTGCCGGTAAGAAGATGACTCCTTACAGTATGTCTTTTATTTGTCCCTAGTTTATTAGTTTTGGAGTTGAAGATGATGGATTCTATATCTATCTCTTCATTTGATTTCTGCTCTGAGATGCTCAGTCTTTTAGTTAATTTCTTTTCAAGATACAGAGTGCTCCTGCTCTAGAATGGATGACTGTCTCTCTTGATAGTCACCCTTGGGGCTTTATTCAGACTTGAGTCAGGTTTTCTGGTTTAGTCTGAGCATGCATGAGCCTCTACTGTCATGTTCACTGACCCCAGCTTTTGTTTCCATGTCTTTTAACCTGCAAGAGTGGTGAAGACCTGGTCTAAAGAGTCTTTTGAAAAGGTCCAGTGCACAAGAGAAATTGGCAGCCCAGAAGGATGCCGATCTTGTGTGCACACAAGATACGTGAAGACTTGAGCCTGAACTCGTTCATAAAGGAAGTGATGCTGCACAGTGCCTTTGGTGCCTCAACCTTTTACAGTGCCAAGGATCTTCCATTTGCTGCTGCCTTTCCATTGCAGCTCTATCACCTTTCACCAAAGCTTCTAGGGCAGTGTTTGCCTTCCTGTCCTCATGCTCTTGGTCTCATACTGTTATTCTCATGGCCTTGTACCTCCACGCTGTGCTACTACTGCTATGTCAGGGAGGTGATTGACACTGCTGTGAGAGTCAAGCCCTTTCACCAGCCTTTTCTTGCACTGTTTTTTTGCAGCTTTTAGTTGGCACTAGGAGGAAGACAAGTATTTGCCCAGCCTTCTCCAATGATATGTGTGAAACTCAGCAGCCAGTTAGTTTGCAACACCAGCTTCTGATCAAAAACTACTTCATTCGGGCCTAATGGCATCATAAGATGGGACAAGCACTAGGGAATTTGAGCAGATCATAGGGAAGTTTATGTGGTTTCTGTGGGAAAAGTAGTATGGTGCATCACCTGATACACTGGAGAGAACACCTGGGAGAAGTTGCTTAATGGGGAAACCCTGGCAGTTCTCTTCTTGACGAGCCACTGGAGCTTTCCCTTTCCCCTTTTCGTTTTCTCCTTTTGCTTTTCCAGTTACCTTTCCCCCTTTTTAAATGTTTTTATCTGTCCTCCGTCTTCTTTTTCCCCCCTAAAGAAACTTTTATTGTTGGCTTTGATGCTTGTCAACAGCTATAAACTGTGCAAGTAAATTAGGAAGGGTCATAGAGATGTTTATATGCTTGTAATGAGAAGTTTAGTTAAGTGTGCAAATAGATTGGTACTTGGTCAATTTATATCTATGTAAACAGAAATTATCTGATAAAGTTCTTCTTTGTACTTTTTGGTCAAAGAGAGATTATACATCTGCTGAGTATTTGTTTAGAAAGCCTAAATTTTCTCTTCTGGTTTATTTTCATGTGAGAATATCTCTATTCCACCAGATATCTCTGTGTCCTCTGTATCCTTTTTCAGTAAATGTGATCAGAATAATAGTCTGTGCCCCACAGAAGTCTCTTTATTGTGTTATTGAAGGGTGGTAATACTCCACCTCCTTTTTTAAAAAGCTTCCGTGATGTGTCCTAGGTTGTATTAAACTCAATCTGAAAGCTTAATTTCCTGTTACTTTTTGTAATGCTCATGTTTACACTAAATCACACAAGTTGGAAGGGATCTGTTAGTCAAAATAGACTCAAAACAGAATTTATACCATGTTGTTTAGGGATTTGTTCAATTCTGCCTGGAAAAGCTCCAAAAAAAGTGATTCCACAACTTCTCTGAGCAAGCATACCCAATACTTAGTTATCCTGATAGCACTTTTTCTATGTTGAGTCATAGCCTCCCAGTTTCAATTCACAGTATTTTCTCTCGTTTTTGTGCCATGCGTGCCTGTGAAGAGCCTGGCTCCATCTTTTTGGTAAAGCTCCTCATAGGCATGGACAGACTGGTGTTAGGTCCCTGCTAAGGCTGCCTCATCTTCAGGATGAAGAGGTCCAGCTCTCTCAGCTTTTAACAGGGCAAGTCCTCTAGCCCTTTCCTGCTTTGACAGACTCTGGAGGAAGCTTCATTCAGTTATTTGGAACACCAAGACTGAAAGCAATATTCTAGATGAGGTCTAGTGCTTGAGTAAAGTGGAAACATGAAACTTCATATTGGTGAATCTACCAAATAGTAAATAGCATCAAATTCTGACAAAGAAGGAATGAGAAATTAGGCAGAACTTTACTGTCTTGTAGCCATAAAATTAATTCAAGCTATTGTATGCTTTTAAGAATTTGTTATTGCTTACATGAAAACAAAGCTAATTTGGTATTTCTTCTCAGGAAAGTTCTTGAATCATATTATTTTGGAGTAGGGAAATAATGTGATATTAGAATTTTATTTTAAAACACTATGCACATTATTATATCTCCTTTACAGAAGCGTATGAAGAAAATTATATGATACAAATTTTCTGTATGTCTAGGCATTTAATTATACAAAATTCTGATTATTCAAGTTTTGGACAGTTAACATTAAATCTCCAGGGTACCTAACTATTGAACTAAACCTTGCTTTGACAAGACTTGGGTGAACTGCAGGCAAGATTTCCAAGGAAAAAAAATTAACCTAGTTTGAAATAAGAAGTAAGCAGCATGTGCATAATAACTATTTGGTGCATAAAATGTGTAAATTATTCATATTTTGCTTGTTTTGTAGATAGGTAGCTCTTCAGCTGTCCATATATAGGTTAAAATTATAGAATGTGTGGACAATATAAAATGCATATGGTTGCCATTCCAATCTTTTGTGTTTCCCCTTTTGGCAGTCAATACAATCAACATTGATTAATAAGTCATATTATTAGGCAGAATTTTGATATTTCATTTGGAGTTGAAGCTGTTTTAGTTGTGATATAAATAATTACTCTATATATTCTCTGAAAACATATTATAAATTGAAAGATCAGGGAGTTGAAATGGAAAATAATTTTCAATACCTAAAACAGATCCTAGTCTTCTAATGTGGGTTAGGTTTGCCTTCCTGACTGCAATAATCAGCACCAGGAATCTGGCTGGAGGTTGCCATAGGATTCTTTTTGGCCTCAGTGTACTCAGTTTTCCTTCCATAAGAATCAGAGCAAATAGGAAGCAGCAGAGGACTGAAGTTGAATCTCATCCACAGGAACAGAATAAAGACATAGTCAAAATGCAATCCTGTGGCAATCAGGACCACAGCTAATAAGAGTGAATAGTTCAGGGGGAAATCCAAACCAAGGTATGAATCAGAGAAAGGTATTTTAATTTGTAAATTACATTTGTAGGTCTAATTTATGTGTACCCACTGTAGTACCAGCCTAGCAGTCTATTGCTCTTGCATGTGCACATTCCATGCTTGAAGGTGGACAGTCTGCACAGAACACCAAGTACTGTTGAGCACAGTGCAACAAAGAAGAGTAAAATCTTTTAGGGGTGCTAGCTCTCCTATTTCAAACATATTAGTCTTTTATGAAGACTGTGAATGAAGAAACCACCTAAGAGAATATTCAGCTGCTCTCAATATATAGCCAGGTTGCTAACTCAGAGTCTCTTGGAAGACTGTGAAGTGTTTAAATTCATCTATGCCATCACATGCACCTTGTCTTCCACTCCATCTGGCTATATGCTTTCACCCCCCTCCAAAAAAAGGAAATTCTCTTATGAAAATGTGGTTAAATATTGTTATCTTTTGAACTGTTGGAACAAGAGTTCAAGGCTTTCTTTTGCGTGGAGAATGAAGTTAGTAAGTGGATTTTTTTGGTCAAGGGGCTTTCTTGAGAAACTAGTGAAAAAAGGTACAGATTTAATGTAATTAATGGGTGTGTAACCCTAGGTTTTAGTGAGATACATATAATATAGTATCCACGTCCATTTTAGTGGATCAGTATCAGCCTACTAATATGATGAGACTTCCTTAAGGACTTTTGAGAGTTGATCAACCATGCTTCTTCCTTGTGCTAATGCATGTCATTTATACTGATCCAGATTATGAAGAAAATGAAGATTTCAAAAGGAGGTGATAGGAGATGACATCTTCTAAAAATTTGCTGAGGGTGACATTAATATTAACAGTATTAGGATCTTGATTGAAGA
The DNA here is from genome assembly GCA_037013685.1 of Acridotheres tristis. Classification (NCBI taxonomy): domain Eukaryota; kingdom Metazoa; phylum Chordata; class Aves; order Passeriformes; family Sturnidae; genus Acridotheres; species Acridotheres tristis. The sequence goes on from CM072886.1 coordinate 28,962,646, forward strand.
GGTCAAAGATTTTACTTGTCTTTGAGGAGTTTTGTGATTGACTATAATGAGATCAAGGTGTCACCTTCACATGTGAAATTTTCACCTCTTTGATGTTTGTTGTTTGTTGTTGAAACAGATCAGATTAAGAGGAGAGCTTGTGAAAGCCCTGCTCAAGGTTCAGATCTACTGAAGACATGCATGGAAGACTATAGTATACTCATTTCCTTCCCAGCCATAGCAGAAGTGGCACAGAGCATGGAATCTGGGATTGGAGCTAGCAGCAGTTGATTGTTCTTTAATTCATTAGGGCAAACCATAGAATTAGACAATTTAGACAGGCAGTCAAAGCAGTGGAGGAGCTAGAAAAGTGTGTAAGAGATAATTCCTGATTATTCTTTCCTACCATCTTTTGCAAATTACCTTTAAATAAATTTAGCAGATTTTGGCATGCACTCTGGGTACATTTCCCCTGCATCAAACTGTCTGTATGCTTCTATTCCCTCCATGACTAGTTTTCCTTAGTAATGCCTAAATATAAGTTTGTAGCTTCTTCAGTGTACTCTGATTACATGCAAACAGAGCATGCTGGTATGCGTAGGCGATTTTTCTGGGTGTCTGGCAAATGAAATCGTTTTTCTTTAGGCCACAGAGTAGCAACTGAGCTGCTTCCACAATTTCACTGCAATTTTTCTGGGGAGTCTGTATACAAAGCCTGTGAGAAATCTGGAAGGGGTGATTGACTTTGTGGTGACAAATTGAGTGTCATTTCTGACACAGCTTCACATTTATTTATCCTCAGAATGGTCATCCATACTTTTGGAGAGAGTTGCTTGGATGTTGGTTGCCTGTGGAGTCTGTATGCATCATTTTTTTTCACTCTTTTCATTTCTATGGAGTGTCTGTATTGCTGTCTTTGTAAAAGAGACTGAGCTGGGAGTGACAGCAGGAGACACAACTGAGAGTCTTTTTCAGTTGACATTTGGACCATAATTTAGGTTTTATGCATAGAAATGTCAGCTCAAAAGACACTTCTGTGTAGATAATGAAGCAACAATAAATCCATAATCACGTTAACAGAAAAAAATATATGGATTTTTTTCAGTGATTTCAGTCTTTCAGGAGAGAGAATTAAAAAAGGCTTTTTTTTTAATTTTAAGGCCATAAATATAATCAAAACAAATTAAAAGTAAGCCAGATTTAAAAAGGGTTTTAAATTCTGCTTGCTTACTCTGATTGAGGGTGATTATCTTACATGAAACTGATTAACTGTGTGATATGTAACCTAAAGTATTTTTATTAAAACATCACAAGACTGCCTCATTGCTGTGTTATGTCTACGGCCATTTTATACTACTCACCTCTGTGAAAAATAACTCTGTAACTTCCTGCTCCAAGTATGTTGAAATCAATATGATGAGAATACCAACATCTGTCATTTATGGTATGTAGTTATATTCCAGAGTGAATGTGAAATGCATAGATAGGCAAGGCCAGAACTGGGGTCTAATAGATTTATTTTTTTTTGTTCATAATTGGGTTTTAAGTCCAACATCATAACAGGATGTGGACTATGTGTTAAGCATGCATAAAGCAAAGCAAAGACAATTATTTTTCACCCTTGAAGCAGTTACTGTACATCGGTGCAATGACCCATCAGATTTTCATCTGCAGGCTGTTATCCTCTTGTCTACAGACTTTTCCCAGTAATGTTGCTGCTTCAGTTGGGTAAAGGAATAATTAACTATACCGATCTTAATGGAACTGTTATTGCTGACACATATCAAGGTAAAAAAATGAAAATCTGACTCATGTCAGTTTGAAAATATGTTAGCTATTGGCTCAGTCTAATTATGCTGAATTAAATCTAATTGCATATCATCATCCAGTCTCCAGAATTTTAACAGTATTTGAGTTCTTATAAAGTTATAAGGGTGATTTTAAAAAATAATGTAAATTCCATGGAACTTTATCGGTAAAATTTAAATTTCTGGATAAAACAAACACTGTTTAAAGAAAACAACCATTTTGGTGAGGAAGTTTTTGTCAGAAACCACTAACGAATATAGGAGATTAACATGAATAGTAAATGTATACCTCAAGGTTTTTCACCTGTTTTATTTTATTATGTATTTCAGTATATTATGATTTATTATGTAGTACTGAATTAAGAAGTTTCATCATTTGTTATGAAAGAAGGTACTATTACCAATATATCTGTTTTAAAAGATGACTGCTGCAGCTGAATTCTCTACATTTACCCTGATATGGAATGGTGTTGGCTATGGCATTACTAGAAGTAGAAATGTAGATATAATTTTTGTGTAGTAGCTAGCTGAAGAAACAATGCTCTGTGAATGAGGATTTCATTTGGTTCTGACCATTTTGCAGCTGGTTAATTGTTTAAAGTGAAAGTAATGCTGTAATGCATATGGGCAGACATAGCAGTTGGTACTTGAAACCAGTTATGTTTCATTCTGCATAAGTCATTTAAAATTGTATTCATTAGACAATAAAACCGATGCTGCTAGAAGAAAGAATGGGTAGGTTAAGCAAGAAAAAAAACCCTTTTTTTCAATGTTCAATAGATGAGGAGACTCATTACCTAATAGTAATAAGTTGGGATTCTGTCATTTCACTTTACATTGATTTTTCTTTTGCAATGCATCTGAAAATTAATAGAAGCTTTCCTTATTTTATTACAGTTCTGCAAAAAAAGGAGGAGAAATTAAAATTGCATGTGAGGATTAAGCCAGTAAAATCTTCATGATTTAAATTGAAGTATTTCTGGGAAGCAAGTGGAAGTTTTGGACTTGGATATAAAGGCTAATACAAGCAGTTGGATTAGGCAAGTTCATCTTGGCTGATGGCAGCTAGTAATCTCTGTCTCTAATAGAGAAGTATCATTGGAGAGTGATGGGAAGTGAATATGTAATTGAAGAGCTCTTTATCCTGCCTGTCATACCAACACCTTTGGTACCATTGAAGAAAACATCCCTTTCATGTAGCTATGAGATGTATTGTGTCATGAGTGAGAAAAATACTGAAAGATCTAATAAAGACAGTCCCAAAGTGAAAAATAAAAATCCCAAACAACAAAAACAACAACAAAAAAAAAAAAAACAAACCAAAACAAAAACCACTTTTTTGTTATTTGAATACTCATATGCCAACTGTGCTGGAATTGTATACAATATACAGACTTGAATAATTTATGCTTGGATAGAAAATTACATCAAATAATAGCAAAGCCTGATTGTTTCTTGCTTTTTTCGAAGGTCCACCCTATTTTGATTCTGAGTTCCTGATTAGAAGGAATCATCTTTCATGTTCCAGTGGAAATAAATCAGTTTTAATATTAAAATAGAATTTATTCACTATTGAGTGATTATAATTCACTCAATATTATTCACTATTGAGTTCACATAATTCCTGGAACAAGAAAGCATCAACAGGAGAGCCCTCCATTCTGTGTAAGGTTTTAAAATCTGCCATTTTGCTATAAAATGGTGTGTGTTTTCCCTTTTTTTAATATTGTTGGCCCACAGACGGTAATTGCAGCTTTTATATATAAGCACTGGGGACAGTTTGGATAACTGAATTGAATAACTGAAGTAAAAAAGCTGAAAGAAGGTACATTCAACACTTCACCTTTTGGAATAGTGAGTTAGAGAGAAGCTGTGCCCTTATAGAACCTATAAGAGAGAGCTAAACTCTTCATTCCTCTCTACAATAATTTGAAATGCGGTCAATTTCAATCTGCTGTTTCAGCAGCATGATTCGTGTGGAAAGAATGTTTGCTTCTTATTCAGATTTCAGTAGCCGTCCAGTTACTGTGTCTAATGGACATCAATTCTGTTTAGATAAAATGGAGTATTAAGACTGTGTTTAAGACATGGAATTCTATGCATGATTGTTCATAAAGACTGTAATTCATTTTCCTGCACGGAAAAATGTTAGATGCCACTGTAAAATTATGCATCTGAGTTTATTTGTGGGGAAATTGATCTTGATTATAGCACCAAGTTCCTATGTGTACAACTTTATGTCCTCTAGATGCTCAGGCCTACATCCCAAGCTATGACATCTTCCTGTAGGCTCATCTAGATGGCTAAGCATTTTTAACATGCAGGTGCTGGCTGTATTGTCCAGCAATCCAATTAATTTTCTACTTACTTTCTTTCTTCTTCTGAGATTGCACCATATGCTATGGAGAAGGGCATTGCAAGGTATCTGTATACGTTGTCTCTTCTCAAACCCAACGTAAAATATCTGGTTAAAATAGTGATGAGAGGAAACATGTTGCATGGAGAGCACAGCTGGCTGTTACATTGGCCTGGTGACTATGCAGCCATGGGTAATCACAATGGTATTGCCTATACACAATAAGGGCACAACACTGAGCCAGTATTGATACAGTCTGTGCTGGTACAAGACCTTCCAATGCATGATGGTGCTTCCTTTTGTGAGTAGGATGTTCTTCCTTATATTTTTTCCCACAGCTTTTCCCTGCTCCCTGTGGCAGCCTGAGTTCCAGTTAGTCTCATAGCCCTGAACAAAAGGTCCTTTACCAACCACAGACAGCCAGCATGGACAAGTCTTAGATTATTTTTTTCCTCTTGCTGGCCTGAATGATGCAGATGTTTGGATTACAGGCCACTTAGCGCTTCAGAATCAAGAGGCACAAAGGCAGAAGGAAAAAAACAAACAACTCTTTTCATGACACGGCACCCAAATCACAAAAACCAGCTGCATAAGTGGATTCTCCCCAGTTGCAAAACATGCACCAACCACCATTCAGCCTGTAACTTCTAGTGCTTACTGTGTAATTTTTATGGAAGTCCAGTTACAGGACACGTGAATGTGTTTTTGTAGCCAACCTTTGATGGCTACATCAAAGACAAAGCTTTGATGGCTACAACCAAAGAAACCCTGTCTTGACAGACTGAAAACAGTGAAGCTTGAGCAGCGTCCTGAGCCATTGCTCAGCATGCGATTTCTAGCTCACAGCACACAGTTCTGGACAAGCCAAGTATAAAACTTGGAGACAATGAGAAGCCTGAGTGCCTTCTCAAGTGTCTTCTGTACTTGGAGCTCCATCCTTCACCTTTTATTTGTGAAGGATGCTTAAGGAGCATGAGTATGTGCTCCTTACATGGACAGTCAGCAATCTTGGCCAAGTCCTGCCATGTTGCACATGCAAAACCAGTTTAGATTTCCTATTTATTCCTCAAGTCTCTGTTTCTCCAGGTCAGTAACTTCCCACATGAGTCTGATCCTTTTCCTGCTCATGACCAGGAGAATAGGTCTAAACAATGTCTGAGGTGTTTAAAATATGGGGAAGTGTGCCGATGTTTAGAGACAGTAGTTGTGATGTTTGGCTTTGCAGACTGTGAAATACACACTGGATAGGAGACCTAGAAAAGAAAACTAGAAAGAAAAACAACTTAAAGCAATTTGGTAATGGCTCATCTTTATTGTGTTTATTTCTAGACTGAACTGAGTAAGTGCTTTGAGACACTCAAGTTCCCTCCTCCACCCTGGAGTGGACACTTGAAACTAACAGCTGTGTGCTCTCTTAGTTCATTACAATGCTGCTTTACGTGATAATCTGTCCCAGTCATGGCCAGGAGAGAGCTGATATAACAACACCAAAAGTGGCATTCTTTTGGTCTGAAATCAAGTCTGGATGTCCTGTAGTGTAAGAAGTTTTCAGTTTTTTCCTTTCTTAAGTAGCACCTACTGAGTGACAGATAGCAGTTTGAGTGGAGAACAGGAATGGTGGGAGAGCTGGAGTCTCTAGAGCTGTACTCAGGAGGTCATGGTGGTACCTGAGTGCAGGGCTTAGTTGCCTATCTTGCATGGTGGAATTACAAGTCATTATTTTCTTCTTATCTTGCAGCTGGGGAAAGTTTGTGTCTTCCCCTCCTGTTGGATACAGGTGCTATGATAGATCTGAATTCCCCTAATTCTCAAGGCTGGCAATTGGGCAGTATACATAGCCTGTCACATCTGAGTTTTATTCTGCTGAATCAGATTTAGTTATTTGTTCATATATCTAGCCTAAAATTTTGGCATCTCTGAGATGATTTTCATGTAGGAGCAAGTTTGGGAGTGGTAAGTGGAAGATAAGACTGTTCTGACTTCTTCAGGTGTCAGCTTCCATGTTTTCACTGCTTGGTCAGATTCTCTAGCAAATATCTAAAAGACATGTGTCCTCTAGGCAGAACATAAATATCTTCATCCTTCAATTTCCTTTTTGCCCAACTGGCAAAAATTAGTAGCTGTACACACAAACTTAATCTAGTTTTTTCTTAGTATTTTAGGGGACATCAGTGAGATCCAGGAAACTTGTCTGATGGCTCTGTGAATTTGTTCCTAGGCTGTGCCTCTAGTATGGGTCTAGAAGAATGTCCTGAGGCAGGAAGAGGTTATCTGAAACTAATTCTGGTGCTTCACTTAAGGGGACCCTGGGATACACTGCTATGGTTTGTGGCAGCCTCTCCATGTTCTTCATGGAAGGGGCAGGTGTTACATGCACTGCTCAAAATTTCTGGATACTGAACTTTTATAAACTTCAGTTTAGAATATTTCCTTTTCCTGGAACACCTGACATTATTCATGATCCTAATAAATGACCGTGAAATCTTTCTGTTAGCAGAATTATAAATCCACATGTGGCCTTCCAAATGTGGTCACATATGGCTCCCAGACCTCCCCTTGCTATATAATCTGCAGTACCCTGACTTATGCCAAGGGATTTCCTTTAGAAATGAAATGGCTGTTTGCCTAATTTCCATACACAACCTTTGGTAGAGGCTTGCTAAGGGGAGGGTAAAATACGATGGCTTTGCAATGTGGCAATAAGCTTTTAAAATCTTGTTCCTTGAATGTTTTTTCCTAGAAAGTTGCCCTTTAACTGATATGTATTTATTCTTGAATTGAACACTTGAGAAATTAGGAGAACACAAAGTATTTGAAGAGTGCTACAGAAGGTCTCACATCCATGAAGACATCAGTGAAGAATTTGTTAATATCACTGCTGCTTCTCTGTAGCTCTAAGGGGTTGTACACTGCTGTCTTGAAGAATTGACTTCTTTTCTTTGTTCAGAGTGATCATAACAAATAATCCTTTCTCCTGTGGCATTTATGGATCCCTTCTGTCAGCTGTCATTTAGATTTGAAACGCCATCAAATGTGGATATGCAGGTTATAATATGAAAAAAGACCATGATTTAGCCTCTAAAAGTGGCATAGATAAGTGACAGCACAAAGCTTTCTGGGCTTAAGTCAGACTTATGCATCTGAATAATTTAAGGCTCTTCTTAACTGTTTTCTTAGATTTATGAGAGAAAATTCACCTACAATTGCTAGGAAATTAACCAGATTAAAAAGAAAAGTGCTGCTTTACCTCTTTCCTCCAAGTGAAATTTTAATTTTCTGGATGAATGCTTCTTCCAAAATACAAGTTTTGTCTTTCAAATTCCTCTTTCTAACTACCTGTTTTAGAAAGCATCTTTTCCCCAACTCATTTCTCCTTTGTGCTGTGTCGTTTCCTGAATAGATTGTAAAAGAACTCATGCTGTGGTCACTGTTCCCTAGAGCAATTTCCACGGCATTTTGCCTTTATATCACAGTTGTTTCTCTGATGAGTTGTTGCACCAAGCAGGATTACTTTTTCAGTATTTGTGGCTTAAATACTCGTAGAGATTTCACTTTTCTTCTTGGGTGCTCCACAAAGCCATGAAGACTTTTTTTTCCCCCTCAGAATTAGTAAACCCAGTACTTTCTGTAAAACTGTTTAGTTATCTGCAGTTTTGAATACTGCACCTTTTTCACTTGATTTATAAAATCACAGATGTATAAAATGGTTAGGGTTGAAAGGGACCTGTGATCATTTTTTCATGATCATTAGTGATCATTTGTTCCAACCTCCCTGCCATGGGCAGGGACACCTTTCACTAGACCAGGTTACTCAGAGCCCCATCCAGTCCGCCCTTGAACATTTCCAGGGATGGGGCATCCACAGCTTCTCTGGACAACCTGTTCCAGTGCCACACCATCCTCATAGTAAAGAATTTCTTCCTAATATCTAGTATAAATCTATGCTCTTTCAGTTTGAACCCATTCCCTTTGTCCTGTCGTTCCATGTTCTTGGGAAAAGTCCCTCTTCATCTTTCCTGTAGGCTCCTTTCAGGCACTGGAGGCTACAATTAGGTTGCCCCAAGGCCACCTCTCCTCCAGGCTGAGCAATCCCAATTCTCCCTTATAGGAGATGTCTTCCGTCCTTCTAATTGTCTTCTTGACCCTCTTCTCAACTCATTCCAACAGATCAATGTCCTCCCTGTGCTGAGCATCCCAGAACTGAATACAGTATTCCTGTATTTATTCCTCATGAGAGTGGAATAAAGGGGCAGAATCGGCTCCACAGACCTGCTGGCAATGCCTCTTTGGATTGATTTCACAGGCCTTTAAACTGACCTTCCTTCTTTCTAAGATACATGCCACACTTGTTAAAAATCAAATTAATGTAATTGAAAGTAACAATCTCAGTAGTAAAGTATGCCTAAAACTGTGTGCAGCAAAGCCACTTTTGCTAAATAAAATTTTTAAGCTGTTATTTATGAAAGCATGTGATGAAAAGCATATTGTGAGAAGGATTAAATACATTATTACGATACATACATGCAATGTTTTTGAATAAAATGTATCTGTTAGTATGTACAGTATGCACAGAACTTAATTTCTTCTCTGAACAATTTATGTTCATATATTTTCACATTTATTTTAAATGTTCAGGTAGAAGAAAAGTGTCATATACCTAGCACCAGCAAACAGTATGCAGTAAGCAAGTTATAGTCAGTAACTAAATTTCTTATGTACTGTGATTTGAGTTGATCTTATCAGAAATAAATGTGTCTGTTAAATCTAGGCATATACTTTGAAATTTGATCCTTTAAAATTTCAATTTCATAATTGAGATCTCAGTCCTGCTCAGTATACACTGAAGTAAACACAAAGCCAAACTAAAGGCTGGTGCCTTTCCAAGTACCCGTGGCAGATACTAGACTTCAGCTCTCTGTAGAAATAAAACTGTACCTGCCTAAATTTAAAGATGCTTACTCTGCTGTTTTTGATCTTTTCCTGTCAGTTTGATTGTACTGGTATTCTTTGAAGACATAGTGATTTTACTTTTTTTAAATATAGAGAAATTAAATGCATTTTCTCTAATAATCTTGGTAGAAAGTGAGTGGTCTAGCTCAAAGTAAGGATTGCACAGTTTGAAAATTTTACCTGTGCCTTCCAAACTACAAAGACCTGTGAAGAGAACAATGATGACACATATCTAGATGGAAAGCTCTTAGATTTACTTTTTGAATTTCAATTTTCTTTTATGCTTTTTCTTTTAGTTTAAGTGATGAATGTGACTCGTGTGAAATGCAGTATTCATATTTTTCAGCAGCAGTGGAAGTACAGTAGTCAATGAAAAAAACACATAGATGAGGCAAGGCAAATCTTAACATTTGGTGACAGCAATGGGCAATGTTGAAGTGAGAGGATTTTAAAAAATTGGAATAATGGATTGGCAGCTGGGAAGCACATTTAAAGGGGATCATATTATTAGCAAATAAATAGATGGACAGATATCCGAAAATATATTACAGGAAAAAAATTACATGAATGTACAGATTTACTCCTTTGCCGTAGATAGACCTAGGTTGACATAGATAACCAGGAAAAATATTATCATGATTGAAACAGATTAGAGAAGCCCAGGTAGAAAGTGGTACTGGATGAATGCCTGGTACACTTGACAGTTTGGATACATTTCATCTATGAATGGAAATGTGCCAGTAAAGAGAGAAATTAGGGAAAGTTGTAAAATCATGACCTGAGGAACAAAAATATTAAAATTAATTGATTACATATAACACTAAAGTTCTTTTTCATTTTGAGAAAGTGGAGCTGTAGCTTTTGTAGCTTTAAATGCCACTTTTTCAGGATGAAGGTTTTACTCTGGCCAGGAATCAGTGAGAGTAAGAGCTTTTCATCAAGGCAGCTGCTGTAGTCTGTAACACACTTTCTTTGGCAGATGCCAACATTTAATTGACTTCTGTGCCTAAACACAGGTAGCAAAAACCTCTTCATTCCAAGGAAAAGGTGTCTTTCTCACTGACAGTGCAAGCAGATATTCCTGACTTGAAAAAGGGCAAGAAATCCTATCATTTTTCTTTCTGAGCATCATGCCTAATTTCCTTGTTATATGTGGTATATCATGGAAAATCCCCCATGTTTCTGACATCAGTATCAGGAGGAGAGACAAAGAACTTCTTTGTGGGTCTTGGCACACTGACTGTTTTTTTTCTGTCTGTATGTGAAGATCTTTAATTTTTTGTTAAGGTAAGAATAAAAAAATCATTAAACTTTGAAAGAGGTGATAAATACTACTATTATTTTTTATTGTTCAGCATTTGAACTGCATCAAAAAATATTAAAACGTTATTAAATGGAAGCAGAAGGACATTTCTATAGATTTCAGCATCTATAATCCAGCATTCAGGATTTTTATTATTGCCTTGATAAATATATTTGGCACTTTCCTCCCGCTGAAATGGAAATGTTTGCCATCTTGCTCTATTTAAACTTTAAAAAGTACATGAAACTGAGGGTTCTTTGATTTGCCTACTTCATGAGTTGCCTTGCAGCTCTTTTTTTATTTTATATTTTATTTTTCCTGTTCCCCTTGCCCCAAGCTGATGCTCTCATACTTACGTTTCTTTCTGAATGGAAGTTCTGCTTTTCTGTAAACTATTCTAACTTTTACTTACTGGTTCTTTTCCTTGTCTCTTTATCATAATAATTGGCTATTTTAGCTGAAGGCATGTCTTGGGGTAAAGTTCAGTTCCTTACATCATGTTCTGGCAGCCTAGCGAATTCTCTTAACCTTTTCCATGTCGTCTTCTGTCTCCTGTTCTGTTTCTCAGCTTCTGGGCAATTTTTTCTTGACTGGCTGCAACTGGATCTTTTTACCTGTCTCTAGGAAACTGGTATTCTTCCTAGTTCTACTAAAAAAGAGGGATTGAATATGTAGCATGCCAGTTTTATAGGGCTTTGGCAGTTACAGTAAGAGAGAAGCTTCTTTTTGACTTTCCTAAAGTTAAAAAGTTAAAGTTAAAAAACCCAAAAAATTTTTAATGGTGATTAAACTGAACAGTATTCATGGGCTAGTGCAATGCATGTGCTGCATAGCTGCAGTATTTGTACAGCTTTTTTTTAGCCCTGAAAAGTGAAGAGGCTTTGTGATGTTAACATTCATCTGGATAGGTTCAGTTGTGTGCTTATGGAGTGTCTTGTAGCAGTGCAGAAAAACAACAAATAACTGATAAGACTTTTCTTTGCTTCACATTAGTAGCTGTTTTATCAGTATTTAACTGTTTTGTCAGTACTAAATCTCAAGCCAACATCTATAACAACTTCAAATTTTCAGTGGAACTAAAAACTAGTCTTTCTTTTTGCATACTCAAAAATGTATGTAAATGTGAGCTTAGAATCATTGAATGGTTAGGTCAGAGGTGGATCTTGAAGATCATCTAATTCCAACCCCAGGGGAGTGGGGCAGGGGGCACATGGGCAGGGAAATCTTTCACAAGATCAGGTTGTTCAAAGCCCCATCCCGCCTGAACTTCAACACTTTAATGGTGGGGCATCCACAACCCCCCTGGACAACCTCTCCCAGTATCCCACTACCCTCATCATAAAGAATTTCTTCCTTATGTCCAACCAACCCTCATTCAGTTTCTACCATTGCCTATGTCTGACACTGCATGTCTTGGTAAAAAGCTTCTCTGATATTCCTTGTAAGTTTCCCTTAGATATACTGAAGGTCTGCAGTAAGGTTTCTCTAAACTTACTCTGTGAAGCCAATTCCTCGTTTTACTGGGAAGTCAGGTTGTGAACCAGTGCCAAAAAAGCTGAATGCTCAATAATTGTGTCTCTGTACGCAAGTAGAAGGTAAATATTTTTTTTTTATTATTTTGGTTTAAATTTCACTACATCACTCATTTTCTTATCATTGATATTATAATCAGAAAAATCTTCATCACAAATACTGGATGTTGCTTTTTTGTCTTACTCAATGTTTTGCAAGTCTAGAGATCCTTGAAAATAAAGCTACATTTGCCTGGTTGCTGCTTTTGGAGTCTAGAATGACCTGAGATTTGGCTCAGGCAAAATTTGAGTGGGTATTGAAAGGAGGTGACGTGACTGCACTCATTTTTTGGGAAACCTCATCCGGTTTTATACAGGCTATTTTAGCCACAAGTTTATGGTTAGGGATTTTTATGTTCATGAGGAGAGTAGTTTCTTCCAGCTGTGGGATAGTGGAGTTGTTCTATAATTACTTGCTTTAAGCTCAAATTTTATATTGCCAATAAAGCACAGCTAAACAAAGATCTTTCTTATTGTGAATGTCTGTGCCTTTATTTAAGTTGTCTGTCTTTATTAAATAAATAGTTTTAATTATTTACTAATTAAGTTAGTAATTAATTTGTGTTAGGTTTTACTTTATGTAGCTCTGTTTATAAAAATCTAACCATGAGGATGTTCATGTGTCCTAAAGTCAAGAGAAATTTAATTACCATGCTATTAAATTTTAAATATAAAATAAAAATTATAATAGTATCCTTATACTAAGTAACAAAACAAAACAACCCTGGTTATACTGGAAAATATTTCAATGTGATATTTATTTACCAGTCTGTGGTATGGCATGCATCATGTCCTCAAACATAATGATGCAGCTTGTGTTGAAATTGTTTCTAGTTTAATTTTCAGTATGGTTGGTGTAACAAAAAAAGGAATTAGGTATCTGCAGTGAGGAGTCTGCAGCAGGATGTATGCAGCTGTATGAGCAGTCATGGACTGTGGACAGGTTGTTGGGACTTTGCCAGTAAAAATAACATAAAATCTTTTCCTGTTTGTGTATCTGGACTTACTGCTGCAAGAATTTGGCAGCAAATCCAAATGTAACAATATAATTTTAATTATATTCTCTTATGCTTCTTGTTGTGGGAAAAAATCTAAGGCTGTTTTCATTAATGTCTCTTTTACTATGGAAATATGGTTACCAAAGTGACTTATGCTTGAATGGGAGGTGACAGTTCATTTGGAAACATATGTGATTTTTATACAGAAAAAAAGGTGCAAGTTATATTTCTCTCAGTTTAAAACTTGAGTTTTCCTAAAAGTGTACTGCTAAATTCTATAGTGAATATCTTGTAAATTCCTAAACCCTCTTTACTTTCTGCTATACTCACAAACACTGTATATGTGCTTTTCTCTTAATCCCAGTACATTCAGAATGTACTAATATTTGTATTTGGAATGAAAATCTGTAATTCCTGATTTGGTGGGGGTCTTTTCTGTGTTTGGTTTGGATTTTGTTTGTTTTTTTCCTTACTACTGGAAGATCCCTCTTGCTCAAAGTTACACAGAAAAAATAAAAAAGTTGCCTTTCACATTCCTTACCACAGCCATGTGCTGGAAGCCCAGTTCTGTTCCACTTCCCCCATTTATTGCGTCCCTTCCTGTCTGTGCCTTTGCTAATCCATCTTTCCTTTGAGTCCCAAAGGCTTAAGAAATTTCCTATTTTGTTTGACATTAGTTTTGTTTATATTAGTTTCACAAGTGATGGTAGGACTTAGAATTGCTTCTGCAACCGGAAAATAATTTTTTAAAGATGACATATTTGCCTTTCAGTTCCAAATTTGGCCTCATAGAGTTATGCAGCAGTAATTAAAAACACTGTATTATCTAAAGTTTCTGATTAACATGATAGATTTGGAAAAGTCACAGACTAAGTGCTGCATAGCTTCCCTGCTAACGAGGGAAAGACAAGGATGAATACTCATTTTTATGTGTAAGAAAATAGCTTTTGTTATTCTTTTACCTATTTTAGAGGTAGCAGCAAGAGAAATGGTCTCATTGAAGCATAAAATGAATTCAGGGATTCTGTTTGATGGTTGACATCTGCAGGTTCTGCAAGCTGAATAAACCAAGTGACCTCAGCTGCTCTTACAAGGTAAGACTCACAAAGTCTTGCCCTCAAGACCTTTCACATCTTGGTCCCCTCCCCTGGAGACATTCTAATACCCTGATGTCCTTCTTATATTGAGGTACTTAAAGCAGTGCACAGTGCTTGAGGGGGGTCCACACCAGTGCAGAGCAGAGCAGGACAGTCACATCCCTCAACCAGCTGTCCATGCTGTGCTTGATGCACTCCAGGAACCCTCTGGCTTCCAGGACATGCCATTGACTTATACTCAACTTGCTATTGACTGGGACCCTCATATCTCTTTCCTAGCTGTTCACAAATGCAGCCTCTTCCATGGATATTCAGAATGCTGATGTTGGAAGAATAGGAAGAAAAATAACCAAGCTTTTAAAGTATTTAAACAACATCTTTATATGTTTCATACATTTGTTATGGCAGGTGCAATGTTCTGCACTGCAAGTGTTTGCCAAAACCCTTGAGTTTTAACTCCAACTTTTTTCATCCAATTAGGGTTGATGAAAAAGCATTGAGTCATTCTTAGACCTAGTTTTGTTTGTTGTGCTTTTGTTTTTACCAGAATCAAGGGCAGTTTCTTTGTATGGGCATAGAAATCGTTTTGGGTTTTTTGTTTTGTTGTGTATGTGTATTTTCTTGGGTTTTTTTCTTTCTTTTCTTCCCCAAGTAGTCAAGAAATTTGGTGATTTTAGCTTCAGGTGATTTTTCTTGAGGTCTTGCAATCTGTGATTCAAAGGTGAATTTGAGTGTTGAAAGAAGAAGCCCACACAGTTGAAACTGAATTAATTGTGCATGAGTACTTTCCACAGTTATAATCCTAACAAGAAGGGAAACTGAGTAAGTTGGTAAGAAGTCCATTGTTTTTTGTAGATATGTAGCTAGATGCAAAAATGCATGGATACAGAATTCAATTTATGAAGCTGGGAGATTTACCTGTAGCTTGCTGGTAGGTATAAATTTTATTTTTTTTTGGAACTGATAGTGATATTTATGTCTGATATTTACAAAGGTGTAAGCGTCCTTGTGTTAAGTGTGAGCTTAAGTGTAGGTACAAAAATTTTGCATTAAATATCATTGCAAAGTATATATGTATATCCATATTTCTGATGGGGGGAAAAAAGAGAGATGGTTGATTTTATGTGTTTTGGGTCTTACTTTATTTGCTCAACCATCAGACACTGAGCAAGATTAGACAAGGGCTTGGTCAGAATGTGGGTTGTGTTGAATTTCTTCCTCTCCTCCTGCACAAAACTTACTTTCCATGAGCTTCATGGACGTCATTAACTTTTCCCATTATTTTGTCCTACTGCTACTGCTAAATGCCAATATGCACTTGCAGCAGAGATCAGAATTTTCTCCAAAGTTCTGATTTATGATTTGAATTGATCACCAGGTGCATTAATAAGTCTCTTGCATTGCTGTGAAGTTCCAGTAGGAAAGCTGTACTATAATATTAATTCATAAATTATGAACGATATAGTTTATCTTTTTCCCAGTGACATTGGTGAAATCACAGAAAACTAATTAAGCATGAAAATAATTTTCAGTCTTCAACCTGTGATCCAATTTAACTGCCTGATACAGGGAGTCTGTTTTCTTGGTTTGTATTCCACTGCTGAAAATGCCAAAGTATTAATCAAACTTCCATGTATCATTTAGTCTCTGCTGAATCATACTGTTAAAACATGTCAGTTTAGAATTAAACCTTGTCTTGTGAAAACAAGTAAGGCTCTACAGTAATCTATTGTCAAAGGACATTCAGTGTAAATGTTCTTCAAAGCATCAGCTTCACCAAAAGGTTTATTTTCTTGTAAGACAAGCTCTACAAAATGTGGTGCATATCAAATGCTGCAATTAACTATTTCAACAATTAAAGACTTTGTGACAATAGTTCTTTAGAATTGAAAAGACAAAATTGAAGCCTAATGTATCTAGCTAATATAAAAAAACCTTGTCCAATCTTTGATCAAATTCAATGACAGCAAAAATAAGTTTTACTTGTGGAGTAAGTTTTCATAAAATAGTTCAGCTTATATGTTATTTGGCCACCTGTATGCTTTTCCTGAGGAAAATTTGACTGAAGCTTGTTTTTAATGAACTGAAAACTACTTGGCCATTTAGCAATGGAAGCTAAAGATCTCTTGATGTTTATAAAGAAAAAATCATTTTGCTGCTAAGCAGATAAACCCACTTTTCCATTATAGATCGAAATGGAAATTTTTGACTCATCTCAGTTACTTTTAATGCATGAAATAACACTGGACATCAATCATCTCATGTAATGAATCACGACTATGAAAAATTTACATGGAGAGGTTGCTTTACTTCTTTCTAAGCTTGCTGACAGCTTCTATGTACCTATAGACCTCTCCTGTGTCAATTCTCTTACTAACGTGATTTTATCACTTTGTAAAAACCTTGAAGATATCAGTCTCCACTCATCACTGTGCTTGGTGCCTGCACTAAGCCCTGTTTCCCTCTCTGCCCTGTTTGCAAGGTCTTTGCAGGAGGAATTCCTCCAAGTGCTGCCTAAACACAAGATGATGTTGCTCTCACTGGGGTCTCTGTGTGTTACATAACGGGAGTAGCTGACTAATTCCTGTCGGTGATTGCCATGAATCTTGGCTTGTGTTTTACCTGTTTGGGGGTGTGTCTGTTTCTTTGTATTCTGGGGACTCCTGACCTGAAATTAAGTTGTCATGAGTTTCTATTTTCCGTGTCTTACTCCTGTGTAATATTTGGTTTTCTGGAAAATTGTCCGTCATGTGCAAGTCAGAATTACAAACAATGCAAATATGCCTGCAGATTTGAAGTTCCCTGCTTTATATTTCTTCAAATATTTGTTTCTCAGATTAATATTTTACGATAAATAAGTGATTTAAAAATATTTTTTCCTAAAATGATGCCTCATAAGTGGCTAAAACTTTCCCAAAATCAGAAATATATGTGTGTATAGAAGAGTACAATAACTTACCTGTAAA
Source organism: Acridotheres tristis (assembly GCA_037013685.1). Classification (NCBI taxonomy): domain Eukaryota; kingdom Metazoa; phylum Chordata; class Aves; order Passeriformes; family Sturnidae; genus Acridotheres; species Acridotheres tristis. Next base: position 28,979,674 of record CM072886.1, read on the forward strand.
TGAAGTAACTCTTCTACAGCTTTTTGACTATGGCTGTGTCACTGAAGTAATGCAGCTGAGACTGGATACTCTTTACAGGAGAAAATGGTACACATGAGAAGGTCATGCTTGAGACTTGTGTTTTGAAGTCCACAGAAATTTACTAATTCAAGGCCATTGAGGCATGCTGTTCCATATTTGAAATTTCAAAAAAGTTTTGATAACTTTGAAAGGTCAGTTAAATAAGAGAGCATTGGATGTCTTGTTAAATGGTTTGAATCCTGGATGGGACATCTAGGTCCTGATTTAATGGAAGTAAAAATGGTTCAGAAGAAACCGAAGAGGGTTTTGTAGCCTCTGTGTAAGAGCTGGAGAGCAGAAGAATATTATGATGATTCACCTTGAGGTTTGTCTGGATTCATCCAAACCAAGTGTCAAAGCAAAGCTTACAGAGACATATTGTGTTCTAAAAATAAGAGCTGTTTGCAAATCAGGTGCTCTTGAATATGATTATCCATGCTAATAGCTATATATAAGCATACAATCTAGCAAGAATATGGATTTTTCAAGGGTGTTTTGTTATAACTTCACTCTAGCCTTTTTGAAGGCAGTGGTGATATTCCCAAGTGTTTTTGATCACATCAAAATGATTTATCACTGCATACTAAGGAAGGTTTCTGTGAGGGAGAGTATGTACTTTTGTCTTAAAATCAGAAAAAAAATTATTGAATTCAAACAGTTTTATGAAAAGTAAATTTTTTGGGATTTCTAATTAAATTTTTAGAATGTCAGAAGAAGTTTATACATGAAGTTGCTCATCAAAAATATTATTATATTTTTTCCTTTTAACCTAACCATCACATACTCTCAAGTTTTGTTAAGAGCTGCAAAGGAGAGCAAAACAGATTCCTTCAGAGAGCCATTCAGATCACAGGCCAAGTATCTGCAACTGCCTTTGGAGGCTTTCCCTTCTAGATAAATAGTCTCTTCTTGTTGAGTCTGTCTAAAACAGAAAAACTTCCATAGGGAGGCTGATAATTCTTGTTTCATGAGAGGCGTTCTGTTATTCTAAATTAGTATGATGTTGCAGAAATGAAAAAGTGTTTTTTTGTATGAAGGAAGCTTTGATGTTCTGATACGTTCTAGTTACAAAGTCCTGCTGTGGTAAATATTCAGATGTTGTGCACCTCAGATTAAATTCAAAACCTAAAAAGCCAGTTGTTATACTGCCCTTCATGTGAAAAAATGGAGTAAAACAAAGGAATAAGGGAAAATTGTGTTGCTATGTCTAGTTCTTTATGGGTAGCTATAGGTCAGTTAGCACACTGTGCAACAAGGTCAATAACAGCTGAAATACAATTCAGTTTAAGAAAAAAGAAAAGAAAGTAGTTGGGAGAAAGTGAGTTTTCATCTGGTGAAAAGGCAAACATAAAGCAAAGCTGAGGTACTGTGATCTACATATCTTCTACATCAGCTCTGCTCTGCTTTGTGAGGGCACATCTGGATGTGCACTCTTTTTAATTCAGACAGGGGGCTGGCATGGAAGAGGAAGCCAGGACAAATTAAGCTGCAGCAGACGTATTTCTGCAGCTGTGTGGTTCAGGTTTGGTTTGGAACAGGTTCCAAATTCTGGTGAGGCTGAAAGAAAAAAAGGTTGTTTGGCTTTTTTTTTTTTTTAATACTATATTATACTTCTAACTCATTTCACTGGGAAACAGAACGGAAGCTTGTACTGATTTGTTGTAATTGGCATAGCAGAAGTCCAGGCAGAAGCATAGCAGCACATTATTTAATCCTGTTGATTGATGCCTTGGATTCTTTTTTGGTGGAAGATATCATCTCATCTTGGTTTTTAGAAAAACTTTTTTGCTTCATCTCTGTAGCGGGCAGTGAATTTAAGAGAGGGTGTTGAAATAGATCTATGGCTTTATTGCTTGCTTTAAAGGGTTTCAGGAAGGATGATTTGTTTTACTGGACAGAAATCTGAGACTTTCCAAACTGTGTGAGCTGTGCTTACAGCATGTATGAGGTCTAACACTGCTTAATATGGCATATTAGTAATTGCTAAAACATAGGGGTTTAACTTACTGGTCAAAATAAATAGTTGCATGTTAGAAGTATAGCTGAGGATTCTTCACAGATTCTGTAAGATGTACTTTTTTGATGGGCACTGCATCAAAAATTACTTTGTTGGGGAAATATAAAGAGTATGACAGTACTTGCTGCTGGAGTGATTCTTTAATACAAAACCTTCAAAGGCATGTACTGCAAAATTGTTACAGACTTCAAAAAGTCTTTAAGTAGATACCTAATTAAGAATAAGATGCCTGAATACCTTATGCTAAAGTACTTAATCTTGCACCGAGCTCTGGATTTTAAAGACTTTGTTGTGGAACCACTAAATTCCCACTGAAAGCAGTTATATACCCCAATGTCTATTGGACTAGACTTTGGTCTTTTTACTGCAAGAAAATCTGCACTGTATTTGCATATAACGGTCACTGCATAATTGCATGTGCTGCTAATGTCTTGGCTTTGGTTTAGCTTTCACTTCTTCTACGTTTTAAAACCAATGATAAAATTATAAAAGCAAGTCATTTGCTTTTTGAACTGATGCCTTTAAGTACTTTGTCTTGGAATTCACACCATTCCTTAACACCTTACCAACTTTTCCGTATGCAGGCTTACTTCCTAATCAAATTTAGAAGTTTGATACAAGCTTAGAAGGGTTCGATTTGGCACTCGTGGTTTGGCTTACATGGGTGCAAGTGCATTACTTCGGTAAAAGTCATTGTGATTTGTCTTCCAGTCATTATGTTGTCTTGCATTTATTATAAATGTTTCTAAGGTCTATAGCTTGATCTCTTTTTAATCTGATTTTCATTAGATACTGTATGAATACCTATTCAACAATTTTCTTTTGGAAAATCATTTAGAAAGATGTATTTTTTTTTAAAGCATCATGCTTTTCACATTCTAGAAAGAACAACTATTGTTCTTTTGGGTTTTTTGTTTTTAAGCTTTCATTTCTTTTAATTGAGCTTTTTGCTGAACTATTCATTGGACAACAGAATTTGTACTGATTCTTACAGCTTTTTTACATGTTTGGTTTTTTAACGAACAAGCTGTTAAATGTGAGAAGTGAATATTTCCTTCTTGTGACACTTGAGCACTTGTGACACTTAATGACCTCCAGCATTTTAACCTCAATTCCAAACAACAATTTTGTTTCTAAGTAACTGAAAGCTATTTTAAAGCAATATATGCAGCGGAGAAACAACTAGATATATTATTAAGAGTGCTGACCTGTCATGTTCAGAATTTAATGAAGCGTATAATTCTATATTTTTATCCACAAAATTTTTCATAATGATTTCCTAGACTCCTTTGCAAATAGAGTTATTTTAGGTAAAAAATCCTCCCGGAAGAGAAAGATCTGGAAGATACCTCCAGGATGTAGTTTGGAAAACTGTGAATTAGTTTCAATAGTTCTCATGAAAAATTCATCTTGGGCATGGGGAAAATAGAAGTAGAAATATATTTTTCATCTGAATTCTGTTGATTTGTATTCACTGCCTCTTATCTCAGAAACTCAATTCCCAGAAGAATTTTGAAGTATAGACACAAGATAGAAAAAATATAGTCAGTGAATACAGTTTTGGGACAACACAGCAAGAGATGGCAGTTTAAAGGGATGGTGTTAACTTGAAATGCTTATTTGTGTTAGAAAATACTGTACCTACAATGTAGTCATGAGAAACATAAGGTTTATGGTGGCTGGTGGGCATGAAAACCTACATTTCATCTTGCACTCTTCTTTTGTAGCAATTTCAAAGGTGCATCAGTCATTGAAATATATGAACTGTTGAATTTCCTTTGAAGAAAAAGGGAAAAGTTTATGGTTCCTGGATGAGCAAATGCAAGTTGGTGATGTGTAGCATCACCTCCAGTGATATACACGAAGGTAGAAATTAATTTGCTGTATATTGTGCTGTACACTAAGATGCCAGCTTGATAATGAGTAGAGGATGAATTATCATTCAGTTAAAATGTGTAAAAAACCCCAAAACCCTTAGCACATCAGTGCTGAAATGTTAGTGTAGTGCCTTAGGAAGAGCACTTAGTCTATCCTAAATCCTGGAGCCCCTTGCTGTACCTTAGTACCTTCAGGAATTGTGTGCTGTTTTTTGTAGGTGGAGATGGAGCACAAATTCATCTCCCAATGGGCAAAGCACCCCTCATGAAATTGTAATGCACGATGGCCTGTGCTGTGCTTTTTTAAATTTTCAGTGCTAACAGTAAAAAATACGTGGCACTGCAGTTCATAGTGTCTAATTTGCACTATGACATTCCTTCAGAAAAAGAAAAGAAATTAAGCATGTCAGCTTATCAGTAGAAGTGTATTTGAATGAGTGTCTGTGTGGTGAACATAATTCTGTATATGGTGATGTGGAATTTTTAATGTTCTAAATAGGAACTTTCGCAATGTGAGCCTTGTATCATATTTACGAGGAGTTGTTAAAACTGAACCTGAACAACAACATTCAGCTTAGTGAAAGCTTTGCATTTACATGAAATATATGGAAATAGAGTTTCAGGAAGGATGCCAACTGCCACTTCATTAAATATAAGATTACCAGTACAGTTGAATTTACAAAATTCCTTAACAAATCTTTTTATGGGAATCCCAGCAGAACACTTTCTTATACTGGAATTATTCTCACTAGGTTTAACTGCAATGAATATTCAGTGCTGATGCTGTCTTTGGTGATCTTGAAAAGGAAAAATCATTTAATCAGAGAGTATCTCCAGACCTGTGGAAGTACCTAGTCCACACCCCTCTTCTAGGCTAGGTCAGCTACAGCAAGTTGCCCAAGACTGTGTACAATCTCCAAGGATGGAAACTCCAAAACCTTGCTGGGCAGTCTATTTCTTACTTGTTTAGCCTCAATAATAGGGGAGTTAAAGTACCTTCTAACGTTTAAATGGAATTGCTCATATTTCAGTTTGTGCACATCACCTCCTCTTCTGTCTCTGGGGATCACTGAGAACATTCTTGTTCTGTCTTTACTGCTTTTTACCTAGCTACTCTGCAATAGAGCACCTCCTTTTCCTCTGATCTTGGGCCTTTTTCTGTTTCTCACTTTTCTCCCTGCCACCCACCTCAGCCTTGGCACACACATTCAGTAGATCCAGTTTCTCTAGCCCATTGAAGTCCCTCTGAATGACAGCAGAACCATCTGCTCTGTCAACCACTCCTTCCAGTTTTGAATCCTCTATAGAATTGCTGAGGTTATGCTCTGTACCATGAGCCAGGTCCTTAATGAAAAGCAGTACTGGCACCAGTATGGACCCCTGGGGGCTCCACTGAAGGGACTTTGGTCTGCAGATCACAACCCTTAGAGCCTGGCAGCACAGACTGTTTTCAGCTACCTTGTTGTCCACTTTCGTGTGTTTCACAATTTGTGAGGATGTTCTGCGGAATAGTGCTGAAAGCTTTTCTTTATTCAAGATAAACAACATTCTCAGCTCTTCCCCATCTATTTTCTAACTATTTAATTGTAGAAAACTATCATGTGGGCCAGTCATGATTTTTCTTCATAAAAAAGCTGCCTATTTCCCACCACCTCCTTGTCCTTCACAGACTTGGAAATTGTTTCCAGGATTATTTGGCCCATCACCTTCCAAAACATTGAGTTGAAGTGGACTGGCCTTTGGTTCTCTGTATTCTTTGTCCTTCCTGAAGACAGGGGAGATATGTGCTTTCTTACAGTCTATTTGAACCTCCCCAATAATCATGACCTTTCAAAGCTGGGAGTGGCTTTGCAGTGGTGTCCAGGTCCCTCATGGGAGCATCCATCCCATCAGGTCACATGAACTTATGTATGGCCAGCTTGTTTAAATCTTCCCTAATCTAATTCTTCTCCAAGGGTGAATGTTCCTTGGGAAAACTATGAAGCAGCTTGTTTCTACAGCTTCAGCACAGGTGATATCCACAACCCAGTACAGGGCTGGTGGGACCACTGTTTTGAGTATGGAATGTCATACAAATTGAATATTTGCACTGACAGGAGCATGCCAATTGTTATCTACTGATCTCTCTCACACACACAACTATCCCAATTATTAGAAATTATTTTTATTGGGAGGAAAAAGTAAAGTTTTTGTGAGGAGAAAGCTTACCCATTTGAGAGTGCAGTTGGAACTGACCACATGTTCTCTGCTCACATATGAGCTTCAAATGCTTGCTTACATGGGAGGTCTACACGAAGCAAACTTACACAAAACTATAGTTTCAGTTATGGGGATTATAAGTGAATTTCAAATGTTAAAAAATTGTCAAATCCTAATACCCAGAATTTTCCTAATGCTCAAAAATACTATGTTTACTTTAAATGTATGCTGACAATTCACTCAAGTTCACAGTTATGCATTAATATCCTTTTTCTAGTTTCTGAGAGAAACTACATTGTCCCAGCTGAGGCTGGATACTGAACGAATGGACGTTGAAGTCACTGGAAAATATTTTTTCATGATCTGTATAGCTACTAAGATAATAATGAGCTCAGTGAAAATAAGTAGAATCTTAGAACTCCTGAATTCTGTACTGGTTTTGCTTTTATTGATAAATCTTGGAGCTTTATGCCTGCTGCAGCCAAAGTAAGGATCTGCCCAAATGTACGTTTTGGATAGAGCTTAACAGAAGATCTGTTCAGTTTTATAGCGGTTCCATCTGATATTTGATGAATTTTGATGCATGAGGCAAGCAAGGGAAAGTAATTAGGATTTTCATGAAGTATCATGAATTTTGGTTTTACAGGTGCTGTCTGCTGGAGTGCTGGCTGTGTCCAAATATCATGCCTATTTGAGCAGTGTATGTCCAGCTTGCTTTAGGGGGCATGAAAGCAGAAGTTACTTATCTAAATGTGTGATTTTCCTTTCTTGAATGATAATCATGCTAAACTTAAATGATTATACTTGGTTAAAATGTAATTTACTATCTTGAATTTGGCTGAGCTCAGCTTGAAACTAAATGTGCAGTTGGTAGTTTAAAAAAAGTGACAAAAGCTGCTAAAATATTCAACACTAAGAATATCTTTGACTACTTAGATACTTCAGGAGCAGTGGCTGAATAGGATAGTCACAGTCTTAATGCACTACAACCTTCTCTCTCATTATGCTGTTTATATCATGCTTGAATGAAAATATATTTTAGTTCCCTGAAAGCTTCTTCTCTATAACTTTAAACTTTCAGCAGATGGGAGTATTAGAGGAAAATTTTTGCCTCTGCTTCTGTACTAACTGAGAATGCCACAGGACTGTGAAAGGATTTCAGCCAAATTGCAGAACCTTCCTTGCCCTACTCTAGAGCAGCCCACGCCATTAGCAGCTCTCTTTGTGGTGTCAGAGATGTCATTAGCTTGTCATGGGAGATCCCTTCAGCTATGCTAATTATTTCAACAAGTTCTATTCATGAGCTGTCCAAAATTGGAGCTTTAGGAAGTAGTAGCTATTCCAGAGACTTTTGAATGCAGATCAGTTTCTGCACATTCATGTTTCAATGCTGACTGCAGTAAAACTGAGAATTGGCCACACCTTAGATGTAAGGATGTAATCCAGATATTTGTACCTCATGTCTTCTATTTCATATAATACCCTGATCACTGAGGAGAGAGAAAGGACACAGCTCATCCTTTATTTTCTGGCGTTCTTATGTGACTGTAGATGGGCTGTAATGCAAAATTCTAGCTGAGCTTCTCTGAAGCTTTAGGATTTCTGGGATTTAGTCTTGTTTTCAGTGGCCGTCAGCTCTTGAATTTGCAGCAAAAAAGTGAGAGAGAGATATGGGGTGAGAGATTTGAAATGTTCTTCTGTTTAAGTGTGTTTGACAAAATTATATTCTCTTAAAAATATTATGTTGTCAACAAATAGTCAAAGGTGTTTTTTTCTTCTTTATTTTCCTCAGATTCACGCCACTTCCAGAAGAATCTCAAAATCTGAACAACTTCTTCCACAGTTTGCTTTACACTTTAACAAGATACCATTCCATTAAGAGCAATGAGCTCCACAACACCAGGTCAGTTTGTTTATATTTCTACCTCACTCCTGCAGAAAACTGTGCTTTCTTAGGAATTATATAATCCTTTGTGTTGATGAAACGAATTTAGCAAATGACTGATATGCAACACTTCTTATAAAACAGGACAATGGCTGTATAGGCAGAAAAGGCAATTTTGGGGATACCATATCAAAACTGAATTTTAAAGCTAGTCTAATCCTACAGTGCATTTAAAATATTTTTTTGTTTTTTTCTTAAGAAACTGATTAGTCATGATCTGACATGAATAGGCATTTTGTAACATTTTATATATGTGTAATTAGACATTAATTTTTTTCTGCCTTTGCACAGATGCTTCTTTTAAAGAAAGACTTCAAATGGTATTTGTTTAGCTCCAAAGTCATCTTTGCCCATAATAGGCATTCTTTGCAGAGCTTCTTCCTTTAAATATGTATAATTAACAATGGTCTCTGAACCTGCTTTATCCAATGCCTGCAAAATGAGTCACTGAACTGCAGGTTCACTTGATAGAAAGCAAACTATCAGTAGCTGTTTAAACTTCCAGGAAAACAGAATGCTGCATATGGAACATGCCTTGACTTCAGTTCTTTTGAGGAGTGAGAGTCCCCAATTCAAATCTCTGCAACGTCCCATATGGTTCACACGTTGTTCACCCACACTTGAAGTATCTATTCCTAGTACTGTTGGTAAAATAACCCTTTACAGGTGGCTTATTTTATGACTGCTTTGGTTTTGTGCAAACAGCCTATAAAAGCATCAGGGAAAACACTGTAATACTTTGTGAGCTGTATTTATCTGTACAAGCCCTAGGAATTTAATTCAGTGAGCATTTTTTGAAAATTGTTGATTGTAGTATTAAAAACTGGCAATAGCTTTTACATCAAATGGAGTCAAGCATAGCTGGGTTTCAGACTTGGCTTCTTTTTCTTACAGTGCAATTTGGTGCATGCAGTGAATTATCCATACAGGGCACAACAGGGCATTCAGCAGAAAGGCACATCTTTATCTGTGTCATAGTGGTGCTTAATAGGAAATAATCTTGTACTTTTCCCAAGCACACAGTTCAAATGCCAAGATACTCCAGCTGATTTGGTATCCTTCTAATGTTCCTCCTTTTGTGTTAGTTGCAGTCTGTTGAAAGAACCAAAAATTAAATTGTCTCTCACAAAAAGTTAATTTTCCACTATTCTTATTGATATGAAGAAAGAAGATAGCAAATGTGAATCCATATTTATTGTCTGTTTCTAATGCAAGAAAGGAGAAACATTCAGTATAATCAGATTACTTGTAAAGGTATTTAAATACTTCAGGAACATCACTTTTGGTAGGAGTTAGGTTAAGTATGTCCAAATCTACTCCTTAGTGTCCCCCATCATTAGAGTTTGCCTCTGAAAACTGAGTTGCTTCACCAACCATTTCAATTCGCCTCTGTGGCATGTACAGAAATTCGAGGGCAGTGTCAGCCTCGGGATCCTCATTTTTCTTTCCCTCAATGAAACAGCAGTGAGGCAGGATTTATTTGGACTGTAGTCTTGCATCCTGCTTAAAGTTAATGCCATGAACTGGAGGAGGATGAGTGTCTCCATGTGGCATCTCTTCTGTCCCCTAACTGAGTGAGGCTGAGATGTGTTTTGTGCAATGCTTTGTCACCTTTTGGAAGTCACTGAAATTTCTGGTTCCAGTTCAGTCCCTGTAATAGAATGGTAGGAGAAGCTGCCATTTCTCTGAGCAGTTAACTTTTGATTGGAATTTTTTACAAGATAAATATTGTTGAATTTTCTTATTGCATCCATAGTAACTGAGTTCCCCTTTTCCAGTCCTCTTTAAGTTTGCATATTTTTTCATACGTGGCCAATGTCTTTGTCCCATTGCAATTGTTATTGCTATATTGTTTGTTTTTTATGAAGGTTAACCTTATGAGACAAAGAGATGGAAGGGCAGTTCCATCCAACTTTAAAGGTCTCTTCTGACTGAAACTATTTTATGACTCTGTGATTCTAATGATTCAGCCTCCAACTTAGGTCTAAAATATGTATCAGGTTGTGATTGTTTCACTTGTAAGATGCTACAGTAGTTGCAAGAGTTCCTAGTATTCCAAAATAAAAATTAATTAATTGCCAGTGATAAGAGCAGCTTCTTCCTGTGATGGCAAGCCTGTGGTAGGCAGTTCTTGTATTTATGGCTTGTAATTTAAAGGCAAAAGCCTGAGTGTTCAGTAGTGTTAGAGTTGAGGGTTTTGTGCTTTTTCTTTATCATTCCTGATAGTATTGAATTTCTTCAGGGAATAGGTTGCTATACTCTGTTACATCCAGTGGTTAGGTCAGTTTGAAATAATTTTTAAGTGGCACACTTTAAGCACATATAGTGTACAGACAGTATTTATAATATTTCTTTCCTGTGGTGTAATACTACCTCATTTGAATACCAATCTGTGTGTCTTATACATAGGACCTCTGAAAATCTTCATAATATATGGTAAATGTTGATATTTTGGGTCATAGTTGTAGATTACAACAAAATGGTGAATGTGCTTTTTTTTACAATATATCCAGGCCACATATATATAGTTTGTGTACATACCTTCATACATGCTGTTTACACAGAAGATAAATACATTAAAAAAAAAAAAAAGAAAAAGCAAGTGGCAAACTGGTAAAGCAGCACTTGAATGGTATAGGGCAGCCTACTTCATGGCTGACTTGTTCTGTCAATGAAAAATTCTAAAATGCTGTAGAAAGGATTGTGCACTATGATAAATTTCTGTGGTTTTGTGATGGGATGTGGTAAGTGAAAAAAAATATTTTTTTAGAATTGCTTTCCCTTCAAACCTAAATTTTCTGAAAGCCCGTTGAAAGACCTTATGTGGAACAAGCAAAAAATTATGCATGTTTTATTCAACCATTATCTGACGAACCTCTTTGGATAGAGTTTGTTTGTAGAACCAATGCACGAGAGTATTTCCTTATATTGTATGATGCAATGAATGTGGGGCCTGCAGCATAGCAACATCTACTTGCAACAGCTCTGTAGCCTATTAAATTGATCCCAGCTCTTTGAACCTTCAGAGACCAGGCTAATCTGACAAGCTATTAGGTGAATGCTGAATCTCAACAGGGAAAGGTGCTGATGTTTGCTTTGCTTGTTATGAATTGTAAGATCATTAAGGAAATGTTTGCATTCTGTAGCCATTGCATGTTCTGAACTGATTACTGTGCATAAAAAGCATTGGTCAGTAAAAGAAAATATTTAAAATTTTACAATTATTAGGGGTGGTAAGGGACCTCTAGAGATAACCATTCAAATCCCTCTGCCAAGGCAAGGTCACCCAGAGAGGTGACACAGGAACGTGTCCAGGTGGTTTGGAATGTCTCCAGAGAGGGAGATTCCATGACCTCCCTGTGCAGCCTGTTCCAGTGTTCTACCGCCCTCAACGCAAATGTTGAGGGTGAAACTTCTTGTGCTACAGTTCATGGCCATTGCTCCCCATCCTGTAGCTGGGCACCACGAAAGAACCTGGCTCCAATCTCTTGGCACTTGCCTTAAAGATATTTTCATGCTTTAATGAGATCCCCTTCCAGTCTTCTTGTCCCTGGACTAAACCGGCCCAGCACTCACTCCTATAGAAAATAGCATCAAGTTTTCAGAGAGAGCTTTTCTTTTTTAAAATACTAATACTTTCCAATGTTGAATTAATATGCTCACAGGTGTATTTTGGAGTAATCTCTCTGTGTCTAGTATTTTGAAACATATCCTCAATTAACATGGTGGTGTAGCTGGAGTTTGTGTCTGTTGTATGTCTACCAGCTCCATTTCAAAGGATTTCAGACCTTGGAAAGGATGCTACTCATCTGAACAGGAGAGGGATTGCTTCATTTAAAGCATGTGTTGGTTTAATACAGTATTTTTTACCCAGATCTTTTTTATTTTTTTTTTAAGAAAAACAGCATCTATGGGGAATGGTGGATTATAAATATTTCTGTGAAGATATAGATCACAGATTTTCTTTTTCTAACCTGAGAAGGGGAGTGAGTCCAGAGAGATCTCGTTTCTTCTTCCCTTTGCTTCTCTTGTCACCCAGACCTTTCAGGTTTTATGCTCTACCTTTCCTCTTGAAATGAAAAGCAATATTAGAATAGTTAAATGAAAATATTTTATTAAAAAACCAAAACACCGAAACCACTAAAGTTGGTCATGGAATCATTTTGTGCTGGGGAAGAAAGACAGGTAATATTAATACATGGCACTAAGAAATGATGAAGAAGGGAGAATACCTGAAACTCTTGACCTTTATGGAAGTTTTCTAGATGCTGCAACTATTGCTAAAATAGCAGTGTTTGGTATCACACATACAGCTTATCCAGTTTCTTGCTTTTACTATTGCAGACAGGTGAAATGCTGTTGTGGAAAGCTGGGCAGAGAGCTTTTTACTCTCCCTGGTTTTCAGAGCATTTCAACATGCCTGCTGCTGAAGATAACAAGTTCAAAACGTGTCAGGTTTACTTACATGCAGCTAGGTGAAATCAGCTCTTTTATCTATCTGTAATTACTGAACTGAAATCCAAGTGTGATATATAATATTTTGGAAACCGCTGTCCAAACTTCTTTCTGCTCTTCAGCAACATTAGTTATTTTTTCATGCCTCTAGTGTCATCTAAGAGCTGCTATAATCAACAGAAAGTGATATTTCTTAATCAACTGAATGGGAGAGAAAGGAGCCGTATGCTAAATTCTGCCAGCTCCTACTTTTGGATTACTTTCCTGTCATCTTGATTCTGAATTTCTTTGATAGGCATTTGTTTGTTCCTCATGAGAAATAACTTGTTTTTCTTCACTGCAAAGCTGACTCCCCCTGTTTTCTTGATCTGCTTTTCTCTGCATTTTTAGAAATAGTTTTCCTCATATTAGTAAAGACTAAATATAGAAGAAGTTCCAAAATGCAACTACTGTTTAAAATTAAAATGCATTGAAAGTTTATGTTGCAGTATGGTAGCCATCTCTTCACCAGTAGTAGATGCTATGAACAGATGAATATATTGATGAATAATCATGTATCTTACTTTAAAATGTATTTTGTCAGCTTTTTGGTAGAAATATGTAATAGAACTTTAAGTCCAAAACAAAGAAGTAAATTAAATACCAGAAGGCTAAAACCTCTTCTTCATACATAGGTCTGTTTTGGCAGGTGTTTAAGTTCCATTGAAGTTAAGTCCATGGATCTTTTTCAGATTTCTGACTGTAGTCTGAAGGAATCAAATACATTTGTTCCTTGTGATGACTTTGTGATGAATTTTCCTTAGATAAAATAGAACTGCCTCACAGGCTGGATTAGCTATATATGGAGAATTCACTGAATATGGCCCAATATGATTCAGGATTAATAGGTATGTTATCTATATCTATCTATGTATGACAGAGTACTGCAGCTCTTTAAGATCATTGAAAGGAAAAAAATCTTCAAGCTCAGCCTTAATATAATGTGTGTAAAAGAAGGATTCTTGCCTCACAGCACCTTCTGCTCTTTTTAACTTTTAATGCAAAGCATGACTGAGAAGTGCAGCTCAGATTTTGACCTCTCGAATCTCCTTACAGAACTTCAAAATAGCTTCAGTCTGACATAAATCTTAAGTTTGCCCTTATGAAATGCAAAAGGTGTTGCTGTTTAGAGACTCTCTCTGTATTTTTCTCGTAATAATTTAAGCCTGACATCTTTAGCTAGGTATTTCTAGGTAAAATCCCAACAAGCTTGAATGAAAAATTTAGATTCAAAATGTGTTCTGCCACTGGGGATTTAATGTACAAGACTACCAAATAATGAAGAAAGTTAGATAAGAAAGCATCATCTTGTTCACTTGCTATAATTAAAGTCTGGAAATACATTGAGCTACTTACTATGCTTTTTTTTTTCCTCCCTCTTAGAAGTAATTTGCACCATTTACAATGAAAATTGATAACTAAAGCACTAAAGTGTTATGGTTCTACTCTTATTTGTGCTTTCATACTTGCACATGTTCATGAAGTTCTATTGTTTTGTATGCTAATTCCTTGGATTTTAAATGAATAAATAATGACAACTAGACTGGGTTGTGGGATCAGTTGCTACTTTCAGCAGGTTCAGGTTAACAGAAAAAACCTTTTTTTTTGTCAAGACTGCTTTTGGTATAACTTTGTGGTACTTTAGGATGATCTATACATACAAACTTTAACATATACATACATAAAATATTCCTATCTCTTCAAACAGATACTATGTTTCACAATTAGAACTATATTGCTGTTTTCTTTCAGGAGTCACTTGTTAATGTTGGCTGCTGAATGGTTTTTGTCTGGGAATTTGTCTTTCAAAATAACTATTTTGTTGGTCTGTGCAGCCAAAGCACAGGTCTGACTTTTTGACCATTAGCACTTTAAAAAATAAATTAATTTTCTGGAAATAAATCTTGAAATGTTTATAAAGCTTGTAAAGATTCTTCAGAGTGACTTTATTTGAATTAGAAATGAAAACTTTTTCTCATTTTAAGTATGTAATTTATCCTCAGTGCTCACTTAGAACATGCACCTCTAGAAAGAGCCATCAAATTTATTGTCCAGTGACAAAACATAGTGGTCCACGTTCTTTTTGCTGATTAGTAGTTCATTAAACCAAGGTGGCACAGTTATTCTTTCATTGGAGTCTAGTGAAGTTTAAATAGGTAAATGTTTACATTTTAAGTGACAGAAAAACAAATCAGAAGATTGCATTCTCTCTGGAGAGTGAAAATATGGTGTGTTATAACAGTGTTGATAATTAACCATTGAAATATGCTTGGAAAATAGCGGAGAGGCTGATTCCTCATGTGGTTCATCATTACAAATTATGAATCCCAACAGCCACCTAGAAGTTGCTTTGATTGTCACTAAGTGTATGACAAAATTTTCATGTGTTTTTACTGAATAGAATTCTGCCATCACTCTAAGTGGGTTTGGAAAGCCTCCAAGCTCAGAAGTTTGGATTCCCATCTCACAGGAAATATTTAACCAACTCTGCTTTTATTACTTTACTGTCTGTAATCCCGAAGTCATTGTGCTTGCTGCAAGTTTACACAGTGGAAGCCTCCTGGACTGTCATATATACAAAATATTGCTTGGACTGTGCCAAGTATAAGAAATCCTAATTCTTTAGTAGATGAGACCAGTCCTAGATAAATGCATCCACTTTTGTTGTTCTTTCTAAATTGTTTTGGACATATTTTAATTTTTTTTTATTCTCTCCCTCTCCCTAGCATCTGAATTCCACTCTTAGTCTTGTCATGCCAAATAATCTGTTTGTTCTTCTTCAGATGATATGTGCTTTAACGTACTGTCTAACACGTTGTTTAAGGAGGGTGGCACTGGAGGGAAAGTTCAGGGTGTTGTATTCTCAAGAAGTCCTGATTAATGTAGCTTGAAGGCTATAAATAAAACGTTTTGCCTCTCCAGGTGGTTCATTGCTGTACTCTATTTGGCAGGTCAGTTGCTTTTCCTAAGTTTTGTCTCTGTCAATTCTCACATTTCCATGTGGACAATTGCTGCTGCAGTATCCAGATAAACAATAGCAACAAAAATATTTTTACAATGTCATTATTAGCAAGGTTCTTTATATCTGAAAATGCAAGTAGTGTGGAAGATGTTCATGCTTCCTGCTTTGCTGCAAACAGACTTTACCTCCTGGCTCATCAGACAACTCTTTCACTTCAATTACTAAGTGATGTGGTGTCAAGACTCATTGCTGTGTGTTTGTCTTTGTGAGGGGAGAAGACAGAACAGTGTCACCTCCAGGACAGGAGAGCCAGTGGATCTGCGTGGTTCAAAGAGCCATCAGGGGGAGGTTACATTTTGAGAAGTCTTTTTCAGTGTCGGTGCCAGAATAAGCAACTCTAGTGACTGCCTGCCTCTTGTTCTCACTCTCACTGCTCAGCTGTGCCAGGTATACTTATTTGTGTGGCCACAGGATGAAATGGATTCAGGAACCAACACAGGCTCAGCTGTTCCCAAAAGTAAGGGTTGTTTTTAGCCTGGATTGGTTCCTCAGTGCACTTTACTACATAGACTCACAATAGTCTTGGCAAAATTTAGGAAGGAAGAGGGAAGAGAAGAAGTACTAATGTAACTCATGTCCTACATTGGGAAGAAAGGATCGTGAGTCATCCTTGAGCAAGAGAAGCATGGTCAGCCTCCATAACTGTGGCACTGCTTAACCATAGGTAAAGCTGGAGAGAAGTATTAAGGACTTCTTCACACTTCTTCACTTTACTGGTCATTTCTTATTTATGGATTTCAAGAATTACCTGTTCTATCCGTGCAGAATTTGGAGGCTCAATGAACATTTTTATAGCTGGATGAAATGACCAACAAAGTCACATCATTAGTCACAGCATACCACTTTTAAAGTGATAGTTCAGCCTCTGGCTGCCAGACATTGTTTCATATTCATTAAGACATATGCAACAGAAAACAGTTAGGAATATGTGAAATGTGCTTTTTTAAAAGATCACAGATGTAATATTTACCTATATGTATTTATAACATCTACAATTTTTTAAAGCTATATTTCTGAAATGTTGCATTATGCAGGAAGTCAGATTAAACTCCACGAATAAAAAAGTTTTTGTTTCTTCATTTATTAGGTTAGCTGTATGAATATTGGTTATACTGAATACCCTAAAAAAAGTGTGTTTGCCAACTTTTAATGTTTTCACACCCACACACCACCTCCTAATTTTGTCTCTGGCAGATGTGTTTCTGCAGAATAAGTGTTTCTGCAGTGATAATTATAACACTTACAACAGGTAATTTGCAGATTCGGTAACTCACAAAAAGCAAGACTATTTTGTTGCACCTTAATTTTGAAGCTGGTAGCAATTTCAAAACTTCATTACGAAATCTAAAATGTCAGAGTGTATGGAATATTTTAATCTAAAAGTTAAGCATGCTTCGTAGCATTTAGCAAATGAATGTCTTAAGGGAGCTCAAGGTATGATTTAAATTGGGGAGGGGTGTGTGTCATTCTTGACTTCAGATGATGATGTGCACATTGTGGGTGGATCCAAGTCCTTCTGAACAAATGAAACTCATGGTTTGAACCTGCCTCAGGGCTTTTTTTCCCCGTAAATTATCGTCTCTAAGAAGACAAGATGATTTTCAGTTTTAAAAGCTAACACCACAATAAGTTCCACAGTCTCCCTTGATGATGCGTTTCTGTGTGATTTAAAAAAAATACTTAATATATATTATATATTTATATTTCCACTAGTTAAATCTATTTCTGTTCAGCATTGCAGTTAAAATATGCAAGATTTGCAAACTCTGAGAATTTCTTTTGAAAGTTTAATGAGGCCTGAAAGAGATTAACACACAAGATGTTGTTTTGAACTGTTATTCTCTGCAGGGGAGGATTTTGATGTCCTGTAATACCTTGAAATTTTTTTTGTTCTTTTAATAATGACAAAGCTGGACAGCTGTCAGGGGTCCTGAGGTAATACCTAATTTTTGTGATGACTGTAATTCTAAGGGTTGTGATGCAGGGTGTTGATGCTGTCAACCTCAATGCCTGTTCCAGAGGGGAGTCTCCTTCAGGTACTGACCTCTGGCTGGAAATTCTGACAGAAAGAAAGGCAGCCTGAGATGGTTTGACAAAACTCCCATTAGTTGAACATAAGATATTTTGAGTTCAAAATTTTTGCTTTAACATTTTGGCAGTTTCTGCTAAAGCAAAGCTGAGCTATTTTAGGACCCCTGAATCCCTGCCCAAACTCCCTTTGTTATCAATTGTAGTTAACAGCTGACCTGAGGACATGAGGACATGAGGACTGGTGGCCTCTGCCATGCTATTTTATCCTCTAACTTGTTCAATGTTCTTCTCCTAGGATATCATTCATTGGTTGTTCTTTCCAGTCTTCTCTTAACTAAATTGTAAAAATCTGTTACTTTAACCTTTTTTTCATAGATAACAATTTAACATCTCTCCATATTTTTTTCTGTTAGATTCTTAAGGTGCCACTTGGAAGTGATAGGAAAATTTCTGTTCTGTAAAAACCATAAAA
This sequence comes from Acridotheres tristis, assembly GCA_037013685.1. NCBI lineage: Eukaryota > Metazoa > Chordata > Aves > Passeriformes > Sturnidae > Acridotheres > Acridotheres tristis. The sequence continues at coordinate 28,997,791 of CM072886.1, forward strand.
ATAAAATTATGCGAATACTTATGTTTTATTAGTGTCTCATTACTTTGTAACCCTCAATTTGCAGATACAGCCATTTTCAATTGTCTGGATTATGGATTAGTAAGGGTTTGTACCCCTCAGTGCTTGACTGCAGGACATCGCCATGGTATGAGTAATGAAGAAAACTCCTTGCACATGGCTTCCTCTGTCTACTGCTCTTTAAGGCTGCATATGTGCTTTGCAAGAATTTACAGATTTTTCCAAAACTGAATGTTCATGTCATTGATTTACACAAGTTTCATGTCTGTATTTTTGATTTTTCCTATGTTGGGAAATGGAAAATTATCTGACCTGAGTGAGAAATTCACGATGGATTACTGATCTAGGGCATGGTAGAGCCAAAAAAGATTTTCTGTAGGTATAGAGACAAGGAGGTGTTGCTCTATGTTGTATGACTCGCATCACTTGTATTAAAAAAGCACCTACTCTGTATTTTAAAACAGTACTATTTTGAGGCAATACCCTGCAATAAAGGCCACTGCACAATACACAAACTTAAGGCTTCATGAGGAAAGCAGACATCAGATATCTTTCACAGCTCCCCCTAAGGTGCTTGCAGCTGTTTCTCTAGCCTTGAAGTATATCTTTAGTGACTTAAAGGGAATACAGCTCATTTAGATATCCCCAACTCAGCTTTCAGTAGTTGCTGTGGGTGCAAAGAGCACTCTTTCATATCACTCAAAAGCTGCCTCAGATCCTGATGAATATCTTTTTTCCTCTATTGAAGCATTCAGAAGTTGCCCTAGACGATTTTTTTGTGGACAAATTCATGAGTACGTGTAAGCTAAGTCAGGAAAATCCTGAAATAGCCACTCAGTACTTTGTCTTTTCTGTTCAGCTATTTTTAAAGAGTAGAAGAGAGAGGAACTCAAAATACAATGCTTCTACATGAAATACTGCATCACCTTTCCCATGTGTTATTTCTGTGACTTCATAAATGTTTCAGCTTTTCAGTCTGGTATATTAGAACATGCCTTTTGCACCATATTATTGGATACATTTGAGGGGTCTACCTGCCTTTCCTCACAAAACATGCAAGACAGCTTGTTTCTTTGTGCACTCCTTAAGCCATTAACGTCCAAGGAATCTGTGCTAGATGACAAATACTGTTTTGATTTCAAATAGCTGATCAGGAGTGCCTGTAGACTTGTGGAGGCACCATTCATTTCTCTGGCAGGGAGACTAAACTGCACTGGCTGTCTTTGGGGTGCAGACCCCAAAAATACATTGGAATTTAATAATATAATTCGTTATAGTAAGAAACTTCCCAGTCAGGCAACTGAAAAATGAAACAAACCCAGCACTGATATGCAAAGAATTTGGAAGAAAGGCAGTGACACAGGGGCTTGAAAGCAGTATAGAGAAGGGAAAGTGAGGTAGAGTGGAGATGTTAAGAGCCATGGAAGGGGGAAACGCTGGACTTAGATTAAAAGGATAAAGAACAAGAATGTAAGAAAAAAGGTATATGGAGAAGACATATGCAGAAACCTAAGAATACATGAGAATAAGTGTGTCTAAAGTGTTAGTGAGGAAAAGAAATTTTTTGAAAGAACTTCCTGGGGAAATAGCCTCCCTTCCTCTTGGCACTGGTCCTTAGTCTCACAGGGGAACTGGGACTAGCTTCAGTAGTGCTGTGCATGCCTAGATGCTGAAATGGATATTTGTTTCAAAGTTGACTAAGATTTTACAGCTAGTCAGTACTTTATGGTGCTGAAAACATTCCCACTGATAGGTTTCTAAGGTGTTTAGCTGGCACTAGTTTCAAAGTTGGTTATATTAGTGATGTAGCACAGTGGATATGGACTGGAAGAGCAAATTCCTTTAATTGCATGCTAAAAGGAAATCTAGATTACTTTTGCTGTGTTTGGTATTTTCTTACCATTGGGAAGTGTTTCTGGAAGTAGTAAAAACCTTTTACATTTGGGATTAATAGTCCTTTTGGTATAACTGCCCAGAACCAAGTTCTGGGAGCATCCCCCCTTGCAGAGTGTCAGCAGGTCCCTTTGACAGCTCACACTGGCTGGTGCAGCTGCCTGCTTTGGTTGGGAAGAGCAAGGGACCAGAGATGGAGGATGTCACATGTACATAGTGCTCTATGCAAAACTGTAAGTTGCAAGTTCATGTGAAATGGAATTAATACGATAAAATTGAGTGTGAGTTACCTTTAGATTATCTGCATTTGACTTCATTATACTGGTTTATTTGTCTTAGCCTCCCTTCACTCCCCAGTTATGATGTTGCAATTCAGTTATAGCATGGAATGAAAAGAGACCTTAAAAAAAAGTCATAAAACATATTCTACATTTAGAAGGTTGTTTTAATGATACAAGAATAATCTGATATTTTCCAGTCAAAAATCAGGTATAAACTCTGTATGCATGTGTGTCTAGCTATAAAAACCAGAAATATGATAATGCTTCCTGAACCTGCAGTATCCACCTTTCTGATGATTTCAGGGCTTTAGCAGCAGAGTTCAGTCATTCTGAATTGTACATTGATAATTATTCCATATTAGGAAAAAAAAAAAAGATATTTTTCTAGTGAGGGGTTGGGTATGCCACCCAGTGTTACTTGAGAAGTAAATCATCCTGTTGTCCATCACTGTCTTCTTTCTGCTGTTCCAGCTCTCCAGAGGTGCTTTCTGCAGTCCTGTAAAGAGGCAGGAGGTGCACGAGGTCTCTTTAGTTAGAACACATGATGTTTTATTTAACCATCCATCTAAGTTGCACAGTGACTGTGCCACAAGAATTGCACAAAGCTTTTCTTAACTGTAGGCGGTTGTTCATTTATTAATGTAAACACCATGTGCCTTGGATGTGCGAGCACTAAAAATAAAGTTGCAGAGTTAAAAATAGATCTCTGGGAGTACTGAGATGCTGCTTAATCAGAACCAGCTGCAAGCTGTCTAGAAAATGTAAGTTATATGGAGCCAGATGGCTTTTGGCCTTTTTGCTTTAGACAGCATGTAATTTGGGTAACTGCAGCTACAGTAATGTATTTTCCCAGTCAAACTGTTTGATAAACATATTTGTTTCGACGAGACACTTCCAATTACAGACCTAGTAAAATGTTAATTTATTTTAATATTTCTCTGTGTGGGTAAGCCAAAGGAAGGTTACATAATAATAAACTCAAAAGCATGCACAATTACTTCTCACAGCTGTATTCAGCAGGATTATGACTGTGCATCTTTGTTCAGGAAAGCTCTCATTCTGGGAACAATCCCACTGAAAGCAAGGGAAGAAGGATAAAAATTAAATTAATAGTGATCAGTGAGAGTTGTGTGAAGTAAGTTTGCAGGAGTAAGACATTACACTAAGTACAGGAAGTGTGTCAGAATGATATCTGGCAAGTGCACATCAAACAACAGCCCGTATGATTTCAGGAGGGGTTTCTTGCACACGTGCTTAACTGAAGGCATTAAAACTAAAACCGCTTCTGAGGCTTGGCACTTTCCACAATTCACCAGCCTGCTGTTAGGGTCCTGTGTTCAGACTACATTTAGGCATCTCAGTGACTAGTTTAGGGACTGGGAAAGCTTGAAGCTCAAGTAGACTTTGTTGATCTGGAACCACTTGGGGTGGGGGAATTATGTGTTGATTGGGAGGCTTAAAGGCAAATACCTCAAGCTACAGGATCATCCTAACTCTGTTCTCAAGGTCTACTGATCTGATCTGGGAGAGCATAGTGTGAAACTGCAGAATCTCGGGCCATTGTAGGCCTGTGCTCATAAATTGCTCATAAATTCAGTCTCACATAGCTGGGGGAAGCAGGTGGGATGCATTTGAGGAAGCAGTCTCTATTAAGAATTATTGTAACAAAAACCAAGCTGTGCAAACCTGAGAAGCAAGTGACCAGCTTGCATCCTTTTTAAGCAAGGATGTCAGAGGAAGATGGTTGTGCAGAAGATCCATATAATGAGCCTTGGTTTAAGCAAAGGCTTTTGAAAGATGGGATTTATTAAGGTGCCTGTTTTACAGGCAGATGATACAAATTACTTGCAGTTGGCATAAAGTAGTTATACGGAGTGATTAAATCTCTCCACATCCTTCTCCCATCAGTGTTTTATATTTTCTGTGATAACTGGATTTAGTTACAATCTTGATGTTCCTTTTATATTCTATTTTGGATTTTTTTTCCTCTTAGTACTATTAGCTGTAATTAAATGAATAATTGAATTTTCTGAATGAAATGCCTTTTTTTCTGTAATGTTTTCATTCTATTCAATAAAGATTTTTCTTTCTCCGCTTCATCCAATCTCCCAGAATTATTCAACTTCAATGTCTTCTATGCAAATTGACATAATTTTACAAATTTAAGCCTCCCGTGAGAAACCACACAAAAGTTCCAACCTGTTTCTGAAGGTAGCACTGGCTGCCTGAGCTAGCTTAGTGGTGGGTTGGTAAAATGTGTTTGTTTTATTTTCCAAAATGCTTATATTTAAATATATTTACAATGCAAATATGTCTGAAATTGGTAGTGTGGCATTCTCTCCTCAATTTTAATTCTTTTGCACCTGTCACACCCATGAGTCATGAGATTTTTTTTTTTTAGCTGCAAGAAGTAGTTTAATCAGTTTTTTGTGGCCTTAATTTTTTATATTAATTGATGCTAAGCAGAGTTCTAGGTTACATTTTCTGGAGACATTTCAGTATGAAATTAACTTTTAAAAGTGTTTTGAAAATGCAATTACTGACTTTTTTTTTTTTAAATTGCTCTTGTTTGGTCTGTTTGATTATTGTCTGAAACTACTAGCGATTTAAGAACTTGCAAATCTGTTATTGCCTAAACATGATTGCGGGTTCTATTTACAAGTGTTTCTTAAAATAGTAACACTTAGAGTCAGTTTCTAAGATGTTTTAGGCTGAAATCAAACTATAAGGATTTACTAGTTTTTGACAGCAGAAGTGATAAAGCTGTGCAGATGTATATTTAAGTAGCTGTGTACATGACATTCAGTCTTAAATTGATGAGTGCCTGGATTTAGATCATCCCAGCTGTAGGAAAAACTCTGTGATGATCTGATTGTTCCAGGCTTTCTCACTTAAATATTTTGTCAGTGACCTAAAAATGGTTGCTACTCTATTTGCCTTGGGATAATTATGACCCACTCCTAAACAGGAGAGCAAGAGAGGAATGGGAAATAAGATTGCCCGAGCCCTTGGCTAAGACTTCAGTGTTTCCTTTGTTAAGAATCTGGTAGGAGAGAGAATGCATTGCTTATCTCCTGTTTTCCTCCCTTTCACTCTTAGCTATTGAGGAGGTTAAGATTAGACATGGAATTAGCTTTATGTTGGTTTTGCTGTTCAGCAGATCTGAATGGGTATAAGCAAAGATGTATGTTGTACCAGTAAGGATATTTGCAGTATTTAATGGGAGACAGTTACTTTTAAGGGAAGGAAAAGCAGGCAGTCAAGTTTTTGACCAAATTTCCTTTACAAATGCCTCATGAAGTATCTAAATATTTCACTTAAATGTCATCACAAGGAATAATTTCTCATTCCAATGTTTTTAGCGCAGGACACCTTCCACTAGACCAGAAAGCCCCATCCAACCTGGCCTTGAACACTTCCAGGGGCACCCCTCTGGGCAACCTGTTCCAGTGCCTCACCAGTCTCTCAGTAAATAATTTATTTCTAATACCTAATCTAAACCTGTTCTCTTTTGTTTTAAGCTGTCAACCCTCATCCTGTCACTGCTTGCCCTTTCAGAAGATTGCTGTCAAGAGTTTAAACACTAGGATTTTGCTAATCTGGTACATTTTGATGTCTGGAACAGCCTCAGAAGCATTTGCAGGAGCAGCCCAATATGCACCCAGTTAGGAGATGGAAGCAGGGAAAGATCATGCCTGGTGCACAAGTGCAGTCAGGCTACTGGCAGGTAGTGTTACCCTTCCTTGCAATCAGAACCTTCTGTTCCTCCTTCACTTCCTGATGTGCATGGCCTGAGAGATATTGCAAGCCAGGTAATCTTGGCCTTCCCTGTAAAAGATGGATAATTTTAGGATATCTTACTATCTGCTTGAATTTGTACATGAAATTAAATGAACATATTAATTTGCCATGTTTGAGATTGTTTTATGCCTACATATAAATAAGGGTTGAACACTTATGAAAAGGGGTTGAGCACTTATGAAAAAAGCAAGTGACTAGAGGTTTCACATGCTGCACCCTTTCTTTTTAGATTTTAAGAGTAAAATCCTGTGTTTTCCTGGAAAATGCTGAATTTTCTATATTTTCTTAAACATGGAAATGCTGGTTTATTATGATAGTTTCTAGGCATAGTTGGAAATCTTTCTCTGTGATTACTTTTAGTATTAATTTAAAAATAGATCCTTGTCCTCCTTTTAACACTGCTACAAGAACAGGGAAATTAATTTACTAGAGGAAAAAAATTCCAAATTTAATAATTTAAATGCAAATTGAAAAAAAAATTAAGCAGGAAAAAAATAAAGCTGTAATAAAGGCTTAAATTTATTATAGAGGGTCTTGCATACATTATGGGGTGCACTCTTAAACCTACCCAGGATTTTCTGCATGATAGCATTTCCAGGGCCTTTGGGTTGGTTTACACAAGGACAGGCAAAAATTATTATACACTAACCAGATTTGAAGCAGATTCATCAAATGGCATTAAATCCTTGTTCAGAATGCTTTTAAAATTAGCTTCCTTAATTTAATTTATATTAATTCTTTTTTGGAGGTGACCTAAACTGTATGGAGTTAATTTAATCCTGAATGAGTATCCATAATGGGGTCAAACTAGTTTAGCCATGCCTTTTTAAAAGTAAGTCTAGATTGTTTTCAAATATTTTGATATTCCTTTGAGTTTCTTCTTCATTTAAGATGAAATGCCTAGAATTGCTTTTATACATGGATTTTTTGGTGGTTGGGTTGTTTGGATTTTTTGATTGTTTTCAACTCACTATGTTATTGAAAGCAAAACCATAATTTTTTGATTTAACATATGTTGTTATTTGCCAGATAGAGGACCCAATATATCTATTAATAGTTAGTGACCAGGAGACAGATGATATGACAGTCCCAGGCTAATTCTTGGAAAAGTGCTGAGCTTTTTATTTCATCTGATAATATATTCCCTCCTGTGCAATGCATCTTTTGAAGTGTATATAGTTTGCTTTTTTCTAACTTTCCTTACAACCTTTAAAGTGATACATTTCCCTTCTTGAGTTTGAAAGGATGTTGATCTTATGGCAGAATTTGCTGAGCGATTTCCATATCATTTGTCACAAAAAAAAATTAGGAAAAGATTAAATAGATCTGTGAGGTTCAGTAAATGAAACTATTATCATATTGCTAAGGGTGGATGTGGAGCTATTAATTACTCTCCAAACTAATTAGTATTGGAATAAATTATTGATGTAATCAGAGTTTTCCTCAAATATGCATCTTTAAGAAAAAAACAAACAAACAAACCTCTCTATACTTCTTTTATAGTATTTTTTTTTTTTAGTAAGGGAACACCACAAAAATAAGTGTGGGCTTTTTCTTAGTTACTTCTCTTACCTCTGAGAATCAAGATATATTTATCATGGAAGGGGAAAGTGTCATCCCTTTTCTGGTCTTTTCCATATATGCTAAATAATTAAATTTTCAGCAATTTTATTTTGGTTTTTTTTTTTAATATTTGATTTGTACCTAATTTAATTATCTGTGATGGCCTGTGTGAACATATTAATTCTATGTGTACTAAAAGCAGTAGCTTTTAGTTCTATGTCTGCTTCTGGGTGCTCTTCCAATCTCTGTATATCTCTATAAAGCTTAACATATTTGAATAAATGATTGTTGCCTCTTTTGCTGGCAGACAGAAATAAAATGTCTGATGCATCTGACAGATCTTTTTTCTTTTTTTACATAAAATATCTCTGTAAGGAAAGAGAAAGGGGCAAAAGGAGGGTGCATGAAAGCTCACACTATTGTAGCACACGAAGTTCTTCCCAGTCCCAAGTAACACTAAGACATACCTGTGCCTCTCATCCTTCTTACATCATAAATATTCTATAATTTTATTTTTTTTAACACACGTTATTGTATATTTGGCTTGTTGATGAAAAAGTTGTAATATTTTGCTTTATTTTCTGATATTTGAAAATTATTGCTACTCCTGGACAGAAAGGCATTGTGACCCCTGTTGGTGCTTATCTGAGGTCTGTATCCTTAGAAATTCTCATTTCCAAGCTGCCACACTAATACTTCTCTACATTCTCCCTCATGTTACAATAATCATATTGGAGTCTCATTGCATTTTTCTGTGCTCAGTATGTGTTCGAAAGATCTATTTGCATTTCTATCCTGAATAAATTAAAATAATTTTGTTGAAAAATAGCTTGAGTTTTCATATCTTTGAATTCTTGCATACTTATTTTTTAATCTGCTGGAATTGCCAACAATTTAAAGGTAAAAGAAATGCAAATACTTCTCAAACATGCATTTAGCATGTCTCCTGGATGCTTGAAGAGATAAACTACTTATTAAATTATAATCAAACTCAAATGTTTGAATTTTGTCACATGAATGTACTTTTTTTTCTGTTGATGATTTCTTCACCAAAAAATGCAAGACTTGCAGGAGTTAACAGTATTGATCAGTTTTATCTAACAGTAGGCTGAATATGAATTTACAAAAAGTTGGTGTTCTCAAGCTGGAAAACTAAATCTGGTTTGTGATTTAGAAATATACACTTAGAATGAATATATTCATATTTTATCAATAAATGTGTCATTCAAACTCCTAATACTTCTTTGCATGCCAAACTATGTTTCTGGTATCTGCTAAATAATTTGTGATTGACAAATTCTTGGATTATTTTAATGTGAATGTAGGACTGTGAGAAAGATGCTTTCCTTAATAAGTAATATTAATTTCCTGAAACATTTGTTTTACATTACAAGCTTTTTAAAAAAAAATATTTGCAAGAAATATAAAGTATGCTGGGTTTGTGGTTTGGTTTTTTTTTACAGCAGAAGAGATGCAATCACAATTGTGTAACATAGGGATTGAAAAAGTGCAGGATTGAACATTTTAGATTAGATTTTAACAGGATTGAATATTTTAGACAGGTAACTGGATCAGGCTCTCATCTGAAGAATTGTTCATTTTCATAGAGGGCCAAAATTTATGTAAAGTCAAAGAACTTGAAGTGCTGTTTTATAAAAATCGGAGAGCTTTGCTCTATTTTCAGAATTTTAAAGAGCCAGCAGAGCTGGACAACAAAATCACTGAGGATCAGTTCTAGTAAATCAGGAGAGTGAGTGCCAGACAGGGGAATTAAATAATTATTCAAATATTTAGTGGGTTTTCTTTGTTGTTGGATTTTTGTTTGTTTGGGTTCTTTGTTAGTTTCTTTTGTTTGGGTTTGTTTCATAATTCAAGTACATGGAATTATTGAGCTCTGGAAGTATTTTATAGTCTGGTTTTGGCCAAATTAACATTTCAGGGGTCAGATGTCAGGGTTTTGACTGGCACCCATAAACATAGCCAGGTCCTTTGCAACTTGTGGTGTTTAGATCCTTACTGGATGCCAGGTGCCCACCAAAGCTGCTCTATCCCTCCTCTCCTCAGCTTGTCAGGAGAGAGAAAACACAGTGAAAGGCTGGTGCACAGAGATAAAGGCAGGGAGAGATCACTCACCAATGACTGTCACAGTCAAAACTGACTCACTTGGAGAAATTAAATTATTGCCAGTCACATCAGAATAGAATAATGAGAAAGTAAACACCAAGCCTTTAAAGCACCTTTCTGTCATCCCTCCCCTCTTCCAGGCTCGTTTCACTCCCAGTTTTCTTTGTCGTGTGGGTACCTTTGCCCTGGGGGCTGTCCTTCAGGAACAGGCTGCTCCAGACCCATGGGGCCACAGCTCCTGCCAGGAGCCTGCTCCAGCATGGGCTTCCCCTGGCTACTTAAGGGTGTCAAGGGAAGCTGGTAGGGAGGAGGTTGAAAATCAAAAAAGGAACCATTTCTTATTTTTTTTTAAATCTGAGTCTAAGGAGATTGTAAACAAGTACCTCAGGGGAAATGCCTGAAGGTTTCTTAGCATACCACAATCATATCTGCCTCAAAATGTTCCTTGGAAAAGGTTTGGAATCTTGAAGACTGTTTGGGGGAGCGCCATATATGTCCTGTTGTTACTTTTCCCTGGACAGCTGCTAGAGAATTCTGATGACGATAAGATATTGGTCTTACATCTAACAATCAGTTGAAGTTGTTGCATGGTTTTGTTGACTTCCTAGTTCTTAAACTAAGAGGTTTTGTAGTTTTTGTTTCTTTTTTTCTTAAAGAAAAAACTGTAATCTGATCTTGGCTCATCTTCCCCTAATGGAAACTGAAAAAGTGTTATAAAGGTATTTGAAGGCTCTGTTGAGTGCACAGCTTCATTTCTTTTGAATAATGAATAGTTTCAATGACTGAATATTATCTCTTTCAAACTGTGGACCACAATACTTTAAAAAAAAATCAGTCAGAAATGTAGTCTAGAAATTTTATTATATTTTTTCAATGAAACACACTAAATCCAAACCAAGCTTTGATCCAAGCATGTCTGATGTATACTGAGGTAACACTGCTTAATCCTTTTCCCTATTTTTATTCTTTTATGAATTTTCAGGTGGACCCATTTCAGTCTACAAGATAATTCATGTGCATGTAGACAAATATCTGCTGCTATATGGATTTTTATTTGAGTTTCCTTTTTGTTGGTAAAGTATTTCTTCATCATATTATGAACAGCAAAGACAACAGTGTTAAAGAAGTTTTTAACTACCTATTAATGTCTAACACTGAAAAGACTTATTCTGCTAGCCAGCACTACTGCGGCAGCAAAAACATATTGTGTTAACCTTATTCTTCTGTGAGAAGAGAACAGGCTAATTTCCCAGTGGGAGACAGAGGGGCAAAGAATTCTCCAGCTTAGCCATGTCTGTGTGGCTGCATGTGCTTTAATGATAATGATTAAGCAATAGTGGCCCTGCTGTGCTGTGATGTGAAGCAGCTGACTCCCAGGCAGATAAATTGCTAGAATAGGTTTGTAGGAGTGAGTGGATTTCTGATGATGACTAAATCAGCATGGTGACTACACTTTTTTTGCTTTTGTTCTGATGGCTTCAAGAAGAGCAGGTAATTTACTTACCAGCAGCATGTGGAATGCCGTGGAATATGGAAAAGGAAAACAGAAGGTCAGTACATTACTGCTGTGCCTCCCTGCCTCCCAGGGAACATCCTCAACTTCCTTCTTAGAGCTTCTTGCATCTTTGTTGTGTGACATGGAGCTGTCCTTAGCAGGAGTCACGTAGCAAATATGGAAAACTCTGTGAAAGTAGCTTATGGGATAGCTAATGTTGGTAGGACAAGCTAGTAGATAGATCCATGTTTAAAAGTATGGCTTTATTCCTGGCAAATGTGGGCCTAAGGCCTAAGCTGGTCAGACTTTCTCATTTTATTCTTCCTGGAGCAGTTGAAGACCTATTCTGCTCTCAGGTCTTTAAGTGCTCCCTAGCTGGAGATTGCTTCCCTTGCAATTCATTTGTGTCCTGGAAGTTTTACTTAATGGTCACAAACAATTTAGAACATTTTTCCTAGGATATTAATTGCCATCTCTGGGGATTATAGGGGAAATACATTAAAAACCACTGATATTAAAAAGTGGCAAGATATACCCAGTGAGAAGTAAGTTCACAATGTTTTGTAGATTGTTTGTTTATTCATGTTGGATGTCCAGAAACAACCCTGCTGAACTGGAGCTGTGCAGACAGCAAATGATACATTCACTGTGTGATGAAGCAACCTCATTTACACTCAGTTTTTAGACTTCCAAACCATTTTTTTTCCTGTAGCTTTAAGCAGTTCTTGAAAGCAGTGTGTTTCCTCTCAGAAAATCCCCAAATAAATGGATTTATCAAGACAGAGATTTTATAGCTTCCTGAGGGAGGGAGTTACAGAGGAAAGTTAGTGGCCCAAAGTCTACAAGTTTAGCAAGTCCATTTTAGGCTTAAAGTGTTATAAAATTAGGATTCAATAAATTTCCAGGGTTAAAATTATTTTTATTTATAGGATTTTAATTTTTTTTTTTTAGATTAGGAACTGTTTACATCCCTGTATGATAAGTTTCTGGTTCTGTAGACTTTAACATTATTGAATATGCACAAATGATGTGATTAAACAAATGAGATTTTTTTTTGCATGACAATGTATTACTTTATACTATTAAACTCCATGTAATGTGATATACAATAGTTTTCTAGGAAAGAAGAGAAGGCACTAAATGGTTGGTAAGGAATTTATGCATACTTAGAATGAAAATCAACTAGATTTTAGCCAGTACTAATGTGTCCTGCGAAATTTATGGTTTTTTTCCCTGTCTTTACAAATATGAATCTATTATGACGATCAAAATGGAGAGGAGGACTGTCAATTTGTTTTTTACAGCTCGTAGGAAACAAGCTGCTGCTTCATCTTGAAGAATACTGAAATACTTTATTTCTATATGAAGTGTGTGGGGTGTCTCTATTTTAAGAAATACATAGCAAACCCCACATATCTCTATGATTGCAATAAGTTACTTCTAAAGATAAAATAAAACCTTTTGTTGCTGAGTTGTGTGTCTTGTACAGTCATATTTTTGATTGAGTGAGGGAAGTGGCATTGGTGTGCTAATGATAACAGCTGATGCAAAAATGTTCTGGAAGAGGTAGTACTGTAGCATGGCTATGAAATTCAAAAATTGCAGAACATCTGAATAGCAATTAGTGAGGCAATAGTAATTTATTGAAAACATTTGAAATTTTAAGTTGGTGTAGATGAGTGTATCATATCAAAGCTTAGAAAGATGCTTATCCTATTTGTTGAACAGTGTTGTTAAATCTTGTGAGTGTTTAGCAATCTCTTTCATCCACCTTTTGATGAGATAATTGTGTAATTTGGACCACTGCTATTTTCCATTCAGAAATACCTAAAATAACAGAAGTCATCAGAGTTACTAAGAGGTAGGATATGATACTGTTCCTGTCTGAAGGACTTCTACCAGAGGGGAAATGTGCAAAAACTTGTATTTTTTCCTCCCCTCCATCCCCTCTGGTCAACTGGGGACTGATAAACAACTGGTTTTGTTGCCCTCACCCAAAGCAAACCCAAGTTCAGTAGGGGAGGTCCAGGATCATGCTTCCTTAGGTTGTCTTTTTCTCTGTCATTTAAGTAACATGGAAACTAGCCAAAAAGGCACTAAGTTTATCTGAAGTAACACTTGCAGCTTTGTGGAAGTATGCAGCTGAGTAATAGTACAAAAATAGCAAGTTATTTTGAGGAAGAGCATATGTTCTGTAACAATGAGAAATTGGTATACAGATAAAAGAAATTATGTATCTAAATATAAATTTCAGATGAGAAAGATCTGTGGCTTAGTGCCACAAAGTTTTCTGTAGATGTAGCCATTAAAAGTTGTTTAATGCTCATTTTTCTAACATAGTTATTTAAAGACGCACCATCATTGGTAAATTGCTGTACTGCCTTAGGGGTGCATATTTTGTAGTCTTTAACAGTACAGATAATAGGCACTTTTTATATTCCAGTGCACACTGATATACAGGGTCCCACACAGTGATAATTGCAGGGTTTTTCTTTCTTACAAGGAAGGTACATTGCAGAGCCATGGTGTTTGCTTGCTATTTAAAGACACTGACAGCCAAATGCAGCTATCTCCTGTTAGAATTAAAAATTAAGACAACACTGGAAGAGATTTTCAGGTGACTTGAGGAAGCAGTTATATATATATACATATATATGCTTAGACACTGGAAAACAATTCCAGTACCATCACTTGTGCCCCATCATTCAACATTTTTCACGGTTCATCAAATAAAAGCAAAATTTGTTTAGAAGAGAGAAAGTACTGCTTTGAGTATTAAAACTTTCCTTCATAGAAGTTGCTCTATTTCATGGAAGAGATTAGCTTCTTTATAAAAATATGAAGTGTGCACCAGGTCCCTCAAAGTCTTTGCCTTTAAATGCTTCTGCATCTGCTTTTTTTGTTTAAGCTTCCCCTTAAACAATTAGAGATTAGCATATGTAAAAGTCATACTGATGAGCAGAACAAGAGATTAGAAGATTAAGCTGCAGTTAGATGTTGAATAACTAGAACCTAAGGCATTACTAAATAAAATCCATGTCAAGCTCTACATAATATAAAGCTGACTGAGGTTTGAAAGCCTCAAAAGTAATTATGTAAAATAAAATCTTTATTGTTAAAATTCTACTTTTCAGCAGGTACCAGTTAGAAAACATTAGACCTTAGGACAGTCTTGGCAAAACAAAAATAAATTCTTATTGGTTTTTGGGTAAATATTTTTTGTCTTTTCTGAGCCACTTGCATTTCTATAATCTATGTGGTCCTTGCTGTCATTTGTCATGTCTACAAGAAAGGCATGATCATGCCCAACTTCTGTTTCAGAAGAGGAAAAAAGTTGGCAAAGGAGGGACGTACAGAATTTAGGAGTCATATAATCACTCAATGTATGTATTTTTAGCCAGTTTGTCTTTTTCCCTCTCTCCTAATCACTGAATCCCCAGCTTTAACTCAGTAGTGTCTGTATTACAAAGTACCTGTGTTGCTACTGCTGGGGACAAATGAGGAGAAAATGTTCCAAAAGTAGAAGGTTCCAAAATTGAGACAGAAAATTATTGAGAAACTAGGAGAAAAGGTGAAGAATCCTTATGAGTAACTTTAGCTCTTGCCTTTACAATTCCCTGAAAAAGAGAGATCACTTTCCTCTGAGCCAGCAGGCATCACTGCATTTAAAATAGTGCCAAAAAAAGAACGTATAGGAGGTAAGATAGTAGTTCTGCTGTTAAAACTTTAATGCACAAATTTGTGTTTAGTGTTTGGAGTTGTTTTGTAGTAAAAAAAAATCCTAGTGATTTCTGTATGTCTGGGATCTGTTTCATGGGTGCTTACTGGTATGTGCTGCAGTTCCTGGCTGGGCTACATACCCTGGTTTATTTTCTGTGTAGCTGAGTATGCAGGGGAATAGCTCATACATGTCCAGATCTCATCCTAATACTTCAGATGGAGCCTGGAAACTCAAATGATAGGAAATTATAGACAAGAAGGCAAAAGAATGGAAAAATATCACCATCCATTGTAACTGTGAAATCTGGGCATTTAGAGAGTAGTCCTGTTGAGGCATTCTGGCCAAAATCAACAGTTGGAATATTGAGTTTGGAGAGAAATTGGAAGACACTTGTCTTTAATGAAGGGGAACAAAATGTTTTGTATGGTGCTCCCGTTGTAGAGACGTTCCTAGTACTCTATTTTACTTGTTTATTCTTGTGATTTTAAAAAAAGCTCCTCACAAAATGCTCCTCATTTGGAGCTTTGTGCATCCATGCCATATGTTAAAAACATGATAAAGAGTAGTTGTAGAGTCAATGCCGCAACACTTATCCTTTATCTTTCTCTGCACCCACACTGAAATAACAGACTTACAGTCTGTTATTTTCTGCACCATTTTTTTCCTCCTGCAGATGTAAACTTTCTGGCTATACCAGGTCAACACTTTTCAAATTGACCAGAGAATTTATATTTCTTTTCTTTATTTTTCTGACTCACGTTTTGAGAATCTATATTTAGGTTCTTTAAAACACTGGACTGGTATATCTGGAGTGTATAAACTAATAATTGAAGCCTTAATAGTGACTAAAAGTGAATACAAAAAATCACCATGAGTTTTTTGAAGTACTGCTGCAAGCACCAGTTCTGTAACACATTTCATGCATTTTTTCATATTTTCAGTGTGTTATCTGGAAGTTAAAGGAAATTTTAAGAGGATTTTGGGAGCCAACTTTAGTACTTTTGAACTTGTTTGAAAAGTGTAGTCTTCAAGGAGAAATAATACCCAGTTTGACTTATACATGCTAATATCTTGGCTTATTTCCATATCTGCTGCATACTCTGAAATGCGAAAGAGGGAAAAGGTTCTTATCCTGTCTGATCTAATTTTGTTTAAATTATTTTTTCACTTGAGCATCCTGTGACAGGCATTTTTAGCAATGGAGTCATAAATGGACTTATTGCTTGATTTTTTTTTTTTTTCATACTGACATAGAAGGAAGTGTCTAGATCATGTGTCATGAAGTAGAATGGGTATTTAAGCATGGAGAAGCCAGAGCTGTTACAGGAAATGTTACAAAAGGTGGTATAATTTCACATGAAAATACCTGTGGGCAAATATGAAACTCATAATTTTAATTGTAAGAATAATTATCACAGCATGTTATGTAGAACATGTAATCAGTGGTTTATTCCTGTGCATGAGGTACTGATCTCTCTGTGTTTTGACTGATGTGTAAGAGAAAATGTCCCCAAAAAGTATGTTTTCTAAATGAGTAGTAAATTTCACTGAAGAGTTTCACTTCAGATGTCAATCCTTTGTGACAGCTTCATGTATCTTGCTTTGGTCATCTCTTCCTTTAAGGGAAACTGTGCAAAAAAGCCCAGATCACATAATTGGAGGTAATGGAATATTGGATTGTAAGAGAAAACCTTATCTAGGAAAGACGTAAAATAACTTTGAAAGTTCCAGCGTGCTCAGAGTCTTTTTACATAGCAAGGATCCATGAGGTAAGAAGAAATATGTACAAAATGAGTTTCTTTTCTGGCTGTGGAACATGAGTAACATAAGAACATAGAGAGATGCTGCTTTGTGACTATCACTCATGGAGGAGGCTGAGCTGAACCTTCTTGGAGTGACTCCATCCAGGAACAGCTTGAGGGGCCTGTACCAGCAGTGATCCAGACATAAGTTACATTTGTCTCCTAGGCTCTGAAAATAAGCCATCTTTGTAAAGTAAATTTGCTCCTTGTGTAACCCTACACAGCATAAAGAGCATTCTCGTTTAATTTAGTGCCTGTTCAGTCTCAGAGTCTTTGTGTGTTGAAGAAGCCTCAAGGTGTTCCCAAAAAGGAAAGCTGGCATTGATTCTCCTGTGATGTGTATAATTCTCAGGCTTTCCTCTGACAAAGCTCTTAGTGTCAGGAAGCTTGTACTCTGGGAACAGGGAGGCTAGAAGGGTTTTGCTATTAAAAAAACTAACTTTCAGAAAACAGAAGTCCTCTGAAGGGCTACACTGTGGCATATACTACTCGTGTTGGGGTGTGCAGTCCAGGCATTGTAAAATTAATTAAGAGTGTTTTCAGTTCATTGAATAGACCAAAATGTTCAGGTCAGTTTTTAAAAGTTGACATTTCTATTTTGTCCATATGAATCCTTTGTTTTGGATTGTACTCCTTCCCCCACCCCCCATGCAAAGGTACTGTAAAGAAACAGCTTAGGGAAATGAAACAAACTGTCCATATTTGTAAAAATTACACTTCCTCATGGAATTTCAGTAATGTATAACAACTGGTCTAAATGGGGATTGCAACAGTTTAGATTTTTTTTTGGTTGTTATTATTTTAAATAAGAAGGAGGACTGTAATGATTTCCCAAGAGAGCAAGGATGACATAGTTAACAATCATGCTGGAAGAAAAATAGATGCCTAATGTATAAAAAATGTCCTAGTTTATAATTATAATTAGTTTTGTCTTTTAAAATGAAACATGTAGCTATTTTTTCTGCTGTGGTGGTATTAACCTAGTAGAAACATCTGACCACACACAGCAGCATTTAAATGTTGTAGAAGTTGATTGGGTAGAGTAGTGGACACTGCAGATGACTATTCCAAAATCTGTGGGTTGCCTGGATGTCTGATATATTTGCCATGTGGCATAGATATTATTTATGCATATTGTGACTAATGAAAACCGCTTTATGCTCTAGCTCTGGTACAGTAATTTTTATTTGCTATCAATATTTAAAATTTACTATTTCTTGATAAGCCACTGTACAAGTGAATGCTGAGATTTCATCAGATATTGAAAGGAGTTTTTAATTAATTCTTCTAGAGCCGAAGGTAGTATATGATGCAATCTGGCAATTCATCTCTGTTTTGTTATTTAAGTAACTATCTCATGCTGTCCTGTAATCTGCAGAAAGGCACAAGCAGATATTGAGAGGAAACTCACAGTTAGTGTGTGCTAACAGAATCTCTAACATGGTTTCTCTGATGAGTTCTAAGGACCCCGAATTTGTGAATTTTCATGAAAAATGTTGAAGGCTTTTATGGAAGTTTGAATAATAGGTTGTTTATTCAGTAGCTAAAGATAGTTACAGGCTGAGACAGTTGGGGCTGTTCAGCCTGGTGAAGAGCAGGCTCCAGGGAGACTTTAGAGCAGCCTTCCAGTACTCAAAAGATGTTTACAAGAAGGCTGGAAAGGGACTTTTTACAAGAGCATATAGTGATAGTACAAGGGGGAAAGGATGTGTGCTGAAGGAGAGCAGATTTAGATTAGGTGTTAGGAAGAAATTCTTTACTGTGAGGGTGGTGAGACACTGGAACAGGTTGCCCACAGAAGTTGTGGACCCCCATCCTGGCAGGGTTCAGGGCAAGGTTGAATGAAGCTCTGAGCAACCTGTTCAAGTGAAAGGTATCCCTAGAAAAAAACCACACTCACCTGCCCACACCCAATTTCCCTGAATATGTGTAGGGGAAAGCTGTCAAAGCTGCTCCAGAGCCTAAGATTCTTTTGCACCAGTGCATTTATTACCAGAGAGGGAAAATCTGTCCTTAAGCTAAAGGACAGTTTGAGCATTAAGATGCAGTGGTTACAGATGAGCTATGAATGGTCTGTGTGAGTTACTTCAATGTATATGTTGGAATTGCATAAATGTTTTGACCATAAGGTAATTGAAACTTAGGGGATATTATCTTGATAGAGAGGTAGGGGAAACATACAGCAGTTATAGTGTGATGTGTTTATCAACATGATGTATTTGCTTACAATACCAGGAAATTGCATAAAAAAACCAGGTAGCCTGACCTAGCCCACATTTCTACTCCTGCTAAATAAAATCTTTTTTAATAACCTGCATGAGTTACATTTTTGCCAGGTTTTGGAGGATCTCTGTCTCTTCAGATCCTGTTTTCTTTTCCTCTCAGAAGAAGTGACATGATTTCACAGAGTCTGCTTAGTAACTAAATATTGCAGAAATTAACAGTACTACTGTCAAACTACAGCAAATGGGTCTTGGTGATATCCAATTGAACGTCAAGTTACTGGGGAGATGCAACAATAATGCTGTTAGAATTGACATGCTGTGGAAGAAAATGGCAATATATGTGTGATAGACTTTTGTGGGTACATTGAAAATTCTTATAAAATGTAGCTTCTCTATAGGGTTAGATGGGCAATCCCTATGGATAGAAGAAAGAAATGTGAGAGAAAGTGAAGTATGGCATGTTCTTGCTGCCATGTGGCCAGGTCATTCTTTCATAAAAGCCTCTGAAACCTGCTGACTGGGAATGGTGTGTGGGTGATGGAGAGAGACACAGAGAATGTGGCCTCAGTCACAGGTTGGCTTTTGGATGTGAGGAGTTTTTTTGGTAGGGAGAGAAGTTTAACTTTGGTCTAGTTTATGATTTATCTCAAGTACTCAAACCTCTGGATGTAGGCACTAAATCTTTGATGTACTTTACAAATACCAAAGGAAAACACTGAGTAAACCATAAAACCACAAATGTAAAGATAACTTGGACTCTTTCTGTGGCTCTGCTTCAACCAACTCATCTTAATCCATTTTATTTTATTGCACAGAAACAACAGGAGATGCCTTGTTTGTTTTTTCCACTGTTGCTAAAAGTGGAAATTCTTGGTGTTTAATGGAACTTACTAAAGGAGGACGCCGAGATTATGTTAATTCTTTCAGAGTTCCTTCAATGTGTGGTGTTAAACATTGTGCATTAGAAAATAAATCATAGCTTAGCAGTGAAACTGAAATTTGAAGTGAGTTCCACAGAACCGGATTGTAACTTGAAATGAAGAAGCATACAGCATATGTATGAAAATGTGTTAACAGTTTTAAGGTAAAAATTAAACATAGTAATTAAAAAAAAAAAGTAATTTTTACTTCTTTTCTGTCTTTTATTGGTCACTTGAAGTAACTATAAAATACTGATTTTTTAAATTTTTTTTTTATTAGAGAGCATCCTCTATTCAGGTAGAGATGCATATGTACCTGAATAAAATGTCCTGTCCATTGATTGAAAATCAGCTTGGTTAGGGCTGTTAGGTAACTTGACTAATGATGTATACAGATAATCTATTCTTCCCTTCCCACTAATGCAGAATGTTATTATCTTCAGTCAAAGCAGCAATAAGCAAAACTACTGTTAAAAAGATTTTTGTTGTGATTTTTTAAAAAAATTGCCATCCAGGTAAACAAAGAGAGACTACCACTACTTGGATGTTGTATCTAGTATTTATTATGAATATAGGTATTGAAAATCTGGTTTGAAACACTAATAATCCTGCAAAGGTGGTGTCACAATTATTTTGATTTTGTTTTTTAAAAAAGAAACAAAATTAAGAACTGGGATAGTGAGCTGAATTATGAGCCCATATAGACAGGTACTGCTGTAAGAAGTGGGAGGGAATAACAGAACCAGCTAGTTGACTAACCACTTCCCTTCTTTGTTGCTTTTAATATCAGAACAGCCTTGCTAGCTTTCTAAACCACCATAAGTTACATTAGAGAGACCATGTACACCCTGACTGGTAAGTTCCTTTCATTTTAGGTCTGAATTGAAAGTGTTAAAAATTGAATAAGAGGTATTGCTTTGTGTTATTATATCATAATCATAGAAAAATTATCTTCTGTGTTGTTAAAAGTACATAAATCTGGACACATACCTGCCTTAGCAACAAATTTCATGCAGGGTCAGAAGGATATATTCACCTGACAAATTATAAGCTAATTACCATAATATTAATAATAACAGTTGAAAAAACAGTGCAAGTTTGTAAGGTCTGAAAAGGGAGTTGATTGATGTTTTTGAGTGAGAGAAATGGAATTTCATTTCTCATAAGTACTGTATCTTGTGCTGTGCTGTCCTTCACAAGCCATTTATGTTGGTTGCTATTACTGCTTGGTGGTTGGAAGATTTGTTTTTGATGGTTTCTGTTGCAGGTCCTGGTAGTAAGAATTATTAGTTTGGAGTCCTAAATAATAGGCTAAATAAACAAGCAAATAGTTTTTAGTTTAGTTTCACTTTTAAGTGCATTAAATAACCTGAGGTGAGGATATCTTGCAGTGGAGATTTATAGGCAAGGCTAAAATAAGCTGGGTTTATGATTGCTGTGCTCAAAAAAGTGTCAATCAGCCATGAAGTCTGTATGAAGTTCAAGCCTGGTGTCTTGGCAGCAGTAGAATGGAAGGTTCTAGCCTATATTTACTGGATGGGAATTAGGTTGGGTTCTTAGTTATGTAGCCAAATGTTATAAGAGGGGTTTTACTTGTTACAGCTATTTGTTTTTGTCTTACTGATCAAGTCTGATGTGGCTAAATATACCCCAAGACTAGGGAAGGGCACATCGGCTCAGAATCTGTTTTATTGCAGCCATTTAGCAGGATGAGCTAATTTCCATTGTCAGAATTTCTTTTACTTAATAGCTTTACTTGAAATGTATTAGGAGCTTTTCAATGATAACTCTCCTAGCAATAGAAGCCCAAAGCCCAGACCCAAGCAAACAAAAAAACCCCACTAATGGGATTTTTTCCTAGGGAAGGCATAATTAAAAAGTTGTCAATGTATTAATTAAGAACTCAAAATATATTTTATTATATTGCAAGCTATCTATCCACATTAGAACTCTGTAGTTTCCACAGCAGGTATTTATGGAGTGGCTGCTGTGTATTTTTTACATATTTGGATATTTACTTCTGAAAGATGAAGACATTAAGCCAAATGTTTGAGCAGCTTCGTGAGGTTGACAAAAAAGTAAGGATTTGCAATTATTAGAGTTTTATTTATAATCTCACACTGAAAAACCTTACAAGTAATTCCATTTGAATCTCACAGAAGAAAAGGTGGTGGACTGTAGACCATTCAGCTGGGAATGACCTTGTGTCTGCCTGCCACTTGTGTTCTAAGGTATGGGTGGGCTGTGACGAAAAGGCTTCCACATAACTTACCTTTAATGCTGGTGCCTTTTAGCAGCCATCAAAGAATAATTCTTATTCTTCTTGCAGAACTTACTGGGTGTTAAGTCTAACAGTAGAAAAAATGTTGGAGCAGTAATAGCTGCAGGAAGTGTTGCTTTTTGAGGCCATCCACATCCCTCATCTGAGCAACATGAATAATTAGCAAGTAATTTTTTCTTACTACGTGTCAACATCTTGTTTTGCAGCATCTTAACCTTTAGTATTGTCCTCTGCTTCATTATGCCAATTTTTAAAATTATTGTTATTCTTTTACCTGGTTCTCCAGCTACAGGAGATCCCCTTGGAGTTTCTCAATTTTTTCCCTCTTTCCAGTCAGTGACAAATTTCACCCCTTCCTTCAGCCTTCACTGCATTGCAGTGCCTGCTCTGGGATCCTCAGCAAATTTACACAGGTCTTAAAAGTCTTGGTGGACCTGTGTCAAGAAACATTTTAGTAAAGGGATTTGTTTGGTCAACGTTACTTTCATTTCCAACTGAGCTGGAATCATACAAATATATGATCATCCCAGCTGTCATGAAAGGAAGAAAGACAATCAGACAAAACCAGCCTTGTCCTTTGCCCACTGGCCCTGGAGCCTTGAGCAGCACAACTGCAGCAGCCTGGTCTCAGAGAGGGCAGGGAGGAGCTCCCAAGTGCTCTCCCTGACGTCTAGCAAAGGCAGCTCCACAGTGGAGCACTACTGACATTCCCTTTCCTCTCCCAGCTGCCACTTTTGGGAATCTAATATGTTTCACACCCTGTCAGACCTGGCAGAAATCACTCCATGAATTCAGAAGTTATTGTGATGAGGGCTTAACGGATAAGTTTCATTTCCTTAGGAAACCAGGCTAAAAATATCTTTTTAGCTCTTCTGTGTGCAGAGGAAAATTTTTAAAATGTTAGTACAAAGTTTGTTGCAAAATAGGAGGCAAAAAGTAATTTAAAAAATGACATTTTAGTCAATCAATGTGAGGAATCTGTTGTTGAATTTTAAGGTATTGGGTTGTCAATTCTTTTTCCTTTTCTCTCTAGCACTCAAATATGCTTAGTGCTATTCCTGAGACCATCTATTTTTGGTCTTAGAAGAAGCTATCATGTAATTATATGTGTTACCAGAGCCTAACCTCAGGAATCCTAATTCTGTCCAGTGTTTCAAATCAATGTTCCCAATCTGGTATTTAATCTCAAAGCAGTTGTTCTTTTATTCAATCCAAAATCTGTAGTGTCAAAATAAGTGTAGGCTTGTTCATATTATTAACTGTTCAACTGACTCTCAGTGAAATTAGTGAACTTCATGGATCCTGAATACTGGGATTCCAGTAGAGGAATCCTTTCAGGTTAAGAACCCCCCATTTTTCAGACCTGTTTCCAAGTACAGCTTTCTCTTAGACAGTTTTCCTCCTTTAGTTCATTTTTGTTTCTCTTGCAGTTAGTTGTAAGTGAAAGGGTGTGCCAGCAGATGTAAAATAATTCCAGAGAAATTTTCCTGTGTCATTTCTGTGCTCTGTGGTGTTAATGTTACGGAAGAGGTCACTGCACACCCCCCACCCCTTGCCAGATACATTTTGCTAGTTAAAACAGTTCTGTTTCTGTATCCTCAACATAGGCAAAATGAATAATATTAGAGAAAGGCAGGTCAGGCCTTAAAATCAAGCTTCTGACTAGAATATACATAGTGCTCAGTGAAGTTTTCAGTTTCATTAAATGTAGTGTGAGTCACCATACCGAGTGTATGGTGAAGTATATACATGCTGGATATTTTAAATCCTGCTTTTAAAATCTGATCCCATAATACTTCTATAGGAAGGAGAAGGTCAGAAGGAGGAATGGTTGAGGGAGTCTCTGGTATTGCATGATCTGTATAGTTGTTTCTGGAGGCATGTGGAAGAAATGAAGCTGTGTCAGATTTCACAGTTTATAGGAGAAGATACTTAGCAGCTCCATCGGAATGTGTCCGTGGCAGTTGCACATTCCTTCGTTTCATCTGTCTGTAATCTCCCTCCCCATCATAGGTACTTGCAAGGTCCAGCCTGCATTTGTCATCCTCTGTAGTTACTGTGGAGAGCAAATGACATGTGGGCAACGATTAGAATTTTAAATCATTTCCATGGTGCATTCCCGCCTTCGGTGTCTGAGCGCTTATAGGAAATGAAACTTCAGTTGAGTTTAGAGGAATGGTGAGGTTTGATGTTTCCCAGCACTTTTTTTTCTAAATCCAAAAGAATCGTTATGGTTATAAAGCCCAAATTAGACAGATTTGTAGGGCTTGTAGCTTATAGGAAGTAGTAGCATTTAAAAACTTCTCTGAACCTTCTAAGTTGCATCCTCTAAATCTCAGATAATGGCAGCATCATTCTGACAGTGTAAGTTTCAAGAGTTAATGGAGAATTGTGAATAATACTTTTCACTGAATGGTATGATCAATTATTTTTTGATCTAATTGTCCATCCAGTGTTGATGGAAGAAGAAATAGAACAGAATTGGTTTGAAAAGTATACAGGAATTCTGTAGGAACAGAGCTGAAATTGTCGAGTAGCAACTTCAGAATGTTTTAATCGAGGCTGGGAAACATTTGCCCTGTCTGAGTTTCAGTTTAAAGTAGCACCTATTGTGTCATAAATGTTGATAAGTCATTTTATTTTTAATCCTAATTTTTTTCATCAAATATTCTTGTATGAAGCATGACGAATGCACATCAGTGTTTGAAAGCAGAAGAGGCAGGAGAGTGTACAACTCTGTGGGAAAGCTTAAAAAGCCCTATATTTGCAGCTGATTTGATGTGCTGTTGCAGTGAAATAGCAGATGCTGCCAATTATTATCACTCTGATGGCTCTTTAGTGTTGTTACATTTTTCAAATTATTCTCAGCTCGCTAATTTGATACTCTTACCAAGGCTGTTACTAGAGCTCTCTTATTTCATTATTTATAATTACTTTGGCATTGTAAATGAAAACAATCCTGCTGCTGATTCTGTAATTTATAATCTGAGTAATTGTAGATTTTCATTAATTTCTTATTATTTGCCAAATCTTTGTTGTGCAGAAGACTGTTATTACTGCCATTTATTTAAGAAATGGTCTTATGTCTTGGGAGATTTCTTTCACCTAGGATCTATTTGCAAATTATATGCATTTTTAAAAAAATAAGACACAAAATTGCAGGAATTAATACATTGTTTCCTTACAGAAGAAAATACTGAATAAAATTTGGGAGTGAAAAGCACAATACATGGAAAAATCGTGAACAGCATTATTCTTTTACTGTTTAGTATTATGATTTCAGTTTCTGTCTTATCTGTCTTTATAGGGAGAAGGGTGAAGAAGAGGTCCTTAAGCAAACGATCTTAGGCAGATGAACACGATATTTAGGAATAAACAAAACACTGAATTTTAAGAGTGTGAGGTCATAAAAATGTTTGGGAGATCACAAGCAATTTTTACTCTTTTGCAGATTTCTGTTTGCAGATATTCTAGCAAGATTGTTAGCTGAGTCTAACATGATGATTTGAAAGGATGAACTTTCATATCAAAACGTATAGCAAAGTGGGAGTAAAGTTTTGAAGTTATGCCAGGAGAATCTTTGACTGACAGATGATGATTTTTTTCTTATGAATTTTTTTCCCTGTTGTAGTGTTTTCCCAGACTGTGAAGAAGATTTTAGACTGTGTGAACCAGATTTATCCTTTCATGTACTCACTCACTCAGAATTGCTGCATTTAGAAATGTTACAGACAGTTGAATGCTGTTTAATAATAAATTGGCAAAAGTTCTAAAGAATATAATCTTTTCTCAGACATGTATTTTTCTGAAAAGGCCATGCAATAGTTCCTTAATGAATATTTATGGTTTATAACCAAAATCTTCTCTCTCTAATGTCACGCATGTCTACTAAGAATGCTTAGTGTGGAGATTGAATTAGGAGAGCTGCTTTATTTTCCATGAAGGCATGGCAAAGCTTTGAGTCTGTCTGCTGAAGACTGTTCTTCCTTAAGTTAGCTATTTGCTAATTAACTTAGGTTATTTTTCTTGCTTGAACACATACTTGTAGACCAGAACAAATGGAAGACTACATACTATTTTACAAAACCACATTTGGTGCCTTGAATTAACTCAAAATAAGTTAACTTGATGGGGAAATAAGGAATCATTCCAGACTTTGACTTGGGCTTTAAAATAACATTTTATGTTATTGCTTTGTGACTCAGACACATAGCCTACAGTCACGTATAGACTACAGGTTAGGTATGTGAAGAATATAAAACCTTCACTTGGACAGTAATTTTGAGTTGTGTTTGTAGGTAGGATCCTCTTCTTTTTGGAGAACCCTCATCCTCCAAGTACTCTTCACTGCAATAATCTTTTCCTTCTGCAAGACAGCATTCTAGACTCTTAAGTTTTATGTGATTCTGTGAGGATCTTGTTTATCTACTCTCTGATTTGTTAGTAATTACATTGACAGAGACATGGGATATATGCAAGTGTGGTATTCTATTGAGTTTTCCAGAGGACACATCTTATTTGACAAGCTATTTTCTTGTCTAGAATTTTAGTTTATTCTCGGAAACAAAAAAGACCAAAACCCTGAAACCCTTCTGAAATAATAGGTCTATCTCTCCAAATTATAGACCAAGAAAATCCCTCCAAACCCATGAATAGAGCAAAAAATGTCTTTCTTTTATGTGAAACATTTTTGCTAAAGCACAGTTTGCAGCAGTTTGGCTATAGCACATTGCTAAATTGCCTTTTTTTGGGTGGTAAAGGTGCAAACTCCTCTTGGGCCTTTCTAAATCTCACCTGGTTTAAGAGCTACTTTGGCCCTATTTTTAATACCAAAGTATAGTCCTGTACTCCCCAGGAAGTTACCCATTTCTTTCCATGCATCCCATTTTAATGAGAACTCATCCTTTTACATATTTTGTCTGTTTTCCAATTTGATTCTGCTGCTTCCAATCATCATTACCCATTCAACAAAATTTATAATTCTAATTCTGATTTTATAGCTCTAGCATCAGTAAATCAATATGTCCTTTTTAGACAGATGCTAGTTTACTGTTTCCATGCTGCAAGCATCTGGTAGATGATTCTTGCTGCATCCTGAGATTACAGAAAGCTATGTTGGTAGTATGCCCAAACTAATTTTGCCTATTTCTTAGCAGCAAGGGTTCCCTGGTGTCCTAATTGCAGATAAACCACTATCTGTTAGCCCAGGAGGCATACAGAGATTTATTGCATATGTCTTCAGAGAGGTTAATGCTATTCCCATTTAAACCCATGGCAACTCCTGTCTTCTGTACCCATACACATACATTCTTTGATTCTGAATTTTGAAACATGAAGATAATAATAAATAATCATCAGTTAGGCTTTAGAATAATGGTCAGGAAACACACTCTACCAAGGAGATTCCTAATTTGGGAATTTGCAAAGTTATGTGCAGTACAGGAAAGGACAGAGTGTAATTGGTGTTTACTGGAACCTGAGTCAGAATTGTGTGTTCTGAAGTTTGGCAGTAAAGCTATTTCTCCTTCTGTTTGGCTAATTCCTTCACTGTCCTTCCCCACGATTCTTCCTTCTCAATTCAAAGGTGTAATATACCTATTGTAAATAAAACCAGAAAAAACAAACAAACCTTGTTTTGTATTATTAATGTTCTTCTAAACAAAGAACAAAATCTGAAGTCTAAATATGCCTGACCATTTGGAGCTGGAGATGTTTTGATTTCTAAAAAAAAAAAATTAAACAAGTCAGTCTTTGTGAAGTTAAACAACTACATATGCAAATAAAGGCATTTTTCTAATTAAAATTCATTTCGTTTTTACAGACTGAATTAAAACGACAGTGAAAGAACAGCCTCAGGTGTATGACTGTGCATTTTAAAGTGTTACATTTAATGTTTATGCAGAAGGTTTTTATATTTTAGAAAGTGATTAGCACCTTGGCTGTACTGCTTTCAGGAGATTTTTTTTTTTTAACAGTGCATAAGATTTCAAGATTTTCTTTCAACATTTGACCTACTTAAGAAAAAAGTTCTGATTAGCACTATGTAATATACTCCCTCAGTTTTGGAAGTGCCTTTGGGTAATGTATTGTAGAGAAAAGTAATCTCATCTAGTAAATGGACCCTATCACATTTTAAGATATAGATTTTTTTCCCCCATCTATTCCCTGTGCCTAATTTAGTCCTCAGATGCAGCCCTGTTTAATGAATCCACGTTCAACTGTCGTGCTTTACTGATAGCTTAATTCTGTTTGCATACAAATCCTTTTCTTCCATGGCTGATTAAAAAGAATCCCTCTCTTTGAAGTCAGGTGGCACAAACAGAGCCTAAAAAGTTTATTACAAAATTAGGCTTTTGGATTTTCTTTATTTTCTGAGTTCTATAAAACACTTTCTACTTAGTAGGGCTTAAACAGCTGTGTCCCGAAAAGGCAAAGGTGACCCATGACTGTGGGGTATGATCCTAGTTAGGGAAAACCTGTGGGCAAACAACACAAATTGGCTGTAGCCTTCCATCTAGACTGAAGTGGAAGCAGGATAGTTTGGAAACACTTCCACACTTCCCATTTCTTCCTTTACCTACTTCTCATAATGTGGAGCATTTGTTAATGAGGTAGGATGCATTCATCTGGGAACTTTTGAGGGAGTTCCTAAATGTTTCTCATTCCAAGTATTCAATAGCTGCAGGAAAGACACTGCTTCCCTGGAAATAAATTTCAGCACCAGACCTGGGCAGTTATTACATTTCTTTCCTTGAATTCCACGGCTGACAAGAGGAATAACTCATGATTTAATAATCTGAAAGAAAGGTACCTTCTGCACTGCTTTGCTGCTTCAGCTGGGATTAACAGATGGGCATTGGTGGATGAGAACCTGACTATTGCCACCAGCATTTGCCTGAGATGAGACTGGATAAATCCTAGTTAATCAGCAAATCATGTAGAGAATCATAAAGTTTTAAGTAATAAATAGTTGATGGTGCCTTTTGTAATTAGAGGTAACCTTTGTGGCTTTACAGGCATATGAAGCTATAAAAATGCAAACAAATTTTTAATGATGTGGGATTCTACCCAACCCCTTTCTGAATTCGGGTGCCAGATATGCTTATAAGAATGTGGTGTAGGTGTAGTAAAAGGTGAACATGCTTAATACCAAAGCCAGAGTGAAGGCTTGGCAAAATTGAATAAGGCAAAATTGATGATGTAAAAGAAAATGCTGCCACTTCAGTCCTTGGTCTGTTTAGAGCAATGGTTCCCAGTTTTCCCTGATTCATGAGTACCAGTTTGGAATGAATAATACATTGTGGGCAGTCTTGTGCTTTGCTCTTTGTGTTAAACTGGTGGGAAACCCTGGGCACCTGCAGGTCTTGGGTTTGTGTCCTGCCAGCTGAAGTCTCTGTTTTCTCTGCAGCATCAGCTTAATTATATTTTCTTGTGTATTCAGTGTGGTACCTACAAATGTTTGGTTTTTTTTTTTCCATAATTATTTTAATAATAAAAAGTACCTTTTAAATGAGAAATTAATTATAATTTTTCACATTTAAAAGTATTTTCAGTGTTGCATACTAAAAATACTGTAGTCGATGTTTTTATCATTGAGTCAGAAAATTGTAGGTTGATTTATTTGTACCTTTTAGTCTAGCTGTCTATTTGTGCGTGGTAAAGGAATACTTTTAAGTTTCTAGATCGAGTTCCTGATACCATGTTTCTAATCGTACCATCTTTCAGGTTTTTAAAGCTGGTTGATAGCAATCATACATAGATAGATTTTGCAATTTTCCCTCAAAGTTCCTTCTTGCACTACTGTGATGGGAGCCAGATGTCAGATGTTTGGAATGCTGCTCCTTAGGACAGCTTAGTCACACCAAAGGAGTAGAAGCCTGCACAGAAGGATTTTTATTTCTGGTTTGCTGTCTTTCTCCTTTATTCACTTCATGTATTGATGTGGATAAGGAGTTCAGTACTGGATTACAGTTATTCATACGTCTTGAAAAATGACATCTGGGTTTAACAAATATTTCTCTGCACTGTGTTTGCCTGCTCTGAACAATATTACAAATTTCGTCATTCTAATGACAAAGGAACACTCTTTCCTATGGGACCTTTCTGTCATTTCACTTTGCCTTAATCATTTTACCATACTTAAAGATGCCACTTTGGTCATAACTACTTATCTCTTCTTCCTCAGTTTAATTCCATTTAACGGGAATTGATGTTGTAAATGACTGTCATTTGTTCATAAACCTGATAGTAAGCAACAAAAGTCTTATCTGGTTTGGAGGAGTAAATGAGCACAATGTCAAAGCATGTGAAATAGTATTATTTATTTCACGTTTATATTGCAAAAATATTCTGAACAATGCCACTGTTTCCTGGATTTTCTTGACTTTGACTATTTGTCAAAATAGCTTGTCATTTAGTAAAACTGCTTTTTCCTTAATGGAATAACTAAGTCCATGCCAACAGCATTGGAATGCATGAATTGGTGTTCAAGTCTTGAAGTACCTCTGAAGGAATATCTAATTAATTCTGTTCTCTTGTAAAATCATGTTCAGTAATAAATCTCTAAATGCCAGGCTTTATCAGAAAAAATTTGTTTTCATGTGTTAGGTCGATTTTTCTAAATGTGGATCTATGCAGCTATTGCAGGGATGTGGAAAAAACAAGGCACAGAAATTACATAATTATTTATTGTAATGTCATTTCAGTATTCAGAGTTGCAATTTCATAAAACAATTTATACAATGGCAAAAAGAGTTGAAATATTGTAAGAATCATCTGAATGCTGCCCAAACCATTTTTTATTAAAATCTATTTGGGTTGTATAGTACAAGATAATGAAAGTGGTGGAAGAACTGAAATTTACACAGATATTCTTTATGCTGATTATATTAAATTTGTGCATCTCTGGATTCAGTGTGTGTGAACAGTCAGTTTTATTCTCTACAGTACTTCACAATGTAGCTGCCTTTTTTTACATAGTTTTGGTGGGTTTTTTGGCTATAATTTCTTTTGAATTCAGGTTTGTAAAGGAAATGTTAGATTGATACCAAATTAATTATTTCAAGTAATATACTAAGTTTATCAAAATACATTGCTACAATAACATGTTCCTGTATTATTTGGTAAGCTAATTTACTACTCAGATATTTTTCAGAAATGGAGACCAGAACTTTTTATGGAGGGCTTTTCAATAATTTACTAAAAGTGAAATACACTAACTGGGAAATTTTAAATGCCTGCCTATGGCAATCCATGTTGAAATCTATGTATTCTGCTATTATTTAAAAATATGTGTGGAATGTTTACAGAATCAGTTGTTACACAATTTTTTATGTGTATCAGCATCATCATGACTAGAGAAAAGGATGAAAACCTGCACTCATAAAAGAAATGGCATTGCATGCAGAGCTATGTACTTTTAAAGTATATATTTATGTAATAATTGCAGTGTTTCTCACATATCTATCAAATCATTAGTCCTGTCTCAACACAGGTGCCATATTGATGGCTATCTGTGAGGCTTTTTAAAAAAGGCAGTGATCTGCTTATGCTCCCTCATTGAAAAATGAGATTTGAAGTATTTAAGTGTATGCCTTTTAAGTGTATGTTTAAAGTATTTTGTATGATTATCTTAATTTCCACATCAACATAGTAGTGTAGTTG
This sequence comes from Acridotheres tristis, assembly GCA_037013685.1. NCBI lineage: Eukaryota > Metazoa > Chordata > Aves > Passeriformes > Sturnidae > Acridotheres > Acridotheres tristis. The sequence goes on from CM072886.1 coordinate 29,029,578, forward strand.
TATAAATGGATAACACAGAAAGAAATGTTACTTTAGAAGTAGGTATGCAATTAATTTGTTATAGATGCAAATTATGATTACATTAATTTTTTTCTGGCTCATGGACACAGTAGCAGTTTCTACATCAAGTGGCTGTATTTCAGTTGCTTTGTTGACATTGCAGGTACCTACAAAGTATTGATAATGGTAAATAAACAAGAACCATGTAATTATGAGGGATTTGTGATTGAGAGTGGCTTTTCAAGTCATGGACTGTCATAGTGAAAAGAAACAAATACACTTTGGTAGTATCCCATAACAGAAGAATGCTACACAGACTTCCACAACAATTAGATCTCCTGAACAAAGCAATCAAGTGCTGGTCTAAATGGTGGGTTCTCACAACACTGTTTTCATCTGGATTGACTGAGACTCCCCAAACCATAGTTCTGTTGAATTCTTGCAGCCCAGTTTGACTCAGGGTCTTGTGTGATCTCCCTGGCACACGTGTGGTCTTTGCTAGAGGCTATCTTAAACTATGTACAAATCATCTCCTAAGTAATCTTAACTTCAGAAACTATTGTATGTGACTGTTTCTGCATCTAGAGGAACAGGTTACTGTCTATTTGCAAATGTCTTATCTGTGTGCAGTTTGGTTAATTCTGCTGCAGAAACTGCCTGAGCATCTCTCTGAAATGGCCAGAGACTCCATTCAGGATTACAATCAGCTCACTGAAACAGATGAGTTTATCAAGACACAGCAGGACCTGCCTGGGGGAATCATTGGAACCATCCAAAATTCCCACATGGCAAGCTCCTTTGGCAATTAGTCAAAATAGGTATTTGCATCTGGAGTTGTAAATAGGCCCTTTTATTTCATCCCTGTAGAGACCTCCCTGGGGAGTTCCTGTGCCACCCAGGGAATTAAGGACTGGACACAGGCACAGCCCTGTCACCAAGCTGCACAACAATTAGAATAGATATGGGCCTGGAGAGAAGAGGCATCAAGAAGTGCTGGTTGTTTTCTCAAGGATTTCTCCATGCAAGCTCCATCCTGATGTGTAGACAGTCAAGAAGAACTGCTGGGAGGCCTACATGGATAAACAATGAGGTCCTATGTGGTTACTGCACTGCAAAGAGAGAGAAAGGACAGCAACACACACGGACCTCTTTAGGGAAAAAAGGCCAACTTTATTGTACAGACAGCCTGTATTTAAAGTGTGTTACATGCAGCTAGGACAGGACAGTAGTTCATTGGACATTTGGGAAGAACATCCTCGGGACAGTACCTCAGGATGTATCCCACGGGAAAGACACCAGGTGTTAATCTTTATTATGAATTCCACTCTGTTTTTCACCATATTATCACCCTGGGAGACTTCCTCCCTAACTGAAGCTGCAGTCAGCTTGTCAGCCTGGGAATGGACCTGAGAGTCAGGAGAAATGCAGGCCTGAAAAGAATTTCCAAGCTGTAATTTCCTAGCTCTCTAAATGTGTGTGTCCACAGTCCTAGCAGAAATCTGACTTTAAAGGGAAGCATAAGGGAAGTTGAAACAGGGACAGGTGATTCTGGAGGAAAAGGGAGATTTGGCTTGCAAAGCCAAAGTTCACTTGGAGTTCTATCTATCAAGGGATGTTAAGAGTGATGAGAAGTGCTTCTGCAGGTCTATCAGCCACAAAAGGGAGACTACTGAAAATGTCAGCCCACTTCTGAATGGCTCAGGGGGTTTGGTGACAGGGAACATAGAGAATGCTGAGATGTTCAATATCTTCTCCATCCTGTCTTTTTGCCTACCTTCAGGAGTCAGGTGCATGGAACTGTCTGCATTACAGAAGACTGATCCTCAATAGAAGGAGACTGAGGAACACAAACTGGACATGCAGAAGTCTGTGGGAACTGGTGGGTTGCACCCATAAGAGTTTAGGGAGCTGGCCAATGTCTTTGTGAAGGCCACTCTTTATTATCCTTGAAAAAGTGTGATATTTGGGAGAAAGAAAATGTCATTCCTGCTTTCAGGAAGGGCAAGGAGAATACAGGGAATTACAGTCTGGTCATCTTCAAGTTGATCCCGGTGAGAGTGAGAGACCAAACAACAGAGGGAATAACTTCCAGACATATGAAGGAAAAGAAGGTAGTTGGGAATAGTCAGTGTGGACTTAGAAAATCTGATTACCTTCTGCAGGGGAGAGGGGTGGATGTTGTATATTTGTACTGCAGTAAGTTTTGCAGCACAGTCTCCTATAACGTTCCCATGGGTGAAGTATGGGTAGATAAGTGAACAGGGAGGTGGACTAAAAAGAGGCTGATCTGCCAGCCTCAAAGGTTTTGTGAACTGCAGCCCATGATCCAGCTGGAGGCCAGTAACTAATAGAGCTCCCCAGGGCTGACACTTCATGTCAGAACTGCTTAGCAGCTTCATTAAGGCCCTTGGCAGGTTGGAGAGATGTACCAACAGGAATCTCATGCAGGATTTTTCATTTCTCTTGGCTGAACTTCAACCTTGGGAGGAATAACCACATGTACCAATTCTGACAGGGGGCCATCTGTCTGGAAAGCAGCTTTGCAGAAAAGGACTGGGGGATCTCGGTGGAAAAGCTGTAAGAGGAGCCAGCAAATGTGCCATTGCAGCAAGGGAGGCCAGCAGCCTATTAGGCTGCCCTAGGTGGCTTGCTGCTCAGATGTCTCTCTTTTGAGAACAGTTCAATACATAGTATTTTGAAAAACATTTAAATATCTGTATAAGGTGGAGTTTTTCTTAATGTAGCTGAAAAATGAAAAATGAAATGATGGTCTGTGTGTTGTTTCAGTCCCATTATATTATTTTCTTTTATGAAATACATAGCTATAAGCAGCTTTCCCAAGAGTTTAAAAATCTGACTTCCAGGGAAATTGAGTTTCTTGATTCAGTCAGTTATACTTGCCATTCCTCTTCTTCCCTCAAATATTATTAATATAAATTAATGTGTAAGAATTAATAAGTTTAACAGGAAAACTGTTGTAAGTTGCAAAAACAGATTAGCTTTATTGCATTTCTTCAAAACCTGCTGTATTAGACAAGTTATGCATCAGTAGCAAAAATCCTTGTCATTTTTTATACTATTATAATGAAATACTGGGAGAAGGCTAATCTAAACTACCATAGCTTGAAGGTCAAAGCCTGTTTCTGTGGACCTTACAGTGTGTGGTACAGATTCTGTCTTCCTACATCCACTGAAAATGAAAGCATTTTTGGGCATGTAAGATCTGCAGTTCTCAGATTGCCTGTTTGGCATGGATAACCTCAGGCTTGTTTTGGCTTTCTTAATTACCATCCTTCCCCCACACTCCCTGAATGTGAAAGAAATTGCTTTCTAATCTATACCATTCATTCTAATCCATACCCCTGGCACAGAGATTGTGTGGAACAGTGCATGTGGAGACATGCACCATTACATGTATTTCTAAAAAAGGGTAATGTTGTAAGTTGTAACATCCAGAAGCTTTTTTTGATAGTGCAATTAAAGAGAGAATTTCTTCTCAGTAGTGTTTCTCAAAGCCAAAACCTTTTTTCCTTGGCAATTTTTTCTTTACCTTCAGGTACTTTCACAGATGCTTGTTAGAGATTCTGAGTATGTAACTATAGCAGTAAGAATACAAGGAAAGTTTAAAAATTGTGCTTCTAAAAGAAGAAAAAGATTATATGGGGAATCATACTATATGAAATGGCCCTCTGCATGGAGGTTCAGGGAATGATATTCACATCTACCCTGCCCTTCTTGACACATGGAAGAAGCTTTTGTGAAGTCCAGACTTAAAGAGATGGCTGAGGATTTCTTTGTCTTCAACAAAGCAAAAAAGCACTTCTTCCACAACCATTTCACTCTCCAGTTTAGTTTTGAGGTGAATTCAGATGAGGTATGGATGTTTCAAGATCTGAAACAGGACTTCTATACAATTCTAAGATATATGAAACAAATTGGGGAAATTTTTATTTCTTGGAAAGGCTCTTGAGGCCCATTTAAATGGCACGCAATAACTCCCAACCCTGCAGTATTGCATGGGTGTGAAAAAGTTCCTGCAAGATCCCAGGTCCACACAGGACCTGCTTTAGCCATGCTGGGCAGTCTCTGAGGTGGAGGCCAAGCCCAGGGCAGGTTTCATAAAGCACTGTCATGGTAATGGGGCACAGCATAGTTTAAGGCTTTTGGATTTTTTTTTTTGTTTTTATTTTTATTTTTTGTTTTTGTTTTTTTTTTCTTGTTTGTTTGTTTTGGGTTTTTTTGTTTATTTTTGGGTTTTTGTGTGGTTTTTTTGTTTGTTTTGGCTTTTTGTTTGTTTTGTTTGTTTTCTTTTTGTTATGTTTTTTGTCTTTTTTTTTATTTTTTGTTTTTGTCGTTGTTTTTTTGGGTGTATTTTTTTTTATTGGACAGTATTTCCCATTTCAAAAAGAACTTGTTATTTGGAGAAGCAATAGATTCAGGTGAGTAAAATGTTAATGGAAAGATTGGTAGGTAAAGACCAGGTCTGTTAACTAGACATGCTAACATAGCATCCATAGGGAACTGAGGAATTGCACATGGATTATTAAGGCTGTTAGGTTTGCAAGTGGTGGAGATACTGGCTAGACATGGATATTGGCACAGGATAGCATTGTGGTGGACTGGGGTTAGAGGAACTTACCTGCAAAAGGCCAGACTGGGAGAAAACTGCTCTGCAAAGGAAGGTGGTTGCCCCTCTCCATAGTGTAGAGGATTCTCTCATATTGAAGGGATGTTGAAAAAGTAAAATGTGTTTCAGAGCGATTTTCTTCAAAATTTTAGGGAGCTCAGTGAAGAGGCGAATAATTTTTTTTCAAAGGAGGATGTAAGTAATGTCTGATAAACTGCTTTTGGAACATTAATCAGTGAATAAGGAGAAGAAAGTATAAAAGCTTTTTGTTAAATGAATAACATTCATCCCTGCTATAAGGATCCTAAGAAGCATAGAGGCACTTAATTAAAATTTTTGCTATAATCCACATAAGAAGAGCAGCAAAATTAATATGTCAAAGGCAATCTTAAGCCAAAGTTTTGTAATTTTGAAATGCTGAATTTTGTAGCCTTAATATTCTTTGAGTTTTATATTTGTAAAATATGTATATCAAAAGTCTGAAAGCAGAGTCATGAAACAGTATAATTCCAATTTTTGCTTTTCCCTAGTGGTTAGCTGTTGAAAATCTTAATGGATAAGTTTTTTTATCATTTTGTTTTCTGGAATTTTTGTTTCTTTTGTTTTTGGTCATGGGGTTTTCTCTGGTGTATGTCAGTGTTTTCTGTTGTTGTTTTCAGGTAGGTTTTCTGTTTGTTTGTTTTGTTTGTATTCTCTTGCTCAGGAGATGTAAATGAAGTGAGGAAGTCTGTCTAGAGTTATATATAGCTTCCATGAAGCACTATTGTAGTTTTCATTATCTAAGTTATATATGGTAAACCAGCTTTAGGCACAAAATGGGAACTCAATTTTAACTGTTTGTACATTTTGCTACTTGCATTAGTCTTTTGCTTAAACGCTTTTATCATGAATATAGCTAAATTCTTCAAACTCTTCTGAAAACATTTTGTCTCTTTGACAGCATATTCTAAGGAACTCAGGGAGCTGGGTTTGATTTTAAGATCATTTCTGCAATTAAATATTTTGACAAATTACTACCAGCTTTATTCTGCTGGCAATATTTTGACAGATGGGAGAAAATGTTTCAATTTTAGAAAAGTATTTTAAGGTAATAAAAGAATTGGAAAGATTTAGAGGTACTATCTTTGAAAACACTACATTCAGACTTCCCTAATACTGGAGTAAACTGGAAGTAAGACTCAATATGCTCTTTGTATTGTAGACATATGTCATTTACTCAGAATAATTTAAAAAAAGAGAATGAAAGTATTTTTTAAATTACTATGATCTATGTGAACAACCTAGAAAAATCTGAAAGGTTGATCGTGGAGATTCCTCTGAGTGCAAAAACTTATGATTTTGTTTTTTCCTGACTGATACCTAGAAATGTGTACAATATACAATGCACATACAATATAATATAGCCTCTGTGACAAGTGTAGGGAAAAATGTCCTGTGGGATGCTTACTATTGCTTGAAGAGAAGCCCACTGTGTTTGTGGCATTTTTTTAGTAGTTTTGAGTATTAGGTATCTTTTATCAGGTGGTAGCTATATCAAAAAATGTAGTGAAAATGAGGTCAAAAGAGGCGAGAAGCTGATGCTTATTTGCGGAACTGCTGTTGCTGACAGAATGGGCTTCCTGCTTGTGAGAGGTAGATGGTATAAGACTCTGCTAAATAAATAACTTTATTCAAAGATCACATTGTTGTCTCATTAGTGCTTCACAGCTTCCTTTGCAAGGGAATTAAAAAAGCCTTTTAAAATGGCCAGTTTCACCTGGCAGCTGCTGAAAAGAAAAAATCTCTCCTAAGCAGTATTGCTAAAGAAGTTAATGAACGGAAGCGTCTTTTACTTTTTTTTCCCCCCAAGAATCAATATTTCTTGATTTAATTTTAATTTGGATCAGAATCCAAATTCCATATGATTACTAGCATTACAGTTTCGCTATCCTGATGAACAATGTAGTAGGGGAAGTGGGTAAACCAACTTTTCATAGGGCATTTTTTTCCTTGGGTTAGGAGTGCAAAGCTAAGTGTGATATTATTGTAAGACTCCTGAGGCATTCAGGTTCTCACCTTACTACTTCCTCAAATATAAACATGAAAACTCAAATAGTTTTCAGCAATGAAGATATCTTTGTAACATCTGGTTTATAAGCCGTATTCTTCTTTCCTGAGCTAAAAATCTGTTTTAAACTCACACAAACAGCTCAAGAAAAAGAAAAAAAAAGGCACATCATTAAGCAGATTACTTTTCTCTTAATACAAAAGGAAAACCTATCCCTCATTTCTCTCCCTCTTTGATCACTTTCTGTATCTTTAGGTATTAGGAATTAGGTATTTTCTTAATTTAACAAGTGATTGAGACCTGCAGTAAAAGTTTCAAGGAACCAGCCAAACCTAAAATAGGTCTGCCACCAGCTCCTTAATCTGTACAGAACTGTTTCCCAGTACTCTTCTTCCAAAGCTTTTTTGGTAGTATTTTGTTTCAGAGCATGTGTGGGTGTCTGAAATAGAGTCATTCAGTTCTGCCCTGGTTTAGATGAGAGTATTTAGCTACTTCATAATGGACAAACTCTGGTTCCTGCAATACTTAGGAAAAGAAGACAGCATTTATGCTTTTGTAACATGGTTCCTTCTGAAGCTGCCTTTGCTGAGTGGCTGTTTGCTTCCAGGCAGCTTTCCAGCCACTCTCTGGGCTCTCGCTGATCTGTGAACATGCCACGTAGTAGCAGGAACCCATACTTAATGCAGTATTCACAAATGTTGTGTTAAATCCATGGATTGTGTGAAGAAAAGGGTTAGCTAAGTCCCAGGAAAAGGGATCTGATGGGCAAAGTCCAGAAAAAGAGGAATTTTTGAAGGGCAGGTTTGAAAGTCAGGAAGATGGAGCTGGGCCTTGGCATGGCTAAGGGTCAGCCTCAATGTGTATGGGGGGACCAGGGAGTGAGCAACAAGAACACATGACCCACTATAACTTACTTTTGTGTATAATCTAAAGAATGAGAAAACCAGTCTTTTGTTTTCCTGACCATTTGGGTTTTGTTTGTCCTGAGTGAGCAGTGTCCTGCTCCGGGGCCATCCTTAGCCTGCCGTGATGTTACTGTGTGCTTGGACGTGCCTGACAGAAGTGTTGGATCCTTGCCCAGTCCTCTCTAGTCTCCCTTATTTGATGTGACAGCAAGTCTCTTCAGCTGGCTGTCCTTCTGCTCTAAAGTGAGCTGTCCTGACACCCTTCTTGTGTAAGGAGAAGGGGAGTCTCTAGTCTAGCTCTGTTCCCTCAGTGCTGCTGTACATTGAAAGCACTGGAGTCCTTCCAGCATGCTGCTGTGTGTGGGATAGAGGTGTGCTAACTGGCAGAAAAACCCCAAAACAAAGCCAGATTTTTTTTTTGGTGTGTTTTATTATTATGATCATGGACTTGAATGGGGAAAGCAGAGGAAAGAGAAAGTTTCTAGCTTTGTAAGTGTTGAGACCTCTTTCTTCCTAATTGAGCTGATCTTTGCTTACTACAAAAAAAAATTGAATGCTGCTGCTGAAGTAGCAACGGCATAGAGTAAATATGCTTGTTTGTGTGTTCTAACTTGGAAATATAAGTCCTGTTTTCTAAAAAAATCAGGCTGAAAATGGTATTTAGTTGCAGAAAATTCTGGACAAATACCAAAAATAATAATTGAATAACAGAAATTCTGAGGAAACTGGCACAAAAATACTGGCCCATATTGTATGTATGACTGGGGAAAAAGGCATGTTTTAAGTGATGAATGAAAGTGTTTTCCACACATTTGTGGAAATCAAATAATTTAAGTTTGTTAAACTTTTATTATTTTAAAACTAAGAACACGAGGAACTGAATTTACCTCCAAACCCCCTTGACCTATGACTAAAAAAAACCCCTGCAACAACTACCAGAGTTTTTTAATTGGAAATTTGTTAGTACAACTACAAAATGCTGAATGTATTGAGTTCTGAAGCTCCTGTTATGTAGGTTTTATCAAAAAAGTAGGATATATATGTAAATACTTCAATTTCCAAGGGTATTAGCCTAGTTTCTAAAGAGGAATTTAACATTTCCAGCTGGTAAGATTAGTGTGTGCGTCTTTACACCTTCTCAGAAGCTGATTTGTCTTCAAGTTTTGGTTTAAAAAGAGCATTTAGCTTCTGACTTCATATAGTGTCTTTAAGAATTGCAACACACCTACTTGGTTTTAATTACCAAAGTGATGAACTTTCATTAAATAAAGAGATGCTTTCTTTCCAACAGTAAGATTAAAAAAAATCCCAAACAAACTAAAGTTAGACTAAGCATCTGAAGAGCTGGGACAGTAATAATTCTTCAGCCACTATTCTGCCTAATTCTGTGACTAAACAAATGTGTATGTTTGTCTGTATTTCAGCTGCACCTAAAGCTTTCAGGATGTGCCTGGTGTTAGGTGAGCACAGAAATTAAGTTTCCAAACAGCGAGCTTTTTCAACACTTCTGGCTGCACGAATCTGTAAGGGTTGGCTGGAATTGCCATGTTGTCAATGTCTCTATTTATTAAACATTGCTTTGGTGTAAGAAAAGGGTTCTGAAAGAGGCATAAATGTACTACTGCTCTTCAATAATTTGAGGTATTTATTGCATTTATATGCCATATAATTTATTGGTATGCCTACTGCTTTCCTGTTTGTGCGAGATAAACAATCAAATACTAACGCGAAAACAAGTCCTAATTTCCATCACATATATATACATATATATGCACTTCTCACTTATGTTGCAGAAAGTATTTGGAAGAAACTAAAGGTTTCTGTTTCCCCTCCACACTAGGAATTTTTAGTGTGCAGACTGGAACTGTGCTAGGAGCAGCAGATCTGGCAGTTTTCTTCAACAGAGAGCATGAGAAGGCAGAATCCTGTTCTCTTTGGGCTGCTTGCTCTAGACTGCTCTAAGAAATCACAGAACCAAAGAAATCCCAATGCTTTGTATGCCCATCTCTTACTACCTTCAAGCCAGGGCAAGGCTGCTGTATTTGTTGCTGTGTAATGACAGAGTGTGAAAGTCTTGGGGTTCTGGCACTCCCTTTTCCTTGGGCTTGGGAATAGTCACATGGATGTTTTTGTGTGAGGTACGTTAGCTCATGTGAATATCCTTAAGCAAGTGAATAACTCAGTAGATCTTAATGACATTCAAAGACAAATCTATTCTCTTTCGGTCTTCCATTTGAAATTGGAGTGTCTGGTGATTATGATGATATAACAAAGGTGTAAAAAACCAATTTGCACTGGAACTTGCACAGCAAAGACAGTAAAAGTATATTATTCAGGGTGTCAACAGTAGATGCACTATGCAATACTCAGATATGTCTAAGTTTCAGTGCTATTCAAACCATTTTTTGTAGCAATATTATGTATGCATCATAAATCAGCCACTTCTAATGAATCTTCCCATATATAGACATCTTCATTTTTATATTAGTTTGTCCAGCACTAACTTGTCAGAGGACAGATGATTTTGCTATTACATGAAGAAACTCTTCTGCATATCACCTTGTAAAATATTTGGGCATATTATTATGAGGATGACAGGAATTTTTACTTTTCCAGCTCCAAACCTTTTATTGACTGGCTCTGTGTTACAGAGAGAGAGACAAAGCAGCTTGGAATATTTGAGACTAATGACTATTTCTCCTTAAATTTTTTCTGACTCTGTTGACCTTTTGCATCAACCTTCACATCCCAAATATTTGCCAAACAATAATGATAAAAAAGAGGCTATTATAAAATTTCAGCTTTTTGTTCTTTATTCGCTGGTGGTGTTCTGATTCTGCAAGGCATGTTGAAGCAAAAAGATGTCCCTCTCTGTAGAAATTTAGATTGTAGATCTTAGACATAATACTGCAAGTAGACGTGGACATGTGTATAGACCAGATACAAAAAATGTCTCCTGCTTTTAACAGGGGTATTGCTATAGAAATTGTATTAGTTTCTGCATGTATTTGGTGCATTGCTTCTATTATTGGAGACTTTCTTTCTAAGCAGCACGTGGATTTTAGCACTATTCTGGAAGCAGTCAGCTTGTGCAACAAAAGACAGATTGTTGTGTGGTCTGAAGCATGAGTTTGTCTATGAGTAAATTGCATTTGCCCTGAAGGGAGACTTTGCCAAGTTCTAACCCTGAATTCAAGATTTCAGTCTCTACAGCTAATTCTTGAACGTGTTCTGTTTTTTGTTTTGAAATTCACCTACCATGTTAAGTCACAAGATAATAGTTGAAAAATCTGTTTTCTGTGTCATATCTAGCTAGACAGAGTTTTGTCAGCTTCTGATGAAAATTGTGAAGTGCCTTGAGACTTGTAATGTGACAGACTCCATTTGTGTTGTACTATATTAAAAACTGTTGTTTTTTAAAAAAAATAAATCACATTTTTGTTCCAGATCTGCTTGAATGCTTTTTTAGCAGAAAGCAGACTAGAATTTTCTTTAACTTATTTTCTGGATTTTGAAGTCATAATTCATAAGCATTCAGTGCTGTTAAAAGATGTGCATGTTCCAGAAAGAATGAGTTCTCCCAAAAGTGCCTTTGACTCTAATGCGTGCCATAGATGTATGTTGTAGTCACATGAGTCTGCGTGAAAATAGGTAAAAAACAAGTGGATTGTGAATTTTGGGAGGGAGATAGGAGTTGATTTTGAGGTCTGTTTACTGAGGGGGTAGCATATTAGAATAGAAGAACAAACTCAGTTTAGGAAATAAGACTGGGAAATTATCTGGGTCTGCTTTTTTTCTGTTGTATTTCTGTTGTTTAGTAGGGTATTTAGTTTTGCAGTATATTATACCTGATTTCCTGTACTATTTTCAGTACTTTATCAAAGGGTATAATTTAGCATAAATGTTCTGTACTGTGTATGTATATTTCATTTGCATGAAGCTACATCAAGTTTCCATATTCATTTCTGTATTATGCAGAAACAATTGTTCATGGCTTAAAATCCTTCACTAACCTCAGAAAACTGAAAAAAACCCAAGAACAAAACCCCAAACCAGACTGACAGCTGTCAACTTTTGCTTTCAACTTTCTCAAAGAGATTATTCATTTTTTTTTCCTGAAAACCAGGCCTTTAACTGTTATAATTTTCATTCAGTTCAAAATAACTTGTCAAAATTACTCGTCTTCAGACTGCTGGAGCTTTAGACTAGAAATCTATACAACACTTTTGCATTGTCATTCTGTCAAACCTTGTAGGAGAAGGATTCTGTACACTCATGTGAAATCCAATCCAAAAGACAGTTTCTGTAATTTGCTAATTCGTTAATGGTAGGATTCTTTTACTTAACTTAAATAATTTTAAATTATTTTTGAGGCAAGGGTTAAGGATCAGCCCAAAAAAGAATAATATAACATTATTTAAAAAAATATAATGTTTAATTTGGATCACTAAAAAAAAATAATTCTGGCAAGTTTTAAAATACAGAAAAATTAAAATTCATTAGTAAAATGGAACATTTGCAAACTTTGTTTAAAGAAAATTCTAAAAGGAAGAATATAGAAAAAAGTGAATGTCATAATCTAAATATTTGAAATGATGAGAGAAAAGTAAACTATAACATTATGTTATATCATATCAATAATGCTTGGATTATATTCTTTGTCTGCATATATTTTAAAAATTAGAATAAGGGTGTACCAGATTGCTTCCAAAAATCCACCCAGATTTAAGACTTTCTTCCTGAGGCCATAGGGAAGCATGAACTAAATGTTAGTGTAGCCTTAGCATCGAACTAATTTCTTATGCTTGCTTAGACCCTTGCTTCTAATATCAAATTCTAATACTCTACATAAAAGCAAACATTAGAGTGTTGCAATTGCTTGATTTTGTAATTTTATCTGGCCTGGTGGGGGCAGATCTATCAAGCCAGATGAAAAGAGCTGGGTTTTGTGCAGCTGCCTTTTAAGCCTTGGCTGCTGAGAATGGCAAAACCATTTTCCACTCACTGGGATAAACCAGTGTCATAGGAGGAGGAGTAGTTCATCAATACAAGATCATTTATTGTAGATTAGAATTCTGCTGTGCTATACTGCCATCCTTGCTAAGGTTATGCCTTGCTTGAATTTCAGTTTTTAGCTTTAAATGGTTTTCAGATCAATTGCTGAAACTTCAATTGAGTTCATCTTTCAAAGCAGTCTGTATCACAGCTCTCAGATATATATTTTACTATCCAAACCTTTCAATTTCATCAGTTTAGGTCTGTTTTCAGGAATTTGTTCTATACATGCAGTCCTGCATTTTGTAAAACACTCGGGAGAACTTTTCTGTCCTAATTATTGCAATGCTTGTGGCTAAGGAGTGTATTCAGAAATCTGTAAATCTGCAGTTCATCTTACCCTGCTTTGGTGTGAGCTAAACTAACTAGAAACTGATGTTTGTGGCATTAAATACTTGAAAGTTTTCCCCTGGGTATTTGACTTGAATCTCCCTGGCCTGAGGCTTTCCTATGTGCTCTTAGCTTTCCAGAAATTACATGACTGAAATCAGTATGAGTTTCTCACTTGCCTTCCTGGCTTAAGCACAAATACCAGTAGGTAAGTAGGTGGGTAGGCATGTAAACATTTATTTTGAGGATGCTTTGCAGTCCATGTGAGCTAGGAATATTTCTCACTTGAACACTTGAATGCTTGCTTTCTTTCTTTCTTTATTTTTTTTTAACCCCATGGCTTCATTTGGAAGTTTAAATAAAGTGTGTGTGATCACACAAAGTTTAGACTGAATATCTCTGGTTAGGTTAACTGAAGAGACATATGGTTGTTTTCTAAGAACCTCCTCACAGTCTTGTTCTTATTGCACAGGGAGAGATCTCTTGAGAGCCAGGTAGGTGTTATTCAATATTGATTCCTTTGGGGTTTTTCAGTTTGTTTCCAGCAAAGGTAGTGGTTTTTGATATGAAGAATAAAAATTCCCTGTTGTCCTACAGGCCTTAAAACAGAGAATCTCTATCAATGTGGAAATCCTACCAAGAGCTTCCCTTGTACAAAGAAAAGGAAAAGTAAATCCTTTATGAGAAAAAAATTATTGATAAGAATGGAATGCCCCAAAGCTTGGAAACAAATATTACAAAACTGTACGTGTGCATCAGGAAATACAAAGAAAAATAGTTCTACAGTAATAACTTAAAAGTTTGGTTTCAACCATGAAGAAAATCTATTTAGTACTGAAAGCTTTTTCTTACCATATTATGCTGATAAACTGCATAAAGTTAAGAACACCTTAAAGTATCAGATATATTCCATTAACTGAGATGCAGTGATCAGTCTCATTCTTTATAGCACTTCCTTAGTTGTGTTATATGTTAACTGTTACTGCTAATAACTTTGTACTATACTTTTCATGCCTTCAAGTGTAGGGTACATTTAAAATATCTTTACAAAGGCTTTGAGGTTGAGAAGGCTATTTGCAAAGGATGTGAGAATTGTATGTAAAATCTCAGACCTGACAAAATTGATTGCCAAATCCAATGTATTCGACTGTCTTGAAGCTGAGTCAACTCAAGCTTGGCATCACACTGACATAGATCAGAAGCAGGGCAAGAAGGGGGCATTCCCATATTATGCCGTGTGAATGTAGCCTGGGACTCTAATGGAAGCAATTGTATATTTGTGAAAATTTAATTTGGCATTCTAGATGTGCACATTGCAATCACATCTGAATTATTTATTTTCTTCCATTTTCTCCCTTTCCCCCGTATATGTGCAACAAAAGTAGTAATTAAAATACTCTTAATTTCCATTGCTTTTAGGCAGAGAGCTAGATGGAGGCCTATGAAAACCATAAGCAAAATTTAACTTTGTACCTCCAAGGCTGACAGACAGTAAGCATTTTTATGTCTTTCTCAGTGACAGAAAATGTCAGGACCCTTGAGCTTGTTGCCCTCTGCCAGTTTTGACAATGCAGTTAACCAGTTTTGTGAAGTGACAGTGAATCTGGAAGCCTTGCTTTGATGTGGGAGGAAAGTGAGGTAGGTTGGATGGTTGGTTGGTTTTCAAGGAGTCTTTCAGGGCATCATTCCTCCTCATTGATGCCCATTCCTTTCAGTAGCTGCACCAGCCTGGCATCAGTGTGCACCAGCTTCTCAGAGTGCAGAATGCCTTCGGGGTCTGATCAAGGGTTAAGGAACTCAAATGGCTTAAATTAGACCAATAAAAGGGTAAAATTTTAATCAGTGGGAGTTAGTGTTCCCGTGTATTGAGTCTTGGCTTTCCTGGGACTGAAGAATCTCAAAGATTGAGAGGCATGAAGGTAATTCAGAAAAGGGGTAGCATACAATAGCAGATTAAAAGTCGATAGGTCCTTACTCAGGAATTCTGTTGGATGAGGGGGTCAGAACTTATTCTTATGACACTGATAATGTTTTAGATTTTATAATGTCATTAGTGTGTGATCACTGGCTAGGAGTCCTGAAATTAGCAATTTTTTGAATGGACAAATCCCTATAAAATAGCTCAAATACTTAAAAAAAATCCTGATTATATTTTTTCCAGTATATTCAATCACAGAAAACTAACCTTTCTAAACAAAATTAATTGTCGATGCCAATTTTTAATTCTTAAGCATCTCAAACCCAAGGGTAGAATTCTACATGCATTACTTCCCTAAAAATAAACAGAACAAACAACAGATTCTTAAACTCTAAGAAATGCTCTAAAAACGTCTATCTTCTATTTCTGTTTTGCATTCCTATAGGTTAATATAGCCAAACTGATTTTCCTCCTGATGTTCTGTTAACTGAATTTCCTCTGAGGCACTGTGCTTTGGTATATGCTATATTTAATTCCAGAGTAGATTTTTATATGCAAACTATAACTCTCAGAAGCACACTCCGTTGACACCACTTTAAGTACAGTTGCACTGGCAGTAATATATCTGCATGGGAAGAATCCACTAAACAATAAAATTATGTAAATCAGACTATAGGAAGATTATTTATAAGCAAATGCCAAGATATAAGCTTAGCATCTCCTCTGTGGTTCATGGATTTTGTTAAAGCATGACAAACAATCCTGGCAGAAATCACAAGAGAAATTAAGATCAAAGCCTAAACATAAACTAAAAGAAATGAAGTATTTTCCACTGATCAATTAACAATATGCTTTGCTGCCAGCCTGCAGTCATAAACCAAAGAGGAAATCACATTAGGCTGCTTTTATAATCAGGAATAGAAACAGCACTTATGGATAAAACAAGAAAAACTCATTACGTTTATCTCTGTATTGTTTTTTAATTGTTTTTTTCCCCTCATCATTGTTATTTCTCATCATTCATATTCAGATTAGATACCTAATTTTAGATGAGCCACCAAGTGTGTAATAAATGCATGAATTCCATTTGGTTTAAATATCCCCATCTAATTACCCTCTGCTTTTGTTATCAATCTCAGATGTTAACAGTCTAATGGCAAAAGGGGTTTTTAGTAATTAAATTGTTAGTAGAATTGTTGTAGAGCACGTTGACATACCAAACACACTGAATCATGACTATAAATAGTCCATAAAGGCTCTCAGTGGGAGCGAGATTAAAAAGCAAACGAATAGCAATCTAATATTATATTTCATGTCCTCTCCCTGTATTTGAAACTGCCTTACTCTTGTCTCCAGCATTGTTTACCATTTTATGAGGTATTGAACTTTTTCTATTCTGAATTTCTTTAGCATCTCTTAGATGCTGAAGAATAGGAAGGTCCTGCTGGAAATTGCATGCATAGTAGAGCACAGAAGACACTTTCCCATTTGATCCTGTAACCCAGCACTACAGTAGTCGTAAATGCAAGTATTAAGTGACAGCTGCTTCCTCAATTTTGCTTTTTTTCCTCTCTCAGAAGATATTTCATTGAAGGAAAGATATGGGAAGCTATGCTGTTGAAAGGACAACCGTGGTGTCCTTTCATGTAGGACAGTAATGTCAGTTTGTGTTTTTGAATGAGATGTGTGGAGTTACACCCAGTTATAAACGGTTGTATTGATTTCCATAGCAGCAGGGGACAAGTATGTTCCTTCTCATCTTCAGAATGAATATAGTAAGTAGAGTTGTGTCTTAGTTTTTCAAGTAGGAGGTGTAAGGAAGGAAAAAATAAATGTCTTCAGGCCAATGTAATTAGGAAGGTTTTTTTTCCCCTCTGCTAGGCTACAGGCAGCTCTTCTGCCTTCCCTGCAGTTAAAAACAAAGAAAAGAAAGAGACACAAAGGCTAAACTTTAGTGCCCATGGTTCAAAGAGTGATATTAAGTCATTTCCCAATCTGCTGCCAGTCCTTTGCTGTGTAAAAGTTCTGTAGATGAAACTGGATGTTTTCATGAAGTGCAGTCTTGCTGCTGCCATTTCAATCTCCGTGCCTTCCCCATCCTTCCACTGCCTGCCCCTGTGCCTCTTCTTTGTACACCTTTTTCTCCCATGGGTAGTTCATTCTGCCCTGATTGCCCTTCCTTACCCCGACCTTGGTCAGAACACTGTCAGTGGCCCTTCAGGGTGGCCCAAGTCAGAAAGTTCAGCTTAGCTTCAGATCTGGTTAGGAGAGGTTAACACCAAGGCTGGATTTTGCTGGATGAGAACAGATGGTGAAAATATTGTGAGTCCCAGGAATATGGTGATGGTTGAGTAAAACAGATAAGCTGAGGGATTTTGCCAGAAGAGGAGAGGAAAGGCCAGGATCTGAAGATATTTGGCTGAATGGCAAGTCAGGGTAGACTAATGGTTTGGTTTTTGGTATAGGAAGGAATTTTCCTCTGAGTCATATTGGCAGAAACGAATGTGGTTCTTTTTCCTCCCTTTACAGCATAGAGTCTTGTTCATTTGCAAGGCTCACCAGGTTTGTTTTACCTACTAAAATTTCTTCAAGGCTGCTGCATCTCCTTTTTTTGGTTTAGTTGTTTTTTCCTCCTTTCCTCTCTGTTTCTTGCTCTCCCTCTATCTTCTTCCATTAGTTTCTTTTCAGTGTACTGCTGCTTTTGAGGCTCATGGATTTATGCTGTGAAAACTCTGGCATTTGTTCTAAATATTTTGAGGAAAACTCTGGAAAAAAATTTAAATTAGATTTTCTTTTTGTTTTTTGGCATGCTGAATGGCTGTCATTAATTTGGGTGTGTACCTACCTGGAAATAAAATTCTGTTAAATCAATCTTTTTAGTTGTAAAGAACTGAATCAAGCTACCCAGGTGTCTAGCTTGGATTCCTGTTAGCTACTTTTTGGCTGTTTCTTGCTTACTGCACCAATTTTGTGGTTTGTCCTCTGAAGTGACTAATTTTTCCATGACCTGGAATGCTTGTAATGAGAGAAGAGGGACTTAACACTGTATTTTGCATTTGAGCCTGTCCACTACACAAAATTTAGCCATTACAAGATTAATTTTTTTAGTTGAGTTGGCCCGTGAATTTCCTTGTGTTTTCTTAAATATAAGTGAAATCACAGAGAGGATGCTACAATACACATGGGATATCAAAGGCTTTTGATTTTGAAGACTTTATTTCAAAAGGAATTAAAAGGTTACATTTTTGTCTCCTTTTTTGTTCAAGTAAAAAAAATCTGGATGATATGGTAGGAGTTGCCTCTTAGTATGTACGAAATGTACTATAGCATACACCAAGGCATAAATTTGTCATAAATCCTAAAATCACAACAGCTGTTGAGTTGATTGAAATGCTCACTTCATGTTTATTAGGATTTTTATAGTTATATTTCCTAATTGTTCATCATTAATGAAGTTCCCACATCTTGTAGAGGTCACTTCAGTGCCTGTATCAGGAGATATTCAAATGGAGATGGATCATGTTTGTCAGTGGGCTTTGAAATCTAATTAGGCAGTTATAGCTTAAATTCCACAGCTCAAAATAAACGGAGCTCCAGCTTTTCTGTGAGCTATTTTCAAACAATGAAACCTGCTGAGTACAGACTAACTACAACGGGCAATGCACAGATTTTGTTAATCAAGAATAAAAATGGTGTTAAAGTATGCTGATACAGTCTGAGAAATGTTAGGGCCATGGTTTCAAAAATTGACATTTAGCAGTAAAATGTGTTGTATATGCACAGTGTATTTTGTGCAGACTGCCATTTATACTTACAAATAAATGATTATTGTTTGCCATGAAGAATGTACCTACAAGTTTAAAAGTGTTTCACTTGTTCCAAGTAGGCCTTTTGAGAGATTCACTTGAGAGATTACATGCTATAAATTAAACAATCTATATTGCAGAAATGTGACCTAGGCAATTGTCTTGCCTTGACCTGTAAGTACCCAGAAACTTTCACCTCTGAGGGTATTCTTGAGTATTTTTTCTAAAGCTTACTAGCTTTTAAAGATTTTAAAAGTGCTAGGATAGACACTGGTGTTTTGGGAAATGGAAAGTCTTTTAGGTTATATTAACATTTGGGTGAGCCTTTGCTGGTTGTGGCCTTAGGCAGGCTTCACCTGTAATGAGCCTAAAATTCTTGCTTACATTCTGTACATCTTCACCTATAGGGGAAAAGATGTGTGCTAAGCACTGTGTTAGGGGTGGATCTGTCTGTACCACTTGGAAACCACTGCTCAGCAGTGAGAACCTTCTGGTCCAGGGCTGGAAGCTATCCAAGGTGCATCCAGCTGCCAGCTGGATTTCTGTGTGGCAGCACAGAGCTGGGCAGGCTCTCCTGCAAAGAAGCAGAAACTTTTGGTACTTCCAAGCTGTTAACCATTGCAATGAATTGATGTTTCAAAGAGAATTTTCTCTTCGTCCTTTTGCATCTAAAATAGAATAACTTCAAGGTGCACGGCTTTAAAATAAAAATGGAATTTCAGGAATAAAGCATTAAAGATTTTTAGCTCTAGATGAGATTTGAATTGGCCCTGAAAAATCCCCAGATTTTTTGCCAGATGACGTTGTGCAAATTTGGATGAGGGACAGTTAACACAGCAAGCTTTCAAATGTCCTCTTTTTCATAGTTCTGTAATGTATTTATAAATTTGTTTCTCACTTGCTCCTTTGCTGATGGGTGCCACTGAAAATAACCAAAACCAGCTTGGTACAACTTTTCTTACTACTAATCATGCTAGCCTCTCTCTTCTCTGACAGATCCTGCTAGATTCAGCTGAATGCATTACAAAGCATATTTATTTCTTAAAAAAAAACCAAAAAAAAACCACATAAAAGATCAGATATTCTCTAATATAAGTTTCAGTATACTGTAAAGCTATGCCAGTCCAAATAATTTCATTATCTGCAAGAAATTAAAAATTGTGGTGTTTATATTTCTTCTTATTTAGGGAATTAGATGGGCTTTAGTTGTATAAAAGTGGCCTAGCCTTTCTCATTCTGCCTAAGTGCTCAGATCACACAAGTGGACTATTCCTTTTGGGTCTAGTATCTTCTAAGAAGAAATTCCTCACATTTTAACGCTCACTTGCATATTTTGATCACCTTTCTCTTTCCCATCGTCATTTTCTTTGATTTTTGTTTTCTATGGTGCATCAGTCTCTCATTTTGAATGTCAAAGAAGTTCTGCCTCTTGATTCCCTTTTAAAGTGCATTGGTTTAGTCCAGAAATTAGCAGTCTATCCCAAACCTCTCACCACTGACTGTTTAAAGTATTACATTATGTTGGATGTAGTCATGTAGAAGACTGATTGGGAATTAATGCATCTTCAGTCTTCAGCAAAATCACCAAATAACAGAGAAAAACAAATAAGAGAGAAAAGCCTAAGATGATGCTTTAAATTAGTATTTATATGATATTGAAAAAAAAAATTGGAGCACTGAGATTAGTTTTTATCACCTAAAATCACCAAAATTATAAAAAGATACTTTTCCCCCACCTCCTTCAAAGCAACATCTACACAGGTAATCATGTACCAGAAATAGTGTGGCCAGCAGGACCAGGGCAGTGATTTTTCCCCTGTACTGGTTATGGTGAGGCCACACCCTGAATTCTGTGTTCAGTTTTGGGTCTCTCACTATAAGAAAGATATTGAGTTATGTCCTGAGAAGGACAATGAGGAGCAGCTGAGAGACCTGGTGGCGTTTTAGCCTGGAGAAAAGGAGGCTCAGGGTGAATTTATCACTTTCTACAGCTGACTGAAAGGATGTTGTAGCCAGGTGAGGGTCAGGCTCTTCTCCCACATAACAAGTGACAGGACAAGAGGAAACAGCCTCCAGTTGCAGTGCAGGAAGTTTAGATTGGATATTAGGAAAAATTTCTTCACCTAAAGGGTGGCCAGGCATTGGAGTAATCTGGACAGGCAAGGGGTGGAGTCACCGTCCCTGGAAGTATTTCTAAGATAAGTCCATGGGGTGCTGAGGGCAATAGTTTGATGGTGGACTTGGCAGTGCTGGGCTAACTATTGGACTGGATGACCTTAGAGGTCTTTTCCAACCTAAACAATTCTATGATTCTGTGATGTATTCATACTAGTGGGAGGCTTTATTTTAAATGTTTTGAAGCAGATTTTGGACTAGTCCTTTTTGCAGCATGAGTTGTATGTGTTACTTCAGTTATTCTGATTGACTAAGTCAAGTATTTGGTGATGGCATTTTTAAGCCTCTTAAGAATGAGTGAAATCAGGTTTACTAAATAGGATATCTCCTGCTTAGCTTTAAGCCCACCGTAATCAAAGATACAGTTTCTTTTCCTCACATGGTAAACTAAACAACTCTTATTTTCTCCCCTCTGCAAAAATTCACAAAACACTTTTCTCTTTTTAAGTAGCTTTTCATGTTCTATTGAAATTTTGATTCCCCCTGAAGTGACTACCGTGGAGATAAATTCTTAGCACATCTCATCTTGCCTTGTTTAAAAGAGCTTAATATGGAAAAAGGAAAGAAAGAAGTCCTGCAGTTTTTTGAAAGAAAACTCTTTCCAGTAACTTTTAAATCCTTTTGCAAAATAAAGTTATTATATGATAGTAATAAATCAAGAAAATGCTTGTTCTTTGAGACTGTGTGTTTCAGCATATTTACATTTGAAAAATCTTGTCTATGTTAACAAGTTGATGAAAAGAAAATTATTTCTCCAGCTTTTTTAGATCAGCTGACGGAAATCTATTATTGCCAATACCAAGGCATTATTTTTTTAAATTAGTAGTTTAATCTCTTTGACTTTTAGGACAGAGAGTTATTGTCAGGCCTTATGCTTTCTGGTTATTGTTACACATTTTAGAGTCCCCTGCCCAACCCCAGAGAACCTGTGGAAGGCTTTGCTTGCAGTGCTCTTGCTGCTTGGGCCAGTGGTAAGACAAGGGATTGCAGCACACTGCCACAATGGTAGGCTCTATTTTGAGAAAAAAAGGCAAAGATATGATGGTGACAGAGTGATTGATGTCTTCCTGATAATTTTGGAAAATATTTGCTGAAGGAGCTTTCTTAGCTTTCTTTCTCTCTTTTCCTATGTTTAGGCATTTTTCAATGCGTGTTTAAGTTTTACTCACTACTTCATGTATCAAATAAAACAAACAAAAACTGTCCCCCTTGAAAGACTTCTATCTCAATGGTCAAGTACCATCCAGTTTTTCATATTCCTCTGCTTTTGACTTGTCTCAATAGATCTATGGCAAATACCATTAGGTGGGCTTTTTCCCTCCTAATATCTCCAAAATACTTTCTAATACTGACTCCATCCATGTCATAACTTCTTCTAAGGAAGGTATTTTAATAGTGCCTGAAATTTTTCTCTTGCTCGATCTTCTGCCTGCTTTTTGATGCTATCGTTATTCTTTTAGAATTAATTGTGATATGTTTGAATACAATATTTTTTAAATTTTTTCCTCTCTTCATTTTTTGAAATGTTATTGAATATTCACTGAATATTTGCATTTTATTTACATTTAATAGTTATACCTGGTTTTCTTGCAAAAGGAAATGAGTTAGAGGCAACCACAGATCTGAGAATATGTGCAAGTACCATTGCACAGAAATGTTTACCTCTTCAGGTAGTGGGTTCTCAATATAGACTGGTTCCCTTTGCCATCTCCCTGATATCATGGCCAAGCAAAGTGGTAGCAGCCCCAGCTGTGGTGCTAACACTGCCAGATGAATAGTTTGCAGTACTTACTCCAGAGGAAAGATGACTGAGTTCCTTGAGGAACTTGTCCAGTCTGAAGTATTCTATGATAGACTTCAGAGGCATCTATCCATATAGACGGTGAGGGATAAAAGGGACAGACTATATTGCTCTTTAAAATGGAAATAATTTTTTCCAAGTTCCTTGTGCATTTAATGGCATGAAGGTAACTGCTAAAACGGCAGCCACACTTGCTATCTCATGAATTGCCATAGGAACCGTAAGTGTATCGTCTCTTGTGTTAATTAGAATTGCCACTCATACTGTTGAATTGACAGTCAGTATCAGAAACCACAAAACCACAAACATATGAGTTCAGTGTGACCGTAAATGTTGTGACCTTGAAAAATGCTTCTCCCCACCCCTCTCCCTTCCAGTCTTTTCAACATTTTTGTTAGTGTTGACCTTAGCCACAGGAGCATATACTTTAATGAGGGAATCTCAGCAATCCTTCTGCCTGATGCTGCCATCTCCTGGGTGGAACCGACCCCACATACGGAGAGTTCCTTTTCCTTCTGTAGTGAGAGAAGGCTGAGACAATTCAGCCTCATGTGTCTGAGGAATTAAAGGCTGCATGGTATTTCCATGCCATATGTATGTGGGCAGTGGATGCTAATGGTATAAGTGCAGGCACAGACAATTAATTTGCTTTACATACCGATGCACAATTCTACATTTTATTAAATATCCAAATTAAAAAAAAAGAAAAGCAAACAAAAAGCAGCCAGATCCCTCCAATTTGTTTGCAATGCCGTAGTCTTTTCCTTGAACAAAAGCTATGATCAAACAAAATGCTGTTTTTCATGTCCGTCTTCATTTCCATGGTTCTTGTTCCCCCCAACAAACTTTACAAATTTGATCTGCAGAGAAGGTCATCTTTATCAAATATATGTTTCTAGAATAAATATATACAACCTTCTGTATATTTATAACTATGTATGTAGGAGTGTTTTTTGAACAAAATCCTGTTGAGGCAGATGTCTGGAACTTTCTTTAGTTTTATGTCAAAGACACATGGCTCATACCTCATCTAAATTTGCTCTATCCAATTTACATTGAGCAAGGATCTGGTCAAAAGTTGTTGCTAGAACTCACAATGATATTAGTATGGGAAAATTATGATGAATACTAGTCATGGGATCACCATGGGGATTTTGTTCAGCCACCTAGATATTATAGAAAAACTACAAATTCATTTCCAAACTGGCAGTGTTGCTTTAAAAAGAAATTAAGAAATATTATTTAAGGGCTGTACTGTAGAGGTCCAGTAATGATTGTGACAGTAGAAAAGTGAGAACAAATTACAAGTCAGTTGCAACAGATTAAAACCATAAAGTAGCCTGTATATTATTGCTGCCCTCTCTTTGTCATTCATTTCTCTTTTGCGCAAAATTGAAGAATTTTCTCTAGCATGGCCTGAAACTAACTTTTGAATTCACTGCCAAATTGCCTAGAATTTGGAGACTCTATTTGAAGCACTTTGTGCATGACTATTTGCTTAAATTCCAGAGTCCAGATAAGCTGCAGTGTAGGATGCTATTGGCAGTCAGAATTGACACAAATTAAAAACCTGTCACATTAATGACATTTAGTGGTCAAGCTAGGAACTGTAGCAGCAAATATTACCTAATGGCTTGTACCAAATTTCTCATAATGAAGTGACAAGTCTAATTTTGTAGCTAGAAATGCAGATTATTGCCCATTGTTATCATAAAATAAAGGAGTATTAAGGTAGAGCTTTTTCTTTCTTACAACATTTTAATGGCTTGATCTGATTAGGTGTTGCTTTGGCTTGACAGACTCACTCAGTCTTTCTACTGTGCTTTTGCCTCTCCTTTCCTGGGATGTTACTGTGCAAGCATCAGGAGAAAGCTGCTGTCTGCAACTTCCTCACAAGGGGAAGCCGAGGAGCAGACACTGATCTCTTCTCACTGGTGACCAGTGACAGAACTACAGGGAATGACCTGGAGTTGTTTCAGGGGAGGTTTAGGTTGGACATTAGAAAAAGGTTCTTCTACCAGAGGGTGGTTTGTCACTGGATCAGGCTCTCCAGGGAAGTGGTCACAGCACCAAGCCTGACAGAGCTCAAGAAGTGTTTGGACAACACTTTCAGGCACATGATGGGATTCTTGGGGTGTCCTGTGCAGGGCCAAAAGCTGTGCCTTGATTATCCTTGTGGGTCTCTTCCAGTTCAGGATATTCTATGATTCTATGTGAGACTGATGGTTTTCAGCTGCTCTTCTGCATTGACCGGTGGGTAGGAAATGCCAGGGCTGATCCATGGACATAAACTAGTTAAAGATTGTTATTTCTTTCAAAAGAAGCTTGAATGGAGCTGGTTTAGAGACAGTGACCAGCCACCTGACATCTCCTCTTTTACCAACTAGCTTGTGGTGGCACAAGTCCTTCATCCTGCTGCCAAAACTGCCATGGGATAGCAAGCTCACCCTCCAGCCATCCTTGGTCAACCTGCTTCCCAGGCTGGCTGGTTAAGCAGGAATGGCAGCAGTGAGGGAGAAGAATGGAATAAAAGCAATCCTCTTCAGAACAGCAGCACAAGGAGCTCTTTTGCTGGGCAGTGCACTTAAAGTTCTGCAGTCGTTGGGAAGGGGGCACACAGTGCAAAATTCTTGATGAGCATCCTCAAACTACCCTCTGAATAGAAAGTTCTTCCAATTGCAGAGCTGTGTGGCTGTTCCTGCCTTATGGGTCCCTCTGCTGGCCTTAGTTGTTTGGTTGAATATTTTCAAATAAAACAATAATTTAGTTTTCTGTGTATTTTCATCATTAGTGCTCTGGGCATGGTCAGAACAAACCCCCATCTGGCAGCTCCCCAGGTTGTAGGATCCCTGCAGGACCTTTGGGAATCAGGGAGGAAACAGCAGGTCCCCACCAGTCAGAGTGGTTACATGATGGAAATGTTAACAGAAATACATGAGGCTTTATTTAAGTACTTCTGTGTGTTAGGCCAGGAAGAAGATACCATTTTCTCAAACCTGTCCAAATGAGTTTCACTTATGTTTAGGAAAATTGTGAAATACATTGGAGTTATTGTTTATTAAAGTTTAAGCTTATCCTGTTTGCCAAATATGTATTTATGTCAATGCACAAATGTGTGTGTGGCAGAGAGGGATGGAAATATTCTTTTGGAGCTAATTAAATTCTGAAGATGAAAAAAATGTTGTACACAATCTGTAGATTTTTTCTGGTAGGTTTAGTGGGGGGGGGTTGTTTTTTTTACTTCCTTCTGTTCTCTTGTTTTATTGATGATTATTTATTTGCTTTACATCTCAGTTCAAGAGTTGTATTGCTTCCTAATTTTTTTTTCAAGTGTGTATCTGAAGCTGGTGTCATAATTCTAGAATCTTCAGTTTATGAAGTTTTCTTTACTCTTTTTCACTGTCAACCTGAATTGCATTCCTCTTTTCTCCAGCTGAACAAACAGAAGGCCATATCCATCAAAAACACAATCTTGAACCAAGTGAGCTCATATAAACTGTATACCTACACAGTACTGAATTAAAATTGATTCGTACTTATGGGATGAGAAGTAATTTCAGCTTTTCTGTTCATCTTCTAGGATTGTTTATTAGTTACTTAAATTTAGCTTATATGAGAATGGCTTTAGCAAACTAAGTTATAAACAAGAAATTTCTGCCAGAAATAATGATGTTGTTTTGGTTTTGGTTTTAGATCTTGTTAGTTTTTGGGAGTCTGGGGGGTTTTGGTTTTTTTTTTTTAGCCTGTGGGGGTTTTTCCACTTTTAAATCTTTCTATAAAACAGAGGTGAGGAAATTCTGTCAGACCTATCTTCAAATAAGAGCATTGGGAAAAATCCAGAACTCCATCCCACACCTTTTGCCTTAGAAGACCTTTTGCATGTCTATCACTTTTTCATTTTTATCATTAAAACCACCGTCTGAGCTTATTCATATAGACTGCTGCAAATACGTTTCAGTTGCCAAATTCTGATTAAAACCCACTCATGCCTGAAGCTAGCTTGAGATTTTCAGGTTATCAGCTGTCCTTGTGCTTTTCCAGACTTATGTATCAAGACTTTGCTTCCAATCTAATTTAAAGGAAATCTTGTAGAAGGAAAAAAGAAAAGTAGAAAGAAAGAAGCCTGTGACATTAAGGGGATTCTAACTGAGCAAAGTAGGTTTTAGTAATGTAATGAAAGGTCACATTTTACATATACTATTTATTTATCTAATAAAATAGAAACATTACCACCTTGTATTTAAACCCAATCCATTTGCATTCCCAAGAATGCTGCAGTTCAGAAAGAGTTCAGACAAGTCATTTTATCTCTTCATACCAAATCTCTCCAGATTCTGAACCTGCTCAGAGTTGTGTTCTCCTCCTTCATCCTGCTTGCAGAGAGGATCTGGGCCTTTCCTGTAAGCCATTCACTGTCTGCTGCTCCTCTAAGCCAAGGTGTTGTGCAAGCAAGCATTGATAGTTCTGGAATACAGTGTGGATTTCTAAACTTCAAAGAGAAATTAAGTCCCATGCACAAAAGAAACCTGAATATATTTCACCTCAGTCTTGTTTCACAGTTGTATTTTCATAAGACAACAAAGTTCTCATTGGTTAATATGGGCAGTCAAATAAATTTTGAAATTAATTATAGTAATGCCACATTCACCTTGCTGCACTTTCATTTATGTATAATTATCTAGCATATTCAAGATCTAATATTTACAGCATCATTATGTAGAAATGATGAATGGCATTTATTTCTTATTAGAGTTTTTTTTGTCAGTTTGAAAAGCTAGAATTAAATTTTAAAGTAGTCTTTTAATTTTATTTCTAATTATTAAATAATTTTATTCTGCTACTTAATGTATTACATATTTTCTATTATTTACATTATTTGGCCAGGAATGTTCTGGCTATGTGAGAAATACACTTCATCAAAGCGTATTATGTTTTTATTACAGATCAATAGAGTTGATTATTAAATAGTTATTATAATGTTTTTTTTTTCCAGTTCCTTCCTGGCTTAGATATCTGAAGTTATTTAAAATCTCCCAGATATCATAAAAAAATTCTACAATTAGCTGGAGCACTACACGGTATCCCTGCAGTACATACCATATAAAGGACAGGATCATATCAGATTAGTTATTGTGTGTTCCCCCACCTCACCCAAAAAGCTATTTTTCTAGATGCATGGTTCACAACATACTAATTTACAGAATCTGTTGTAAAATTAGAATTAAAAAAAACAGATTATTTCAATATGAAGTTTTAGTTCTATACCCCCCATTAACATTAAGCATTTCATAAGTTGTGAATGATACCCTCTAAGGATAAAATATATTTAAGAAACTATTGCTATTTTTAAGGAATGGTAAATAGTATTAATTCTAGTAGCAGTTCTAATAATTTATTAAAAATACTATTATTATACAAATATGTTTGTATATTTGATATTTTCAAGTTTATTGTAAAGAATAAATAGCTGTTTTACTGTGTTTTCATATAGACTGAACCTGTAATTGGGTCCTGAGCACGAGTTTAAATGAAATGTTAACTAGAGTATACAAGGTGTGGCAGGCAAAAATTCATAGTCTGTCCTTGTATTATAAAGTAAGATGAAAAGCTCGTATGCTTCCTGAATCAGACCTGTAGTTTGGAGTTTTTTGGTGTTATACAATAAATACTTAATGAGGCATTTCTTACTGTAGTTCTAGCTGTAATCCATAGATACAGCCTACTATATTTTTTTAAGGTTCCTTATTTCACACTTCTCAAAGTCTCTTCTACTTCTTAAGGATTTAAAAAAAAAAAAAAATTTATTGGCATAGCGGCTTTGAATTTCATTTCTACTTAAAACAGTAGAGAGACGTCCTGCCAGCAGTGGTTAGCTGAGCGTGGTCTATTGCCATAAAGATAAACTGCATCGGTTTCCCAGCAATGAAGGTCAACGGACACATGCACAGCTATTTATTTGCTTTTAAAACAGAAGGAATATGATTTATGCAGGATATTAGCGAATGTCATAGCGCTGAGCTTTGCAGGTGCAGCCATGGGAGCCTGACCCCCGCTAATCGCCCGCAGTGCCTTTGTTGTGGCCGTGCTCCCTTTGTGCCGTGCTCCGAGAGGTGAGCCGGCATTTCCCTGCACAGGCTTCCAAACTTCTGGTTAGACTCAAACTGAGCAGGTTACGGACACTTGGGCAACGCATTTGGACAGAATTGCTGATAGCCAGAGCTGCTTTAAGTCTTAGCTTGCTTGGGTTTGGAGCTGCTTCTGCTCAGTTTTGTACTAAACTTCTGCTGCAAGTGCGTCACCGTGTCCCAGCCGTCTGCTGATACAAAGCCTGCTAAACACCCTCAGCTGATGGGCTCTGCAGGGGATTCCTACAGGACCAGGCTTGATCCACACGTACTCACTCCTCAGGGAAGTGAGCCAGTGCTGGCATTTCCCAGAGCTGACCGTAACTGTTAGAAATGCCCCAGTAATGCATCAGCTTTTAAAGATGCATCATTACCCTGTCTTACCTGCATTCTGTAAGATGCAAAGCATAGATGGCTGGCCCAGCACAGGGAAGTAGAGGCACACAATTTTTTGGGTATTGTTACATTGTTTAGCATATAAATAGATACCATAAATGTTTTGTAAAGGACTACAAACAGCAATCTTATTGTTTCTTTTTCTGTTTTTTTCTTATGTTACTCTTGGGCTTAATTTGAGATGGGCATCTTATTCCTTGTATGCCAGCAGTGTGTAAACAGTTTCAAGCACAAGAATAGGCTGCAATTTTTCTTTGAAAGATTAAGTAAATAATGATGTTTCAACACCACTCAGAATAATAGTAATAAAAAAAGCCTGGGAAGGGAGGAAGTGCATAAATATATGACTGATGATTTTTCTTTAAGAAAAAAAAGAATTAGTGATGGTTCACATCAGAGTTTGTCAAAAGATTATAATTGTGAAGATTTGGACATAATTGCTTCGGTTTCAAATATTTTCTCACAAACATGTAGGAGATTGTGGTAATTTAAGAACAAATGCATGCTGATTTTTTGCACTTAAGATGTAGAAAAAGAGGGCTTATTATACCTTTTATCTTTTCCACAGAGGAGCAGAAGAAGCCTCTCTTCCTCAAGATGGTTACATGTATTATTTGCACGTACAGTTATTTCAGAATCATATAGTTCATCTCCCTTATCAGATATGAGGGAAATATTTTTATTGGTGATGTTAAAAAGGATGTTCTGTAAAGACACATATAGAAACCCCTAGAGGGAGCCAGAAGCCTTCCTTAGAACTGAAATGGCAAACTTACGTGGAGTTGGGGAGTATATTGTTTTTTTTCTTCTGCAGTATATAATCCTACTTTTTTTAGTCTGAGTTTTAAACATACTGCGATTTGTGCTACTCAATAATATATTTGACAGTTTACATGTTGAATTTCATAGCTATTTACCATGATGTTTAAGGAGGGAAATGTGCAGCAGCAATATGCACTGAATGATGGAGGGGGCTGTGAGTGTGTCCTGCTGTGCTGGCACAGCACTTATTGGTGGGTGTGTGCTGCTTTGGATAGTGCTGAGGGAGATGTTCCCCTTCCTACCACAAATCACATCTGTTTCAGTTTTGAAATACAGGGGTAACACATTTCCTTGATTGCCTTACTTCTTTTCAAAAACTAAAGATAGTACAGTTTGTGAATGTTTATATTTTCTGTTTAGTCCAGCAATGATGAAAAAATCATATTTTTCACCTTTTCCCTCTCTATAGAAGCAGAAGCAGAGGGGGACAAAGTGATTTCATGTTTCTACTTCTCTCCACCCTTCATAATTAGCACCCCAATCCTCACAACCTATATTCTCTCTCTTCATATACTATACTCCCATACTCAACCTATACTCCTCTTCATATACACTTTCTTGTGCCAAGAGTTTATCCCATGGACAAGTTTGTTGACAACTTCACTATAAAACATATCTGCTTCTGGGAATGTCATGCTATGCACTCAGCAAAATGTCTCCCAATACCCTAGCGAATCAGCAAAATATTTTAATAAACGCTTTACTTTTATGAACCAAATACCCTGATGGTTATTGGATTTGTCACAGGATATAGGATTTCTCCTCTAGCCATACTGGCCTTCATACGCTATTGTGTTGCAAACCAAATCTTAATGTAAGCAAATAATGAAAAAAAAGCTTAATTAACAATAAATGACCCCATTTATAGTAACTAATTTTGTGGACCATCATTAAAGATTGCTTTTTAAAAATTCTGTTGGTTTAGCATTTTGATCTGTATTTCGAAAACACAGCAGAACATTGAACTATTTTTAATCAAAAAGCTATCAAACTCCTTTCAGCAGGACATCACATCTATGACTAGACTTAGATCTTGTAATTCCTGATTGCCACAGAAATGAGCAGGTCATGAAAGGCTTTCCTCCTGGGAAAAAATATGTGCTATGCAGCCATAAATTCTGATATGCTCTCATTATAGCACAAAGAATTGAAGAGCTCTAAGTAAATGACTTTTCCCCTCCTCCTGTGCGCTCCTGAGTCACGTTATAAATGCTGGATTCTGTTGTTGAGTGATGCAAAAGCTACTGTCACAACCTTTTATTGCCTGGGTGTGAAGCATCCTTTACAATGTAAACAAAGGACATCAGTGACATTTTTTAACTGTATGATGCCTATCAAGTGCATAGAAGTGGGAGGGGGTGCACAGAACCAGTAACCATGCCGAACTACCATTGTGTGAAGGCTCAGGTCAGTGAAGATCTAAATAATTATTAAGTTTGGGAACCCCTTTGCACTGTTATTCTTCTAACTATCTTTGTATAATGCTTAACATTATAAGTGTACTTATACTTTCCTAAGCAAAGTAAAAACTAATTACTTAAAAAACGAAAACATAGCAGATACTTCTAGAAGTGAGTGAGACCAATACAAATTCAACTGAATTTCATTGAATTGAGTGTAAACTTCAACATGGCTTTAAATATGGGAGAACAGTTTTTAATAATTTATGTATCAGAAGTTCTCTAACTTGCATAAATTCCTTCAGATGCTTGATACCAGCTCTGCATTTAGTGCCTTGTTTCAGTGGCTGGATTCTGCTCTTCAGCAAACAAACTTGTGACATGTGATGCGCATATTAGAGGGGAAATAGCCAGATTTGGAGTATAGCAATATGTTAGTCTGCATTTCAGGTATATAAATTATACTTTTAGCTTGAAAGCACTGTGTAAATGTATATTTTATGAAGGCAGATGAAAACCTATCAGATAGTAAGAAAAAGCTAGACACAAAAAAACCCTGAATGAGAAGAAAATACAGTGATTTATAAAGCATACTTTTAGCAGCATTTCTGAGTTTCATGTGCTAAACACCTACTCTTGACCTCGAATTGACCTTGAAGTTTATGAGCAAAAGGTAACAATTATGCAAGGGCTAAAATATGCAGACAGGACTTTACTGCCTAGAAAGAACTGCTGTCCTGTGTTTTGTTTGAATTAGCACACTTTGCTGTTTATGAAACTTAGCTTTGTCCTTTTGGGAAGCCAGGGGGAAAGGAGCGCCGGTAGCCAGCGTGCAGAAACCTCAGAACCAAGTGGGGGGTGACACGGGAGGGTGGCACGTCCATGGGGTTAGGTCAGTTCTGCAGGAGAAGTCAGCATCTCCCTCTCGGTGCCATTTCTGAAAGAGAGAAGTTATCCCAGGGAGTGTCTCCAGACAGAGATTTAATGCTGGAAAAGCTCGGTTGCAATGTAGACTTTCAAGGAGGGTGAAATGAACCATTTTTATCTAAAGCACTCGCTCATAATAAAATGGCCTTGTCAGAGACCTGGCTTTATTAACTTTTATCACGTTTTACAGCCTCTACAAGGTGTCATCAAGCTTCAGCCTTCGAGTCCTCGTACATTCATAAGGGAGTAAAGTGACTGTGTTGCATTTGCTGTACATCACAGCTCCTTTTCTGAGCACAGAAATTAAATGTGAGAAATAATGTGTTTAGACTGTTACTTGCACAGTAATCACAGATATCTCTTATAATTTAAATGGGTGTCTCTCTTTTATATCCTTTTGTTAATAGAAGGCATATTTTTCTGTTTAAAAGGAAAAAAAATTCCCCAAACAAAACCACCTCCAAATCGAATGCATTGTTCTTCTATTCCTTTGAATAATGCAATAGACAATGATGTGACATTTGAAAAGTAGAGGCATGCAGACATACATACATAGTTTTACAAGTAAACTTTCTTGTTTTTCCTACTTTCTAGCAGCATGAAATGTCAAAGCAATACAGACTGTTCATGACATACATGCATGCCACTAATTTTGGCAATAAATGAAGCATTCCTCAGATCCTATTTTACTCTTTGTGTTAGCCTCAACCACCTCCTTTGTCATGAGAGGCCTGCTGAAGGTGCAGCTTCAATTTTACTACTG
Organism: Acridotheres tristis; assembly: GCA_037013685.1. Lineage (NCBI taxonomy): Eukaryota > Metazoa > Chordata > Aves > Passeriformes > Sturnidae > Acridotheres > Acridotheres tristis. The sequence continues at coordinate 29,062,675 of CM072886.1, forward strand.
TTTTTCATCCTCTAAGACCTTGAAGCAAGTACACAGTGTCTGCATCCAGGGCACGGTGATATTTTTAGCTACTTTTCTTGCAGATGAGTTTAGAGAAGAGGCTGCTGTTTGAAGAGTACTTGTAAGATACAAAGGGCTGGAACCTTACAGTCCTTTCCTCTCAGGCAAAATCAAATGTACTCTCTGCTGTTCCAGCTCTGCAACAAGGAATGAGAAAACTAAGGAAATTCCAGAGCATTGCTTTGAGCAGCAGGTGTTAGGTTGCTGTGTCTTTCCCAGATGTTTCAGCTGCAGAAGAAGCAGACCAAATTCACATACCCCAACTCTGGAAAAATTTAAATCTGTATATTTAAATGCATGAAGTTATTTTATTAATACCTAAACTACTTGAAAACTAATTGTTAGAGATATTGTGAACTCTCTTGGGCATATTACTTATGTTTGGTGACAAATTTCCTTAAAATATTTGGACAGCATTTTCCTTCATAGTTTCTTTAATGCAGAGGTTTCTAATGGCTGCAAAATCCTCTGAGTAGTAATGAAATCCTTCCTTTTAATATTTTCTCAAAAAATAGGTGTGAACGCTATTATTCATTAGGAAATTATAATAAAATTGGTCCCTTTGCCCAGCTGGCTTTCCTGAGAACTAAAGGAGTTTTTTTTAGACAGAATAAAATTGTTCTCTCCAGTAGTGCCAGTGTGAAATGCTGTTCATCATACTTGCTACCTTAAAAATTCTGTTCTAGGCTTCATGGGCTTTAAGGTAAACTATGACATATCAGATATAATTCTTTTTCACAATTCCTATAAAAATATCTAGTTAACTATGCATGAAAGATTTTTCAATGGGAAAAAAAAGTCAACCTTTTTTCCTCGGCTCCTATTGGGGTGTATTCTAATAAGCTGTGAGACTATCTCTGACCATTTCAGGTTAAAGACACTCCTCACAGCACAATAGGCATACTTTAAATCAAACCCTGTGTGCCAATTTTGCTCTAGTGGAGTACCTAGGAAATAACTTTCTTATTGTATAAGAAGTATCTAAATGCTGTGATGACTCTCTGCTTTTCTTCCTGCCTGAATCTCTTATTTGATAGATCCAGTAGGGGACTTCCATCTAATGCTTCAGGTGTTCTCATGGATCCAGTACAAAATTTTTGTTGTAAAAGAACTAATTTAACTAACCCAAAACGAAATCCTCAGTTGGAAAGTTTTATGTTGCATAGTGGAGAACTGAGCATTCAAGAGCCCCTTTGGCTGTAGTTACATCTGGGACTGGTACCACAGTGTCCAGCTGTGCAGCTACTCAACAGTTTGAGGCTGGTTTTCATTTCTTCCCCTTTAAATACTTCCATTTCATCCCCGGAACAAAGTGGGAAATTTTTTGAAATCTAATAATTTGACAGTATGGCAGAATGCTTTTTCCCCAGGAGAAGGTCTGCAAGGCTCCTCTCATTTGGACAGGAACTGCCTTTCAGAGAGGACCCCAGAGCCCTTTGCTCAGCAGCACCTGGCAGGCTTCAGTGGGGTTCAGAAGCCATTCTGCTTGGCCTTGGTCTTGTAATGCATCACTTATGCTCTTTAAAGCAATCTCATAAATTATTGGTACCCTGCATGTAGATGGTGTTTCTTGTCCTTAAATCTTAAGTAATTTACTGTACTGGCTCTCCAGAACACATAATGTTTTTTCATAGTTGACAGTGGGAAACTTAGACATAATGTCAGTATGCTGTACTGAGTTTTACTAATATTGAAAACCTGATGTAGGACTTGGACTAATATTTTAAATTAGTACTGTCTAGAGTAAAATGCAGAACTCAGGAATTAGAGTTGCCACACTAGTGTTTTCCATGTGAATGCTGCAACCTTGGCTTCATAAGGCCAGAAATTCCTTGCTGCCTCCAGGGTAACTCCTTTAGTTTATTGAGCAAATGATAATGAAACACATCCTGCAATTCCTTATTTAGAGTACTCAGGGGAATGGGCTAGGCATTGGAACTAAGATCAGTAGTGGCATATGGAAAAGATGCCATGAACCAAAACCATCCACCATCACGCAGTGCATCACCTACTCCAAGTCGATTATAGAGGTGTGCACTTCTGGATGGGAAAGACAAGAAAATGCATGTCAAGACACCACCAGGTATAAAAGCATGCAGAGATGAATAAAGTACTATAGGGTTTTGCACTTGTGTGCTGTGTTTTTCACAATAATGTTTTCATCTGCCAAAAATCAATAATCTCAGTGCTTAAAATGGCATTTAGGAGCATGAATATAGTTTAGGATTTGGTGGTTTTTTTTACTGTGTATGTCAACTTGTTTTCTCAGCTTCACATATGATATAGCCTCAGTTTCTATGGCATATTAATATCACCACATGCAAGAAATAAAAGCCAGAGAAAGGAAAGGAGCCTTTTCCAAGACCACACAACAAGTCAGTAGCAGAACTGGAATGAAACCACAAGAATTCCTGGCTCCTTATTAGATTTTTAAGGCATTTTGGAGGGCCTCATCCAGACATGTAGAGGATAGTTTATGTAGAAAAGTAAATTTTAAACATGTCCAAAAGGTGATTTACACTAAGCTGTTTTCTATGGTACAGTATAAGCAGGTGTTTGATGGCACTGTCTACCTGCTGTCACTCTTCTGATTGATTTTTCCAGCATTTGGTGGTACTGTGCCTCTGGTAATAAAGAAAGCCAAGGTAAAGAGGTCAGTAGTAGCTACAGTAAATGGTTAAAACACATGTCCTTAATAGCCTTCTCTCAATTTGGTTCTTTAGGGGGGTTACTGTGAAAGATAGAACACAAAGTCCAACCACACATGGTCCAGAGGTATCAGGTAGGTGGTATAGAGAAAAAGTTATTCTGTAACTCCATTCAGCAAGTAATAGGCATCTCAGAAGCAGAAATGAACATAGATGCTGCTGGGGCTACAGTTGTTTATTGAGACAAAGGATGATGAAAACAACTGGTTCAAGACTTTTAATCACTTTTGATCTTCTTGAATGGGAATATTAGATTTGTGGGGATGGGCTGGAATGGAAGTAAATGCTCAGCATCATATGCCTTAGAAGAATATTTATAGTGTCTTCAAAAGCCTTGTATTTTTAATCTAAAACACTTGCATTCATTTACACCAGAACAAAATGATATAAAAAGGGATAGCTGTCTTTTATGTCCACTCTCAAATGGTATAATGAAAAAACTAAGGAGAATTAGCCCTATCGTTGCTTTTTTCCTTGCTACTGAGTTCTTACAGCAGTGGTATACAGGAGACTCCCCTAATGAAAGCAAATAAATACCCCGAGAACTGAATTGACGGCACCGTTTGTGTGATTTGGAGAGCAGATTGTTCATAACCCCATGGAAAGTTTAACGAGCCGGCCTCTTCCTCAGTCTGCTGCACCAGCAGCCTGGGAACTGAACTGGAGAGCTGTCACGACAGAACCTGGCACTGCTGTGTGCTTGGCCAGATTCACTGAATACTGAATTTATGCCTTACAGCCACATTTTTTTCCCCCTTTTTTTTTTAACTGCAGCAAATTTAAACTGCATCCTAAAGTTTGAGACAGTCAAGCATGAGATTCTTCCTGCTGCACTTTTTACAGACTCTTAACTCAGATGCCTTTCAACTGGGAAAAGGAAATCGTATGTTGTTTCTGGCCTGGCCTACCTGGCAGCAACCAAAACGGGGTCAGAGAACTCAACATTTGTAATAATAGATGGATTTTAAGTAGTTGATGCCTACTTTTTGCTTTTTAACTGAGTTTTGATTGTTAATAGAGCAAAATAATTTAGTCAAGCTACTAAAAGCAATACTGCTCCCAGTATTTTAGTTTATCTGTATTTCACATGGACATTTTAATATGTAATTTCTTTTGCTATGCATAGGGAGAGGATTTTTTCATCTGTGCCAGTCCTTTACTGGGAGCACTCTTAGCCAACTTGTCTTTATTCTTGAAAGACTGATTCCCTTCCCCAGCTGCTTTATTCCTGGTGCAAATGCTAACTCAGCACTGGCAGGCTCCCCTTAGCAGGAATGCATTCCTTCCTTTGCAGGATTTGACACCAGGAGAGCAACTGGTGCTCCGGGCTAGTCCCAGAGGATCGATAGCTCTTTCAGGGGGATGCACTTTGATGGTGAGAAAGCAGCCTGCTGTGTTAAGCTGTCCAGATGATCTGGTCAGAGTCTGGACTGCACAGCCCACTGTTCACAAGGCCAAATATCTGTTTCTCAAGAGCCTGACAAACAAAGTGAAAGAAATTTTCCTGTCAGAAAAAAATATTCAGAGAGTTACAGAAAATTTTGCTGTGAAAAGTAATTTGGTATTTATATGCATGACCCTAAGCTTTATCAATATCTCTTCAGGAATTAGTATTTTTTCTTGGTGAGAGATCATGATCTTTTATGCCAACAGTAAATCCTATGAAGTGAATGATGAAGATGAGGAACTATGTAGTCGTTGAAATGACAAAGAGTTTGCTTTCATGCATTTGGGAAGTTTTTCTCCAATCTAGAAATAAAGGGAAATTATAGAAAGTACAAGTAACTGCTGTAGCTAAAATGTCAGTTGTTCCAGTTATTTCATCTTAGAAAAAGAAAATTTCATACTTCCTTGACTTCAATACCGAAGTATGTATCTGAAATATTTTTTTCTGTTGCTTCTTTTTTTAATTGGAATGTCAAGTCAAGAGTCTTGTATGACTGGAACAAACTGTTTCAGTATAATCACATTGCAAGCTATATTTATCACCTTCTTTGACTGTTGAGATTTTATAGCAACCAAAGTTTCCCTGCTCAAAATCCTAACAAATGTTCAAAAGATGTATGATACAAGATTTTAAATCTGTGTTACATTTTTTTTTTAAAGAAAGAAAACTAAAAGCCTGTTATAGGGCTATGACAGTTTTTGAACTTCCTAAGAAAAAGTAAAAATAAAGTAGTCTTGAGGTTAGGCATCAGGACTGAGATCTTCCCTTACCAGACAGCCAGAGTGAGGTACCATTTTTTGCTTGCTTTTTACCTTGTGATACCCGAACTCTCAAACTCTCTGACTTCAAGTAGGTCAGAAAACAGAAGTTGCATTTGGGACCTTCTCCAGCTGAGAGGCAAACTGGATCTAGGTCTTCTGCTTCCTGCTAAACTGGGCTTTCAGGGAAGCTTGGCAAGGATCTGGAAGCCGTACTACTTTTCTGGGACATCTATGCTTTGACAAGAAAGCTGCTATGCCTGCATTTTGAGAGAAACCTAATTTTTTTGGGACAGCTTAGTTATGTACAGAGCACAGCTACCCTAAGGGTGATTGAGGTGCTGTTCTGCCAAGTGTCCAGGCTGGCCAGGGCTCAAGAGCAACTGAAGCACTGCAAACCTTGGACCAAAGAAGTTGTAGTTTACACAAATGCTGACTTTTGTGCACCTGCAGCATCCTCACCCAAAGGGAAGCACTTGGTGAGCTTTGGTACTGCTTAATCTGTATGGGAGTTCAGGAAAACTTGTGCTGGAGATTTGAAATGTGAAAAATCTTTAGTTATTTATATTCTGATTTGTGATATTGGATATTGATATTGACTGAGTATTGGATTTCCCATGTTGTGCAAAAGAATTACTCATGGAACCATATCCTGAAGTACTATGTGGCCCCTTACCTCTTAAGCAGTTTTTATGCCAACCTGGGCATGAGTGTCTGCAATCGCTGTCTCTTCCTCACCCAGTATTCTTACAACAATATAATCCCCACGAACTGTGACTGCATAGTTCAGAAGTTTTGCTGTGCCTCTGGAATGCTTTCTTAAAGGCAGACTTGAAATGCATCATACGATTACTGCAATTTCAATTAATGTTACTGTTTGGGATATTTTGGATCTGATCCTCATTTTCTATGGATTCATGAAGGTCAGGACTAGGAGGGGCAAACTTATCACCACATTCAACTGCACGAATAAGAGGGTCAATATATGTTGCTTTAAAGCATTTTCTCCAGCATGCCTATAATTTTCAGCACATATTGTGCACATATTACCTTTCATTATGAGTTAATCCAAGTTTTGCTGTAAGGAAATTGTGACTTTGAAATAGAAACAGAGGAAACCCTTAGGCTAGGGACAGATATGCATTGTGGTCTTCAGTATTGCTGCAAACATACTGAGAAGGCAGGCTGGACTGCAGTAGGCCTTCTTGCATGCAAAGTTGCTTCTATATTTCTTTTTAGAGTGCAGCACACAAAGGTTTACACTCCCAGTTTTTGCATTTTAGATAGAGGTCTTTTTAAAGGCAGGCAGAAGACATTGTCTTGCAATCTGTGGGTATTAAGAGATGTGGGTCAGCTGTGCTGCATGGGAGTACCTTGCTAGACTTATTTTGCTCTTGCTGGCAATATACCTGAAGTTGCTTGGCATATTTTGCATAAAGATTGTATTTAGCCCATAATGGTTGGGCTAGTAAACCATTAGTCGTGTGGTAGGTGACGCTTTAAAACCTTTAATAAGATGTCAGGTGAATTGCAGTGGCTGGCACTGATGGATGGGGATGCTGAAGCACTGGTGAGGTGCTGGGGCAGGGCTACTAAGGTAAAATCCTTGTTCAGAGCTTCCTTTTGCTTAAGCAACAAAGCTGTAATTACATAAACAGAACTGCTTCAGCCAGCACAATGTGTCATTATGGATTTTCCAGCTAATCTGTCCATTCATCTTAATGGTGCAGAACTTGTGCTTCGTGTCACTCTCTGCCTTTGTTCCACTCCTTCATCTCCTGAAACGTCTGTCATGAAGAAAGTGTTTATCTTGAATTATGTGTTGAAGAAGGTTAGAGAGCACACTTCTGAAGCTTGGCATGAAATTTCCTAAACAAACCTTGCCGGTTGCTTTGTGAAAATAACAGAGGTATGGATTTCAGATTAACATTGCACATTAATGTTTTTGGAAGCACTTAAAAATAACGGCTGTGGTGTTGGTGACTAAAGGAATCCCGTTGAAGTGCATATGACATATGCATTATTAACAAATCAGCTTATTCATTGTAATGAATATTATTATGATAAATGTTATCTTAATGCCCAATGATTAACAGTTATTACAGAGACTTTTTATTAACTGATACATTTACTTGTATTACATTTAATTTAACACAGCACAAGATTTAAACACTTTTCTACTTGGATGTTTTTGTATAGGGCTAATGCTGGTATTGTGTTGCTGTACAAACACTTGCAGAACATACGTGTGTGGGGAAGTGGAGAGTGCAGTGTGAAGGCTCAGGGACCTGCTGGAGCTTGAGGCACAAAAAGGATTATATTAGAAACAGCAAAGAATCTCTGAGTCACAAGCAGCTCACAGCTGTGGAATGAAATTATTTCATTTTAGCCTCTCTGCTTCTATTTTTCCACTAGCTATCTTCAATTTAGGATATGATCTTTTCCTTACCCTTCAGTAAGAGATGGTCTCTGATGAATTTCTTTGAGTTACGTGTAATATTTCAATTCGTTTTCTGTAGCTAGTTGGGCCTATTCTAATATGACACTTGTTTTTCTAAATTTGATATGTATATATTTAAAATTTATATTAGCTATATATCTGAGTACTTTATATATATATACATATTTAATTAAAATACCTGGAAAATTTGTTACAGTGAGTAAAAATAACCACTAAATAAAAACTGAAATGTGTTCAGGAGGCCATTTGGATTCTAAAGGTTTGTTTTCACCACATTCATGTACATAAATAAAAGAGAACAAGTTTATTATATGCATCTGCCTAGTTTGCTTTCTTAGAAGTGAGGATACTGTTTTTCCACTTCACTTAAGATCTCTGCTGTTTAGCTTCCAGCAAGTTATGGAATTATTTACTAAATCTTAAGAATATGAATGCTTCTATATGAATCAATAGGATCTCACTCATGTTCAGAACTGAAACCCTGCCTATGTACCACTCTCACAGGACCCTAAAAGGTATAATCCAATTAGTAATCATCTACTTATTTCTCACACTATTTTTTTTTCACTTTAGAAATAACATTGTTATTTTTCCAGTAGATTAAGGATTTCTGAATAATTATTACCAATACCAAAGTGAATTTGGAAGTGCAGTTAGTAATTTGTAATTCAGCTAGACATGGCAAAATTAATTTCTATAATTAATGCAATACTCACAGTTTAAATTTGGTTAAAATCTAGTTAATGATTTCTCTTTTTGAATAAATTTCTCAGAATCCTTTTAAGTTCAGTGGAATTATCATCTTGTATTTGGACTCAGAACCAGTTTTCTTTAGGGCTCAATGTTAAATTGAGCAGAATATGTGTAGGTACTACACCTACTCTAAAAATAATGTCAGTCTTGCAAATCCTCATTAAAAGTAAATATAAACTGAAAAAAATTGATAAAACATCTGTGGATTTTGAAATATCCACATTCTTTTCCAATCTTGAAATGTAATATTATGCAAAGCATGGAGTAAAACCAACTGGTTTATATCAACTCTCTCTCTATATATAACTAAACTGCATAAACAGCAGTGAAAGGCAAAAATAATTACACTCCTTTTTTGTCAAAGGAGAAGTATTAAGAAAGACAGAACCAGAATGGTTTTCTGTAATAAAGACTAGTTAATCTAATAGCCAGCAGCAGCTTTGCTAATTATCTAGGTATATTTAGGAAGTATAATGGTGTATTGCTTTGAGATTTTTAGGTTTATTTGGATGCTTATGGAGCACCTCTGCTTAATAGAATTAGAAGGGCAGGAACAGATGCTTTACAGGATGCTCAGGCACCAACACTTGTGCAGCGACTTGATAAAAAGATACACTTTCTCACAAAAATGTGTGGATCTTTGTCATGTGTCATGTGATTATTTTTGTTTCTTTGAGGAAATCAGTGAATTGTATAATTTCTTAGGAAATACACTGCTGCTACAGTGTTTGAAATGTCAATTTTATGTGGCACTAGACCTCTTGTAAATGAAGAGTGAGAGAAGTAGGGTGCCATAAATGACGTTTCAATAATCCAGGTCACTGACACAATGTTAGCTCTGAAAGGGATGTATTTGGTACTGCTCCCAAACTTTGAACTGTTGAAGTAAATCTCTTTTATTGATCATTAACATTCCTCAGCTGTTCCTTGAAATTCCCGTTTATCTCTGGGTGAGAAAGTTAGGAAGTACATTATTTTTATTTTAGGATTATAGAAAACTTGCAAATAAATTTCAAAACTTTTAACACATTTACTGTTACTGTTTTTCATTGAGATTCCCTGGGCTACATTTTGGAATTGAATTTATTTTCAGTTTAAAAACTTCCTGGAAATTAATACATACCATCTTTTTTTTTTTTTATTCTTAGTATGAGAATCATTCTAAATAGTTACAAATCTGATACAACCCAAAACCTTAGAATTTAAAAAAAAGGTGGAAGGCTTTGGCAGACTTCCTGCTGCAGAATTCTTCTCCATTCTGTCTGTGTGCTGCAGCACTTATCACTGAAATCCTTCTCTCAGCTGCTGCTACATACCAAATTAGATCCTCAACATAGCACTGAATTCAGTGTTTATTAGACTAGATTTTCCCCATGGCAATTAAGCATTGAAGGTGAGAATTAAAAAAGACCTGTATTTTGAGTAAATTTTAGACTTAGTAGGGTTTTTTTGCTTTCTATTTTAGTCCATTTATTTGTGATATCATCATAGTAAATATGTTAATGACAAGGGCCAAGTGTCTGTTATGAATAGCATAAGAAGACAGTGCTAAGCCCATGATGCTTGCTTATTAAAATGCTTCCTGTACATGAAAACAGTTCTGTTGAAAGCTAGCTTACTAATAAAATCAAGCCTGTTCATAGCTGCTGTCTTGCACTGCCTTTGCTACACCGTCACCCAGTGTGGATAACTTCACTGATTACCTTGGATGGGGAGTTCCTGTGCCTTTAGGACACGAGAATTTACATTTACATATTTACATTGAATAGACACCTCTCCTTACTATTCCTAGTCCAGCCAATATGAACACTGCCCCGTTTTTGACTTATACTAATGGCGTTCACTTATTCTTGTAAAATTTTCTAGAATGTATTTCAACAAAACATGAATGTTCGCTTTAGCTTATATTTTATCACAGGACAAGAGATCATACCATTTGAAATTAATTTCACATTAGTTAATGATTGTGTTAGCAAAATGAGATCACTTTTGAGAAGGATCTGTTGGGTGTGGTGGGCAGGGGCTGAGCAGAGGGCACACGAAGGCACAGCAGACTCAGAGGACTGTAAGTACTGCACAGTTGTAGCAGCAGTAACCCAAGTGTTGCCAGTACCTGTGCCTGATGCTGTCCAGGTCTCAGGTGTGAAAGTCACCAAAACAAATCTCTCCTGTGGATGGAGTGAGATCTATTGCAGTTTAACCCCAGCCAGCAACAATGCCCTACACAACTGCTTGCTCACTCACCCCACAGTGGGGTGGGGGAGAGAATCACAGAATCACAGTGGCTTGGGTTGGAAGGAACCTTAAAGAATATCTCGTTCCAACCTCCCTACCATGGGCAGGGACACTTTCACTAGACCAGGTTACTCAGAGCCCCATCTGGCCTGGTCTTGAACACTTCCAGGAATGTGGCATTCAAAGTTTTATGGGCAACCTCTTCAGTGCTTTTCCACTCTCACAGTGAAAAATTTCTTGCTAATGTCTAATGTTAACCTCCTCTCTTTCCAGTTTGAAGCTATTCCCTTTGTCCTGTCATTACATGCTCTTGTAAATAGTCCCTCTCCATCTTTCTTGTAGGCTGCCTTCAGATACTGGAAGGCTGCAGTTAGGTCACCCTGAAGCCTTCTCTTTTCCAGGCTGAGCAATCCCAATTCTCTGAGACTTGCCTCACAGGAGAGGTTCTTCATCCCCCTATTCATTCTTTTAGCCATTCTCTGGACTCGTTTCAACAGGTCAATGTCCTTCCTGTGCTGGGGACACACAGGAAGGACGTCACAAGGGCAAAAGTGAGAAAACCTGATGCTTGAGATGAATGCAGTTTAACAGGTAAAGCAAAAGCTATGGATACACAAGCAAATCAAAGCAGTGAATTCATTCACCACTTTCTATTGTCTCACTGGTGTCCAGCCATCCTCAGGAGAGCAGGACTTCTTCAAGTGACATGAAGCTGTGGACCTTGTGCACCTTCCCAGGTGCAGGGAATGGCAAAGTCAGGCTCTGTGGGGAAGCTGATGGATCACTGAGCACATGGGCTGGGACAGCTTCTGCTCTTCACAGGGCTTTGAATGTTTGTGCTGTGGCTGGTTCATATTTACTGTTTGGAAATGAGGGACTGCAAATAAAACTGTGTGGCTAACGATGGTTTATTTTCTGCATGTTTAATATATGAAAGTAACTAGCAGGTGACTAGAAAGAGTTTGCTTCTGTCCCTCATGTTAAGTTGATTTACTATTATGAAAGCAAACACAGATTTCCTCTCTTGTAGACTTGGTGCTTGAGACTGCACACAGGGTTTTGTACAGCATTCCTGAGATGCCTGAAGAAATGTGTGGACTCTCTTATATAAATAAGAGTGCACATACAGTAATATATACGTATATTGGAATATAATTTTTTAAAGTTTATTTCTACATGGATTTTGTGAAAGGCAAATACAATATAATGCAAACACAGGTGGAGAACTTTGCTTTTTGTTGAAAGATTTTAAGAGCAAGATGATCAGAAGAGAAAAGAATGTCTAATTAGAATAGAAAAATATTGTTTTTCCCCATGATGGAGTTTGCTAAAAGATAGATTAAATAGCATCTATCTACAGATACGTGATTAAATATCTATTTGTAGATGTGTATAATGTTTTTGGTTTATTGTTAGTAACTAAGTGAAGTGATAAAGTTTCTTACGGTAACAAATGGTTTTCTGAGGCTCTGCATTCGACCAATTTAAGTCAAAATGCAGTAATTTGTTGTCATGTGTCTTTTGTACTTGGAAAAGCTGAACTGTAACACCTATCAGTGATTCACTTAGGTCAATGAGGAAAAGGTTATTCTTCAGCTCTATTTAAAATTGGAGGTTTTCAAATCCTATGGCTTTAGCCACATAGCATCAATCAAAATATGTTGTGTGAATTGAAGGAAAAAGTTATACTTAGAGCAAGTTTCTGATGTCCAGTTACATGAATATGCTACAGTATATTTATTTATATATTTAGGGGGAAAAAAAGAAGTAAAAGAATGGAATGTATTCAGTTGGTCATGCTCTCTGTGATCACATTGAACACTTTGCTTCTTCTTTTTCTGTGTTGTTGAAGGCACAAGTGCTTTGCTCATACATGGGAACCTGGGAACTGGTTTCTTTAGGGTTATAATTATGTGTCAGTATAGTGTGCTGTATAGAAATGGCATGTGGCAGTAAATGTGAATCCATAATTTGCATACAGTATATCTATGAGTTCTTTTGGAGTGAAAGTTTCGGGTGTAGACATGCTTTTTACAAGAGAAAAGGCAACAAACAAATTACATACAGGATTTTTTTTTCCTTCTAGAGGGCTATAAAAAGCTTTAAATCACTCTGTTTCACTATTGAGTATTTTATATACTCACCAAGTATTAGGGAAACCAATAAACATTTTAGAAGGCTTTAAATGGTATTAGAGGTATTATTTTTGTGCTTATATAAGGTATAAGTACCTTAGTTCAAAGGTAAGGCTTAGAGAGTGTCATAAACATAATCCTAAAGGAACTAAAATAGATTTCTGACTCATAAGTATATAACAACTTTTAGAATCAACATAGTCAATCTTCTTAAGCATTCAAAATACCTATTTACACCTTTCACTGAGAAGTTTGGGAATCTCACATTTTCAGATGCAAAATTCATGCTTTGGGCCTGCTGCTGTTACACTGTACTATTAATACATCATTTGGAGTCAGGGCATGTAACCATATGTGGGTGGATAAGGGAAACAGTTGGTAGAAAGCAGAGGAAAACATTTTGATTAAACATTTGAGTGTTTTGTTGGGCTTTGGTAAGTTTTTTTGTTGGTTTGTGGCTTTTTGTTGTTTTGTTAGGTTTTTTTAAAGGAAAGAATGCAAATGGCCCTTTGAAGCTGCTCAGGATGTTGAAAACTGTTTTAGAACTGAAAATCCCTGCACAAATCACAGATGAAATGCTTTCAGAATGCGAGATGCCCTATTGGTATGCTGAATAGATATGTGTGCACAAGACAGGTAGATTTATCTATGTACTGTGTAACATGCACAAGCCAACTCAGACGTCTGGAGATGTCTATGTGATGGATCACACGGCCTCATGATAAATGAGTTCTCTCTCTGCGTGTAGCTGAATGCAAACAATGTGTGTGTTGTGTGTCCAAAAAAAACCCTTGTAAGTTGCCCTTGAGACTTACTTTTAATTCAATGGATTTTACAAAGGTAGGAATAAAAGTGGGAATAGCAGCCTTCTGATACATCTAAAGAGGATGTTGCCGTGAAGGTGGAGCTAGGATTTTTATGGAGATGTTCAGCAAGATAACAAGAAAGAGTTGTCATAAATTTAAAATAAAAGGGGGAAAAAAAGTATATATGAGGATAATTAAGCAAGCAGATTACTCAGGGAGGTTATGGAGCCTCTGCCCTTGGAGTTTCTCAGTGCCTGATGGGACTAAGCCCTAAACAATGTAATCCAAATTCAGTGTTGAGTTGGCACTGCAGAAGGTTAGGCTGGAGGTGTCCCAAGGTCCCTTCTAACCCAAGTGCTTCTGGGATCTGCAGTACTTACCAAAAACTCAGTCAACATCTTCCTTCAAATGCATGCCATTTCCTGCTGCAGAAGCTGATGACTTGCCTTCCAACACAGCTGAAATAAAATGTAGCTCTCATATTATAAAACTAAATAGAAAACCTTTATCTTCTAGATTTAAACTTCACGTTAAGGATAAATCCAGTATTTTTTCAGTCGCTTGTCAGATGTACTCCATTGAGACATAGTCTGCAGTGTAGAGTTCTTTTTAATCATAAAAAAATCTGTTCATGTATTAAAATTGTCCTTCTGTCACTGAGCAGCTTCCCTTTTAGTTCACAGTGCTTTTGAATCCTAAACTTCATTTTTTGCTTCTCATGATCCTCTTTGAATTGGCTGGTAGGGGGAGCTGTTGGTTGGAGTTCAGTCCATCCGGTTAGTATTGTTTTTCTTTGGTATTATTATTCACTAGAGGACTGACTGTTTAAATGCTTGAGCAAAAAGGCCATTTTTTCCAGTTGCTGTGTTCAGAAAATATTCATTTGGGTACAGAAAATGAGAAACCAGGAAACATGAACAAGAGTCTCTGATGTTCAACTCCAAACTGCTACAACTTAATCCTTGGGAAGAAGTGATTACTGGCATGTATTTACCTAGTATTATCATAGCCCCTGAAAGGCTTGAGTGCTGTATCTGTAAACAGGGTGTAGCATTGAACTGATAAAGTTCATTGTGCAGATCATAAACCCAGCAGGGTTAATTTATATTTAGGATTGTGCTCTGTTCCAGCATTTGGAAAGTGTTTGATTTGGCTGCAGCATCCTTCCCTGATCCCACCCTGGTTTAAATTGTGCTTTTTCTCCTTTCCTTTTCTGTGCTGGATAGTGCAGCTGAAGCAGTCCTTCCCTTTCCATGCTGGGCTGAGAGCAGAATGAGAGGGTTGTTTCTTCCCTTAGGGCTGGTGTGGGAAGGAGTCAGAAATGCCTTTCAAAGAGTCTTTCAAAGTCAGGAGTAATTGATGCTTTTTGAATTCTCCAGACTGTGGTCTGTAGCTTACCAGTAGACATGTTATGTGGTTTTGTCCCCATCTGCTTGTTCCTGGCAATTTCGAGGAGTTTATATGATCTTCACAACCAAGAAGTCTGTTGTCTTTTATGAAAACCTGGAAACCAGGAGAAAAAGACCAAGGAATGCCAATATTCAGGACACATAATACAAAACTTTCGTTCAGCTCGTGTTCTGATGCTGTTTCTAGTGTCTCTTATGATATAAAGGCAGGTCTAGAAGAAGAATGCAATACCCAAGGAAGGCATCTAAGCATGTTAGCTGTGCCTCACCAGGCTTGTGCCGTGAAGTGCAAAGGGGGAACAATTGATTTTCAGGGGCGCTGTTGAAGGTAGCTTATCGTATTAATTCACAAACTATTCATGCCATGGTCAAAACACCGACCTGTTTTAGAGTGCACATGCTTCTTAATGTACAGGGTCTTCTTTATGACAAGGCTCCAAACTGCTGCCAGTTAAACACTAAAAGTGCAGACACTTGAGTTCAGATAATCGGGTTAAAGAGAAAAACAACGCAAAATACGAGATTTGTCTTATTTTTCAGCCATTAGATGTGATCCACTCTCTTGTGCATTTGTTTCCCACTCAGACACAGGAATTACATGCAATTATAAACTCCAAGGGTGAAATCTGCTGGCCAGAATTGCAGCCAGACCCCTGCAGAGGGAGCTGGCGCAGAGGACTTAACGCAGTCTCTTCCCTGCTACCTTGGACTGCTGGAAAGATTTGGACTGTGAACAGATGAGCCTTTTCTGTTCCTATTTCCTCAGTTTGAAATGTTGATTCTTTGCTTGCAGATAATCTTTCGATCTTTTTTTTGTCTGGCCCACAAACTTGTAAATCATGTCATTCATGTCCTCGTGGTTGCCAACTGTATTAATCTTTAAAAATAAAGCAAGCCACTATATTTTCTTATGGCAGACATCCTGGAGCCCTCAGTTTTGGATGTTACAGGCATCATGCTACATGAGGGCCAACAGAAAATTCCTCAGCATAAAGCGATGGAAACAAATTTTTATATAAGATATCTAGTTTTTAAAAAGAGGAGGGAAAAGAGAACAAAGCAAAAAGAAGAGTTTTGCAAATTAGGAGGCATTTTTGGGCAACAGACCTTCAAATAAATGGCCTTGATTCAACCAAAACTGCAGTGACTCATAATCGCATCAGTATAACATTTCTGCCTCCCACTGGGAGGTTTTGGCTTTTCCAACTGATTAATAAGAGTGTCTGACAGTCATCTTTATTTCTGACATACTGGAAATGTACTCAAGGATTTCAAAAAACATTTTTAATACAGGCATAGTATTATCAAAGAGCTCATGGGACCCAGATGCTATTTGCTGAATTATTTCTTTTCCCACTGTTTAAAAAAGAGCAACAAAGTATTTGAAATTAATTTCAGTCCTTGCAAGTATTTGACAGGCACTCTGCTCTTGAGACTCAACTAATTATTGATAATTTATTTTTCAATGATTGTTTATTTTAAATTCTGGAACAGGTAGAAAAAAATGTAAGCATGATACACATTTCCCTATGTCTATTTATGTATGTATATGTAGATGTGTAATTCTGGATTGAACTGGTTGCAACCTCTATCGTTGGGTTGCCCCACTCTTCCCATTGAATACAATTCCACAGTACATTTTGCTTTGAAAAGCTCTTACACATCCCTTGTTTCTAACTTTCTTTAAATCTGTGCCAGACACAAAGATACTAATTTTTCTTTTAGCATTGCTGAAACTCTAAAGTATCGAAAATTACCACTTGCTTTATGCCAGCTTTAGTGCTGAGGAAAACTGTGGGTGATTGATTAAATGGTAATGGCACGTGAACATTCCAGAAGCTGAAATCCAAACTGCTCTAGCAGTAGGAAGAGCAATAGGAAGACCATGCTGGAAGCATCTAGGAGCACAGAGCTGCAGAAGTGATTGAGGGAAAGGGAAAGGCAGCTGGTCAGCCCACTTCTCTTAGTACCCTCAATACCTGACTATATCAGAGGTCTGACTTGGGACACGAGCTCTCCTGATTTCTGGGTTGTGAACAGAAACCATAACAGGCTTCCTGATGATCGTGCTTTCAAATTCAGCAAGTCATCGCTGTGGTGCACCGTCTTAAACCTTAAATTGAAAGAACAATTTTTAGTTGCAGGCCAGTTTTCTGCTCAGCACCAGTGCTGCTGCTTGGTCGTGCACTGAAGGGGGGCTGACAACTCATTCTTCCTTCAGCTGGGGTGGTATTTAGTGGGGTAAGGTAGCGTGGCTGCATAAACCAGGGTTTATTTTTCCTTTTATTTCTGTAAACACATTCTTCCACACTTCATTTTGCTGCTTTAAAATTGTGTTGTTTGCATTGTGAACTCATGCATGCAAATTCAGGGTATGCAAGTTTTCGGGAGCTGCCAGAACCTTATATATGTTTATATATTAGATTGGTCTTTAAATGTATAAATATGCACTAAGGTTTCTAAAGGAATTATGCTCTGTTCAGAGCATAGGGGAATGTAAATAGCTGTTACACATCTTTACATGTTGTGGTAAATTCACTTGCATAAATATCTAGTAGAGGACTCATAATTAACAAGATAAACTTTCCAGAGTGTGCGAGTTGTTCCTGCACAAGCAAGTAATTGCAGACCAAACTTACTAAATGTGCATTTAATTTAACTGTTATATGGTATGTGCATAACTGAAAGTTGCAGGAAAGAGGAATATCCCTGTGAAAGTTTATTTCAGAAAACTGGGATTTGAAGGCTAACTACTTGGTTGAATCAATCATGACCTCATCAGATCAAAACCATATCTATAGGATGTTTCGATTTACTGAGCGCATAGCCATGTGCAACAAAAGCTGGAAAAATATTCTGAAACTTACTGCAATTTTTTTGTCTTAGTAGCTTGTATTTGAATTTTGGATTACATTTCATGTACCCAGAACAATTAGCAAATTTTACTCCTAGGACAGTTTTTACACAGCTGTAAATAGTGCTTTTTCTGAAGCAGCATCTTCCAGTCTGTGGCACTATGATAGGATGTTTGGTTAGAGCGGAATGAAAATTGAAGTTTATTGATTGTGGTATTCTGATTAAAACAAGAGCATAATCTAGTCCACTTCTACTTCCAGGCTCTTTCCCTTGCATCTGTTGAAAACTTGGGCTGGTACCCCTCTGCTCTCTGTGGGTGCTTACTACTGCTTTAGTTAAGCCATCTCATCTCTATGTTTCAGTTCATTACTTTTATTACAGAGCTAATGCTGCTTCTCTCATTCTTTAACTTTTGCATCTGTTTTATCACCATTCAACAGGGGCCTGAGTTTTCTGCCTGTACTCTGTTTTATGAAGAGCCTTTCTTGGTGGTAATTGCATCTCAAGTGGGGCCCCTGACTATTGCTGTAATAAATCGATCTAACAATAAATAATCATATTTTAAACCCACAATCCCCTAAATATCTACAGAATTTTACACTGTATCTGTGCACCCTACAGTGAAAAAAGAAAAAAGATCCTGCGTGCAATATTTCAACTAACTCATAAACATTTAATCACAATTTATGGCCATAACCATAACCCTGATGTAGTCTGAGACCTTTCTGCTGTGAATTCATTCAGTTCAGTAGTATTTCATTGTAGGTTTTACAGAAATCTCATGTTCCTTAAGAATTAATGATTTAAAGATGAAAATAGATTATCTTCGCCATATTATAGTCAGTTTATTTTTATAATTTTTTTATTGCACATGCATTTTCTGTTCCCAGTTTTTTCTGTGGCTGGGCATAAGTGCTGCAAATGCATTGCTGGGAGGTTCGATGCCTTGATTTTGTTGACAAAGCCTTCAGCAATGGACCAGGATGTGACTGGGGGTGGTGGCTGGGGCCTGAGCCTGTCCTGGGGCGAGGTGAGGATGGCAGGTGTCTCCCTGCTGGCCACCTGCAGAGCAGGGCACTGTGCCAGCCTCTGGGGGCATGGAAGGTGCAGGCTGGCAGTGATGAAGCCACAGCAGCTGTCCCAGGCACCTCTCATGATCAAGAACATGCTGGGGAATTTCCAGCGTGCTTTGAATAGGTGAGGCAAGTCAACAAGTTAAAAATATTTATGTTTTCGGTTGAACTCTGCCTGGAATGATGTGTCAAGTAATGAGTCCTGCCCACTGGTGGGCTTTCTGCCAAGGACAAGCTGCACAAGGATAGCAGATAGATGAGTTTGGTCCTTCCACAGAGGAGGTAGACATGCCCTTCCTCTACGGCTCTTGTCATTCACACGACTCCTGGTCAATCCCCCGTGTCTGCTGAGCCAGGCTGGGGACTTTGTGTAGATCCAGGATTCTTTGCTGATCTGAGAGACTGACCTTGCAAGAACTCTGAAGGCACCCTAAAGACTCTCTCTCCTCCCTCTGTCAAAGGCAGTTTGGTTCCTCTTGAGCTCAAACTGGGAAGCAGTACACCTGCTCCTGCAGAAGTGCTTACAGTTGTGGCATGATGGGGTGGGCAATTCTACTGAAGAAATTCTGTGCATACCGACTTATTTTACATTTGCTTCTCTGATATTAGCTGCTGAGTGCTTATTCATTTCATAGCACCATGATGAAGGCAGGTTGCAGTTTTACCAGTGCAAATCATGCTTAATAGTGCAGCTTTCTCAGAGGTCTGTAGTGAAAACCAGCATGAGGACATCATCAAGGTTATTTTTTTTATTATCACTAAATAATTGAAGGAGCAACAAATAATTATATTTTAAAATTAATGATATTTTTACTCCCCCAGGCTTAATTAACCGATCAATCTAACTGCTGTTTAATTTGTGGTTTAATCCAAAACAATGACATGCAGATGCAATCTGTAGGGTAAATGAATTCTGGTTTCCACTGGCATCAGTGAAACTTCTGCTAATTTAGTGGAGATACCATATGGCCCACCACTTTGCTTTCCTTCTTAGAGAGAATAATGTAATTTCACAAGAACAATGGGGATTTTACATGGATGGAAGATAGCACAGAGAACTGAAGGAGTGAAGTATTTAATGAATTGCAGTGTAAAACTGAAAAAAAAATAAGAAGTTGAGCATGCATCACAAATTAAGCGTCTTTTAAAAGCCCCTGTTTTCCTAAATTATAACAAAAATACATAAAAAAAATTGTTATCCTATCCTGTTAAGATTTTTAGGGCAACCAAACTAGTTTTAAATACAGGAATTTTGGCCTTCATTCTTGAGGCAACAGAGCTAAAATTACAACAACCTCTGTATTTTCCCATCAAGCTTTAAATCACTTTGGGAAATTTCAACCAGATTTAGCAGAAGATCAGAAATCTAGAATTCGCAATAGAAAGTCTGCAGTGCAATGACTGTGTGACAGCTTGTCTTGCTAATTTTTTCCTGAAATCACTAGGATTTATACAGCTCTTAAGTGCTAGTTTTTCTATAAGATTTCAATTAGTGTTGTTTTTTCAAGCAGAAATCAATTTTCCCTGCTCTTTTTCTAAAGTCCATAGGTACACACAAGCCAAAGTAGCACGTGCAGTTTGGTACAATTAGAATAAAAACTAACCTGGAAAAGAAAATTAGTAATTTTTATGGATTTTTTTTCTTGCAAGTGGAGGCCTGTGTTCCTTTTGGCTTACGGTGTTGGGAATATGTACATTGTAAAAGCTAAAAGAATATGCATGAAGAACATACCAATTTTGTCAGTTTGTTTTCATGAATCTTTGGTAGATAATCATCCTGCACTCTGTTGACACTGAAGTATACTTCAAACTCAGAAATTCATACCAGGTAGCAACTTGAGTTTTTCTTGCTTAAATGTACTAATTCCTTCTTGCTACTTCCAACTGCTGAGAGCAGTGTGCAGATCTTCTTTCATCCTAATCATTAAAGAGAAAATAATATGTTTCATTTCTTTGGACCTAAGCATTAGTCAATTTGAACAGCAAACCACTATTGTATGCCTAGCTTCTAACTCAATTTTTCCTTCTCCTCATTCTCATCAGTAGCACAGTTATTCTTCGTGAAGAATATTACTTTGGGGTTTTTTTTTCTGATATAGTGCAGTACCTCAGTCTACAGGAATAAATTTTTTACGTCATTGTGAATGAAAACTATGAAACAAAAGGTTTGAAATATTTTTCTCTGCTATTAAGAATTTGCTTTTTCTATTAAAAAAACCCTTTTTTTTTTTTAACTCAATATACATTCCACACAACATGTGTGTCATAAATATATCCCAGTACATCTAAACAGATAGTCCCAGTCACTAATTTGCATAGTTGCAGTCAAAACATTTCCCAATTTAGTACAGATATTACTAACTAGTATCACTCTCTCTTATAAAAATATTTTGTTGCTATCAACTGACACACTTCTTTTGCTGCACAGTTGCATTCTGAAAGCCTCTGTCTTATCTACTCCTAATTGTATGATGTTTTTTCTAAACCATTGTTTATAAACTGGACTTTATTGAAAGATTTAATGACTTATAAATAGTAAGAGAGAGTAATGCTTTGTTAATATCCTCTAAACTAGTTTATATATGTAGATTTTTAATACCAGTGATAAACTGCAGAATAACGAGGCTGATGCAAGACAATATACAGTATGAGGAAGTACTTATGCTTTATTTTTACTTCTTACATGTGTTTCTGTAAGGCTCAAATTATCCCTTGACTAGTGGAAGACAATCTGTTAATTGAAACCTAGGGTAAATTTCTCTTTCTCAAGGCCCAATTTAGACTAGATTTCAAAAACTAAATAAACAACAGTCTGCCTGGCCATTAAAAAGGAGTGTGTCAGGTTTCTGTGTAATTAAGTCTTTTAAATAATCTCCACTTAACCGTTCACAAGGGGCCATGTAATCTTTAAGGATTTACATTGCCATCCCCTTTTGTCCCAGAATGATGAGGATATGCTTGGGTGTTGCAGGGTGGGAAGGATTTGCTCACTTAAATTCAGCTGCAGGTAAATCATCAACATGTACTGTATGGCACCAGCACTATGTGTAATGCGAGCATTTAAAAATGGTGAAGGAAAGATTTTGTCTACACTGAGATTTTAGTTAATACTAAACGCATAGCAGATGCACTGACTAGTTAAACACAGGGTTTAAGTGTAATAAGCTGTCTCTGCAATTTTCTGTATTGCAATGGTTACTTAAGTAAAGGCATTGCAAATGTTGGTGCATGGAGAATGTGTGTGACCCTTGTGCATTACAACTTTGCACTGCTCTGTTCCCCAAATCCCAGGGGTGGGCAGGACTCTCCTGCTGCCTGTGGGGACCACTTTGGTCATCTGGACGAGAGCTGAACATTAGGGGTTTACAGACAGAAAAACCTGTACAGGATGGTTTTCTGAACACACTGGAACTTCTAGGGAAAAGAATCTAGAGCAGCGAAGGTTAACAGACCTCACAGTGCACAAGCTGAAACCCAAAGAGTTGGAAGGAGCAAGACATTTGATGAAGGGAGCAGAGGTGTCACAGTGATCTCCTGGGCAGGAGCACTGTGACTGCAGGGTTGCAGCTAGCGACTGAATAGAAGAGGAGACCGGCACAGAAGAAAAATCCACTGCAACAATTTGTTGCAGGTGAAATGCAGGGCAACTGTGCTTGGAATGCTGTAAGTGCCATGCAATGCTAACCACAGCTTGAGGACAAAGGTAATGTCACGTGTCACATGTCATGTCTCACATGGGCAACCAAGTGGCTTCTCTTTATTTTCAGTCTTCTAGTGCTGCACTTCTGCTTCAGTGGATCAGTACCCTGCTGCACATCTTATCAGACTTCACAAAACTAAAAACTGAGCATTCTGCTGCAGGGTGAATTGGAAGAAAACCTATAAGGATGTGTCAAGAGCCTGGAAAAAAATGTCTGTATATCTACCTTGCTGTTCCATGCAAAGAATAAGGTGTGAGTATAGATTACATAATGATCAAAGAGGAGAGGGAAAAAGGTGTGATGGAGAAATGACTGCTGTGAGCAAATGTATCAGAAGTTCTGTAGAAAAAGCCAGCACACAGAGGTGTGGTTAGAGGTTTGGTTACAGCAGCTGTGCACAAAGGTGTTAAAATGAAAGTTGTGCTCTTGAGATTAATCTGGTATTTCCTGCCTTTTTAATCTTTACTCAAACCTTTTAAAGTTTGTTTGAGTTACCGTGTATGTGTGGTCACGTACTGGTGCACAAGCATAAAGCATTCTCTCAATGTGCCTGTACTGAATTATTATAAATCATTAGCATTTTATGTGCTAAACCCAAAACTTTCACAGAATCAAAATTTCCAGAGAAAATTAGTGAATGTTTGCATGAATTTTTTCTCTTGTAATGGTGTAAATATATTAGAAGCACTGACTCAAGGAGTGGAGCTGAAAATAATTGGAGGCTGAGAAAACAGTAGGTTTGTTCTGTTTCTGCATCAGGCTGGGTGCAGAGCTAAGTGAACCTGTACTCTGACCCGGGACTTCTGTTCCTGCATCACTCTAACTTAATCGTGTAAATTAAATAATAAGTTAATTTAAGTAGTTTTTAAGCTTTAATGCAAGAACTATTGCTATCTTAAAAAAAAGAATTGTGTTTGTCGAAGTGGAAAATGCATTTCTTTTTCTGTAAACAAACTAGAAAAGTATGATTTCATTTAATTTCAGTTTTGAAAAATATACACCTAAAAGGAGGAATATTTGAGAGAAGATTGAAATATTCATGAAGGTGACTGAAAAGAGCAGTCTTTGAAGAGAGTGCTGTGGTGCTTAGGCTGCCATATTGCTATTGCTGGTTCTGCTTTGTCATGGGGGAGTACTGGGCTTGGTCAGGCAGATGGTCACTGAAGAGATTATTTAGATTTTTTTTGGTTTTTGGGCTCAGTATTTCAGATCCAGACTCTAATCTTTGTAGGTGTGGAATTTCTTTGAATGTCTGAAACGTTACTAATTTAAAAATAGCTAATGTGAATGTTTGGTGGTTTTTTTCCTTAAATATTCATTGAAAAAAATGTTTTTGAATTTAGTCTTTGCATGCCATATTCCAAGCAGATCTTTATGGCTGAATAATAAGCCCCTGGAAATAGGGGTTGTAATGGAAAATACAATTTAACTTTAAGTAGAACAGCACCTTACCAAAACACTTTTTTTGAATCTACAAAATCCCTTGCTTCCAAGGGTGGTGTTACAGTGAAAAGGAGTTCAATAACAGTTTAATTTATCATAAATACATAACATATTTTATGATTATTTGATTGTGTTAAAAAATTTCACCTTATAGATTTCAATAAAGCAACCTACTGGTAAACTTATTGCAGTTGCTTTTCTTTGCCTTTCACTCAGGGTTTCAGCAAAGTGAGGCATAAATGACTTCGTGTTAGAAGCTGGTTAATAAAAGGTAGATTTAATTCTCCTTTGACTTGTTTATGAAGCTGAAAAAGGACAAAGCACATCACTGGTATGTGGAAAGCTAATTTCTACTGTTATTAAACTGGCCATGAGTAAAATGTTATGATTAAGCTGAATAACCCATTTTCCTATGCGAACATGAAATGCAATAAATGACCCAAGAAATGCTTCTCAAAATCAAGAAAATCCCCATCTTCAGCAAAACAGAAGAAAGAGATAAATGTAAATGGTGCTACCTTTTGGGCAGACTGAGCTCTGGAGTGACCCATATCAGGCATGGATCAGTCTTGCTTCCTTAATTTGCAGTTTTACATTGAGAGCTGTGTTTCTTTGCCATACTCTCCCTAAACTGAAGTGGTATCAAGGACAGCCACCAATCAAACCAAAATTCAGGTAGAGAGTTTCCTTTCCAAGTGAACAATTTAACATTCATTATATCTTCCTAATGAAATAAGGATTATTGAATTTTCAATTTTGTTTACCTTCCCATCCTGTGTAGTGTATAAATTAGAAATTGAGAAGTAGAAGGTAGAAGTTAGGTTTTGATTTTACTGTACAATGTTGTACTTCACTACTATATTGGTATTATCTAAGTTGTATTAATTTAGAGGAAAAATAGGTGTTATTTGGCATATTTTGTTGTTTGGTAGACATTAGGTTTGTTTCAGTTAAATTTGGGAGGATTTCTGAATCAAGCATATGTTGTACACTGGCGCTGTAAACTGAAAATAATAAAAATAATGGTAATAAAAATAATGGTAATAAATGCTTTGTATGTAGAGTTATGATGCTTACAGGTGAAGCTTAATGCTGTATGCCAAGCTCTTAAAACTTGAAAAAAATTATCTAAAATTACTTGAATAAACAGGGTAGTTCTGAATTAAAACTTTTCTTGAATGTCTAGGGAATCGGAAATAAATAGTATTGCTGGTTCCTTTTTAATCATTCTTCTGAGAGCTCTTTCCTGAGAAGCCAAGAATCTCTCCAAGAAATTCTTAAAATACCATTCCTACAAAGTGGGAATGCAAAATGGGTTTTGTTGTTTTTACTGGAATGTGAATTGAATTGATGACTAGTAGTGGAGTATGTGATTGATATTATAGTGTAGATCTAGAATCAAGTAAGTTATAAATTAGATATTACCAGAATATTACACCCTTATGGGTTTTTTTGTAAAGTATTGTTTTAATCTGCACTCATAAATTATTTTGATTCCCTTTTCTCTATGATAGTGAAATAAAAATTACAGTAGATAAAAATAAAATGAAGTCAAAATGTTTTCAATTAGGGTTTATAGCCTATGTCTGAAAATGCTTGGCCTATGGGCTTTGATAGAGTTTTTAAAGTTTGTTTTGGTTGGAGTTTCTCTTTAGTATAAATATTTGATTTTATTGTGATTTTCACAGAAAAAACAGAAAGAATTGACTAAAAAAACTAAGTGACTAGTCAGGAGCTAGAATTTGTTGTAGTTGTTTTATTGTTTTGGTTTGGTTCTTTGTTTTAAAAAGCTGGATGATGCTTTGAGTCTGCCATAAAGTCCTCAGCTATTTCTTCAGTTAGTTTGTGATCAGGTAAGGGAGCACAAATGAGTTTCTGGACAGTATTTCAGTTAATATTTCTTTTCAGTGGTAATGGATGGTGTTCTTCTGAGAAGTGATCTTTCAGAAGTCAGTGCACAGTAACCTGCAGACCTAGATTGTAACTTGGCCTGACAAAAATCACAGCAGTTTGAAAACTACCAGTGATTCTTTCAAATTGCTTGGTAGTTCATCATTGCCAAACACTTACCAAGTTCTGAAGCTTTATATATTTATTTGCTGCAAAAGCAGAAAAATGAGGAAAAAGGGATAGAAAGGGGAAGAAAAAACCCAAGTTGAGATTCCTGTACAATAGAATCAGTTCAAAGATAAGACTCTTAAGAAAACTGCTTACCCTTTTCCCAATACTGGACTTCATGGTAAAAAAAAAAAAAAAAAATTGCTCCTCTTTTATGATGTAAATTTGGTATTTTTAGATTA
This sequence comes from Acridotheres tristis, assembly GCA_037013685.1. Classification (NCBI taxonomy): domain Eukaryota; kingdom Metazoa; phylum Chordata; class Aves; order Passeriformes; family Sturnidae; genus Acridotheres; species Acridotheres tristis. Next base: position 29,088,820 of record CM072886.1, read on the forward strand.
ATAGTTTATAAAAATTCTATGAACTTTTCCTTCCTCAAGTTAACTGGAGCATTAGAAATTACATGAACCTTCATTCAGGGTGTTTCCAGGACTTGTCTAGGGCTATTAATTAGCTTCTCTGTATTGCATACACTAATTTTGCATATCAGCATTATTGACAGCCTGGATTCAAGTAATTTTTGACCCAAAGGCAAGGTGTAATTGCAACATTTGAACTTGAAGGTCCCCTGTGAATGCAGCCATGTGCTCTATTGTAGCCCTGCAGTCATTCTGCAGTATCCCTGTGGCAGGAAGAGGTCATGTAAATGCAAACCCTTTTCCATTTATTTTTTTAGTTTCATCCCATTGTCTGTAGAACCCGTTTTCCTTTTTTTGTTATTATTATTTTTTGTTGTTTCCCACGACCTTTCACTTATGCCCTAAGCAGTCCATGGCTTCTTTCCTCTCTTATCTCCCTTTTCCTCATTTGTTTTCATCTTCTTCTTGGATAGCTCTACAAATAACTTGCCTTAATTTTATGCAATTCTAGGCTTGCAGTTCTAACCACGTCCCACTAACTTTCTGCTTTTGTTTTGTCCCACTTATTCATGACATCTGTCCTCCAGTAGCAAAGATGTACTCTCACTTTCTTTAACAGCTTTCCTTACCAACTTGCTGTGTTTCTAGATGGATGACTTTGTGCTGTCTCTTTATGCCTTTCATATTTAGGAGATCCTGTATTCATCTGCAAAACTGTGGAATCTACAAATATTTAGCACCAGCGATGAGTATGAGTTGCTGCCTATTACAGCTGGTGAACAATATTGTCTATGATCTCTTTCCTGCCAATTTACTTTAGACTGTCTTACTTTATAATTAAAGCTCTCAGAGGTGGATATAGGGGTTTTTTTGTGGTGTTTTTTGTTTGTTTGTTTTTGTTTTTGTTTTGTGCTCTAGCCTTATTTGAAGTATTGCTCAGTGCTAAAGATCTGTGATTATCAATGGTAGTGCCAAGAGATGTACCTTCTACTCCAGATCTACATAATTGTAACTATTTTGCACTACAATTTATGTATTCCTGAAAATTATTCAAAAGCTGATACATTCTTAGCTGTTTTTTAAAGAATTGCTGAAAACAAAGGTAATGTTATTTAACGTCCTTATTTTTTTAATGGGGTGTCATAAAATACATTGAAAACTATTGCACTGTACTTCACACCTTGATTAACTTGTATTGAATAGGTGAGTTCTGTCCTTACTTTCTGTCTCCCTCTTGAGAGGAAATATTAGAATGAAAGTCTCTAATTTTTTTCTTTAATTCCCCCTCCCACCTTTTCTTAACAAATGACTGCTTTTTATCCAGAGCTGGATTTGGCAGGTCTGCTGCCATATAAAAAAAAAAGATTTCTTTTTAAAATACATGATACATTTCTATTTTTCTCCTACTACCCAATTTTTTGTAGATTAGATTAAAACTCTGGCCAGAAATTTTGTGGAAATATTTTCTGTATTTTGTGAAAAGCTCTTGGAAGTAATCAAAATATTCAACAAGGCTGGAACTTTACCCAGTTGTTAATTGGCAGGTTAAACTTTTATGGGTTTCTGGTACCCTGGCGATACATGACTATTAAAAATTGCAGGTGGTTCAGGGGAAAGGGGGAGGTGAGTTCCTGTGCTAGTAATATATCATAAAACTATATATTTCATGCGCCTGTTGTGAAAGTGGAGACTTTAATACTTTTTCACAATGCAAGCTGATTAAAGAATCTTTATGGATCTCATTAACTAAAGTTTTTCTCTGTGAATACTGAAAAATGTAATGCTTATGGATAAGAACAGCAAAACTAATTATCCTCTGTGGTACCTCCTTTGGTTTAACAAAAGCAGTGTGGTATCAAATGTGCTTATTTGCTCTGAGCTTAAGTTTGCCCTTTTACACACAATACTGTCAGTGATTTGGCCATTTTCCCTAATATTGGCATCATCAAGCATAGGAAGTGAAAGGGTAGGATTGTTGCATGCTCCAACTACAATAAAATACTACAATGTGTTTCACAGAGTCGCAAAATTGTGAAACTGTTGAGTTTGGAAGGAACTTCTAGAGACCATATACTCTCACCTCCCTGCTCACAGCAGAGCTGGCTACCACAGGTTGGTCTGGGCCAAATCCAGTAAGGTTTCGAACATCTCCAGAGATGGGGACTTAATAACCTCTGCAGGGCACCATGTTCCACTGTTTGGCCACCCTCACACGAAAAAAAGTGTATTCTTATCTTTATCTCTAAAGATATTCTTACCTTTATCTCTAGCTGGAACTTCCTGTACTTAATTTGTGCCCATTGTCCTTTCACTGCTGCTACTGAGAAGAGTCAATCTCCATTTTTAAAACACCATCCCTGCTCAGACTTTTGCAGACATTCTTGTTCCCCTGAGCCATCTCACATCCAGCCTGAACAGTCTCAGATCTCTGTCTCTCATAGGAGAGGCTCCAGGCCCTCCATAGACTTTTGCTGGCCTTACTCCAATGCGTCTTTCTCTCTCCCTTATTGAGGAACTTTCTTTATCCCCAGAGCTGGACACAATCTTCCAGATGTGTCTCACCAATGTGGAGCAGAGTGAAAGGATCATCTCCCTCAACACTGTCCACCTCCCTCAGAGCTCCTGGGTGTATCCTGTCAGGTCTTACAGTAATGTTTGGCCTTTCCCTAACCTGATCCTCTTCTAGGGTTGGTCAGTCTTTGCTCCAGACTTTCCCAGTGGTCTCAGTGCCCCCCTCTCCTGAACTCCATGATTTCATGGTCACTGCAGCCAAGGCTGCCCGTGACCTTCAGGTTCTCAGCCTTGGTTGTAAGTATGAGGTCCAGCAGAGCACCTGCCTTTGTCCATTCCTCAATTTCCTGTGCTAAGAAGTGACCACCAGTGCCCTCCAGAAACCTCCTGGATTGCTTGTGCTCTCCTCTGCTGTCCTTCCAGCAGATTACAGGTGGTTGAAGTCCTCCCCTGAGGGTCAAGACCTGGCAATTTGAGGCTTATTCAAAGCCAATAGTTGCCCAAAGAAGACCTTATCTACTTCTTGAACTGATGATTTTAGAAACTATTTTGCTCTGCTTTAAATGAACAGAGTCTTAATTACTTATTCAGCTTTATAATTCAGATTTTACATCACTTGCAGTGTTAATGGAGGATAAAAATAGTGAATAGCATTTGCAATGGACCTTTTTATATAAATAAAGGGATCCATTTACTGGACCTTTTTTATATAAAATACTGTTTCTTAATATTGTTTAATAACAATGGTTTCCTATTAAGAGATAGTTTTGTATCTGTTGCATGGTGTTTAATTAAATTAATGTTACATTCAGTCAGATATATTGATTCTAATTAAGATAGAACAAAGATAGGCATCCTGTTTTTTCCACTCACAATTTCATCTTATCTAGTATATGAGTGGTAGATTTCTCCTCATCTAAGATAAATATCCTTAGAGATATTTCCTCTATTATGTAGCATAGATATTCAATGGGAACTATATACCACACATTTTTCTTGAGAGTATTGGTCTTGTTATTTTCTAATAATAATTTTGTTCCTGGTGTCAAGACAAAGACTTGTGGAGGCTTGTTTGGAATAGTTCACATTGCTCTTGCCAGTATTAGCCCAGCTTCAGGGGACAGGTAGGTGTTTACTGGCAGAGGCTGGAGAGGTTTATGCCTGGATTTTTAGAATGTTCTTGTTCTGTTGTATTAGTCCTGGGGCTGCACAGCCTCCATGGCATTGCTCAGGATGTTTCCACTTGCAAAGAGGTGCACCAGGAAGCAAGACAGCCCTGAGCTTTAAATCTCCTCTATCAGGCCTGTACTGGACCTCGCTCATCTAAATTTATCAATTTCTGAAACTTAGGGCAGGATCTCCCCAAACTTTTTCACTGAGGTGCTTTGGCTTTCTTGACCTCCCTTCAGAGCTTTTTGGGTCTAGAAGTACCCAGGTTGCCCAGCAGAAAGAAATTCAGTTGAGAGAAGTATCAGTGTTTGGCTTTGTCTCCTCCAATAGGGAAGATGTCTTCAAAGTCAGAAAAAGTGTTTCACACATGTATAGATAAGCATACATGTCCATCAGGACAGCCTTTTTTATAAAAAATCATGGGATTTGTACGTGTATTTATTTCCTTCTTCTCTCCCTAATTGCATTGAAATAAACACCCACAATCCTAATATGAAAATTTGAAATTCTGGTTATGGTTTGTACACGTCACTCTGCCCATCATAACTTCTATGAATTAATTCACTTTTCTGATCCCACTATAGCGGGTGTCACAGGACGTTTGTTACTGGGAAAACTCTTCATGTCATTAAACCAACTGTGAAATTCAGTTTGCTCCTTTTTGTCCTTACTGAAATTCTGATGATGAATATTGGAAACAGTAACCTGAAATGTGAAGAATGGCAATTCCAGAATTAAATAAAAATATTTTTATGGAAATATAAAGATATTTTGATTATAGAAAAGATCTTGATCCTTCTCTTCTTCTCAAAATTTTTGTTATTATAAATGCAGCAAGGGATTAAACTGTCTCCAAATACCCTTTGAAAACTAAAAAGAAAAGATCGTTTATATTTAAAAATAGCTTTATTTATAAAGCAAAGCTTTTTTCTCATCCAAATTAAAATGCAAGATTAATATTCTGCTTTCATAATTTTAATGCTACTTAGTAATTTAAAATTCAATGGCTACAAACCAAAAAGCAAGAAATTTCTTTAAAGATGTCTGTGAGCTGTCACTGTATTGGAAGGAGAGTTCTCATGTATTAGCACAAAGAATCTATACAAAATATAGCTACATGTTTCTTTCTTGCTCTGTGATCTTCAGAAAAGCACATGCAAGGAGTACAGTAAAAAAAAAAAACACATTAAAAATTAAGGAAACCAACATCTCAATGCAGAATAATACGTTTGTGAAACACCATCAAGATACAAAAATGCAATGAATGATCTTGAAACAAAAAGATAAGTTGCAAGGATGACCCTACAGGAATGTGTTTCTTCATGCAGATAGAAATTTGGGTGTAATGCTTTTCCTTCAGCAAGAAATTATATACTTTCATGGCATAAATGTAAGAACAACTCCCAGTATTAGATGAATGGATTCCAGAAATTTCAAAGCGTGCCACCAACGGAGCAGTGGCTCTCATAGACAGAAAGAATAAAACAGCTATTCAAAAACTAGACACTCCTCAGCTATATTTAATACTAGAAAATAGAGTAGCACTTTCACATTTATTCCATAGGGCCTCATTCCAGAAAACACTTCCATGAATAGAACTCAAAGGCACTGCTTATATGCATAAAGGTGCTTATGAGTGTTTCCAAGATTTGTATTTGCTATCTCTGTATTTGAAAAGCTACAAGAGTTTAATTTATTCCATTTTGAATTATTACAAAAACCATTCAAATGCACCTAAAGCTTGCCTGGCTGAATTAAATAATTATCAATGCAATTTTAGTTGTACAAAAGAACTTTAAAATAAGTCTTAAGTTTATAATATATTGAATCAATTTAAGTAATTATCAAACAAGTAAAAAGTGAAAATAACCTTTGTTATTTGAGTTCAACCAGATTTAAGTTAAAAGATTTGGGGTTTTTTCCTCTTTATAATTAGTTAGTCCTTATAAAATCAGGGTCTGGTAAAAGAAACATGTATTCCATGTACACTTGCTTTCACTTAATATATACTGAAATTATAAGGCTGTAAAAGAAATGGTGAGAATTTCAAATATGGCTGATGTTGGAACAGGAATGATAGATCTAGGATCCTTATAAATGCTATTATTTGAGCAGTAAAATTTCCTCCTTGGAATGATAAATGGCTGCATAGGCTATGAAGAAGGAACACATTTGTATCTTGTTCTTTCAATAATAGATTTCAGCTTGTTGTCCTTCAGGTTGCTTTCAGTAGCAGCATTATAATTTCAATAGTATGTAAAATCAGTCCTTCATTACAAAAAAGCTCTTAGGCAAGTGCAATGTCACTTGCAGATTACCAGCAATGAACACCAAGCAAATTTGTAATGAAAGAGAACTTCATGTGCTGCCACACATCAACAATCCTGGCTTGTTTCCCTGATTTGTTTTCCTGTCTAAATTTTCAGCATCAAGTCGTGCACGTTTTTTCTTCATACTCATACAGAAATTACTCTTCATGTTTCTCATCTCAATGCTGTGAATTTAAATGGGCTGTGAACTACGTTCTTGGCTCCTTTGTCAGGTGATTTCATCCTGTTCATAATGAACTGTGCTATTTCTACATGGTGTACTGCAATACTGGGGGACTAGGGGAAAAATAATGAGAGAGGGCTTTCTGTCTCTCTTTTGTCCTGTGATGCATGAGAGGTGTTTGCACAGCAGGTTGTGTGTCAAAATAAGCAGATCTATATCTGCTTTTCCATGCAAAATTTTTGTTGTCCATGCTGCTCACTATTCCTCCTTCTGCTTAAGTGCTGGAAATGGAGGGTAGTGATTCTCTTCTTTGAGAAACTGGAATAGGTAAGACACACCTGGCATGCAGCTCATCACTGGGGTAGATGCAGTCTAAGTGAATTGGACATATATTCTTTATTTGTAATGTCTTTAACAGTAGTCAGTTTTGGTTTTTATATGGTTAGAAAGCAGAATTTTGTCTTCTGAGTCAGAAGCATGAATGAAAAAAGTGGCATTAAGATGCACAGAGCGCAATTCAACTTGCATCACTTTAACCATCTAATAATCAGGCATCTGCTCCAGGATAGTCTGCTATGTTTCCCTTCACTACTCAATTGAAACTGGTGGTCTGAGTCACACTCTGAGTGTGCCTACCTCATCTGTCCTTCTGCTGTCTTGTGGAGGCATTCAGTGAGATTTATGGTACCCTTCGAAATAGTGTATATGTAATTCTCTGGTAATGTCACTGTAACTGACATTAATATATACAATAATGTCGTATTGGCTTGCTTTCATCCCTTTAATTATCTGACAGTGCAAAATGCTTTGTTACCAGCAGAACACATACTCATATACTGACTCTTAGAGATCAGTGTTTTAATTCTATGCAATTCATTAATAAACACTGGTAGCTCTATGAAGGAAGTAAAAAATTCCACACACTCACTGTAGCAGTCTAGTCCTTAAAGAGATTTTTCAAGCAGATTGGGCTGTAGTCTGCTGTGGAAAGGTAAAGGATCTCTGAGTACTTTAAACAGAAGAATGTTTTGCAAGAACATGGCTGTGATGGAGATCTCCTGAGTCTTAAGAGTCTCAAGTTTTCATAATAAACTCATGTCTGGCATTCCTATTTATATCTTTAGAAAACCACCCTTCAATTTCTGCCTGTATTTTGGCACCTCTAGGCAGTTATGTATAATGTTATATGTTAGAACAAATGCTGGATAAAGCCATTGACATTCTGACAATCTTGTAAGAGGAGAGCTCTTAGGAAATTTAATATCCTCACCCCAGAACAGGAAAAGTAATCTTCCAGGTTTCAGGAGATGGATGGCTGTATACTCTATTTTATTTTTCTACATTGAGCTCAACAGTCCTAACTATCATTAATCATTTCAGAATCCCTGCATTGCTATTTTTAGAAGCATAAATAATTTCAGTATTATAACACTATGTGTGCTAGAAAGAGGTCAAATAAATGGTCAACAGTGGAGATTTGCTGCTAAAAGTATATTGGAATAAATTTTAAAGTAACTTTATAGTGCAGAACTACTGGGTGAGTGTACAGAAATTTACTAAATTATAGATTTAAGTTGCTGAAACATTTAAAAATAATATACCTGTTTAGTTTTTCAATCTGGTAACCTCAGAACACAGCAGCTTATTCAAAACAGGTATCTTGGATTTCACTTCTAAAAAATGTTTTTACATTTTTTATGCATGTTTAAAACCCAGGTGCTAAAACAATATATAGGCATTTTATGGCTTTCTCCCTTTTTGACACCTATTATGATACTGCACAAATTATGTCATATCACCAAATAGAGGCAGCTCTGATTAAGGAGTAAGTGCTGCTTTGTCCGTAGGAACTGGTCTTTGCAAGACCATGTACAAGAGGACTTCAGCTGATGTCCCTCATTTGCATCCAGATGTGTCCATTTCTTAAGAAATTAGCATCAGCCAGAGATAAATGTAGAGCTCTAGCTTTCATGAATTTACCTAAGAGTATCATGTATGTAAAATACATTATATGTAATATGGTGACACTAAGCATGTTCTTATGGTACCTTAAGGCCAAAGTCAGTTCACTAAAAACTGGAGTTTAACTTTGAGTGTAAAGACATCTTTGCAATGCAGAGGTTAGTTGCAAAAAACCTCTTTTTAACCAGAGCATTGCAAGTTTATTAACTCCAGGTAATTTTTGTGCCGTTTAATAGTCAGCAAACACACACAAAAAATCACAGGGGTAAAAAAAAAAAAATAGCATAAATTTCTCCCTTGCTAACAGATAACTATTGTGCTTGGATCAAGTCAATTGCTCTTCTCTCTTCTCTTCTCTTCTCTTCTCTTCTCTTCTCTTCTCTTCTCTTCTCTTCTCTTCTCTTCTCTTCTCTTCTCTTCTCTTCTCTTCTCTTCTCTTCTCTTCTCTTCTCTTCTCTTCTCTTCTCTTCTCTTCTCTTCTCTTCTCTTCTCTTCTCTTCTCCTCTCCTCTCCTCTCCTCTCCTCTCCTCTCCTCTCCTCTCCTTTTCATCTAGCTTTTTTGTTCAGTACCAATCCTGCTGCTTTTATAACACTGCCATAAGAGGCAGCAGAGTCTTCTAGACTTCCAGTGCCTGTGTAAGTGGAATACACAATAAGATTTAGGAAAAAAAAGTCTATGCACGTTGTTATAACTTTTATCATCTCTAACAATACGGATGGTAGCTAAACATACAGATGCACTTTTCTTAATTAAGTAAATCAAAAGCATTTTCTCCTTGAACACAGTCCTTGGATAGTCTTTGCCTTTTTGAGGATGTAATGAAGAACAGAACAATATTGGAAAGGTGGGAGATACATTTGAACAGTAATACAGAGAAGCTTTAATTTATCATGAGTTGGGAGAACATTTTCTTGAGGAGCTTATAATGACTGTGTAAAATAAAAGTAAACTAAAAGTTTACACATCACTTGGGCTGTGATGCTGTTAGATGCCATAAGTGAAAGTGGCTTGGGATTCAAATCCAGGGCTGATCTAGGAATTGTTTTTCTGAAAGATGGTATTTTGCAATTTTGGGTGCTCACTAAAGCAGTGTTTGATCACATTATGGTTGCAGTTCTGGAGATGCTTTTAGTTCTGCTGTAAAACAGAAGTAAGGTGATAAATGTTTTGGACAATTAAATGATCTCAGGAGTTGAAATCCTGATGTAATAAAGTCAATAGCAGAACTTCCATTAATTGTAATGAGGCCAGAGGTCTGAGTCATCATCTTGGGACTTTGATCAAGGGTCATGACATTTAACCCCATCTTCATTGTAGGTAAAGCTACCAAGAAATAATAGTGATTCCTCATCACTAATTGTTCAGAGCACTGTTCATATCTTGGAAAAGTAACATATGTAGGCGTTTCAAGGATCTATTGAATTCTCTATATATGTCATGTTTTGAGATCTGCTGAAATGTCTCACAAGGGAAGAGAGGGAAAGCTGTTCATTGTTTCCCATATTGTTAGCAGCTATAGCTGTTTTCATATGTATACAGTAACACACAGAAATAGTATTCTAGACAAAAATGGATGTGTTACAATTCTTTTCTTTTCCCCCTGCTGTAATATGATGTATTGAGGCTTTCAAGCTCAGATATTTTAAGTAGAAAAACAAAAGTGCATCACCTACTGAAGTGGCAAATCATAGGCTGCTAAAACGTTTAAGATGCTGTGAATTTTAGTTTTAAAAACAGTAGAAAAGCTCTTGCTATTCCCTTTGTTTACCACCCATATCTTTATTTTAACTGTATGCTTTATAAATCTACAGATTATTGCCTTTATTGAAAAGTTTGCGTGTTACTCAAGATGACTTGTAAACTTGACTCAATCTTCCCTAGCAAGGGAAACAGGAAATACCAGAGAACACTAGACTCAGTAAACCTATAAAATTTGAGAATGCAGCCCATTATTTCTAGAGACTTTTCACATAACACTTTGGGAAGCAATGACTAATTAGTTTTTGGCTTTAACAATAATAGTTTGAGGGGATTTTTGGTTTTGTTTTTATAGCTTTCATATTAGGTAGAGGAGGGAAAGTGACTCTGAATGATGAAATATTGGCAGTGTATACACTTGCTTCTCAGTAGGAGCTCAGCTCTTTGATCCCTAGTACAATTACATTCATTGCCCAAGTTTTATTGCCATGCTGGAGAGTTAACAAGCAGCCGCTACGCTCACGACAGCATCCTAATAGATTTTTGTTCAATAGGTAATTGAATATTTAAAATTAATGTCTTAGATTCTCTGGATTCTTGGTAGTAATTAAATGTTCACAGCATTTTTTCTTGACTGCTTCACAGCAGTAAATAGAGTATTTATATTGATCTGATCTATCCAACACTTCAACAATTCTTCTGCGTGTTAACTGCAGCTAGAGAAACACTTTAGTTATTGTTCCTTTTTTCCTGTCTGAATACTTTATTGAGTGTTATTCTTTGAACTGATAAAACAGCAAAGCTCAACTGACAGAAAGCTCCCCAGCTTCCTGAAAATATTTAAATTTGTACTCACTTTGGGTTCTTCTTGTAAGAATGGACTTCTTATCAAGTACTGATGAAATTTAAAAATTGCAAATATGATGGAGGCATATGTACATGACAACTGATAATTTTCTTTTTTGTTATTCACTTCTTTAATTCATTTATTCCTTAATGATCCTTCAAGATTGTAGCTGATATTTCAGTTAATTATAGGAAATATTCTATGGATAGCTTTCTGAAATGGAGTGGAGGAATTAACTATTATCCAGTGAATAGCACAGATTTCTGGAAATCAGAAAGAACTGATTCCATCTGCATTTCTCCTATTTTGCTAACTGGTCTTGGAAAAATTAGTATACCCATAAGTGCTCTAAGTATTTTTATTAACCCTTCTAGCTTTTCTTTTTTGAGTAATGGTCTAACCTTTTATGTGTGAAAGGTATCTCAGCTACCACTAGTCAGAGAAGTACACACTACAGCAGTTAAACTAGTCAACATGCAGGCTTGTTCTTTTTAAATAAAGCTTTACATTCCAGAATATCTTAAAAAGTTTTCATTGTTTTCCTTTCTATTACAAACTCATAATGGGATAATGTAAAAACATGGTCATGAGTTAAAATATAATAATTGCCCATGAATGTGAGGGGCTTTATCTGCCAATTATATAATGTCATACAGAAGAGGGTGCTGGAATTTATGCTACTAGATATAACTTGTGTCGTAAGTAGAAATACAAAGATCTGCTTTTGTGACAGAAGATTTTCATACCATCCCAAACCAACACCACTTTCTTGTTTACATATTCCACAAGCCTCACTGGTATAAACTTCTCTGCACACGGTTTTCATTTTCAGGGTAGTCTAATAGATTGTGCTTTTCTGTATTCTCCAAATCATCCCAGCATGATTATCATACCTTCTGGGGAAGAAAAATAAAAATAATATGCATAAGGCTGCATTAAAGAGATGCACTTTCTATTACAAAGCTAAACTAAGCTAAAGCAAGACTGTGTAATATTCCATATGTTCTATTTGATCAAGATTCGTTTGATCAGTTGACAAGAAGATATTCAAGAACGGCAGTTAGCATCAATACAGACTCCTTTCTCCCACATTAAAGACAGTGATTGCATAATGTCAGGGGTTTTTTGTGTTTTGATTATATTGGAAATGATTGCTTGATTATGGCAATGGCACTATAAAATAACTTGAAGAAAGGTCTCTCAGAACATTTTCTTTACCTATCCTAACAAACCTTCACTTTGGCAAGTGAGGAGGATCACTCCATGATACTGAATAATGTCTCAAAAGGCACAAGATGTGAACTCCAGGTAATCAGCTGGGTCTATTCAAATCTAGGTGGGTTGAAAAGCAGTTTCTGATCAGTATATAAATCAGTGACTTCACTGCTGTATTAGACAATGTTTAGAGCAGAGCCTACCAGCTATGGATGCCCTAAATTGGTGGTACCTAACCTCTGGTCACCTGCAGAACTGCAGGGCACAGGTAATGGGCTCTCCACAGTTTCCTCTTCCCCTTGGCTTTGATTTTAAGGTCTTGATTTTCTACGAACAGATTTAATAAATTTCTTAGTCAGGATGCTGTCCATATAGTATGAATAAGTGGAATGACTGAGTTGGTAAAATTCCCTGACAGTAGCACTATGGCAGGCCTTAGAAAAATTAATCTATTCAGATTCAGTGATCAATATCTACCTTATATTTATTTCATTCCTGTATTTTTCAGACTTTAAGATAAGCACTTGGAGTGCAGCCCTTTGTCCTGATGACTAATCCAGTAATGCTGTTACAAATGACAAGTAATATTGAAATACTTTACGAAGTTTGATAGTCACATGTCATAGAAACATAGAAATAACCGTTTTTGGTGATTAAACATTTTCTAATTTAAGATACTGTCAAAATTAGGTTCTCTGGGTAATATCAGAGGTAACAGAATAAGTAATAAAACTGAGTCATGCATGTTTAGATGTATACTGAGAGAGAAATGTGATTTAAAAAGTATTAGTTATTTAAAGATTCCTCTGTCTTATGTTTTATGTTTGTAATTTGCCTGTAGAATTACAGGAGCAAGAGTACAGGATACTTGAAAAGTAAATATTTTTCTGAACTCCTTTATGTTTGTAAGGATGAGATATCCCCAGTCCTGAGAGAATGTCTATCTTGTAATTCAAAACCTAAGTGGTTGAATTTAGTTTCTGGGTGTTGTCTAAAAACCCCTTCCTGTTTTCTGCATAAAGTTATTGAAATGCAGTCTGTTACTGTGAAACCTGCTACATATCTAGAGCCGTTTACTTAGGAAACTACTGAGGTATTTATTTTTCTGGAAGGTGAGAGGTAAAGCTGATGTGGTGGAAGTGACTGGCTCCCTCATTCTGAAACCTTAGACCAGTTTGTGCTAATTCACTGATGGATGTGCCTAAACACATTAATAAGGCTAAAATAGACAGAGGCACCCAATGACGCATGCTGGGCTGGGGATAATGGAGTAGCAGAGGGGTTTACTGAGGATCTGTTCCACTGGGAACAGAGCCTTTATATCCTAATTAGAGCCTTGTAAGCCTCCATTTAGTACTGGAAATCCAGTATGAGGTTTACTGAGCTGATTTTAATTAAAATTGATGTTAGCCTCAACTTCATGGGGGTTTCTGACCAAAATAAACTTGTGTAAGTAATGTGTGTGTGCACACATCTACACGTATACATGCATATGGATGCATACTCTGTTGGAGAGTGCTTGTGCTGGTGCTTGTATTCTGTTGTATTGAAATCTTCCATAATTAAGAACAGATCGTCCCTATTTTTAAACTAGTAATTGTCTGACTTTGAAGGAAATACTGACAAGTTATTTTTACTTCTATGTTATCACCTGTCATGTTGAATCTAGTACCAGGTGAGGGCTCTGTGACCCTTATACTGGGAGAGGTGGGAGGGACGTTTGTGCTTCCCTGGTCTATAAATAACCATCTTTGTGTAACCATTGCAGAACCAGGTGGCATGTTGTAGATGAACAGAGCACTACTCCTACATATAGAGAGGATTGTAATATCTCAACAAAGGAAATAGGGTTAGGAGGTTTTTTTAGCTTGATTTTAGAAACGTGGTGTGTCAACACAGCTTTGAAAAAAGTCTGCACTATAAAATCTGAGGGAAGACAGCTGCTTTTTAATTTCTGGTTGGGTAGAATGGGAAATTCTTAATTAGAAAATGTATTTTATATATTTCAGTATTTAAAATGTATGTGAGAGATACCCACATGGAATTGAGGGGAAAAAAACAGGGAGAGAAAAAGAGAGGTAAAATAATAGCAAGTTGAAACAGAAGAATAAGTCTGCAATTAGATTGTCTATATACCCTTAATTTTCCTCCTTTTCTCCTTATGCATAGCCATTTCACTTTCATTGTCATTATTCTTTCCCCTCCCCCTACAGAATGTGGTTTGTTTGGTAATACTTGATAGATGATCTAGCTGTATAGGTTGTATATAGATGTCTCATTCTTTCTTTTTTAGCCAAAGCTCTAATTTTATTTACCACCCGTCCTTCAATCCTGCATTGGATACAGAATTTTTTGTGTGATTTATAGAATTTTTGATAGAGGCTATTGACTATTTTATCAAAGTGTTTCACAGATTTTTTTTTGTCCTGTAATGGCCTTAAAAGATGAGATTGTGTTATTTGTATATTTCATTTGATAGCTAGACAGCTCACACTCAGGGCACTGCTGGTGAGTTGCTCTGACTAGTTCTGGTTGATCTCGGTAGACTACCAAGAGCTGTATAATAAGATGTTCTGCACTGTGCTTCCAAAATTGTCCTGGGAGAAGAACATGGCTGTGCTATATTAAGACAGGATAGCTCTGACTTGACAGCAGAGCATTCTGCTGTTCAGACACATCCTCAGAGGTTATCTAAAATAGCAATATAGCTGCCCAACTTGAAAAATTCTGCTTCTCAAAGTACTCAGTAATAGTATCACTATGTATCGGGTCAGAGCCATTCTACTTCCATTGTAAATATCTCCCTCAGCAGAAAATCAAAACTTAAACCCCGGGGAAATCACATCAGAACATTCTGTTAGAAAACAGCAAAACACCCAGGTGCTGCTTGGGGTAAATTTGGCTTAACCTTTGTGTCCCAGAAAGGTCCCATGCAGTTAAAGCTGCGTGCTGTGCTGTCCAGCTCCTGAGCTCTTGCAGCAGCATCCTGGGCACACAAACTCTGCTGTCTTTGGGGGAGACAGGAGCCCCAGCACAGGTTCCTGAGGAGCAGGGAGCTCTGTAATGGGTTTCTCCCAGTTACCCAGTGAGAAATACTAGTGTTAGACATGCAATATCTGTTCCTCTCTCCTGCATTAACACCTTACTTGATAATTCAAGAGCCTGCCTCAATCCACTGGGCAACCACAACACTGAAGTAGATGTCCGGGCTCTGTCCTTTACTTAATTGAGGAGAATCTTGTTATTTCAAATGAGAACCATGAGTAAAGCCTGATGTGTCACATAACAGAATGGCAGCTTTCCTGGGGAAACATGAGCTCCTTTCCTGCAATCAACCTAAATAATAAACCTAGTGCAAACCCCAACAATTAACAGCTGCAAGGCAAAGCTTCTAGTTACTCTGTTCTTGCTGTGTGTTAATGGTTGTGCAAACAGCTAGCTTAAACCACCTTTAATTTATTCTAAGGGTAAGCTTCCTCTTTTAGGAAGCCTACCCTTAGAATTTGTTAGGGTGGTTCCACCTCCTGAGACACAGCTGGCAACAGGGAGGGGACCTGTTGATTATCACTGCTCAGCTGGACACTGCTGTGTATCACATCAGATTTTCACTCTACTCAGAGCTATGCCAGTGTAAAGGGAATGGAAAGATCATTAATTTTCCTTTGCTCTCTAGAGAGGGAAGTTCTTACAACCTCTCCAGTCACCCAATCTAGATGTGCAAACAGCACAGGAGAGACCTGAGCATAGGCTTGGCCCAACAACATGTGTCAACATGCCTTTAGTCTTTCACACAAAGGGAAAAGGTCTCACGTGGAAGCTGTGGGGTGCTGACCCATAGATCCCTCCTTTCCTGGGACTTCAGGAATCACTGGTCAATGACTTCAGCAGGAACTGTGTCCAAGGGCAAGGAGAGAATTCAGATCTCAGGAAGTGTTCAGCTTCTGTAATCAAGAGGAAGACTTGCAAGACTTGCAGTTTCTTTCCTCATAACTCAGTAAAAACACAAAAAAGTATTCCTTCAGGTGACAGTCTTCAAGCTGACCACGGGTAATGTGGAATTTGGAAAAGAAAAATCCTGTCTGGCACAATGGTCTGGCTTCAGACTGCCTAGACTGTACCAGGGCCTATGTTAATTTGTCCATGCTGAACTCCACCAGTTGACAGGCAGTAGCCTGTAGCCCATAGACATTCCTATGGTCTGGTTCACATTTCTGGCAGCATTGCCAAACAGGAAGCTCAAGGAGAGTCCCAGTCAGCTGTGGGCTAGGTGGGCCTTTTTCAGATAAAAGAAACAGTGAAAAATATATGTTGGAAGGGACCTCTTCTGTGCCCATATCTGTCTTAAAGCAGGTCTATTTTAATATACAATCAATAAATAATTTTCTTATTGGTCCACTGAAAGCAGGTTGTTTTTTCCTTGCGCCATATTTAAATGATGCTACTCAGATCCATAATTGACAAAATATTGATTAGGCAGGAGCAGTAAAAGCCACTTCTCAGGTCAAGTAATATCTTCTGTAGCAAGTTTTGCTATCTATTTCCAAGACTGTGGGAGTTTTGATTTTAAGGTACTAAAATTGTTAATGACAAGGATTTTATCTGGGCAAAATAATTTTTCCTTTTGTCCAGGTTTTCTCTCCAAAAGAGCTGTCTTAGCTGGCTCAGTTGTTTTATTTACTTTTTTGCTCCCCCAAACCTTGAAAATTATCGGAGGAAAAGAGCTGAGGTAAGGAACAAATTAAATTATTTTGCAACTGTGAAAAGCTAAGTACAGGATAATATAATGGAACTATTGGATAACCTGAATGGTAGATTCTTCATTCACTCTGTTCCTATTCCAGAACATGCAAAATCATGGTTTAATTGGAGTTGTAGTCAGTCTCTGATAAAGTCATTGGGAGCTGAAGGGGCTGAAGCCTCTTTGTTTATGTGGGGTCAGTTCTGAAATGGCTTAGGGAGAAGAAAATCCATTTTGATTTACTGCAATCTACATCATACCTGTAAAAATGATCCTGAAATATATTGTTCAGAATGCATTTTCACATGACACCAGTGTGTACAGACTTTTTTTACAGGGAGCTGCAAGTCATATGGGTAGTATGGAACTCTCAAACTCTGAAACTTGTTTTTGACTCTTGTTTTAAAAACTCATAAGAACATAATGTAATATTCTGGACTCCATTACAAATTGATACATCTCAGGTAACTTTATGAACTACATTAGAGTAACTGGCTATATATTGTAAATAAGACTAGCATGTGGACAATAACTTTTATGTTCATTTATTGAAAGGCCTGGAAGAATTTTATCTGTGTTGAATGCTGACCTAACTGCTACATCCAAGACCAAAGCTTGCTTGCTGTGCTAGATCAACCTGATAAGAGTACAATATTTTTTATGATTATCACATTATATATCCAGTTTATTTCACATAATAATAATAGTAACAATCGGTAGATTTTGAATGTTATAGTATAGTATTTTGGGGTTTATATTGTAGGGCTCCAGCAGATGGCAGAGGAGACAGACTTTGTATAGGTGAAGGTCTCAGGTACCCTGTTAAATTAGTACAGGAAAATAAGTTTCATTTGAACTTCAGCAAACTTGCCAGTTTCCCTTCATTTCACTCAAGTGGAACTAGTGTGGAGGGTTTATGGGGGCTTATGTGCCCTCCATGGTTGCTGGACTTTAGTTTGTGAAAATAAAACATACTGTAATAGGGGTTGCCCATTTGGGAACTGGAAAGATTACAAAGGTCTTTTTTCTCCTCCAAATTTCAGTCATGGATTTTAGATTCAGCACCTGAAGGAAAAATAGCCTGTGGGGACCGTCCTGCTCTCTAACTTAAAAATATTTCATAAAAGAAGCATAAACATAAGGGGCTCTGATGTTTGTAGGCAGGATCCAAGGCTTGTCTCTCTTCTCATTTAAATCACAGTAAACCCCAAATAATAAAACTGACATAGTTCATATGTATTATTAAGAGACTCCATTTGGTCAAGATTCCCTCTCTAATCCCATAGAACACTCAATAAAGCAGCTGTAGAAATCTCTAAGTAAGAAATTGCCATGTAAATTAGTAGCTCATACACAGCCCTAAGTAAAACTTAGAAATGCAAAGTATTTTTCCTCTTTTGAAATGGGCTTGTAACATGCTCTGTGCTCACCTGAATGAGAACTACAAACCTCTCACCTGTAGGAAGAACAGCACAGACAGAAGTGTGAACATACAGCTTGTGGATTGTGGTCTAAATTCTCTGAAACTTAGCATGACGAGATGTGAAAAAAAAAAATTGGACAACAGAGAGGAAAAAGAAAAAATATTGCAACAATCATCATATTTTTCCGGAAGAGTCATTTGTCAGTAAGGTAAGAGAATCCATATTAGGTCATGTTGATATGAGAATTTACATCCTCAATGTATCCCCTGGTACATCACTTTCTCATTTAACCTCCTCACTTAAATAACTATAAATGTTCTGGATCTCCTGTGATCTCATTTGCAAAGCAACATCTGTGGCTGCAGCAGTGTTTTTCTGGAGGGTGCTCCCTTCCCAGGGAAGTTACTTTATTCATCAGCTTGACAGCTAAGTTAGCAAGTTTGTCCTTGGGAGATTCTGTGCCACTTTAAAAAGAGAACAGAGCAACTCTTGAATTCTTTCGGGGACCATAAACAGCCATGGTTAAACAGGAAGTGCTGTTCAGGGGAGCAGAATTGCTCCCCCTTATGTCAAGAGCTGAAATTAGTTTTATCATCTTATGTATTCGTAGGATCTCTGAAATATGCTATTAACTTTAAGTGAACAAAGAGGGGACTAACTTTTTCTGATGCATGCTGCACAAACAAGGCAGAGCTTGCCTTGTTTACTGAGGCCTTACATTGTAGTAGTCTTACATTGATGGTAGAGAATTCCTGGCAATGTTTATCTGAAGAAATTGTTGTGCTGCTGGTAACCATACAGTGAAAAAACGACATATGCATATGTGAAAAATTTAGTTGAAGGAATTACAGCAGCCACCTTCCTCAAGAGCATAAAAGCTTAGTTAAACTATTTAAAGTCTTTCTTTTCTCTGTTAATTCTGATGAACTTCTTAGTCCTTTCTCAGTAAAACCATTTGTGAAGACCTTTGTTGCATGTTCTCAATGGGAAATTGCTATCTAGCCACTGTGGGATGCCAGGAGTTTGTCAAAGATCCTTTTCACAGTAGATGTCATCAGCCCTTCCTGAGCTGCTCCAGAGATCCATCTGTCTTATTTATCTGCTACTATGTCTAATCTTCATTCATGTTTCAGTCTGAGCAATCAAATAATTTGTCATCTGAGTAAATGAAATTAAATGGAATTGTGTCTAGGTAATTTCACAGTTACCATATTTACCTACATCTTTTGCAATGTTTTAGTATCAAGGGAAGCCTCTGGAAGTTTTAACTTTCACATATTTTTGTGTTATTATTGGCTGGGATCATGAAAATTGTGAGTTTACTTTATAGTGACGTGTGTTATGTCTGAGAACATAGATCCAAAATCCACAATTTTTCAGTCCTTCACAGAATTCAGACCACATTGAACAATGACAAAAGTTTCTGAATTCTACACAGGAGTTTTGCACATTATAGGAGAGCATCATAATGGATGAGTAATCATCAGTGTTGCTGACCATACCTGTTAAACAGAAATTTGTAGCTGCTGCAAAACTAATTAGGCATTTTTTAGTAAGACAATAATCCTGTCAGAGCCAGCAGATAACATACTTACTTCTAATCAGCTTTCACTAATCACAGAAGGTAAAATTAGTTATTAGTATTGAATCACAACTTTCCTTAAGTAGCAGTCTAAATCTAATTACCGTAAGTTACTTTACTTTCCACTTAATACTTTATTGTTGTCCACAAAGGTTTTGATGAACCAGAGGCTATTTATACCTGAGTTGATGATGTGCTGTCTTTTTCTTCAGTATATTTGTCCAATTGATGTGATCAGATACTAATTCAGATACTGATTTTGAAGCTGAAAAGTTCATGACTCTCATTAGAGTGAAGTCTGGTATCTTGATTAATCATTTGATGTATTTTGAGGTTGGTTTCAAATCTGTGGAAACTAGCATGACTTCATGACCTTCCAAATTCAGTGAAACTTATATCTACACTTGTAGGAAAAGAGAATTAAGCAAGAAGGGATGAAAAAAAATTAGCATTAAAGTAGCTTTTTAAAAAAATATAACCCAATTTTATTTCAGCAATGTATTTAATTTTTAAAATATTAAGGTGCCACAGCTAAAGAGAGTATATGACCTTCTACCAGCTTCCTGTTGTCTTTAATATTTCTATGACTGTAGAGTCTTTAGAATAGAAGAATAGAAGTCAGTGGAAATAGAATTAGACCAGTGCTGAAGTCTTCCAAAAATTCTGTCCTAAAAATACTTGTGATGTCTTATGAGTTCCTTCATGTGGTGAGGCCATACATTTGAACTTGAACTCAGTGCTCAGTGCCCTTGGCTCCCTAACTGGGAGTATTGGAGAGCTCACAGAAGAGGCTGCCTGATGGAGCTGTCAGTCTCCACCCCATGCACACACACAGCCTCCAGGATGGGAGGCTCACTTCGGCCTGGAGCAGCCTCCACACCTGCAGCGTAGAGACTCCAGCATGAAAGGGTGGGGACCTTGGGCTGTGCTGTCCCTGCCAGCATCTGGTGCCCAGCTGCAGTGATGGAGGCAGCTGTGCTTTGTTGGGTGCTGCAGCACGTGTTGGACTTCAAGTGGCATCCAAAGCCTGTAGTGCTAGGGAATGGAATACAAATAGACAGATCTGCTGCCAAGTCTGTGTTGGGGATGGAAACCAGCTCCAGGCCTTTTAACTTTGATGATTCTGGAGCAAAATCAAGATCCCCGTGTGTAACAGAGCCATGGCCTTACATAATCCTGCTCCTGACACATCGGGACACAATGAACAGCTCTAGTTCAGACACTGAGCAATGATGGGGTGAAGGGGCATGACAACAGTACTGAGGCTTTCAGTTTTTGCCTACCTTTCAGCTCATCTACATCACTTTAAAATAACTATGTGTGAATTTGTATTTCTGAGAGCAAGTGCACAATTTATCCCTAGACGTTACAACAGTATAAAGTAAATAAAACAATTTTCTGGCTCTTAAGATGGCTGTAGTAAATATTTGATGCACAAAGCCTAGAAAGAAATATAAACTTTAAAAAAAAAAGAATTTTTTTTTCCATTTTCCCCAAAATGGAATTGTATATCGAAGTTCCAAAACAATTTAAATTTTTCCCCCAAGTACTTAATGGAAATTTGTTGGGTTTTGTTTTGTGCTTTCTTTTCTTTTTCCCCTCCAAAAAGCAAAACACGCTTTACATTTGAAAAGTACTGTTGCCACCATTTCTATAAAAGAAGGTTAATATTGCTTGTAAGTTGTGAGAACAGATTCCCCACATCAGTTCATAAAATTGCTGAACTTTTCTCCTCCAGTCTTTGTGGACTTGTACATGAAGTTGTATTATTGTAAGATAGCAAGCTCTGATCCCCACACACAGTTTACAAAAGCATGCTTCAACCTCACTCAGGGAAAGTGATTTCCCATGTAACAGTTTCTTCACTGAATTGCAACGGGTCTGGGTTTACATCTGTAGAGTAAAACATGTTCAACTTAGCCTGAATTTAAACCTCTGAGAGGCTGTTGTTTGACTTGAGATTGTTTTGGTTTAACTGATGCCCGTGGTGCCCATGTGTACTCTACAGGACACTGTGCTGGTTGAAAGCTGCTTTATCTGTGCCAGAGGCTTGTTAATTTCCATCTGGGGCTTATTATTTCCAAACCTTTGCCAGAATAAGGGTTTATGCAATTTCTGCACTGAAGAAAAAAACCATCTAAGACATTCCAATCGGTCATCTGACTGGTGTTCTCCTCAAATGAAAATACTTTCTGCTAGCAGAGTTCTGCAGGCTGTGGACACCAGCAGCTGGATTGCAATGGGAGCACGAATACATCAATACCAGCAGGAACTACGTGTGGAGCAGGTAGTCTATTCATGGCTTGAATTTATTAGCTATGTGTTTAAATTTGCCAAAATAGGTTGCTTAAATAAACCTGTCTATGGTTGACCCACCACCATAAATTACTTACAAAATAAAGTATAAAACCCATGAACTTGTAAGTGTAGATTTCAGGCATAAGTCTTGGACTGAAATGTGTTCAGGTGATTTCCTGATTCATGTGAGACACCACAAAAGATGGAGGATCTCAGTGTGAGAACAAAGGACCATTCATGCATGGGGTGTCTCAGTAAGTTCTCACTTCTCCACAGGAGTTTTATTTTACCTGTTTTTGGAAAACTTGCAGCAGGTTGCCAAGAGAGTGTCCAGTCAGGTTTTGAATATGTCCCCAGATGGAGAATACACCAGCTGTCTTGCCAAACAGTTCTACTGTTTGATAACATTTGCAGTGTATGGGAGATACCTTTTTTTTCTTATTTCTAGACAGAAGTGGCTGTATTTCAATTTGTGCTCATTGCCTCTTGTCCTTTCACTGAGCACCACTGGGAAGACTCTGTTTCCTTCTTTACTAAGGTATTTATACATATTCACAAGATCTCCCTACTGCTTTTCCTCCAGACTAAACATTCCCAACTCTCTCAGCTTCTTTTTGAATGACAGATGCTCTACTATGTGACTCAAACTGTGCTTGTAGATAGCAGACAAGTCGCTTTTAATCAGCTACTAGGTAATAGGGTTTTGCCTAAACTCTGCTTAAAAGGACTTGCTATTTAAAACTATTTAGCTCAGTCAAAATAAATGACATTCTTTAAAGAGGAGTCCTTGTGCTATTATTTCTGTCAAGGTTGTTTTTTTAATTTGTTCTGTTTTCTTTCTTCTTCTTCTTCTTCTTCTTTTATTTGTTTATTACTTTATTTAGTTTTACCTGTTGGCAAAAATCTACACTAAACAGGAGAAAATTGTACCTGTTTTGCTAGTCCTCACCCTTCATTCCTGGAAAAGTGTGAGAGAATCTTTCATTGCTCAGTTCTGACTTCATAGTCCAGTTAAGGAAATGCATGAGAGACAGTGAGGCTGTATTGCCACCCAGAATAAAAGTCGTGAGTCAGTCCCCAAAACTCAGTAAGCTCAGAAGCTATTTACTGAATAATTATATGTTGTTTGAGTATCTTTAGGACAGTCTTATGTTTGTCTTCTTTTTTTAGGCTGAAGATTTATGTCATGTTCTCAAGCATTCATTTGAACCTGTGAGATAAAAGTAATTATACATACTACAAACAACATTTTTAAGCATTTCATTTTTCATTTCCATATATTTATATATACATATATATGCATATATACATATATATATGTGCATATTCTTATCTAAAATTCTAACTGTGCAATTTAGATATGTAGGGAAAAGCAGAGATAATATGCAAGGAATCTGTGATAAGCTTGTATGACATTAAGTACTGCATGATGGATGCAATTCCATCAGCCAAAAGATGGAATAGCCAAATGTAATTATTTTGCTTCAAGAATGTCATGGGACATTTTTTGGAAATTGTATCCTCTTTAGATTAAGTAATCCACTAAGAACAATTTTGTGGACTTTATTATTTTAGAAAATTTTGTTTTCTTTCATGCTTGTTATATTTGATTATATACAGGTGTATATGAGGTATAATTTATCCTTCCAAATTCAGTAGTACAACTCTGAGCAGAATAAAACCAAATAATTTCTCTGTCATAATCTGCCCTTCTATCTCCTCATCTCACCTCAGAATATTACAAACCATGCTAATATTTTACAACCAAGAAATGCAGAATAGAGAGGTAATTCTTTACTAACACCCAGAAGAAATTCAACAAGTCCCAAAATTACTTTAAGGGATTAAAAAGGAGCTTTTTTTGTTTGTTTTATTTTTCTTTGGTGTTTTATATTTTTCTTGCAGTTATTTTGCAGCAGGTGTGAGCATCCTTGCCATCAAGCAACTACTTTTCTAGCTAGGATGTAAATACATGATTCATTGTCCCTGTGGAGCCCCAAGCACAAGCCTTTAATAGCATCACAGTTAATTATTATTATAATGTTATGGTGACATATTTTGCCTTTTGTTGGTTGGGGATGCCATTAAATGAATGGGGATGGCTCACTTAGCAAAACTTGTTAAATGTTAACTTACTTTTTCTTAAAGCATAGCTTATCTGAAAGGTGACATTGCAAACACTGCATTCAGATTACAGTAGATTTATTAAATTTGTGAGGTTTTGAAACTCTAGAAGAATAAAACCTATTCACATACAGGTTGAACAAAAATATAGCTGTATTTCAGAGAAAAAAAGTATCTTTTCTTTTTCTTGATTTACACACACACACATATATGTATGTGTGTAAATATATATATATATATATTTAAGACTTTCCATTTTCCATTTTTATCAGACTGTAACTATTAGGTCATCAGCCCAAATAACTTTTTTTTTTTTTTGCATGTGCTATGCATCTGATTTTTTGGCTCTGCCAGGTTTTGCTGCATGTAGACCTGTCCAGAGCCCACTGGTCCATGGGAGCAATGAAATAGGGCAGGTGGGAATGGACAGTTCCTAATGGACTAAGTAATCAATGGAAAGGAGCTGCTCCTGTGTTTGAAGTCAGAATTAATAAGTCAATGTGCTAGCTGATCCTTATATTTTTTAGTGTGGGAAGGACAATTATTGTGTTCCTATATTTAATTTAACTCCTCTCTATGACTTTCATATGGACACAGCTTCAGCTTACTGAAGGATGTTTTTGAGTTCTCAAGCTCTTCTTACAAGGTGAGATTCATTAGTATTGTGTTTTCAGATGGGTGTTTTTTCATGTAATCTCTCTACAGCCTCTGAGGATTTAGCACTTTCTACTGTCTCGCTTCTGTTTCAGCCTATCCTTTAACATAAATTTCGCTTTGGAAAAAAAAGGAAGAAGTGGGAGAAAAAAGAAATCTACCTTGTTGCCTTTGGCAGTAGTGTAGTTGGATCAGGTCCAGCCAGGACCTGGCTACTCAGATCAGACAATTACTGATTGTAGTTATATCTGCTTTTGTGAAGTTTTGGTGTATCAGACTTTATACGTCTGTGTTTGCAAAAGCCACAGCTTTTTATGTTTAAGAATTCACAATGACCTTACATGGTGTTCTTCAACAAGGGATTTCCCTGCAATGAAACTCTTCATATGTGCAAGTGACAGTGGGATATTTTTATGAGAGGTGAACTCTTAGATTACTTGGATGAAAGATGGGTTTTTCAATAACACAAGTTCAAATGGTGTAGTGCCAGCTCCTACCATGGCATTTGCAGCTATGCTGTGTATTATGCACGACTGAGAAAATAAGTAGTGTATACAAGAAATGACAGAAATACTTGATTAATGTAATCATTAGAGACTGTGAAAGGCATGAAATTCAGCAGATGAGTCAAATGGTGGGCAATCTATACATCCACTGCTTGGTTTAGAGGCCCTTTTCTTATTGCTGGATGGGGAATTGTAAATTGGCTGCCTTGTAAAAATATAAAGAAGACCTAGCTCTGTGATCTGGCAGGTGTTGTAAGGCTTTGTCACATATTTCCACTTTCAGGGATTTACCTGTTACTGAACTCATGATACTGATGTTCGGTCACTGGCTGTAGGTGACTTCCTTGGCTTTCACCACACATTGCACCTCCAGGTCTTGTATAGCCAGCCATGTAGCCAACCATGGAACCAAACCTGAATGCCAGGCTGCAGTGCTTCTGCCTCAGTGGGTATCACGGCTCAAGCCCATGGCACTGGCTGCATGGTTACTTTTCATGGCTTGAGGCTATACTGCAGAAAATTTTGGATATAATTTTAAGGGAATAATATATAATTGGAAATGTGTTGTTTTCATATCACAAAGGAGCATCATGCCTTGTGTTTGTGTTATAGTAAGAAGATGATAATGCCTGACACAAACAGCTGTTTTACCCAGATGCATATTTTCCATATGGAGTCCTTTGTGGCACTCCAGGGCAGCTCTGCTGAGAAGGACTTGGGGTGCTGGTGGATGAGAGGCTGAACTTGACCCATCAATGTGCACTCACATCCCAGAATGCCAAACGTGTGCTGGCTGCATCCCAAGCAGTGTGGCCAGCAGGGCCAGGGAGGGGATTCTGCCCCTCTGCTCTGCTCTGCTCTGCTGAGACCCCACCTGCAGGGCTGCACCCAGCTCTGGGGTACCAGCAAGGGAAGACAGGGACCTGTCTGGAGAGAGTTCAGAGGAGGGCCAACAGGATGATTAGTGGGATGTAGCACGTTTTGTATGAGGAAAGGGTGGGAGAATTGAGACTGCTCAGCCCAAAGAGGAGAAGGCTGTGAGGAGACCTAATTGCAGCCTTCCAGTACCTGAAGGGTACAAGAAAGATGGAGAGGGATTTTTTGCAAGAGCATGTAGTTTAGGGGCAAAAGGGAATGGCTTCACACTGAAAGAAATTAGGTTTAGATTAGATGTTAGATTAGATTAGATTAGATGTAAAAATTTCACTCTGAGTTTGGTGAGGCACTGGAACAGGTTGCCCTGAAAACTTGTGAATGCCACATCCCTGGGAGGGTTCAAGACCAGGTTAGATGGGGTTTGGTGTACCTGGTCCAGGAACCTGTGTCTCTGTCCATGCTGTGGAACTAGATGATCTTAAAGATCCCTTCCAACCCAAACCATTCTATGATTTTGAAATGCCATTATATGGTAAAATCAGGCTCACACATGCCTTCTACTTAGTTTGAATAATTAATTATCAAGTTGGGTTTTATTGTTTTTGATAAGCTTCTGAAACAGAGACAATTCACTTTTTTTTTTAAATTTATAACAGAACTGTTTATGGTGGTAGATTTTTATTGAAATAGTAATTCAACTAATTCAATTGCACGGTCAACTCTTATCTCTAGGTAGGAAAACAAAAGCAGACATTTGTATTGAACCCATATTTCATTGCTAAGAGTTATGGGAATTTTAATTTATAACCTCTCAAAGGGAATAAATAACTTTTTTTTTCTCTTTCTGTTTAATTATTTCCACCTCTCAGTCAATCAATTTTTCTCTTTGACATCAATTTTATTCTATTTTTGGAGCCATCAGTTGTAGGTGGCAGCAGGCAATTTCCTATAGATTCAACAGATGTGAAGTCTTTTTCCTTCAAGTCAAGTCCTCCTTGCAATTTCAGGGAGGAGATTGAAGAATTTGCACCTTTGCCTTGGGAAAGCTCAAATAGTTAGTATTTGATACTTGACTCCATGTTGTCTGTGCCACTTTTAAGCTGGAACAGAAAGATCTCCACCAAAGCTTTTCTCCTGCAGGTTCTTCTTCCCTAGCAGTGAACACCATGAGCTCAGATAAATTCCCAACACTAGAACCAGAAGCTTTATCATTTGAAAGCAAGCTCAGATCTTGCCATAGCTGTGAGCCATGAACTCTCTATCCTTTGAGAATATATTTCATATATCTTTATGAAATATATATTTGATAAGTAATTAAACTTGTTGACTTTTTCAAGTTTTCCTACTTTGTATTGCAACAGCTTTCAGCACTTCTCACTATTCACTGTGATAGCGGTTATCATAAATGTTCACTAAAGTAAAATAAAATAGAGAAGATGTCTCCTGATTTTTCACTGCACCTTAAGCTGTGAGACAAACATATACTTCCCTTGGCTGTATTTTCTATGTGCTCTTTTGGATGGGATGCAGGGGTGGAATCCAGAGCTGCTTGAGCCGGTGGCAGGGAAATCCAGTGGCTTTACCAGAAAAAACAACTCAGGCCATGTACTTTACTGAGAAGTATGACAACATTTGCAACTTTCACAGTCTCTCCTGGAAGTCAGACATTTCGAGCTTTGGATATCTAATGTTCAACTTCTTGTCAGAAAGTGTAAAATAATTACATTTGAAGGGTTTTGATGCAGTGATCTGAAGTAAACAA
The DNA here is from genome assembly GCA_037013685.1 of Acridotheres tristis. NCBI lineage: Eukaryota > Metazoa > Chordata > Aves > Passeriformes > Sturnidae > Acridotheres > Acridotheres tristis. The sequence continues at coordinate 29,116,699 of CM072886.1, forward strand.
ACTTTATAAAAAGAGTGATGGTAAGATGTGGTGCATATCTAATATATGGTACAAATGTAGTCTGTCATGAATGTTGCATATCATGAATATGCTTTCAAAAGAAATTTCATGCTTCATGCAACCATGCATTCCCACTTAAACGTAAGTAAATAAAATTGCTTTCCACATAACTGTAGACAATTTAACTAGCTTTAGAAAGGATACTGTTAAAGATTTAAATTTAGTAAAATATCAGTCTTCCTAGATTAATGACGTTATGGTTATGAATTATTATATTTATTTTTAATCTTGTATATTGATAATAGTGAGTAATTTGCAAATGGGGTTAGTTTCTGAGTTGTGTGGAAAATTTCTACTTGGAGTGGAAAGACAACAGAAAATGTGAAGTGTAATTCAAACACTTGTAAAGTAGCTGGAACTAGGAAGTGTTTTGTTAATTTCATAGTTTTGACTTTGCTATTTTTTTCATATTCCAATGTTTCCCCCTCCCTCCCTTTCTTTTTGTGCTCTGGGATAATTTAGAAATAGCTAGTGATCTCATCGATCCTGTCAGGTGGTATAGGGAAGTAAATAAGGTCATTTAAGGCTCATCTTTAATATGCAATATCATTATTTTTTCTGTGGGTCAAATCTGCAGGGCTTAATATAATTTGAAGCAGGTTTAGTCCTGTCAGCCAGTGGCTAAGATTTTTAATAGAACTTTAAAAACTAAGAGTACATTAGTCTTTAGAAAAAATATTCCCTAAGTATTATATATAAATGGATAACACTACACTAATCCTGTCACTTTCTACTCTATTTTTCCACAGTACCTTTTCTAAATTGATCTCTATTTCTTTTTTCCCTTGTTTTTTTGTTTTGTTTTGTTTTGTTTTGGATTTTTTTTTTTTTTGAGGAGGGTGTTTTGGTTTTTTTCCTATTTTATTGCTTTTGATTTGCAATTCTACATGCAAAATCTGTATATTGCTGAGAACCTCAAACTCATTTTTCTGTACCTCTTGGATGGCACTCAGCATTTCTCAAGGTTAGACTCAGTGTTAAAATCATCACAGTTGAGATTTCTTTCTAATTTTAGATGTGACACCATCTTTTGTGACATGATGTGACCATACTTGTGAGGAAGAGGTTAGGACAGCAAGAGTCATATCTTTAGCCTTGTATTTAATATAAAAAGAACAAAGATGAGGAAATCTCAAAAGAGGTGATTTTGCTGGGCTACTGTCTCTTTATTCTCATATAAATAAGAAAATACAAAGCAATCCAGGAACTTTTGCAAGTAAACTATCAGGATTTTCTTAAAATAATAATAGAGAGGAAAATTGGCATAATAGTTATTAATTTATGGAAATATGGAAATCAGGGGGACAGATAACTTGACATCAGGTTTAGTGATGATGCTTTTCACACCAGCTCCACTAGTGTATTTGTAGAGCTCATAAAGGAGATCTTACAGCTGAAGGCAGTGGTACAGTGTAGGCATGACCCAACCTTCACTGCATACCTCTAACATTAGCTCACTATGGTTATTTTAAGCTTTTCTTTTAATATAACCTAGTAATTTCTTTGCTATTTTTTGCTTAGTTGGTATAAAGCACCTGTAAACATCAGGGCTCAAGGTCCTGGTACAATGATAGACCTCACTCCCTTTAGTTATTGTTACTTCTAGAAAGTTTATTTTATCATGAAAACAGACTGAGTCACTCAGATGAGCTTTTTTTTAGAAAAGAACGTTGCATGCTGATGTTGTATCTTCCCCTTGAGAAGTTTACCTTTCTATTGCTTGGTATTTGTCAGTATTCAGCTAATAAAGGAAGACTGGTGCCAGTCTTGCAGATCCATGGATGACAAGTTCTATGAGTTATTTTCAATTATGTGTCTAAGTGCAAAGGTAAAAGTTGTTTCAAAGTCGTCTCCTATTGTCTCTGTAGCACCATTCATGCACATTGTTCTTAAAGTGAAAATTAGAAAGTTCTCCTCCACAAGAACATATTCTTGAAATGCAAATGTAAGGATTTAGTAGATTTAGACAGGAAAGTATCCACAGAGAGCTGAAGAAATTGTTGAAATTTGGACACCTAGTTATGTTCAGAAAGCTTTGCTGTATGCTTTGCAAGCTCATCCTGTTTGGTGACGTTGGACATGTGCTTTTAAGTCATTGTATCTTGTTCAGTGTCAGACTGATAAACAATGTGGTTTTTCCCAAAGTGCCATTTTTCTGTGTTTGTTTTTCTAGCAGACTTCCAAGTTGCACAGTAACTATTCCTCTTCTGCAACCACCTTCTACTCCTCCTTTCTATTCAGGGTGCAACTCTCTTTCTGTGCACAGTGGAAAGAGTGTTTTCTGTTCTGTTCTTTGTTTCGTGTTTGCCAAAAATATGGTTTTATATCTTTCTGTTTTCCATATAACAATGGCTAAAGCTGCCTCTGGAGAGATTAAAAATGGTAAAAATTAAGTATCCAAGCCTTATAGTATGTCAGTGTCCTTACATCTGCTTTGACATGGTGAGTCAAAAGGAAATTATCCTTTTTGGATGCTTTCCCTTTCAGCTGGGTCTGCACCAATTTATCACTTGAAAATGCTGAATTCAAGAATCACCTCTATTATTTAAGTGGCAAAACAGGAGGGGTCTCTACCAGTTTGTTGGCATTTAAAGAGCTAGACATTTCCAGGGGAAAAGAGACACAAGGTTAAGAGCAATGAAACTTAAAATGTAAAATGATTTCTGAATGCTGTAACCACCATTGTCCTCTCAAAAAAATTAAAAAAACAAAAAAACCCCCAAAAAGCGAGCAGACAAAAAAAACCCCCAAACAAACAAACAAACACAAAACAAAAAAAAAACCCAGTGGGATGTAACAGAATTGTTTGTGTTTGAAGATTGCTTTGAATTTGAGGACTCAGAGGGAGAATTTCAATAGTTTAGACAACAAATCCTGCGGCATCTCTATAGACAGAGGAAAGATGAAAGTTTACAAGTACAATAAGAAAACAAGCAGTAAAGAACACATTCTGAATTAGATTTGATGAAGAATGTTCAGGCTGTTAATAAGTAAAGAAATTGCAGTGCACAATGTCTATTAGAAGATCAAAGAGGAAGAAGCAAATGTGTGAAATACACTGATAAATATAGACTGAAGATTAAAACAAAAAATTAGTGATAAGAAGCTTCTGGGGGAAGAGATTGTGGAACACTCTTTGCAGAAACTATAGAAAGTAAATACAAGAGAAAAAAACATAAATGAGAGAGGCATTCATCTATGCATGAAAAGAATGGCAGAGCTGATAAATGTTTGACATGAGCCGTGTTTTAAGGAATGCTTTGCATCTCTTTTTGAGTTCAATATTCAGCAGAGATTATGGCAGTTAAAACCTTCTGAAGTGAATTCTGAATTAGTGGGTTTGGAATAAATACGAATTCTAATGATTACAGGGTATTTTCTTAGCTGGTAGCAGACCAGTGGAAGAACTTTTCTTGCAGAAACGCAGGCTGTCGGCGAATCTGTGAACTATCTCCCAGCACCTGGCAGTGCAGGAAAGGACTAATGACAATGGTAGTACAGTGACAGTACAAAGCCACAACCTCTTCTTTCATCTGATGGGAGGCACTTAATCATCACCACAACAAGCCTCTTCCAAGTATTTTTTTCAGCCTGGTTGGAAATATCTTGGCTGTATGTATAAACTCCATACTTAGTCAGATAGGGAAGAAAAGAACCATATTACCGGGCAATGCCAGTGATTTTCTGAGAAAGGAGCTCAAACTCTTGTATTGACCTATGGAGGAGAGTTTTAAGCCATCTTTTTTTGTGAGACTTCTTCACAAACAAGCGAATAGCATGGGAGAAACCTCAGAAGTGTCCTTTGTCTGAGATTTTACTGTGAAGCATGGAGGGAGTCACCATTTTAGCAGCAAATGAAAGGTGGAGTTAAAGGAGAAAAGCAGGACAGTTGTGTTTGCACAATAATGAAGAATGAGTAACACAAGGAAGGAAAACTGTAGAAGATATGACCCTCACTTACTGTTTTTTCCCTTGGAAAACCCCATCCTTTTTGATGGGAGTAGCAAATGAAGAAGGAAAGGATTGCATTTATAAATAGGTCTCGTAATATAAAGACTGTTCTGTTCAGTTTGAAAAGAACATCCTATATTTACCCTATTTGCAAATGAGGTTTCCAGACTCATGAGAAAGGTATTAAGAAGACTGGTTAATTTAATGTTGATGAGACTAGAGATAATTTATCATGGTCAATCATTGTTTAAATATTCTTATTCCAAAAATAGACCAAAGCTATCTGACTATGCCAGGTCTGGGCTGGAGATGAAATAGAAGGAGCAGGGTGTGTATGACCACAGCTTCAGCTGAATGGGAAGAAAGGTCCTTTGGCTGATCTTACTAACTTGTTAATGTACAACAGATTAAATGGCAGAAATGTTTACTCAAAAGCATGCATTTGTTTTTTAAGTATTTGTTGCTTTTTTTTTTTTTAATTCATTGTCTTGAGCTAAAATTGATGATTTTTTTCCTTAGGAACCAAGAATTTAGTGTCTACATGAGTGAGATTAACTGCTTGCCACAACTATTGCTAAGTTGTCTTGTTTCTCCTTGTGGACAGAAATATCAGTAAATTGTAAGCCTGGGAATCTAGAGAGACATAACATTTTTTTAGTTGTGTTTTTTTGATTTGTTTTGCAAGTGGCAATGTTCTGTAGTTTACAGAACTACATAAAATGTTCTGAAGAGAAGGACAAGTTAAGGGAGCACCGGTAAAAACAAAAAGCTTTTGAAATATGAAAGCAAGCAGTCTTTTTGTGCTCGTCTCTAGCTTTTGAAGAAAAAAACATCTACTCTTGTGGTTTAGGGAAATAACACATAATTTTATTTTGGTAGTAATCATGTATCTGAAGTAATGTAGGCTCTACAAAGCATTGACAGCCATGGGTAGTAATCAGTGTTGCCAATTCCCAATGGAAGAATACAGATTACCAGTTGCTAACTGACTGTAGAAATAGTGCTGTAGGAATAGTTTGGCAAAAAGTATTTTAGCTTAAACAAAGTGTATGTTCTCCACTTCCATGATGTCTGAGCACCCTTAAAGCATTTGTGTTTTAAACAACAGCATGAAACATACTGCTGTTTATTCCCATTGGACAGATGGGGAACTGAAACACAGAGTGTATGGGATCTCTGACCACTGGAAATCTGTGATCAGAAACGGCAACTCAAAACCACTCAATCCTAGTCCCCTGACAATTTAGGGATTTTTTAAACATTAATTTACCATCCCTTATGGGCACTCTTAAGAAATATATGCTGAATACGTAGATGCAAAAATATCACATTATCTTTTTGAATGTTATCACAGGAAAAGTAGAAACCTGTAAGAAAAAAAAAAAAAAAAGTCAAAAAAGTCCAGTAGTGTTTTGTATATATCTCATAGCTACATGAATGAAAAGCAAATTTTGTTCTTGGCACTGCCAGACTAGGACTACTGCAGGTCTCGCTTTCTGCCAGTGAAAAATTACATTGCTTCAGGTAGAGGAAAACATGTTACTTTGTCAAACATGGGAACTGGTCATCCATGAGAGTCAGAAATAGACAATTTCATGCTCCGAAGACAGTGAATGGCACAAGCCATGTTCAGTCTGGTTTGCTGTGTTGTATGTGAAATCAGGTAATGATACTGCACTTTCCAATATGACAAGGGTTCAACCCTCTTACAGATTGGGTAAGATAGTAACATATCTTGCCTGCAAATTGAAAATTTGAAAACTATATTATTATATTATTAATTTTAATGATGGATAAAATTAATTCTCTTCAACTCTGTGTTGAGTAGAATAGCACATAACAAGCCTTACTGTGTATCGTTTTTCTCTTGTAAAGACAATGAAAAGAAATGTAAACCTTATCAAATGGGGTGGCCAAATGATATGGATTGTTTATCAGTCTCTCCTGTGATGCCAACAGTGTTGAGATGTCCCTTTGTCTGCTCAGTGCATTAATGGCACAATGATTGCTGCCTCCTCTGAAAGAAGAAAGTAACAGGCTGGTGGGGGAGTTTTGCACACAAGCATTTAAAGATATGGAGGAAACCAGAGTCCATTAGCCAGTCTAAGTCCTAAGGTAACCCAAATTTCATCGGAATTTCTATGAAAAGTAAAGGCATCAACTGAAGTCTTGTAAAAATTGCCTAACCCAATATTCTTTTTTCTGCATCATCAGAAAATAGTGTGTATTGTATAGAAACTAATTAAAGAATACTGTTCTCCTTTTCAAAGGAGATCTTAATTGTTTCCTTAACTAATGCAATTTAGTTCTATACCAACATAAAAAATGCTGTTTCAAGTTCTAAGAATTTTTTACCCCCATAGTGTCCAAAATACATTTGAGTGCAGTTGGCTTTGTGTATATCTTTAAATGATGGTGGCTAGTTTGAGTAGTCTGTTATGTTGATTATATATATTTTTAAATATATATTAGCATGGGCATATAGGTTTTCTATGATTCATCAATGTTTTTAATATGCAAATCTTCTTGAATACCTGTTATAGCAGTTGTTAAAAAGAGTTCTGCATTAGTATAGCACTAATGTAGTTAGGAGTCCTTTGAACTTCTGTCACTGTGCTTGTGGCATGGCAAGGCAGAGGATCTCATAAGGATTAAAAGTTCCTGCTTTTTGTGCTTAGGCTTTTGGGGTCTTGCTTTTTTTGTTTGTGCTTTTTGAGCTGTACTGAAAAACTGATCTGATCTGATTTCCTTTCAAATGAATAAATACGTGTAAAATCAGAACAAGGACAGCAAAGTAGCAGGAGCACATAAGGAACTCCTTAGCATGATGTTGCCAGTGAAGCCTGTGTGCCATCCAAGTAAAGATCATTCTACTGATCAGCAGTGCCAAGACTGCAGCAATAGCTGTTTTGACTAAAATATTCAAAAAATGTGTTGTTTAGCACACATAGTCTTCTCTAGAGGATGGTCATATTTAGGATTCTGGAGAAATGGCTGTCCTCAGATTCATGAACTAGAAACACCTTATTTTCCAATGCCACTTGAGAAGAAATTACTGAAGGAGTTACTGTGATCATGGAATCACCCTCCACAGCTGCAGGTCACTCTGAAGGATGTACATAGCCACTAATGGTCTACTGACCACCTCTGTCCTTTCCTTCTCCTCATGCTACAGTTGTATGCACAAACTCCTTTGGCATCCTGTGACAAGCTTGTGGTCTTTGGATCAGAAGGCAAAGTATCACAAAACAGCTGAGTTCCAGAAAAAGCGTGTGAGAAATGGAAGCACATCCCAAACTTGTTTGTTGCTGGTGCCTGCAGTGCTAAATAAGTTGGCAAAAAAATGAAATAGGAGCCATAGGACTGTAAAAGATTGACTGATGAAATATTTCTGTTGGCAACCGTCCTGGTGTATTTCCAGCCTGACATTCTTTTTGGTAGGTATGCCTTGGAGATTTCCCTTTGCAAATATAGTTAGTTGCTCAACTTCTCAACTTATTCATTCTCTGTTGGGTCCCAGAATAGCATACTGTCTCTCTGAATTGCTGGAGGCTTTCTGCTGCATCTGAGAGGACACTAAATGAACAAAAGTACATACAGTGATTTAGGGCCCAAGTCAATAAAATACTTGATCATCACATGTTTTTAAATGAGACACTTGCTTATGTATCTTTTAGAGATTTTGTTGCTGTTGTTGTTGTTGTTGTTTACATCAGTGTACTTGTGCTTTAGTATTTCAACTGTGGGTGTGACACTGGAAGCTGAAAGTGCTTTAAATCTGTTTAAATTTTTATACACACACAGATGAAATTTATACATATAACATCTTTATGAGAAATGTGTTTTGTATAAATGTGCCTGTAATAGCGATTGAAAGAAAGCTGTGTGATTAAATAGCTTACATAGAATTTTATTTGAAGTTTCTAAATAAAACCAGCTCTGCTGTGTTACTTCAAGTAAATTATTCCTTAAATGCAAGGTTGTCACATTTGTATATAGTCCAAAAATAGAGACAAGCATTTCTTTAGAATGGTAAGCAAATTAATACTACAAAACATGAGGATGTTATTTTTAGAATCATTCTTACTGGCAATTAAAATAAAAAAGGAAAAGCTTGACCAAACAATCCTGCTTCATCACACTGGTAATTAACTTATGGTTTTTTCAGCCCTATTATTACAGCACATCTATTTTTAGTCAAGGTGGTGCCCAATTTTGCTGCACCCCTTTTTCAGCTAATACAAAACCAGTCTCATGGCTTTAGTTATTATCCTCTGTCTTCTGAAATGTGGAAAGCTGCTAAGTCACAGCAAGTAAACAATTTGCTAACTCTATGTTTACTTTTTAGTTGCCCAAGTTTTCTGTCTCCACCTTTTTAGCTTTTCTTTTTTTTCTGGAATTCTGGAGAGGAGATGGAGAATGCTATCAAAGTTTAAGATAATCTGGTTGGGATTTATTTATTCATTCCTGTGAATACAGTCCCTGGGTGATATATGCCACCATGATCTGTCTAGCTTTTGTCTCTGGATACCTTTAGCCAAGACTGCCACTTACTTGGTGTACAGCATTATTTTATGGGCTGCTGAAAATGCACTCATTTTTTTTTTCATAGACTAATCATAATACTTTCTTTGGATTATATTCAGATTTCAAAAAAATCCAAATCTCTGTACTCAGTACTGAAACGTGCTTAGCAGTTTATGTCATTGGCAAATGCTTTAAGAAGAGGAGAAGAGACTGGAAATGAAGTGCAATCATAGCATGCACAGAGTGTGACTGACAACTTGTGTGAGACCTCGCTTGTGATAGTGCAGATCCTCTGATTTGATGATTGAAAGGTGTTGTTTTCCTGCCATTCTCACCTGTTCTGCCACCCTGTTCTCTCAGCTCCCAATCAACAAGGTATGAAGTGCATAGATGAGTGCCATGATATTTTTAGAACAGGCCTTGAGCCCAAGTTTGATCCGACATTCTGAATGGTCAGAAGCTTAAGGTCATGGAAAATAATCTGTCTTCTCTGCTCATGGCATTGGGATTCCAGCACTAGCAAGTTACTTTTCACTTATTACTGCATTTTTGGACTGCCCTTTCCCAGCAGGAATTAGGGTTGAAGTCACTACAAGAGCTTTCCCCTCTCAGATTCTTTGCAAGACATAAATATATCTGATTAAAGTTGATTACAATGAGAGTATTGTCTGAACATGGATTCAATGTATTATCTTCCTGCTTCCCCATGTTTTTAGTGCAAATTATAGTTCTGGCCTGTGCAATTTTTTAGCCATTGCACAGTGGCTTAAAGCTCAGAAGAATCTGGCAGGTTTTTTGTGAACAGTTCTCGTTCTAGAAAACTAGGGCTTGGGACCAACCTTGTCCCTTTGTCCTAGAGAGCTTGAGCACCTGCATCTCTCTCCTTTAAGCCAGAGATGGGGCAGATGAGGGACATTGGGAAGCAGCAGCTTCTGCCTGCTGAGGTGTGACTTTGCTGAGCATTTCCTGTGGCTTTCCTCTCCGTTTGTTCCATCTCTTCTATGGGATCGAGCCCCTAGCAAACTGAATATTGCAAGATTTGGCAAAAACAGCTTGAAGGATGGAAAAAAAGCCTTCTTAGGGATGGTTTGGCCTTAGGAATACCAGTTGGATGCCTGTATTTACAAAAGTCAAGTTTGTGACACATTTTGGCAGTGCCATAGTACATTGTAAAGGTATTTTCAGTTGCAGTAAGTAGATGCATTAAGATTTTCAAGGTGGTTTGCTTAGCTAAAGGGAGAGGTTATATTTACTTAAAATGGGATTTTCATTTCTGAGTTATGAAATCTTACTTTCAATTGTATTTTGATTTTCCCCCTTCTTTTACAATCTATAAATTTGTTGGTTACACAGGGAAAATTAAGATCATATTGCTCCTTAGAAGAAATGCTGGATCTACAGAAGTCAGGCAAAATATTTGCAGTTTACCCAATGAAGTCATAGTTTGATCCTTTTAACGTTGCCCCAAATTCACCAGCAGTGTAAAATCAGCTCCCAAGCTGGAGAATATTGATTACATTTTGGGTTGCAGATCCTTATCAAAGTTCAAGAGGATGAAAAAAATTAGATGAAAAGGATCTGGGTTCACTGAAACATTTTGACAAAAACCCAGCAGAGGACTGTTGCCATCCTGGCCCAACTAACCATGAGGATTTTGTGCGGTTTCATAACAACATTATTGACCAGTATGAGATATGACCTTTCCAGAGCGCAGCACTGGTCAATTTGTTACTGCTCTCAGGGGCATGTTAGTGCATCCATCACTGTTTCTCCATGTGCTTGAATGCTCCCCTGTGAGGGGTGGAGATGCTGGGAGAGGAAGGAGATCCAGGCAGGCAGCACGGTGGGAAGGAGTGGTGTGTGCCCACAGCTGAGCACATGGTCTGGCATCTCAGGTCCATTCCTTGGCCCACACATTAAAGGAGGCCCTTTTTAGTGCTGTGTGTAAAATGTTTTTTCCTTGGCCAAGATTCCAGTGGCTTGTAGTGACAGCTCTCTGACTTAATTTTAATGTTTTTATATTAAAAAAAATCTTTGTTTTCAAAATTTAAAAGAGTAATTGTTCCAATCTACATTGGTATCTATCTACGATAAATCTGCCATAAACCTACTACAGCTTTATAATCTGCTTGTAATGTATTATGTAAAGCCACCTCATCACTTCATGAATCCAAGCCTGTATTTAGAAAGACACTATTTTTGAAATCTAATTATTTGATGTAAAAGGGCAGCTTTGAATACCAAAATGAGACAAACATTTTGTGGGTTCTTTTTTTTCCCCAAAGGATTTTTCCCGAGTTATTTACAGTGCACACCATTATTCCACTCTTGTAAAAGCTTATCCACTATCATAGGAAAGTAAACAGTTTGAATTAAAAAAAGAAACAACAAAACAAAAATTAAGCCTCTGCTTTTCAGGAGAGTATGATTTAAAATAATAAAATTATTTCTGATATAGCAATAATTAGTTTAGTTTAGTATATATTACTGTAGAATTTATTATTCCATCAATTAAGCAATACTTACTAGCTCTTGTTAGCATTGAAGGTACCTAAAGTGGGAACTGGCTGGTGAACTTGGATGTACTTACATTAAGGATTGGACTGAACAATCGTAGGGGTCTTTTTCAATCTAAACAATTCTGTGATTCTACCTCCATGATCTTACCTTTTAAGAGCCATGAGATAAGACCTGTCTTAGAGTCCTACAAAACCTGCCTTAAGCTTGACATACAGAACTGTTAAAGCTTTCTTTTCAGATACATGGTCATATTGATGTAAAGCCCATTTGGAAGTTGCTGCAGTGTTTGAAGAATGCTTAAAATGCATGTCCACCCCTGGCTTGAATTTTTCTAATCAATAGATTTTTCTTAAGGCCTGATTTCTTAAAAGAAAAACCATTTTACTATCCCACTAGACTCTTGCCCTGCATACTGTAGACAATGCCAAGCCACCCCTGGGCTTCATCAATAAACTTAGTATCACAGGTCTTTAAGTTTCCAGTTTTCAAAGGCTTTCCAAACCCATTTTATGCACGTGGCATGGCTAGACAGCCATCCTCAGTTTTTCAGCATTTTTTTTCAAGAATTATTTATACTGGGAGAAGTTACAGCTTCCTAAGATATTCTATGATATGTGTATCATCTCATATACTGCTATTATTCAGTACAAACTTGTTGTATTTCCAAGGATTTTATTAGCCCTATTTGTCCTGGTGTAATCCTAGCTTGTATTTGGTTGGCTGGCTTCTGTTATGGTTCCAAATCCTTTGCATGGCCATTGGTTTCCACAGTTCAACTCCCCAGGCAGCGTGGCCTACATTTCTTGTCTTAAATAAAAAAGAAAAAAAAATCACTCAAAGCCGGGCATACATTACAAGCTAGAGATTGTGTTCCTATTGCTTTTCCAGCCATAGGGATTTAGTAGTCTATTGTCCAGGAACAGTGACCAGGTGATCTGACCTGCCAGACTACCCATGATTAGGAGATGCAGTGCAAAACCCTGCATGGAGGTTCAGATTATCTGCTCATTAGGTGTGCAAAAAGCCTGAAATGCCTGGAGAATGCTGCACATATTGGCAGCTGTCCCAGGTGATGTGCTGGAGGGCTCCTTTATGCATGTTCATCCAGGAGTGCCTGGTGGAGCCAGGAACAGCAGACCCTAATGTCTCTCTAAGGAAGGTGGGCATAGCTCTGAAGAGCCAGGAAATCTCACATTGCTCATATCTCCTCTAAACTCATTAATGGCATAAAAGGGACAAAGTGTTTTGTGGGTCTGAGTCATTTATTTGTCAGTATCAGATATGGCTTTGGCTTGTGTTGTTTATGTGCAAGTTACCTCAGTCTTGCCACAAAACATGGAGATTTTAGTTACAACCTGATAAACAACTTTGTCAACAGAATAAATGAATTTTGTATGTTTTCCCTAATCTAAATATTTACTTACTTCATAGCTCTGTATTAGCATTAGGGTCTTTTTTTTAGTTGAGCTTTGTGATTCAGGAAAGTACCTTTGAATTAATGACGCCCTTAAGCATAGGCTTAACTTAAATCTTGTGCTTATAATCAACTATGTACTGTTGAGGTGTTGTCCTGAATCTAAGACTTAATTTCTAGTAGATTTATTTATGTGAACAAAAAATTGTATTTTAAGAGGGGAAAGAAGTGATGTCATCAACTAGTTACAAAACCCCTGAGCTAATTTGCATGAGAAAGATGCACGCTCTTTGTATTCTTATACAAGAGATGATAAGAAAGCCATACATTTATCTAGCATAGCACTTCTTATCCTCAGAACTTTGTAAAGTTTTATTCTCCCATTGTTTGTCACAAAATCCCCTAAAGCTACAGATATGCCTTTCTTTGTCCCAGAAAATTCCTTTGAAGCTTGAATTGAGCTAAAACACTAGAATTGCAGTTTTCTCCTCACTTAAAAAATGTCCATCACATGGTTTCCTAGCACAGCAAAGAAAAGCATCATATATTCCAGTACAGGGAATGCCAAGGCTTGCTACACAGAGAATTAGTCGGAGACATTCCTGTACTTTGTATTTCTAACCAGAGCACATGGATTAAGTGATCCATTTTAACTCCTCCAGGGACTTGGAATATGGTCCCTTAGTTCCAAGAGGGAGCAGGACCAGACTATTACAGCATCTCCCCTTATTTCTTTCTGCTCCCAAACCATCTGCTTCTCTGTGGTAATAGTCTTTTGCTGTTCGTTAACATGGTTAATCCTCTAGTGTAAGCTGTAGTAATTTATGCTGGATGTTTGGGTTTCATGTGGTACTAATGGTACCTAATGAACTGTGGCTTCAGAAACATCTGTTCTATACAATAGTTAATTTTTTCTTTCCTTTCCTTTTTTTTTTTTTTTTTAATCCCAGTGATTGGATACACAGAAATAGTTAGGAAGTCTTTAGGCTGCAAAGATTAGAACTCAAACCTTCAGTACTGAAATAGGCCAAATTTAATTCTACTCAGGCAACCTTAATTTAGCTCCCACTTGTTTATGAATTTTTTGACATTGATGCATGCTATTACTCGCTGCCTTTTTACTTGCCAAATAAAAAAGGGGCTGAAAGAAGGTTGAATGGGACACCTTTAAGACTGCAATGTCCTCATTTAAGCATATGAGTAGAAGCTAGAGAACATCTCTTTTTTTTAATGTGTTCGATATTTATGTGATGCAATTGAGAAACATGATAAAAAAAAATCTATGGAAGTATTCATTTACAAGTAAGAAAACTGCAAAAGTTGAAACTAAATTATTAATAATAATGAAGGCAATGCTCCAGAATAGCATGAGTGAGAAATGGGATATGCTAAAAACAATTAGTAATATACTGTTTGTACTTTGAAAGGAAAATTAAAAAAAAAAAAAAAAGAAGTATTACTTAATTATAATGTTGCAGAGTTAATAATGCAGTAGAAATCCTAGCTCTTTCTAATTTGGGGGCTTCATTTCTTAGTCTTAATGTTGTAGTAATGTGGTTTCCAGATTTAATTTCCTTATATTTATTTGTTTTTAACAACTCAGAAGGAAAATAAGAGAAACACATTGTGAAAGTGCTATAATGAGATCACAGTGCTACTAACATGCCTTACGTTTTCTATAAAGTGGCTGATTGCATTTAGAGTCACCTCAGCAGCCCTAAATCATTTCAGCAGTTTGCTCTCACCACCAGTGTCATTAAACTTCTTCAAGTTTAGGAAGTACATTTGAAAAAACAGAAAAAATCCCCTCATGTTCCTGTATGAAAATGTCACCTTATAACATCCATAGCTTTAAAAATAAAAACCAGATTTTTTTTCAGGCATGAACCCTTTATCCTTCCCCTGTGGAACTCTTAAGGAGCTCTTTAAATTCACGTGATCTTGCAGTTAAAGTCTGGGCTGACTCAGCAAAGTGTTTAACTATGTGCTTAAATTCTATTGCAATCAATAGAATTTGAGCATGTGCTTAAATATTACGTTGAAAAGAAATGGATTTACACATGTGTTTTAAACCTAAGCATGTACCAAAGTAGGCTTATACTATGTCAAAGAAAGTCGGAAGAATTCAGGTTGTAAAAACCCTACCTTTGGGGTGACTGACTTCATAAGTAAAATATTTTTATATAGTTTTTATGTATCATCTAAAATGTAAAACATAATGCTGTAGTTATTGTGGTCTGTGAATTAGTGAACATAAGACAGTTTATGTGTCTGTCGGTTTAAAATATGTATGTCAGAATTAAGAACACTCGCAGCTAAATATCTAAATGTAAATTTTCTGCTCTTGAATATAGTTTGCTTTCAGTTACTTAAGTATTTTAAGTCTTTGAGAACTGTGAACATTATCTTTAAAAATGCAGCTGCATCTATAAGAAGTTATAAACACATATGGGTACCTAATACCAGGATCCCACACTCCACAGTTTTCCATGTTCTGACCTGTTTTTAACTTATTCCTCCCGTGTTTCCCTGTAATATGAAACTTGATTATTTTGAGGCGCTGAATCACCAAACAGCGTCATGTTCTGTTTGGCTGAAGGGCATAAGCAATTCCACTTTTTCTATTTACTTCTGTCTATAAAAAGCTTCTTCTGCATTAGAGGAGATTTCTGTTCCTACCGGTGATGCCTCTTGCACTGTGTTAAACTGCCCTGTACTGTGGAAAGGCCACACATTTCCCACAAAACATTTGGGTATTTTTATTTTCCAGAGAAAATGTTTATGGCACCAAATTGTCGGCCATTAACGATGCAATTGTAGGTGTTATGCTCGTCTGAAACCTTGCACTGTAACACCCTACCTGTCACTGCACTCTTTGCTCCTGCCCCTGCCCCTTTGCAGAGCTGGGTGCATGCCATCTGCAGAGCTTCACCTCTTCCAGCGGGAAACAGGGCTAAGGGGAGAGAGATGACAAGGAGAGCAGGGTGGCAAGAAGTGATAGGGGAAACTTGAGGATTCTGCAGGGAAAACCCCTGCTGCTGCCAGCTGCAGCAGTCTCTGTCCAGGGGGCAGGTCCTAACTCTCAGCAGGACCAGGTGCTTTGGCACAAGTGAGAAGCAAAGGTTTGGGATGGTGGGAAGACTTGAGCCACAGATTTCCTAAAGGCCATCAAGTAACCAAACCGTGTCACAGTACTTTGTTATTGGGAATCTTTTCTTCAGTAACACAATTGTGAGAAATACATTGAAAAATATACTGCCCTTGGCTATTATCCGTCATATAAGCTAAAGAGCATACAGAAGATTCTTCACCAAAAGGCAGAAGAGAGCCCCAAATACTGGGCAAATTCCTGTGTCTTCAGGAGCAAAATATTATGTTGATAGTCGAAAATTCTGTGGATTTCTAGAAAGGTCCAATATGGCTTCTGCGTTGGCTTCTTGATTATGGTGAGGAATCACATCCCAGTGGCCACTGTTGCTCCCATAGAGCAGGAACATGGGAGCAGACTTATAATTTTGGTGAGAGAGTAGTCAAGCTGCTGTATAATGTAGGTAGCAACAGGTTTGGGTCACCTGTGTAAAAAGCGCTGTAAGGCAGGGTAGGTCTCCGAGAAGTAAAGTACCCTCTGTAACACTGAAATGAAAGTTGTGTGTGTGTAGGTATATTAATCATCAAATGAGATGCAACTTTTGAAATACCAGTATGAAAAATGAACTTTACATGTGTGAAACTTGCCAAACCACAGAGGAGCATGGTGCTGTTGTCTGATACACCGTCAAAAGCTGCTCTTCTGAAACCACATAATCTTGTAGAACTGAAAAAGACGCTGTATAAATTGCCTAATGCTTCTAAAAATAAGTGTGAACTACTCAGCCCCTCTCCAAATTTTAGCAAGTCAACCAAATACTGCACAGTCGGTAAGCGTGTCTAACACGCTGTGCCACAACTGGTGACTTACTATAAGAATTACATGAAGCATGCTAAATTCGGAAAGGCTGCTTATAGCCGCACACCCAAAACGCGGTCCCGCACTGACATGTGCCCCCGACGAGCGCAGAAATCGCCTCTCCGGCGGGGCTGCAGGTCCTGCAGGGAGCTGGCGGCCGCCCGGCTCCCCTGCCAAAGCCAACTGTGGCGTAGCCAGAGAAACGGGCAGCAAAAATAGAACAGCAGGATGGCTGCGCGTGGGCGAGGCAGAAACCACATCGCCAGCAAAACCTCCCCGCGTTATTTTAGGACCGATGCAGACAGAGGCCGTGGCGTTTTGCTCTCTTTTCACAAAACACTCCCCGGGGGAGGGTGAGGAGGGAGAGGGGCGCAAATCCCGGGCGAGGACCGTCCGTGTCCCGCTCCTGCCCTGCCTTATTGCCTCCTCCCTGGCGCATCCCCACTGGCACGGGCTGGGCAGGGGAAGGGGAAGGGGTTAATTGCGCTCGAGGCCGGGCGGCGCACGGAGGACGGGCGGCGGTTTGAAAGACAGAGACTGGACAGCTGTGTTTGCTGTGGTATTTTTAAACGCATTAATGCAGGCTCCAATCACCCGGCCATGCTTGACCTATTTTTGGCTCAGGCCGGCCATTGTTCTATTTCTGCCGCCGCTGGGCCACGAGGGTGTCAATTCAAATGCAAATGAGTTATCGCTGCTGCTCCCGCCAACTTCGCCCAGCGCCTGGCCGAGGGACAGCCGGCCGGCAGCGGAGAGGGGCGCGGGCACCGCAGCGCGGGGCTAGGCTGGGGTCAGCTCGGTTAAACCCTCCCTGTCCCTGGAAAGGTGGCTTATTCGCTTTGATGGTTTGTTAGAGGCAGTTCCCCCCCCCCCCCCCCCCGCCCTGCCAGGAAGCCCAGAGATATTTCTTCATTTCTTCTTCCACCTGCCGCTGGCTGCCCGAACGCAACTGCTCCAAGTCGGCAGCGCTCAGCCCCCCGCACGCTCACGGCTCCCTTCCTGCGGGCGGGGGCTGCCGGCACTGGATTTGGGCTTTTCCCCTCTCCTCATAGATACTTGTGCAAATGCTTAAACACTGCTAATTGCCGAAGCATATTATCTTACAACCCTCGCTGGAGGAGGTAGGACCGCAGAGGGTCGTGCCCGACGCCTGTGTGCAAGTGCAGTGATGAATCTCTTGTGTAGCTGAAGTGCAGACCAGTTGGAATATGCTGCAGACAATTTACGAGAGTGAATCGTGTTTTTCCTCAGATGGGGTTTCTGGACGTGAACAGCTCTTGGCTCAGCAAAGAATGCACAGTATGATCAGCTCAGGTAAGAGACAGCTCCGTGCCTTAGACTTGAGTGGCTGACCGGGAACACAGCCTAACATGACAAGAAAACACCTTTCCTTTTAAGAAGCGACTTTATTTTTTTTATTTTTTTTGTGGGCTTTATCTAAGTTGTTGTTATATAATTCTGGTAGTATATTAGATAGCAGCTGCTTCTTTTCCAGGAGTTTGTCTCCTTTGGTCTGCTGCTTTCCAGACGCAACAAAATGCTCGCAACTGAAGTCGAGTTTGGGTTTCCTTGTTTGTTTGTTGCGTGATTGCAAAATGGGGCTGATGGTACAGGCTTGTTCACAGGAAGAGGCTTCCTCAGACAGACCTTGTCAGGAGGCTGCATTTAGAGCCCCTCATAAGCAGTTCTAGGCATGTGTCTGTTGTAAACAAGATCTGCTCTTTCTGTGAGTTTCTTTTTCTCTAGTTTGTATATGAAGGGGATTTAATATCAATCCCTTTCTCTTTTCATTACAGTGCTACTGCAAAATGTCTTTAAACTGCATAGTTTATTTTGTTCCTTTAAAAATATTTGTGAACCTGTCAATGGTAGTTACATGTAATGAGTCACTGAGATGTAAATTGGATGTGTTATTTCACAAAGGTATTTCAAAGCTGCTCAGAAAGAACACTGCATATTTCCTCATGTATTTCCAGCTACCTTTGTGTTTTCTAGTTTCTTTCTTAGCTGTGTTTGAGACCTGCTACTGAGGATTAATTAACTTAGTTGGATTGTTACCATTTAATTTAGATGGGCTAAAAATGTCAACATTTCAGGTTGTCTACTCTGCCTGTTCTCTCCTAAAGTCTGTTAATTCCAGTTCAAGTTTTCATTAGGATGAAACTCTTGTGTATTAAGGCACAGTGTTTTCCAGTTTACATCTATTTAAACCTAGGTTTCTGACTTTGTTTTTCTGAAAGCGTTAGTTTTATAGAAGATCCATATGTGGAATGCAGGGCAAATTGTTTGCATGTATTTTAGTCTAAGTTTGTGCCCCCTTTGCAGTTTTCTTTTTCTTTCTTTTTCTTTTTCTTTTTTTCCTTTTCATTTTCCTTTTTCTTCTTTCCCAAAACTTGACCGACCTCAATTTTTAAAGATAATTATGTATGTAGGCCATACCTCTCTTCACATATTACCTGTTTTGGTACACCTGTTGAGCCTATGTCTGTTTTTTAAAACTGTTTATTTTCCTGCTTTGTATGAAAAGAGCTAAAGGTTTTACTTGTGCTCCTTTCTTACATACAATTTTAGATTGTTTATCACCAATTTCAGCTCCTGTCAGGGACACAAATCAGGTGAAGGCAAGTTTATAATTACGAACAGCGAAGTTCTAGCAAAGACTGTGGGTAAGAGCAAAAGTTTTCCTGGAAGTGTTACAGTTCTTCTGCAAAGCTATCTACAGTGTCAACCTCTTGTTCAAGAATTGTTGCTTTGCTTTACTGCATTTCCTTAGTTTTCCTGAACAGCTCAACAGGTGTCCAGTGCTTTTAAATTGGTTAGAGATAAGGCCGCTTGTGTCTTCTGTCTCCTGTTTGGCTTTTGTTATCGTTGTTGTTAGTAAAGTTGAAATTAATGGTTCACAAGTGAAAATTTTGGGGGCTTATCTCACTATGCTACCCTCTAACTGCCAACTAATATAATAGCAGTTTTTTCATTTGATACTTAAGAAAAGGAAGTGCTTTTCTGTAAGTTTATAGCTCTGCTTGTCTTCATTGAAAATAAGAGTATCATGTAACTGTTGATTTTCATCTGATAGTGCATTAGGTAAGTCTATATAACATTCACAATTTCCCCTGTAGTGCTAAGTAGAGTGGGGGGAGGGGGGGTTAGACTAAAAACAATCCCCACAAAAGCTTATTCAAATATATATTATATATATTATTAAAATATATATTTGCATTCTGTAGAACATAAAGTATTCCTCTGTGTTTCAGCTGGCCTTTAAAACACACAACTAGACTACAAGTAGTTGACATTATACAGTCTGCAGTTTCAGTTCATGTCACATGAAACCTCAAAGCCTGGTGCTGCTCTTGGTTACCTTCAGCTCTCTCAAGTTCAGCATCTTGCAGGATCAGTGCTGGTAACTTTTCATTGTTTCCATTTATGATGGGAAGAAAGAAAGAGCTAGGGTATGACAGTATGCACTAGCATTTGGAGAAGCCAGAAACAGTAATTTGAATTTTCCTTTTCACAATGCCCTTACTTTCAAGTTATCTTTGCTTAAATGTATGTGACTTATACTTAGGTTAAAAAGTTGCATATAATTAAGAAAATAACAGATCCCTGAACATTTGTGCTTTGCACCCTTGATATGCTTGCTCCAAAGACTTTGAGAATAACTTAAAACAGCCAACAACAGTCAGATTTTTTAGGTTTGCTGTTATCCAGATACAAATGCACATATATTATGCAACTGATTTTAAACTGGGCTGGAGAGATCCCCAAAGAGGACAGATTCACTGGTAAATGGATTGGATTTGCAAAACAAAATGTCTAAGAAACTTCTGACAAGAGCAGGCATAGGAAATACTTCTGTCATGAGAATCAGTTCTCCTGGTATTCCCTCAATTACTGCTTTGCCTGTCTGTCTCCATCCTTGCTTGTAAGTCATACTATGAATGAGATGATCTGGATAGGTACCAATCAAAAGTCTAATTATGAATGGAGCAATCTAGATCGGCGCTGACTCAAGAAGCTGTGTAATTTGCAGACACCTACACCTTACTGCAGAGAGCAGCTTCAGCTATCTTGAGAAGACTGAACTGAATTCTTCCATATGGTACTGTTGCTCTGAAATGCAGCAGCAAGTGCTGCGCATCTTTATTTTAGAAAATGATGTTGATGTATTCTTATTTGATACCATAGTTGTTTTAATTTCTCTTTCACAAAATAAATCTGGGGTCTAAACCCTCTTATTTAGCTGGAATTACTGTTTATCTATTCTGTCCCTTTTACTTTACACAAGTAAGGCTCAGTTTCCATGTGTGTGTAATGCCACAGTGGATCCTAACATTCAGCTGTCCTCTGATCTTTCTACAATACAGGTAATAAACTGTAAGTCCTTGAAAAAAGGCATTTGGTGCAGCTGAGTCCATGGGAAAAACACTCATTAAAATGTAGTTAATAAATAACCAATGCAGAATTACATTTCTCAAATAGGTAATAGTTGTGTGAAGGAGAAGGAAGGACGTATCCAGTCCTGGTATCTGTAGATGTGGGACTTTAGGAAGTAATGCCAGCTTTTGGTGATTTAATGTACAGTGCTGGTTTTCAAAGAGTAAGGTTGTTAAGTCTTCTCCACTGTCCATGTTTTGATGTACAGCCTTGCAGTATCCTGCCTGAGTTCCACCTTGTTCTTTATTAGATAAGGCATTCTCTACTTCCTGCCCAAAACTGTTGTGTTGAAAAATCAAGAGTTCAAGGAGGTCGTGAGCTTAAAGCTTGGCTTGTCAATGAGTTGACAGGTGACCTGAGCAAGTTACACAATCCTGCTTATGTCAGCTAATCCTTCTGTGAAACACAGCAAATGAGACCTGCTAGGATCAGGAATCGATAGAGCAAAACTATTCCAAAGGGAATAGAACCGTTCAGAATGACTAATTTGATTGGCTTCATTCACCTACAGGCTTGTAAAATGCCTTCAATTTCACAAGTGTCACGGGTGGATGTAGTGAACGCTTATTCTCTGCACCAGTCAGGAAATATAAGCTAAATGTAAGCTGTGTCACTTGAATATAAATGACAGAATTACTGCTGCATGCATCATGCTGTACATGGGTTGACAGGTCCTCATGAGCAATCTTCCCTCAGTGAACCCCACTGTGCACAGTTTGTCTTGTATATTGTCTCTATCATGTGTCTGCATGACCTTGTGTACACGTGGTTTTATTTACACATGGATTTATATTGCCTTCAGGGAAAGTTCTTTGGTATTTGCTCTTTTTTTTTTTTTTTTTTTTCCCATGAACAAAACCCGTGCCTGCTCACCTTTTCCTTTAGACAACCTGCAGAAAGCAAGTTCATTTAGAGCTTTGCTCTTATACTCCTGAAAAACTTGAATATTTGCATATCTCAATCAGGTAACATAAACTTCTTACAGTTGCCAAATGTTTCATTTATGGTATCTCAGGCAAAACACTTTGGAGAGGGCAGAAAGAATGAGAGTAGATGTTCTGATCTTTGTGGTTCTCTTCAGAATAATGAAAAAATTGAGTGTGGAAATTCAGTATAGAGGAGTTCTGGATAACAACCAGAGTGGCTTTTTCAATCCCTGTTGTAAAGGTGATATGCAAAATAATCTGCTACTTCATAGTAGTAGCAGAAGTATTTGAATATATTGTTAGGGAAGTGTAAGGCCTTAGCCATATAAGTTAATACAATGAGAAGAAACAAGCAACATGGACCTGCAGGTCTTATGTAGTTAAAATCTCAATGATTTTGAGCAGAGGGCCTGCAATGTATGCTGGACAAAACTTTGGTTATGAATTCAGTTGAACAGAAACAAACTAAAATGGAATGAAGCTTCTTTTTCTGTTTTATAGTTTGAGATGACATTGAATACAGACCAGTGTTGCCAATTTCATGTGTCTAATGCTGTAACAACTAAGGCTATAACATTGCCTTTTCCTTTTTTTTTTAATTTTTAAAATTTTTTTTTTATTTTTATTTTTTAATTCCAGTGGCAGCTTCTGATGCTATGTGGTTACCTGATGGTCTTGGTTTGTATTAGGGGGTATATTTACAGGTTGTGAGAAAAACCTGAAATTCAAAGTACAAGACTGACAAGAATAGCAAGTTAGAAAAGCTGGAAAGTAAATAAAAAACTATGCAAAACATTACTTCAAAACCTCTTTCAGTGCTTTTTAGAGACCATTAAACACTGCATTTAGTACAGAGGCTTTCTAGTACTGGTGCTAGGATATTAGCTCCCCTCTCTTCAGTGTGTTGAACTAAATCTCTTTATTGGAAAATAGCCTTTTACTTCAGTCATTTATTGCTTTAGCTGTTCAGCTTTATAACATGTATTGGTTTGCACTGCACTCAAACACAGAGCTCCAGCTAGTCTTCTCTTCTATAAAACTATGTGCAGAATACATTTAGTTCATTAAGGTTTGCACTTGATATGTGGAATGCTTGTAACTCTTCTACTGCCAGAGCTTTAATCAGACCCATGTTTCTGTGCTGACTGCCCAGCTCCTCTCTTCTGCCCTGTCTTTGCAGAGAAACCAAAAGCTAGGAGAAAGCAGAATAGATAGATAGCCTGCAAAATATGCACTTTCATTTCAGGTTTTGATGTAGATGATGGGGGAGATTTCAGATCGTGTTGCATTTTAACCTTTCCCAACTACTGCTGGGGGTAGAGCAGTACCCCAGTTTATATATTGGGTACAATACAAAATACCATAGGGAAACCAATCGGCAGATATTGTTGTTAAACACATGGAAATCTAAAATGCCCTGTTCTGTGGATCTCTTTAACAGGCTGACTCCTCTGGGTCAGTTATTCTTAGCCTAGTTATTTTCATCTTATGGCATTACAGGTCTAAGATTAGCCTGTTAGGCGTTATCATGCCATCTGAGTTACCTCCTAATATAACTGTACACCGGAATGATTATTTATAGACAGAGCATTCTGTCATTTTTGCTTTATTTCTGGTAGTTTAAATAAAGAGGAGCAACATTCAAGAAAAACCACAGATTCCTTCCTGCTGCCAAAACAACATGATAACTGCCTGCTGAGGGGCAGGGATATTGCTTAAAATGTGTGCTTGCAGCAGATGCAAACATCTTACCTCTCCTAAAACAAGATACCTCAGGGTACCACTGCTTCTGCCTGTTCTGGAGGAGGGAGAGGGGTGACAGATTGATGCACCAAATGACAGAGCTGAGATGGGGTTGTGGCTGCTGATGAGAACAAGGATAACCAGGTGCTATTTTTAGAGCTGGGCTCTGTCAAGCTCCATGTTCAGTGTGAACATGTCACATATGCACAAAGCTCCTCCAAAATGGACCCATCTAGTTTTGTTACATAAAGGTGATGGCTGCTGTACAAGTGGCCTTCTATGTGATTTTCACAAGACATAACAGGAAGCTTCAGCAAACTGACAAATTTTTGGTGAAGTGTTCTTCATGATTGCTGCACAAACATTTCTGCTCAGTGGAAAAACTTTAAACCTAAAGCAGAGTTGTCGTTCGAGAGCACAGTGAGGCTCATTCTCTCCTAAGGAAATTCACTGGGATCTTTGTGTTTGTATGTGTATAACGAGGAGGAAGCTTTTCACTTTTAGTGGTGGTTAAGTGAAAAGCAGCAAAAATAGGAAAGTAGCAGATCTTCAGCTGGGTGTCAGTGCAGCCTCTGCCTGCGGTTGTTGCTCAGGAAGCAGGCAGCTGACAAAATAGGGAAATATTAATGGATTATAATTATCTAATTAATTCCATCTCTTTTAGCTGTCTGCTCTAAATAAATGTCATGTTTCTGTCTTTGTGCAGATTCTGTGTGTAATCAGAGACACCTGATTTGTTGTATTTTAAAATGTTACTGGCGTAAAAAGGCTTGCAAAATCGGTGGAAGCCTCTCCATGGTTGAATGATATGGTGCTCGCTTAACTTCCATTATAAAATAAGCAGGGCTTTTTTTTTTTTTTCTTTTAGTCAGCCTGGCAGTTCTGCAGTTCTGTGCATGACTGTAAAGGTACTTTGGCATTTCATATAATCTGAGCATAGCCAGCACATCTGTTTTATTTGTTTGGCATCTCAAGGTTGTAAAATCCTTCCAGCTTGTGGAGTATACAAACATGTTGAGCTCCAAGAATTTAAGCCTTTTGCAGATGAATGTGCTAGGAATGCAGGTTGCTTTATTCTAATGATAACATGTTCTTTCTAGTAATAAGACTGAATATCGTCAAAGAGAGACAGGAGAAGCAACGGAATGAATTCTTTGAAAATGCCAAATATATAAATCATGTTTTTGCAATCAAAGACTATTGTTCCTCTTTCATGATCCCTGTGGTTGAAGGTATGCATGCCACAGGGAGGAACCACAGTTATTCAATTTCAATGAAGTCTGGAATGGAATAATGAGCAGGCCTAATGTTAATTTAATAATTTCCCCCAATTGTTCTGTTCTTAATCCAAGTTTCCTTTTTCTTTCTTGGTGCCCAAGGCCAGCACCTTGTTGGTGCTGTGCAGTAACAATATGAGAGAGAGCAGGGAAAACAGACTGTTAGTGCTTAATCTTACACAGAGACTCTTTCTGGAGTTTTGTACTCATTTAGTAAAATGTTAGTGTTGGCCTTTTTATTTACCTATTCATAATGCCATTTTTTGCAGAGACAGTAAGTTCTTACTCTACATCTACTTGGTTGATCTCTAGTTAAACATCTTGGTTGAAAATATGTATTTTTCCTAAACCTTGTGAAGTCTTTTTTTTTTTTACAGACACAAAAGTGTAAAACTCCTGAACTCTTCAATTTTTTTTATATTCCAATTTGAATTTGACCTTGAAGTTTTGAAGTGATTAAAAGAATATATGTATTGCAATATCACAAAGGATCATAAAGTAAAATACCTAGATTTTTTGAGATTTTATGCTAACATAAATAGTGATGGAATTAGTATGAGGCACAGAATGGTGTTAGAAATAGCAAAAGGAAAATCATTAGCAAATAGCAAAGGAAAATTATTTCATGTAGGTGCATAAAGGACTATATAGAAATTTCTAGGGTGCTTCAAGAGGCTCATCCTAAAAATCCTTGCACAGCAGCTGCTGAAATCTAGTGGGACCTAAATTCAGGAGAGCATTTTTCCTCGGTCTAGCAGCTCTCTAGCCTGTGTCATGCATATGCTCAAAACTGTTCCAGGCTCCAAAAAGACATCCACTCATTCCCATGCACACATCAGAAAGTTTACATCCTTTTGTTTGCTGTCACTGTTTCTCCTACAGGATCTATTTCACAAGAGAAAGAAAGTTTTGCTCTATTGTCTCTATTAAGTATTGTCAGTAGTTGTCACAATCATAATTCCACAGGATATAGTAAGTTTCACTTAGGTTTTCTCAAGGAGTATGAAAGAAGGATTGGCAGAAGATAAAGGTTTGAAGAAGTTATAAGAGAATTTTATAAATGGAGTAGTAGGGCAGAAATGAGCTATACAAGCACTTCCTATGTTAAAATGCTGTTGTGAGGGAGGGTGGGAAAGGCTCTGAAGATGTAAGAGAACTATGTGGGAGGTGGAAACCAGGGGATTTTGAAGCACAGTTCTAACTGTCCATGAACACAGGAAAAATACAGTTGAAAATAGTTAAGAAAAAAATCAACTGAGATGAGAGAAGTTTCTGTCAAAGAAATCTCTAATGCCATCATGAAGAATACATGGGAAAGTATGAATATTTCAGAATCAACAAGAGTTGTTAAAAACAACCCAGGGCCGTGTTACTCTTGTAATGACACATAAGCTAGCATTCAGGGATTTCTCTTGCCATTGTAGAGATTCTTTTTCTGTTTTCTTGGTCTGAGAATGAGGTTTGTGAGAAGGAGAGGTATAGGACACAGATTTTGTTTATGCACATACTGCAAATTCTGCTGCATCTCACCATCCTGAACTCTTTCCCTCCAAATGTAGCTTGGCTTTCCTGGAGAATCTGCAGAGCAATCTCAGCAGAGCTTTGTCACGAATTTCCAACCCTGTGTCACCTGCACCATTTCTGTATTGCCTTTTCTTCTTGACCTAGTAGGAAATTTTTTGAGCTCTGTGCTGGTTTTCTGGTTTGTTCGTTTTTTTTTTCTTCTTGTGCCAGTGTATACAGGGTGATAATGGGGCATCTGGAGGACTTACTAAGAAGGGAGATTACAAATGCCAAAATCAAAGGAGCATGGCACAAAGAAATAAGGAATGCTAATGTTACCAAATTGAGTAATGGTGATGCTATGGCTGATCAAGGATACTAATACTGACACAGTTACTTTGTTTAGAAAATATATGGTTAGAAATGGGAATATTTAGAAAAAAATTACCCTTGGGCTAAAAATGTTAGCCCTCATCTAAGAAAGAATACCTCTCTCTGGTTACTGGTTATGCATATCTACTTGTCATTGGTATGCATTTACAAAGATGTGTATATATATATATTTATGTATATTGTCTTCACCAGTCTTACTCTGCCTCTCCTCACTCAGGAAACTCTGGTATGGCTATATTAAAACCTTCAAAAAATTTTGGGAACTTTGGTTTTAGCAAGTTAGTTGAGATAGGTTTGAATGAGTGCCTGAAGCAAAGTGGTTTTCCTTCTGCAGGCCTAGTAGCCCACCAGAGGAAGATGCATGTTCCATCAGTCTCTTCATCCATCTGCCATTCTTCATCTGCAGATACCAAAGGTGTGCAGCAGGGCACGTTTGTTCCCAAGGCCTCAGAAATTCATTCTTAAGGATCTGTCTTTGTTATTTCTTCTAGGAAATACTGTTGCAGGTTTGTTCTGGTAGTGATTAAGGGATCTAGGTGCATGGCTGGGTTTAAAACATTTGCCAAATAGTCTTTAGTGTTGTCCTGCAGAAAGACATGAGTGAGTGTAGAAATCTGGACTATTCCTTTCTTCTGGGCCCTCATTCTCCTGCTGACAGTCACATCACTTGTACCAACACAGGTATTCATGTGTCCATTGAGGCTGGTGGAATGAAGAGCTGATCTTGGTTAAAACATGACCCCCAGGCCCCCGTGGCACTGCAGTGTGGGGAAGGAGGGCATCATCCTTGGGGTCAGAGGGGCCACGAGTGGGAAAGGGAGGCACAACCATTCCTCTCAGTTTTAGATATGGCATATGGTGGCCCCAAAATATGATAAACAGCTGCCTGGGAAATCATCTGGAGTTTTCACCTTGCTTCTCTCAACATTTTATGGGACAGAGCCTAAAATTTCACACTTAATTAGCACCTTGTTAAACTCCAGTGAACCACATAGCACTTTACCATTAAGTATAATTTATGCTAATTCTGTCCCTTTGAAGCTGTCAATAATTTACCTTTCATCATCCACAGGGCACATTTTATCTGTTAATGTGAAAGGAAAACACCCTAAAAATGTACCTTGTTTTGCATTAAGAAGAGTATTATATCCCTGTTGGCCTTAGCAACCTGCACCAAAACTGTACTGGAACCAGTAGCTGTCTTCATCTCAAAGCTGTATCAGTACTAGTGCAGCATCTGTTCCAGGAGGGCCTTCATGGCTCTTGCATTTAGTTTCTGCTCCGTTCTTTATTTGTCAAGAAAATATTTTACCAAACATTCTCTGACTGTAGTGTCTCCTATCCTCTACTTTCGTAACCTAAGCATGCTTTGGTATGTCCTCAGACTTCTGCCTAGACAATCTGGAAATCAGTAGAATTCAAGTTATGGGAGAAGAAATTTTCTTTCATGTGATGCTGTTTCCTGGTCGCTACTTAGGTACTGTTATCAAATACTTCCCAATGTAAACCAAAACCATAAAATAACTAACTGACATGCTGGCATGTTAGCAAACGCAGATGAAAAGGACTGTATAATTTTCCCAGTTGTTACTATAAATTCCTTACTGAGTGCAGTTTCAAGTTGAAGGCACAGTTCGAGTCTTGTGGCTGGCACAAGGCTGTACAGGCATTTTTTGGATCAGAACCCTTCAAAACAACTGTGCTCTCCACAGTAACAGCCAAAGTAGAAAACGCCAGATCTGAAAGGAGGGAAATTTTTCACTGCTGTTGCTTTGTTGTGAAAGTCTGCATATCTGAACTGGTGACAGCCACACACTGTGTCCCCAGTGGGACAGAATGGAGAACTAGAAGCATTAGTTAGGGAGGATCATGTAGGAAATAGCATGTTGTGTCCAGCTCTCAGGAGATGGTATTTGACTAATTGTCCAAACCCTCAGTAGAGCAAAGAAAGCTCATCTTTCTCCTTAGACTAACACATTCAGATACTGAAACTTCTGAATGCAATTATAAAGTCTACCTAAAAGACAGTAGTTACTTCTGCAGGAGGAAGGCTGTATATATTAATCTTAAATTTCTGCACTAAATCTATTTTGTTTTTATGTAACCCTTACTTGCACTTCCCAGAAGGCCTGTAGTTATGCAAATAATTCTCATTTATAATACGGTTTTCCTCTTCCAATATAGATGGATGGATGCTTAGGTGGATATAAATAGTATGTGTTCCGTGCAAAAAAAGCATAGCAGCACAAATGAAAATCAGACTCTTTCTACTTATGGAAGTCTTCCCAAGCTCTTAATCATCTTAAATCCAATTAGTGTTTTCCTGTTTCTGACATGGCTCCCTTTGAGATGGGATAACAGAACTGGAATATTCCCAATGACAAAGCCTCATTGATGAATATGAAAACTTGCTTTTATCCTGCTTTCAGCACTTTTCAGTTTTGGATCTTGCTGTACATTGACCACATGTTGTCACTGAGCTGTCTGCAATGACAGCCATCTGTTTTTAAGGTTATATTAAGGTTAATGAAGCACAGTAAGGTATATTTCACTCATTCCTCCCAGTAGAAATTACCGTGCACATGCAAAAAATGAGTGAACTCTTGTATTTTGTTTCCCTATCACAAAGCTTTATTAGGACCTCTGGCATTCCTCAGAGCCTTCCATGAAATATCTTGAAGAGATTTGTTTCATCTGTGGTTTTAGCCCAATCAGTCTTTTTTTCATTATTCTTCTTTCCAGACCTCTATTAAAATAGCAATTACTGTTGCCTCACTGCACTATCAACCTTTTCTAAAATTCAAAAAGAATGTTTATTTCCCTTCTGTTTTTTATCTTGAAAGCCATTTCTGATCGGCCATAGAGTTCTTGTAACTTCACATAAAGTTACAGAACAGGACACAAATTCCAGTGAGACACCTTGTGAAGGATGTTTTGCAAGTCCAGATAAGTCTGTGGACCAGATCCTTCCCTGGTACCAAGTGTCACAGCCCAAATAAAATCCAATAAATAAAATAAATAAAAGCCCTTTTCCAGTCACAGTCTTGTTAACCCTTTGAAAGAATTTTTTATGCTGTTGTATTTCAAAGTATGCATGCAATTAGAATTCAAAGCTCATAACTGCATCTTAAAAAATCAGTTTGTATCAAACTTGATTTGTTCCCTAAATGTCTATAAGATTAAAACAAATCAAGTTTAAACAAAAATTGGCTCAGTTGTGGCTGTTAATGGGGGATATGGTTTCTTAGAGAACATATGGGGAAAGAATATTTCTTTCCTCTTTTTCTTTTAAAATTGCATACATGGCTCTCATTTGGCTAGAATAATTTTTGCTAAGACAAAGCATTAGAAACTTTAAATTCAAAATAACTAGTTTTAAAAGTATCGGGAGATTAAAGCAATTACAGTAGTTTATGCTTTTCAATCTTGACTCGTGTGTTCACAATTACTGCAGTATAAACAGATCATATTTTAAATGAACTTTTTTTTCACCACTCGTTTGCAATCCTGTCTGTAGCTGTGGTCCAAGAAGTTTAAAATGAAAAGAAAATATAAAGATTACAAATCTGATATAAATACTAGAGGATAAAACATGAAAAGGGATTAAGGGAGCTATATTTATAGCGTATAACAGAGAGCTCAAGGGACATAGGCACTGGCTATAAATAACTTCAAGGTAACAATATAAATGAAGGAAGGGAATTATTTGTTCTCAAAAGATGGTAAAGCATGGAATAGTAGCCTGAAGCAAAGAAAAGAATAGTTTAGATGTTAGAACTTTTTTGTCTCAGTAAGAGCTATGGAGAGCAGAGACATAAATAACTAAGGTAGGAGGTTGAAGCAGTTTCTAAAGCACCAACTGCAGCTATTTGGCTACAGATTAAAATTACTCGTAGAGGACCTATGTTCCAAAATTTACAGGGCTAGACTTAGTGATGCAAGCATTTTTTTTTCTGTTTTCTTACCTGTTACATTTTATAATGCCCATATTTCATGGTATGTGTTATTTTCTCATGAAGACTGTATAGATAGAACATTCCTTCCTTCCAGGATTATTGAGCATCTTTAACCAGATTAAGGGTAAAAAATATGATTATATTAAATGATAACCTCATTTATTAATTGAATTTAAAGCCATATTGTTTTCATTGAAGTTATGGAGTTTCCTGTTGTAATTTTTTCTGGACCGAAGGAAGAAGTCCTCTATTCTCAACAGTCCCTAGATGAGATGGTGGCTGCTGAACACTGTAACCTGAAGTTGCTGGGTAGGCAAAAGAGCTTCTGTGAATTGTACCTGATGATGTCAGAAATGAGGCATTTGCTGAGTACTGCTGACTTCACTAGCATCAAATGGCTTATGGAGGTTGGGTGCTGGCATGGTTCAAAGTGAGCCCTGATACAGCCATGGCAGAATTAGGAAGGAGGAGACATGGCACAAACCTCAGCACCAATTGGAATGTTGTAATATCCCACTGCCTACAGCTGTAGACCTCTCAAAACAATATGTTTGGTTCTAGTCTAGGTCATCACTTTGACATGTTTTTCTTGGTTCCTCCTTTATTCATTGTGTCTGAGGGGCTTCTTAATGCTGGATATTTTATTTTTCAGTTTAAAAATTTTGGATGAGATTATTTCAGTGTCACCCAGCTAAAAGAAGTCATAGCACACCTGTCACTCAGAGCCATGCAGGAGACTTGAAAGACTGCAGTCCTTGCAAGCTGATGTCAAGTATTCTTGAGAGTGTATAAGTGAGAGAGAGAGGGGTAGAAATCAGTTGAGTAAAGGAGAACTGCACAGGTATGTTTGGACCTCTACGAATGACATATCACTTACTTGGTCTAACTTACTATGGCTTTTTTCAGTGCCCAATAGACTTTTATATGTCATGAGAACAATACAAAGAAACAAAGTGCTGCATTGTTAAATTAATATAACAACTGTTTTTATCTCTGCTTGTCTAACCTGTAATCCACTAGGCAATAATAATTTTGAGGGACTTACAGTTTTAGTTGTTATGTGCAATATCCATACAAAATATTAATACAAAATATTGTCTGAGTTAATATTGATCAAGTTATATAGATGTGTTTGGCATGCATAGCTTCAATAAGTGTCTGTATTTTTGAAAGAAGAAGAATATAATGTCTACTCATTCCTGCCCAAGAATTCATACTCAATAGCCTTATACTCTTGCATTGTTAGCACCACTGGGTATTCCCTCTGCTGTTAAATCAGGCAATGTCCTCTTGAATTACAGGCTTTTAGGCACACCTGAACCTGAGGTTTTTAACTATTATTAGAATGGGTTCAGTGTATAATATCTTAGAACATGTGCCTTAAATTTCTCAGGCATTTAGTCAATATTTAGCTATTTTTCTGTCTTTCTTCTGTGCCTCTTAGTTGTAAATTTTTGCAGCTTTGATAAATTTGTCTTAATAAGTTAATTAATAATATTATTTCATGTGGATAATAGAGAAAAAAAAGTAGGATATCCTATGTGGTAGAGTACAGCATTTGACTTTATACCTACCACCTCTTTTTGTCATCCCTTTTTGTCCACACTCAAACCCATGTTCCCTCTTGGCCAGATGACAGCACTGGAAAAATAGCTTCTCACTCAGAGGCCAGCCTTTGAAATCTGGTGTGCCCTACATGCAAGGTGGCTCTGGAGGTACAGTGCTGTTAGGAAGACCTGTGGTCTCCCTGGATTTGAGACACGTTTTTAAGAGAATGCTTGTTGTAGCTTGTAAATCAGTGGTAAAATCGCCTGTGGCCTCTGTGGAACAGGCACCAGCTACCTCTGGAACAATTTGCCCCATTTCACTCGGTGGCCTTTGGATTACATGCCAGTGTCTGAATATTGACAGTTGTCTCAGTACTAATAATTTCACTTTGATAAAACAAATGTGTATTGGGAAAGACCCAGCTTTTCTAAGAGATTAGACTTCTAGGAAGATCTGGTTTAATTTATGAAAACTTCAGTACAGAGTTTTATGTTTGCAGTCTGTATAAAATTTGTATTTCTTAATTTTTCTTTCTTCACGTGGCTTGTCATGATCTTTTCCTCTGTCACCTTTGAGTCTGCTTTTCGTCTTGGGGCGGTTGTAGCTCATGTGCCATAAAAGGTGTTTCTCATGGTTTTCTCTTCAAGATGACCCATATAGTTGACAGCAGAGCTGCCTTGATGTCTCTGCTTGGACTTCCCTTAATTGCATTGCTCTGTTCTGTCAGAAAAACTCAATAGTGTTGGGACATGGTGACAGCTGCACAATGGTCCTTGTACAAACAAGTCTTCTCCCATCATGAAGGAAATAAGGTGAAAGTGTTGATAATCTCTCTGTCTTGGGGATTCTTTGGTCAGAAGCATGTCTTATCTGTGTAGGATTTATATGCATGAAAAGAACTTTGAGGCCTGTTGAAAATTGGAGTGGACTAAATTAAATTAAGAAAATATTACTCTTAATTTCCCGAGATTATTAAGATGGCACTTGCATGTTTAATTTTACTTTTTAGATGAAAGAATAAAGCAAACAATCTGCAGCCCATCAGATTTCCAATGAGTGAAAATGGCACGAAGATGAAGAGTCTAGTTATTTGGCATACATAGTGTCACATTTCAGTACTTAATGTTTGTTATGTTTTGAATGCACCGTCCGTAAATAATATATTTTTCTGCCAAGAGGCATCTGTCTTACATTGTAAAAGTCCTTATCACTTTATTTATTTCATCTGCTTTACTGACAGTATCCTAGTTTCCTACTGACTTTTTCAAAGTTATATAAAATTAAGTCAACTTTTTTTCTTAATTTTGATTTCTATTGTCATTTTCTCTTTGTTCTTTCTCAATTAATGCAAAGCTATGAATTTAATCACAAGAGCTTTGGAAAGCTTGGATTCTCTCTTAGCATGATGAAGTGTGTTTTTTGCAGGGAGAAATCACCAAATGAGAAAAAACAAAGAATAGAAAATAATTTATGATTTGGGACAAAATTATTTGCATTTTGTCTATGCAGTTTGTGGCATTAATTCAAATTACTTGGATAATTTGTCCCAAAATGCAAACAGCTCTCAATTATACTGGTAACAGTCACTTTCCCACAGTGTTCCTTAGGGCATATTTGTTTGCTTGATAAAATGTATAGAAAAACTGTCTATCTAGTAGATGGGTGGTGGTTCCTGTCCACTTTGTGTTTGACTTTTATTAGACTAAATAATGCAAAAATATCAATTACTTATTCACCATGACATGAATAAATATCCGACTTGTCCAAGACCTAAACATTTGTTGCTGTTCCAAAATTAATGATCTTAATTTATATTTGATGCCAGCTGGTAGTGTGGAATTAAATTGCCATTTTCTTTCAATCGCTTGTCTTTATATATGGAAAAATATTCAGAAAAAGTTATTCTCTGATTTGAAGTTTCGTTTGCTTGTACGTGGGCCAAAAGCAAATGTTATGCATCTGTGAAGGCTTACATACTTTCGTGAACTTGAAAAGGGAAGCATGAAATTAAGTATTATTCTTACTTAGTATAGAAAGAACAAAATCACATGCTGATGTTCTTAGTCTTTCAGGAAATATTTTATCTTTAGAATGGAGGCCCCAGGGCTGCCATGCACAGCTGAGCCTGAGGCCTCTGCAAGACTATATATTCTTATGCATTTTTTTCTGGCACCTGTGCCTACACTGCCGTTGTTGTTGCTTGAGAAGTGAGAAAGTGATACAGGCAGTAAGGCTTTGCTGAGCTCCCTCCTGCTGAAGCTACTTGGCTATAAGAGAGCAGAGAAGTAAAGGAAAGCTGCTGTCCCAGTTTCATCACTGCAGTGGGATCAAGCCATTGGCAGGAGCCCCAGGACACCCAGAGGTCATTGTGGGGAGAGGGAAGGAGTTGATTTAACTTTATAAGCCTGAAAATAAGTTCTTGATAAGTAAAGCTTTGAATAAAATAATGTGTTATGCCTGTTTAGCACTGCAAGCTAAACTGCAAGCTGCTGAATCTTTGGGTTCTGATCTAAGAATGCAGATACCTTATGTTGAAAGCTCTGATGCTTAGACACCATACCTTTTTTCACCAAGATGAAAGGGTGTGTATTATACCTGGACCTCACCCCATAAATCAGTTATAAAGAAGACCTTTTGCTGACAGATTCTGGAAGTATCAGATCAAGAAAAAGTTCCTTATGATTAAAGATCTAGGTGAAATTAAAAGACTACGTAATCATTTTTTAATGATTACTTTTTAAGAAGGATTACAACGACTATGAAAAAACAATGAAGTCTTACACTTCAGCTGTCATAATAAATGTCAGTAGATCTTTAACTTAGCACACTGAAAAGTTTCGTGGGGCTGTAAGTATTCAGGACTTCAAATTAGTAAGGGCTTTATCCAGTGGTATTGGTAACTTGGTTGGATGTTCATCATCATCTTAAACTTGATTGCAGCCTTTGAAAATGCTTTTTAAAACTTATATTCCTTAAAGAAGAGGCAATTTTTTTGAGGAACTGCTTTAGGTAGGAGAGGAAATGAACTTCTGGTTTCATGCTCACAAAGAACTGACAGGACTCACAAATTTGTATGAGGCCTTAAACTGAGTATGCTCATTGCCAGTTACCTGGAACTGGATTACCCAAGCTTTTCAACAGGCAAGGAAAAATGCATTTTAGGATAGCAAGGTGAAATTATTATCAAGTCCTGTAATTTATATGTCATCTTTTATTTTTAACCCTCTCTTAGTATGAACTAGTAACTCTTTTATTTCATTGCTGGTAACTCTTTCATTTTTACTATTCAGATATTTTTCCTTG
This sequence comes from Acridotheres tristis, assembly GCA_037013685.1. NCBI lineage: Eukaryota > Metazoa > Chordata > Aves > Passeriformes > Sturnidae > Acridotheres > Acridotheres tristis. The sequence goes on from CM072886.1 coordinate 29,152,203, forward strand.
TCTATTCATGCCACATTTTATATCAGAATGGAACAGAATCTTCATTGTTGTGGTGGTCAAAAATTAAAATACTTTCAAAGCAATGTATCTTTGAGATTTTCAGACTACTTTGAGGTGCTACCAAAATTTATACTTAGAAGGAAATAGCAGTAAATATTTGTGAAGCTTGTGACGGTGCTATTCAACTGCTAAAATGTGGCTTCTTTTTTTTTTTTTCTTTTCCCCTCCTGTTATTTTTAGCTGAAACTTTTCAACCCTTTTTGAGAAAGGAGCTAGACAAAAATAAACTATTCTGTCCTTGAAAAGTTCTACCTGCCTTATTCCAGAGCATGAAACTCTGATGCTCTGGTGCTTTAGCTCAGGAACTTGGCATGTGATACTTGTGGCTGAAAGACGAATTTTCATTTTCACTGTGCATATCTATTTTTGTTGGCCAAATTTAAATTACAGATAAAGTTTTACTTTGTGTCAAGATCTTCTGTCTTCAATTAGCATGTTGCGTTCTTGTCCTTTTTATCAATCTTGGTTTTCAAGGCAGAGCAGCCGAAAACAGCCCTGGTGCAATTCCAGGTGCCTCAGCAAAGGCAGCATTTTGTTGTATCCCTTAGCTGGTCTTGCAGACCCCTCCACCTCCATCACCAAGCTTGGTAACAAGTAGACTTTGATGAAAGGCCAGTTGGAAACTGGAAGCATAAGGGAGAGAAGGGGGAAAAAAGAAAACTGAATAGGGAGGAACTGACTGATCAGCCGAGGAGGCTGTGTCTGGTTGAAGACCACGGGGAAAATGGAGCAGGTTGGGAAGGATGAGGCTCGATAGAAGGTGGGAAGGATAGGAGCCAGGGACAGCTTGGATGGAAGTCACAAAGAATGAATAAAGGACCTGAGAAAGGACAAAGTGCAAGAAATCAGTAGGATTAGGAGCTGTCTAATCTCATCACTTTTTCTTCTTAAATCTATGGCCAAGGTGGATGAAAGATGAAAATGTTTCTGTAACTTTATGGTTTCATGCCTGGCTACAGGCATTATTAACTTCACACTGCTTGTACCCTACTCAGGATGATAAGTTTATTAATTTTTTTCCTGAACCCTCTTTATAGAACTTTTCTAAATATGAATATATTCACACAACACCTTTTGTGAAACTTAAGGGGTTGTTGTTGCTGTGTTAAGGATAGGAACTAAAGCAAACATTTAAAATACAAGCATACTGAATATCTGTGAATTCATGATGCCCTTAAGAAGCCTTAAGAAGCTAAGGGCCTGAGGTTTCAGCATGCTTACTTTATATAGAACTATTATTTAAGGCAAGGTTTGGGGGCTTAATTTTTTAGTCTGACCAGAATTTTAGTAAAGTATTTAATATAAAAATATTTCATTTATTCATCTTTAAAAAACAGAGTATTTTTGTGAAGTAAAAGATCTTTTATCTTTCTGCAGAGTGAAGTGAGCGTCACTATAGGCAAGGAATAATTACCTGAACTCTGTCTGTCTTTCTGAAAGTCTTATATATGATTTCTCAGAGTCGTAACATTTTCTTCCAACATATCAGTCCTTTGGATTTTGCTAAAGCCAGTTTAGCTGAAAATTGCTGAGACTGAGCGACTGATACAAAACAATTTGATATTATAATATTTCTGAGAGATACTGTCAGTTCTTGTGAACTATCTTTAGTGGTAGTTCTTTGTTTCTAGTGGCTTTTCTCCAACATTCAAGATGTTGTTTTGCTGACTCACTGTTACAATTTCAGAAATATCCTGGATACAAATAGTATCACTCTGCTTTCATTCGCATGTTCTCCTTTGTTTCAGATTATCTTTCGGTAAATTATTGAAATTTCTATGGATGCTTTGCGTTTGAATCCATAATTGTCTGGCAGTAGAAGTAAAAACACCTAAAAGGAATCTTCAAGCGTATGAAGCTTGAAAAATTGGGAACTTGGGCTATGTCAGAGCTAAGCCTCTTGTGCAGATGGGTGTAATTCACACACTTGTTCCAGTGAGCTCCTAGAGCTCAAACAAGGGAGAGAAAGCATTAGCTATGATGCAAAGTTTGTGGAACACTGTACACTTTGATTACAATGACCACAGGCTTATCCCAAACACTGCTGCCTCAGGATAACAAAAGCTGTCTTCTGGTGTTTTTGGGGTGACTACCACATTTCTGATTCATTCTGTGAGATCCTAGGAATTAGAAAATTCCAGTCTCTCAGTGGCATTTCTTGGTAGCTCCTTAAGTTGCAACAAGAATGCAAAACAGCATCTGAAGTATAATGTCTATCAGTTATCAGCTGATAACAGCCTGGGCAGAGCTGTAATGAACAGGGTAATGCTGAATTGAGTGAATGAGGAAGGGAGGAAAGGAGAAGGAGGAAGCTGTAATATTTCTCCTGTGAATCTTTGGTGAAAATTTCCAAACAGTCATGAGGAAATGATTTACTGTCAGCCTCTCCCCAGTTAATCAGCTTAGTTTTCTATGTAAGTTTGACTATGTTTGTAATTGTAAGCAGCTTCACGTTGCTCATAGTCAGGAGAACAGAGAAACAGAGGTTCACTATATATGCAGTTCTGATAGGTCGAAATTCTTCTACTTTAGTAAACAAAATGTCTGCATTAGAAAGATGTAAATACTGTTTCTACATTTTAGAATCCCTCATTAAGGGAAGCTGGACTCTAAATCTTCCTCTGGTGCTCAGCAGTCATTTTTGCAGTAAGGCAGAACAGAGGAACTTGTAGTGCTTCAGTGCTCCTCCAGAACACACCAAGCTCTGCCCCCTCTCCCTGAATGCTGTGGAGAGATCAGGCTTTCCTGCAGCCAGAACACTTAGTGTGACAGGTATAAATGTTAAGGTGTTGAGGAGGGATAAGGATAAAAAGGTTTTGCTTAGCTAGTTTTTGTTGGTTTGGTTTTGTTTGGTTTTTTTGTTTTCTTTTTGTTTTGGTTTGGGGTTTTTTTTGGTGGGTTTTTTTGATTGTTTTTTTTTTGTTTGTTTGTTTGTTTTTTTGTTTGTTTGTTTTTTTTGTTTGTTTGTTTTTTAATCTTCTCTGTCTCCTTGTTTCATGCAGAACATCAAATCTTTTGCTTACCTGGAGCTAGGAATGCACTTGTTTGAATGGGTGCGAGTAAAAGCTCAGTGAAATGTTCCTTCCTAGTGATGCCCGTGTCAGGGCTAACAAAATGCATTTGCTTTACAGCCACAGGTGCTCTGTTGCAGTCGCTGTTCAAAGCTGCTTTGCTTACTGAATTTAAATGAACTGTGCAATGAAGTTATTGGATTAAATTCACCCCTCTAAATTCTCTGATCACCTACTGAAATCATTAACCAAATGTAATGAAATTAGAGCCTCTGATTAGCCAAGTATATAATTTGCTGATATGTGGAAGAGCCTTGGCTCACTCTCACTTGCTCATCCTTGAAATGTTTACATTGGCACAGGGATTCCTGTAATGAGAGTGACATGATAGTGACTATTCTAGATAACAACCATGGAATCAATATAATATATAATTCTACATCTAACTTAAGCACACAAATAAGCTATTTTATAGCCCCTATACTAAATTTTCTCACTGATACTTGAACTGCAAGGATGTCTCATAGCTTTACACAGGTCAGCTTCATTTGTGGACCATGCTACTCTTTCAGAGTAAAGCAATCAGGCTGACAAATCCAGTTTATAAACTGCAGTTGGAGTCATTCTTGACTTGGGGAATGCATTCATGTATTTATATCTCAGGTGATTAGAATTTATTTTTAAGTTCCTATTTTTGTAATTTTAAAGGAATTATTTCAATAATCACCACCAATTTGAAGTCATGATTTAAACTACAGTCATGATGCCTCATGGTAATTACAGCTTCTGAGGTGTAAAGGAAAGGTAAGAGACATGGAGGGAAAGAAGCTGCATTTTGTTCTTTCCCTTCCTTTCACATTCAGGTAACTTCCCACTGGGGCACAATCTAGTTATTAGTTTTAAAAACTTTGGTAAGTATTAGCAAGTATTTATTAATAACAATGATAACAATATTAATAACCACTGCAGAGATAGTAATAGAAGCAATAATAAATCTGGACTGTGTTGCTCCTCCCAATGGTCATAAACCACAGGTACAAAAGGTAGAAAGAGAGGCAAGATAATGCTTGGGTGGATTCTAACTGGGAAGAACAGCTGGAACTCGTAGGCAGTTATGTTAGCATCAGTTCCTTTTTGTGTGCTTCGTGGTACACAGTGCAGAATGGAAAGTCAGTGTGAAAGACACTAAAGGTTAAGAGAGAATGAGGTGAGAGATAGGCTTGTTTAGGGGGGAAAAATGAGAAAGTGAGAGTGGAAAGAAAGGAACATTGCAGAAAAGAGTGCGTAGGTGGAGGTAACTGATTGATACTGTGAGCAATCTCAAGCCCTTTTTGAGGAGGATGATAAGGCATAAAATAAAAAATTATTTTCTATTTAATTACAAACATCAAGCTGGCAAAAAAGAGTTAATTAAGTTATATTCTGGCAATAGAAAATCAAATGTGAGATGACATTTTAGCTGTGAGGCCCGCTTCAGGCTGTTGAAAAGTAGAGGAGTACTAACAATGTTCTATTTTTTCCACAGCCTCAAGAAAACCTCATGGCTGCAGTGTCGCTGCTAATTTACTTTTACATTTCATCACACGTTAGTTTTACAAAGTGTAATGCATGTTCTCCCAAAGCTTTTGTTAAAATTCCTTTACATTTTAAAGGTATATTTTTCACATTTTAAGGGTTGTTTGCACCTTCTTTATACTGTTAGTGTAACAGCTTACATCATGATTAACTGTCTTAGCAGAATTAAGAGTAAAGTCTTATCTCCATAGAATTAATTCTATAATTTACTGGAATTTTACTGAAACAAATACCACTAACAAAGCTGCAGAGCTAAATGGAAATGTGCTCTGAGCTTACTGTTGGGTAACTTGAGGGCACATCACTGCTGTTATGTTATCTCTTCTCTTCCACTTGGGTACAGGGTTGTTTTCCTTATTCATTTAAAAATAAATGAGAGAGAAGGACGTGGCCATACTGAGCCTGTATTGTTTCTACAAGGGTAGCTTATAAACAGATTATCAAAACAAACATTTGTGCCACACTTCATTCCACAAATAGAGAGCTGTCTGATAGTAGTCAGCACGGTGTATCTCGTAGAGAACTTGAATTTAATACCAGTGTTAGGCTTTATGTAAGAAGATAGCCTATAAAACTGGAGCCCTGCTTTGCTGCGTCGACATGTCTGGAGCTCAGAATAAAATTGAGTTTCCTGCTTTAGCTGTAGCTTGATCCTAAAATAACCTGCAGAAATTATAGTTCTGATTACAAGGAAAGTGAAGGACTTAGAATGTTCTCCTAATAAAGTCACAGATGACACAAGTCTTAGTCATCTGTACTCTGTCTGTAATGGGCATTTCAGAGAGGGAAACAAGCCTTTGAAATTAGATAATTTGATTTGCAATCAGGCTTAATTATTTTAGGAACACAGAAAACCTTTGTTGTTGACAAAAATAACAATCTGGAATTCAATTAGAGGAGAACAAGCCATTTTGAATATAATGAATGCCACGCATCATCCATAGGAAAACTGATGTCTTGGGGGAGAGAGTTATGTTTGAAATGAACTCCACCTGTCGTTTTTCTTATTGCCATTTCTGAAATAATTGAGCTCAAAGGACACATCACCCTAAAGGATAAATAAAATGCTTGTAACTGAAAGTACACTCAAACTCAATGCAGGATAGGCAGTAATTTAAAAGTCCTAAGGAAGTCTTTTTGAGTATTATGTAATTTTACAGCTGCAGAAAACACTTCAGGAAAATAACAAATACTAGAAGAAAACCTGGCTATCCTCATAAAAATGCAGATTTGAGAGCACCACTAGTGAACTGAAAACCAATCTATAATTTGGAGTTAAGACAGTTCGGGTTAGCTAATATTATTAAAACACCTTAGACACTTTTCTGGGGTTTCTTATTGTGTTGTATAAGTTTGTTAAATCTTTATAATTTAATAGCACTATTTAAAGGCTTAATAATTCAGCTTTCTGTGCTTGAAAATGAGTGTATGAAATACTGAGATTGAATCCAATGAATGGGTCAATTGATCCTACTCTTCTTACAGATTCAACATGGAAGAAAGCCAGTGCTGCATTGGGCCTAGATAAGAATCAGTATCCACTGCAAGCCTGAAGATTTTTTGCCTATATAGTTTTGCTGGAGGGGGGCCAAAGCACTGTATTATTTACACAGTGAATAAGCTTTCCTCATTTGCTCCACTAAATGTGGATAATTATCATTCATTTTAGGTTTTTCAGTATAAATGACACAGATGTCCAGACAACGTATTTATAATTTCACCCCATCTGTGCTAATTTTTCTATAAATGTCCTTTTAGTACAGCAAGTATTCTGTTTTATCAACAATATCTGCTGTGTTGAACAACATTCAAAGATGTGAGTAATATTCAGCCCTCATTAAAAGAAAACATACCCACCCCATCCCAGAGTCACAGCACAGTTGGAAATTTCCTGGAGTACCTTGGTTTGTTTTGCTCTTTTGGTTTTCTGGGTTCATCCAAGACTTACAGTGGTGCCAGGCAGCAGGAGACAACAAATCACCACAGTTTATGTTAAGGCATTGTGCTGCTTAGTATATTTGGTCATCCATAAAGAAAGAAATCACGGAAAAGTGTATGCATTTCTTCTGTAATTAAGGGGTTTTCTTTAGAGCCTTAATTATGGCCCCTTCCTCCGCACATTGCTGGGTGAAGTGAGCAAGCTAACTAGTGTGTCTTAAATCCACGAACTGGGACCCAGCTTTGTATGGCTCTTGACAGGTGTAGTGTATATAGGAACTGCTGTGCTGTCATTTGCTTCTAATGTGCTGTGGGTGGTTTTATCTCCCCCTTCTCAAAAATTTCCATAGCTCATCGCTTCAGAGGCAAACTTGTGTTGGAAAAGACCTCACAGTGTTAAGCATAAGACCCTTTCAAGGTCTGTTTTAATGAATCATCTCAAATTCATCAACCTTGCTCAGGCTAACCTATACAAATGTTGTGTATATGTAATTATTGAGGAAATTTATGTAGGAAGTAATTAATGGTCATTCAAGGAAAGTGTATTTTCAAATGAAACAACTCGAGCATTTATAATTTTTGCCATTGCGTTCCCCAATTCCTGAAATCTACCAATGCAGTTTACAGTTTAATGACTTAAGAAAATAGTATTTCCAGAAGCATATTAAACAATAGAAGCAAAAGAAGAAAATCCAGAATCATAAAATAGCCGCATATTTTCAATTCCAACCTCAGAAATTTCTCTCTTAAATTTGCAAGAGCAGTTGAGAAAAGAGGTCAAGGACCTCCAAAACTCACTCTTACTTAAGAGCAAAACATCAGAGCAATAGGCTTTCTAAATGGAATAGAGTTTAAAATGGAAACAGTGATCACAGGCTTCTGAATACTCTGCTACTTAAAGATGTATTGAAAGACTTCAAAGTAGCATTAAAGTATGCTTTTCCAGAATACTAATACCAAGCTTCATGGGGTAAATTCCTTCTGCAGCTTTTGAGGTTACTTGGTCTATTCTATATTCTAGCAGGCCCACTAGCACTGACTCCTGTTTTTACAGGAAGGAGTAAACTCTGTAAGATAGGGTAGTTCAATCTGGTAAATAGCGGCTACACATAAATGAAGCAGTAGCAAAGAAAGCACTGTTGTTTTTCCAACAACTCGGGTTGTGCTTGCATGTTTCCAGTGTAATCTGAGCCCCTACAGAAGAACTCTACATCTACCACCTTTTGACAGTCCCTATGGAAATAGAAGGTTATAGATATTTCTTCTCTAGGTGTAGAAACAAGCAAACAGCTTGTTTTTTTGACAGATCTTATTGTGGTAAAATAGCACTTAAGCACTCCAGTTTCTTCATTGCTTAAGATCCACATTTCAAAATTATTTTAGCATAAAGAAAATTGTGTGAGAAGGACCTTAGGATTCTCAAAAACACTTGGAAAGCAAATGACTGCTGACACCTAACTGTTCATCCAAGGTCTTTTGAGGAACTAAAAGATTTTAAAACCTTCCCCAAATTCTAATATATTAATCTGTGTGTTGCTGCAAGTGAATTAAAAGTCTCAGTTTCCAAAATCAAGCTATTCCTTCTAGTTTTTTTGCATCCTGATACAATTCCTGTAAGCTGGTGTTTTGTATACCAGTAAGATATCCAGCTTCTGCTTGATGTCAGTGCTAGAAGCATATTGCTGGAAGGGTAAAACTGCTTCTTCCTATTGTATCAAAAAAATTCCTTTCCATCAAAAAGTTTTGGGCTGTAATGGGGTCAGAGGAAATTAAAGTAGCCTTTCATTCTGTGTTATAGGAACTTCCTCTGAAGTTTCAGACTACCAGACTAGCAGGCTAAATTCAGCAGCAGGGATGCCTTCAATTAACTGTATCTGTTCTATTTGTAGTACAAAGGATATGAACAGCCTACCTAGCTTAAAAGAAAGGAGGATAAATAGAATTTAAAGAAGTACCCTACATATAGTGCTCTCAGAGGAAAGGAATGGGATCTCTGCCAGTCAGCATTTTAAGATCATAGCTAATGCAAAGACTTGGCTTGAATTTATACAGGTGTGCTGTCTAGTCAATAAAACATTGAAGAATTTCTCCAGAAGTTGCTCATAATGTAAAGCAACTTGCTAAAAATAGTGTCAAAGTGAGCACTATGAATGAGTTTTAGGCAGAATTAGTAAATTCATTTTAGCAGAATGCATGGTGAGCTCAGGGGATTGGTAGTAATCTTGAGATCTTCATCACTTGACCACCATTATGAATTTAACCTGGTCATTGATGCCAATCAAAATACACTGTCCTTGTTATTGATCTCTGTGAAATGACTTTCCAGTGTCCTTGGAAGAAAATTTTGGCACATAAAAATACTGAGAAAAAAAAAAAAATCTGACATAAAGATAATTGACAGAAAATTAAATGAGCATTGAATGAGCATGGTGATTAAATTACTACTTGCCTTCTGCAGACTCACTCAGAAGGATGGACCTCTTGCAGGGAGGCTGGCACAGATTGTGTTGGAATATCATATTCCTTGCCTCTCTCAACTCACATAGGTCTTCAAGCTGCAATCTGACCGTGAACAGCTACTGAGCTCTTAATGAAAGATAAAGGAAAAGGAATGAAGGGAGTAGCTGCTTATTTTGTCAGAATATCTAGAATCATCAGAAAGTGTGAAACTTCACTACAGTTCTCTCAATGACTGCTCCAAGTCCCCTTGAAGGCGTTTCTGTATTTGAGACTCTGGGGTCTCTACACCTTTTCCTATCAGAATGATATTAAAACAAGGTAACTCAGCTTCAAGGAACATTAATACTTAGTCCACCAAGTATCTTGGTGTTGAACTGTCATCTACCTTAGGATCATGGCAGAAGCAGTTTTTCATGATCTAGTGATGTTTACTGGTGTTAAATTTAGATATGGAAGACAAGAGATTTTATTTTCTCTGGGGTTGCTATACCCCAGAAAGTCAAAAACCCAAAGAGAGCTCTTAGTTCAGAAAGCAGAGGAAAAGCTGGCATATAGTCGAAGTGCAAAACAGGAGTCCAGCACTCAAGCTTTAAATTTGTTTCACATTGTTAGACATCGCTCACCAGCACTAGTGGTTTTGCAAGCAAATAAATATTGCTGCAAAGTGAAGGGATTGTAGATTCCAGTTTGTTTTCCTTTATCTAGCAAAATGTTAAAGGTTGCACAGATTGGCAAAGTTTCCTTTTCAGTCAGCAGAGCTACTCTGTCATCTGGCTCTAGGCAACTAGATATTCACTGATGTCATTAGTTATGACACATGATAAATATGCAGTAAATTTTCTGTGTCTTCAGTAACTGAGTAAGGTGGGGTTTCACTCCAGGGTAAAATGAGCCAATATTAAATTAACTGTCTATCAGGAAATACAAAAAACACTTAACATTTCTATTTAAACAGGTTAATATGACTACGCTGACAATAATTTTGCTTTGGAATTGTATTGGAATAGTATCATGAAGTGAAACTAACATTGTGTGTCTCCGTGGTTGGGAAACTCCCTCAAATAATTTTTGTCTATAGAGGTTACTTCAGTGGATTTTATTGCTTTGAAGAGTAAAGGGCTTCTCCCAAAGTATTATTTTTCACTAGATCCCTGTTCTCTGGAAGTGCAGAGCTTTGTCCTTGAATAGGAGGAGGAAGTGATTAACCATATCTGCTGAAAATGCAAGCTCTTACTGTCAACATCTTGTGAGAAAACGCACTGATGCTGCAAACTTTCAAGTTTCATCTGATGCAGGCTAATTCCAAAGATTTATGCCAGCTAAAGTCCCACTGCAAAAAATGAGAACTTTGGCATCCGGCATTGCCAAACTTCATTCTTAGAAACAAGATTGCTTGTAACAAGTTACAAGACTGTAACTCGATGCCATGATGCCACGTATTAACTGTTGTATCCACAGAGGTCTGATAAATGTTTCTTAAGAGCAGCTTTGTTTCAATTGCATTGCCAATACAATCCATTTCCTCTGTTGTTTTTGTTTTGTTTTGTTTTGTTTTGTTTTGCTTTTTTTAAATATGTGCTCTTGGGAAGAAAAATATCCTTAATTTTTTTCGTTGAGGATCTTTGAAAGATTTAATTACATTCAAAATTAGATCCAAAATAAGTATTAATATTAAGGGATATAAACATAGATTTTAAATATGTTAGATTTTGTTTCTCTGTATCACTTTGGAATTTACTTTTTATTTTAACCAATGATAAGGATTTGCCCAAAGGAATAAATTAATGCAGGAATCATGAAAATCAGATTTTCATCTAGATTAAGCACATCTACCTCCATATATCAATTGCCAAATTTGGGTAAAAAGATCAAATATATTTCTCTGGTGTTCTTATCTCACCTACTATATAATTCATCTTCCCCAGTGAAAGTGTTTCTCTGAATTCAATGAAGCATGATTTTTGCCTAATCTAAATCTATGTGGCATCTGAATTACATTCATCAGTCAGTTATTCTGAGTCTTTCAATTTCTGGTATTCTATTCCTTGATTTCAGGTCATCTGCTTAGTCCAAGACTGATTTACAGTACCTTGCTCCCACATTCAGCAATAGTACAAACCACAGATGAGCATGGAGCTAAATAAATTACTATAAGCTGCTAGAGACTGGTGCTATTACAATGTCAGGGGAAGAGCAAAGCAAACCCATGAAGGGTCACCTTACCTGCTTTGCTGCCATGGCTCACTTACAGTGCTCATGTTAAAATTTCTGCTGGTCTTTAAGAGCATGTGGACTGTACAGATTCAGGGGCAAAAGTTTTGGAATTTGTTGTGGCAGGAACATACTAACGCTATCACACAGAAAATGTATTTTATCTACTTATTTTGTAAAGATCTGGCCAATAAAAAGATTTCAATAAAACCACAGTTTCTGTGTGATAGAAGTTGTAGAGCTGTGTAGATAACCTGAAGATTTCATCTCATCTACATTTGAATGTGCTTCATTTCAGAGCTCAGCTGTTTTGGTTCTTGGCAGCTCTAGGCTGAATCTGAACCTGGATCCAAATACTGAAAGGACATCTGTCATTCCTGAGCTTAGTTACTCTTCTTGCTTTCCCTGGGTAGGAAAGAGAAAAACTTGACAGGATAAACTGGAACACTGAGCTTGTGTTGATGGCTAGGAACTGAGAATTAGAAGCTAAGTGCAGGGAATATGGTGAGAGTTGAGGAACAGATGAGAGAAAGAAGTCCTTTGGAAAAAACAAGCATTTGTGATTCAATGTTTGATGTAGACTAACAGCCATAAATCTACTTTTTCCTGTTCTTGAGTGTCTACTTGAAATTAGTGCCTATTTAAAATCTAATTTAATAGCCATATCCTATTTAAACATATATCTATACGGTTGATTAACATTTTCTGTTACATTCTCTATACCAGTTCACGTCTCAGGAAATAAAATGTTAAGATGATTAGCAGTATGAATAGTTAGTAGCAATAGCCAAAAAAAAGCCAATATATTGCATTGTTTGCATAAAATTGCATTATTACAGATGTCAAATAATTCTGTTGAAGAGCCTTTTAAAGCACATCAGTTGGATTCTATATGAATGAAGATACATTTTTGAAGGAAAAGATTTTCTCTCCACGAGTTTTCAGCTGGCAATTGATCTCTGACAATATTTATTGTTTCTTCATTCCCCTTCATGGTTTTCTGCTGAGGATTGTGGCTGTGCCGTTTTGGCCAGTGACTGAAACCTGTGTGGGGAATCTTTTTACTCGAAATTTCAAGGTGTGCCTAATGGGATGAATTCATATGAATCTGTGATAGCAGTCAATCTAGAACCGATTTCAACTGATAGGAATTTTAGGTGTAAATTAGACATCTTTTGATATTTAGTTCTCCGGAAAACACTTATTTCTTGGTGTTCTGTATATTCCTTCCCTATTTTCTTCCTGACAAGGCAAAGCAAAGCAAAACAAAAACAAAACAAAGGGGAATAAAGCTATATTATACTCTGAGTCCAAATCTGAGCTTCAGCTTCTCCTCTGGAAGTCTGTTTATGTATGCTACATTGGACATCGGACATTGCAGTGGTGGAAAGTACTGTTTGTACAGGTTTTCCACCCTTCTCCCTTTCTTTCTGCCCTATAGAAAGCAAAAGCAGATGAAATGAGGAATAACTTACTAACTGCAAAGGAAAATTTGCTATTTTGTAACTCTGTGACTGAGAGAAGCAAGAGTTTGATATATGTCCTATTTTTCATCCTTATCAAGATATTGAACTTTATAAGATGGTAAGTTTTTTAAAAATATTAAAGACAGTGCTATCTGTGAGAAGTGTGGCAAATATGTGACTACTTTCCTGTGGTTGTTTTGGTGCCATACTCTCCTTTCTTAGTGTTTCCTTTAAAGACAACTGGCAAGACAAGGACAGAAGAATGCTGTGTCCAAAAGATGACTCTCAGGAGGAGGCAGATACCCAGGATGGTTCTTCTGTTATGCCTTTTAGGAAAGCAGTTAGCAAACTTTGGTGGGTAATGAGGTGGTCATAACCTATTTGATGTCCACCTCACTCTAGATAGGTGAAGAAGAGCTGTGCAATTTGGGTTCTCAAGAGCATCCCATCACACTGTGCCCTTCAGCATTGATAAACAAGATTCCCCTGGGAAAATTTGCCTTCCTTGTATACCTGAATTGCCCTAGCTATGACTGTTTTCTAGGAATAGCAAGTTTTCTTTCTTTCTTTTCCATGTATGCGTCTGTAGTTTCTCACCCAGTACTGGAAATTATCAGGAATATGCAATCTTATTTTATCATAGGCACACATCACAGGTCTATTCTCACAGCCCACACCAAAAATGTTTCTGTTTTCTGACTTTTTACTCCCTTGAGATAGAAATATCTTAAGGAAGGCAGTAGAGCTTTGTCAAAGATTCATGCTGTGCTCTGCAATGACAATGAGCATGTTCAGCACTGGTGGAAGCTGATTTGTATTGATGGAGACTTCCTACGTGTTGAACACAGACATAATCTGTATTTGTGCCAGAAATCATTGTTTCCCACCTGTACAGTATAATCTGCTCCTAATACCTATGACCTATTTTAAAATCTATTTCTTTATAGCTGTTCGTGTGCCATATTTATAGAAACACTACTGAAATGGTCAGTAAAAAGAGCAGATACCAGCCATGTACTTCTCCCTGTTTTGTGGTACGTTCTTAAAAAAAACCACAAACCCAACAGTGGTACAGCTATTTGTTATGCATACTTACCACTCACTGAAAGAAATCATATATTTCATCATTTATCCACAAAGAGCTGTTGTGCTCTGAATTGTACATAACTTCTGCTGTCTTTTGCATACTTGTCTAAGCAGAAGATATCTGCTCTGTGTCTTTACTTTCATGTAGAGCTGACTGCTCTGTTATCTGTAGTTTGCCATCAAAATTGCAAACAAAAATGTGGCAGGAAAATACTGACTACAGATGAAAGTGCTTATAAATTAAACATGCCATGCAACAGGACTTTCAGATTAAAGACCATTTTTAAGCTTTGAAAGCATTTTGTAATGGAGATGATATTAAATTGTACGTAAACTACACGGAAGTTAGTAAGAACCAGCAGTTTGCTAACAGCATAACAAATGATAGCAGTTTAATCCAATGATGGATTAATTAATATGATCTGAAAAGCAAATCATATGGTGCTTTTCAGATGGGAAACTGGCATTAGAGAAGACTCTCATAAATAACACCACATTGTAGCATTTCTGACTAAAGGATTACACAATACTCACAAAAACTGCAGCGTTAACACATTAATAGATTAAACTGGTAATTGAAAGGTGCAGTTTAAAATCCAGAAAGACATTTCAGAAGATGATTTCAAGAGACAGCAAATTCTTACTTATCGATCTAAATATTAAGATGTAGTAGCAGGGAAATTTTCAGTGTAATCAATCAGGTTTTATTATGTCTATGCTCATATATACATGCCCAGAGAAGAGAGATTGCAAAATATCCATGAGGGCGAGTACACTCACAGTATGAATAACTAATGGCTTCTGCCAGTAGATTTGTCACTGTCTTTCTCTGCTTTGTCCCTGATGAGAGTGGAGAGCAGAAAAGAGGCTCCAGTTCGGCCATGTGGTACGTGCCAGTCCCTTTTCAGAACATGCTGAGTAGCATTACTTTTAGGGGACTGCCACGGCCTGAAAAGTATTGGCAGACTGACTCTAAGCAGGACTCTGCTGAAAGCATGGGTCAAAGGAGGCAGGAGAAAGGTTAGAAATTAACATGAAAGGCACAGATTTTCTTTTGAATGCTTTTTATCTCTGTAAATACGCTAAAAACTTACAGATCTCTGCACATCTGTTTTTTAATGCAGTGTGGTTAAATGCATGACTTCCCTCAGTGCCTTTTCACCCATTTAAGTTTTTCTCTCTGAAATTACCTATTTTATCATAGATCAGCAAAATAATATGAAATGCCTGTTGTGCTAAGAGAACTGTTGTACAGGTGAGTACTCTGGTAAGGTTTAGCAGCCAGAAGAAGTTGACCTAAAGATGTGAGCAAAATCTTTAAGAATGAAAGCAACAGGTATTTACTTGTGATCTTTTGTTACATATTTAGGCTGAAGAGAGAATTAAAAACTCCTTGTCCTTTAAGATGTGTAAAAATCACAACAGAAGAGTCTTGCATCCTAACAAGCCCATGGATATTGGTAAACAGTTGGCACACATGGATTATTTCGGTCCAGACCCAGGCTTCAAGGTCTACCATAGTGCAGAGGTTCATTAGTGCTATCAGCTTTAGACCCGGAGTTGGCAGCCCTTTTTCATTTTTCTGTCTTATTATTATCTGTGAGGTTCCCATGCTTGCTGCTTCTCCACCTCACTTAAGGGAGCTGTTTTTACTGTGTGCCAATATGAATCACAAAGGAAATGAAGAAATTATTTCCATCATTCCTCTCTATTGCTACATGTGCTGGTGCTATGTAAGCAGGAAAGTGCAGGGAGAGGACCACAAGCAATCTTAGAAAGATCAAGAGCGTGATTTCCACTGCTCTGTCCTTACCTGACTGTTCCTGCCCCGTATTGCACCCACTCATCTGGTGGGGAATGGCAGAAAAGAGGGTTCAACAGGAAAATGGATGTGTCACTGGGGGAGCAGAGCTTTGTCTCAGCAGTGCAGTGCAGACCCCTTCTCACCCCACTGCCTCTACTACACAATCCCAGTGGCAGACAGCCTCAGGAAAGCAGTTCAGCAGCCCAGTGGCTGTCTGGCTGAGTTTTCTTGACAGTTGGCTTTTTTACTTCGTTTGAAACTAGCTAAAGACTATTGGCTTCATGTTGGTGGCTCTGTCTTTGAGAGGTCACTGAGATGGCTGGGGGGTTGCTGCTGGAAGTTGTCAGTATCAGTTATCATGGGCTATTTTTTGTTCTGAAGTGGTCCTCCTCTGCTGCAAAAGTTCTGCTTAATGTAAAAGTGGTTTTATCATTGCTGAATGAAGGCTGTTCCCGAGGCGTTGGGCTGTCCAACTTGACAAGTTTTTAAATAGTGTTCATATGGTGTTAATTGGCTTAATTGTATTAAGTACAGGATTATGTTTTACTAGCTAAGCATGGGGTATAGGACTCATACTCATCCACGAAGAAATAATTCTTTGCAGTCCCTGCTTACTCAGCTCCTGCTTGTTTCACAGCTCTTGCACTCGCTTCTCATGGACTCATTATAAATATTGGTTTATTAAGACAATCAGGCCTATCACTGGCTGTATCTGATTTGACTGTCACTTTAAGACTCAAACAGCACATACTCAGAGTGACTGCAGCCTGTGTCACATCTCCTTTCCTAAAGCAAGACAAGGGAGCTCCTCCTTTCCTCCGAGGAGAGGATTATGGCAGCAGATCTGTAACAGTCTGCACCCTGCTTGGGAGGGCTGCTAGAACTGCTGGGAGAGGAGATGTGCAGCTTATGCACAGCGTGAAGCAGCTTAGCTCCCTGAGGTGTAATTTTAAGCTCTTCTTGGATTTAATAATGGTTATACTTGAACCATTTTTCTCTAGCTTTCCGTACTAACCCTTAGCTAGAGCATTATGTAAGAAGAAATACTCTTTTCTAGTATTATCCAAATGGTTCTTTATTTTGCAGCTCTTGGCAGGGCCTTAGAGTGTCTCTTTGTGTATATATATATATTTATATATGTATTTATAAAATGAAAATGTAAACTTCAATTGAAGTCAGTGTTACTTTTTTCTTAGTTGCTCTTTTCACCTTGATTGATTTATGATAGCAGACCCTTCTGTAGTTTTTGAATAAACTGTTTGTAGCATGTTTTAATAGTAAAATAAAATAAATATCAAAATTAAAATCAATATAAAATTATATGTAGTTTAAAAAAAATCTAAATGGAACAAAATTTCAAGGGTTTCCCTTTTTCAGGATACTTTTCAATTAATATTGCTTTTAAGTAGGTTACTCACTTTAGTGGCACACAGGGATGCAGTGCAGTTCATGTTGTGGCCAAAAAGGTGTTTTGAGAAGAAACCTTAATGGGTTATGTTTTATTCTAATCTTTTATGGCATTGCAAGCTACAGATTCCAATAAGCCTAAGAAAATGGTTAAGAACATAGTGTGCTAGTGAATACAGGTATTTCAATACATTAATCATTTTACTCAGCAACTCCAGTAGCATGTTGATACATCTGTACTCAAGAGACTGTGGTCAGTCCCTGGTGCCCTAGGTTGGGCTGAGGAACCACAGTAATTTTGCAGGAAGTTTATACTGGTTCAGGCTGTGCCTTGGAATATTGGGTAGCCTACGGTGGGAAAGGAAACCACAGGGAAGGGATCAGAACAGCTCTGCATGCCCATGCCAACGTATACCCCTGCTTCAGTGACCCTGCCAGCGAAGTTTCACAGCAGGAGGAGGCTCTAGCAAATGTTCTATAGTCAAAAGTAGTACCTGGAGATGATGGTGAAGAGCTTATAAAGTGCATGGGAAGGAGCAAATACACACCATCTGTTCAAAGCACACACAAAAAGTCTGAATTTCGCTACATGATCTCCTTAAATATGGTTGTGTTTGGCTGGAGTTTTTTCCACAGTTCCATTGCTCTTTTTTACTGTCTGTGCTGTGATCTTTGTATTCTTTCAGCAGATTTCTATGTATTTGAGGGTTTTTTCCCTGAAACACTGCAGTATGAAAGAGGACATAAGTAATTTAGTTTAAGCAGAAAATAATGAGACAAGAGTAATAACTATGCACAGAGTGAATTTGTGGAAAGTGGAGTCTTTTTGCTCCCCTGGGGTTTTTTTTGAAAATACCATATATCATCTTGAAATTACTTTAACATGATGTCCACTGTACTACAGGAAGGAAGAACTGCTTGTAATCCAGTGTGACAATAATGGTGGACAGACAATCATTTATTATGAAATAGTTACAGATCTGTTTCTTGGAAGAAGGTCAGTTTTGACCTTTACATATGAACAGTAAATTATAAACCGTTTATAGTGTAATACATTTATCTACAATTACTCATTTTATCTTAAACATCTTTATACTTTGCTCTTTTTCAGCAAGATCAGAAAGTCTTGTAAGGTAAATTGCAATTGAGGTCCATCTTTGAAGGTTTTGGAATTTTCTTCCCTCTGGAAACACCACTGTACCTACATTAGAAAAAAAATAGCCTTGGTTTCTTTAGTCATGCTTGTGTCTTTCTACCCTTTGTTAATATGAGTCTCATTTAGAAACAGGAACTGTGAAATGTGGTGAGGAATAAATAGATCTCTTCTAAATAGACATTGTCAAGGAAGAGCTAAGGAAGTGAATTGTGCAAATTCTTAGAACCGAGTAACGTTTATTTCAAAAAAAGGAAAAATTTCTCAACTCTACTTTATCAGAATGTCCTCTGAGATAGAGCAAACTGTATAAAAGATGGTACAAATTCTGGAAATGGATGAATAAAGATGATAATGGACTGTGGCATTTGGTTGCCACATTTTTTAAAGAAAGATCATATGTTATTTTTTTAATCATCTCTGGTTTGAAAGTGGAGCCATTCATTTTAATTGTATTCAAAAGGCAGTTAAGGTCAGAACCTGTTTTACATGCGTGTTGACTAGCAACTTCAGTTTTATTTTTTTTGTCTGGCAGATATAGATGTGATTGGAAATGAAATGGAATTTTATGGGTGCATACATTAGCTCTTTTAAACCAAGAGCATCCATTGGTCACTTTGAGACTGATTCGTGGAGAAAGTGAAAGATAATAACATTGGGTTTCAGCTTTTCTCTGAGGTGTTTTATCAGGTGCATAGCTCTCAATTGACAGGCTAGTACTCACGTACCTGGAATGAGTGAAATCAGTGTCATCTCCACTGGCTGCACTTCCAGACGTCCTTTCCTGCAGGCGGGCTGACACTCATTCTCTCCCTATATATGCCATATCCAGACCCTACTGTTCCTGTAGTTTCTGCAGAGTGCTTCTGTCCACAGTGATGAGTAGCTAGTGACTGTGTAGATTTTGTGTGAGTTCTGGGGCGTGGTGGTTTATGCTGGTGAGCAGGGGAGTCAGCTTCATGGGGTGCATTTATCACCTTCAGTTCCTAGGACATGCTGTCTGTCAAACATGCTTTATGGATGCTACCATGGTCTCCACATTCATTTAATTACTTCACCAGTCAGCAGAGACAGTGCTTGGCCAAGGCTGGCTATTGGAAATGCATAAGTTAGAAATTTTGGTTCAGGTATGCACTATTAGATCCTAATTAAGTGGGAAAAACCAAACACAAGCACATCTAAAATTTAGTGAAAATAACCTCATTCACCAAAATAAACTCCTGTTTCTTAGCAGCATAACCCTAAGATATAAGTGCATATGGCACAAATATAAAAAACATAGGAAGGGAAGCAGTCAGGAAGAATTTTCACGTTTCTGAGAAAAAAAAAAAACCTGAATAGAAGAACTTACTAAGGTATGCTGTTGCTAGTGCAGCCTCCTGCAGTACCTTGATGAGGGTAGAACCTTGATGAGTTCAATTCAGACATTCCAGTTTGTCTCATGTCAAAGTAAACATATTAATAAATTCTTTATGGTAGCAATCCTACTCTCAGTGCTTTACATTAAAATTAGTACTAGAGCTTTTCCATGGCAAACCTTCAAGAAGTTGCACTGCATTTTTCTCCCAGTCCTTAATATGCAATGCCTGATGCAATAACATGGAATGCCATGTCATTGATCACAGAAAGTTCTGCTTAGAGTGCAGAACTTAAACACTTACTTGCAAGTTGCCTCTTGTGTTGCAGAATTTTAGTTTTTTGGTAATGATGTTTCCAGCCAAGTTCAAAAGCTCAGTCAACAGGACTAAATGTGCTGAGAGTTGTTCATTTTAGGTCTGGTGAGAGGGAACTTCTGCTCTGAGTGATTAATGTGTTAAGTGGGGGGTGAGAATTTCCATATGACTAGGATTTATTTAAATGATTAGGCTGAGATTCTCAAAGGACCCAGAGAGTTTCTCAAAGAGTAATTTCTAGTGCTTGACTCCATTAGTCTAGTGTGCCTGTTCAAGGCCTGATCTGTGGGTTTCTAAAACTTGAGTTTGAAATTTGAGAAGAGTTCCCACTGATTTTTGTAGACTTCTTAGTAGGAAATTTAATTTCTTGCAAAACTTACTTGAGAAAGACTCTCTCATTTGAAACTGAAGAAGTGCCCATTGACTTTCAGCGGATCAGATGAGATGCAGAGAGAAAAATCCAACTCACTAGTAAGAAAAATGGATCTTCTGAAATGTGGAAAAACAAAAATGGGTAATAACTTTCGACTTTTCCAGTTTTCTGAACTGCACTTGCTAAGTGGCATCAGAATTACATATAAATTTTCAATGTCTATTGTTCTTTTGACATCACAGATGAATTTTTAGAAGTGTTATATTAGTGTCTGCAATATTACAGAATGCAGAACCATTTTTCAGTGTTTATTTAGAATAATAACCACAGAAAATATTTCCAGCTAATGTACTGAGAAAGTTGTTGTCATCTTAATAATTTCTATAGTTTGCTTTTCCAGTTCTTAAAAATTACAAAGGCAAATATATGTCAGAGTGAGGAGAAATGTATGTTTGTTTCCTGTACTCACCATAGTAAATCCAAAACTCTACTTACTGATTGAGTTGACTGAACCATAAGTAAACTGAAAAAAACTGCTGTATTTGCAGCTGGTAAAAAGGCTTTTGAGTACAACAGTGTCTTGAATTTAAGAACGAGTAGTAGGTTGTGTAGAAATATAAGTATTGTTCTTATGTCAAATATTTTTATTACTTAAAATTTTGTTAATCTGAAGTCATATAAAAAAAGTATACTAGTAGGAATTTCGTTAATGAACACTTGAAGTGAAAAAGGTGGTTTTCATATCTCATTGAAAAGAACACCAGTTAAACTTTATTTTCATTAGATTCACTGTCCACATAAATCTGGATTCAATAGCGATATTTGTTAGTGCTTCTCAGTGTTTTTCCTGTTCATTCTAATTCTGTAGTTGTCCTGAAACATCAAATTGACTCCCTCTGGTGGTTGAAACTAAGTCTCTGCATTCCAAAGAGAGCCTTTCAGACATCCCTCTGTTCTGGAGAGCACAAGTCATGAATAATATTTTCTATGTTTAGTGTTACATCATTATGAAAAACCATAGAAATAGTTTTTCTTGCTCTCATACACTGGTAGCATTAGTATTGCTATGTTTTGAATTTCAAGGAGAGATTTACAGCCCTTTTTCAAGAAATCAAAGTAAATTGTCAAAAGCAATTAAACACAGATATGGACAAAGCAGGCTTGAAATCATTTACTGTGATGAAAAGTGAAAAAAATTGGAAAGGTGCAATTTAGATAAGTAGTGTAATAGTAATGATTCTAAGTGTGTCACATGATTACATGAACAAGGTCTTTTATACCTAGCTTGGGAGTTTTTTTCAGCTTGAGAACATTATTTGATTTTAAAAGTAATCATCTAAGAGTTTATCTTTGCCAAGGCACCCTTTTAGTATAAAAGGAATAATTCTTCAGTATTTGGATTACAGCTCTGAACCTGAGAAGTCTGTCTCCGTTTTTCAAGTAATTCCTCCAAATCCCAAATGGCAAAATATGAGAGACTTTTTGTGATTACTTACTGCAAATGATTATGGTTTGGATCTATACTCTACAAAACCACAACTGTCTTCACATTAATGAGATGAAAATATAAGAAAGCATCCTAGAAGATTGGCATTTCCTTGCTTGTGAGTTCATAATGCTTTTCGTATATTTTATGTAATCTCTTTTACTGGAGTGCCTGCCTTACGTAAGGTCTCAGTAATGGAAATGAGGCCATGTGCATGGTAGTCAAGGTTGTTTCCTGAAAGACATAGTCTGTCTGCAGCAGAAAATAAAATGGGATGAAGACCTTTAAGACCTTCACAGCCCTTTCACCAAGCTGTGAGGAGCCTTCCTCAGTAACTCCTCCTTAGCTCCTTAGCTGTCTTCTCTGCCTACTAATGTCATTATGCATTTAACTTTGGGGCTCGACTGCTCCCTAATATTCCCATCAGCTATATTAGCATTGTTTCTGCTTCTTATATTCTGCCACTCCTGATTGAATGCTACCATCTAATAAACTCTGCCTTTCCTTTCCTTTGCATCATCATTGGGACCGTATTTTTTCCATTCATTTTCCCTGCCTCACCCACAGTGTTTTCTCTATGCATGTTGTCAACTATTCTGCTGCTAGGTATCAGTAATCTAGCAATTTAAAAAACAGCAAGCTATCAATTTAGTGTTATCTATTCATTTTATTTCAGTCTCTGTGTAAATATGCTCGGTGCTTTATGTGAGCAGAGGGAGAGAGAGTCCCCCGAGTGTGCTGCAGTTCAAGGCAATGTGGTATAAAGGGGAGAAGAATAGGAAAAAATGTATAATACACACAGATGCATCTTTGCTAATAAACATCTGCAACTGTTAATTCTGCATAGAATACATAAGAGCCTTACTTCTGAGCTATCATAGTAAGAAATATTGTGTTACCACTTTCCAACTGGCATGGCATTTACTATCTCATTAGTAAGATTCTTTAAAAGGCATTAATATCCTTCTGCTGGATTTTTCCTCTCCTCTGAGGGAGATTTCTGTTCAGTTCTCCCTGTTTTTATGCTTAGGATCAACATCATTTTCATCCCAATGCTTGTCCAAGATCAGGATGTTCCATAAATATTTACAAGAAACATTGGAATAATAGAAGGTTTTTCTTGACTTCCTGGGTAAAATAGACAGGTTGTAAGCCTAAGAAGTTACCTGTAAATTCTAGATTTTGCTATGCAGAAAAAAGGACAATGACCAAACCTCAAATTATTGTAGTGTTTTGGGGAGCACGTAATTCTACAACAACAACAAAAGGAACTGAGAGATACTGTTTTCAATGCATTTTTGGGGTCAGCCATCTTTTTTCCTAAAAAACAATGTTGCCAACAGTTCCTTGAAAGATTTGCCCTACATCTTGCCTTCCAAGGGTTTTGTTTGGAGCACTGGCTGTCACACCCCTGAAATAGCAATGCTATTTGGAGATACTTGTTCAGCAAACCCCCACCCACTGTCTTACTTGCTTGGAGCATGCTGTCCTATGATACTTCAGGACATACCTGCTGGCATGCCCAAATGTTTTGATACCCTCACTTCAAGGAAGAGCTTTCTCCCCCTCTCCTCTCTCTCTGTCATCACCTTGAGATTAGAATAGTGGTAGCCCCACTGCTGTGAATTATTCAGCAGGTGTAAACTCAACAATGTCACAAATGTGTCTGTAGCATTCACGGATGGAGAAGAGATGAAAGAAAAGTAAGTGAAAATCCTAAGTTTTGGATGCATTTGGTACCCTTTGTAGCAGCCTTGTATTGCCTCTGAATCAGTGATGAGGCAAAGACTGCAGGTCTCTGGAACCCTCCATGGTGCCCTTTCATCATCCCTAGCAACCTGGGGGATTTGGCACACTGTCTTTTTATGTGGAATGGTACTGACACAATTGAAAAGAGGTTGCCTTTCTTGTGTGGGTGTGGCATCAACCATTATACCTGTTTTAAAAAGGGAGGTGAGAGGAACCCTTTGTATCATGTGTGCTCCATAATTTTTTCTTAGCATTTCAGAATATGATGCAAGAATTATGTATATATGCAAATGTACAGACACAATTACATCATGTGCTTTCAATTTAATTAGTTAATTTTAAGTTTTTATTGAAGTGACTGGAAGCTACTGATAAGCTGATACTTGCTGGCTTGGAGACACTGTGCCTACATATAGTTCTTTAACTGGTAAGTGGTGCTGCCACCAAATCGAACCTGAGTTGGCATCTTCACAGGGTTCCCACTGGCAGTGGTACTGATTTGTGCACAGAAGTTCCACAGGCAGAAGAGTGCTGTTTCACATTCTTCCCTGACGCCTTTTTGTGCATGGATGCCATGCAGAGGACACATTAGTGTCTAACTGGTTAACCTGGTGCCATAACCAACACCGATTTATTATCATTATCTAATGGAATCATCAGTATGTCATAGAAATTACATAGAAATTCTACATTTTAACTATATGTGCATTTAACTTTGTCCTGTTTTTATCTTGCCTGCAGCACTAGTATCTAGAATTTAGTGTATTCATGTTCCTTATATCAAAAAGGCTTATTCTGGAAAGTGAAGATATGCATGTGTGCTGATGGGTATAGAGAATGTAAGGGTTCTCCTAGGTGAAATATAAATAAAGTAACTCAGAAACCCAAATATAGCTCAGCTTGGATTTCTTGATAAAAGATCATCCCAGGTTTGAGTTTGAAAGTGTTTCATGTTCTGATGTGATTTACTGGGAACATTTGCCTTTATTCCTGTGACAGAAGTGGTTGGCCTGATATTTGCATGAACTCTGGCAGGCTCATAAGTGGAACTTTCACTCATGTATTCAGTATAGAAGAAACAGCAAATTCTGTAACATTTAAAAAATTTCTGGTGATAACAAATTAGATGGCATTTATATTTGTGTTTGTTATGAGTGTTTGACTCAAAACCCTATTTGGAGAGAAGGAATCCGATTTTAGTAAATCAGTCTAATAAAGCCTTTGATTCTTTACAAAGGCCAGCTAACTGTAACTTCAGTGTTGGTATTTCAAGGCCTCTCACTGATATTTTAGAAGTTTGTGGTTGTTTGAGCTTCCTTTCCAGGCCCTGGGGAAATAAGAGTATGGTAAATCAAAGCCCAGATCGCTGTTTGCATTTATTTTACTTCTCATTATGACATGTATGCAAACACTTAAAAGAAATAGGAAAAAGGTATAATCATGATAAGATCCCTTTTTTTTCGAACAAAGGGGAATACTTTTCTAGTTTAATTTATTACACTTCTCCTTAATGCAATAAACTGAATTGAGTGCCTCATCAAGTTTGACAGTTCACTTATACTTCTAATTCAATGATAGTACTTTTAAAATAATTACTGACTCTTGAGGTAATCCAAGAAAATAACTGGAAAATACTTTTTCCCTTCTGAAATGTGTCTTAATTTCTTGCAATTTTTCTTTTCCAAGTGAGGAAGTTTTAAAATTGCAAAGTGCAGTTGAGTACTTAACTGCCAAAAAAAGTCATTGTGCTACCTTTGAAAGAAATTTTCCATTTTAATTTGCAGTTTTTCTGCTTTCCTTGCCTGTGACAACCCAAAATCCAGTGCAAGATTGAGGATATATAATGAATCAAAAATATTTAATAACATTCAGTGAAATCTAGGTGACACTTTTTTCAGTTTGATGCACCCTATAGCATAATTGAAAGTGGAGAAAGAAACTGCTGATTTTATATATTGCAAAAAAGTTTTATAAGTGTCATCCTAAATCTGGCTGCTTTTGTCCACATGCTAAAATGAGATTCTCTGAAGGCTGTCTTCTTTCACCCCTGTTCTCTTGGGAGAGGCTCTGCATCTAGCTTCTCAGGTGGCATAAAGAAGCTTTGTCTATATTGAAGTTAACAGAGGAATGGCAGATTATGCCAGCTGAGAATTGAGGTACAAGACTTTAGCTACCAGAGCTGAAATGATAAAAGCATCCTATGGGAGGTAACCTAACCTTTCACAGTTTATTGATCATCTGACTTGTACTTCTGATGTCACTAGTTATTCTTAACATTTCAGCTTCTCTCTCCTGCTGTCTGCCACGCAGGTCTTGCTGTGGCACCGCTTCCCCCAGGAAGCTGCCAGCCACCTCTCCTCCAGGGAACAGGATCCACATTAGACATTTTCTGCACTCCTGAACACTGAACAATTGCTGTGGCAGTTTTCATGCCAGTCTCGGTCCTCTTTAGTCATGGCTATTCAAAACCACTTTGCTTGCTTAATTTCCCACGGACACATCGCTCCTGTGTTAGCTCCTTGTTTACACTGTGGCCTCACTGCCACCTTATCACTGTGCCAGGGCTGCTCTTAGATTACAGAGTGAGCAGTGTCCCTCTAATGCAGCTCCTCAGAGCAGAAATTTAACTCCTTTTCCTGTGTCTCATCCTCTGCTCATGTCTTATTGCTCAGCCAGTCCTTCTCTGTCCCATCTCTTGCCAGTTACTTTGTGGTTCACATTGCTGCCAAAATTTCCCTCTTACCCTCTGTTCCTTATTCCTGCAACTTTCAGCCTCCTACGGCATTTCATCTTTTCAATCTTTTGAAAGATTTTTTTTTAATCTGTTTCAAAGACACTGTTATAGCTTTTCAGGTATTGGTGTTTTTTCAAGTCCTGAATGAGTTGGCACATAAATCTGGTTAAAAAAATTCTAGGTTTAAATTGTAGAGTAAATTTAAAGTATTATCTTTATTGGTGAGGGGGTGAATCTTCCACTCCTCTCAGCATTTAGGGCTCTTTTCTATAAATTCCTTTGTGCTCTGATTATGTCATGACTGACTGATGGCTAATTCTGAAAAAGGAAGGGTTTTTACTTTCTTTGTATGAAGAGGCCAAATGGAGCTAGTTTCCTTTACACTAAAATGTGCAAAATTATTCTGATTTGTTTTCATTTTATGAAAAGCATATGAAAAGTATGAAAAATACTGTACAAGTTAATAATAACGTCGTGCTCTTTTTTTGTAGAGCAGAGTTCAAAAGAGTAGCACTGGTATAAACTCTCATTCTCTTTTCTTTGTAATACTTCACCAAGAGGCTGTCTGAGGTAAGGTGTGGCCATTTCTTTGCATACTGGTTCTTCTAGATTTTACTTGGGTTTTCTGTGTTTTCAGGAATATGTTTTTATTACCTAATACTGATGGTTGGAGAAACTTGTCATCTGTCTTTTGTCAGACGTAGTTTTAATTTAGTGTTCCAACTTCTGTAGTCCTCCTTGTTCACTTTATAAACCTTAACTGCTTCTTCTGTATAAGTCGGCCTTGAACAACCAAGGCAGGAGGAGGAGGCTCGCCAGCTTCATGCCCTGTTCCTATCTCCAGCCTTTTTTACTGTCCCAGCCCAACAGCATAACTGAGACATTCCTTTGGGAAAAGGTTAATTTGGATCCCTGCAGTCCCAGCAGTCCACACAGTTCCTCTTATGGAAGAATCATAAATGTACTAGACAAGATGATGTATAAGCAAGTCTACTAGAATTCTTCTTGATTGCGTCTCAAATCAGGAGTGGCATCTGTTCAGCTGATGACAGCATTCCTTGTTTAAGTTCCTAGATTTAAAGGTGGCAGAAATGTCTGCCAAGAAAGGTAACTGCCAACAAAAAGAAAGAAAATTGCCCATCTTGGGAAATGGTAGTAAGAAAGCAGGCTGTTTTATTTTCTGATGTTTTCCTTTAGCATTTGTGATTTGGAAGATTTGTGTTTCTAATACATCATGAATTGAAACCAGTCACCAGAAACAGAGATTGAAATGCCATCTTTTAGTGGAAGACTTAACAGTTGTTCAGTGTTCCCATTGAAAGGAATGGTTTCAAAATGCAAAGCCTGAGGGTTAAACCAAGCTCCTTTACCTCTTTTTGCACATGCTCCAAGCATCTAAATCGCTCAACAAGCATGCCATTTTTCAAGTGTCTTATTTTCTTTCCACAGAATTTCAAAAGCCCTGTGGGAAGTGCCATCTATGGAGTATAATTGATCTGGACACTCTTCTGAGACTATTTTTGTTGTTATGTTTCAAGATAAAGGCAATTGAGTATTTATAGGAAAAATAAGTACATATGCCTTTTGCAATGTGTTGTAACTCGAAATTAAATATTTTTCTAGTCAAATTTTGGCATATTTCCTGGAATCACTGAGCTTTCAGTAATGTTTTTAGTTAATATTCTTCAGCCTACTGTTGTATTCACCACAGCTGACGAGCTCAGAGTTTGTCTTTATTTAACCTTAGAGAGGAATCCCAGGCTCGCTCTGTAGCTGGCAGAGCTGTTGGGAAGGATCTGCTGTGGGCTGCAGTGGAGAGAGTGAGGACAGGGTCTGAACCGTGCCTGCTAAGCTTTACTCCATGATATGAAAATCCTGAAGAATAAGTGAAGTTAGCATTGATCAAACTCTGATTAATATTTGCTTTCATTATCTATCCCTTTCCTTCTTTGTCTAATATTTTTATGAATCCTGTTGCTTAGATTCTGCATGCCACTGCTCCTCCTAATGTTTGAAGTTGAGGGCATTGATTAGGACGTTAATTTTTTACCTGTAGAATATATATATATATACATATATATATATATATATATATATATATGTGTGTGTAGAGGGGGTTAAAAACATAAAAAGCCCCAATGAGAGTAAACATTCTGCATCACCTTTGCTCTCCAGAGACTTAAAATTGCAATGACGAGGTGGTGGGAGGAGGATGCTCCAGCTAAAAGTCAAAGCTTTTAAAGATGCTGATTCTGATTCTCTGCTCCATTACACATTTTTCACACTGATGTAGCTCCACGGAGCTGCTTTGTCTCTTTCTTGTCAGCTAGCAATAAGTAAGAACGTAAATGGCCTGTGGCTTTACTGTCTGTGAAACCGACAGTAGCAAACTATTCAGTTTGATTGGTGATCTTATAGTTACTTGTTTAGAATAATTTCATTGAGGAGGTTGACTATTACTTAGTTCAGTTTTAACACAATAATTACCCCGAAAGTTAATATTTGCTATGTCAGCAGTTATTAGAAGTATTGGTGGTAACCTTACTCTTAGCAGTATTTATGCCAGGAAATAAATGCTTGTCTTTATTTGTTGGCAAACACTGGCACTGAAATTACATTAAATATTATGTATTGATTTCTATAGATTCAAGTACAGAGCTACCCTAATATTTGTTTTTCCCCACATCAAGAAATGAGGCTAAGGTCAACTTGATGAAGTAGGTATTCCAGGCCTAGATTTACTATTTGAGTGTGTGAAAATTCTAGAAAATGTGTAGCTTACCAAACTGAGCCTGGTTTCAGTTGCAGATTTTACTAAAAGTGAAAGGAAATTTCCATTTTTAAAAAAGTCTGAAGGCCTCCCCTCATGCTATGTTCTCTCAAAAAGAAGAAATGGGTTGCTAGTCCAAGATGCAAAGTATAATCAGGCTGAATCACCGTGCAGATCTGTGGAGGTTGATTTTCAGCCAGTATCTGCAAAATAAGCTGCAGGGTTCAGTTTGAAAACACTATTGTGACCCAAACCCTGCGGGGTTCAGTTTGCAAACACTATTGTGAACCAGACCCTGCAGGGTTTGCTGAGCTCCAGTTACTGCTCCTAGTAAGGCTTTTTATCCTGTCACAGAGTTGTAAGAAAATCCATCTCTCCCCTTTAAACATGATAAACCTTTGTCACCTACAATGCAATTAGTGTTAAAAATAGAATAGTGCTGATGATAAGATTGTGACTTGCAGGCAATGAGCCATTGTCCAAGTACAGGAGACTTATCTGGCAGGCCAGTCAGCCTACACGGTTTGCTGTCAGTTTGCTGATTGCCATTTCTCTCCGGGTTTGATGAAATATTCATGTCTTTGCTCTGCTCTCTGCAAGCACTATTGATTTCTTGTATAAACGTGGCTATATTTAGTCTAGACAAATGGAATGTGGATTGCTGCTGAATAAATGGGATGAAAGGCTGGGGCTTTGCCTGTCCGTTTCTCTTGGTCGGTGGCAATTATTTATAATCAAGAGTAGTTTTTGTAAGTTAAAGGTGATTTTTTATAATTTAGTGATTAGTCTCAGAACAAAAGTAAGCACTTAGACACAATCATTCTGTTGGGATAGCAGGTTAAGAAGCCAAATTATGCTCTGAGGTTTACAATCACAGTTATTAGGATTTAAAAAAATAAAAAAGAGGGCCCAGAAAAGTGTATGTTTTCAGAATTTTGAGAATAAAAAGTCTGATAAGTACAAAGATTTTGTGCCTTTTCCCTTATTTTTATAAAATCTTTAACTAATAAATTGATTGTACAGTTAGAATTCAGTCTACTCCATTTGCTGCAGTTTCAACTTTTACTACTTCAGTATTGCTGTCTCTGCTTACTAGAATATTTCTGTTTCGTTTTGGTTTTCTCTTTGGAAACAAATACAGCTGCAGCAGAGAAAAAGGAGAAAATATGCTTAAAATCTTGTTCCTGAGTCATTTCCGACAGCATGTTTGTTTTCAGTTGATAATCTTATTTTCCAACGAAGATAGTGGAGGAATCAAACTGGAGTGAATGTGTTTGTGTTTCACTGTCCTCTTGTGGATGGAATCAGAACTGCTGGGCTTTAGCAGAGACCTTCAGCTGCTATTTATTTTCCTCTTGTAGATATGCTGCTTGTTAGTCTTTTGATCTTTTGAAACAGAAAGAGTTACTCTCTTCACTTGATGTGACACCCGGAGCTTTACAAGTATTGTAGTGAAAGTGATCAAATCCCTGTTCTGCTGCCTTTTAGTCCCTTTGATTTAAATTAGGAGATAGAAAATACAGGATCCTCCATTAAGTAATTTAATGGTGGATTAAGAATTTATAACATTGCTACAACAAACTGAAGCAATTCATTTTCTTACAGGCCATATATAGTGTGCTATGCATGGTGGTCACTTTTCCAAAAACTATATTAAAACTTCTTATTTACTGTGTCAAATTATTTCCCCATGTCATATGTTATTCTTCTGTGTTTGCCAGGTATATTTATATGCAGTAGCCATGAAGCACAGAGTAGCTTTTCATGTGTAACACTATCCTCAGAAAAATCTACACACTAGCTTTGAAAAATCTCTTGCAGTGCAGTGGGAACTGCAAGGCCTTCATTTTTTGCTGAGGAAGTGCTCTGAGTGTTTATTGTGTAGCATCAATAGTGCCTAGGAGATTTTCACTAAATATTGCTCCGTTGGGCTATGACATGGTTTTAGAACCTGGGTTGTGTGTTAACCTGTTTAGCAGAATGTTAATCTGGGAGTATTTATGCAGAGCATGGAAAGGAAGTGCTGAAGATGGCATACAGCACAGATTGCATTAAATGGTTTGAAAGGTCTGTACATTGAAACAGTCTTTGAGTGAAATGGGTCTTTTTCCCAGTAAGAATGCTCTCTATTGTCCTTCTCCTGTTATATTAAATATGTTTTGTTGTTTTCTTCCCGCAGTGGATGTGAAGTCGGAGGTTCCCGTGGGACTGGAGCCTATCTCACCGTTAGACCTGCGAACCGATCTCAGGATGATGGTTCCCATGGTGGACCCGATTATGCGCGAGAAGCAGCTCCAGCAGGAGCTGCTCCTGATCCAGCAACAGCAGCAAATCCAGAAACAACTGCTCATTGCAGAGTTCCAGAAGCAGCATGAAAACCTGACCCGCCAGCACCAGGCCCAGCTCCAGGAGCACATTAAGGTAGCAACATTTTTCATTTATTCCTTACTTTGCCTGCAAAATTAATATGCTTAAGCAGACATGGAAAGGGAACATGCCTGGGAGGTTTGCTGTGACTGAGACATGGTGTTTGAGTGCTCTTTTCTCTGTGTTGGGGTAATAAAAGCCTTTTAAAGCAAAACTACTGGCACCTACCAGTGACTTGCTTACAGCAGATCAAGGCAATACTATGAGAATCATCAAGCTCATGAAGCCACCACATGCACAAAAAATTAAACTACCTATTTTACAACCTGGATTTTCAGCTGAACTTCAATATGGCTGTTTTTTTCAATATATACTGGCTTTAGTATATTAAAAGACTGCTTTTTTGGGCTACTGTTTGAGTTTGTGACCACAAATCAAATTGATAGGCAAGGGCATAATATTTGAATTTGTAAAATAGAGGCAGACGCTGGTAGCGTTGTGTTTTCACTCTTCTCTGACCTGCCTCATATAATACAAAAAAGAAAATGATTTATGGGATTGCATGCACTATGGCAGGATTGCTATAATGGATTTTGACTGGGAATTTATGATCTTGCCTTTCATTTCATTTTTTCCTTCTTATCTCCTTGCCATTGTGCTGCTGTGCTAAGCTTCACTCGACAGAGCTGACAAATGCAGCAGAGTACAGCAACCAGAGCTGGGTGATGCACAGGCAAAGAACAGTGTGAAGTTTCCAGGCATCTTTGCCAAAAAAAAAGAAGTGAAACCAGAGCAGCAGGCTGCTACCTGACACTAGAGTTCAATTTGGTGACAGTCAGTAATGCACTGTGCTGTTTAAAAGTCAGTTAAGAGATGAAAAGAAGTGTAAGCATAAAAGCAAGCACTGATCCTCAGTTACCCATGGGGGTTGTTTTAGCCAGGACTGACCTAGAAAACACTGCAAACTGCACTTTCTCATGTCTTTGTTCTGTGCAAGTTACAACAGGAACTCCTAGCCATTAAACAACAGCAAGAACTCCTTGAAAAAGAGCAGAAACTGGAGCAGCAAAGACAAGAGCAGGAACTGGAGAGGCATCGCAGGGAGCAACAGCTTCCTCCCCTCCGAGGCAAAGAAAGGGGACGAGAAAGTAAGAGCCAATGTACCATGAATCCTAATAAGAAATGAATCTATTCCCCTTTGCATTCTCCCAGCCAAAATGAACTATGAACAGGAACCTGAAGGAAGCCTATTCCTGTGTGAAATACAGGTCGAGAAGTCAAGACTGTGCTTTGAGAAGGGCAGGGCCACCCACTGCACCCACAGAAACACATTTTTGGTTTGTGTACAGACTTGGAAGACTGTAGGAAAGCACAGTTTGACAGACTTGTGGATATCCATCTCAAGAGTCAAGCTCTTTGTATAAAAAAAAAGGAAATTTGGAAGTGTAAAGCTTCACACAAGAACTTTTTGAAGAGTTTAACTCTCTATACAGAAAGCACTACAAAGCAGCAAAAAATTAAATTAGTTGCTGAGCATTGTTTCAAGACTGAAAATAAATATTTAAGAATATCTTAGGATGAGACTCCTAAATATTTTGCTAGGACTTTTTCAATCTGTCTTGTGTTTGTTCCTGATGACATTTCATGAGGCATAACCAAGAGTTATTTCTAGCTTATATATAGCTATAAAGAAAATAGTTGTAAAGGTTTATTAGGATTTGGTGCTCACTAGAGGGAGACAGATACAAATAATTCTCTTTAGTGAGGTCAGTTTGAAAATCAGGTTGAAGTACATTGTGAAGATATTCAAAATGAAGCTACCACAAACACATACTGTTACTTGCCCTACTAAATGAGCACAAGAATTAACTGACAAAGACTGAAGCAGAAAAGAGCTTTCTTTTCCTTTGATGGAAAAATATATCACTTCAACAGCTGTAGGTGTACCACTTCACAGACTTTAGAAATTAAGGTGTCCATGGTGCTTCTAGTACTTTGAAGAACAATGAGCCCATAAAAAAATTTCCGTCTTACTGACCTAGAAATGTGAGGGTGTGGAAACTGCTGGAACAAAAGGTTCCTGTAAGTTGTATTAAAAAAATCAGCCTCCATATGAACAGTTGGGCTTTATCAGTGCTCCTGCCAGAGGAATAGCAGAGATGTGACCTCAGTGGTTCCCTTCTCAATTTGAGCTTGCTGGGTAGCTGTTCAGGATGCAACAGCCAGCCAAGCAGCTTGTGACCCCTCCAGGCCCAGCCCCAGCTCCAGAATTTGTTGGTGGTGATGAATGAGTAGAGGAGGGAAGGGAGGTGTGGGCAGGGGAGTTGGGGTATGAAGCAGAGAGGTAGTAGAGGTATTTTGTTGGCAATGGGTTACTGGGGACATGCTCAGCATCTCAGCTGTGGTGTGTCAGGGTTGAGTAATCAAATACTTAGAGTACCAAATATGCCTTAGGGCTGCAACTTTGAAGGAAATGGAGTTTCATCCCATTTCTTTTATCACTGATGATGGAAAACCAAAAGATTTTTTGTTTTCATACTTTTTTTTCCTTAATGAACACCATTTTGGCTATGAGTAAAGAAGCATGTCCCATTCTGCAAGCTTGAATGGTAGTTTAACCTTACAATGACATGCTCTACTTTTTCTGTATTCACCTAGCCACTCAGAGAGGTGTAAATGCACTGTCTCCTGTATTCCAGACATCACAGGTAGAGATTGTTAAGGGGCTCCAATTAAAAACCTCACTGCTGGCTCTTTCTGCAGTTTTCTGCTCATAACTAAGACAATATTCAGAGGACAGTTTTGCTGTGTTACTATTATTGCTTCATTAAAAGAAAAAAAAACATTCATTACTAAAAGCTCAAACTGACCTTTTGTTACTGTCTTTTTAGTTCTATTGTTGGTTTTGTATTTGGATTGTTGGGACCTATGAGGAAATAATTTGAATTCTTTAGATACATCTGGCCCTGGATAAATGGCCTCATCTACTGTTGAAATATTCCTTATGACTTCACTGGATTTTTGGGTCATGGCCAGCTTCCACAGACAAGCATTCCATCCAAATGTTATCTCATTTTGACTTTTTTCCACCAATAATTTTTTTTATGGCTTACAAAACTTCCAGCAGTAAGGCACAGATTCTGTTTTGGGGTTTGTTTTCTTTAAAAAGGTAATTTATTAAAATAAAGATAAGATGCATTGAACTCTGTGTTTCTTAGGGGCAGTGGCCAGTACAGAAGTGAAGCAGAAACTTCAAGAGTTCCTGTTAAGTAAATCAGCTACAAAAGACTCTCCAGCAAATGGGAAGAATCATTCCATGAGCCGCCACCCCAAGCTCTGGTACACGTATGTTCAGTATTAAGCTGCTTCCTTGTCTTGTCGAGGTATCAGCTAAAATTTGGCAGAATGCTTTTCCAGCAGGGGTGTTGAGAATCTGCTTCCAGAGCAAGGCAGAAGTTCAACCCAAAGATTCGCAAAAAGCCAGAAGTGTTAGATTTCAGGTTTAACTGAAGAGTATTCAGTATTCAGTGATGAGATGAGAGCTGTACAGAACAAGGCTCTCTCAAAAATCTGTATAATTGTCTTTATTTCAGCTGCTTCATCTGTAGCATCTCTAGCTGTTGCAATCACAGATTTTACAACTATACCTGTCATTTTTCCAAATATCTTAAATTTTTGCAGTTAGAACAACCTTGTGTTTGTCTTACTTGGATTTTGAATCAATCACAAAACATTTCCTCTTGAAGAGATGCTGCTTTGCTTCCAGTGAACTTGTTTGAATGGTGTTAGTAATTCACAAGGATTTTGAGAAAGAGAGTGGTCATTTAACTTTTCTGACTCATGGATTTTAGTATCCAAACTGCATATTCTTATGATAACTTGGCCTTGACAAGAATCTGCTTAGATCACGGAAACAAGTATTTTATTGAGTCCTTCAAACGGTCTATTGACATGTTAAGAATTTACAGCTTTGCAGTTTTTATTCCCCACATAAATGAATCCAACAAAATTAACTCTGTCTGCATTTCTGAAAGACTTCAATGTCATGCCTACATTGACCTTCAATAGGACAAACAGAAATGCATATGGTACACTCGATTTCCATCTTTAACTTATTCTTTTTAAAACGGATTGCTGAAGGTTGGCCCTTGGAGTTAGCATTCTGAGCTAACCAGAGCATTTTGATAAAATGATTTAATATATATTTACGTTGAGTTTGGTGAAGATACAGTAATGAATTAACTTTTTTCTTCCAAATAATGTAAAAAAAGTCTCTTGAATATGTAAGATTTCTAGACTAATAATCTGAGCTTCAGATGACTGAATATGAGAAGCTCTGCAGAGGATGCCTTCTGCTACACTGCAGAAAGTAGTACTTCCTCTCATGACAGAGATATATTGATTAACCACACTGCTTTGGAAAGACAAGCAGAGTCTGTAAAAGGCCAAGTAAAATTATATTGAGACAAACACAAAGTTTGGAAGTTTTTCTCTTTTCCCTCTCTCCCTCTCTAGATAAAAAAAATCAACCAAACCCACCCGCCCCCCCCAGAGAAAAAAACCCCCAAAACCAAAAAACCCAACCCCTGTTTCTGTGCCAAATGATGCCATTTCTATGTGGTTGTTCAGTAGTTGCTCAAAAAGCTCTTCCCACAATGTTTCTTTCATCCAGCAGTTGTCAGAAAGCACTCTTCAGCTTGGAGCTTCTCTGCTGACATGAGTGCTGTGTGGTGGTATGCTCACAAAATTTACAAATTGAACTTAAAGTCAAGATTTCATTTACCTTGTCCACTAAATAATTTGGGGGATGGGGGTATCCAAGAGATAGCAATTCAATATTTCTTATTTTATACAAGACTTCATGCCCTGAAAATCCCCCACATTTTTATAGAGAAGGCTTGATCAATATACATCTATTTGTATGTGATAAACAAGCCTTAAATGGCTTTTGCTGAGTGTCAGCTGATTCATATTAAAAAGCAACCAATGAAATGGTCAATTCCCCAAACTGGTGACAGACTTCTCTGTAGATCAACATGAATCTTATCCTATGTGACTTCTGTAATGAGTGCAAAAAATGCGTTTTTGGGAATCCCAAGGAGCTCCATAGCTTACTGTAAGAGTGAAATTGGTTACATGAGCCTGTGGTTTGTGCACACTTAGAGGAACAAGAACATAAACACAGCTGAGACGTGTACAACATGTGTGGATAGTTACTGCTGGTCACCTCAGTGACAGCTAATTTGTGACCTCTGTGTGTGCTGCAGGGCTGCCCACCATACCTCACTGGATCAAAGCTCTCCACCCCTGAGTGGGGCCTCACCACCATACAAATACACTTTACCAGGAGCACAGGATGCTAAGGATGATTTTCCACTTCGTAAAACGGGTGAGTTAGCCTCGTTTATTCGAGCCCCTTGCCCAGAAATTCTCCCACCCTTTTTTGGCTGTCCATCAGCAAGGCATGTATCATATTCCACAAACCCTGTTCAAGATGATAGTGTGAGTAAGTTCAAAGATCCAGACTGCGTATTTCCAAGGTCAGCCTGGCCACATGGTACCAAGAGTGGCTGTTTCCCAGTGCTGACAGCTAGTGCAGGCTTCAGTTCTGATAAATTTTGTTCCTAAGCAGACCATCATTTCATGGATCTTTATTTTCTTTGCCTTTCTTCTGGCTTTAATATCTCTCTCTGGCCTGCTTGGTAGATACAGTATCTATCGATCTTCAGATCGTATTCTGCTTTTAGACAATATTTTTCAGGGCATTTTTGGGGGAAATAATGGAAAGAGGAGGAATTGAATTAGTATTATATTTGGTGTCATTAGTTGTCAGAGTAGGTATGTATATCACAGGCTATTCTGAGCTGTAAGAGACCCAGAAGGAGTCCAGCTCTTAAGTGAATGACCCATATGGGGATCAAACTCCTGACCTTGGCATTATCAGCACTGTGCTGTGTCCATATACACACATTTGCATGTCTTCTGACACAGAGAAAATGCTCTTTTGAAGGTTTTAGAATATTTTAGAAGATCTAACAATTGAGTATTTTGTCTTGACAGCAGGTGGACTGTAGACTTACCTTTTCCTGTACCATAAAGAAAGCCTGAATGGTAGTGGGAGTCCATGTGGCTGTTGCCTCAGGACCTTGGTGCAGTGGCTGGTATCCAGGAATGCAGGGACACACTCAGAGGAGGGGGGAAAGGAAAAGAAAACATTAGATTGCTTATTGCATGAGTCTGCTGTTGAGTGATATAGTTACGTTCAGAGAGAAAGTCTGACCCCCTACTGTGCTAACAGCCTTTGAATGCGATTTAGCCACTGGGAGATTGAAAACTAACTGCAAAACTGACTTGAAAAGAAGTGGCATTTGGAACCAGCAAATATTCAGAGAGAAAATCCAGCCTGTATCTAATATTTTGGGGCAGACTCTCTAAGCTCATATTATATCCCCAAATATTTTCAAAGGAATGGAAGCATGAAAAGCAAAATGCTAATTTATTCTAGCTGAATTACTCTTTGTGCAATATGGTGGCAATGTAACAAGATTCTATAAAATCTTGTTCAGGCTGTTCATCACAATAAACCCTTATGTGGTTCTCTGCTTAATACCACTGTACAATATATATTTTCTATGCCAATATGCTATACATTTTCATTTTTTGAACAAAAGGATGCATTCCACATCTTCTAAATGCTGTGAATTAATCTACATGTATTTGAAATGCAAGCTTTAATTTTTCTTCCATGTTTATGTATCTTAAATGTTATGATTGATATTTATGATGTGTCAGACTGTTGATCTGTAAAACAAAACATTTTCAAACTTTGTAACAGTAAAGTTCTCGTGCAGCTGCTAATACTTTTATATCTCTGTGGGGGTTTCAAAATATTCCTTAATTCAATTCCCATTGTCTGCATAAGAGGACTATAATATAATTAAATCCAGATGTTTTCTATATGTTATTCCAAATATTTGGGCATGCAGTGCATCAGTTCCAAAATTGAACAAAGGACATGATGACTCTCTGAAAAGATATCTACAGAACAAATAGACAAATACTAATATAATCATTCGTATAACCATTTCTATGACATTGACATAGTGATTCTGATAAGCAAATGTAAATGAAGTGTACAGCATGTTGTATGTTAGCAACAGGGGATATTTGAAATCTCTCCATATCCGTGAAAACAGCAACTGTTAATATCCTGTTTACACATCCAGTCTCTGTGTACCAGAGATGTTTAATTCCAGTCTTCAGCAACATCCCCACGAGGTTTTCAATGATTGTTCATCAGGTTGAGTGTAAAAGCAACAGGAACCAAACTAACTCAAGTCAAATGACCCTAAACTGATCTGGGTGGCTGTAGGGCCATCCTCCAGGCAGAGGGGACATTGTGGAGCCTGTGTCATCCTCTCGGGACCTTACTAGACAAAGATGTCCCACGAACACTCATGTATATGGACAGGCTGTAAGCCTGCAGAAATCTGACCTTTGCCATGAGGGGTGAACCTCTTTTCCTTCCCTTTAGGCTATGAATGCTCATTGCCACTGGCTCCTGGCAAACCCTCTGTGGTGCTGAACCTGCGTGAAGTCAGCAATTCATATGAAAGCAGACCTCACATTCCTTTCATCCTTAAGAAAGGATTACCTGTTGTGACTTTTAATTAGAGCTTTGTTTTGCTTTTTAGGTTACTTAAAAAAAAAAATCTTTATGATATAAGCTACAGAGGTATCTTTCTCTTTTCCAAAATGCTCTTGTAAGATAATTCTGATTGAATCAGGTACTCTGAGATCAGATTTAATGGGAAGCAAAGCTGAATGATTCTTCCATGACATCCTAATGTGTTTTTCAGTGCTAAGGGAGCACCAAGTGTCACACAGGCATTGTAAATCATGAGTTTTGCTTGCTTATTTTCTTGTTCAGTAATACATTTATTTTTTGCTTAATTAGTCCTGAAGTGGCATGTTCTTTTTTAATCTTCTAAAAGTTAATTCTGAAAGAATGATACAAAGGAATTTTTTTCTGCAGCTTTTACTCTTCTAGTATCTAGAGTGATGGAATGTTTAGATAACTAGGGAAAGACTTAAGAGTCTTGCTCTGTCACTGTTTACAGTTAGGTACCAGAGTTAACATTCTAGTGCAGTGACTGTGGTTACTCAACAAGTCTCAGCCATGTGAATTGTTCCTTTCTGTACAAGATGCAGCAGAAGTTGTCAGCAGTGGGCTTCAGAAAGTTTAGCTGCATGGAGGACTGAGACTGTCCTAGGAGCTAGAGGCCAGGATATGCAACTCTTTGCACAGCTGCATTCAGATGCTTGGTGTTGACAGACTTTGAAAAGAGCAGAGCAAGGGGAGCTGTTGCTTCTCTGGATCGATAAATACACCATAAGGAGAAGCTACACATCTGTAGCTACAAGCAGAATTTAGTGTAAACAACATAAGATTAAATTTTAAAAATCCCCAAAACTTGCACCATGGATACCAGTTGTAATGTGTTTTCTGCAAAGCACCCAAAAGCCTGAGCAGCACATGGTTTACTTTCAATGAGACTAACGCATCTAAATTACCCAGAGAAGTTTGAAAATACTTCCCTATTACTGAGCACTTTTGAAATTCATACTGACTGTTTTAAGAGCTCTGATGGGAGCCATGTACTTTTGTAAATCTGATCATTTAATATGGGGAACTTTTACTTGTTGAGCTCCTCTATTCTGTGACTGTGTGTCCAGAAAAATATTACCTTCTTCATGAGGTTACTGTAAAACTAACAAAAACACAATAAGCAACATGGGCTTGGTAGGGTAGAAGATCTTTTCAAATCATTTTTTTCTATTTTCCTTTTACCTTTTCAAGATGCAGAAATTCTGTCAAATGGCTCTAACATTTGCATTTTCTCCAGTCTTTAAACTTTCATTTTTTGTATGCAAGTGTTGATACAAACCAGCAAAAGCCAGTAAGTTCCAGCAAGGACTAGCTCTATGGGCAAATCTGCATACTTTTAAAAAATGTTGCTGTTGGTGGAATTTCTGCATTTTGTTTCATGTTTTGGCTTTTTTTGGAAGAAGTTCCTGGGGACATCATCATATCAAGTATGAACTGTTTTTTCTTTCCTGAGTTTGGCACAATCATGGAAGAATGGGAATGTCAATCAGTATTTCTATTTATTTTGGTTTTGTGCCAGTTGAATCTTTCTTTGCAGATGGAGTTGTGTGCTTATGACTTACAGTGTGCTTAGGGATCTGAAGATCTCTCACAATATAACAATTTGAGAAGATGTTTGTAGCTCACTTTCCAAAAATTGGAAGCATACTCAATGGAAACATAGCATGGGGATTTTTTTAATAGCAAATAGTATGAGGTTCTTCCTTGGATGGGAGAAGTTGTGTAATTTCATACAGAAAAAAGAGGAGATGAAGGATTGTTTAATATTGTGATGAAAGAGAGGAAGAAGGCTGTTCTGCACAGCTATGAAGATCACTCTGTAAAAACTATATTAAGTTAACCTGATTAGGCAGTAGAATAATAATGTAGCTCTTTTGTGAATGAGAATGAAAGATTCTTGAATGAGAACTCAGCAGATGTAGTTTTTAAGAAAAGAAATTAATTAGAATATTTCCTTACAATTCTTTGTGCACTTAGTGACTCAGTAATTTGCTGGAGCAGTTGAAAATCCGAAGAAAAACATTTTGTGTGTGAAGGTTTTTCTCCTTTCCCCTTTTGTGCCACCAAATTTCATTTCTGTTTGCATTTTCTAGGAAAACACTCTTTTGTGATGTAACAGTATATGAAAAAGCTGGATTTCTTTTGGTTTTCATTTTTTAAAAAAAGGCCTAGAGTATCCCAAACCCTCAATTACCATGTCTGCCAAAATGAAGAAGTCCAGCTCAGTGGAGAGAAGTGCTATTTTTCTCTGAATTTATGAGACAGCACAATAAATGGGAGAGGCACTTTGTTTATTGAAGCAGGGAAATGAAGCAAACATATGATTCTCCTAATTTGATTCCATTTTCTAAGCATTCCTGCCTCTCCAGAGTCCTTGTTTTCCTGGGTTGGTGAACCACCTCGACAAATTTGGACTAGGTAATGTGCCCGGAAGAAATCAGTACTTATCACAGTGGGAAGGAGAAAAGGTACCCTGGTCTTGACTCCTCTTCCTGTTAATCACCAAATGTTTTTAGCCTTCCCAGTATCAGTATCAACAACTTCAGAGCATGTAATTAGTAGTAGGAAGTTTTAGAAGGAGAAAAAGCTTCCACTTGCAATTGCAGAGTGAATTGGCGGCAAAGCTCCTGTATTCAGGTAATGAGCAAGCCAAGCCAGTGTCCAGGCCCTGGGAGCCAGCAGCTCCAAGGAAATGTAATGTGGCTGTAGCTGCTGTGAGGGGCTGCTTGTTGGCTTCTCTGGGATATTTTTTCTTTCTCTTATATTTACATATATCTATGTACACAAACAATGGGATGGGAATGCTGGAGCAGTTGTCTCAAAGCTTTTATCACAATCATCAGTCTCATTTTACAGAACCAAGCAAGGCAGATGGAAAGGCTTCAGCTGCTAGCACAGCAGACGAAGTTCACTTTGTTACAAAGCCTTTTAACAACTTTCTAGCCAATAGCATAATATTAAAAGCTGACAAACGTTTGCTCAGGCCAATTAATAAAGTTACACGTACATCTTGCTTTGAACAATGCTTGCTGGTAATAGCTTGAAACAATGGATAAAGCTTCATTATTAAGCTTGCATATTTCTACCATCTTGCTTAACATATTGTCCTGAGGCTTATCTCTGCACAACTCACAGACCTATTGTTTCTTGTCCTTGAATCTTCAGCATTCTTTTATTTCTCCATCCTGAGATTTGCTTTCACACCTTTCTGAGTTTTATACCTTTTTATTTCCCACAGCTGCTGTTGACTCCAGCCCTTCAGAGTCCTGCAGACTCCCAGGCTGGGGCTGAAGAGGGATGTCCTGTCATTCTGATTGAGCTCAAGTTAGAGGAGGATTTATTTGAGATATCATAAAACTAAATAGAAATGAGGGCTAGGGTAGGCTTAATGACACTGTCAAAGAGGAAAGAACTTGTGTAGGTATGCTTTGGTATCATGAAAGCTGCCAAGGCCTGCACCAGGGTTCAATAGGAGCCATCACCAGAATGATTCTCATGAAGATCATCACAGTCTTCCCATCACTGGAAGGTTGTTCCTCGAATGGATGTTATTTAACACTTACTTTTAATTGCAGAAAGCAAGTTTTTTTGTGAATGGGTAAAAAATTTACTCAGTTTCTGGATTCGATGTCTTTCTCATTTAGCAAAAATCCCACTCTGTGTACATACATCATGTTCTGTTTCACCACTAATTATTCTATGATGCTACTGACCCTTCTTCATAAGTAAACTAATTATATAATCTTGGTCAAAGTACTTAGTTCTTTTACTGACCAGTGT
Organism: Acridotheres tristis; assembly: GCA_037013685.1. Classification (NCBI taxonomy): domain Eukaryota; kingdom Metazoa; phylum Chordata; class Aves; order Passeriformes; family Sturnidae; genus Acridotheres; species Acridotheres tristis. The sequence goes on from CM072886.1 coordinate 29,194,975, forward strand.
ATAACTAAAATTGAATTATGAAGTTCTGCTTCATGTGAATACATAAAATTTTTCTTACACTGTATATTTTTTCCAAAATGCTTTATAAATTAGCATTAAGAAGTGCCTTGCATAACTTTTTGATAAGCAGGTAATCAGATACTAGACACCTTTTTGACTTTCGAATCTAAAGAAACTGCTTCAATAAGCAACAGGGAGCAGTCCTAAATGCTGAAGCATTTTAAGAGCATAATGTCCATTGAAAATGAAGTGGAATGTTTTTAATGGGTATTTCAAAGCTTATTCCCTCTGGATAAATAAGTTACAAAATACTGTATATAAAATTTGAGACTCTTTGAAGTCAGTGGAAATTGTCCTGTTTGATTTCAGTAGAACCAGGATTTTTCTTCCGCTGTATCTAGAGCAGGAACAGTTGAAAACTTTTAGAAAAGTAAACAAGAACATCTAAAAGATGGCAAAAAGAGAGAAACAGAGAAGTGAAAAGTGGAAATCACATGGTATGGGATCACCCAAAATAGAAGATATCGGTTAGTAAAGACTGCACTTCTCCAAAATCCTGCAAAACATAGTTTCACTGAAAAATCTATTCAAACCCACAGCTCTAATTAAGGGGTTTAGCTGCCAAATAACATGTTGTGGCTAAAGCCAAGTGAGTATTACAGAGCCATTCATGAGCAAAGGCATAAGCTTTGTACTTTGCTTTTGATTTTCTCATGGGAAAGTAATATAAACGAGAGTGATACCTCCCTGTTGGCTTTAACTGTTAGAAATGCAAAGCATGCTGAAATTGTACATAATTCTCTTCCAAAGGAAAGGAAATAGCATTTCAATGGTTTTCCTCAGTGTCTCGTTGAGTTATGGTGGTGCACAATTATTCTTGTTAAATTACTCTACCATATGGAAGGTTACGTTGTATATTTAGCTAATTAAGTTGTAGGGGACTGGAATTATATCTCAGAGCATAAAGAATCTATCCAAAATTTATTTTAATTCAGTCTAGTTGTGAAGGTGTAGTACAGATGTCCAATTAAGACTTCAAACTTGAGGTTTTCTTTTCACTTTGCTTAACATGAAGAGATACTTTCACAAAGTTGGCCTTGCCTACAGAAGTTCAAGAAGACAAACATGTCTTGAATGTCCAAACAGCTTTGGAGCCAATTTTATCTTCATTTTTCTTCAGTGGGGCTGAATTGCCTTTCTACTTTTGAGATGAACTTGGCCAATGCTTCTCATCTGCTAGGAGAGCAAGATATACTGTGTTTTAGTTGCTTTTGTTTTCTTGGCATCCTGTTGCCTTTGGACAACTCCAAACAACAGGTCAAATTTACTGATGACACTGATGCCCTGTTAAACTGGGGGAGAAGATGATGGTGTTTCATAATGAATTTCTGAAGATTGATGAAATAGTGGACTGTAAATTTTGCCTGACATCAGTGAGTTATCACTACTGAATATTTTCCTAAATCCCCTGGATTAAAATCTATGGGATTTAAACACCCTATGAACTAGTTCCTTTTTTTATGGGGCTTGTGGAACAACATAATCATGAACATGATTATTCTATGAAAAACAGATCATATATCTATCTAGGGGTCAAATGGTGACCATGGAAAAGCCTTGACTTTGAGGACAAGGGGATTATCTGTGACAGTTCTTCACTGAACAGAATATCTTTTCTTGGTATTCAATGGATTTGGGAGGAGGATTTAGACTGATGAGTGGGATTTGCTGTATTTGCAGAAAGTAGGATATTGTATTTGCATTACTTCTTCCCTTCAGCTAGAACCAGCTGCTGTAGATGGTCAGAAGAAAGTGTAATAATTACCAGTGGAGACCTAACCAGAAGGACTGCCAGTCATGCATATCTTAATTTATTTATTGAATTATTACCATTCAAATGAGGGATGCCCTCTAGTCAAGTGCCTGTTTCATCTTCTTTTCTCCTCTACACCTCCTGAGAACTCAGATGCAAGATGGCTCCAGAAAGTGCTATAATGGTGTAATAAAATTGCAGAATTTGATGATGTGTAGAGAAGATGAAAATGAATTTTAAATTATCCTCGTTCTTTAATTCTATGGTTCAAAACAGTATAGTAGTATTTGCTTTTTAATCCCCTACTTATTATTAGAAAAGGATATTATTTTACCTGTAAGAAGATTAAGATGGACCTGGCATAGTAGTGAAATGTCATGGTTTCAGCAGACTTGAGATGTAATGAGGATTCATGAGGCCCAGGGAAACCACGACCTTCTTGAAACTGCTGTATAACCCTGTGGTGTAAATACTAGGAGATGCTGTTTCTTTGCTAAAAACCAGAATTTAAAAAAAAATTCTATCGAGAGACTTATTCTTTTGCATTATAGGTTGCATGAAGAACATACAGGAAATACATCATACCTGTTCAGATATTCAGGATTTCCAATTCTGGCTAAATCCAAGCAGTACAATAAGAAATTTCTACGTCTAATTCAATAAATTGTGCCTAGAAAGATAACATTTGTTTGCATGGATAATGAAACATATTTTATGTTTCATACAGACTGCAGTGAATAGCAAAGAAAAGTTAGATATTTAAAGTAGTTTCAGGGACTATTGAGTTTTGAACCTGCTTTAGAAAATTAATGAAAATTTGCTAATCTTGTTAAATTGGTTTCCTTAGCCTGAAGAGAGCAGAAGGGCTGCAAGATCCCCTCTAATCTAATTAGCTCTTTTACCATGTGTTTCACTAAACCTGTTTTTTTATTTAGGGAATGGATATTTACCTTAGTCTGAAAAAATAAAGCATTCTACCTTTTACAGAAGTAAAATAAAGCAAAGGACTAAAGGGTTTCACATATGACCAGCGCTCCCCATAAAGTGAATGGTTGTACAGGAAACAGTTTCAGTATATCCTGAAAACACATTAGGTGATGCAAGCCAGAAAAACAAAGCATCTCCATCCTGTACTGCTGTATCTGGTTCTCCTGCCTTGTTGGGACCACCCAGCAGTCAGGTGGAAGCTCTTGGAAGAGCTTTAGAGGGCATGTGTAAATAGCTTTCACTCTCATTAATTTAATTTAAAACTCTTTCAGAAGTGGCATTTTAAATCATCAGGATTGAGAAGACATTGAACCCACAGAATTATACTACATGCAGACTACTGCCTTCTTCCAGTCTGTCATCCACTGAGGAAATTGTGCACGTGCACATTGTCCAATACTGTCTTCCAGTGGGATGTGGCTTTCTACAGCAGATGTCAGTCAGTCATGTAAGATAAAGAGGCACCACTCATCTTGCCTATGCTTTATATAACCATGTAGAGGTGGCTGGAACACTCTGTGGCTGCCTACAGGAAGCCAGAGCAGCAATCAGAAAATTCATTGAGAGCAGAGAATAGTTGCATGATTGTGAGAACCATGTGCCATAAAGGCTGTGAGACCACCAAGTCTCTCAGAAGGACAGACTCATTCACAACTCTTCACAAAGCAGCTGGGGAAGCTGGAAACAGCTTTTGTTCCTGACCTGTGTCTCTCTGCCTCTCTAGCTTTCTGCCAGGCTTTGGTTGCTAGTTTTAGTTTTGCTGAGGAAGCCCAGATTATCTTCACATTTATCCTTTCTGCTGGTGCTTAGGGATGTCATGTGCATTTGATTCTGCCTACCTCATCTGAAGGGGAAACTGGGAAGTTTCTCCTTAGCCCACAACTTTCAGACCAGCTTCTTAAGAACTTGAGATATGCCTGCTCTTGTTGGTTTTATTTCAATATTAATGTGGGATTTGACTTTTTCCTTGGTCTCCAGCTCATGGCATAGCATAAGCAGGCAGGCTGCTTTATTAATGTGTATTACCAGGGTGACTGGGAGCCCACAGTGCTCAGGAGCCTGTTGAGCTATGCAATTGACCTGACAAAATGAGGATCTCTTCACAGTGTGTTTTTTTCCATCTTGCTTCAGGATAAATCACAACAGTATCCACATGCAATATCTTCTTGGAAATATTTAATTGCCAGAGTGCTAGAAAGAAACTTGACAAAGGATAAACCAGTGATATGCTGGCAATACCCCTATTGTGCTAATCAGTGCCATCTTTATATTTGTTTTGCTGCTCTAATGGCCTGTACCCGTACGTCATCATTTTTTTTGTAACTTCAAGCTATCTTAGGCATGGAATGTTATGGTTGTGAGTGGTACAGCACAAAATCCTTGTCTGTACATGAGTCTCTAGTACAATAGTATTTAAAAAAAGGCATCTGTGTGGTGTGAATAAACAGATTTCTTGACTATGTATTCAATTACTGATATTTGTTAGATATGAGCCAGAAAAAAAACCCCAAGCTCCTGCATGGAGTGCAAAATATATTCAAATCAGGACCACATATGACTCTTCACAGCTTAAAAATCTATAGCTAAAGAAATAGAGAATACCTGTAAAGATTTGCTTTAAGATCTTGAAGTCTTTGTTTTTTAATGTGGTTCTGGTGACCTAATTATGTTAGGGAAGTTCAGGTTACTGTTTTAAGAAGGATCTTAATGATAACAGTTGATGCCTGGGCAATGGTGAGCAATTTATCTTTCTTGAGTAGGATGTCAGTTTTGCCACTGTTGTTCAGGCTGGTGTTGAAATCTTTTTAGCCAAATTTAGCATCATTTACCTTGACTGCCCCACAGCTTTTCTAAGCCAGTCTGCTTGCGAGGAAAAAGAAATGCTTTCACTTTAGAGCCTTTTGGAATTTGGACAAAAGCTCACTTTCTCTTCTTCTGGCTTCCTGTATATGGCTTTAGCCTCAAGATGAGGACCTGCTTGCTATGCACCCTCTCCCATCCCCCATTTCCTGCCTGGCTTCATTAAATGCTGATTTGAAGTTGGCACACTCTTCTGCTACAAAAGTACTACTGTGTTCCAAGAGCCATCAAAAAGTAGAGCATTATTGTCTTTTACATTCTCTTCATATATCTTCTCCCCATAGTCCTCTCCCCATGCGTAAAAAGGATTTTCATTCCTTCTTCTTAAATATCTCTGTACATTTAATAAAAAGAAACAGTGAAGCAAAGCCCTGTCAAGAAAACCTCTGCTCATTTGGGAGCAATCTGGCCCCAGGCTATATTCTTTAATGCTCGTATCTGCAAATTGCTAATATTAAGCTAAGTGGAATATAGGACTAATGACTTCACTGAATCATTTTCCTATCTATTTTTCTTGTATTTGAGCATTGTGTTTCTTAGGAAAGACTAGCTTTCTTTCACTTGATCAGTGATAGCTCATGTGATGAAATTAATTTTTACCTACACAGAAGCCTGTATATTTTCCATTTTTAACAGTATAGTTACTTTATTCTTTCTTTGATTACCTCTAATATCTTCTGCTGTTGTTTAATCTAATCCTTTCTGTGTCTTTCATATCTTTTGCCCACTTAGAATAATTTAAAGAGTAATACCAGTCCTTAATTACCAGCACTAAAAAGAGAATAAGCCAGGTAATAGAAAAAAAACTGAACAGCCATATTACTGCAACATCTCATTATTCCAAATTATGCTACATCTACATAAACAAAGTCGTTTTCAGACTAGTCTTTCCTGAAATCCTCTGAAGTGGATCACTCAAGTGGGTATCAGCTGTTTCCTGTTGAGGACAGTGACATGGGCTTTGATGACTTTCAGAGAAATTAGCTGTATCTTATTGTTTTCTTTGTGACAAAACACTTTCAAATAATATATGTTCACTTTCTCCAAGTGGCATTTGATTATTACTTGTTCTAAACTGCTAAATATAATAGAAGTGCAAGGATTAGTGGAGCAAATAGGTTAGCTAAACAGAGACCGACTAAACCAATATCAGCTGTATACTGTTTCTTAGTAAGATTTTAGATTCACAGTCCAACCAACCAGACTGCTACCATGAACATTTGCCGTCCTGTGTTCCTCATCCTCACAGCCACATTCCTGGCCACGTGCTCTTGATTTTCTCTTGTCTGTGGCATTTGGGATCCTTGGTCAGATGATTAAGTCCACTACAGTTGGAGTCATCAAACCCAGCAAAACCCACCCCATTCTGCACCTCCAGCACTTAGAGAGGCCCCTTTTCCTCAGGAAGGTGAGATACAGGATGTCTGCTATAGGAGGTAGAATTAATCTAGTTTTGAGTTCTGGACCCCAGTGGGATGGTTAGCATACAGCAAGTTAGCCATGTGCATTAATTTTCTTGCTGTGTCAGTGTCTTGGTTTATGGTTGAATCACCATATGGATTCTCTGATGGTCTTTTCAATAACTCTGTGGTATTACTGTAACAAAAAAAAAGTTGCTTCTTAGGGGCTTATGTTTGCTTGAGAAAGCTACTCTGCAACAACTTAGGGAGTAAGTCTTTAGCGTCAAAAGTTATTTGGCATTGACTCCCCATATGACAGTTTTCCCCATGGAGAATGCCTTTGTCATAGTCAGCCATGGCAGTGGATTCATTAGTCTGAGCCAAGGAACAAATAATGTGCAGTAAAAATACTTACAGGGTGGCTAATGCAAAACAGTTATTTTGAACATTACCCCTCTGTAGAACCACTTCTAAGAGCCACTAGTTAAAGTATTGAGCCAAATACTCATTTGAAACACAAGGCAAATTAATTATAATAATTCTGGGCCATTTGCTACTCAGACTTTCCAAGTGTCTTGCAAATACTAGGGGAAAAATCTAATTTAAAAAAAAAAAATTGAAAAATTAATTTTCACTTTTTGCTAACATTCACATTTCAGAGTTTAAAGGGCTAAAACAGTTTCTAAACAATCTCATGTGCTTTGAGGCAGTCAGTGTGTATATATATGCATATACATTTATATTTGCAATCCACAGCTCCATATTTGAAGCTTAAAATACTTAATTTTGGCTTTTTAACTGTCAGAAGGGAGTTGACAATTATAGATGTCTCATTACTGCCCTCATGTAGGAGTGCACCAAAGCACACAGGGTTACTGTTGTGATCCATACCTCTTGAAGAGAACAATAATTCTGTGCCAGCCTTTGTGGAGCAGGATGGTTCAATGATCTCTGCAGTCACACACAAAGCCAATGCCTCAGCCACTGCTGGGAATCAAGAAACCAATGTTCAGTTCTGCATTTTTTTCATTGGATCAGATATCCTCAAATTGCTTAGATTTGTATATTTTGTCCATTGAAACTGGAATTCTTTTTTGCTAGCCACTGAGTCCTGGTAAAGTACCATGTTAGGAGCTGGCAGTGTCTCTGGGAGAAAATTCAGGAAAGTCAGAATTTGAAGCAAACACTCTTCAACATTAGCTTTGATTTGTATTGTGAGGCTTATTTTGTAATTTTTAAACCCCTATTCTCCATGCCATTTATTATTAAAATTGATTATTTCCATTTTAAAATTATTGCTATTTTTCATGCACCTTCTCAGATGGCTCATAAATTCATACATTGACTTTAAAGTTTGTTTTCTATGCTTCTATGATGGACTCAGATGAAGAATATGATGGGAATTTAGTAAAAGTAGAAAGGGAATTGCTGTGACTGAGCATGAAACATTTATATAGAAATGGAGAATTTCTCCAGTGAGTGACGCAGAGGATTTGTATTACATTCATCTGTCACAGATGCACAGACAGAATATGTACAGACATAATCTCCTGATTTTAAAGAGTATAAAAGAGAAATGGAAATATATGTAAGTGCAAAAGGAGTGAGTGCCTTTTCTTTTAAATGTCATCCCACCTAGTGAGATCTGTGGTGTTAACATGTAGTTTAATCATAGCCCATTATTATATTTTATATTTTCAGTTTCATTGCAAATGATATCTTAGATAGTAAACAAGTCATCTGTATTTTATTGTTAGAACTATTCATCTTAAAATTGGTAGGTGATAAAAATAAATTTCTAGTTAATGTTTTTGTTAGTAAAGATTTCCAGTGTTGTGCTAGCCTACGTATCTTGCTCTGAAATGTATTTAAGGCACAGGGTCTTCGTTGCCCTTGCCACGTGCAATGCAGTGCATGACAAAGGTCAGCGTGTGACAGACAGCAGGTACTGCTGGTCACAGCAACTCTGCAGTGAGGTGCAGCCCCTTGCCTTCCAGTGACCATGTCCAGCCTCTCCATCCCTGAGGGAACAGGTGGGACAGAGGAAAAAAGATGTGCAATGTGACATGATGGGCAGGGACTAGAACTAAAAGTGTAGGATTGAGTTCCTGCCCTAAAGTGACAAAAGGTGTAATTCTGAATTGAGTGATGATATAATGTATTTTGGTTTTCTGCTAACTCTTGATCCTCCTTTGAGGCTGGGTTTAAGTCTCTGCATAGGAGAGAGAACTGATCCCAGTTTCTAGCTCTCTCTATTTTAAGATATTGCTTAGCCAATCCTCAGTTCCAGGAAGGGAAATACAAACGAACTCTGTTCCACAGTTATCTTTCATTTGCTCTTAGCAGTCTGCTTGATACAGGGTTTACTTTATGAACAAATAAATGACTACATGAAACACTTTATTATGCTTAAAATACTACTAAATAAAAAGCACAGCAGATCTGGCCTTCATATGAAAAGACTGTGTCCATTAACGAAACAAAGGTGGAACTTGCCCAAGGTGCATTATATATAATCCTAGGTTTTCTGGGAATCAACCCTACTACTTCATTTTCAGAGCATATATTTTTCTCTGTAAATGTTCTTAGGACACTGTCATAAATCTAGTTGTTTGGTGTGTTACTCAAAAAACATTAAAGTTCTGGACCTAAAATCACTGACCAAGAAATGTTCTGCCAGAAAGGCTTGTCATAATTTATATTTCTCAGAGAAATCAAAAGGCACCAGTGGAGGTTAATCTCTGTTTCTGCAATTAGACCTTAATCCAGTTATAGTGTTCCAAGTTCCAAGATGTGTTTTCCAAGTTTTCACCTACAAGAGAGATAAAAATAATGTAAATTAAATTTGCAGTCATTTATTATTAATATTCATGCTAGTAACAATAATTAATGGGTAAGTTCAAAGTTGCAATGGAATGAGAAAAATACTGGGATCCAAAGCACTTCGGCTCTCTTCAACTCTTTCCTAGCTTCCAACCTAAAATGAAGTTGTATGGGGAGCAACAGGATGACTGAGAAGGTTGGGCAGTAAAATCTCTGCCTCCAAGCCCTCCTTGGATCAGATTAGGTCCTGCAGGGTCAGTGGTGTCTGACACAAGCCAGGCATTGGATTTGTAGTCACATATTTTCTTCTCTTCATTTCCAGCTTCAGAGCCCAATTTGAAGGTACGTTCAAGATTAAAACAAAAGGTGACAGAAAGGAGAAGCAGTCCTTTACTCAGGAGGAAGGATGGAAATGTCAGTTCATTCAAGAAGCGTCTTTTCGAGGTGACAGGTAATTAAAAATGGGGAAATTCTGTTGCCAAAGCTAACAGAATAGTGGTGGTACTTCAGAATTGAAACTGTTTGCTAAACAAAATGAGCATTTGCAGTGTTTGGCTTCTTCCTGACAATTCTTGCTTTGACTTTGCATTGATATTTAGTAGATTGGTGGCTTTTTCAGGTGATCAGGCCATACCTTTATGCAATCAACCGGTACAAGCCTATCAGACATATATCTGAATTCACTTGATATATCAAAATGATGTCACACCAAGATGGAATTAAAATACAATTTGAACAAACACATTGGTGTCCCTGTACATGCAATTCTTGTGACAACTTTACACAGTATGTCACGTGTGAAACTGAACAGAAATGTGAATGTAAGCATGCGAGCTACTAAGCAAAGTAGCTTCCTTATAAATTATTTCCAGATTATAATTTTTCTACACCTAATTTGTAAATTCCATTTGCTGAAGCCTCTATGAGATTCTTGATATCCACTGCCTTAGTTTTAGCTGATTTCTTTGCAGTTTTCACACTTGCAAGTAAGTTATAAAGTAAAATATTTATCACTGGAGGTTTTTTCTTGATGCCATTGAAAGACCAGAAACATGAAAATGGATGTGTCTTCTTTTTCTGGCTCTGACAATAACTTGGAGCCTTTCAGATTGCTGTTATAGTTATTAATATTGACTATATGATGTTTTGGACCTTTCATTACCCTGCTTCAACATTGTTGCCTGAAGTCTTTTCCCCTTGCTTTTTATTCTCTTAAAATAGCCCTTTGTTTAAATGCCTATTTGTACAAAAAGTGCTATTTTAATATTTAAAAGATGATAAAAAAAGATGAAGTTTGTGTGTCTCCACTTCTTTGATACCTATTGAAAATACAATGCAAGAACTTCTCCATGGCCAGTTCGTGTAGCTGGATATGGAGTCACTTCAGTAAATCAAAGAGATCCAAATAACAGCTAGGAAGCCTCCTGTGGTGTCAGTCAAAGTGAAAACATATTTTTGCATATGAACTAAGGCATAAAGAGTGAATAAGCAAAGAAATAGCTGTAGAATATTAGGTGCCACATTTAGATATGATTTACTTTATTATTTACTTCTTGAGTGCTTTAATTTGAAAGCTATACCTTTAAAGAGGTCTACCTCCACTAGTGGTTTTCTCTTTCTTCTTTAACCTTATTAACTGTTTCCATTACATAAATATAATTTATATCAGTGTAGAATTAGAATAACTCAATGCAACAACATACAATGAGTCTACCCCTTCGTCTTAAACAGAACTTTGGACATTTTAAATCAAGATAGCACTCAGCCTTTCAAATCCTGTTTTAATGTCTTTACATACTGCAAATATTCCTTCCTATTTGTGCCAAGGATGTACTGAAGGTGTATATTTTGCCATTAGTACTTGTGTATGTAATGATTGGTCCAAAATGGGCCATCCCCTTCCTAGACAGAAAGGATGAGAGCAGGCCTCATCAAGTTTCTTTTCTTTACTAATTACAAGCTCTGTGTCAGTGTCTCTGCCTGATACTAAGTATCATAACCATCTTTGTTGGAAAAATAAATACTAAATTCTTCTTATGTGACACAGGCAGATCAGAAGGGGAAAGATCAAAAGTATCTTTCCTTGTTGTAAAAAAGAAAACCAAAGAAATGGAAGATGAATCAAGAGTCTTTAATGCAAGTAAATAGTGCAACCAATAGATATTTTTCAACAGCAAAAAGGCCCTATGCTGTAAAGATTATATAATTAATCAAGATTACGTGTACCATTCCAGAGTGAAATTCATGTACATTTAATCTGTTTTTCAGAATCCTCAGTCAGTAGCAGCTCCCCTGGATCAGGTCCCAGTTCCCCAAGCAATGGTCCGAGCAGCAGTACAACAGAAAATGAAACCTCGGTTTTGCCATCTAACATTCAAGCTGAGGTAAGACTCATTATTGTGTAGATAATTGCTCAGGTTTCTAGACTAAAGAGGATGGAAAATTTGATTTGATCATACTCACATGAAAGCAGAGTAATTGGGGTACCAGGACACTACAGGCTGACACCACAGTATGTTAAATATGTGATATATCTTTATGTATGAGATGCATGTTCAGAAGACTCTTTGGTAACAAAAGTTCAGAGAAAAGCAGCAATGGTGCTGCTGGAAGAGTGGAGGGAGCTGTGGAAGGAACTTGGTTACAGAATATTATTACCTTCTGGGATGACCTGAAAGAGGTGCTCAGTGCTGAATGCTTATAAATAACTCCTGCCTACAAAACAGTGGTGATCCCAACACATAAAAGATAAGGTGGTCCCAGGTTCAGATGAATGCTGAAGTAGATTTCTTTAATCACAGTATTGGAGTTAGGTGACTAAATCCTTGTCACCTCTCCCTTTTATTTTACTGTATCTCAGTTTCCTTATCAGGGCAGTACTTAACCACCGTAAATGTCATGACAGAATTCTTGAATACTTGTTTTGTAAAGTGAGATTGTAAACGGAAGGAATCTTAACTACTCCTGGTTCTGTTTCATACATACGTGCCTATAACAACAGGAATGCAGATGGTAAATCAGTTGTGATAAACCTCATTTAGCACAGATGACATGCCCAAGTCCTGCTTTCTGTGGATTGTAAAGGAACAGTAAACTAATTTGACTAAGAGAGACTCAAATTCCACAATATTCTATATCCAACCTGTACTTACTGCTTTGGTGGCAAGGTTTTCTATTAATTGTTGTTTTATACTGTTTATGTTAGAAAAATTGCATAAGAAAATGTGATTTAACAGAGTTTTAGTTAATGGAGCTATTTCTCCAGGTCAGTGGCAGGACATTCACCTAAAAAAAACCCCTGGAATGGGCAGTTCAACCTCCAGCAGTGACTTTTCCCCATAATGAATTAATTGTGTGTGTGAACTATGATCCAGGGGGCAGGTGGGTGACCTCTGCACACTGATTAGTAGCCTCTCTCTGGCCCGTAACCAAAAAGAAAAAAAAATTGCATTGATGGCTAACATGTGGTCTTGTCTCATAGCCCCCCATATGTGATTGTAAAGAAATTTAAATGATGCAGAGTAAGATCCATCATTAGGATTAGATCAGATCATAGTTCAGTGGAATTAAGTTGTGTATTTTTCTACTGGAAATATTATAGGTAGAAGTTGGTGATATTTGGGTGTTATTATGTGCTGTATTAAACAGGAAATCTTACCCAATTGGGTCTTCTACTGACTTAAGGATTCTACAAAATGGAAGGGCATTTATGTCTCAGACTGATACGTGGTGCTCTTGGCTTTGCATTTTGCAGTTTCTGAACACTTGCACCATCAGAAATACACACAGGCTGGTCAGGCTGGTGGTCTCTGGGGAGATTTAGAAAGGTTGTAGCAAGAACCAGCAATTATATTCTGTTTGCCAGTAGAACATTGCATTGGGTATTGTTTGCTACTTCTGTGCCAGACATCAAAAATTATAACCCCAATGTACAATCAAAGAGGCTCCAAGGAGCCTAAAACGTTCCTTTAGAAGTTGAGCTCTGCATGCTGGCATCAGTCACTTCACTTGGTGAAATGTGCTAAGAAGATGAAACTACCGACTTCCACTTCTGGATCCAGTTGGGGATTTCTTTACCTCTCTGGTTACTTGACTCTCAGTACTGTGGTCCTGTGGGTTCAAACATTTTTCCATAAATCTCAGCTTCAGTGATTCTTATTTCAGTGGGATTTTCTTTGGTAGTTTAACAGCAGTCAGTAGTTCAACAGACTCATACATATCTCTTTCTTAGTTTAGTGTTAGCCAGCTCTCAAAGGCTATACAGCTAATCAATTTTTAATCAGATGCACAAAGTACAGAGGTTTCTAATAATAGGATGAGTGTTCCAAAATCACCCAAAATATCACTTGTTTTTTCTGTAGTCCCGTATGACTCACATTGCTGTTGTTTCACAGTCGTTGTTGTGACATTTGCAGTAAGTGTTGTGCTCATATCTGAGTGGGTGGATAGCCGTGGTTTTCATGGCAGCAAATAAAACATTTTTTGCTGGGGAAAAACAGGTTGCTATGACAGAGTAATTTACCAGTAAAACATGAGTCAGTACCGTAAATGATTATACTCTAGTGCATGGACAGAATTAGAGCATTATCAGTAATGAAGCAGATTTTTAAACTATTTTTACCACATCCATTGGAATAGTGAGACTTTTAAGTGGTTTTCTTTCTGGAGCAGACAGTCTGGTGGGTAGACGTTTACAATTTTTTGAATGAACAAAGGTGTACTGCACATGCTGCAGCTTTGCAGATAATCTTTTACTATCACAGTTCCCTTAATGCTACTTTCACTACCATTTGTTAAAACACTGGTCTCATTATATGAAACTTGAAAGTTGAACTCAGGATTTTAATTGCACCTTATAAATAAAATCCTGTTTTTATTAGACACAGTTGTCTCCAGTATCATCAAGGTTCACCGCAGTAGCTATTTGTCTCCTGTAGCATGCCATACCCTTTCAGGTCACCTGCTGTGCTGGGGCTAAATCTTACTTGCTTGAGAAATGCAAGCAGAATTGAGCCCCTGCACAGCATGTCCCTTGAGTTCAGAGGGACAACCTGCTTTAGTCATGTGAAATGATTAATTTTAGGCATTCACAGTCTGGTCATAAGCCATTGAAGGCAATGGAAAATTTCCAGTTGGTGGAACTGGGCTTCAGATCAATTTCTTTCTTCTATTTGTGCTTTGGAAAGCAGTATTTCCTAGAATATCACTTGATTATATGGGAGATATAAATAACATATGTGACAGATAAACACATATTTGTTTTGTACAACTCCACAGCCCCATGCTTTTAATACTCAGCTCCTTGAGTTGATCTTTGTAAGGAGCCAGTGGAAAAATGTGTAGGTTTCTGACCAGCTGATTAGGTTTGTGTCAAGTGTATGCGAAGACAGTCTAAATCAATTTTTTCAAAAATCATCCCAAAAGCCTCAGGCCTTACACTTACAAGTGTAAGTAATTGTGAATATTGAAAGCTGTGACAATTAGCTCCTCAACTGACAAGTATTAAAGCCAAACCATTTTGTCTTCCCCTTGTAATGTATAAATGTGCATATAAACGTGCACATATAGGTGTTCCTGCTTCTCAGCAGGTCCCACAGCACAACCAAAGCACAGTCATTCATGGTTACTTGTTGATCATCATGCTCTGCTACACTGAGTTCTTGTACTCTATTTTAAGAAAGAGGATGACTCTGCTGATGGGCTATTTTAAGCATCAGTAAGCAGAATCTGTGGATCCAAGGAGTAGGTATGTAGAGGAGCAAGTAGGACAGGTTCCTCTTTGGGGTAGTTTAAGTGCCAGTCCAAACCACCATGTCTGCATGTAGGATGAGGACATGGCTTAGCCATTCTGCTGCCTAATTCCTCTCTTGGCAGCTCCTGCATGTGCCACCATTGCAAGGAATTGTTGATCATGTAAAGAGAAAAGCTGCAGCTGGGATGACAAATTTCTGCCTCTGCTTGAACAGGGTGCTTGGATTAGATAACATCCAGTGGTCCCTTTGAACCTTACCCATTCTGGGATTCTGTGACACAGAGGACCCTAATCTATGCAAGTGGACTATTCCATTTACTTTGGAAGATGAGGTTAAACTGATGCTTAGGATAATATTACCTAAAAATATTTTTAAAAATCAATCACTTACCAAAATGAAAATGACAGGTTATTAGTAGTACTAGAAATTAAATCAAGAGGCTTTTACTAATTAACTCCTGCTTTCAATATTAAACTCCTGTGATAAATAACACCATTGCTTCTACCTGATGAAATAATCACACCTGACCTTAGTGTGGCAGTGTGTTTTACTGCTATACACTCTGCCATTGTTATTTTTATTAATTCAAATCTTAGAAGGTAATAGTGGTATACTAAAAACCAAATATTAAACATAAATCTTTGAAGTGGCTTTGTATCAATCCTGCCATTGCTAGAAATTTGATTATATCCTAGGACGCAGGTTAGACTGTCCTTTTTCACTAAAATATTTGTAGACTCCCTCCATAATATCTCCATAGTCTTGACATACTTGCATTTATTCATGGTCAAAGGTGGATGCTATCGAGGCAAGACACTGTTAGCCAGGAATTAATGTAATATACAAGTGGAGCTTCTTTGTTTCCTACGCTATCTGTTGACATTCCCTAGGTACCAAAAGAAAATTACAGGGGTAGACTTCTACTGTTATTGTCTCAGTGATAGGTCGTATCTCCAAACAAACTGTATGAGGAAGGTTATGTTTTGGAATAACATCCTGTGTTTTTGTGCTTAACCACTTTCCATTGATGGTCTGAAGTTGCATTGTATTAACACGAAGTATTTTACAGAGTTAATTGATATTCCAGGTTTGTCCGGGGGAAAATCTACAGCTCCCCACAACATGCTTGACAAGTTATTATATTTACTTTAGTCAAAGCCCGAGTGTGCAGTATCCCTCTTGGAGGTGGTCTATTATTGGAGTCCCATATGCTTTTTGTTTGGGAAGAAAGCAGTCACTGTGTCATACTGTTACACAGGGTATTCTTTTTCAAGGATGTTGTTCCCTTGGGGACCATATCATGCCAGAGTTCCTAAGTCTAATAAGACCTTTGTAGCTCTTATTGAGTCAAAGTTCTGGGAGGGAAGCAAGAGTTAAACAGAAAATATAATTCAAGCATCTATACTAGACCACATGTTGAAAAATATCACTGTTCAAGCAGAAAGGCAAAGGCTTCAAAAAGATTCCTGATGTGGTAATCTTTTTATGTTTCTTCCCAATTAATCTATGGAAATAAAAAAGGGTGATCTTCGTAGAATGTCTGGTTTTATTTTAAAGTAATTAAAAATATATTAGCAGTTCCATGTCCTTGAAAACTATATCACAAGTCTTTAAAAGAAGTGTTAAAAATTTTAGCTTGAATGGATTAGGAAAGCTGTGAGGGGTATCCCATCATCAGAGAATGACAGGATGCTGGTTTTGTATATATGCAGACAGAGAGAGAGAGAGAG
The DNA here is from genome assembly GCA_037013685.1 of Acridotheres tristis. Taxonomy (NCBI): domain Eukaryota; kingdom Metazoa; phylum Chordata; class Aves; order Passeriformes; family Sturnidae; genus Acridotheres; species Acridotheres tristis. The sequence continues at coordinate 29,211,341 of CM072886.1, forward strand.
AGTCTATTATTTTTAATGGCAGATGTCTTACTTTCTATACAGAATTTCCATGTAAATGGAAGTAAATAATGTGCCTGAAATATACCCATTTCATAATCTGACTCACAAAAGATATGGACTAGTTAAAAAACACGTTTTGTACCTTACAACAAAAGTCATAACAACCGTGGTAAAGGTTTAATACATCCACATTCATGATTCAGCTGGATATAATCCTAAATTCACTGGAGAAATTTCCTATGAGTTTCTTGGAGTGACTGTCACAGTTGATGAGAAGAACTGATGTTGAGTTGATGAGAAGTTCATAAAATGGTCTAGGAATCCTCAAGATTTCAATTTCCCATAGAAATTTGATTTTCTAACCAAGGAATAGTCCCAGACACATATCAGTTGTTTCCTTAAGAAAAGAACTCCCAACAGTGTTTTTACAGGGACAGTAATTTTCCACATCTGGAACTCCATTGGGATGCAAACCAATAACTGGTACATAACTGGTGTTCCATGTCCTGGGATGCAAGCATAAAAGAACCAAGATAAAAAACTTGGAAATTTACTTTTGTTGGTTTTCCCCTTTATTCCAGCAGCTGGTTTCCCAGCAACGCCTTTTGATACAGGATGAATCAGTGAACTTGTTGAGTCTGTACACATCCCCTTCTCTGCCCAACATTACTTTGGGACTTCCAGCAATACAACCTCAAATCAGTGTAAGTGACCACTCTCCAGCCTTCCTGCATATGTTTGCTTCCAGAATACCTACTTTCTGATTATTCTCTTTATACTTTTAGCATTTTGGAACACAAACGTATCAGAGTAGGAACCAGACCTCTCTATGCATTGGATATTAAGGGGCACAACTTGAAAGCAATATTCATTCTTGATCTCAAATAAACAAGTGCCAGAGTGGATCTTAGCTAAGTACGGGCCACATGCATTGCATTTATGCCAGATAACAGATTTCAGATGTGGCAAGAAGTATATGAGGAGATTATTTAGTATAAAAGTTTAAATTATATGATAATTTCTACATGATAAATTAAAGCACCTGTAAGTTTTTTATGAGATTCCAGTAATGACCTAAACTGAGCTGGAACATTGTAAGATAAGAATGTAATATTCCTCTGGCTCAGTAAAATACCCGAAAATTTTGCTTCTTTCAAAATTTACAACAGGTCAAAATGTACCTGCTTTCCTGCAACAACAACAAAAACGTAAAAATACTGGTATGTGGTGGTTCTATACAGCAGTGTGGGAATTGCTAACTTCTACGAAGAAATTAGGGGTTGTAAGCACATGTTTCAGTGGAGGTAAAAAAAAAATCGATACAATCCACAATGGTTTGTAATAATGCTACTCAATTCCAGCGCTAATGTAGTTTCAAGTCAAAGTTCCATGTTATTTTATGACTTTTTCAATACATTTACTGTTCTTAGTAGTAATATATTGCTGCAATCTAACATTTTAACATCAGATACAGAACTTTGCAAAGAAAATTATGTAAGCCTGAAATCAGTTCTCTAAAATTCTTAGCAAGTTATTGTTTTTAAAGCATGGAAAAATTGAACGTCATGAAAAGCAGTGCCTACTTTCTCAGAGGATATAATCAAATTTTTCTTAGCTATTTCACAAAAATATGACTAGCTTCAACTAGCTTAGAAGTAAATTTATAGCATTAAAAAGAAATGAAAATATGTTTCATTTGCTCACTCAAATCTTATAAGCCTTTGATGTGGCCAACTAGCACCAAATATTACTTTTGGCATTAGAAAAAAACAAAGGGATTGATTTATGCAAGTAATGTTTATTTCTGTTACTAGAATAAGCAGTTGCAAATTGAATATAAAACTTACTTTGTTTGTTTCTCGGGAGAGGGTGATAGCAGTGTGAAGTAAGCATACACCAAAAATATTGGTGAAAACCTTATTTTAGAATTTATGGAATTCATATTATCAGAGATACTGTTTTTACCATGACTTACTGTAAGTCTCAACGTGCATATTTCTGTTAGGTTATTATTCTTGCTGTAAAAATTGTTATTCTGCTTGAACTGCCATTTCAAGATTTTTTTTAATAGGTAAAGAACAAAGCAATACAAAGCACATTTACAATGATGAAGGGCCAAAACTTCCAAAAGCTTTAAATCAATAACTATGCAATTTATAAGGCACTTCAGAATGCTACACACACCGAACAGCTCTTGATTATTCTGTAGATGAGAATTTAACTGTACAAGTTTGCTTTGCAAGGGGTAAAACTTACATTTGTGCTGTCCTTCAGGGAGTCAGGGAGTACTCCAGGAAAAGTAATAGCTTCCCACTACTACAGGTAACTATTTTGTTTTGCTGATTGGCTTGCTGTGTGATGGAAAGTTATGTGAGAAACCAAGCCTTGCCTATTCCAAACTCAGTGCAAACTATTCCTCTGATCCTCTAGTTTCCTGTGCAAATGTTGTTAGGAATTTTAAGGATAGGTCACATCCTTTCATTAATAATGTTCTAACTAGTAATTCCTTATGCTTTGGCTCTTATTGCTGATTTTTTTTTTCAACTGGTTTCATTAATCAGTTTCTCACAGCGTTACATTTAACTGGCATGTTCTTCCTTTTCACCTCACAGTCAAAGCGTAAGATAGGGATGTTAACCTTTTCTTCTGTATCTGTTCATGAAGACCATGTAATTAAGCAGAGGTGTAAATGGCCACTTCTCTGAAAAGCAGTTACCAATGCTGTTTTTGTTTGACAGGCTTCGTCGTCATTCAAGGAAAAGCAGAAGGGAGAGACCCCATCGCTTAGACAAGGAGTGGCCTTGGCTGGGCAGTATGGAGGAAACATTCCTCCATCCTCAACTCATCCTCACATTGCTTTAGAGGGAAAGCCAAACAGCAGCCACCAAGCTCTCTTGCAGCATCTGTTGCTGAAAGAACAAATGAGACAGCAAAAACTTCTTGTGACTGGTAATGATCAAAGCTCCAGCAATACTAATTTAAGATGTTTTTAATGACATTTGTCTTCGGTTTAAACTAAATGCGGTAATACAAATACCATACATCCTAACTCTTGGGAAAAGTGGAAGGGTGGAAGAAAAAAGGACAGCATCTTTGTTTTCCCTTTTAGTGATTCTGTTCCAGTCTGTTAGCCTGAAAGAATTCAATGATTACAGGATAGACAAAATGATTACTTCATCACATTCTTTTGCAGCAGCTGAACTTCCCAGCCTGGTGAGGCACGTGATACACGTCCCACTGCATCAGTGCAGATGCAGAGTTCTGCAATATACACTCCTCTTCTTACTAAAAGCTTTCTTTCCTGTTAGAACTATTAGTTTGTTGTTTTTCACAGGGGAGTGAGATGTCCCTGTTTTGCAGGAGCGGTTCCTCTTCATCCACAGTCTCCTTTAGCAGCAAAGGAGAGAGTCTCACCTGGCATAAGAGCTGCCCACAAACTGCCTCGTCACAGGCCACTGAACAGAACCCAGTCAGCTCCTCTTCCTCAGAGTACTTTGGCCCAGCTGGTCATCCAGCAGCAACATCAGCAATTTTTGGAGAAGCAGAAACAGTACCAGCAGCAGATCCACATGAATAAGGTGAGTTCCCAAAGTAAAGAATTTCCAATAAATTTAAAGATGGAAAGGTAACAACAAAGTGTAGTTATTGGTGCCATGTCATCAGGGACAATAGAGAGGTTCTTGCAGGAGTATCTATGCTTATGCATAGTTGATATATACATTTGTATGGATCTTAATTTTAAGGTTCTGAAATAGGCTACAATTCAACAAAATAGAGTTCAAAGCAGCTTGCAGTTTTACCTGACAGGTGTTTTCCTGTTGAATGATAAATGATGTCTTAAAAATTGACATATACTTCTGAGCTGCAGCAATCACTCCACTTGCTGCTTTTGAATTGTATTAAAACTTTCCTAATTGTAGACTAGAATGTTGCATAAATAGATAGCTCATTTGAATTCAAATCAGCCTATTAAATTTATGGGTTTGTATAAGAAGCTTACTAAACATTTGGAGAAATTTTTATCAGTGTTTATCAAACTGACTTTCCTCTGTGAGCAACATGAAAGTTTCTTACCTCTGTGGTGATATAAAATGACCATATAAGGAGAAAAAGAAAAATGTCCTGTTGCTGGTATTTGACACAGAGTTGAATCGTATAGATTCTCTGTACAGTAACACCTTATTCTGAGCAGGGGAAAGAAGAAAGGGGACTATCCATTAATAAACAAAGAGCAACAGATTCTAAATAAATTTATCAATATTTCTACAACAAATTCAAGTTGTAACCTGCTCTGAAATCAAGATATGCAAGAAATCCTTGTCTTTTCTGTACTTAGTACACAGCTTTCTACAAGTTGTTTGCTGAAGCTCCATTAGTATTACAAAGATATTTATTACACATCTTTAGTTGTCCTCTTTTGTTTTAGTGTTACTCAATAACTATATATAAGAGGCAATGTCAAAGAAGAAAGATGAAAAGTGGAAGTTCAGCTCTCGTATCCAAAAAAAACATTAATCCACCTTACTTATTGGGTGAATTTCCCAGGGATTACTGATTCTTTGGAATCTACTAAGAATTCCCAACAAAATTAGAAACAAACCTAGAGTTTAAGTACATAGTTTGTACAGTGGTTTGGTTATTAAATCTTGTCTTAATTAGGAAAAATGAAGACCAGAAAACTTCAAAGTTCAGAGCTGATCCTTGCATGTTAACCCCTCTCAGCTTGGGTGTTTTGATTACTCAGCTAGGACTCCAGTTGGCTTTTCTTTGAGTATGCATTCCATATGTTTAATCAAGATGGCATATGTATATCTCGTAGCCTCAGGTTTTGAAAATATTTCACCTTCCCTCAATTGTCTAAAAAGACTTCTTAACTGCTAAAGTACTGAGTCTTTGTACTACAAACCCATCAGTTCATGCATTCCTCACAAAGCAAAGAATCCCACTGACATGTTTTTCTTAGATAATATGCTTATTGATACCAATTCTACCATAGCATCTGGGGGTGTGTGCCGTGGCATGTATGAGCATTTGTCTCCAGTGTGAAAATTAAACTTGAGGCACATAATCATGTATTTCTAGTCATGTAGGACTAGGAATGCATTGCATCTTACAGAGATAAATGGGATAAGGAAGGAAAAAGATTGGAGTTGGTTTGTGATAATGCTTGTTTCAGTAACTTCTTTTTTTTCAGTTGAACTACAGTGAAAATACATGCTAATGAGAATAATTCCCTCTCATACTTGAAATATGCCTTCATTCTCACATGATTCTTTGTGATGAAGAGACAAAACTGGTGAATCTAGCTTTTATTCTGTACAGTATAGGTTATACACATATGCAGAGAGTGGAAATTCAAGTCTATCCTAGGGCCTCTCTCTGCCTTGAACCTCCATAACCTACTTCTGCCCAAGAGCTTCTCAGTCTCCTTTACTCCTACTCCCAGAGCAACCAGGCTTCTTCAGGAGCACAGTAGCTCCTCAGAGCAGTAAATGCCTCAGGAAAAATGAGATCATGTTGCAGCCAGAGAAGCAGTGGGTTTTCTGAAGATGCATGTGGTTTATCAGACTTTACACTTTGCAGCATCTAGGTTCTTCTCCATTCTCAGAAGAACCATTTTGTAGAATAGTCAGTGCTCTAACCATCTATCTGTGCTCTGCAAGGACACAGAAAGCCAGAGAGCTTCCTTATGTACTTACAGAATCTGATTTTTATAAACTGAAATTTAAGGGTAGTTAATAGACAAGAGAGTGAAAAAAAAGATCAAATCATGGAGTAGCTTTTAAATAGTGAATTTAAAGCTGTCTTCTTTAAACTTTCAGCTAAAAGTTCAGATTGAACTCTTCCACTACATAGGGTTTTTGAACTCTGCTAGAGTGGTAGAATATACTTTGTTCAGTCTTAAAACTTCCCTCTGTTCACAGTTGAAGTTATTTTTTTCATTACATAATTTGCACAGCTTTACAGTCAAACTCTGCTAAGCAGAGTTATGGTTATTTGAAACTTTAAACATCAGATACTCTAGACCAGGTAGGAAATCAACCAAATATTTTATTTCTTAGGATAAGTTTGGGCATGTGAACACATGAACTTGTTTTGTTCTGTTGTTCTCTCCTTTACTCTTCTGTTCATGTGCTGTATAATGAAATCTGCACAGAGGTATAATTCCTATCTTTCCAGTCATGGAAAATGCATAGCTTTCAGTTTGAGTGTTTGCCCTGAGCTAACACATGGGGCATGTGCCAGCACTCCCTGATAACTGGTTTTGGACCGATCTTTTTGGCTGACTTATAGGTATAACAACAAATAGAGAAAGAGAACCACTTTTTCCTCACCCCATTGTTCTTGTATGTATCTTGTACTAAAAAAAAAAAACAATTTATTAAGCCAGTCGTGCTGTGAGGGTGATAACAAGGAAAATCTAACATAGGTCAGAGGTAAAGGATTCCCCTGGATCATTTACATTCTGAAGAGAAACAAATCATTGCCAAAAGGTGTGCCTCTCTCCTTACTAGCAAAGAGGAGATCCCCTATGGATTATTTCTGGTCAGCTGTCAGATGCCTGGCTTTTGATGTGGGAAATGGTATATGTCTCCACTGAAGTCTGACATTTATACCTGTGGGATCTAGTACACTGACCTTCTGAAAACATTCTGCAAATGTTGACGTCTCTTCCAAAAGTAGGCAAAAACCCTTGTCCCAGAATTAATAATGAATGTGAAGTAACCTGAACTCAGCTTGTCTTAGGGAAGACTAGCTTTGCCATTGTCAGCTTTAATATACTTCTGTCCAAATGACAGCTTATTTCCTCATAACACCCTTTGATCAGCACTGCAGATCTTCATTCTGCTCAATAAAAGGAGACCAAAGTCCAAAACCTCCAGTTAAAATTAGTGCAATTGGATACCAAAAGACCACTACTACAATAAAAAAACTTAAAATCTTGATATTATTTTGTATATCTGTATCTAGAAAGCTTTGACCCAGCCACTTGCAGAAAAAAAAGGGTTTTGATTTAACTGATCTAAATGCAATGCCCCTGGCAGAATTCTGTGTTAAAGAAAATCTCAGAAATCATAATGTGAAGAATACAAAACTGTCTGTCTTTAGGAGTTATTTTTGCCATGCATGATGAATAAGGCCTGACTCTACTGAAGCTAAAGTCTTCACTGGGGCCAAGATTTTATTTGATTAATGCAGGGACCCTGTTTGTGTTCTTAACTTGTATATTCATAGGATTTTGGCAATTTGTTTTCAATGGTAAAATTCTCTGTATTGGAGACATAAAGGGTAAAATAATGGGGCAGTTGGTAGTGTGCTCTAAATTATAGGAGGTATATGGATAATGTTAAGGCTTATATAAAAAACACCTAAATTTCAGTTTTCATTCTAGGATGTCAGTTGGTTTAAAGCATCTCTGTATAGGGAATCAGTGACCAGGAAAGCCTGTGAGGTAAAAAAAAAATATATAGGAAGAGGATATTCATTAGTACTTGGATGGTGTTCTCAGTTTAACAATATCTCTTAATAAAAAATGAAAAATAATACAGAAATTTATGTTGATGGAAAAATGAAACTATTATTTATTGCAAGTAGGGATATTGAAAAGATACAGTTAACCCTAGATTAATCATTCACTTCTCTGAATGATACTTAATTGAATATGGAAGATCAGGTTCAGCAGTAGTAAATCAATCTGGCTTCATTAAACTTATTACACTGACGTTTTGGCTTTGCAGCTTACAAATCTGACTAGCATCTCCTGTAGGTGAGAGATGCTCTTTCAAATATTGCCAATAGCAGGGGATTATTTGGGCAAAACTAAAGGAACTGTTGTCTGTTTGGAACTGGAAAATGCCCAGAGCATTTTCTCCTTTACTGAGAACTAATGTTTAAGCCATAATGCATAAGGATGATTTTGAAAGATAAATGCATCCCTTAGAAATATTGGTACTACATGAGTAAGAGATACAACGGGTGCCAAGTTGTTTTCAGTGCAGCTAACTATGCACGTACAACACACGTAGCTGGTCATCTGACTGCTGTAGGAGAGAAGGGGAAAAAGTGTTCTGTAAGGATATACATGACCTCTAAGAAATGACTGCCATGTATTTAAAATTTACAATTAATTAAGGATGGAAACGTGTTGGCTGGCTGTTGCAGGACTTCATGATTTTGTCTCTTTGTGAAGACATCTTATTTAAAACACTGTATTTTACAAGAGCATATAATTTCAAAGAAGGAAACAATAGGGGCTGCAGCTGAAGGGCCTATAAAATGGTCTATTGAAATGTCCAGATTATTTAGTCTTCTGTTTTTCTGTACAACCAAGCAGGTTAGGATATGTTTGATGTCTTTTTCTTTGACTGGACTCTTCTGTAACTGAGGAGTTACAACAGAGTTGATATCTGTAAATACTTCCTCTCCTGCTGATACTATTTATTTTGACTCATGCATATCCCCTATAGCTTAATTTCCTGAAGATAAAAGCAAAAAATATATAAGTTAACTTAGCATGAGGACATTTTTTTAGTGACCACTTAAGTTGGAATATGTGATAGCAATAAAGTATACTGGTAAAATATAACCAATATATGCAACCCTTTATTTATTAGGGAAATAAACTATGGTTTTGTTATTATTTTTGAACCTTATCCCACTAAAACTCAGATTAAGCAATCACGTTTTCAAAATAAAAAAGATGTATTAAAATTAGGAGAATGTCCTCCACGTAGCTACAGATAAAGTAAAAAAAAAAGTAAGTGGGGGTTTAAAGTGAAAGCTTTAAACATTAAGTGTGAGCAGAAGTATCCAGCTGTACAATAAAAGGACCTGAGCAGTGTTTCATCAGAATATCTTCTGCTGTGTAAGCCATCTTTAGATAGAGAAGATCGAAATATGGACTCTAAACCACTAGGAGCTATAATTTAAAATGAGATGTTTCCAACTTAGGAGAACTGTCCAGTAATGCTACTAGTATAATTACTGGAATAGTGTGGGGCCAAGCTGTCTTTAAAAAAAACTTCAACAAATATGAAAGCATCATGGTGACACAGAGAAAGAAGTCAGCTGTGGCTTAGTAGTCTGAACACTAGAAGGAATTTGCAGGTTTTGGATCATGTCCCCCTATTCCATCCGTGTAATTTGATCATGCTCCATCATATGAGAAGACATGACTGTAGTACCTCATAGGCCCTTGCTGAGACTTAGTTAAAATCACAGTGGAAAGGATGCTTTTAATAAAATTTTATAGTAAAGAGGCACTTTTTAAACTCTATTGAGTAAATATATAAAGATTTCATTTCACAGAGTTTTAGAAAATTTAATTTGCTTATCTCCTCCTGTTGCTGAAATCAAGCAAATCACCTGCTGAGTTCCACAGCATGGGAGAAGGCTCCAAACCAAGAACACTGCAAACTGAAATGCACACTAAGTCTCTGCAGCCCCCGTACATGTGCTTGTTCTCTTCACTGGTTGCATGCAAGAAGTGTCTGAAGGTGATCCATGTATAGTTTATATACTGCAGTCCATCATGTGTTGCCTCAGAAAGCTCAGCAGCAGATCTGTACCCATACAGAAGTGTAAAGAAGAAAGAGCCGGACATAAAAGTGAAAAAGCATAAAAGAAAGGAGAGCAGTAATGAGCTAAATATGTGTCTTAACTTTGCTGTGGGCATGCACTCGTTTTCTCTTGGCTTCCTCTGCAGAAAACCCCACCTGGTGTCAAGTAACTGGCACAGGGAATGGTTTACAGATGGATCAGCCTCAGTGATTCTTGTAGTTTATATGATTATCTGTCACACAGATGTTTCAGCTTGTGTTTGCTCACTTGCAGCCAGCCATGCAGCCTTACCTGCCTTTCTCTTCCTGCTTCAGGAGTGGCTCCCCACAAATAATTAACTAATTAACAATAACGATAATAATAGTAATAACAATAATAATAAGTGAAAGGAGTGTACCTGAGCTGATTACATGTAGCTAGCTTTAGTACTTTCTTGGTCAGTGTCATCCCCTGAGAAACAACTGGAAAAGATTTATAGGTTTGATCTGAGAAATTTTTCAGATGCTGCGTAATGAAAGGAGGCTCTTCACATTAGTTGGAATAGTAAGGATTGTCCAGTTTAGGGCATGCCACCTGCAGCATGCAGGATACTCACATTGTGATTTGACAGTTACTACAGTAATGAAGAGGGATTTTTTAATTTGTTTTGGTTTAGTGAGCCATTAAACTCCCATAGCACCTCAAAAATGAAGGTTTGCTGTGACAATAGCCAGACAGGCTTCCTCTGAGGAATTTGTTTCTCCACTGATGTGAGGCATATGCAGCAGAGCATCAACTGGAAATGTATAAATGGATCTTTCAACTCTCTTTCTTGACTTCATGGGACTTCGTAAATCCAGCTGCAGCTTCTTGATCACAGTTTACATGACAACCCGATATTTTTCTATATGCATTAGCAAGCTGAATGAAACTGGATGGTCCAAGGTTTGTGACAAAAGCAGACGTCCCGAAGCCATTCATATACTCAGTAACTGAGTATGTAACACTAGCTAAAGCTCGGTTTGAAAGATATGACTGATTGTAGGGGGAGACAGATGGGAAGAGGAAAGTATGCAAGAGTAAAGGTAAAATGTGCTTTTTCCCTCTCAAGATATTTGACTTAGATGATACAAAATAGTATTTGTTTGAAATTGAGTCGGCCAGTTGAATAAAAGATAACTACTCACTCGACCCTGCAACTTCTTACTCACATGACTGATTTGTGCCTCTTTCAACAAAGTAGGGATTTTTTTTTCAGTTCAGTTGTTTTTTTTTTGTTTGTTTGGTTTTTTTTTGGTTTTTTTTGTTTTTTTGAGTATTTTGGAATGCACTGGCTTCATCTCGAACAGCAGAACACAAAGTACACATGATTGTTAACGCTCGGGCATCCAGCACTTCTGCAGAGCCTTACAATAGCACTTCTGGGCTAGAGCTGGTGTTGCCTGGGGAGCTGTGTTATATCCTCATTGCTGGAACTGGGATACCTGTATGATGCACCACAAAGACTGTAGTCCTTCCAGTCAGGAGCAGATCTGCTTGTACCACAGGATAGAGGACTGACACCAGCTCTTTGTCACTTCTCCTTTGCTGGCTTTCGATGCCTTCATGCTTTAATTTATAGGGATGTTTGTGTGAAAATTCCCTAATTTGCTTATAACAAAATATTAACCAGATGACTAGTTCGCTTATATATATGTTTATTATTTTGTGTTGTGAGTAATTAACAGTAAGATGGTGTTTCTGCATTCGTGTTTGAAGAAGGTGAAGAAAGATTAATTTCTCTAGTTTACCAGCTGTAACAGTCTAACAGATGTGTCATGTTTTTCATTATTTATAAACCTGGTATTTTCTGCTGCAGAATAAAAAGTGACCTTTTGCTCAGGGACTTTTGTTCTTTTTTCCAGATACATCAGTTTTGATGGTGCATGGCTACATGGGTTTGCTTTGGACACTTTTAATTTCATCCGTGCAGATCTAGTACTTCATGATGTTTGGCATCAGTGTAAGGAGTCAGTACTTTTTCCCCTCTTCTCTTTCCAGATGCTCTCTAAGTCCATTGAGCAGCTCAAGCAGCCTGGCAGTCACCTGGAGGAAGCTGAGGAGGAGCTCCATGGAGATCACTCGATGCAGGAAGAGCGAGCTCCCGCCAGCGGCACCAGCGTTAGGGCTGAGAGCAGCAGTGCTGGTGTGGATGACAGAATAGGACAGCAGGTGGGGGCTGTGAAAGTCAAAGAGGAGCCACTGGACAGTGATGAGGATGTTCAAACCCAGCAAATGGAATCTGGGGAGCAAGCTGCTTTTATGCAACAGGTAATAGGCAAAGATCTAGCTCCAGGATTTGTAATTAAGGTTATTATCTGAACATCACATGTGTTTTCTAGGCTTTGATAAGCAATTATGTTTTGATTCACTGAGCTAGCAAATCCTAATTTACAGTTCAAAGAATTTAACAAATGCAGAAGTGTTGTATGTACACTTGAAAACATAGTGAAGCTCATCCTTATGGCCACTAATTGACAAAATATCCGTTGCAATCAATTATTCTACATAAATCTTTGAGTAATAGCTGATAGACGTTGTATTAGCCCAGAATTACCTTACATCGCTTAGTTCTAGTGAAACAGAACTCGTATAACCTAGCCTGTTGAGATCAGCAATTGATGGAATTAGTTTCCAGACCTGATTGATGAAACATTCTTCTGATTTTGAATCCTCTGACTTCTGCTTTCAGCTGTCTGTATATATTGTATCATATTGTAGTCTTGAACACTGTTAATGTTAGGGTATTCTTTCCCCCAGTAGACAGGTACTGACTTGGTGGTCTCAGGCTGATGTATAAAATTTAATTTAGAGAAAAGTACAAGGTGGATATAAAGAGGCAAGGCAAGGCACTGTTTTAAAATTGCATTGTTTTCTTTTTTGCACTGCTTGGTTAATTTTTCATTCTGTCTTATTTGATGATAAGGTCCGCAGAGACATCCTTAAATGCAGCCGATGCAAGTACTGGTGAGAAGCAAAATGCAGCATTAAGTTCCAGTCAGTTATTAGGACATTGCACGAAAAGCACAGAACTGTTATCATTATCAGCTGATATCCAATCACTTGTTTGTTTGCTTTTAAAATGAAGACTAATTGTACAATATCTCATAACCTTTACCATGGAGTGTCACGGACAAATCCTAGAATGACAACTGTGCATAAAATGCCACCTTGACAAAAGGCAGGCTCAGCTTGTCTGGGCGCTTTAGGCAGGGTTGGGAGGCGCAGTCGTGTGTGCAGCCCGGAGCTGCATCCCAGCCCATCGCTCACAGCAGAGCAGGGCTGGGTGCAGTGCAGGGCTGTTTGTTTAAGTCCATACTTTGTCAGGTCCCTGCTGTTCTCCTGCAGAAAAGTGATTTTGGGAGGGGGGGCAGGAAATGCCTTATGGAAACAGGAAGCCCAAGTGATTCATGTGCTGAGGAATGCGGGGCAGGGGGGACGGGGCAGCGCTCCCTCTGTTTTTAAAGGCACTCTATGAATTGATTTATTGTCAAAGAAAATAACAAAGCGAGTAGGGAAATTGTTAAGGAAGCTTTCCAGTGAAACATTTCCTTCATATTCCCTTTTGATATGTTTACCTTGTTTTATAGGTTTACTTTTGTTAAGCTAGTTAAAGATTCATTGTATTAAGATCCCCTTTAATATGGATAATCCCAAACTGACCTGGACTCCTTGTCAGGTTTTTTTTCTATTAAAAATATTTATATTTCTAAAGCTGAGGTATTTTAAGGTGCAGTATCCGGTTTCAAAAGAGATAGTTGTTTTGCCAAATGTAGAAATTGTTCTAAAATATGTTATTAGCATGTGTTGTTTACATTATGTTCTAATACTATTCAGTCTCTTCTAAAATGTTGCAGCTTCTAAAGATACATTATCCTTTTTCCTAGAAGGTCTCCAAAAAAGGACTAAATAGTTGCTGTTAACATAAAAGGCCTCAATAGATACAAAAAGATTTAATTGAGAAAAACACAGGTGATTTTTATGTGTGCTTCATATTTGAACAGAAATCTTTCTCCATTCTGGATGAAAAAAATTACATTTACATTCAACAAGTGAAGGCTATTAAAATGATATTATATGTGCTTCCCATTCTGTGTATTTTTAATTTTCTTTGAAATATGACTTCAGCTTCATCAAAAAGGGATAGTGCATCTTTTAAAATACATTTGGGGAGAAATTTGCAATTGAGAAGAGTTTTGTACAGTATCACTTCAAAGACGTGTATTCACAGAAGACAAAAGATATTTTTATAATGTCGTTCAGGTGAGAAACCCCAATACATTAGTGTACTTTAATTTCAGAATCTTTCAAATTTGGATACAATTAAGAGAAACTACCTGGAACCAGTGAAAAGGAAAACTGGGTTTAAACAACCACATTTCTAATTGATTATTGTCTCTTACATTTTAAATCTACTGTATTTATTATAATTTACACCCTTAGAGGTGATCTCGTTTTGTGTTGTAAATATATTCTGTTTGTATGTTCCCTTTTTTTGCCTTCTGATATAAGTCTCTTCCTTTCTCAAATAAAGTTTTTTTTTAAAAGATCCCCTTCCAGATATTTGACTTTGTGTAAATTTAGTAACTTAGTGATGTTTTTGCTTTTTGCTTTGTACAATCAAATATGCTTGCCACACATTGTTGAAACAATTTAAACTTTCAGGAGCAAGGTGTTTTATTACACTATTCTTACAATAATTACACAAAGTCTTTCTTTTTGGTCTCTTGTTTTATCCTACATCAGCCATTATAAGTTTTAGTGAATGTGGAATTGTATTGATGCATGCTCATTTTCCCATCATGGCATCTGTCTTGAACATGTGATCATACCATATAGGAAAGGTAAAAGTGAATCCCAGTTCCTCAGCTTCTAATTTTCCAAAATTCAGATGAGCTGTAATAATTTACATGACATTTCTAAAACCTGCCTAGACCCCTTATCTGAAAATGTGCTTGTACTGACTGCTTTGGTATTCATCAAGACCTTTGCAAAACTAAAGTCCACCTGTAAATATGCTGGGAGAGAGGTAATCCATGAACTTGGCAGACTTTAAAACAATTGCACGAGACAGTGAAATCCCAATGTGGAGAACTTCCATGAAGATGTTAAATAACTTTGTGCCATTTCCTGAACTTTGCTTAGGATCTACAGAGAGAGAGAGCTTGTACTGCATAGCAATCCCTGTTGCTACAGTAGATGGACTATTACTACCAAAAGAGTTCAGAAACTATTGCATTGTAGTTCTTATAATTGTTCATTTAATTTCCAAATGCTTTATGCAGCTTTGATTCTGGTATAACTTTAACTAAAACTATGTTTCAACAACATAAGTATGTAGGAATAAATAGTTCTGTAAATCAAATTCAATTATTTTCACTGCTATAGCAGCAGCGTAATGTTTCATCAGTAATAAAACCCCCCAAAACAGATAAAAGTTCAAGTTTTAGCTGAGGAAAGCTTAAAACCAGCATTAACAATATAATATTGTACTGCTTGCATTATTATTTATAGTATATTTAGAATGATATGTCTTTAAGTAAATCATGATTTCATGACAGGAATTTTATTTAGTGGCCTTTTGTTTAAATGCCTGTGTTAGAATTAGAAGAGCAGCCATAAATGTTTTCGAATTCAAACATTCCCGTGTTGGAGACTGCACCTAGGCTTTTTTCTAAATTATTCACCATGTGTCAAAGCACCCATAATGACGAAAATAAACATAATACAATACAATTCACATGCCTTATTTTCTTCCCAGGATGATGTGCATCTCTTTTCTTTTTTTTTTTTTTTTTAACAGAATATGTTTATTCTGTCCAGTTGTCCGAAAAGTAAAGCCAGTATAGTTGATAGCTGACAATTTAGAAGTAATTGCTAATTAAATGAAGGAAAATCCATCATAATATTTACATATGCAGACACACATTTCTGGAATGTAGATACTGCAACATTAGCCTTTTTGTCATCTTCTGGCATTAACAAAACAGGATTAAAAGCTGAATGTCACAGTGAAGCACGAGCTCTTCAGACACTACCACTCATTTCTGCACTATCTTCATTCCATCTTCATCATCATCAAGATCACTGACTTACTCCATGTTACTTAAGCCAACTATACCCTGTTTTTATCTTCACTGGAATTCTGAGGTAAAAATCTATAGACAATAGTCCCAAGCATCAATCTAAAAATGTTTACTTATTTCTCCCCTTTATGAACACTTCACAATTTGCAGCCAAAATTAGCTAAGCCAAGTTAATTTTCTTATTGTATTCTGTCCTGCTAGCAGCATGTCCTACTTATCCACTTAAGAAATGTTTGTTTGATTTTCATTTATTTGTTTAGTTTCTGATTTCCTTATGCAGTTCCCATCATCTGGGTGGTAATGGAGCTTCTGTACCTCATTTCTTGGTGGAAGAATATAGTTTAGAACACCATCTGCTGAATTACTGGTTAGGCAAACAGAAGAAGAGCATCCTGGATGAAATTATCTTCTCTGGGCTAGAGCAATAATACAAGATTTTTTTGTGGAATTTTACTGCTCTATTTGATAAGCTTTGTGCTTTGCATTTGGGGTTTGGGGTTTTTTTGTTTGTTTTTGTTTTGGGTTTTTTTTGTTGTTTTTTTCTCTTCTAATTCAGCCTAATTTGGATTAAGATTTAAACGTAAAAAATAGGATTAGCTGAAACTGCATAGCCAGTGGAAAATCTGGGTTCCTCAGCCATGCTCTCGCTCTCACACACACACTGGACTGGAAAGGTCCATCCTTTAGGCAAGTCCCAGTTTCTGGTCCCCGTTTGCTGAGCTCGAGTGTCACGCTTCTGCTTGTTTTGTTTGTGGCCCCATAGCTCATCTAGCCTGTACAGGACACCCTCCCTGGCTACCTGTGGGCACACACATCTGCTTCAGCCACCCAGAGATCACTAAGCAACAGCTGAGAGTTGAAAGGAGTCCCCTTAGTAACTTGAAATCATTCAGTAATGTGATTTGCTGTGATAATGGGGGCCTTAGTCACCAGAGTTGTTTTGACAGATCACTTGTAAGTGATCCAGTGCCTTAATTAACTGAATAAGATGTTTTGAATGTAGAGTCTTTGTTGCATTTGTTTTCCTTTATTTTACATAGCTGTCTTGTGACTGTGTTGACTGTTAATGGTCCATAGCCCTGAAATATGAGGGAAAGGGTTTTGGAGCATGTGATATTAAAAGTATCCCTCTGTGCACTTGATCCTCCCAGGATGGTTACAGCATTTTTGGCCTTGAGAAGTGCTGTGAAGGGCAGGATAAATGGAAATGTAAGTTTTGAACAATGTCAGACTTATAAATAAACCTGCCCTCCCCTCTCCTCCCTCTTAAATTAGATTGCCACTGCAGTCTTAGCTCAATTCATCTCTTTTTTTGTAGGCTGCCTTAGCTGTTTCCTTTAACTTTGCAGCCAGTAAGAGACACTAACCTTGCACCTTCCTGCCCTTCCTCAAGTCAGTGCGTGCACAGTCTCAATATAACTCCTACACAACACAAGCTGGCTCTGTGATTTCTGGGATCAAACATTGTGTAGATGGAGCAAGGAGTGCTGTGTAGCTGGATTTGTTTTGTGAAAAATTTTCATTTATCTGCATGCAGGGAAGCCTCTGAATATTTAGCCTACTTGTTCTCAGCCTTATCCTTAAAGGCCTGTTCATTTCTATCAAATTCCTAACTGTGGTTTTTAAAAACTGTGTTACAGGAAGAATAATTCTTTTTTGTATGCTAATTCTATGTGAAAGTGAATAATAATGTGAATAATTGCAAGAAATTATTCTTTCCCAAGTAACTATACTTTCCCATTCCCAGTTGGATGGGAAAATGATCCTCTTTTTTTAAGAAAGCCTCAAATCTATTAACCTTAATAACTGCCAGTATTTATTTCATTAGTTATTAATTATTAATTATTGTTTATTATCCATTATGTATTATTTTTGTTTGTTTGTTGTTTATTTTGGTCTCCTGTTGTAAACTTCCAGTTACAAAAGGCAATAACGCTTATTTTATCATGAAATGAATGAATTGTCTGCCTGACCATGTAACATTACAATGTAACAAAGTTATTTAATTTTATCGATACCTTCATGGAGTAATGTTGAAACTGCTTTATTTATAGATCCAAGAGATTTTATGCTTCTTTTCCTCTTTCAAATACTTAGGATAAAGCACCTTGATACTTTTCCTTATTGCTCCCATTTGTCAGAGAAAGCAGAATGTCGGGAGACCACTGGGGCAACACTAGGCAAAATTCCTTAATCAGGGCTACATAACTAGCATGAATCAAAAGCCTCCAAGTCCATATCCCAGTAATTATCACCGCACATTTTGACAGATGATACTACTTTCATACCTTTGGGCAATTTATAATTTCCTATATTCTACAGCACAGAGTTTCATTAATATTATCATTGAAGAGGATTATGTGTTCTTGGAAAGTTGCTTCTTTAAATGCTTCATTTTGGGAAGAATTTTGTTTGACCTCTGAATGTCTTTTTCACTGTTAGACATTCTTATGTGCACAAGCACAAGTTTTCACATTTCTCCTTCCTTAAAAATACAGGAGTGGGTTAATGCACTCTTCAGTATATTACTGGCTAAATCTTCATAAAGCCACGTTGTTTAATGTCCTGGAAGTGCAGCTCAGCCCAAATGCCTTGGAGACATAGGTGCTCTAATGCAGAAAGCAGTGCAAAATCTGTCTCCTCTCATGTTCTGGCCTGTGACCCTTGGATCCCCAGGAGACCAAGGAGGTGTTTCTGTTCATACTGCCTGTATTTCCTCAGCAGAGGGGCTTGTGAAAATTTCAGCTATGAGATTGCAGCAGTCAGGGCTTAAGAAGGCTTTGCTCAGGTTCTCTGTGAAGCAGCGAGTACAGCATGGAGGATTCAGTCTCATATTCCTGCCTTAGTCTTTTCCTTTTGCTCCTATCAATAAGAGAAGCATGATAGTTTTTAGGTGGCAGCCTGCAGGCTTTTAAAGCAGATCTCTGTTGCTGAAGAGACCCAGAAGGAGCACAGGGCAAAGCACTGTTGGGAGATGCTCTCCTGCTGTGTACAGAGGGACAACTGCTGAGACCAGCTTCTCCTAGTGCTTGCTCTCCTAAACCTTGCTCTACTGAAAATAGAAGCTGAAGAGTTATTACACATCAGAGACCATAATTTCATCACTCAACTACTTGACTGCACACAGGGACAGGTAGTGACTAGTTTCCCTCATTTCTCATCCAATTTGACACCCTGTCTAAGGGTATCAAAGGCACCCAAAACCAACAGCACATCTCTTGCCATCTTCCTTACTTTCTAGAACTTCTTGGCTTTCACCATTTACCTAAATTTGTAGAGGTCTTTTTTCAGTTTCCCATAAGTTTCTGCATATATTTCAGTTTTCTGAAGCTACTGACTTTATACAGAGAGCTTCAAATCTTCTCTTCTACCATTTCTGGCAGAAATAAAAATGGGAGTACTGAATACAGGTGCCATCAGCCCAGGTTCAGTTCAGGGACAGCTGACATCCATAATTGTGAATTATGTAATTGTGTCTCACTAAGGATGCTAATTATTCAATTAAAATATGCACAACATTACCCTTTGTGCTGTGTGAGCGATTTTTTTTTTTCATAACAATCTCCATCCTTTCTCAGGCAAGCTCTGAGAACAGAAACACAGGCAGCTCAGGACCAGCAAGAAAAAAGGAACAGGAGCAAGATCTGTTCCCACAGCAATAGGCTGAGATAGCCTAGCATAAGGACTGTTACTTACCTGTGCTGATGGATAATGCACTAATAAGGCAGGCTGCACATTTTCCCAAGACCATTGACTGCTTTCAAGTTAGATACCACTATATGTCACTGTTATAGTAGCCTGGACCCTCCTGTAAAAGAAGTAATCAGTTCTTTCACCTCTCTGGCCCTTTTCCTACATCTTTTAATGGAAGAATATGACTCAAAGCCTGTTAAGTCATTTTAATTTTCAAGTTCTTCTTTTAGTGGCTTTCAAAATGCTTTCAGGCTGTGACATCAGTTGGCATGGAACTCACTGGGTCAGAGAGGAGACAGCGGGTTCAGCTTGGTGGGATGTGAGACCCACAGGAGCACAGCTTTTGTGAAGTGCTGTTGTAAAGGTGGCATGCAGGTGGTCACAACTGAGAAACAGTTCCATGACAGAGTTTCCTTCATAATTTTGGTCATCAGTACCCAATCCTAGAGAGTGGATCACTGAAGTTTGAAAGGATACTGTGAAATTTAGCTTGTCAGTGATAGAAGTGAGTGTTTGGTTCTCTGTCTTACTGATGTGGCCAGCTGCACATTTACTGTCATTCCAAAAGGCTGAATATGAGCTTCACTTAGAGTGGATAGTGGGTTAGGTACATTAGATAAGAAAAAGTTTTGAAGCTCTTTACCAGGGTCAGGATCTTTACCAAGATCTTTACTAAGCTGTCTTACCAGGATCAGCTCTACTATGTCTACTGCATGATTACTTCAGCTAGTACTTAAGGAAATCCCAAGACAGGGAACTTAATGTTTGATGCATAGCAACTTCTTAGTTTTGAACTTAGTTCATAGCTACTTTTTATTAATGAAGTTCTGACATTTCCTACTTTTTTCTTTCTTCTGCTTTAATACATATGCTAAATATTGAAAAGATTCTTCTGGTGAGGGGTTTATAACTGGAAGAGGATTTGGCAATTTGGAAAGCAGAGACACAATTCCAGTGAGATCAGTTGCATTAAACCTGCAGAATCCTGTAAATGAAATAGAAATTGATATCAAGAAGGATATATATAATGTATTTTGGTCTTCTGTGTTAAAAAATTCATCCACTGAACTAAGAATTTGTGCCTAACAAAACAAGGAGATTTTAAGTCATGCAACTGACTGCACAGCAGAGATACTCTGCAAAAGGAGAAGCTGGAAGGTAGTCTCACAACTTGAATTCTATTAGAAACCAGACTCACCCCTCAGGCATTGCCTACACCACAGATCTCTGTTACAGTGCTGTGGCATCAGCAGTGAACAGCTGGCAGTCATTACTGGTGCTGTGCTCAATCCCTGTGTTGCATAGCTTCTGATGAGTGCTGTGCTGGAGGAGGTCCTCAAAACTTACAGCTGTTCTTTGGAACAAGGAATAAGAACTAGAACAGAAAGAAATTAAACTGTCCAAGCCCTTTGGTCTAAGTAGTTCACCAAGGGCATCACCAAGGGCAAAACTGAGTTTCTTTCATGTTGGCAGAAGGCATGGGGCTGGATTTCATGTGCTGTCATAGGTCTAAGTACAGGATAGCATTATAAGAGCAAAGAGATGCTACCAAGTTCTCTACAGGCCTTATCTCCTCTGTGCCACTGAAAAAGCTATGTCCCTAAAGGGTATAATGCTGGAAAAACATCAAAAGGTGAAAGGCAGAACTGCAAAATCAGAAGAACAATTATACCTAAAGCTACCACACTGTTTTTCCCCTTCGGTGACTCCTACCCAGAAGCTTCTCCAGCCCCTTCTCCCTCCCATGCCTACCCATGTAGGTGTCCCTTGGTGTACCAGCCCAGAACTTTGTCAAGTTTTCTGGATTTGTCCCATTTCTGCCAATCAGAAGATGTAAGAGATCCTTACATCTGGGATGTGAGCCTTTAGTTACCACTGCTTCACACATGTGCTCAGCCCTGGAGGGGCTGGCTGCTTGAGAGCCCTCCTTGAATATCCTCCTTAGAGAGGAACTCTGTCCTCTTCTGCCAATGATGACATCACTTCAGCCAGAGGCTCCACATCTCTACCTGCTACAAAATATTTTTCCCATTGTCCTGGTTCTCAGAAGACAGCATGGTACTGAGGATTAACTATTTTGCCTTTTAACTGGCTGGTTTAACCCACTGTATAGAAAGTTCAGGCTAAATAATTTAAGTTGAAGTGCACCGATCCTTTCAGGGAATAGACGAGTTCAGGCAGTTAAAGAAAGGTTAAAAAAAAAGAGCTCTCTCAGCTACTACCAAAATGAGTTGTTAGTCTTTGCTGTCCTGTAATTTTGTCTCCTTTAATTAGATTCACTGTTAAACACAACTTTTCCTGATCAAACAATGGAGATTAGTACTAAAGAAAGCATTCAAAGGAATAGAAGAATAAAAGTATTGATTTCTAGTTCTCCATACTGGCATCTGAATCACACTTTAATAACTTGAGAAATACCATAAATTCTAAAGATTGAACCAAGAGTATAAATATTTTATCATCTTTTACACTACTTTTCAAAAATAAATTGATATTTATTTTTCTAGCTGATGCTCTTATTTTGATTTAAGTGAATAGAATCAATCAATAAACTTAATACTGTAGTTCAGCAGTGGATCTGAAATTAGAAACACTGAAGTTAGCATTGTTTCATCTATGAGTTTTCTGGCTCAAGGCGATGGATAAAGTGAGGATGGAATATCTAAAATGCTTATGAAATTATCCAATATATATTTGATCAGAAAAGGGCAAGTTACATTTTAAATTTATTCTCAATGAGCATCTTTTCATGTGCTGCAATGGTTTTCTCTGAATTCTTAATAATCTTCATATTAAGAGCATTTTACAGTCTTCAGTTTCTCATCTATAGGAAGTATTCTGTATGTCATCTCCTAAAAATCCCAAGGATTGGGCATTTAAATGTGTCCCTAATTGATTAACAGCTTCTTCCAAACTGATTTACAGCCTTTTCTCAATTGTACAAAATCATTACACAACAGAAATATAGAGATTTGATTTGGCATCATAAACCACTGAAAGATGAGTTGGAAATAGATTAGCAAATGTTCTAGTTGATCTTAACAGTGTAGTGACAATTCAAGGATGACAGATGATCCCACAGACAAGCAATTCTGACTATATTGTGGCATGGATAAACATGTTGGCTTTTCTAAAAACTGGCCATGAAAACAAAGAAATTTGAGTTGATACTGCTGTGGAAAATAGAACTGAAACAAAAATTCCTTCTTAATACATACTTTGAGTATGTACAGCTTGCTTAATGCTTGTAAAAGACTGACAGGAATATGCTAGGATCTCAATGTGGAAGATAACCAAAATATTTCTCGTCACTTTACAGGGAGGATTTTATTTTCCCCCTGATTTGGAGCACCAGCACTACCCTCCACTGTAAATCCAGTAACATATATAGAATGATCACATACTCAGGGCATTTTAAGCTTCACCTTTATTAATCACTAAATAAGGAATTAACTTCTTTGGCACTTTAGACCAGTGACCAAACCTGGGGAGCCTGTTGAATATGCTACTATATCACCTTTATTTTTGTGGGCATCATGCATTTTTAGAATGGTTATACATTTCCCTGAACCAATGTAATATAAAAGATTTACTGTTACAGTTTGTGTGTGGCCAGGCAATGGCATATGGAAAACATGTTTCCTGCTATTTAATTTAATTACTCTAATCACGTGCCAGCCCCAGGCATGTCATTCTGGACCTCTGAGGCTCTTTGTCTGTCAAAGAGATGGACAATATCTTGGCTTTGTTTAGTTGCTCTGCAGGCTGCAGATAAAACCACTGAAATACTGACTGTTTGTTTAACCAAAACTTTGCATTTTAACCATTTGGCTTTGATTTTTTGTTTTACAAGAAAAGATGACATTTTGGCCTTGGTGAGCTGAAAAGGAAATATTAGGGATATGAAGAAGAACTGTCACTTTCAGGGCTTAATAGATGAAAAAGAATACTCTAGCCTTCTGGTCAGAAATCAGCTTTGTTAGCAGAAACTTAAGACACACATCACTGTTATTTTAGAATTGCCTATTAGCAAGGGCAGCTGGAAAAGTCCTGTTTATAACTGCTCCTTTCTAATATAGTTAGCCCTTCATTCAACAGTTCCAGTAGATTTTTGTTTCTTTCATCTCAATAGATGAAACTGTTATGGGTGAAACTAATTAAGTTTCCATAGCAAATACTTATACCAGTACTGTGGCAGCCAGGTGTAAGTTAGCTTTTTTGTTCACATGACACTCTTATTTTTATGTAAGAAATATCTGCAAATGACACCTTTAAGTCTTTTGACAAAAATTGAAGAGCATATAATAAAACCCAAATCTACAGGGAAATTAATCACACACTTAGCCTTAAGTATATGTTTCACACCACCACTTCCTTCACTTGTAAGCAAGTACTCTACCTTTTCCTGCAACCAGAAGTCATGCTAAAATTATTAAAGACTGTATGAGGATACTATTTCTAAAAATCTTGTTGTCAGAAGAGGAAAGAATAAGAACAATCTTTTAAATGAATTCCATCTTACAAGGTATTAGTAGATATAGAAAGACTTGCCAACTCATACTTTTGGAAACTATTGAATAAAATTCTGTTAGTATGTTTTAATGATAAATTAATGTACTTCTTTATACAGTAGTTTGCCAGCATCTTGCCACAGTAGTTTTTGAACTACTAATGTGGAAGAGGATGAGTAGATGGCCTATGAATATGCTCTGAAGAAGTCTGCATCATTAGAGGGAAACTGGTGGGATGACATGGATGCATGAGAGGATAATGTCCATCCTAACAATTTACTTAGTTCTGATATTTCTCCAACTGGCTTTATTTTGTTTTCTAGCTGAATCAATGAGATATAATAGGTAACTCTTATTTCCTATAAGGTGCACATTACAGCAATGCAAGAATTAAAAATGTTGTTTACTATGTGCTGAATTACACCTCCTGTCCCCTTTAGCTTTGAGCTAACCACTAGATGACACTACTTCCCACTTACTTAACAGGTGTGGGTATATCTTCCAGTCTCCTCATGTAACAATTTATATATTTACATGCTTCTCAACCAAAGAACTTCAAAAAGAACATTATACAGGAATTGCCTTCACTACTATACATTTTTATGAATTTTGTGTAGATACACATAGGTATTTGGGTGTGTGCATGAAGGTGTACACAAGCAGTGCATGTGTCTTTGCATTTATAGAAAAAACATATTACAACTCACTGTGTGAGTCTTTAGGGTGTTGTAACTTAGCAAGTGTCGATGACAGCTCTATATAAAAGAAACCAGAGGAAGTCCAAGAAAAACTGAACAGGCTGAAGTTTGTGGAGAACATCCCCCTTATCCCCTATCTCCTCCCCTCCCCCACAAAAAAAAAAAAAAAGATACAGTAGTGGCTTCAGTAGTGTGATTCTGGAAAGACTGGGAAGGGAGAAAAATATCCCGCTGAGAAGTCAGGCAAGAGTATGCTGCACTATTCAAGTCCAAAAATGACAAAGTGTGAGGAGGAGAGAGACAGAGAAGCACTGTCATGCATATCCATAAGGCACCGGCTGCTGCGGCTTTTCAATTAGGAAGAATGAACTTTCCAGAAGGATGTGTGGAAAGAATCCCACATTTTTAAAAGTCTGAATTCCAGAAATCTAGAAGCTCCAGACTACTTGAAAAACAGATTCTCCAAAGTTGCATTTATGCTCCTCAGTTGCATGCATGAGAGCATGAGGATATGTAATTGGAATAATAGCACCTTCAGATACATTTTTATTTGTGCTTGTGTCAACAAGCATCTTGATTTCTTAATATTAATTTCAGTGATTTATGACCCATTTTTCTCTATGTGTGCTATGATACACGTGTGATTTACTTAAAGATTATTTTAAAGGGCTATAATAAAACTTGTCTTCAAAATCAGTTTGTAAACTGTTAGTGCGACAATGCACTATCCATAGTCAAATTAAAAGTAAAAATTAATTTTTGGTTTAATGATCCGAATTTCAAATATTATAAATCTTCCTCATTTTTCACTTATTTTAATCGTGCTCTCCTACAGCTATAGCAATGTGGGTTGGCTACATTTTTATCACCTATCACATTAGCCTTGTACTTCTGTACTCCTGTTGAAGGTACCCTGGAAGCAGGGAAGATGAGACTCCTTGCCTTGGAATGATGCTATTCTCCATTTCCATTTCAAATTCTGTCACAACTCATTTTTTAGCACTATTTTTTCTGTTTTAATGCAAAGAACTGCTATTAAAGTGTAACGACGTTTTAGTGTCATATGAAGTCAATTTAGTGTCTATCTAATGCTAGATCAGTGATGAAGGTATTTTTGCTAACAAGCTATTTACATTATATCAAGTATATTTCATAAGAGACAAAAGTCAAATTGCTGATTTGTGGGATTCAAGAAGTTCCAGGGCCTTAATAGTGTCAGTTTTGCTGTCTCTATGCAATAGTTCAGTTAATGCAACGTTTCCTGTAGTTCTGTTGAATGTTTGAGAACTGAATTTACAAGTAAAACCATTCCCACTCACAAGTAATTTCTTCCAGCTTACAACAGTGCAAGTCCATGCTCCCTATAAAAGAGCAACAATATACCATAAACAGCACCATATTTGCAAAATTATCTTTTTAAGTAATTTGTCAACAAAAAAGAGATATGTTTATCTGTTTGCAGCCAACAGCCTAACTAGATCCATGTAAGAACTGAGATTTTCTCCACAGTTGAAGCTTGTTCAAGTCCACAGAAACAACAATAGCTGGAATCAAGGCTACCTAAATTGCAACCATAAGCAAAGTAATCAAAATCAAAGATATGGTTTTATCCTGTACATGTGCTATTTGGATGGGTTAATTTATTGGGGATTATGGATCTGAGGATAAAATATAATTAATTTTAAACATAAAATAAGAGAAAGGCTGAGAAGTAAGATGTTAGCCAAAGGTTTTGCTTGTTTATTAAAATGCTGTCTCGCATTTAATCTAAACAAGTGTAATTACTTTTTCAGACTTTGATTTCCTCTGCAAATCTGGCTCTTTTACATTTCATTTAGACCAGACATTTTTGTGAATTGCTTCTTTTCACCAGTTTCCTACAGTTTCTTAAATTTGTCAATGAACATGTTTGAGCAAAGCCTGTTTAGGAAGTGAAAAAGTTCTCCACTATATTTTTGGTTAAGCATGGGCTCCAGGAAGTTTAGCTAGAGCATACAAAAGCAGGGAAGACAAGAAAGCAGCTTATCTTCAGACCAGAACCTGGAGCTTGCTGCAGTAAAAACACCCTGTTGATGCATGTCCTGCCTGAGTAGGGAAATGTTCCCTGCTCACTCTGATTATAAAAGCACACAGTGTGAACTTCTGCATTGCTTTTGAAGGGAGAGAGATAAAAACGTAGTTTCAAGGCACCTTTGTTCTCTCCTTCTGACAAAAGGGCCTTAAGTTACAGTGACTCAAGAAATGCAGTACTGTGGGGCTAGTCTCTTCCCTTTCTCAGGGCTGGGAGGGAGACTTAGGAGGAAAACAGCTTGGTTATACCTGCTATGTTTGTGGAAAAGAAATTATGATTTAATGATGTTTCATTCTTGCCCTGTAGCAAAGGAATTCTTGTTAGCTGGATCTGACATGGAGCAGGAAAAAAAAATACCTTGCCCCAAGTAACTAGAAAGGAAGCAAAGTACAAAGTGTGCAAGTAATCAAATGGATGTGAGCCAGATTCAGAAAGTGGAAAGTAACCTATGCAGCTCTGCACAGCCCTGGAAACCAGGTATTTATAAAGTCGTCCCTCCTCTCTCACTCAGTGTGTGACTGAGGCAGTAGGAGCAAGCATTTTGGAGCAGTACAAATGCTGATGGAGGGGACAAACAGCTTTGTTGTGAAGCTACCTTCATGTCTGCAAGGACACTTGAGTGCCTTTTGACAGCTGCTGTGAAAGCTCTGGCCACATAATCTAAAGTCACTGCGTTTGAGTTATCATTTTAATTGCCTTACTGAAACTTCTCTTCCATACTAACAGATTAGAATAGTCTACCATGTTACAGACCTTATCATAGTCTCAAATCCAATATATACTCTGGAGCAATGCAGTTCAAAAACACGTTTTAAATTGAGCATATACAAGTGAAGTAGAAGTCAGTTTTATTTTCAATGAGGAGAAAAAAAATAAGGTACCCTTCTGTGCATAAGTATTCAGGGAGTTTATAGCAAGGAGTTACTACTTCCCCACACCTTCAGAAGTATCAAGAATTTCTTTTAAAATAATCTGAAGACAACACTATTCAGGATTAAAGAAAGCTCTATGAGAATTCAGTAAGATTTTTTTTCTCAATAGATATTAATTTTGTCTGGCATTTTTCAAATCTACTTTTTCTTAAGACAGCAATGGTGAGGTTCTTCCTCTACATGGAACCATGTGGTGATGTTTCCTGCAATGGTAAGGCATGTTTCTTAGCTCACAAGGAATGTCAAAGACCACACAGGAAAAACAAACAAACAAAACCATGAAAAAACCCTAAACCAACACCAACAAGTTATCAAGAAAGAAAAAAAAGCAAAGATACAGAAACAGAAAAAAGAGCAGCAGATACAAAAAAAGAAATGGGTCTAGCAAGCTCAAGCTTGCTAGAGACAAGCTTTTGAATGTTGAGAAATAAAAGATGGAGCTATATGAAACTATTTCTGTGAAATGTGTTACACCTACAGCACAATCCCTTTCTAGCAGTTGCTCATTTTACTAAGATCATTGTAATAGCTGGTTTTATGCACTTGAGGTAGCCAGCAGTGTCCAAGGCAAAAGATTTATAGTTTGCTCTGGGTATAATGGTATGAGAGGAACTGGCTGCCAAAAGGGACTGTGATTTGAAGAGGGCGCCTTTGGTTTGGTAGGTAGTGTATTTCTTCTGTGGCTGGAGTTCAGTAGACAAGTTGTTTGATGCACTGGCCAACGATAACTGTCTTGGGAGAGGGAGAAACCCAAATCCTCCAAGTTTCAAGGAGAGAGCAGAATGAAGCACTTGGACATGTGGAAAAAAAAAAAAGATGACAAACGCCATGGCAACATGAAGTAGATCAATTCATGGGGCACTTTGTGGTCTGTCACTTAAAAAAATAAGATTTACTGACCCTCAAATCATGGTAATTTTTAGTATTAAATGGACCTCTTTTGAAGACTAAGCTGCTTGAGAAAAGGAGACAGTAGTTTTGGAATGGAGCCCTCAGCCTTAGAAATAACACTGCTGGTTTGGCTCTGCTTCCAATATTGTTGCCTAGTTTTAAAGCTTTTCAGCAGGACTTCGCTTCAGTCTGGTGATCAGCATGAATCACTGTGGAGCAGATTAACACAGTGTTTTCCCAAGTGTCTAATCTCATTTTAAAATCAGAATACAAACAGCAGCAAAGCATCCTTAAAACCCATGGAGTCCTAGGAGCAACCTGAAATTCAGCCCCAGTAGGCATTCCCATTACCTCGGGCTCCATGGCTTCATTTGGACAATCCAAAATTCTTGGAAAGTTCTGACATTTCTGCCTTGACCTAAAGCGTTACCTTTGCATGCTGAGTGCAGCTCTTGGCTTGCCTTTGAGAGTGGTGTTATATGTATAACATCTTATCCTCTAAATCCTGCCTGCTGAGTAGATTCTTACTTTCAAGCTTGCTTTTTATTGCTAGAGGGAGAGTTTTTGGAGGAGCAGTGTCTCTATTCCTTCTCTTTTGCTTCATGTTTTTTTCTACTATTTTAACACTCCTGAAATCAGGGAAGAGCTTTGCACTTTTGAACCAGCATGAGTCCTTCCAAGAGGCAAAGGCTGTGAGACACTGATTGAAAGTTTGCTAAACAGTTTGCATGCTTCTACAAGGAGACCAGGCTAGGCAAATGCAGATTAAGGTCTTTTCAAGTTAATCAGAAAATTCTCTTCCTGTTGCTGCATTTGGCATTTTTGACATCAAGAGATTAATCAATATAATTTGAACAAACAAACAAACAAAATCTGTGGCCCATGCATGAAGATTAGGAGATATAAAAAGAATTAGGAACTATAGCAATAAGTGATTCAAAATCACTGATGCTGAGGAAACTGTGTACAAATGGAGACAAAGGTAAATGATGTGGCATCAACAGTAAAGCATGTGTAGATATGGAGGCATTAAGCATGCTTCAGCACAGTTCAGGTCATTGACCATCAAAACAGACAGGAACCTCTGTGAAATAATTTTAAGTAAAACCACCTAAAATGCTTAGGCCTCTATTTTGAAGACACCTACTTGCCTGTAAGTGTGGGGGTCAGTTCCTTGGAGTCCATGCAGGTGATGCAAATGGGATCTAACAAAAACATTTGTTTGTTTACTTCAGTATGCAAAAACAACGACAAAAAAATTCATGTTTGAGGAGAGCCTGCATAAGTGATGATGGGCACAGCAGTCCCATAGACTGAGGGTGGAGATACATCACTATCCCAAAGGTGCTTTATAGAATGAAGATTATTATATAGTTCTCTGTGTATTAAAGGTTGATAGATTTGTTTGAACAAGACGCAACAATACTAAAATTAGTATGAAAAATTCCCGACCTTCTGTAACAAAAGAATGAAGTGAGAGTTCCTTAAAAACATATAATATGAAAAATTATCAACAGTATTCTGAATATATTATAAATTAAAATGAGCACAAGTTTTCTGCATGTCACTACACTGCCTTTCTCATGTTACAGTTAGGTCAGAACTAAAAAAGATACAGGGACTGCAGTAAGTACCGTAATATAAAATTATATGTTGATTTTTCCATGGGCTATTAATATCTTGTTACTGTGAGACTGTACTGGTTGGTGGTTTCTGGCTTAGTGGTGTTTGGCTTGTAGGTAAAGGAAAAAAAGGAAAAAAAAATAGAACAAGACCACCTCTGACATGAATACTGACCTCCAACTGCTATTTTATGTAACTTATTTTTGGTTATTTCCACATTTTTACATTTAATAGAAATTAAATAGCACTATATTTTCTTAGGCTGTACACATTTTTGTGTATGTTCAAAATAGTATATGTGGAAATACTTTTATCTTGCTTACAAGTTTCACTAGTATCAAGATCAAGACTCTCTTAACTTCTGGATCCTGGTTGGAATTCCAAGGGACATTCCAGTGGGCAATAGAGCAGAAGATGTAAAATTGCCAGTAAGGGGGAAGAGAAGAATCTTCTCTCACAATCTGTCACAGGGGAGTGTGGAAAAAGTATTGTAGGAGTGGTGCCTAATGTGTTCTCCTAGGGCAAGGAGACCTTCTCCTAAGGTCACTTAGACACTCCGAACACAGTGTCATAATCCAACCTGCTCTTCTTCCCCCCTTTTTCTAAAATAACTGAATTCCTAAATATCTAACGACAAAATGCTGAAGAAATTCCAATTTTATCTTTAAGACAAACTCAAATTTCCATTGAATGGGAAATGACTCAGAATTGGGAGAGTGAAAATGTTACCACATAGCTTGTAAAGGTTAGTGGTATTTAGTTATTGATATAAAAACCTTGGTGAGGGACTGCATTTGCAGGGGGTTGCTAATAGAATACAGAACCTTTCGCCTTTGGGTCACTGGATCAAATCTGTCTCTTGTGGATAGTGAGCAAAGTTCACTACAATTTTAGTTTTCAGTGCCCTATATAATAAATTATATATGTAGAAACTAGAGATGGAAAAGATTTATTGCAGCTTGCAGCCTATCCCCCTGCCAGTACAGAACTGTTCTCTCAAATGTATTTCCCTATTACAGATTTTCCAGTTCCTAGTTGGTCCTGTCCACCCTGCAGAGTAAAGCAGCTGGTATTAATTGATATGTGAGTTTAACTGGGTCCTGGTGAACTGCCCACTCTGCCACTGCAGCTGCAGGAGGAATTTGGCAAACATGCCTCTGCTACCTGCCTCCATGGGAGCACTGAGTGAGCAGCAGCCCAGGGAGCTCCCATATCCCCCCACTGCTGCCTGGCATGGGGGAAGCAAGCAAAACTCTCAGCTCCTTCCCACCCTGTGCAAAATACCTTAAAATACAGGAGGATTACTGAATCTCATTTTCACTGCCTCACTTATCCCCCTTTAAAGCCCTACCAGTGTCCCTTCCACAACCAAACAGCTGCAGGTCATAGTTCTAAATTGTTAGGCTGATGGATTAGTTCGGGTAGCTAAAGGGAAGGCCAGATATTAGTTTAGACATTGATATGGACTAAAATTTTCCCAAAGTTTGGAAGAAATTTTGAAGCTTCAGTAGGGCTTCTTTTTGATTTAAATGAAAAGGTTTGAACCCTATTATCTTTTACAGCTTCCATTTACAAGTGATTAACTATGTTGCAGAATGCCCATTATGAAGTGCTAGGGACTGGGTACTGACAATATTAAGGTTAGTCTTGTAGGGTATTTAATGTCTATTGATGGCTATAGTGCTATAGATGTACATTTTCTTTGAAGGCTTAAAAGATACGGCAAAAAACACGCTACAAAAGAAACCCAAACAAACAAACAAAAAACCCCACAAAACCCAGTACAGTGACCCATTCCAAAGCAAAATAGACATGTAATAATTAAAACAGCTTTTATTGTCTAGAAAAGAGTCCAAATGGGGTTACTTTGGGCTACTTTAACTTGCCCACTGTTGAGTGCCTCAAGGTGCAAGTTACAACACTGAGACAGCTAGAATTTAAGTGGATTTCCTCCGCACTTCTAATTTTGGCCATATGTGCCTGTCCCACAAACTTTATAATCCAATGCTTCCTGCTAAAATTCTAGTAGTATAAATGCAGCCCTCAAAGTATCAGAGTATTTTTAGAAAGAAAGCTGAACTGTGCTGCTGTTGCTCCCTCGGTGCCCCAAAGCCTGAAATGCCAGCGCGGGTGACGTGTTGGAGCTGCCCCCGCATCCCTGTGTGCTGCTGCTGGCAGGTGCTGCAGGAGCTGGAGGAGCACAGCTTGCTGCTGCTGCTGCGTGGCCACAGCTCAGGACTCCCAAGTACCCCATAAAACACCAGTTCCTCCATTCACAGGGCAGCTAACAACTGCTGTGTTACCAGAGTTAACTTATTTCTGACATTCACAGTGCCAAAGTTTCAGCTGCTGAAAAATTCAAGTGATCCCAAAGGAAGATCCTTTGGGATTCAGAAAGTTTAACATTAGGTGGTTTAAAAGGGAAGAATTTGAAACAAAAGAACACCAAACAGGAACACAAGTAGTACCACAAAAATGTCAGTAAATCTACAAAAGGGACACTCCACATTTTTTTTTCCAAGGTAAAAAGCCCCACAGCCCTGTGTTGTGAAATGTCTTCTTAAAGACAGATTTAGAGAATGAAATTGAGGGTTATAAACTTGTAGCCAACAAAAGCAAGAAAGGCTGGAATGTTGGTAACCAATTGCAAGCACGGGATCCAAGTAAAACATCTTGAATTGCTGGTACTGTAATAAATTACAGTTTTCACTTTTGTATTCTGCAAGTGAAAACAGCACTAAGTCAAGCTCGAGAGAGGGAAAGTAAAGGATGACCTTTCTAATTCACCCACACCCATTACAAGTAGAGGAACTGCACCATGGAGCAGTGAGAAATGAAAATACAACACCCATCATTGTGGGAAGGGCCAGATTCTGCTCCCATGAAATGGGGTTCCTGTGTTGCTGAAGAGTTAATTGTCAAGTAGCAGTAGATGAAAGCCAAACCAGGCTCTGGGATGGTCTGCTGTGGTGGCTGTTATCTCATTTTCTTCCATGGATTAATTTTCCCCTCTTTAACTTTAATTAGATAAAAGTCTAGGGGCGGGAGGTGGCCCTGGAGTGCTCAAAGGGCAAGAAGTGGTCAAGAGCTGTTTTCTCTCAAACTTTGATTAGCCTATTTGATAAGTGATACTAAGCACCCCAATTGGTTAATGAATGAGGGGAGCCCGTGAGGTAAGTGGCTGGGAAATTTAGCCTCCCCCACAAGGATGGTGAGTATGTAAACTTCTGTCCTTCAGTTAGGTGTCTACCGTGGTTAGGAGAAGGGTGATTTATATCCTATCTGGGTCCTGGAGTGTATCTACATTGATTGACTCCCTTGATCTTGACATCAGTCACTTCAGCTTTCAGAGAAAGAGGGAACATAGGAGATAATGAAAGCTACATTAAAGAAGACCTTAACATTTATGTAAACGTTATCCTATCTTCAAAGGCAGAACTATCTTTCAACAGAAAGGAGATTTATTTCCTAGTTAAAAATATTAGAAAGTGGCAATACATTTAATATCAAACTGCTAACATTGGTGCTGGTTTCAGCCTTCAGGTTTTGCCTCTTATTTCTTGACTAAACTGCATTATAGTAAAATTTTTACTGCATACTGCTTGCAAGTACTGATGCAGACACACTAATGACTTGTGCAAAGATACACCATCCTGTCCCAGTGGAGAGAATAGGGAAGAAGAGAGAAAGACAGAATTAAGAGTTTGAAAAATAGAAGCAGAAATATAAAGGAAACCATTTGGAAAACTCATATGTTACTTTGTATAAAATGTGGGGCTTCTATACAGGCAAACCCATGGCAAACATTTAAAAAACTAAAACGCACTTCTCAAATGCTCCCCTAGGGACTATCACCTAAATAGTAAGATTTCCCTGTCTGGTTTCCAGCCTCCCCTTGGCATGAAGAAGAGGTGGCAGATTTGGGGCATGCTGGGGCAAGGAGGGAGCCTGGCAGGAGCTGGCAGTGTCCTCTCTCCACGGAGCGTGTCAGCTACCAGGCAGCTGCAGCACAAACATCAATTAAAGGATCATTTTCAACAGTGCTGAGCAGAAAGGTAGTTTGTACAACTGAGAGCCAGGGCCACATTATCACCATGAGAGGCTGAAAAAGTGCACAGACCCTTCTGGGTAAACATGTCTAACTGTGCTACAGAATACCAAGACATTCACAACATCAGGAGGGCAGCAGATAAAGTGGACAAGAAACAGTCATTCAGAAAGTCCTGCAATATTAGTTTTGGAAGCTTTTGGTGAAATTATGAACAGATCAGTTTAAAACATGCAAGATTTTGGCGAGATGGCTTTTTTAGGTTTGGGGGTTTTTTTGGTGTTTTGTTTTTGTTTTTTCCTTTGCACCACGAGTAATGAAATTCTGAAATTTGTTTCCTTGGAAGATTTGAGAATGATCAGTACAAAACAGGATCAGACAAATTCATGGACAAGAGGGTTGTAAGCAGATATTAAAGGAAAGGGAGAGAGAGATGTGCTTCTAACATCGACAATGTAGAAATTCTAGGCACTGGGAGGGTATGAGTGGAATAAATTAGAAAGTAGCAATGCTCATATGCTCTCACTGAATGCATCTCTTATTGTCTGAGACATTATTGGCCATGATAGACTGGCCTAATGCAGTAAGGCATTTCTTGTGTTCTTATCATCATAAATCTGTTTTGGCTCATCTAGTCCTTCAGTCATAGCCAAACTTACATTCTTATATTAAATTTGTGTACTAGTTTTCTGTCTAGCTTTAGGGTAAAACACATTTCTGTTTCCTTTTCCTTGAGCCATGAATTATCTTTGTCAAGCAAATAGTCAACAACACATTTTCCCTGTTTAGCTATGGGTCCCAAAAAGCTTCAAACCTATCTTCACAACATGCAAAATAGGCTGGTATTCCTGGATAAAATACTGTTGTTAAAGACAGCCTAAAAGTGCAGTAAAGTGGTAACTTATGGTAAATTAAGAGAGAGAAAATTTATAGCCCAGCATCATCTTATTAAATATACCAAGAATTAGGACTAGTATGTAAGGCTAAGTAATTAAGGGAAAAAATATATCTGTGGGAAGTTTTTGTATTAACTAGTATGGTTTTAGGCAGAGGGCATGCAAATAAAGCCTTAGTTGCTAAGTCCTCTCTGTGATGTTTGGTAAGCAGCAGACATAAGACTAAACATTTGCACTCTAAATGGAATATGATCCTCTGTCTGGGAGAATTGGTCATTAATATATAACCTGCAGAGCTGGGATGTTTCTGTGGTAATGAATAATTTTTTTGCAGTGAAAATATTAGCACAAGAAAAATACATAGCAAGGTGAGAAGGAAGAGGAAGTTTTCTTTCACTCAAACACAGAAATGTAGAATTACACAATCTGAGTGAAAAACTTTATTTTATGAGTGATAAGAGGTCATGGAATGGGAAATATCCTATTCAAGAAAAGCACAGAAGTATGGTCTTCACAATCTTATAAGCCATATCTTCTTTTACTCTGATAAAGGAAAATGAAAGGGATGGTATCTTGCCTAAATCCAAAATTATATGCTCAGAACAAGGTAGCAGGAAGTGCAAATTATTTCTTGGACAGTATTTCTGGACAGATAGCATCTACTGAGTGATACCTGTAACATTATGTTAGTTCTACTATATTCCTTCACACTTTTTTCTTTTTCTGCAGAACTCAGACAAAGCTGTTAAGTCTAGCCTCCCCCTAAAAGCACCTTTAAAAAAATAAATCTAAGAATCAAAGCACAGTCAAGACGTCAGGGAAAAAAATCCTCTGCAAAGAGCTGTTGCTGAGGTGTCTCTCCTGTGTTAAGGGGTTGAGCTGTACTTGACTTTGAGGTTTCAGCACTCCCACTTCCTCAGTCTTAAATAAACAGTACTTTCTGGCAAATCAAAGGGAACCACACCTGACTTTACATTCATACCTGTGATTTCCCCAGGTCCACAGTGTTATTCTGAGAGAATAGAGACCCCATGAGCAGAACACCCCAAT
Organism: Acridotheres tristis; assembly: GCA_037013685.1. Taxonomy (NCBI): domain Eukaryota; kingdom Metazoa; phylum Chordata; class Aves; order Passeriformes; family Sturnidae; genus Acridotheres; species Acridotheres tristis. The sequence goes on from CM072886.1 coordinate 29,247,419, forward strand.
GGATTTATTGACTTCTAGAAATAAGCAAGCATGATTCCTGCACTGGAGCTACTGAGCTGAGAGATGATATCTGTGCAGACATTACCAGCCTCTAGATCAGGTTTTGGATTCTTTACTTAGTGACCAAAAGTCCAGACTCATAGAGCAATTCCTAAATTACAGTCCCAAAGACTCTTAATTGCTTGCTACAGGGGAGGCAAATCCCTGTCACCAACCATCAGGACATCCACTAGGCAAACAGCCCAGCTAAGCAAATAGTTTGGCTTAACATACACACAAGCCCTCAGCATTAGATGAGAACCACACATGTGCATAAAATCTGCTCTAGATGAAAATGCCTGTAGAAAACTGTGTTCATGCTTTGTTAGGGTGTAGCGAGTACTCAAGGTGATAAATCATCTGCTTCTCCACCCATCCTCCCCCGCTGCACAGTGACTAAATACCTCTGTCGACCAAGCTTTAAGTCAAATCAAGCTTTAAAAAAATTCCTCTTTCTTAATGCTCTAACATGCGTGGGTTCACAAAATTAAATTACAAAATTTTTATCTGTTTGGGATCAGCCCTGTTTCCTCCTCCTTGTGTTTACTTTCCTTCAGTAGCTTACATCAAAATGTTTTCTGGAATGCTGAGACTAAATAAGTTATGCTTAACTCAATATCTAATATAAATAGCCCTGGGGAAGCTCCAGCAGCACAATCATAAAAGCTACAGTTTCTTTTAATAGCTTGCCACACTTTGCTGATATAGTATTTCTCTAATCACCAATCTTTACGTGCCTTCCTGACCTTGGAGCTCTCTGTCCAACTGACTTTGTTGTATCAAAGGCTTGTGTCATTGGAAGAGTGAATGGCTTTCATTTTTCTCCCTGAAACTTCCGGTTCCTGGCATCTGCAAAGAATTATTCCAAGCAGTGTTTTGCTGCCTTGCGGCCACTGCCCTGTAGTGGCCTGACTGATGGAAGTGACTTTTCCCAAAAAGGTTAGTGATTGTGGCTGGTGACGGGCAGCCGCTGCAGCTGGTGCACAACCAGCCCTGCTTTCTCAGCTGATTTTGTCTGACCATTGGGCTACCACAACCACACATTACAGCAATTCTTTTCTGGGGAGTTTTGGGAGGAATTGAGTAAATAGGATATAAACTGTTTTATAGTGGACTAGAGCAATGAACAAAAGCCTTCCAAATTAACCACAGATTTCAAAAGCCTTCATATTACAACAAAGGTAATCGAAATTTAAAAGCATAGGGCATCAGGGTTTTCTTAACTGAACCTCATACTGTATGAATATCCAAACCCCACAGTTTTGGTGCTCTATTTCCAGGTGATGAGATTGTTGGTGCCTGGATCCAGAGTCTGAGTTATGATTTGTCTTTTAAATTTAGATTCTCGTTCTCTCTACACCTCTCCCATCTAGTTTCTCTTCTTTCACATTTTCTCCTTTTGCTCTGGTTCCTAATATTTACCTCTTTTTTTTTTTTTTTTTTTAATATGAAATATATTTGGACCTATATGTATTATGCTGAAACCAGCTAAATGAAATTCAAAGTTTTTTCTTTTTAATTTTTTGGGGGCGTTTTGGGGAGTAGGGAGGCAAGCAGGAGTGTAAGGAAGAGGATTTTTGAGGTATATTTTCATTAAGTATTATGTGCCTTAACTATGCAATTGTAGTCAAGCATCCTTAGCATTGAGCACTGCGATGTCACATTGCAAAGGACAAACTGCTTGAAATCTCCATAGTTAGGGGAGATAAAGCCAGGGTGAGATAAAGTGACACAAAGGCTCAGAGACATTAGAAGACTGGTATAAACTCATACAGCTGATCAGTAACAGATAAAATTTGAAAATCCTGCTTTTTCTTCTAAGAGACAAGATTAGGACAGCATTCCTCAGAGACGGATTATGTATTTCAATTACTTAAATTAAATTTTAATTCAAAGAATGAAAACAAAACATCTTCAGAGATCCAAATCCTCCCAAAGCAACCTAACTTGACCCAAACTTCTCTTGGGACTTTCAGCCCCTAGTGCAGCTCTTTGGGCAGCATGGCCCTGTAACCCTTCTTAAATGAAAAAGAGAGGCTCTTACACCCCCTCTGCCCCTGGGGACAAGAGAGCCCCTAGGGACACAAACATTTCACAGCTGAAAGGAGCCAGCCATGGACCCCTGCTCAGGGCTTTTCACTCCCTTCTTTCTCATTAAAATACAAACACTAGGTGAGACAACTCACACCTCTGGTTTAGGCACAAAGTATGTGCATTGGGAATGTGCAGCCTACAACAGCACTGACAGTCTGTGCTCCCTCTCCTAGCCAGGGTGATGGAGGCATCAATAGATGCCTGTGATGTTGTCATGCTTTAATTTCAGTTGGTAACTAACTACTACACAATCCCTTGCTCAGTCCTTCCCAGTGGGATGGGGGGAAAATCAGGCGAAAAAAAGAAAACTCCTGGGTTGAAATCATAACAGTTTAACAAGTGAAAAAACCTAAAATATAATGATAACTAGCTTTTGCCTCAGGTAATCCCTTGGTCTTTTCTGATTCAATGGCCCTTTCTGATTCAATTCAAAATCTCACTGCCTTCAGGTGGCAGCTACTCATAAATTAACACTGCGCTTTCCTTCCTACCACATGAAGTTGGAATGTATTTCTTACATTGTAACAAGATTAATTTTGCTATTAGCAATCGTTGCACAAGTAACAAAACTTTGTTTTCAAAAGTTTTGGCCATATCAACTTGGGTAACTTTACATAACACTTTTTGTACTGAAATATGTTGAATCTCCAGGTATTACAGATATTAGCCCAGAAATACATCCAGCTCTGAAAGGGAGCTCAGGAACCATTTACTGTCACACACACAAAAGGCTGGGGATTAAATAACGTAACAGATGGTTCCACATGAAGTTATACTGAACCCAAATTTTCAAAGCATTTTCTGGGGTTTTGTATCCGGAGCAACTCCTGGATATACTTAAAATCAGAACTCCCTAGCTAATTAACAATTTTGTATAAAATTTACTGGAAGTCTTGCAACTTCACGATTCCTTCTCCCAGAAAGAATGAGGCCCAGAAGCTTCTTAATGGTGTAACACATAGGGTGTGTTGTATTATGACACTGGCGAAAATTGCTATACGAAAGAAACAGTCATCAGGGCTTAAATCCAGGCTGAGGAAAAAAAAAAAAAAAGAAAAAAGTAACCTGGTCATAGCTTAGATTGATGCTTCACAATGCACATGAGAAAAACTGAAAAACAATCCTGTCTCTTATTTCCAACTGTACAGTAGAAGTCTTTGAAGTTCTCTGTAGACTGACTAAAAATAAGCAAAGAAGGCCAGGTAGCAGCTGTCAGATTCTTACGGATTAAATTATATCCATATGTATAGCACATTTCAATGTCCAAAGAGCCACTTGGATATGTGAATCTGAACTTCTATGATGAAAACCAGGGATATTTCTAAAATTGCCAGTAAAAGTCAAAAGCTTGGCCCCAGTCTCACATATTTTCCCCCTTTTTGAATGTTGCTATTGTTTAATTGCTCTAATTACGTTTTTTTAACAAGAGTAGCAAAGAGAAACCCCAATACCCATGGTCATATTTAGAAAAGGAGAGAGGGAAGGAGCTGAGAAGCTCACTGCCTGTGGCTGGGCTTCTGGACAGCATTAGGTTCTCTGGTTGGGCTCAGGGATAAATCTGTAGTTTTCAGCATATCTGTTGATACTGCAATCAGGTTGGATTTAACCCCTGTGGTTCCTGGGAAGAAACCTTCAAATATGTCTTGTCTTGTAGCATTCTAACAGGAGCTGCTGGGCTGGCAGCACCCAGTGCCTTGAGCCCTGCCTGAAAGCTTTCAGCCCACATTTGCAGTTCTGCCACAGGTCTGAGATACGTTTCATAGCATCCATTCTTTTTCAGAATTCCCCTACGGCCAGCAGGGCTTCCAGGCCATTCTGAATGCAATGGCATAGATGTAGGGTGCCAGCTATCTGGAGTGCTTTGGCACTACCTTGCTCAGAGTGCTGCCACTCGTGGTGGCCCCAAGGGTTGGCTGTGGCACGATGTGCACACACATCATGACATGTACACCCACGTTATGTGATCCCCTCTCCTCCTGGTTTCTCTGAGTAGGCTCAATGCTTCCAGAGGTTGGAAAGAAAATGGACTGGATGTTCCCAAGAAGATTAAGGGCCACAATGACCCCAAAGACACAGAAGCTGGGAAGTGCCATGGGCTCTTCCACCACTTTGCCACAGTGCCTCGTTGTGGGTGACAGGGATGATCAGCCTCCCTCTGCTCACCCAGTCTCTCACAGCCCTTTGCACCCAGCTCAACGATACAGAGTAGGGACACTGCAGTTTGTCTGAGCAGTACCTAAAGGCTGTGATATTTTACAGTGCCAATTGCTCCAACCTCTTTCCCCTACCCTTTGTCAAATCCAGCACCATCAAACCAAAACAACTTCTGACCATACCTCCAGTGCTATCAGTTGTAATAAGAAACACAGAAAGCCAGAGTGCTGCATTATTTCATAATTAAATCAGATGTGAAGCCAGAAATGCAGAATATTATTGATAAAATGCAATTCTTACTGATCCAGTGGATTGAAAATCCTGATTTTCAATCCACTGGATCAGTAAAATGTTAATCCTGATTTTCAATCCTCGTGCACTTTGGATCTGTAATGTCTACACCTTAGCTTCCCCACACAAGAATACTCTTTATGTAGCAGATGAATTACAGATTATTTTCATTATAATCTTTAATAGGATAGTATCGTGCAAGGTATATATATATATGCGTCATATACATAAAATTTATTACACAACAGGAGAGATGAAATTCCTAGGAAAAAAAACAAAACCAAATAAACCTTAAGGACAATATATTACATTTTATATCCGTCTGAAGAAAAAAAGGACATTTACGAAATTATACCAGTGAAAATTCATAGCACCTACTAACCCACTGTCAGACAATAAACAAGCACAGCTTTGTTTTCAGCATGTTAGTAGCTACGCTTCTGCAACAGAGGGGAAATAAAGCATTCCAGACACTGAAAGATTTCGTTTGTCACAGGCCCCAAATCGAGAGCATTTGGGGACAGCTATAATGTTATCTTGAGTGAACACAGGGCCAACATAATTACGAATAAAGAGGTAAGAAGCAAGGGGAATTGTCTGCATAACTTCACTTGGTAAAATCCTCCCATAGAAGGTGGCAGGTAGGAAATCTGCATAATAACAAACTTGTCACAACACAAGGCCAACTAAATACAACAATTAGAACTAACATTTTGCTTTGACCTGTTCTCAGGATTCCTCTACTCTGTAGTCCCAGGTTTCACCAGATAAAGTTGCAGCAAATATTTGGTGCAATATTTTCCAGTATATATTTTTTCTGAGTGTGGTGTGGCTGCAAGAATTCTGTCTCCCTACTTTGTGGGCAATGCTTTAAGATGCAGCTATTGAAATGATAAATCCTTCTCTCAGATATGCCTGTGAAAGCCCACAATGAATTTCTTGGTTCCCCTCCATAGGTTTATCTAGACTTCTGTGTAAATAATCCAAACTGGCCTCAAAACAGAACTAAATGTTTTACAACTTATGATTGGAGGAGGTTGCCTTCCCCACTGACTGCCAGGTCCTTCCTTTTGAGTTACTGCTCTCAGACTGCACTGGCACAGCTCTCAGGACGTTGTATTTGTGCATCCCAGCTGGCTCATCTGCCTCTTCCCCACTGCTTCTGGTGTTCCTGCTCAGCCACTAACTCCAAGACAATCTCCAGCACGTGGATGTCCTCCCAAGCTGCCATCAGACCACAGCTAGGGAGGTGCTTTAAGGGACTTCACCAGCCATGGAGTTGATCTTCAGGGCTACATTCACCAATATATGAATTGAGACATCACTATCTCAGCTGGCCTTTAAAACAAAGAATCAGTAATTCTAAGTACTGAACAGCTATCCTCTGAAAAAGAAAACAGCCACTGTCTAAAGTAGAAAGCTATTTTTGCTCCATATGTAGGCAACTATAAAAATATTAATTAATATACCTAAAACTGTTTTGTTTCGTTTCAGGAAGGACATAGATCATAGTAAGGAGTAACAGACCCCAGATGAGGAATGCAGACTATTGTTTGGCCTGTAATTTAGTGTCTCTTGGTGTTTTAAGTATTCAGACTTCTTTTCTTGTAAGTTACTCCTGGGTACTTTAGAGAGATCTCTCTTCTAGATGAAGAAAAACACTAGCTAATGCAATGTTGAGATCCTTATGTAGTGTGAGCAAATCAATGAACCACCTTCCAGAAGTGTTACACTGGGATAAATGTTCTTATTGCCCTGCTTCTCTTCAGCCAGTATTCTTTTTACTTATTCTTGATGCTTCCATTTCTTGCAATTGTTTTATATCTTATACTATTTGAAGATTAATGTGAGCACGTGAAAGATTCAGTTTTTGGAAAAGGGACAAAGGCAAGAAATTATAGTTGACCATACAAACAAAACAGCTTCCAAATTTTAAAACCAGAAATAAAGTGGAAAGCATTATCATAAAAAGAGAGAGAGAGAGTGAGAAGGAAAGAGGTTGGCCCTTATGCTGTTCAGATGTTTGAATTTTGTAATACTGCTCCCTCTCTCTTCTTCCTTTTAGTCCCACCCAGTGTTCCAAATCCCTCCTTGTAACAGCAATCTAGCCCCAGTTGAAATACATTGTGATGAGGCAAGTTAAGTTCATTTATCCTTCCCATGCAATATGACAAGTAATATAGTATCTACTGAACATTAGTTTGCATTTTAAGTTCAGAGATTAACTTAAGGAATGAGAAATAGCATAATGTATTTTGCAGTCTGCACTATACAATTTGTGCTATGCTAGCACATTATATTTCCCTTGTTTCTTTTTAACTCTCTAGTTGTTCCTAAATCAGAAAACATAAGGGTTTTTTCCGCCATTTTAAATCTGCCCATTCTGGAAATTCTCCCACTTGTCGAAAGCAGCAAACCCTAGGCTTAGAAAACAAAGTGGGAAATATTTGTAAGTAACCTTTTGATGTTCAGTTCAATTTTTGTAGAGCATTCTACAACTACGTAGAATTCTAAATATATAGAACAGATCTGAAAGGATTTTTGTGACAGTTTCTTTTCCCGTCTGCAGCATCCTTTCTATATTTAAATCCTTTATTTTGTAGTCTCAACTTATATCAACATTTCGCTATATATCGCTATTTCCTTGTGTTCCAAAATCTCAAAAGTGTAATGCAGCTCTGCACTGAAGAGAGAAAAACATTTTTAAAACATCTTGTGATTTTTGCAGATGCATATGTGTACATATACAATTTTTCAAGAAACTCTATCTCTTGCTACATATGTGTTGGAGAAAGGAATTCTGTGAGCATTTTAACCACATTGAAGCAAGGTGTGAGATTTGGCAATATATCTCTCTCTGAAATCTTCAGAGGGGTAAAAGTCACAGACCCACAGAATGGCTTGGGTTGAAACAGAACTTAGAGGTCATCTAGTTCCAAACCCCTACTATGGAGAAGAATTCCTTCCTCTAGACCCGGTTGCTCAGAGCCCCATCCAACTTGTCCTTGAACACATCCAGGGATGGTGCATCTGAAATTCTGTACAACTTACTCCAGTGGCTCACCACCCTCGCAGCAAAGAATTTATATCTGATATCAAATCTAAACTTACTTTTTTTTCAGTTTGAAGCCATTCCCTGCTGCCCTTACATGCTCTTGTGAATAGCTTCTCTTCATCTTTCTTGTAGGCTTCCTCCAGTTACTGGAAGGCTGCAATTCGCTCACCCTTGAAGCCATTTCTTTTCTAGGCTAAACAATCCCAATTGTCCCAGCCTTTCCTCACAGGGGAGGTGCTTCTGGTCACCTTGGCAGCCCTCCTCTGGAATCTCTCCAACAGGTCCCTGTCCTCCCTGTGCTGGTACCCCAGAGCTGGGTGCAGCCCTGCAGGTGGGGTCTCAGCAGAGCAGAGCAGAGGGGCAGAATCCCCTCCCTGGCCCTGCTGGCCACACTGCTTGGGATGCAGCCCAGCACACGTTTGGCATTCTGGGCTGTGAGGGCACATTGCAGGGTCATGTCCAGCCTCTCACCCACCAACACCCCCAAGTCCTTCTGTGTTAGTGTGTCTGGACTCTATATTGAAGAGCAGGGTTTTCCAGGATTTTCTCTTTATATGCCAGATCCAAGTAATTTCCATTAATTCTACAATAAAACTTAAACTCAGAAGAACTGTCTGTCAAACCAAAGCAGAATCTGTTGAAATACACAGGAAACACAGATTTGCAGCAGACTTCTAACGAATTTAGCCTGGAGATTATTATTTTTCTGTGTGAAGGCCAAAGTAATGATTCTTCACTTAAAAATAAAACATACAAGTCTGCTAATAAAAGTAGTTCTGATAAAGACCAGAAAAATTGAAGTGGTTGAAACGATCTGCATAAAGTAACACCAAACTTTTTGATTTGCCAATACTGTTGAAGAGAGTTGAGTGACATTTCCCAGAGCAATGAAACATGTGATACAGGTGATGTTATCATTCATTAGTTTTGGCCAAAATATCAACTTATTGATTTCAAAAAGCTACTAGGATTAGATGGTTGTAACCATTAAATGTTATTATAGAGCCTGCTTATTCTTCGTGTCAAAGTAAAAGAAGAAAATCCTTGTTAATACTGAAACTTACGACAAGACATATGAGCAATTGTATTTTGCTTTTGCATTCATTTCTTCACTTCTCTGTGTTCTTTTTTTTGGAAAGCACCAAATGACTTCTGAAAGTCAGGGTTTTTCTAGTAAAAGCAATAAAGTAACAAGAAACCGCTTCAGAGGTTTCCTTTAAAAACAACAAAAAACCCCCACAAGATACTCAAGTGGTCTATTTCCCCCCCTTATCGTACCCCCAATTATTAATACATTTGTATTAAATATCTGAGAGAGTCAGAACGTGAGGAAAAGATTCAGCTGGGAGCATAGCATTTGAAGAGGTGCTGCATTCCCTTTGGATGAGTGCTGTGCACACTGCAGTCAGCACTTTAGCAGGAGTGACAGAAGTCAAGTACCTGCCAATGTCAGGAGCAGAGAAGGCAGGTCTCACAGGACCAGGAATCAGGAGTGAAGCCAGCAGCTCAGTTGGACTCTTGGAATTTCTCCCCAGTAAAAGTGTCTGACTTTAGGACCACCTTTTCTGTCACTCCCAAAATTTCTTTCTTCTTAATCATGCCAGGCTTCAACTGCTTGGTTCTTAACAAAGATAGCTGAAAACTTCTCAAATCGTGTGACCACCTTGATTCCTCACTTACATGGGACCAACATGGGCCACGTTTAGATGCTTAGGTTTCTGGAAACTTTCCATCCAAGAGAAATATTTTCACCCTACTCCCTTTAAAAACACAGGTCAGCAGCCCATCCACCTCCTCATGCAACAGTAGAGGTAAAAGGGAGGGTCCTGCCTCTGCTGTTACATCCTGCAGCCAGAGGCAAGGGGTGTGTGATTCCAGCCTGGACTTGCACATTTAGCCAGGCAACCCCATGTCCAAAATGCAACTTCTCCTATGTGCCTTGATAAAGGAGCATACTCTTTTTATCCCATTAAGTGTCTGGGCTCTTGTCCTATTTCTTGCCCAAAAGTGTAATTTTTATAACATATATAACCCCAAAGGTGCTCCTGTGCTAGAAGGGAAGGATGGTAGGAGAGGGGCAGGGACCTCTACAGCAGCAGCTTTGCAGCTCCAGGAACAGAAGGGGAAAACAAAACTGGTTGAGGGTGATAACCATTCCCTGGGCTGTCACTGCAGTAGGACCAGCCTAAGTGTTAAGCTCTACCTTGGCAGAAGCTGGAATAAAGTCATTCCACAGTCCTGCAGAAGGCAAGGGGAAGGCACAGGGCATGGGGTTATTTTGCTGTGAGAAGCAGCTTGCTGCCCAAGGCAAATCTCTACTTGGGACACCAGGCAGTTTTGGGTCATAGCCTCCATCTCACTGCTCTGTATCTGCACCTAAGATTCAGTTGATCAGACTTCATTTCTATTTATCAATTTTCTAGTCGACACCGTGTTCCTTGGATTACGGCATGAGAAATTCAAATTCTATAAACATCCTGATAATACGTGACCTAATATATCCAGATGCCTCAAGGCTAACTGTCCTGTTTCTTCCTGTCTATGCTTTTGCTTGCTCTAAATCCATTTTTACATATTCAATCTATGTGTCTGTAACCATAGTGGTAATTTACTTACTTTTCATAAAAATGCTGATTCTGAGTTTGTGGTTGACTATATTTCAGATGGTGATACTGGGGTTTTTTGAAAGTGATGACCATAGAAGTTGGTGGCTCCACATGTGGTTTTGTCAAAAATAGAAGCTGGTAGGGCTTCTCGGTGATGTGTTTGCTCGAAGTGACAGAGCAGTTAAAAAGATGTCTCACAATACTCATTTTCAAGGATATCTCCGACTAATTTCCATCTTAGGTTGTATATATTGACAGAGAGACACTTTTCCTACACTTTCACATTGGTTCACACACTTTTTTTTTTTAAGACCTCAGGACCTATTTTTTGCTTGGTTTTTGAGGGCAACTACTTATGTTTCTGTTTGAGGAGAGTAGGCAAAATAGTACTTCACAAAACTCCCGGGTGAAAATTGCTAAAAGTTTCACTTATCCACAGATTTTTGTCACAAAGATCAAACTCCTTTGTATAGGCATTCATTGCTTTCTACCTTTTTTTCTGTCACTTCTGAGAATAACCAAGGTCAAAACTATTAATATATTGTATGATATGTCTGAAGGACAGTTAACTACCTATATCTGTGTTGAATGAGAAGTTTGTCAGAATTTCTGACTCTGACAGACTTTGGATGATGCTGTCATAGTTTGGGCCAAGACTGCCTTCATAGGGACCTTAAAGCAGGATTGAGCTCTATTTGCTGCAAGCTGCTGCAGTCGCTGGATGCAGTGGATTTGCTGGATTCAGCCACTGGCTGGTCTGGACACCCCTTAGATGCACGCAGCTACAACTGGGAAGGCAGAAAGCCTGGGAAGGTGGTAGAGAAGACAAGTGGCAAGATCTGAAGTTGCTCTGTTCCCATGTTGCTACAGAGGTCTGGACAGGGCTAAGGAGCAGTGCTCCAAAGGGAGCCATGGGGTGAGACAATGCAGCAGAACAGGCATCAGAAATATCCTTCAGAAAGAGAGAGAGGAAGCTCTGAAAGGCAGCAGGTCTTGCTGACATCCTTACCTAGGGCAAAACTTTCTGAAGCACATGCATGTAGCTTTCGCCTTCAGGAAATTACCCATCCTTTGGGTAATTTTCTGAAAGCAATGTGGAAATTAGCAAACAGACCACCAAAAATGCTTTGAGAGGAAAAGCTTTTAGTAGTGCTTAAGGTCTTTTGGGAGAGGAAGGCAGGATGGGCAAAAGGCACAACAACAGAGGGATATAAACCTGGCCACAAATACATGAGAGTAGTAATCTTATTATTAAGAAATGCTAAATTTGTTATCCCTAAGAGGAAAAAAAGCTTCTCTACCACAACAGAAAAAAGCCAAAGCATAAATCCTAAGGAGAGGTGTGAATATGCCCATACGCATGCAGGATTATGCTGCAGACATACAAATCTTTGGATTTATTTAGCTGTGACTAAACTAAATATTAATATATTAAATTAAAAAATAGACAATTAAGAGGCAAAAGAAACCTTTATGAGTGGATCCGACATATTTTTTTTCTCTGCACAAAACATAACAGTTCAAAGGACTGTTAATTTATAGACAACTCACGTATGTTTTATCCTTCAACATAGAACATCTAATAATCTGACAGAATGTACTCGTGATTTATCAGTTCTCACAGCTAGTAGAAGTAAGTAAATAGTTCTCATTAAAATCCCTCGAACTTACAAAATGTTAAGCTTCAAAATGTACAGATCACACATGAAAGGAATATTCACACCAACCCAAATTAATTCAGAGCCCTGCTAAACAAACCTTACAATAATACTAGGAGAACAACAAATATTTACCTCCCGTGCTCCTAAAAGGTTGATATTCTCTTTAGACACTGATTCTAAAATTCCTCCTCAAAATAATTACTGAAGGGCTGAGCTCATTTCTGTGGAAGGCAATGGATGTCCCTCCTCTAGCTCCAGCAGAGGCCCTAATTGCTTGCCTCCACTAATAAACTAATCTCAGGCACCTGGAACTAGCAGGCTCCATGCCGGGCAGACAGGGCTCAGGTTACCTAAGAAATACTCCAAATATATTCACACAAATCACTAGCCCTGCAGATGTGCAAATACTGCTTTTGTCATATCGCTGGAGAGATGGACATGTGTTTGCAGGGCTGTAACACATAAAACCTGAAGACGAATTCATTGTGTTCCTTTAATCCCTTCCAGAGGCCAGGTGGGCATTTGGGGAGCCAGATAAGTGTGTTGATTATCCACATTACTCATTGCATTAATCCACTTGTCTGTGACTCAGAGTATCAGAAATGCTCACAGCATAAATATGTTGGTGGCTGGAAAAATATATGTATTTCATGAGTGCCTGTTGTCTGTAAAATAAAATCTAATCAGGAAGTTAGCCTAAAACTTCGACTAAAATCTAAACAAGTCTAAACTTTGCTGATGTCTACAGTTTTTAGTATTAAAGGATCTGGATTCCACAAGAGGATGTAAAGCTCAGTGTAAGCCTTGTGAGACAAACTACTCTACTTTTAACACATTTTAAAAGATTTTTACAGGCAAATGTTTTCTGCGTCCTCAGAAATTAAAGCAGGTGTCAGGCAATTTCCATGGAACCTTCCACAAATTTCTTCTCCTTCCCTGAACAGATTATGTTGATAAACATGTGTCAAACACAGTATGTGTCTGGTTTCATTTGAGGAGGGGAGAATGATATAAACAGGACACACATTAAACTGAAAATGGAGGAGAGAAAGAATAGTCTGTATTCTTGATCTCCAGCAAATTGCTGAAATAGATGCCTGGTTTAGGTGATGGTCACACAGGTTAATTTGTATTTTAAAAGATTATCTCAATTTGTTTGTCTGCATGAAAAATATTGTTTCTATTGACTACATAGACACAAACACAAAATCATTTTAGAAGCAAAGATAGGAACATCTTCCAAAGTTATCTATGTTTTGTGATGTTCCAGACTTTTTTCTTCTTCTTTTTCAAAAACACTGTAAAAAAAACCCAAACCCACAAAACAAACAAACAACCCAGCAAAAACAAACAAAAAGACCAAAACAAACATAAAACAAACAAAAAACCACACTTCAATTGACTTTTTTAGATCAGAGTCCTGGAAAAAATATATTTTAGATATTGACTGAATGGCAAACTTACAGCTTCACTTAAAAAGAAAAATGCACAGATATTGCAAAATTGAAGTTCAGGTCTGGAAGTAAAAGAAAGGCAGAAAATACAGCTCTAAAGCCTCAGAGTTCAGAGTTGACTAGCACTGAAAAAAGTCCAAACAGAGACAGCATCAATCCCCCCCACCGACAGCTGAATTTCCAATATTTGTTTAAGAAGTATGTTTAAGTAACAAAGTTTAATGAGGACTACCACAATCCACTGGTGAACCCCTACTAGCTTGAAGAGCATTCTAACAGCGAACAAATCCTTTTTTCTTCTGTACTCTAATGATTATCAGAAAAGTGGACTCAATGAATTATCAACAGTTAGTATGAACGTTTAAATCAGAAATTCCCTTGCTCAAAGAACTACACAGACACCACCTATTTAATTAATGCAATGAAGGCAACATATAAGTCGAGGAGAGCAGCAGAAATAACAGTATTCCACTGATTTCCTGTCTGGCAGCAATATTCTGTGCCATGAACAGCTCCTGCAGGCAGGAATTTGGCTTCTTCCAAACTTCTCATCTGGGGGTTTAGAAGAGTAAGCAGGGGATTGTGAATACACAAGTATCAGACAGACAGTGCTGCTGCTGCCACTTGAACCTAGGATGCAGGGAGCAATCATGCCACAGACAGCAAAATGCCTTCTATGCCTACTTTATTGACCACTAAACCAGCATTCACCAGGAAAGTGGATGTTAAATTCTCACAAAGGAATGTATCTACTTCTGTTGTCCATAAGGAAAATATTCAACACAATACCGTCCATGCATTCTTCACTCATCTTCAATCACATACAATCCCATTGAAGGTTGCCAAAGGTATGTATGTCTATGAGGACAAAAAAACCCTCTGAAAATTCATCACAATCAAAATTATTAGCAAAACTAAGCAAAAAGAGATTTCAGGAAAAAATTCCCGAATGATAAGTTTTATTATGTTCATAGATGGATACATAGACCTCTTCAGATAGCTCAAGATATTTCCTGGAATATGTAACACTATCCTGTCATTGTACATTAAAAAAACAGTAAGAAAAGTTGGGGACTGTATTTAAAGGAAGGGAAATGGGTCAATGACTCTAAACCAAGACAATTCTTGTAAAACCTCTTTTTGCTTACTCATATATTTTTTTCTTCATTTAGTCACTTTTGACAAGGTCCCAGGTGATTTACCTTTCCCATGACCTTATGTCTTTTCACTGAAATAGTGACCCTCGATATTAATGTGGGTTTTGAGGCTGCCTTTTAAAGCATTTATTCTCATTTCAGCTGTTATTGATGAGTACTTGTGTGCATAAAGGCCTTTTTTATTACATGGAGGGTAGACAGCCTCACATCCCATGAGCTGCCGATTTATTTTGCAGTGTGCAATGGGCTGGGGTACTCCCACCTGCCTTCCCACACAGCCTGAACTCAGCTTCACCTCTCTGAGCAGCCAGCAATCTCTCCTTGACCAAGCTAGGCCTCTGAGCTGCTGTCCCAAGCAACCACACACAGCAATGTTAATTGTTACTGGTTTATTAAAAAAAAAAAAAAAAAAAGAAAAGAAAAAGCCACATGCATATATATATATATATATTCCTGTATATATGTATATTGAGCCCATTTGAGGATAAACAGCCTGCAGTTGTAAGTCACAAGTATGAATTTCAACTGAATTCATATTAAGTGGTTTGAAAATATTTCTCTTTCTGTTGAGGTTCTGGGACTACACGCACAGAGAAAAAGAAAATCAGAAAGGAAAGGGTTTGAGAAGCAATCCTACTCCGTGGAGTGAGCCAGGTTCCTACCGGCTTCACAGGGTTTTAGCCTTTGTCATGTCAGCAAAAGTGACCATCTGTTGACAAAACAGAAGAGAAAATCTTCTTTTCTACTCTGTTACAGTCTTTTCACACCTGCCTATTTCCCTGAAGTGTTTGCCTCTGCCTACAGCCAGCAGCAGTTATGACAAAAAGAGATGGTTCCTAAGTGAGATCTCAC
Organism: Acridotheres tristis; assembly: GCA_037013685.1. NCBI lineage: Eukaryota > Metazoa > Chordata > Aves > Passeriformes > Sturnidae > Acridotheres > Acridotheres tristis. The sequence continues at coordinate 29,262,782 of CM072886.1, forward strand.
ATAACAATTCCTGAATTTCTAAACGATTTGTGAAAACTTATATACAAATCATTGCCGTTTTCCAGGCAGCTCTGGGAACTGAGTTAACTGTAGAAACTTGACTCATATTTGCTCAGCGCATTTGGTACTGAGTAGTAAGAACATCACTTTTCACTTTCACTGCTGTGGGAAAATTTGAATTCTATTTGTGCAGTATCATAAAATGCATGTTCTAACATCATATTATGTATTCAATATATTAGAAAAACTTTGTCTTTTATAAGCCTTTGTATGTGAAGCTGTCTTTCCTGTCAGGGAGAACTGACAGGTTGCCTGCCATCACCTACTCTCTAGCAAAGGCAGTAGCCCACACTGCCATCAACATCTGTTGAATGGATTTATTGAGTGGGTCTTAGGTGCAAGTTGGGGGGTGGGGGTTCCCACTGTTTATTACAGCCCTGACCTAATGAACTTAATTTGTTGACATGTTTCCCTCAGTGTTTTACTTGATCCCATCTCACATTTCTTTCTCCTGTGCTGTTTTCTTGGAAACAGGAGTTCCTGGCACATCAGCATGTCCACCAGTTGCAAGTCTACCAGGCTCAGATGGCTACAGTTGGCATGGCAGGATCAGATAAACATCGACCACTTTCCAGGACCCCATCTTCCCCCTCTGACTCCACATTATCTCACCCAGACATGGACCAGCCTGGCCAGCATGTCTACACAACTGGTAGGATTCCCTAAAGACTGCTTTTAATAGGCAGGGCAAATGCATTTGTTCATGTGGGATCAACAGACTTAAATGCCTCAAATGCCTCCTGCAGCAATGAGTTCAGTTTTAGCCCTATTGCTCCTCTGTTTTATGATGCTATACTGGCACCAACTCAACCAGTGCAGCTGATAAATCACAGGGTTAATATTCACATAGTCATAAATTATTATCATTGACTGGCTCTGGCAATACAGAAACAGGTGCGTTTTTGGTGCCTTTAAGTCCTTTATAGTTTTTCCTTTCATTTCCCTATTCTCTGATTCTCCTTTGTGTTCTTGTTGCCTGTTTTGTAAAGAGACCACCAAAAAGTTGAAGAAAGACCACCAATAAGGAGGAAAACTGTGATGTAATTCTCAGTGTCTTAATTTGACAAATAAGTCTCTCTTCAAGGTTGCTTTCTCTAAAGAAAGAGCAAAGCTGTAGGCATGACTAAGTGACATTGGCTACAACTTCTGTGTCATTCAACAGTTGTGTGGAGTCTGTAGAGACGCAGGTTTTATGCTTAGGTCCTGAACATTCCAGCTGCTCAGGGAGCATGGACTGTCCAAAATAAAGCAATTAGAACCCCAAAAATCTTCAGTCAAAGGAAGGAAAACGACCACAGAAACCTAATTTCATATTGTGGGTCATCTAACCTTGCATGAGGGTCCATCCTTTTAAAAGCCTGAATTTCAGTATAACGTTTGAGCATGATCAGAAGGGAAGAGTCACTTTGTGCACAAAGAAAAATAAAAGGGGGGGAAATAAATAATTGCAGTTACTGTTTATGAAGGTTTATGCTAGAAGTATATTTCCTTCAGCTGGCAGAATTTCCCATGCCCTGAAAATCTTCATCTTTTCAGGCCATGACCAGAGATTTACATAGGATTGAGTCTTTAATGGGCACTGTAGCAACTGTGTGAGACTCCTGTCTTTCCAATTAGAATACGAACTGAGAAACCAAAAATGTATTATTATTGTTGGGTAACAAACATTTGGGTTGTACAGAAACAAACATACTAAATCACTTTCCATGAGTTTCTCCAAAAAGAACAGCTGCATATAAACAGGAGTCTTAGACCAGGCCACTGTATTTCTAGTTGTGTTCGTGGAGTCTCCAAAGCACTGTAAACTTATTCCAAGATTTGCAGAGCACACCAAAAGTGAGCTCACTGTGTGTAAGCTTCACTGTCCCTTTCACAAATCTGCAGTTCCACTGAAAAAGGTGAATGGAGTTACGGGTGTAAAAGTTGCTGCTTCAGCCTGCTTGCTCAGGTTTACTGACACCTCCTTTTATAATCCTCAGTAATGGGAGTAGGGTCAAGGGGGTTACATAGATCTGTGGACTTGTGGCATTAGTGGAACTAATCAAGAAAGAAAGTGTGAAGTTGAGATGGAAAAATAAGAGAAGGAGTGAAATTATGTATGACAAACACTGAATGGAGACGGTGATGGGAAAGGGACATCAGCATAAAGGGCTCGAGATGTGACACAAAGAAACCTGGTAAATTCAGCAACGGAAATGCAGTCAGATTAGGCAGAGTCAATATTTACCCTTTTAATAAAGCATTGCTACATGAACACCAGTGCAAAGAGAGAGAGACAAAAAGAGAGAGGAGAGGAGAAGAGAGGAAGCGAGGATGGCAGGATGGAAGGAAGGCCAACATTGCAACTGAGATTCTCAGTCCTTCACTGAATTCCTTTTTCAAAATATGAAGCAATTTTTTCTTGAATTTCTGTTTCTTGTTTTATTGAATCTTTTTTCCTCCCTTCACTGCTCAATTCAAGATAATAATCTCTATTCATTACTGAAAAAAAAAAAAAAAACCTCCTATTTTCATCTGCCCTGCAACTTTGTGCCTCTGCTTCTCCACCTCTGCTCCGTACCCTCAGCTCTTTTATGTCCTCTAGGTACTGGCTGAGGAGGGTGTGGTCTGTACCTGCTTGCAAGCTGTATCTATGCTAATAGCCAGTACCCCTGGCTGATCGACCAGATCTCGCAGAGCACATAGCTCTGTATTCACAGTTAAGCCTTTCCTTTCTGTTTAAAAAATCTCCTTCCCTGACATGTGTCTAAGCTTACAGACTTACACATGTAACCTTTATCACTCCAGTTTTTTGAGTACATTGAAAAAAGCTATTTTTTATGTTATGAGATTGACACCTTTGGAGTGACGATGAACAGAAACTTTGCAACATCAACAGTTCTAATACAGTTTCTGTGAAAAAAGCCCAACAAAACAATCTGTGTATTATTAACATAAGGGATGTTATGGTATAGAATGACTTTATCTGTGCAAACCATTTCCTGGATCTGGATGGTGCCCTAGCATTGTCACTCAAAGAAGGAAACTCAGACCTAGTTTTTGTTTATTCTTATATGGCCTTTAGAAAATCCTTTAGGATGGAAGTCCTGAGGAATGTGGTCTGATCACAGTGCTGAGCTGTTCTGAGCAGAGTTGGACTACAAACCTCTGGAGGTCCCTGCCAACATGAGCTATCCTATGGTTCTATGATTTTCTTCCTTAAGAGAGCACAAGATGCAACCAGCCATTGTCCACAGCAGTTACAGCACTACCAGTTTTAAAAGCATGGAAGGAAGGAATGAGTGTGTGGAAAGGGGGAAAATTCTAGTGTATCATGAAGCAAGGGCAAATTCAGACTCTAGAAATTAATGTAATAACATGTCCCTGCCTTGAGTTATTATTTATTGTTAGGGGCTTTTTTTTTTTTTTTTTCCTATTTAAAGACAATATATTCTTGGAAGAGAAAAAAAGCTAGGAGGAAAACTGTTGTAGCAGATTATTACAGGGGCATCAAATTGAGCCCATATTTTTGTGAGTCATGAGAAAAAAGCCTTTAGCCAAATTTGTGAAGGGAATCAGAACAGTAATTATTGTGAGAGTTAAGCAATATATATACAGTATATGCACAAGATAATGAGTTAAAGGTGGAAAAAAAATAAAGTCCACTTAATTTTCATTTAGGCAGTTTACAGAATATTTGACATTATTTAGTTCAGATTTTTTGTTGGAATAATTTATTAAATATTCTTCCCTTGGGTTTTCTTATTGGCACTGTTGTTATCCAGGGCAATTAATCTTCAAAGCATGCTGTTAGCCAATGATTTTTAGGTCTCTCCCCTCTGTTTAAAATATTATTAAAAGAAACTGACCCGAATAAAGTATTTTGGAAATGAATGAGTGTTAGGGAGTCTCCACCAGGAAAATCTTGGTTTTTGCTGATTAATGCAAGTTCAGTTTCTTTTGTCCTGTGTCCCCTATCATTATATGGTTCAGTGGTGGCACCATTCCCATCTGTCTTCAGGGCCACATTCTGACCTCAGTAATATTGGTGTAAATCCAGAATAAATCCACCAGTCTCAGTGGAGCTGCTCAGATTTACACAAGGAATCTGAGAGCAGAATCTGGCTGTAGGCATTTGTTCTGGAGAGACAGAATAACCATCTTTTATTAATATTTCACAGCAGTCTGCAATTGAAAACAGTTGTCTCCCTCATATCCCTCTCTCTTTTTTTTTTTTTTTTTTTTTTTTTTGTGGGGATGGGGAGATTATTGGCTGAATCCTGTTAGGGAAATCCTACAGGCTATTTTTAGCAGTAAGCTCTACTGCTGCATTCTGGTATAGTACCAAGCACATGTGCCGTATGACCAGCAGCCACACATCTGAATCACTTGCACATCCTAAATCAATTTAAAAGCTTGCAATAAATGAAAACATATATTTCAGTCTTTTCTTAAGTCAATTAATCCTCCCAGATACAAATTTTGCACTCAGTGATGTGAATATCTTGGTATTTTAAAGTTTGGAGCAGATGCTTCTGCCATGCAATACTAACCTGACCTTATTAAACTGATTTTTGATTCTGAAAAAATAACTCGCCTACAACAAAATTACACTTTTAGTTATCCTGAATACACAGTTTGAAATTGGTTGCAACCCTGATACAGGTAATCAAAAAGTGTCATTATTACACCCGACTGTATAAAAAACATAGTAATATGTTTTTTATTTATTAATATTATTTCTATCACCTGCTATTTGGACTATTCAAGTAAGAAGAATAGAAAATTAATTGAAAGAATGGCAGGTAGAAAATACTTTCAACTTACAGCAAATTTTTCTTAATGTTTAACAAGCATTTCTATTCAAATCCATTTGATGTAACAGCTTATTCTACCTGAAAGCTTCTGAAAGTCCTGATGCCTGTAGAATTAGCATATAAACAGCTTCCCTGTTGGTCAGGGGGATGGGAGGAAACTTTCTTATCTGTTGATATAATGACCACTGCCAAACTGGACAAGCTGAGTAGGCAACAGACTGCAGAATTTAAAACTGTGAGGGACAAGAAAAGGAAAGTGAAGTATGTGAGCATGCACTTACTTGTGTGCATACTTCCAAGTTGCTTCCAAGACCTAATGATAGAGCAGCAAAGAACAGCAGAGAAAAGAAATTATTAACTGCTTTGACAATGCCAGCATGTACTTTAAGCTGCATTAGCTTATTAGCTCCAGGTTTTCACTGGTTCTTTTTTTATTTAAAAGAAAACAGAACAAGAAAGTAAATACAAAAATTTATTGCTAATGAACTATTATGTTTGCTGGATAATCATTTAGCATAGTCATACTGCAGTTAGGTATTATATTTGTGTTCTCCTTACACTTTACATAAGTGTATTATCATTTTGGCTTAAATACCAAGATCCCAAAGGATCAGCTGTAAAGTGAATGAGCTAAGAAATATGGCAGCATAAATATTTCTAGAGCAGCATAACTTCTGGCTGGCTTCTAACTGAATTATCTCAGAACCTTAACTTTGACTCACCCACGATGTATACAGGCTCTTATTCAGCAGAGCTTTTAAAGACTATATTGATGTTCAATACCCATTATAGAACTTTGTTAAATAAGGGTGGTATTGAACATTTTGTTGAATCTGGACTTTAATTCTGTATTTTCTTAACTGGCTGACTTTTCAGTAGCAGGCTAATACAATTTTCCCAGAACTCTGTTGGCATCCCCAGTAGTGGTGGCACATAAGAAAGATGTTTTGGATGCCAAGTATTGCAGCTTGGAGAAATTGTTAATTTGAGTCTCTTTCAACTGTAAGGGAACGAAAAAAGCCAAATGTTTCTCAAATGAAAATGGTCCACATAGGGGTAAGGAAAATAATTTTTGTTCCAGACATGTCTAGGAGAAATGCAAAGAACAAGTAAATACAGAAAATCATTTTTCAGTGTTTCAGACTTGGTTTGAAAGCCTTGAAAATTGAATTTAGCTTGAGCCTACTCACTAAAATTTCTCTTTTGCTCCCAATACAGAGCTACAGAGCAATGTGATATTGATAGCTTTTTTTGTATAAAGCTGTTCTGTCCTTGCATAAATGACCATAGAAAATTCAAAAGGTACCTTGCGCTTGCAGTCAAACAACAGGATTTGATCCTAATTGAGTAGTGGGTGGAACCTTTTTCTTTTTAATGGAAAAGGACTCTGGCTGCCACTGTTTCAACTCTCTGAAACATCCATTTGATATGCTTTGAGATCTGGAGTTAATATAGTATTAGTTAAGCAGTAAAACTGCAGAGTGCCATTGCCATTTCATAATTTATTTTTAAAGGTTTCTCTAAATTATATTCTTTACACTTCTATGCAGGTTAAAAGCTTTAACTAACTTTACCCACTGAAGAAAGAGAAAACAAGTGATTTTTTTTTCTAGCCATAAAATCTTTCAAAAGGCATCACCCAAATCCCCTTCTTCTTTACAGTTAATTGTATCATTTCTTGAGAATTAATCTTTGCTTTATTGGCATCACAAGATTCACCTTGTAAATCAGAATTCAGGGTTTCACAAAGGAAAAAGAAATTTAGGTCCAGAGAAGGGCAACAAAGCTGGTGAAGGGTCTGAAGAGTGATGCCTGTAAGAAGCACCTGAGTGAGCTGGAGGTGTTTGACCTGGAGAAAAGGAGGTTCAAGGGAGTCCTTATTGCTCTCTACACTGTCTGAAAGGAGGCTGGAGCCAGGTGGGAACTGGTCTCTTCTCCCAGAAGAACAGCAACAGGACATGAGGACACGGCCTCAGGCTGTGGGAGGGGAGGTTCAGGTCCATGCTGGACATCAGTAAGAATTCATTCCCGGGGTCGTCAGGCATGGAATGGGCTTCCCAGGGAGGTGGCGAAGTCACCATCCCAGGAGATCTTCGATAAACAACTGTTCATGGCACTCAGTGGTCTGATCCACTTGACAAGGTGGAGATAGGTCAGAGATTAGACACGATGGTCTTGGAGACCTTTTCCAACCTATATGATTCAGTGGGATTTTCACCTTGCTGTAATTGTCAAATAAAATCCAGTTTTGCTAAAGTATGTATGACAGGGAACAGCATAACTTGCATTTGTTTCATTTGTTTCTTATTGTGCTGTCTTTGTGCTGAAGGTGTTGTGTATGACAGTCTGATGCTGAAGCACCAGTGCATGTGTGGGAACTATGCTAATCACCCCGAACATGCTGGAAGAATCCAAAGCATCTGGTCAAGGCTCCAAGAAACTGGGTTGCTAAACAAGTGCGAGGTAATTAAAAGTTAAGACCAGATACTTGACTTGTTAAAGTAAATAGCAAACTTATTAACTCCTAAACCTGTCTTACTTCTGTAATAAGAGAGCAATTTGTTTTAGGAATTATTTGGTCTTAAGTGATAATACTAAAATAATGCACTATAGGAAAGCACACTTCCCAATCAGAAAATAAAGAATTTACACAGTGTCATGCATCCACACGCATCAGAATATAAAACCCAGACATGATTATTCCCCACCTTTTTATAAAGGAATGTAGACAAGCAGTAGTCCAACAGTAAGTGCAGTCCTCCCAATAGCATGGCTCTTAATTTTTTCAAACAGATAAGGATTTTACTTCTGTAGCATAGAACATTTTTTAAATACAGTTTGTATCACTCCCTAAGCACATTGCATCTTGTTTTTTTCCGGACTTCAAAGTGTATTTTCACAGCATGCTCTTTTACCTGGTGTAAAACAGGTCCCATGTGAAGCCCCGAGACATTCAAGAAAAATCTTCTAGTCAACAGCAAATTTGTAATTTCTTTCTGCAACTATTTCCCTCAAAAAATTGCATATTAAACCATGTTTGAATAAAATATTGTCTGTTGGGCTCTTATATGATTTGGGTTAATTAAAAGTAGGTTTTTCTTACCATTCCCTGCTTCCTGTGAGTTTTGCAGCACTGTCAACTTTTGCAGAAGCCTGTGGCAATTGCAGGTGTTTACTGCACTGCTGCACAAGTTAACAGAGTTCAGCAAAAATTTGCTAATGTTTTGCATGATCTCCAAATTTCCAGGGCTCTCATGTTCTGTTTAATAACTTTTCTTTACATCCTTATGTTTTTACAAACCCAGAGGAACTGGTTCAATAGATCCCTTTGAATAGCTATTAGCGGATGTCCCCAAAGACTTTCTGTGGGTAGCTCAGTGTCCCGGCCAGTGAGATATTGCAAGAGCTGTAAATGGATTTGTTGTATACCCTCATCTAACTAGATGGCAGCACTCTAACAGGCTAATTCTTTTTTATTTTTTTAGGTTAGATAATTTTTTCGGTGTTCAAGAAGTTTTTCCTTCAGCAAGGCCCTTAAGGCCACCTATCACATAAGTGATTTCACTGGGGAATCACATACTTCAAGATTAAGTTAAACATGCAGCTGAGTGCTCTACTAAAATAAAGCCTAGTTACTTTCTTGACTCAGGACTCTGTATTATAAAGAAAAGACAAAAGAGGGAAAATAAGTAAAATGCTGTGTGCTCTTATGTACTGCTTTTTTCACTAACAAACAGCTGTTACTGAACAGCAAATTGTGTGGCTCTGTAAAAGGTGCAAAATGAAAAAAATGGTGTATGTTAGCTTGAGATGCATGCAGTGCATCTGGAAGATTTAAAGTTTCTTCTTGGAATTCTAAAATTTCAAAACCTGAAGCACAGCCTATTGGATCTTGCATAATCAAGTGAGGGGGGAGAGAGGAAAAAGTCACTTCATGTTGAACTGCATTCAGCTATTTTTGACCCCAACTGTGTGCTTTGAAATGAGGCTGGAATGTGAAATGAGCTGTCAAAATGTAAACCCTGATCATAAAACTAAGGAGTCTCAGTATGAAGCTGGTGCATAGATCTGGTGTTTATCTAGATCCTCTTATGTAGCTAGAGACAGAATTATATTTGGTGATGCAATCGGTCCTTTGTTTCACTAAATTATCTAGCACGTGCCTGACTTCAAACAAGTGCTTAAAACTGCTCACTTTCCAAAATAAGAAAGGCTACAGTGACACACTTAATTGGTGCTCTGTTTCTTTAGAAAGTCATTCAGCTGAATCGATAACTTGTGTCACTAAAAGGAGTCGTTTTTGCATTATTCAAGATATAAAAAGCCACCATCAAGCTGCTTTCTGGAATATACCAGAGTATACATAGAGTGCATAGTGAAAAGATCATGGGCAACTGCACTGTCACTTCTGCTGAATTCTGAATGCCCCCTCACTCATGAACACTACAATTTCTTAATATAGTTTCTCAATATAATTTCACACCGTTTTTGTCAGAAGGAGTGGGGAGATCACTGGTCAGGTTTTGCCACGCGCGTTACCTCATACACCAAGTCTAAAGGTTAGCAACAACAACCTGCAGCAGCCACTTAGGAAATCATCTGCACTTCATGGTGAAATTTTTGCCTCTCTAACTAAAACAGTAATCCCACAGGAGGGCTGCAGTCCCACTCTTTGTCTGATAAGGAGTTTTAGGATCAAAAGTAGTTCAGTGGGACGTAGGTCAGATTTTGTTACCTTGTACCTTGGGCACAGGCTTGTTTAGAGGGCCTTCCCTATTTTCATAAATTAACAAGAAACCCTTATGAAAATGAACAACCTGCATCTCTATGACCCTCGTTATCTATAGCAGGGAGCTTTATGTGGTTCCTAAATCCTTTAGTGTGGATTAACTCCTCTCACACAGCTCAGATCTGTGGCAATAGAGAGATGATTGGCTGAGTGTACAGAGAATTGGTACCTCTAACTTAGCATAGGATGATGAAAGTCATATAGACTAGGCTGGCACCATGCTTGCTGCAGTTCATCGATTAATTTAGGTAGACTAATCTAAGATTAATGTATTGCCTTTATATTTACCTGTACATATTACTCATGCTGACCCCATTTGTTTTTAAAATACAACTTCGTAAAATCATAACAAGGTTTGAATGGGGTACACAAGCTGTGTATTTTTACAAAATAAAAATTGTCTGAGAGTGTTCCCTACCCCTTCAGCCAACTGGCATGGAAAGGCCCATGTTCACCAGGAATGCTTCACATGCCAGTGACCAAACTATGTCTGGGAGTTGTTTGGGAGAGTGCTAGCTGCTGCTCAGCCAAAACAGTATGAAGGACCACTTTAGCAATTTAATAGTACAGATGATTGTATTACTCTGCCTGGGAATGTTTCCTGGCACTGCTTAGTTCACTGCTGCAGACACAGCCAGGAGGACTTGCTTTTCCAGACTGTATTTTGTCTTTCTAGCCATAGATATTTGTGTTCTAGAATTGTTCAAACACAGATTGGAGGACTTTTGCTAAACAAAAAAATTAGTTTTAGCTTTCAGATTATTTTTAAAATCATATCCTACTTCCAAACAAATAGATTAATTCCTCCATTGGATTCCTCAAGACAAGGGAAAAAATACATTTAGACCATTGCCAGTTGCAAAGACCCAGATTTGAGTTTTTTGACTGAGTTCAGGGCAGGAGAGTGGAGTAATTCACACACATCCACATCTACATCCACACACACATCCATAGTGAACATTTTTATAGTCCTTTTATATATGTATTAGAAAACCAAAATTAATACAAAATATTTTTGCATTGGTTTCAGTTTTATGTATGTCTGCTGAAATGCCTGTTTGGTGTTTGTCTGTAGAACAGACAGTTATCAAATGCAGACGGGGCAGGTAAAGATGCAAAAATAAGCATTAAAACCTCCATTATCTTTTTTTTTTTTTTAGCAATTTTCTCCTGGTAAAGAGCAGTGCTTGGCTGCTTTACCTTTGAGACAAAAGGACTGAATTATGTTTTGGTCGGGGTGTCTACTTTCCACTTGTTCTAGGGAGAGGAAGTATTCAAATAACTCCTTTGGAGCTGTAATTTATGCACATGACTGACATTAGGCTACAGTGATCAGCACACTTTCAGAAGAGAAAAGAAAATGTAGACATGGTCCTTCTTCATGCTCCCACCTTTACTTCCTGTAGGGACTCTGGTCCAGCAACACTTTTCAGCCTAGAATTTGTTCTGAATTTTGGTAGTTTTCTGGATTAGAGAGGCATCTTACACTTCCTGCTGTCCACACCTCATGGACTGAAGGGGAGAGAAGGAAAGAATTTAAAGTTGAGTCTGCCAGATCACATAAACTGAAATATTTGAAAAATTCCACTCTTTGAACCTCAATTTGCCACTAGAGATAAAATAATGCAGGAAAACTTAGTATTTTTTAAAGAAAAAATATATTTAGCGTGTTTAACATATTCTAAATCTCTCTAAATCACTCTAAATCTTAAAGAGTGTTAAGTACTAAATGACCAAAACATGTGAAGAGAACAAATGCATCTCTATGCGGGTGCATGTGTGTCAGAGGTGTGCTTGAAATTCCCACATGGTGGAGAGAGAGCAAAAAGTGTGAGTACACTGACTGGCACAAGACATGTTATCTGTGAGTAGTTTTGAAAACAAGAGAGAATTTAACAAGTATGAGAAATCTCAGGAAGGCAGAAAAAAAATCTGAAGACCTTGTTTGCAAACTTGATAGCCTAAGGGAATTTAATACAAAAAGCTGCAGTACAGGCAATGGACACATTACACTGAGACCCCAGTGAGAAATATTCTGTCGCAATTCCTTTAGTTTAGCAGAGAGGAAAAGGCAGCGCCACTTTAGCCTTTTTGAATCTCTGTCTGTGTATGAGTTTACTCTGCTGAATGTCTAACCCAAATCTTCAAGTTAATAAAGGTTGTCTGTGTGAAAATTGAACGGTCTCTTTTTAACAGAAGACCAGACTTTGACCTTAAACTCTGTGAAAGGTAAAAACATTTTCCCGTTGTGAGGACAGTGGATTTCTAGTTCTAGACTGATTTTTCGAAGCATTCAGGTGCAAATATTTTGCTCTCCTGAGATGTATAAATGTTTCTGTTGGTGAGGGAACTCCATATGTCAGAGGACAAAGCCAACACACAAATTGTCATACACATTAGAAAAGGATGACTTGCCTTCTACTAAGGAGGTAGTAGATGGGTGGATGTATTGTTCAAATTCTCCATAATTAAACAAATACTGTTCATCTATTTTCCTATGCTATTCCTCCTTTTTTGTTGGCTTTATGCCAATTTTCTGCTACATTTTATACTTTTGATACTATTATGGTCAATGAAAATTAAGAAAGACATTTCCAAATTAAAAAAGAGATGTGACTAAAAGTGTAGGTGTAAAGTTATACAAATGCATATGTTCTGTTGTCTGGTAACTCATGCTAGTGAGAGCCAAAAGTGATTACTTTGCATAACTGAAGTTATATGAGAGACTCTGGCAACAGACTTAGCACATATGCTTGTGTAGATCTGCTGAATCATGACATCATTGTGTGAGAACTATTCTTAGAAATTATTACAGGTAATTTTTAATACAGTTTTTTTCCCCCCATGCAGAGCCCTAGATAGTTGATTGATTGATATGCAAAGATCCTGCAAATATGGGGTGAAAGGAACACGAAATGAGGAGATGGGGATGCAGAAACCGCACAGATATGCACTGTTTACCCTTCCCTTTCCTCCTGGCATCTACAGTGTAAATGTCTTGCTGATGTTAGAGCTGGAGAAGCCATGGAGGAAGAGCAGCTCTGGGCTCTGCCAGCTCAGCTGATGGCTGCACTCCAAGGACCTCACTGCGGGGAGCAGCCTGGAGTGGGGTGTCCTCCTCAGTGCTACTTTATTCCTTCACCAAACTGGTTCCTGCACACCCTGTTTCTACCCTAGAGAATTTGACTGGTGATACTGGGTAGGAGGCATGTTGTTGGCAAAATATTCTGGGAGACCACTTCCAGACCAGATATTCCAGAGCACCCCATTGTAAAAAGAATGGCTAGCCGCGTGTTTTTTTATAGTTAAAGGAATATGGCATTCCAGTTAGTAACACTTAAAAAAATGCCAGACAATTAATGGTCTTAAATATCTCTGAGAATTTTTGTACACCTTGTAGAAAATATGTGACCAGAGAGTGAATATTTTGCTCAAGATTCTTCAGTGTGACCTTCATAAAATTCCTTTTTACTTTTCTTATTTTATTTTATCTTTCTTAAAAGCCAGACTCCCTTCCCAGTTTTGCCGTGGAGAGTTGGGTATATACATTCTAAAGGAGCTTTTTAGAAACATGGACCTTAATGAGAATGGATGAAGGAATAAATGTTACCAGTCACCTCACTTGTGAAGAAAATATTTTATCTGACCCAGAAGAACCATTACAGAGTTTACTGACTCCATGAAGTAACATAATGTGCTGCTTTTGATTGTGCAACTGTGTGTTAAAAGGATGTGAGTGCACTGCTACAAATTCTCATGTGAGACTGGGAGAGGCTTGAAGAAATTAGAGATGAAAAAGGGTTTATTAAGTCATTTAGTTCTTGGATCATTCCCTAAAATGTTCTTTCCACTGCTGTGTCTAGTCAAGTTTTAAATACTGCAAGAAATAGGGCTTCCACCATTTCCCTGAGGGGGAGCTTGTTCCACAGTCATCTAGCTCTAACTCTCAGGATATTTTTCCTGATTAGTAGAAAAAATTCCCACTGCTTAACTCAATATAAATTGTGCACGGTTCTTCTGACCCCCCCCATTCCCCAGGTATGTCCTCTTTTCTGTAGTGCACATTCTCCTGAATATTCATAATATTGCTTTCCTCTCCTAGTGCAGAGGTTGGTGCTTTCCAATGTGCATGACAAGGTCTTGGATACAACAAGAATTTAATCTCCAAGAAAACTAGAATTAAATGCATTTCTGTAACAGGTAAATCAGTCTAATTGCAAATAGGGTAGTCTATTTAGATAACTGCTGTACCTGTGTATCTGTAGATCTTGAGAGTCAGACAGATCCAGTCTAAGCTGTGAGACAGTTGGCCCTCGGTGTTCATAAGGACCAGGTCTGCAAAAAGGGTCCAAGTTCTTAAAATCAAGATGTTTTCTCTTCACTTTATCCAACATCAACAGGAAAGATGATCTCAGGTCCAGAACTTTGTTGACAGTGCTGTTTATTATGCCCAATCCTGAACAAAATCTGATTCATGTTGCCGTATCTGCAAAGGCTGTGCAGCACTAGCAGAAGCAGAGAAATAAATATTTTTATGATATGCTGTAAATCCAAATACACACAAGGAATAGATATGCTAAATAAGAAAGTGTTCGTTTTATCTTTTCTTTCCTATTTTTCTTCCTTCCTAAACTGATTTGTAGAAAGATGTCACAGATTTTATATATCTTGTTTTGGAGCAAGTACAGGCTAGAGACCTAGTTATAGACAGACTTCACTTATAAAAATGTAAGAAAGCAGGTGATTCATCACGTGTAAAAGCAAAAATATTAACCACACATTGATCACACATTAAAAAATTAAAAACATACACAAATATGTTACTAAAGTATTTAAAGTTTAATTTTCTTTTTCTCCCTGTCTCTCCTCACTGCGATCATGCTCCTCCTAGCAGCATAAATCACAAGTACTAGTAATGATGCAAAAAACATTAATCCTCATTCCAAACACATCTGCAGCTTACAGGTGTGACTAAGTTTTTGCTCTCTAAATCAGGTTTCTTTCTAGCCAGATTTCTCACTTAAGAAATATTTCATCTTTTGGTTTGTATCTCTTAATATATTATGTAGAAAAGAGGCAGAATATTTTCTTTTTCTTTTATGTGAAACCTTGTATTAAGATAACTCTCCTAAGGTTTAAGTGAAGCATTTTGTGATAAAGCACACACGCATTTGTTTTTCATATAGCATTACTTTAATAAACAAATCAGTGTCACATTCCTGCATGACGCAATTTCAACCCATTATTAATCATACTAAATGTTATTTCGGACCTTTACTTTTTTTTTTTTTTTTTGTCCCTAAATATTGTCAGTGGAATATTGTAGGCCTCTGCTGTTTTCTTTCAGCGAATTCGAGGTCGAAAAGCCAGTCTGGAGGAAATACAGCTGGTTCACTCTGAACATCATTCACTGCTGTATGGCACCAGCCCACTGAACAGACAGAAGCTGGACCCCAGGAAACTCCTAGGTCTGTACAGGCCTCTATTCTACTGAGAACAGCACATTCCAGCACTGTCATTAGTCATAGCTGGTGTCAGTTTAAAACACTTGGCAAGCAGTGTGACAAAAATTCACTTTTTCCAAATGCATTGCTATGTGCAAGGAGAATGTTACAATGGAAGCCAAATACAGATTAGCAAAATACACTGGCTGGAAAGCAGTGATACGAGTTTCTCCTCATTTACTTCAAAAATCATCAGTGTTAACCTTTTACTGTAACTTGTTCTCCATTGGAGGTCAGTGGGAATTTTTAACACAGTTGGTTTTCTACCTCCTTGTATTCTTTGATTCGAAATCAGGAATTTAATATACACTTGCTTGTCAGAATTGTTTGTTTGCTGTTCTCACTGCTTTACTTCAACTATTTCAGCCACTCTGTCTGCCAATACTATGCCTAAGTTTTGCTAATAAGTGAATTTTATTTTAAAGCCTTCTCATTATGCAAGATATAATATCTTTCTGAACAACACAGAGGAAAATGCATTAACATATTAAATGCACTTATGGTTGTACAGAATAGCAGAAAACTGACAGATTTTTCATGTAAAATATCTTAATGCGCAGCCAATGCTCAGTGTATGTCTTTTACAACACAAAAGTAGGGTTAAAATGAGCTCTGCTATTAGCATAGCATGAAGCAAGTCTACTTGTCAGAAACACACAAAACACTAGTGCATTTTGGAAATAATCTGTGAGTGAAATCCTGCCCTTTATGTCCTAGCCCACTGGATGCAGCATTCTAATTCTCAGTTATTTTTATAACACTTCTTCTAAGATGTGGCGCTTTTCCTAAATGTAATCAAATACAATCCAAACAAAAATAGCATTAGCCATTAAAAGAAATTGCTGCCCCAATTCTAGTAATACATAGCAATTATTTTGCTTTGGAAACTTATGCTGTTTCTTCTATAAGACAGACTTGCTTCAGGAAGTCCTAAGATCATAATGTTATATAGGTATAAACCATTTTCTTAGCCAAGGCAACATCAAAACTGAAAAATTTTTACAGCATAATAGATTCTTAGGAGCCTGAATTTCTAAGTAGGAGACCCTCCTTTTTTAAAAAAAAAAAGGTATTTCCAAGAAAAAGTTTCTAAATTCCTGCAAAATTAAATTTGAAACATTTTTATATTATTTCAGCAACATTGCTCTATTGTCCCTTTTTGATAGTCAAGCATTTCATTTAAATATTGTTGGGTTCAATTATTTTTTTTTTCATTATTTAATACAACATTCATTGATATAAAATATTTCTCCAATTTTGGATCTCAGTGGTTGAGCAGCCTCTGGGATGCAGTATGCAGCTGCAGATACAAGGTTAAGAAGGAATGGACCTGTGTTTCTGCTGACGTACACAGAATGCAGAAAGCTCTGTTTATCTGATCTCAGAAAATCATTTTTTGGCCCACCATTCCTTACTGGACATGCTTTCCCTTTTTTATTAGACACTTAGTCCAAAACATTTACTCTCTAAGTTTATACCAAGATCACACTCTTAGAATATATTCTGAGCATATCCTTGGCTCACTGCCTTTTTCTCTTTCTGTCTCTAGGATATTTTCTTGTTGCATCTCACATGGCCTTTTACCAAGACAAAAGTCAATAAAACACCCTTCCCACATGCTTTTGCATGTGCCTGTTTTCTGGCTGGAAGCTTCAATCATCTGAGTTTCCCCACTCTTGGATAAAGGAGCCTAATTGCCTCTTACATTTTTCCAAAATGCAGTGTGATTGTTCCTGATTTTGCTGTATATTACAGAAATTCAATATACATATACCAAAGGAAAATACATAAAGAAAATGTTTCTTATAAAAAATATCATCAATAACAACATTGTCTCAGAAAATATTTCTATTTCAAAGTAAGAGTACTATTTTTTCTACAGAAATAGTTCCATCAAATGATGGTTTTGCATCCTATTGAAAAGTAGGACCTAGCCTTCTTTTCTTTACTTCTCTATTCATTCAAAAAGACAGAGGCATCATTTGTTCACCACTTATGCTCCAGAAAACATTTGTGTTTCCTGGTTCCTGGTCCTTGTCGGGAGAGTGCATCTGCTTTGTCTGAAGCCTTTTTTTTTTTTTTTTTTTTTTAAGTCATGAGCAGCTTCTGTACCTTTCAGAGAGAAAAGAAACACCTGAAGGAATGAAATTTAGGCATGACTAGGGCTAGTAATGTGCTAATTGTCACTAAATGCTTATTTCAGTTTCCCTGTTCAAGGAAAAAAACCTGTTCTGGAAGACTGCTAAACTACATGACTGAAAACTACTGAAATCCATGAGACTTATGCACCTATTCATCTATCCCTAATGGTTTACAAGTATTAACTTCCTTGAATTCTTGGCTTTATCTTCCCTGCATCGGGGAATGCAGCTATTCCAAATGACCACTTCAACACTATCGTAGTTAATCTTTGGACTGATGCATTTCAGTGTGTGTTAAGCAACATGTTATATTGCATTACCATTGTCTTGACACAAAGGAAACTAATATACAGACTATGTGTTATAGTTGGTTTCATTATGGTTTCAAGTACTAGCATACAACCTTATAAATCTCTTCATATAAATTCAAGGGCAGAACAGAAAGTTTCTTACAAATTTGTTTCCTTTTCCTCATTCCAACTGTCATTAAGAAACTGTCACTCTAAGTGAAGTTTCCTGTTATTCAAAGTTTGTAAAATGAGAAATACATTGTCAACACTAAAAGATGCATCAGAAAGCATCAAATTTCAAATTAATGAAGAAATAAACACTTAGCTGAAATGGCTTTGCTCTTGAGGAATGATACTGAGAATAATCAGGTTAAAAAGTGAACACACTTTTAATTTGAGTTTGGTTTTCTTTTTCTTTTGAAAGTGAGTTTTTACTCATCATTTTTCCTCAGTTTATCAGACTCTCAGGCCCCAATCATCAATCTCCTAAGCAGCTTCTTTGACTTCTGTAGGGGCCTGACCTCAGTCAGTGATGGGTGCCTCAGCACCTAATTTGACAAACTAGCTTGTACTGCCTTTGTGCATTGATATTCTAGAATACAAATCTTGGAACATTTCTAATTCTATCAGTAAACAGTTGTACTGAATCTAAATTGCTGGTTTCTACAAACTCTGCCCTAGTGCAAAGTCAAAAATATTTCATTATTTAGACTTTGTTTTCTACCTTACTTGAAGGTAATTTCAAACATCATGAGAAATTCTCACTCCAATTAATTTTCTTAATAGCTTTTTGCTATTGATGTTCATTTATGGCAGATTGTTGTGAGCTTTCATTTTTTGTGAGGCTAGCTAAGTGATGGTCTGACTTTCTCTTAGCCCAACATTTCCCCATTGTTCTTTTCATGAAATTTCTATGTTTTTCTTGTTCTTCGGAGTTTGGTAACTACTATTTTTTAATGCATCATGCGATAAGAACCGAACATTCAAGTAAAGTTCCTGATACACTGAAAAAGCTTATGTGCTTGTTTTCCCCAGTTTTAGTACTATCTTCTGATTGATTTTAGTGCCCTTCCTCACCATCTGCTTTTCTGTTTTCACTTAGTGTTTATTGTTTTTAATAGTGTTTACCATGCACAATGTGCCTGGCTGCAGGGAGATAAATGAGAATTCATCTGTTGTGTCTTATGTCCCAACTGTGCCATGGAATTCAAGAAAAAATGTCTAGCCATTCAATAATCTAAAAATGACTTCTTTTATCTCAAATTACATCTTATGTTTCCATTAATGTCCCCTAGCACTTTAATAGCACTAATTTTTTTAGTTATCTGCTTGACACTTTTTCATCTTCCCCATAGTAAAAAGTGAAAAATTCGTCCCTGGATCTGCTTAGCAAGAAATCTGGAAACTCCAACTTGCATCTCTACTCTGACAATCTCCTGCAGCCAACATTTTCTTGCATGTCTGGGGCCATTAGGACTCATAATATGAGAATAGTCTGCATAGCTGCTGCACCTGCATTTTCCCTGGTAGCTCCACAGGAGGTTTTGTTTGGCTTCTCTCGCACATTGTGCAAACTGATCAAAGGCCTCTAGTCGGATAAAATGCATCTTGGATTTTACTCAAAGTGTAAAGCACTTTCCTCATCCTAGACCTTGCAGTCTGGTCTCTCCTACTTCAAAGATGATGGCTTATAGTTGTCTTTATGCATTTCATTGGCACCTGCTAAACATGAGTAACTGCAGCATTCACCCCTTCCATAACAATGGGTGACTCCTCTAGGTAACTCAAGTGATTCACTATCTAATGTTTCCTCCAGA
Source organism: Acridotheres tristis (assembly GCA_037013685.1). Taxonomy (NCBI): domain Eukaryota; kingdom Metazoa; phylum Chordata; class Aves; order Passeriformes; family Sturnidae; genus Acridotheres; species Acridotheres tristis. The sequence goes on from CM072886.1 coordinate 29,282,179, forward strand.
TGGCAAAGTTACAAAGGCATAGGGCAGGGGAAAAGCTTATGTTCTCTTCCACAGCTGCCTTAGGATCAGATTACACACTGGGATAGGAACTGCATCAAATCCTGAGATCCTACCTGGTTTTCATACTGTCATTATCAAGATAAACAGTGAGTTTAGTAGTACAAAAAAAAAAAAATTAATAAAATGTGAGTATAAATATTGAGGTAAACCCTATCATATTAGCTAATGTATAGAGTAGATAAGCTGGAAATTAAACCCTAAAACTTATTAAGTTTTGCTTCCCTTTAGTATAATGTATTTACTAAATAATACTGAAAACAGTAGCATTTCAAGCTACGTTTTCGAAACATGAATACAATCATTGATGTAATGTAAATGGAGAAAACAGAATTTTTACATAGATAGAAAGACCAAGGCTCCAATTTTCAAAAGAGAAATTCTTCTGAAGTAAAAAGCTAAGAAATTAGTTGTCAGTTTTATGTAAACTTAATGAGGTTCCCTCTGCTGTCAGTGAAAAGAAACAGGTACTTCTGAAGCATAATTCATCCCATCATTCATGTAGGCTGGATGGAGGTGCCTGTCTCACTCCTCTGGCTGGAGAAGAAGCTGAGATGAGTAGCTTAGTCAAGCTGCTTATCAGCTACGGATATCAGGATGATTAGTCACCCTAGTTCAGAGTGATTTTCTCTGGAATTTTGATCGTTATATTCCTTTGCCACTTATATGCCACTTACCAGTCATGAGATTTGTCACTGTTGCATAACAGTACCTTAAATGTCCCATGGCTCATTTGATTTCTAAGTATTATGATTATTTTTTGTACTATTATCTGGCATTTTCATAGTGATAATAACACTGAAATCTTAATTACTGTGAAGAGTAAAGAAATACTGTTCCAATATTTAAATGTCTTTTTTTATAAACGATGCTTATTGTTTCTTTTTTTCTTTAATATATAGGAAACGTGTCTCAAAAACTCTTTTCCTTGTTGCCTTGTGGGGGACTTGGGGTAAGTAGATGTTTGTTTTTTCACTAGAGGGACAGCACACAACATATGTGTTCTCTGGTTAATTCTTTAGCACTATCAGTTCAAAGTCTTCAGAAGCTGATAAATGTAGAGATCAAACATGAGCCATTATCACACGGAGTTTTCAAATACATGGAAGACAGCACATTACAAGAGGCATCCAAAACAGTTAGTAAGAGATTCTGTGTAAATGTGCCCGTTTTTAGTTATCCCACTTTTGGGTTTTTACATGAGCTCTTTTCTTGAGGAAAGTAACATGGGCATAATTGTTATAGCACAATGAGCTTTGGAGAAGCTGTTTCATGTACTGTTGAAAAGCAAATATGGCTCCACACTTCTCTGAAAGACAAAAAAGTTGCCAAAGCTAACATTCAGCATGAAAAGATCTCACTAGCTGCTAGCCAATAACTTGGGTATTAAAGTAATAAATTATGTGAGCATTTTTATGCCCTCTTTTGAAATGGATTCATCCAGAAAGACAAGCTCATATTAGGACACAGAAGACAAAAATCTACAGAAAGAAATATGTTGCAAATAAAAGAGTAAAGCTAAATTGTTGAAAACCATGTAGAATTTCTACTGATACCAGTATCATGCTCCTATTCAATTGTAGTGAAAATAATGCCAAGTAGAAATAGTTTTTCACATAAATGAGTTTTTTGCACAAAAGTATTTCACACTTTTGGTCCAACTGGATCCATTATTTACTGATGTCATCAATGTCAAAGGGAAATGATAGTATTCTAGATATCAATGGGCTGGATGGTTGATGTATATTTTACTTCCCTTTTACTGTTTCTCAGTGAATTCTTCGAGTATCTTCTCTGAAAAGTCTGAGCAGACATAAAGGCGTAATCTTTGGATGTCAAATTTCAGTGCAAATTTACACAGTTTTATTCTTCACAAAGGATAAATTCCATACCAGGCTAGTATGTTTATATGACAGAATACTAATTTTCTAAAGTTTTAACACACGTACACAAAAAAAGAAAAAATCCATTTTAACCTGCAATACTTTGTAATTTTTGTGGATTTCTGAATTATGAGTTAAGAAAAAAAAAATCAGGAAATTGTATTTATTCCAGTTCCACCATCTTGAGCTTAGCTTGCTGAAGATCCTGCCTAAAATTTGAAAGTTGGTGACTAGCAACATGCCAATTTGGAAACTTGGGCATCGATTCTGTATGTGGTAACATGACACATTGACGTGTTGACATGTGTGTGCACGTGCACCTCTGTAAACTACTGTGTGCACACATGCACACATATATGCACACAATGATGTGCAAAAAAGGTAATTTTTCACACTGCTGATGCAGAGAAAATCGAACAAAAAAATAATAAAGCTGAGAAAGGATGTTCAAGCTTCTAAGTAAAAAGGAGATTATGTAAAAGTTCTTGAGAAAATCTATTTGAAGCCTTGGATAGTAAAATGGACTACAGCATTCTTTGAAAATTAAAGGATAAGATTTTTCTATGAAACAGATTATTGTGATATTTAAAAAATCATGACCAGAGATGTGTTTTGAAATCCTTCTATTGACAATATGTTCCATTCTAAAGCTAACACAAGTCAGAACTGCTCAGTACAACTTCATTTTTTAAGCATTTAAATTCATCTACACTTTTTCTTCCAGTCTGTTTCATTTATTTCTTATTTAAATTCATGGAAATCTGATTAAAGAGCATGTTGTACAAGTGGATCTTTTATTTATTTATTTATTTTCTACTTGGTCTGCCTTTCTATATTTTATTACTGTCAGGCTTTCTGGGGGGCTCTTTTAAAGGAATGGGTTATGACCTTTTTCAAGGTAAATAATCAGATTAGGAGCTTTCTTTCAGCGATATTTAGCTGTCGATTGGTTAAGATGAGCTCCAGGAAAGGGAGCTGCTTCAAACTCTGGAAAGCAATTGTTAAGCTTACTTTCAGAAATGATAGTGGGAAGGAACAGGAAATATTGCTACTTAGTAGCTTTCAACTTAAATGAAAGGTAGAAAGCAGTAATCAACGTAAAGTAGGAAATGTAGTTCATACAAAGATTTTAGGGAGAAATGGGAGAATTTTATCTTTTTAATGTTTGTTCATTTTTTCCTCCTTGCTTGTATCATGCCTTGTTTGCTACAGAATATAACACAGTGTTAAGAAAAAAATTTCTACTCTTGCAGGAGACTTTATGACTGCCTTTTGAATGAGGGTTTTCAGAGCTCTTTGATCCTATTGTCTTCTTGCTGTTATTATGCAGCTCTATTATTAAATAGATTATTGGTTCAACTACTCATACAGGGCACGGGAAACTTAGGCTCAGTTCTGTCTACTCCAAGGATGGATTTAATATCAGAGACCCCATCTCTTAGTGGGTCCTGCTACCACACAAGAGATCAAATATTATTTCTGGTTGGGGACCTCTACATCATGCACTTAAGTGGCGCCACTGCTGGAAAGAACACTGGACAAGTATAAGGCTTTATCTGTAAACAGGACAAAGCCCATCTACCTAAGACTACGATCTACCTATTATATATAATTATAAATACTGCCAAGTCCTAGTTCTGAGGCCCTGTTCCACAAACAGCTTATAAATTTGATGTGAAAGAATCACTGAACAGAATGAAAACTGCTCTTGGACCAAGGAATGGAAGCTAGGACCTCCTAAACACTGAAGACATGATCCCTTGACAGGCTTACATTGTTTACAAACAAAAGTCCAGGTAGCCTCTGTAACCCTGAATTATACTCTATTACTGATTTTCATATCTCTGTCCTAAAACTGCAGTCAACATCAGGGATCCTCTTCTTTGAACATTATTTACGGTTACAGTAAAAGAAAGTTTGTTTCAAGAATTTTGAAAAGCAAACAAGAGGCAGTCTGTGTCCATAACTAGTATTTTCTGATCCTTTTCCATCACCCCACTAAATCTTTTGTAGCAATGAAAAAAATGTAAAACGTATGTTCATTCATTTCTTAAACACTTTTCATCCATATAAATTATCTTTTAAGTAGTGCTGTGGACTGATTATGTCAGAGTCATTGGCTTAGTATATGTTATGCTCTTGGAAGAAATTTTTTTTGTTTTATAAGGAGCTATGTAAGTAGTAATTATTTCTCTTATCGAAGAGCAGAAATCTGTTTCATCGGTACAGCTATATTGAACAGATCTCACAAAGAGAGAGAAAAAAAAAGGTCTAAACTAGCATCCTAAATTTGCCCATAACAGGTTTTCTTTCAATGATGGTTAATATTTTATCAGAGGACTATCCAGGGTCAGGAGTATAAAATCCACTGAAGTATGGGATCTCCCTCCTGCAATAATGATTTTTATGGGTTCTTTTTTTTCAAGCTTAACCTTGTTCCAGAACCAACTGTTGTTAAAGAATTCTAATACCAGGGGGATGAAATTCTTTGTGTTGGAGAGAGACTAGCAGCTCTATGGCCAGCAGTTTTAATAAAAAGAGACGGTTTCTTGCAGCTGGTCAGAGGTTTGGAATGTGAAAAGTTTTCCAGGAGAGGTGGGTAGATTGCAGGTGAAGTGGCCAAATGGGGAGAATAATCACAAATTACATTTTGGTTTTCTGTGGACTGTCAGACCATTCCCCAGTTTTTCATCTGTAAACAGCCATTGGAGCTATAATTGATCATTTGACCAATGTATCCATCTATTGCCATTCCTCTCCTGTTGTGTTGTGAAAATGACAAAAAGAAAAGCAGAAATCTACTTCTAATGGGAGAAAGCTTCATCTCCTTGTCTCAGTCTGTCACTAAAAATAGTGATTGTTTTCTTGCCTGTTTGACCTGCTGCTGTGTGAAGAAATCTTGAAGTCATTTCTCAGCCATATTTTTTTGTCTAGTTGATAGGCAAAAAACCCCACAAAAGCAAGGAAGAGCAGGCTTTTATGATAATGTCATCATCGGCTCCCAGCTTCAAACACTTCTGCGGCTTTTGAATTGTCATTTATAACTTGGAACTGAACCGACCCATAATTCCCTTGATGCATTTAGAGAAATTGATAACAGACTGCTTCTTTTATGGCTCAGAGGAGGCAACTCCCATCACATCACTATTGGCAGTCAATATTATTTTCTGACATGGTTGTAAAAGTATAAAGGGGCTTATGGCATTTGTTTAGATGAGGAATGGGCTCTCAAGCTGTGCTGGGGTTTATGGGTCCAGATTACTGAGAAGCAAAGGGAATATGATGTTTGCAAACAGGATATGATTTTATTTAAGTTTGGGTTTCATACGTTGTTCCCTGGGGATTGTCCTGCAGACAGAAGAGAATTTCACTTTTATCATATGAAATTGGGCAGTTATCCAATCCCCCCTGCTCTCCCCCCATCCTCCCCACCAAAGACACTGCTCCAAACCTGTAATGCGTGGAGTCAGAACTTTAAATTGCAAGAGGAGAAGCTGGGGGAGAATGTTGCCCTGCAAAAAGTAGGACTTCAGAAGAATAAATGTTTAGTGAGCTGAACAGAGCAGCTCTTGGGCTAAATATCAAGCCATCTGAATGGCTAAGTATTGCTTGTACATATTATGGAATGTACATTGCATTTCCTTTAATTTTGCTCTTACAGCAGTAAAACAGAGATATCTTCTGCTGGGATAAGCTGGTCTTGTTTCAAAAACTGAAGCGTAACTTGGATCTTTCATATTTGGCCTGTAATTACCAAGGGAAGAAGTTTATAGCTATAAATCTCAACATATTTACCAAACTTACAAAACATCCGTATTTTCTGAATGTTAAATTCCTTCCTGCCATTCCTTGTTGTGGCAGCTAACAGTGCTACTTTTTGTCCTGACCACACAGGAAGAAAAGCAATAAGAAAGGCAAGATTTTACTAGTACACAAGTTTAGTAAGTCATCCAGGAAACAAATTGGATTCTGCTGCTTCTCATTCTTCCCTTGATCTTCCCAGTCTGTTCCCAGGAAGAATTTTCAGCCTTTATATATTAAGACTCTTCATTCCTCTTATTTCTATAAGAGCTAATGGTACCAAACTGATACCATTACCATGGTACAACAGTGTAAAAATCAAGAAAATATTGTAATATTTTTCTTGTAACAACTTTAGGTTCCAGGCTGCTTAAGTATCCTTACACCTGCACACAAATGTGTCTATAGTGAAATTAGACTGCCTATAGTTTGGGCTCTCAAATGAACCATCACCTCCACACAGATGTTAGAATTAACTTGTGCCTTTTCCTATATTCCAGGCCGTACGACAATAGGTATAGTCATCTCAACAAAAGGTATATCTGTTTCCTAGTTTTGGAAAAGCAATCTGTAATTCCTAGAAGCTCATCTACTCAATATTAAGTCTTCCACTGTGAAATCATTAATATACCATGCTGCCAATATATACACCTAATACTTTAAATTACTTACCTGACTCGTTAACCTACTGAAGTCTGCCAGTTACAACCTTTTGTAGCACACTGCAGAAGGCTTCTAGGAATGAAAGACTTGTTTCCCTCCTAAGACTGTCAGCTACACCATCTCTAAAGAAATACCAAGATTTAATCAAAACAACAGGTATATTATACTTTAATTGACATATTTTGCAGACTATTTAGGACTCACAGTTACACAGTGTTGGCTGTGATATTTTTCTGCAGAGGTCAACAAAATGTGTTGTCAATAAGGGCACCTTGGTACATCCCCAAGGCAATTTAAGGCCACTAGGAACAGCAGCAGAGCCAGAGCTGGAAGTCTGGCTAAAGAAAAAATAGCAAATTAAGATAAAATCTGCTAATTTAATTAACTTGTAGTCCAGAACAACAGTTCTCCTGAAGATTTCCTTGTCAAACTTTATGTACTGGCATTAGAAAACCACACGGATCACTACAGCAGGAGTTGTTCTACCTAAGATCAGAACTGACTGGAGGTGCTTGATTTCATTTATTGACAGAGACTTGAAACAACTAACTTTCAAATTTTAAGTGCATTGATTTTAGAAAAAAAAGCCAAGTGCGATAAAGTAAATCTCGATGATCACATCACAGCAGAGAACAGCCAGCCTTCCTTTACTGAGGTACACAGACTTCATCTCAGGTACTGGGAAGTGCATCAGTGTCTCCTAGGCAGGGAGGGAGCTCATTTAGCATATCAATACCATGGCCACAAAAAAAATTTCTTCACATTACAGGGCAGATATTTTGTCCCATTCTTGTTCTTTCAAAGCACTGAGGTGGTCCTGTGCCATCTATCACAGAGCTTGATGTTTCAGTGAGAAGTGAAACTGTTTAGCTGAGACATAGTTCCTTGGTATTGCTGCAGGCACAATATGATGTTCTGGAATAGTTCCAGATTGCTTTTACTTGCAGCAGGCAAGGATAGAAATCTCAGGTGTGGTAATCTGACAACTCATCAAACACAAAATTTGGTCCCTCAGACAATTTTTTTCCCTTTTTTAACAAAAGACTTATTTTGCCTTCCTACACAACCAGATTAAATTTTTAGATAAAGATACAGTGTATGGAACACAGAAAATTATTAAAAAGTTAATGAACTACCATAAAGCCAAATCTTTAAAAGTCTTACCTAATTTTCTGCATTTTCTAAGAACTATTGTGTTCCCAAAGGCAAACATTATGCAAAGCAGCTTATTTGCCAGAATAGGAAATATAGATATAGATAGAGATATAGATGATATAGATTAGATATAGATATATAGATACAGATATATAGATATAGATACAGATAGATATAGATGATATTGATAGATAAATATTCACAGGTATGTTAAATGTAAATAGTGGAATAGTACCATATCCTATCTATTACTACTACTACTATTCACTCTTACCAGATGTAATCACATACATTCATATAGATTTGACAGTAATTCTGTAATTAAAGAAGAATTCACATTTGCACTTTAAAAACATATCATGTGTTTATTGAAATAATTTAACCCCCAGATGGACAGAAGAGCCTCTGAAGGATAAATCTGTTTATCTGAATAAACACCAGGTTCTAGTGTAGTCCCATGGTGATGTCTAACACAAAGATCATCTACATCCAGGCAGAAAGCTGAAATGTTTTAATAAATATGTGTGCAGCAGTAAATGATGAAACTTTTCAAAAATAAGGCTTGAATATTGCACAAAGAAGTTCCATTTCCTTTAACTATATGCATTACAACCAACTATACATTGTTGTATCTCCTTGTCTACAAACTCCTGGAAATGCAAGATCAAACAAAAGAAGGCAGTTGCACAAGCATTTTCACACACTTACCCATTAAATACTAAAACAAACGTCAAATTAAATTAATAGAGTACTTAGGGCTAGGCCTGAAAGTGCAGTACCAGTTTTTACAAGCATCTGGTGATATACGCCACGTATCTGAGACTTGAATCTGGGTCTAAGTGTTTTATTTATGAGATTTTTCTAAAAACAAGTTTAATCCACATCTAATCCATGCTATCCTCCCTCCATTCCCCCTACCAATGATCCACACATCAGTGTTTCACTAAAGTTTTGAGACCCTTTACAGTGTCTAATCTATGCTTTATGAGACCTTGAGATTCTGGATGTCTGTCATAAAAATTAGTTTAAGAGAGAAACCAAGTAAAATGATTTCTTTTTGAGATATTATTGTATTCAGGTTTCAGTTTGACTTAGCCTGATTTTTTTCTGCTTTTCATTTTGAATACAAAACTATTTCTTTTCCAATACATATATCCCATATTTAATTTTTTTTTACAAACTTTGAAATGAATTTCATTTTTACAGAGGAGATGTTGCATTTAAATCAAAGGATGACTATCAACATCAGTAACTCCGCTAGGCATTCAATAATTAATTAATAATTATTGTTTACTGAATATTTTTTGAAAATTGGCTTTGATTGGTTTTTCATGTTACTTCACTATTGGCAGGTAAAACTTGAAAGACATTAAGTATTCTACATACAACTGGTTCGTGTATTGCCCACATTCCTTTTCTTGCAGAAAGCCTGGAAAGAGGTTTTTAGGACCAGAATTAATAGCCTTTAAAACTATTTTTAGAAGACCTTTCCCATAAATATTATTACTGATGAATTCTCCTACTGGAATTATTCAAACATAGAAGTCAATGCAAGACTAAGGGAATTCCACGGTTTTTGTTTAAGCAATGATTTGTGATGGTCCTTTGAACTACTCATCCTGCTGGAGCCTAAAGATCACGTGCCCTTCACAAATTATTTGTAAATCACTCTGGTAGCCAAGAAATTATGCAAAGTTGATATTCTGGGTACTCTTTATGGTAGGCATTTTAGATCAAAACAGCTGGAAATGCCTTTGACAGAAAAAATCTTTGATACAGCTGCAACAGCAGTAAAAATAAAGGAAGCTCACTGTACTTATTTTTCCTGAAGTAGTACACTTTTACACACTTCCTGTATCTGGAATTTATGGAGAAGACGTCAGCCATGCAAACCTTTTCTCCTTTGTTCCTTAACGAGTGACATGGCTGACAGGCCATTCATCAGAAGTTGTTCCTTGGAGATGATGAGCACACCTTCGCTTCTTTAGTCATGGTGAGATGAAACAGCAGCTGAGAAGCACGTTGAGGACCTTTTGCTTCCTAGTGGAAATCACAGAGGTGATGAATGATCACCAGGACATCTGTAGGAGTGGGAGGTGAGAGCTATGAGCATGACACCTGGGAAGCTGCACTGCTCATGGTCAGGAGCAAAATATTACAAACTTATGCGGTAGCGTTAGCTGGCATCAATTGTTTCTAAGAAAGACAGACTCCTTGTTGGAAGTGATACTAAAATGCCACACAATTTTTAGAAATTGAAGCACTTCAGAAAAATTTCTGTTTTCATGCTGATACATTAAAAAAATCCAGCGATGGAAACATGTTTGCTCTGGCATAAGTGAAAGAGTGTAAGACTCTGAGCTCTTTTAAAGCTAAAACACAGGAATTCACTCTGAAATATCTAAATTTTATTAAATTTCAGTATCACAGAGGAGGTCAGTACTCTCCAGTATTGTTATTGATTCTTAATCAGTTTGTTTATTGCATATAGCTACACTAATGTGAGCTGACCAGATTTAATTTACTTGTCAGTACTAAACCCACTTATATCAAAGGACAGAATTTTTTTAACATAGTTGTTTTTCTAGATTTGTGTTGAAATGTATCCATTCGAAATGCATACTTAACTAACTTCCATCCAAGAACAGTTTAGCCTAATCTCCACTCTTTAAAGAAAGGGCAAAAAATCCTTTCTAACTACTGTAAAGAACTTGTTGTCCAGAATATTGGACACATAGAATACAATGACCACTATCCAAGGAGCATCACAGATCAAAGTTTCGATAAACAACTAGATGACAGTTTGCATTTTTGACCTATTGTCAGAAAACTAGTATCTCCTGTGGGGATGTATGGTATCTCTAAGAGAACTGATTTTGATTTTAATGATGGCAACAATTGTGCAGAGAATCCAGAGCAGGATGAGAAATTCAGTGTATTTTTAATTCCTCTTTGGAGTAAAATCAGAATTTCACTGCAGAAAATGAATTTGCATTAAATCACAAGCTGTATGTTTGTGGGCGGGAGGAGGACTGCGGAGAGAAAGTCCTAGGATGCTTTGAATTCACCCCAAAGCAGTAGCTTGGGCTCTCTTTTATGCTGTCATATAGTTATCCGTGGGGATATATTCAAGGCAACTTCAGAATTTACAGTAATTTAGGAAATACAAATAACTGGCACAGATGAATACATCATACAGTGTGCAAAAAACTCAAAAGATTTGTCAAATTGTGAGCAGCATCTCTGGTTAGCAGAGCTGTGATACAATGGCCATTTGACAGACCCCAGGAGATTTCTGGAAAAAAGAGGACTGAAATAGAACATGAGGAGTGAAGATATGTTGTAGCCAGGAAAGAGAAGTAAAACAAAAGTAATTATTATCTTAGAAATGCTTTAGCATTATTGATCACAGTCCTTTTTTGCTTCCCTGAGGTAGCTTCCAAATAAATTCAAACAGCAGGGCAAGGAACATTTCCAGTTTTGTCAACTTGCAGTGATTTCAGAAAGATCTTGAAGTAAGGAATCTCTCCCTCAAGTATATTGCCATATCTTCCCTCAACATTTTCACATATGCCACAAGATGAGCACAGCTTAAGGAGCTGGTAACTTCCAACTTTACAATCTTCTTTAAAATGAAATTTTCCAGCCCAAAAGGCGTTAAACTAAAATCTTTGTTGAAGTATCTCTGCTGTAAGGCTTCTTTCTTAGCTTGTTTTGAGATGCTTGAAGTCTCCGTTGCAAAAGTGGCATTATCACATAGATATGTCTTACAGGAAGCATTCATATCAAGTTTTTTTGTAGTGGAAAGCAAAGAATTTCTAGATACTGGGCTTGTATTCATTCATTCAGTCAGGAGAAGTTACCTACATTTCTTTTCACTTAAGTCATTCACTTCCTCTTTAATGCCTCCACATCCACTTCAGGGACAGGTAGCTTAATTTCTATCATCTGTAGCTTTGCAGAGTATTAGCTTTGCTGCACATGCCAATGATTGAGCTATACTAGATGTGCTTGAAAAAGCCTGCAACCTACAGTGCTCATTCAGGAAACCAGGAGTGAAGTAAATCCATATGTGTGTTAGAAAGCCAGTGTTCAGATAGGGCTCATGCTCTCTGGCTCTTGGCACTGTCATGCACAATTCTTCTTTGAAGAACTGTAGCAGTGATAGGATTTTTGATAACAAAATGTGTAGTATGCTCATAGTTCAACACTGACGTTTTGATGTTTTATAATGTTTTTTTCATTTGGTTCAATTAAGAACATTCTTCGATCCTGACAATTTTTAAAGGACTCCTAAATAGAAGTAATATTTAAATATTAAATGTAATTAAGCAGAAAAGAGGCTAAGATTTTTTGTTAGACTTCAGCTAGAAATGCTGTATTTTCTGTAAATTTTGTTTAACATTGTCTGAAAACCAATCCTAATCCAGGCAGGTTTTTCACTGCATTCTTCAGCTGCTCCAAAGCACTTGAACAAAAATAACCTCTTATAAAATTCCATCTGACTTCGTCATAGTCTGTGATTCAGAAAGCATCACATTTGTAACAAACTCATGCATAGTCAGCATACAGATAGGCTGTCAGATATATGAGATATATACATGCACCAGAACCAGAAACCACAGTGTCTAATCCTATTCCCTTTTCCTGTATAAAATCCAACCATTTCATCTCACAGGAATATAGAAAAGCACATCAGTAGGATTTTAGAGGTTCGTTTCATATACAGCCTGACAACTGGACCAACTAGTAGCTGTAATTTTAATGGGTTTGCCATTTATGCCACTGTATTTGAACAGCAATTTACAAAGTAAATACTTAGTAACACTAAAAGAAAATCTCTGTTCAAACACCTGAAACATTTAAGGGAACACACAAAATTACTAGAGATATAAAATGGAGTGAGACGTCATTTTCTAGTTGTTACAGCTAAAGCGTTGGCTGTGTGATGCAAGATCTTCTAGGCTGTTCTTCATCAGATGTTCCTCAGAAATTCAGTCTTAATTTTGCAAGAATATTAAATAGTATGTGACACCTAAGTTTGTAATACGGTGCCTACTCAGGGTAAATACTCCTATATTTATGTTACTTTTCTTGTATTAGTAGCTGTGCATTAAAGTATGCTGCTTCAGTTGGCTACCCCTATTTTTAAGAATTTACCACTCATTACATGTACCATGCCCAAGAGATTAACTAAAATATCCTGAATTTCCTGTGTTCATTTAGGTGGTCATTTTTGAAAAATTTCCCAGGAAACACTGTTCTGTTTCCTGATTGCCCATTTTTTCTACCAGTCCAGGTAAATTAAGGTAGCAGTCATTCAAGTGGTCTGAGGGAAATTTTTCAGTGGAAGATATTTGGTCTTACTGTCCCAGTTCAGTCTCCTCACACTCAGCTGAAAGCAGAAAATGATAAATGCTGTACCTTGGCCAATGTTCAGCATTCAGTGGATGAAGAGACTGCAGTCTCAAGTGTCAGAGCAGACAACTGTCTTAAGGGTGGGTACTCTCAAGCTGTGGTTACAATTTTAACTTAATCAGCCTTCCTGGAAATGAATCATAGTCCCTTTGAGGATGCAGGTTGCTCCTGCTCATGCCCTGGTGTACAGAGCAGCTGCCATTGAATCATTTTCATCAGCCACTCCTTCACGTTAACCTTAATTTGCTAGTCATAAAAATGATAAGAAAGTACTCCCTCTCAGCCCTCTTGCTGATACTTCTTTATTGAAAATACTGCACAGTATTTTTCAAACTTTATTATGGTTTGATTAAATTGATTTAACCAATGACCTCAACTTATTTATCTCCTGATTAGCTTTAAGAATGAAATTTGATTCACAGTTCCTTTAAAGCAATAGAGAGATAACTCTAAGGTCTGCCTAATGTTACTTATGTCATTATTTGTCTACTACCTGGTTTCTTTCTTATTTCTTGTTACCTATTGATCAGTGTGCATCCTTCCAAAGCCTACTTTTATTTCTTTCAATCTCAAGCTACCAATCTACAAAACAACTATAATAAATCATCCTATATCAAGCTGATGGCACCTAATTGTGTTTGTACAACATTTTGAGTTTCTCTGATGTAAACACAGTGTGCACTACTATTACTCTAAACTTTGCAATCAAAAGCCAGTTTTCTTACTCAAGTCTACTACAAATACAAACTATTTTCATTAGTTCTGCTGCATGCACACAAAACAGATCAAAATGATAGAAAAATCAGGTCCAGGATACTGAAAAATAAGATCATTTTAGTAGCTTGAAATATAATATTATTGTAACAGTAATGGCAAAGACATTTGACAGGTGTAGAGAAGATCAAGCTTAGATCAAGCTTCTTTCTGTTTCAAATGACTAATCAGAGAAATTCCTCAGAACTTCCAGAGTCAAGTAGCAGTTCCATCCATTTTCAATTACTTGATTTCTTTCTTTCCCTTTTTTTTTTTTTTTTTCTTTCTTCCTAAGGAATTAGGAACAGAAGCTTCTGGTCCAAACTGAAAGCATGTTTCAGTGTGCTTGGAAGTCATCCAAATAGCATCTGCCACAGTATTTTGTCTATTTCTAAACGTTTTTCTTTTCATGATAAATTTGTACAGTATGCTACAATTAAATGCACTTCCCATGGAGCATCAAGGAAGTCTGGCTGTCTTTTTGGATAACTTTTTCAGACTATTTAACACCATAATGTCTGCTTTATATAATACATTATATATATAGGGATATACAACATTTCACCTATATGTTTTCGTATGTTTCTGTAAATAAATACTTACTAAAAATAGATTTCAAAAGTAAAGTTTTAGCACACTGATTAAAGCTGTAGAGCAGTGCTTCTTAGCCACCTTTTCAGTATATTATTTATAATGTAATGTTTTACATGTCACACTTTCTCAATTAGAAAGTGCAGAAGATAACTTTCTCTGCTGTAAAACCCCTCATTCATCTGTTACAAAATAAAGCCTTCCAACCAAAACTTATTATTCATCAAAACTGGATATACAGCAAGAGTCTTGCTTTATATAATTCCATTTTCTGTCTACGGCAAGAGTGACTGCCAAAATTATTCAAAACAATTAATTAATTGTTCCGATTTCAGCCACTTACAAACAACTGCCAGGGAAGGGAAAATGAGGGGTTGCTACTCTGTTTTGTTCTTAAGAAAGGGGCCACTGATGTGCCATTGATGAGCTTTGGTGCTGGGGCAGCGGTGGCTGTTCCCAGTGGCCATTCCCAATGGCCGTTCCCGATGGCCATTCCCAATGGTTGTTTCCGATGGCTGCTCCCAATGGCCGTTCCCAATGGCCATTCCAAATGGCCATTCCTGATGCTCAGTCCCGATGGCCATTCCTGACGGCAATTTATGATGGTCCTGGCACTGGCAGGTCCCCGTCACCTCACCAGCCGGCCTGAGGAGCGTCTGGCGAGCAGGCCCGGCCCGGCCGATGTAACACTGTTTGTAATGAGAAATCTAAACAGGGAATGGCAGCGAGGCATGACAGGAATGTGTTTCCATTGGAGAAGCCCGTGCAGAGAAAAAGCATAAGCAAAGCCATGTCCAGAAGGCCTTTCAGCTGGCCAGCACGGAAGACTGATGTTATTGTACACGGGCTGTCACACTGCCAGCCCTCCCTCACGGGTTTGTTTTCTCTCATGCTCTCCCTCTCCCTCTCCCTCTCTTCTCTCCGCTGCCTTCCTCCCGGGGCCGGCTGTTTGCTCAGGTGGACAGTGACACCGTTTGGAACGAGCTGCACTCGGCCGGGGCGGCACGCATGGCGGTGGGCTGTGTCATCGAGCTGGCGGCCCGCGTGGCCTCCCGGGAGCTGAAGGTGAGGTCCGGGCCGCGCCGTGGGTGGGAGGGAGCGCCGGGCGGGCCGGGCCGGCAGCGCGGGGGGCTCGGGGGAACGCGGGGCTCCGGCGCTCGGCTCGGGGCAGGGCGGCGGGACCAGAGCCGGGAGCCGGGAGGGCGGCCGCGAAGGTGTGGCAGTGCAGGAGCGGCGGCGGCCCGGGGCAGTGCCAGCGCCGCGGTGAAGTTAGCGCACATCTCCGGCCAGCGGCTGCGGCACTCCCTTTGAACTCAAGTTTTATTTTAAACTTTTTTTTTTTTTTTTTTTTTTTTTTAATGCGGTTGTTTAGTCACGTGCGTAATGTCAGCTACCACCCAGCGAGAGGGGACGGGAGGGCGCGGCTGGCTCGGAGGGCGAGGGGCCGGCCGTGCCCGGCTGCCAGCCCGCCCGTGCCCCCGCTCCGCCCGGGCCCCGTCCCGCTCCTGTCTCCGTGCCGCCGGATCTGCCAGGCATGATGTACGAAACCCAAATTATCCTCAGTCTAAACAATTTATAAAAGCTCCAGACCTGACAGACTTTGACATTTTATTTGGTATTTTAACGGCCCTATTTAAAGGTACACCATATGCAGCCGGAGTGCAGGCTTGCCCCAATAAACATTGTTGGAGCTAACATGTCTCCTTAATGAAACTGTTTATTCACTTTCCAGTCCACATTCTAATGGATTCAGTCCTATTTCCAGAATCAAGATGGAAATAAATATTTTTAAATTAACACTGCATGATGATTTTTAAAATCCCGAATTCTGTTTGAACTGGAGAATTTTCTTCGTGTATATTTCTCTTATTTCCGTCAAAATATATTAGCTATTTGGGAATGGGTGGAATATATTTACATATGTAGATGGATACAGAATATATCAGTGTATAAATGAGAGCATAGTCAAGTGAAATGCAGTGTTATAGCTCTGACACAATAAAATGCAGTTACTAAAATTTCATATTTGGATACTGAAATCGTTAGCCAGGTATCACAAAATTTCACAATTTTGAAATCTCAGATCAAGGACAGGGTGCGTTATATGGGATCCTGTTTTGTATCCTTTCTGATGTGTTCTTCATGCTCTTAAAGATTTTTTGGGCATAGTAAGGTATGTAACTCACTGTGCATTGTTCCACACAGGAATAATGATAGAGAAGAAGGATGTTTTATCTAGTTCTTATCTTTAGCAACTGTAGGACACACACCAGTGTCTAAGGCAGTTTAAAAGCAAGTTTTGGTAAGAATAGTGTGATACATCCTGTGTGCACTTGGCATGAGTGGGGTCCACTGCAGAACCTTTACCACTTACTTCTGTACGTTTGTGGTGTGTCTCACACAGTATGGATGCTACTGCTTAAATATTTAACTCTGTGATAGACAGCTGAAAAGAATCATCAGCCATTGTGAGACTTGCTACTGCTGTTGCAGGAGACTGTAAATAAATGTTTTATATTTGGTACTAGGTATTTTATATTTAGAACTAGTTTGTAGTTTAATGTAACTTTATTTTTGATCCTAAATAGAATCTTTTTCTACAATGCAGAGAATTGAACCAGTGTCATACAACTTGGAAGTTGAGACAAAGGAAAGACAATTTTTCAGTAGATATGCCCAGTAGTTGGTTTAAACCAAATCATCAGGAAAAAAGAAATGGAAGGGATTTGCTGTGAAAGAGAATTGTGAATATTCCATTCCTGATAGGTGTTTATCTAACGAGCTCCTAGACTTCCAGCATGAAGTCCAGTGATTTACATGCCACTGTGGCATCTGTATGAGCTATCAATCTGCATGTGGTATTTTTCACTTCAGGTTATGGAAAGGTTATTAATGCCTGACTGTCAGTAGGAAACCATGTTAACAGAAGTTCTGTAAATGCAACAGTCCTGACATTAGCTATTTTGGCACGGTCATCCTATGTTTGCTTTATCACTGCATCCATTCAAGCCCAGGGTTTGCTAGCAAACTGCTGTCAATACCCTCGTATCATAAATTGCACTAAGGGGTTTTTGCTGTGTTTTCTGGAGCTCTCTACAATCTCCATATTATTTTAGACCCATAGATCTGGATGTTCCAGTCTACCTTTATGTCTTTATGCCTTACATGTTCCTTTTCCAACTTCCTGCCATTTTATCTGTAGAAAAAGAAAGTGATCAGCTGTTTCTGTTAGGGAAAATACCAATTTTGTAATGTACTTCTGAAAATCTAAGGGGAAGAAGATGAAGTTGACCACGTTCATGTGCATTCACTGAGCAAATATGCATGTGAAGAAACCATTTGGGACCTGCAGTGTGAGCACTGAGTGGGAGGATTAAGCTCTGATGGGAATCTGGAATGATCTGGTACAGCCTCAGAATTTTTGGATGACAAAAAAAAAACCACCTTCCCAGAATTGCATGCAAGCTATTACAGCTCTACAACATGTCAACAGCAAGAAGGGTGCAGTAGAGAAGCACACCATAGTAGTTCCCTGGATGTTTACCACTGTGGATTGCTATCAGATGGTGTACTGTAACTTTGGTGTCAATTCAATCAATTTAAATGGAATTTAAATTTTTTACAACAGTGCCGGGCTAGAGTGTGGAAACAAACATCCAGTGCCCTGTATGGGCAGGGATCTGACATCTAAAGTTAATTTCATCAAGGACAGGACATTGCAATGTCTATGCTTATTCCATGGTCTCTACTGATACTGCTTGCTATGACACAGTGATAGTAGTAGGTTGGAGCTATAGGTACCTGTTGCTAAGAAAAGAGACTGCAAAATAAACCGTGAAAGGCTGCAGAACAATTGGGGGAGTCATTACAGAGCTGGGCATGAGTCAAACTCATATACAAGGCAAAAAATTCTTTACTTTATTCTGAATTTCCTGAAACTATCAGTCCCATTGCACACAAGTCTCATTGAGAACAGCAAGATATTGTTCATCTGATTTGGATAGTGTTCAAAAACTGACAAGGAATTAAGAGGAATTCTCTTTGCTGTAGTTCAAACCCCTTGTGAGACATCAGATTTCTTTGATCTCCTTGATCACTGGGAAAAACTTCAGTATGGCAGTACTAGGGATGTAAAACAATAGCCACTATAGTAATTAACACTGGTGGGGTGGGTTTTTTTATTGGGGTGGTGTGGGGTTTTTTTGGGAGTTTTTGGTTGGGTTTTTTTGTTGTTGTTTATTTTTTTTTTAATTAGGACAAATTGTCACTTCTCTGGGGAGTCTTAATCTGGATGTTTTTTATTTAATCATATACAGTTGTTAAAATTAAGCGTTTTGTGGGTCTGCTTAATATAATGAGCGATCATTAATATCCATTTGATACACTTTTGAGGCAGTATTTAATAGACAATAAAGAATTACACCACTGAAATATATAGTACTATAAATGCAATGTTATACTGAGTCCAATGCTATGCTTTTCCTTTTTTTCATTAATTTATTTACATATCTGATGAATGTGTTCTTGGCAATACTACAGTGGGAGATGAGCCTAATTACTGCATGAAGGTTACCTTTTTTTGAGCTGTTTATAATTAGGAAAACTGCTGATGCACAATGAGGTATTTATGTTATGTGGAATCAGAGCCACACCTCTCCTGTCTGTCTGTTTTTATGTATCTATGTTCGATAATATCTCATTTCCAGAACAGATTTATGTAGAAGGCTTCCAAGAGTCTGCTGCCTGACTACAGATTTTTAGAAGAATGTATGTGGATCTGGGTGAATAGAATTCCACCACAGCTATATCCAATAAATAATTTTATCAGATAAGAGAAGTCCTATGATATATTCCCTAGTGCTTGTGGAAGGAACAGAGGCAGTGCCCAGCCTGTGATTTCTTGCATGCAGTGTAGCTCATGAACCTGGAAATCACTGTCTCTAGCCTCTACTTAATGACCTCGCCTTCAGAAAGAGGGCCCAAAAAGATGCAGAGAGAGAGCATTTCTTTCCTGGAAGTGCCTACTAAGGCTCTCATTGATTTCTTTCATTGACACAGAATGTGGCACTGTAAGGTGCTGTCCTGCCCTCCCTTCTCATTTATTTCCCCACCGGGTGCTTCCCTTGCATTCATTGCATGCTCAGTTCACCTCCCCTCCCTGCTGTTGTGCTCCTTCACTCACAGGCAGCTGTGCACCAGGACACTCTTCCCTTGCCTCTCTGCATCTGTCCTACACAGCAGGCACCTCCCTCCTGCTGCCCAACTGGACAAGTACAGAGCTTGTACAAACTCCATATTAGACAAGTCATGGAGAAAAATAAGGAGAATTTCTGCATCTATGGTCTTTTGAGTTTCAGATTTCATTTGTAACTGGTAGAACTTGCAAAGAATCTTATCTTTAGGACTTAGCTTGCCAAATTGTTGGTTTTATTTTTCCTGAAAGAGTTTAGGTTGCTGATATTTTCATTTTGTTAATCAAATTATTCACGTTGATGCTGCCACCTGTTTTGTTGCCATATATTAGGTGTTTATGAAATTATTAACACTACATTAAAAAAGCTGGAGTTCAATTCAGTTAGGTTAGTATGATAATTTTGCAGTGATGATACTTTGTTAAGTAATGCCCTCCAAAATGTTATTTGTTCTTGTAATGGTTGTTTCATTGTATGTTGTTTTGTGAACATTAAATGTATCTTAATTTATTGTCTGATAACAACTTGTACATTTCTCTGACTGTCCCTCAATGTCTTTAAATTGATTGACAGGAATAAAAACTATACAGGAGAAAAATATAATTTAAAAAGAGTATACCTAATAAATGTCTCTTTTTGGGAAGTTACCAAAGGGGAGATGGGAGTCATTCTCCCAATGGGAGATGACTTTCCATCATGATAGATAACTCACTGCCAGAGCAGACATGTAACTATTGAAAATACAAAGGAACATTGTTGAAACATTTTTCTCCAGCCTCAGATGACCCCTTAAGTACTATTATAAGGTAGGATTAAGTATTTTAAATACAGAACCTATAATAAGGACTACTGTCTAGTTTACTTTGCATATCCTTTAAATATGTAAATCTTGGTGATGTTTTCTGTGATAGAAACATGTAATGCCATATATTTTTAATTTGACAAACTTGAAACAGAAGAGACCTATACAAAATAACTATCAAGAGCTGCTAGGATTTGTATGATTATTCCCTACAAAAAAAAAAAAAAAAGAAAAAAGGTTTGATTGAATTAAGAAGCAATTTTTCAAAAGGACACTCAAGAAGAAAGGCGCATAAGTTAAAAGCATGGTCTGAGACTGTCTTGAATATCTATTTCAGCTGAATCAAGTGAAGCAAAAGCCTTTTTTCTACCTTGTCATATGTGACTGTGCACATGCACACACACACACATACACATATGTAAAACTGGCCTGTTGGTAGCTGAGGGTCATTTAACAGAATGAAAGCAACTGAAATGAGTTTCCCCTGAACCAGAATCTGATACGTTCCTGGGATTGTTCTTTCTGATATGTCAGGTTGAATCAATACCAAAGTAAACCTCCTGAATTTGGTTGTTGCTACTCTGGTGTCTTTGTACAATCCATAGATGACTTAAATTGAACTTGAAACTCTAATTTCAAATGAGCTTGGTTTTTGACTGTTCTCAAGGCCTTTGTCACACAGGGCTGTGGAGGAATCATCATGTGGTAAGTAGTACTAATCTAGTGAATAAACAGCATTAGCTTAATCAACCTCCTGTTCCCCCCAAGTTCTTAGTTTTCTAGTTTAAAAAGTATTCTGAATAAAAATCTTTCAGCCATGTTTCACAGCTTTATTACTAGGTTTTCTTGCAACAAAAAATAAAATAAATTATCATTCTAAAGATAAAATAAGCAAAAAGAGCAGAAAACAATGTCTTCCTAGTCCCATAATGTCCTTCCTGTGGTAACGCTTTAGGCTAGCATATTTCCATGGCTGCCTGAACAACACAAAATCCCACACAGCTCCTCTGGTTGCCTACAAAAATCTCCTTTGCCTGGAATGTGCTCAGTGCCCAAATGCCTCCTGGACAGTATTTCTTCTGCAATCTCTTCCCTACCCTTGCTTCTACCTTCTCACCCTCTGCCTTATAAAGATCTCCCTTTGCTTGAAAAAAGATTCCAAGTGATGTAAAAAAAAAAGAAGCATTTTTTCCACACTCAGCCACAGCATTTTGAACAATGCATGCGTGTAAGAAACAGTAAGAAATGAATACTTGTTTTGCTGCTGTTAAAGATATGATTGATAAAAGCCTTCAATCAAAGTTACCAATGAAATCTTTTAGGTAGTAGTTTGTATTCTTTGCTTTTACAAAGTTAGAAAAATTGCAAAATTTTGTATTAAACCATGTCTTAGATATTCTATCCCAGCAATTATGGTTATATTTATAGCTGAATGACTGTTATTATTTCATATAATCAGACAACTTTAATTATATGTGTGGTACATTGCTTACCTCCATGATCGCTCTGTACTAAAACTCTTTTGTCTGCTTTCTTTCCCAATATAGCCACTAGCTGTGGCTAAACAGGCCATCATGGTTGTATCTAAGCTAGTCTGCAAGCACCAACTTCTCATGTGTATTTTCTGATGCTATCCACATAGGCCTTCAGGAAGGCAGACAGGGAACTCTTTGTTTCCATCAAAGTTAAGTGTTTAATGTCCATTTCTGTGTACTTGGCCTCTACTAGCTTCCTCTGCAAGACAAAATAGTATTCCCTCGTGTCCATTACTGTTTTCTTGGCAAATCTACATGCTGCTAATACTGCTCTCTTAAATCACAGGTTCTTGTTCACTGCATTCGTAGACCCCCAGGGCCAAGCCTGACTCCTGCTCTGGCTGTATGAGTAGCTTGTAAAATTGCCCTAAACAAGTGCCCAAGGATTGCCTCAGCCTTACACCACTCATTCTCATGCTTATCCTCCCTGATGGATGGCATAGCTTGGGATTGTGTTGCAGCATAAGCAGCACAGGGAAGAATATGGTTATCTTCTTCCTGGTACCAGTTGCAAGCGGATTCTTGTAGGCAGCCCTGATGTTTGTTATTGTTCAACTTGACTACACCAGAGATGGCAGAATTAAAGATGGCACTAAGGCCACTTTAGAGATTAGACCTGTCAGTTCCACCGTATGGATCATGTTTTAAATGTAAAGAAATTGATTTTTTATATTAACTTTATAATGATAAAAGTATATTAATAAATAAGTAAATGAATAAATAAATAACTCGGGGAATATAAATTCTGACAGGACAGACTGAAATGTTTCTGTACAATGATGAATTATGCATTTCTGTATAATTCTTATTCTGAAATGTATGCACATTGAAGCAAAAATAGGACTTTTCCATTAAAAGTAAGTTCATGTCCAAGACTGCCTTGTTTAAGCACTGGTAACTCTGAGATAGGTTAAGGGATTTAGACAAGTAGAATTAAAAAACTTCCAACACCTAACCTTAGGAGCAAGTTGAGCTTCAAATGTGGAATTCAGACCTCCAGTTAGTTACCTGGTCTCCATCTGAAATACACAGAACAGGTGAGGTTGGAAATGGCCTCAGGAGGTCATTGGTTCCGCATCCCTTGCTCAAATAGAGCTGCCCAGAGCTAGTTGCCTAGGTGTATATCCAGATGGCTTTTGTATATCTCCAGGAATTGAGACTCTGCAACTTCTCTGGGCAAGCTGTTGTGTTGCTTGGTCACCCACACAGCAAAAGTGATTTTTCGTATGGAGCCTCTGCTCTTTCAGTGCCTATTGCCTCTTGAATTGATGGTATAGACGCCATTGCTCATTCATACAGGGGTTTACAGCTTAAAATACAAGAATACCTTCAATTTCTAATAATAATTAACAATTTTTGTGTTTGAGGAAGAGCATGACTCCAGACCTATTGTTAGAACACAGACTGAAAATATGTGTCTCAATATCTATTTTATGGACCACATAATCTAAATACACCAAGTGGTGTGGGAAACAAAATTACAAATTCATACCCATGTTCAAGAAGAAGTTGAACCTGAGTCTTCTACTACTTCAATAAGTGTTCTTGGAGTACCTGCTGTGGTTTGTTGCTACTTTTTGCATGGCACTGGCTTTTCTCGAAGTCTGCAAAAAGCCAGATCATTTTACTAGTGTAGTACCGGTGAAACTAGTATGCACTGCTCCTCAGTGAGGCTTCTCACCAAACCTAGAGTACTTGACTGACCAGGTAACTCTTGATTCACTTGGAATCCAGGCAGAGCAAGCCTCTCACTGTCATGTGAATGGAAGAATCATTCACACCTTGCCACAACGACCACATATTGCCCAAATTGTCTGAGTCTAGTTTTACCTCCTGTAGGAAGGTAATGTAATAGAAACACCAATGGAACTCTGCAATAGATGGTCGGTTCTAAGCCCTGGATTGTCCACCCATGTTACGGTGTTGTCTTGAGTACTTGTCTTGGAAAGGTTCATGGAGAGGCACAGTAGATGCCCAAGCATGATGTAGACCACCACTGTAACCCAGAACACTACAGAAAGGGATTAACTTGACCACCAAAGACAAGAAGGCCACAGTAGGATGTACACCTCTGGTTTTGGAAATCAAGCATCCAGCTACCTATTTAGAGTCATGAAAGAAGAGAATACTTAGCTGACTGTGGAAAAAGACTAACATTTTTCTTAGTTTTCATTAACAGTCCACCTCAGCAGGTTTATCTGCAGTCGATCTTCTGTGTAAACTGAGTCTGGGCAGACTTCTCGTCCTTTGTTGTTCAAACAGGCACAGATTTTAGAATATCTCTATTCAGGCTTTATTCTTAATCCTCACATTTAAATAAAGGTAATCACATAATGGCACAGACATGAATCGTTTTTCTAATGTTTGTGTCTGTCAGTCAGTTTAATGTTCTGTCTACTTATAAAGGTGTCTGTATCCTAGTATAAATAAGGCTCTGTACAAAAACGCTTTGAATTTATGTATGTTGGCTTCATTTTCAACATATTGCTCTGTGTTAGTCTTTCTATCTTTAAAGCAGATTTTTGCCTTTCCGTCTACTGTTCTACTGTCTACTGAGCTCACTGTCTGAAATTAAAAGTTGCCCAATTAAAGAAAAAATCATGTTCCATTGTACTAATGTATGCTGTGTTCATGCAAAGTTTGAAAGTAGGAGAAATTAAATATTTTATCAATTACGCAAAAGTTTCCAATAATTTTGTATGGTAACTAGTTTTCAGTGTTTGGTATAATTCAACTGTATGTTTTAGCATCAGTGTAACATATGCACAATATTTTTTAAAAAGAAAATTTCCATTGTGAATTCTGAACTTTTTGTGATGTAAAAACCTCATAAAAAGTGGTCACGATGCTGTTGTGAATATCCTGCATGCTGGTGGAGAACTATAATAGCTAAGCTCTGATTTCAGAAATTACCTAGATGTAATAGAACAGGGCTTCCAAAGAGTCTTGTCAAAGGCAACAGATGAGAAGCCTACACTGTAACTGTCATATTGTCAAAAACAGCAGTGCTCGTGTTTTCTGTCTCTATACTGCCCCATGAAATCCTCCTAGAGATAATCATCTTAATTATATTGATCTTTTGGGAATACTGATAAAGTTAGATGATAATGAGCTGTTAGTTGAGCAGGGGCAGCTGTAAGCCTTTCATGGACTTTTTCCAAATCCTTGAAAATATCGAGAGAACAAAATACAGGTAGCATCATGCTCTTTCTCTAGTAATACCCTCTTTGCTGAGTCTTTTTTTCACCTCATTATTCCGACATTCATCAGCATAAATATACTTCGGTTTTTCATAAATGCTGCAAAAGAGTTCTTTGCCAAATTCTTCTCTAAGTCATATTTGTGTGTGATAAGGAAATGTTAAAAAACCCTCAGAAGGGTAGAGAATACAATTTTAGCTGAGAGTCTAAAGCTGGCTTAGTTCTGCAAATTAGTGCAGTCCACGATACCTTTTTTTTTTCTTTTTTTTTCCTGGTGTGTTTGATCTATAGGCAATTTATATCCCATCTCCAGGAAAGCCTGCATGAATACTAACATATATGATTTTTGTGCCTTTAATTGTTGGGTTGTTGTGTTTTGTTTGGGTTTGTTTTTTTAATGTGGACACAATGCAAAATAAGTCATGATGTCAAATCCCTCAGATTCTTTAAATGGTGGCCAGAAGAACAACTGTTGCACGTGCACTCCCTTGGTATTGTAATTTAAGTTTACTGTACTTTGATAGAACTTTGGCCATGCTCCACAAAACGTTTCAGCTGTCTGCTTGGATTACGTCTAGCAGCAAATTCAATAAGACGACATGGTAGTATTTATTTATAAATAAATGCCAGTGAAGCAACTTAGGTAGACAATTCCACAGGTACACAGAAAACACACATTCATATGATTGTAAATAAACAGATTTCACAGGAGCCAATGTAACTATTAACTGCCATGTTGCTCTGTATTTACACCAAAGTGAGTGAAAGTTTAATGATTGTTATGCTTTTTCAGATAAGAGAAGGCTGAAACATTTACATTTATCAAGTTTTAGTATATTGAACTGGAATATTTTAATACTGATTATTAAAATACAGAAGTATTCCAGTCTTTTTCTTCCTGTCCCCTCCTCTCTGAAAATATAATGCTTGATTGGTCATGCAGGCATACATACACATCTGTTGTTTGTGTGGGGCTGTGTGAAAATACAAGTTGGGCAGATATCTCATGTACAGATAATTATAATTTCTTATTTTAATGTATATAGTAATTGTCATTAGCTTGATGGCATATATGTAGCTGAGTAGAAGGACCATCTTGGGAAGTTGAAATAAAGAGGAAATACTATGAAGCAGTGGTGTTTCTCCTGAATCTAACTGTTGTAAGAGAAATTTCATATAATACATGACCTTATGAGACACTGCTTCTTGAATATATAATCTGACTTTCTGAATACAGCTACCTTGCCACCACTTCTACATTTTCCCTTTACCATACCCACACTGGAAGGATGGAAATTTCATTTTTCTTTTTATCTTCAATGCTGTACTTCATGAAATGTATCTACAGTTCCAGAAAGTGTGTTAGAAATTGACTTCAGGGAATCTATTAACTTGCAAGCATGGCAGGTTCCCAAGTGCAATTTATGGTTTGCAGAAATATGGGATGTTCATTGTCATCCTTTTTCTACTGTTAGAAATTATGTGTGTGGGGGGGTCTGAATTTATCATTTAGTCTATACAGAGGTAAGGTCAACAATGCCTAGTCATGTAAAATTTATACCTTAAGATACTTTTCTTTTTGAAGCATTTCAAGATGGAGCAAATTAAGATTGCATGATCCTAGATGACCTTTGTTTTAAATGCAAATTCTAAACAGCAGGATTCATAACAGGGCTTTCTCATTCTGCCTTTTTCTTCCTCTTTAGATCATGTTGTGTGTGTATGTGTCTGCATGTGTGTATTTATAGAAATTTATTTGCCACTGTTCTCAACTGTATTATTTCTGCCAGTACTATGAAAGGGGGATTGGATAGAAAAAGTGCTCAAGAGGCTCTAATAGATTTCAATCCCATCTGCCTGCTGCTCTGTTTTGCTCTGAGTCAAGTATTTTTTTAAGCTGATAATTGAAAACCTATCTTGTTCTTACAGAATGGCTTTGCTGTTGTAAGGCCCCCAGGCCATCATGCTGAAGAATCAACAGCCATGTAAGTACCAGGGAATATTGCCCATCTTGGAGCACTAAGGTTACTGGCAATCACCTGCATTGTGCATGTCTCTGAAGAACTGTAATTGTTAGCAGATGACTGAAAAGGCTTTCTAGGTACTCCCAGAAGCAGATTTATGGCCTCGGAGATCATATAGCATTTTTTAAAATGCTCTGAACATTATTTATAGCTGTTTTCCTGACTGATTTGCTTTCTTATTTCTGTTCTTCTCTATTCCACAGGGGGTTCTGCTTTTTTAATTCGATTGCAATTACTGCCAAATACTTGAGAGACAAGCTAAATATAGGCAAGATATTGATTGTAGATCTGGTATGTATTCTTGGCAAGCATCACACTCACGGTGCATCTAGATGAAAGATCATGAATTTGTATTTATAAGTCCGACTTTCCTGCTTTTAATACCTACAAGTAATAAAGGTGTGCATTTCCTCTGATTTTGGGAACTCATTAAAGCCAGGATGGCAGTACTGAAGCTATAAACATCTATGTTTCACTTTAATGGTGTTAACTGCAATTTAATGAGAAGAAGGCACAGATCAGGGCAACTTTTATGGTCCTTAAATGAATTGATACTTCCACTGTTAAAATAACCCTACAGAACTCAAGTTTACTTTTCCCTACAGAATAGAAACTTTAAGTAGTCAGATATTCTATAAAGAATGTTGTTGCATTGGTAACAAAATTGACCACTCTCCCCAGTTCGCAATGATTTGACTTGTGTAACTTTGATATTATTAAAAAAAATCAACAGGTCATTCCCCCCAAGAAGTTTTCTAGTCATGTAAGCCAGGATTTGGTGGTTCCCTGAAGGAAAGCTATGTGATTAAAAATCCACTTCATTGGATTAGTCTTGTATTTTAATAGAAGGCATTCTTACACAATACTTAATACGTTTAACAAATGGATTATTTAAATGCAGATGACATTTGGCATGTTGGCTATATTATTTTCATGAATAATGAATTGGAGCTCTGCCTTGCACTTAAAGGATCAGCCCAATGCACAGCCCAAGGAAAGTTGAATGCTGATTTATGAGCACCATTTTTGTTTTCCTACAGTTCATGACGAGGTGTAATAGGGTGTCTGACAAAGCATAGACAGGAAATGAACCCTGGCATCAAAACCTAACCTGTTACATCTGCACTTAATTAATTTTTGCAGGTGATAAAAGATTTAAAGACAAAATATGTTAAAGGGTTTTTGAAGTGCAGGGCTTAATAGTCTAAATCTTGTTCATATCTGCACTCATAATTAAATCTTATTGTGGAGTCATGGCCTTACCATCTAGCACTTTTATTCAGTTAAACATGCGTACTGACTGTTGAAGAGAAGCAGAGAAAGGGGGAGTGTGGGAGAAGGAATGGTAAGTGAAAAATGAGTGGCAGACTAAGTATATGTGTAGATTAAATATTCTTAGAATGTTTTTCAAATATTTCTCAGATTGTTCTACTGTCATTTAGAAGCATAATTATAAACTGCCAGAAACTATTATTACTAAGAGATTCACTTCTACTGTATGTTATGTCTGTTTGCTGACTTGAATCTTTCAGTTCATTGCTGTAAATTCTGGCCAAAAGTGAACTCTCTGTTTATTCTCATTTTTTAACAGGGAAAGCCTACTCAAAGTTTGTGAATGTTTTTAAGTCTTTTTGCCTGTAAATGTTACATTTGCCTTGTTGGGAAAAGAAAACACTTCCCTTTGACATACTTAGCCAATAAGGGTTAGAAATTCAGCTTCAGTTTTTCAAGGCACAATTAAATGTGCAAATCATCACCTCTGCAAATGATTACCTGTGAAGCTGCCTACCTTTACCCAGGAAAGTTGATAGGGAATTTTCAGCCTTTCTGCAACTGTCCCATTGACCAGAATAACTCAGTGGGTGAAAAGGAAGAAATATATGGCTGACACAGATGACTTAATTCCTGGAGCAGTTGCAGTCCAGTCCCTAGTCTGCTCCATGGTCACAGCAATGATGTACAAAAATTCATGTGGAAAATTTCTTATGCATGCAAGCTATGGATAAATCACAGGCCAAACTGAATGAATGAACAAGTTAATAGTGATGTCTTTATTCCCACCAACTGAGTTTGGGGCATCTGAAAGAAAGAATGGAATTACAGATGTTAGACTTGAAATTAACCTTTAAGACTGCATTTTGATAGTGACTAGCACAGCAGGACCCCATGGAAATTGGCAGCTATACATGTTACTACAATATAAATATTACAAAGTAATATCCAATCCCACACACTAAACTGTACTCTAAGCATAGTCTACATAGCTGCTACATGTCTTCATATCTAAATTCTGAACTTTTTAATTGTCAGTCTTCCCTTCATCTATTTATATCTATTTATATCTATTTATACAGTAAAATAAAATATGTATCTGACAGGATTTTTTCCTCATTCCACCATTTGCATAAATCTGTGGTTTTGAACTGAGTTATATAATATTAATAGATTTGATCTACAAAGGGCAGAGTATGAACTCATTTCCCACATGCTAATATCCTCAGTCTTAGAGAACACATTCCTTTGTCTAATCAGAGAAGTTACTGCTCTTCAAAAAAGAGCTCTTACTGGAATTAAAGTTTAGACAAGAAAGCTAGCTTTGAGATTTGAATAATAATAAAAAGTAATAAGGAAAAAAGATCTCTGTATGCCCCTTTAACATTCTTCATCCTGTTTTGGAAACTTACAGCAAGAATATATCTAAAGCCCCAAATATGTATGGAAAAGAAAGACTAATTAAAATAACAAAGTGAAGTCCTACTGTGTCCCTGCAGATCTATCTGTGTGCTCAGCATAGCTTGTCAGGTTCTTGAAATTCTCCTTCCATACTTGCAGTTATGCTAGCAGGATTTGAGTCTGTTTTGGAGTAAACCAATTAACTCTGTCACAGCTGAAAACTGAATGGGATTCTGGGATTAGTCTGCTTGCCAGATTTTACTTCATTTGCCAATCAGAACCACCTAACACTACACTGGTTGCCTTGAAATCTTCAACAGCCTCATACCAGTGTGTTCTCCTTTGCACATCTCATGTGTTACATTTAACCTTGGCATTAATCACAGTTTGGCTGCAACTCCATCCTCATGTTGTTTCAAGTACTTTCAACATAGAAAAGACAAGAAACTCTTATAATACTATCCTACAGAGATCCCAGAGGAGGTCCAAGTCAAGCACAATGCAGTACAAGTAGGATTCAATCAATATAGAGGGTTCTGAACAATTTAGGTGAAACTCATGGGCTGCTTCAGCTGGCAAGGAGGACAAGCAATGTTCAGTGCTTGCTGTGCTATTGGCAGTGCACACCTTGAGGTACAACTTGAGCCTTCCTGGAGTAGGCATAGTGAGGAGAATGTGACTTCTGCTTGGTGGACACTAAATTGGATTTAGACCTCATAACATTTGTAAAATAAATACAGACTGCGTGACAGTGATAGTGTTGCCATTCAGCATACTTCGTCTGTCCCCCTTAATTTTCTAAATCAGAAATTTCACAGGCATGGCTTAAAGAAGGAAAATAAATAATATCTATAACTTTTCAGCTTCTTAGAAATGCCAGTGAAGAAACATTTTTTGTTTTGTTTTTGTTTTGTTTTTTTTTACTTTTACTGAAAGGCAAGGGGATTTTCTATTTTCACTTGTAAAATCCTTGTGCATCTAACCGCATAGAATAGTAGTGAACTGTGAAAACAAACTAAAAAAAAAGGAAATGTCTGTATCATCAGCCTTTGTTATATAGATATACTGTCAGCATTTCTTTGTCAGCATTTTATTTAATGACAGAATTTTATTCACTGTCATTATATAATGTTTGAAATATGGAGACTGGCCAAGGTCACTCCTTGATTGTGGAAGGCACCATCCTATCTGGCAGATGATTTAATAGCTAATGAGATCATATTCCTATGTCTTCAACTGTTGCCGTCATGATTTTGCAAAAATGAAGTATGAAGTCCTTTCCGCATCTGGCATCTCTTTTGATGTGGATCTAACTGCTGAGGGACTGAACTGAACTGAATGTTTCAAGAAAGCCAATTTACTCAGCTGGTCGCAGAGCCTTTGACCTCAATAGTGGAACTTGGCAAATCAGTGAATACTCTTATGTTTAGTGTTCTGTCAAGAATTGTGAAAAAGCTCTGTAAACCATAGATCCTTCTGCAAAATACTAGTTTGTAGTTTAAACATTAGTCTTTCTTCAGAGGCCAATGAGGCTAGTTAATTAAGCCTGAGGGGTTATGAACTGTTGGCAGTTAATAAGTCATAAAATTCCTCCATAAAACAGGATGCTAGATTCCATCACTGAGGCAAGGAGTACAAAGAGCCGGTGTATAAATATCTAATTGTACAAAAGGACTGGGATTTCTCAATGACTGCTCATCTGGAGTCTCCAGGGCATGCTCGCTATGGTTTCCTGATTTTTAGAAGCCAGTTTAAAAAATGAGTGCATTAAAGAGTAATTTGCCTGAAAGTTCAGGAAGTATGGGGTGGTGAAGGGAGGGGGAAAGGGAAAGACAAAAGGAGGGCAGGGGAGAGGGAGAGAAACTGGGAGAGAGAGAGAGGAGGGGGGTGTAAAAGAAAGCAGAACTGAGCTCTCTACCCTGAGTTGGACATTATTACATTTGTCATCTGTTTTCTTTCTCCTTTAGGATGTTCACCATGGCAACGGTACACAGCAGGCTTTTTATGCTGACCCCAGCATCCTGTATGTTTCCCTCCATCGCTATGATGAAGGCAACTTCTTCCCCGGCAGTGGAGCCCCAAATGAGGTTAGGTTTATTTCTTTAGAGCCCCATTTTTATTTGTATCTTTCAGGTAATTGCGTTGCATGATTACCCCTAATTTTCTTGTCCTTCTCTGGTTCTTTAAATTACACCAGATTACCAAATTGTCCACTGGGAGCAGGGGACCAGTGGAGAACAAGTGCATAACCCAGAGCAGTCCTTGTCAAACAAGGCTGATCTGACATGTTATTTGATGTTTGTTTCTAAAGCACATTTGAGAAAATTCTTCTCCCCTTTCCCTCTCTATTTTCCTCCTCCTTTTTCCTCTTTTTCTCTCTTTTTGGCATTTTATTTCTATTTTTCAGGTTGGAAGTGGCCCTGGCGAAGGGTATAACATAAATATTGCTTGGACAGGTGGCTTAGATCCTCCAATGGGTGATGTTGAGTATCTCACAGCATTCAGGTTGGTACCATTTAGAGTTCTGAAAACTATTTGTAGAACAAAAGCACATGAATAAGAGCTAATGTAATACTGAAAGTCAGGAGAATAATCCATGGTGAAACTAAATTAATCCTGGTATCCCAGTATATGAGAGTTTAGTAAATTAAAAAATAGGTAATTTAATCGTTGTGATCATCCATGGAGAATTAACAAAAAAGAATTCTAATTATTTAATTGGTCACTTGTGTTTTTATTATTATGCCATGCCAGTAAAATCACTTTGAGCTTGCTTACTTCTCTACCATAAATTTTAAATGTAAGTATTTATATCAGGCAGAAGAAAATGACTGTTCATGTTCACATTGATTGCAGTTACATGCCAGTAGAGCAGATAGAAAGCAATATGAAGTATAGTCCAATTTCAGTGTTCTGCATTCACTTAAAAGACTCATTATGATGCTCACAGATTTGGCAATTAGTTTTTGGGTTTTTTTACAAATTGCAGTAAAGTGCTATTTAATTAAAAGTAAATAATTTTAACATACTGCAATATGATAGGAAATGTTGCGTGCTGTATTTCTCTTTGCTCGCTCATAATGAATATTCTCAATAGCTCATTCATAAATGAAATTTTATTCCTTCATAGTTGATGCTTCATAATCTATTAAGTCTTATTTTTATGGGAACAGAGGAGATAAGAACAGTCCAAACCACTATCTTTTAAGAGTTTCAGTGTCCCATCTTACATACACCATTTATTTCACTGTAAAGCAATCCAGCAGAAGGGTTTAATGAAGTTTAGGGAAGATGAAGGGTTCATCTTTCAAATTTGGGCAAATGCTACACCTCTGAAAAGGAGTTCCATTTAAAGGAGAATGATATGCAAGAAAGGCAATGAGAAAACCAATGTATATCTCTAATCTCTTTCAATGCATTTAGGTTGAAGTAGTGCAATTATCTTTTACAGGTTTTGACTATACCTTATTGAAAACACACCCCAAAAAATCCACGAAACTCTTGTTTCGTTTGTTGGGTTTTTTGTGTGTGTGTGTGTGTGTGTTTTTTGTTTTTTTTTCCAAAGAACTTCTGTGCAGCCCATGAAATAATATACAGAGTTTCTAATAAACAATGTACCTGAAGTCAGTCTAAGCCCTAGTCAGAGAAACAGCTTTACACATTTACGATATCCCACTGTTATTGTGGAAAAAGTTTTAATTTTATTTACATTTGTCTGTATTTAAAGAGTCTAAACAAATTGTAAGTGGAGGGCTCCAAATTTTCTACACTCAGTAGTGCCTCAAGCTCTTTCCAAGATATTTCCTATACTTCCATGAGATTTTTACGTAAGTTAAGGAACTGGATGGTTCAAATCACTGGTATTAGTGTCTGATACTAATATCTCTGGTATTTCCACCCCAACATTCTTGATTTGGATCCAAACTGTCCCACTAATGATATAGGTAATGTGTCCATCTAATGATGCTGAGAATGGTGGTTCCAGTTTATTCAACAGGAGACTCACATACTGAGACTGTAACCACAATTGGTACCCCTGCTATCCTGATGACAAATACCTGGGCTTAATAGTGCATTTACAAATATGTACTTCACAGTTCTATTTTAAGGCACACTAGGAAATTGTTTGGAGCAGCTAGTATTGCTGCTATGCCTATTACTCTGCTTCAGAGTTAGAGGGAATTTCAGTCTGTTCCTAAGCAAAGCAGCACTATTCAGGAAAATAAAAATTCATGTAACTTACTACACTCTGATTAATTATATGCAGACATAAACTTAACTGTATTTTTTTTAAGGCAAATAAATTTAATGTTGCTATTTTAAATGCATTCATTTAACTTTGTGATTAATGTTGTAATGAATGTGAATGTTTTTCTCCAAACAACAACAGGAAATGTTTCCCTACACTCTCCAGCTCCTTTTGACCTGGTCACAGTCCTTGTGCCCTCTGTAGGTCTTGCTGACATGGATTTAGTATGACTGGTATGACAGTTTTGAATGAGGCTCATTGAAGCAAACAACATAGAACTTAGAAGGGTGGATACAAAAATTTGTGAATTACTTAGGATAGACTAGGTAGCTGTTTCTGTAGATCTGGTCTGAGTGGTAGGTAGATTTACAGCTCCTAGTAAAGAGACACTTTATCTGTGAGCCAGAATCCATCCTTGCTATTATCCAAAATGTCACACATGATGTAGCCTAAGTTCTCAGTTTGGCCAGAACAGAACTGTGAGACAGCAGACTGGCAAGAGTCCAGAAAAATCCAGAAAATCAATAGAAGAATTGCCATGCTGTCCCAACAAATCAGCTATTGTTCTGGAGTTTTGGTCTACAACAAGTCATTTTTTTAAGAAAATAAGTGAGTTGCGGAGACAGAAAAATATGATTTGTCTTTTTATATTAGATTACATGCTTTTATAGAAAGACAGACAAGGTCCAAACTAAGGTGTTGAGCAAGTTTTGAACATCCTCAATCTTAAGAGGAAAATAAGGGAAAAATGGAGAGATTTTCTCTTTATACCTACCAGAGAGGTTGGGCAGTATTCATCCCCTAGTGAAGGCAGGAGTGGATACTGGTGAAGGTTCTCTCCACCATAACCAAGGTGTGAAAAGTTTGCAGATGGGTGGAGACTGTTTGGAGAGAAGCCAAGGCTTCCTGCTTACTGGCTGGCTCCAGAGCCTAATCCTTTGAGTTCTTAGGAACTGAGAAATTTGCATTAAAATAATCTAAAACTCCCCAGGGGGTGCACATAGCTTTCACTTTCTCACCAGAAGAGCCCTAATTTCATCTTAGAGTTGTGCCGAGCATATATTTGAAGTGTCACCAGCCTTGACACTAGGTAGCTCGTTATTACTTGATTGACTGTCAAATTTCACAGCAGAGATCCTTCTGAATGATAATGTCCATAGAAAAAGAGACCAAGGCTTTTTTTCTGTCTCTAGAGTTCAGCTCATAACCAGGTATTATATGTGACTATATACTTGATATCAGATACTTCGGGTTTAGGTCAGAATATATTTATAGAAGCATTTATACACATACATATATATATATAAGCAGGTAGCAGAATGCTAGTTATTTCCCACTGTATAAATACCTAGATAAATCTACTTTATGTAAGTCTTTTTAGGACTGAATAATATTCCACCTCACTCTTCCTCCAAACAGTTTGAGGAACTATTTCTATTTCTGCAGGAAAGAACAACTTTCATGTGTGAAAAATGCAGAAAAATTTGAACACAAAGTAATCACTTCAAAGGCATGCTGAGTGAGTGGCTACAGTGGGACTGTAGTGGGAAAGAGGAAAAATTACGGTGCTGGTTTGTGTCTGCCATTTTGATTTCAGTGCTATATGAAAAGTTTATTATATTTTTGAACTAACCCTCTTGCAAAATCAAATTTAAGTGGCTGTAGCCATTTTGAAGATGAAGAATGCTCCTTCATTTATAAAAGATGTTTTAATTTCTTTCTGTTTCTACTAAGAAAATATATTGGCTTGTATTAACTAGAAGGAGGTAGTAGAAAATGTAGGATAGAGAAATTTCTGTAGAATGGAAAATAATTGCAGTAATCAAATCACTATGCCATTTAATTTTACTAGAAAAGTGTTGTTTGATGTTTACCATAGGTAAGGAACTGGCCTAGCTACAAAAATCTTTGGAATAATGACATTTTTCTAAAGGACAAGCATCTCTTCTTTTCTCCTTAGATAACAAAAATGCACAGCTCTTTTCCATTATTTTTAAGCTCTGAAGTATCCCTCTAGAGAATTTGTTTCATCATTTACTTCCACCTATTCAGGTTAAATTTACTTTAATCTCTTTGAAAGCCAAAGGAGATGGTGGCTGTTTTCTAAGAGGATGATTTTACACTTGAGTTTATGAGGATGTAATCCACTCTCTTCTGCCAACAGTTCTAGAAAAAAAATAAGAGCAATGGTTGACTAGTAATGTTCAAATAATTATTTTCATAAGCTCCACATTACACCAGATGTGCTCGGTAAAGCAGGCAGCAGAAAGAGGCTCAGGTCTGCGTTGTGTATGCACATATGTCCATGTGTGTGCTTGGAGTTTGCAGGGGACAGGAGTGATGTGTTTCTGTAGAGTGGAATACAGAAGATGCAGGAGGCGGTGGAAACAATGAGAGTGTTCAGAAGAGTGAAGGAGAAGCAACAGACAGAAGGGAGCTGGGCTGTGCCTTCCAACTGCTTTGCACTGCTTTTATTCAACAAAGGCGTTGTAAATTTAGCTGAACCAGCCAGTATGCTCTGGCTGCTTTGCACAGCTCCAGAGTAGCATAAAACAGCCACAGCATATTAATGAACCTGGCCATAAAAGCTTGCATAAAATGAAACATGTATGTGCGTGTGATTCTTGGAATGATTAGAAAAACTATCTTTTAGCAGTCACATGTTTGATTTTAATTTAAGAAGGGGAGCAAATTCAAAAGAAATAGATGGCAATAGGGCAAAGTTAAGGATTAACTATATCCATCATTTAATTTAAGATACATTTGTAATTACCCCAAAATATAATTTTAAGCAAAGTTCAAAATTAAAATCATGGTTGAAATTACATGTGTTAAAATGTAAAAATGAAAGAAAACAAAGGTGTGCAGAAAATATTCATCCTGTCTTATAGTTCTTAGTGCTTGTTTTGGGAGAAAATAAATATGTTTAAAACTGTCTGCATTCCAGTCTGTGCTCAAAAATATTAACAAAAATATTCCTTGTCATCTTGTGGCCATACAGGTCACAGTTAAGTTCATTTGAAACATTGCATTGATGTATACCATTTGTTTTTTTCCACAGTTTTGCATTTCCTGACATTTAATTTTGATGTTTCAAATGAAAAACTTTGTAAAAGTACTTTTGATGTTTTCA
This sequence comes from Acridotheres tristis, assembly GCA_037013685.1. Lineage (NCBI taxonomy): Eukaryota > Metazoa > Chordata > Aves > Passeriformes > Sturnidae > Acridotheres > Acridotheres tristis. The sequence goes on from CM072886.1 coordinate 29,319,308, forward strand.
TATATATTGTCTTTATTAACTCTGTTTCAGCATAGATATTGACTGTAGTTTTTCTTTACTATTTATGTTAGAATTTAACTCATAAGTGCTAAGAATAACACTATATTGCTATATATGTCGTATGTTTTTTTTAATAGAAGTAACATAGCATGTATTTTTATTTATTAATTTAATTTTCCTTTCAATTTTACTTTTAAAACTTTTTGTTGACTAAGGAATTTGAGAGAACCTTAAGAAGTTTCATTGATCCTATTGGTATTGAATTTCATAGTCTTAAGTATGTGTGTCTAAAAACAAAAATTCTTTGTTTTAGCTCAAATCACTAGTCTTCCACTTTCATTAAATGTCCACTTGTTTATGTATTACATGTGTAGATGAAATTCACATTCTTGCCTATCCACATTTATTTTAAATACATTTGTATGATCTGTGTCACGTCCTTTCCTATTTTTCTTCTATCAAAATACTATATTTCTGGTCTTTTTCAATCTCTCTTCATTTAGAAGTGTATTCAGTTGCCAAATCACTTTAATTGCTCATTGCTGAGGTTTGGTTATTTTCTGGAAATGAGCAAAATACACCACATGAGGGCGAACCATCGATTTATATGATTTTGAATATTATTATGGCTGTCTTTGGCATCACTCCTCTGCAATGTTGTATAACTGTCTGAGTAGAAATTTTGGTTTCTGGTAAATATCGCAAAAGAATGTAGAAGACAAAAATCAACATTTTTTCCTAGCTGTATGTAACTATTGAAAGTGAGTCATAATTAAGTGCTGTATTATGATATTTAATGAATTCCACCAAGAATAGCGTTTGAGTATAAAGTTCTTTTAAACAATGATTCTTAATACCCATAACTTAATGCTATTAATTTTTTATGACTGTAATTTCCAGAGGCTGCTGCTGAGGCTATATTATACTAGATGAGGTCTAAAAGCTACAATAAGTCTAAATTTCTGATTCAAATGTTTGATAATGTTTGATATCTCTTCAGAGAGATAAAAAGACAAAAGCATGGGAGGAGTTAAAAAAAGAAAGCAATTTAGTTACTCAGCCTCATGAGTCAATGAAAGGACTGGAGAAATAAACTCCAGTAACATCTTCAGAATTTTAACCTATTGTATTATCAGTAAAGTCTATTCAAATAGCCTCAGATGAGCCAAATGCCATCCTTATCTTTACTCATGGAAACTAATTACTTATTTCTCAATATATTGCTTTGTAACAACTGCTGAAGGTTATCTCAACTATAGTTATTTCTCGTCTATTTGTTGGCAGAAATACGTTCAGCATTTTAATGTGTTATAGGAAGGCAGAATCTCTGAGTCATGTATGACAGGCAGGTAATGATTTACCCCAAGGTGGACATTATTGAGACTGCTGGTTATCCACAGGCCTTCTGCATTGTCAAGGGCAATGCATTTAGGAAGAGTAATGTGGCTGAACAGAACACAGTCATGGAAGCTCTAGGAAATCTAACCAATGGTTTCTGTATGGATGTATATAGTTTGATTTCAGACATCCTTAGCATTTTGCAGTTATAAGTTACAGTTTCAATCATTTTTAAATTTCTCACCTTGTCACTTCTACCAGGTGTCTTTAAAAGATTCTCATTTCAACCAGAAATGTTTCTCTTTTCCCTTCTGCTATAGGGAATTCAAATAAATACGTACCAAACAGCTATAGAAAGATAACTTAGGAGTGCCTGAGCAGTTTCTTTTGAAGAAGTTTGAAGAAGGTAGAAATCTGCTTGGAATAATTTAAAATCTGCTCTAAGTTTCATATGTAAACATTCAATAGTCCTGATGATTTGTGACTTTAGAACTTTTTTGAGTGTGGTAACAAAGGTTTTGTAACAGTGGTAAATTTTCATGCTTTTTTTTCTTGACAAATTTTTAGAGCATTGAGTCTTTAGGAAATGGAGAGGCAGAGTTAAAAGCATTTGAAACAGTGGTATAAACAGCTTTTCAGCATTTTGTTATACTTCAAAGTTCACCATAAAACTAAAACTGGCAACAGTGTTTATAACCTGCAACCTCTTGTTCTTCCTAGTTCTTTGCTTTTATTTGGAAAATCTAACTTCTTCTGACTGAAATACCCTAAATTTTCACCTTTTCTGTACCAGGATTTTTAAAACTATATATGGTGCTCCTTTAATTCACTGGAACTACAAAAGTGAAACTGTTCATTATAGAAATTAATTAGTGTTGGCTTACTTTTCTACAGATGCACAGTTTCTTTTATTGACATGGCAGAGTAGGGGGTGGAGGAGAAAGGATAATAAAATATGGCATGTGTCAGGTTTATGTGCTTCAGGTTAAAAACTATTTGATTAAAATCTCAAGCCATACATGGTCTATAGTTTCAAAGTACTGGAAAGTATCTGAACTCTTTTCCAATATAACCATTTTCCAGTTTTTGTTAAGCCAGAAAGATGAAAGAATAGAGGTGTATGGATAAAGAATTGCCATAATGTCAAATGCTTTGATGGAAAAGTTGAGAAATATCACCAAAAACATCCTGGAAGAAATTAAAAGCAACAAGAGTGGAGAAGATACTTTTACCCTAGAAGTCAAAATATCTGTGGTTTTTACATGAAGATAAATTTCAGGTCAGAATAAAAAGTCCTACAGCAACACTGAATGATTGTATAGATGTCCAGTCCCAATTTAAATTTTTTTGCTTTATAATAACTTTTGAGAACTACACTGCAGCCTGTAAAAAATATCCACATGTTCTCTGCTGGAACAGCTCCAGACTGTAACAGAACCACTAGATTGCACCCTGGTGCTTTATGTATTGTTTAATTGTTTTCCTTTGGTGGATATTTTTATTAAAAGCCCATTATCCAGAATCAGACAGAAGTGTTGTTTCAAGAACAGCAGAAACAGAGGACTTTCAGCTACACAGTTCTTATTCATGCTTTCTTTAGCTAGCTTAGCTAATGAGACCTCCACTATTGTTCTTTTAATACTTAGAGAAGAAAAAGAGATGGGAATTTTTATTTTGTTGCTTTCAAATCTAAGCAGGACTGCAAAGAAGTATTGAGAGATTCTGGTGTGCTCACACACCTGTGTCTCAGCGTTAGTTTGTGTGAGTGTCTCCAGGGCATGTCTGTGCTTATAGATGTTCTCATGCTTTTGCACAAATAATTCTTTGGAGATATATTTTTTGTCCTTTTGTGTGTCTGTGCTACACTTTACCTATACAATAATTGCATAAAAGGAATAAGCATTTTTAATAGAAAAAGTATTCTAGAAAATAAAGCTGCAGTAATTCTGAAGAAAAATAGAGAAATCTGGCAAACTCAGATTTTAAAATTGTGACATGCTGAATAGCGCTGTGCTCAGTGCTGTAAAATCTTATGAGGATTCTTGTTACTGGATATTGTTAGAACTCTAACTCCAAGTATTTCATTACTTTTTGAAGTCCTGTGGAGAGATGTTTGAAACTATGAAAACAGAAATGTCTCAAAAATAGATGTCTAATGAATTAGTTCAGGGAGGTCTATGACTCATTATTATGTGGGATTAGCATTACTATTTGGGCCGTCAGTAATCCATTAAATCAGTGCAGCTTCTTGGATAGTAAGTCATTACCCAGTGTGAGGGAATCCATCAGACTTCAGACTCTGAGACATTAATTTTACAAGCAGTATAAGAAAAATGTTTAGTTGTAGAGTGACTTGCAATTGTGTATATTTTTACTCATGCAAAGTGCGATCTTTTTCCTCTGATCAAATATACGAGGGTTAGGATTTAGAAGGAAATTGATCATTTTTGTCATTAGTTTATGCAGATCTCAGTTGTGCACAACACCATAATTCATAGCTAAGATACAGAGCTGTTACACAAAATAGTAGCTTCTCGCAAAAAATCATTCTTAAGAGTTTGTGAAATCAGAGGCTTTTCACTGAGTGAATGTGGCAGGATTTTATCTTAAATACTGTGACTACATTTCACCTAATTGAGCACTCAAATCTTTAAGATTATATATAAGCACTTTCATGGGTTGTCATGTCTTGAAACAAAGTAAGCTTTTGAAAGATCTTATTAGCTGGTTCATAATGCTTACCTACCACAAGCCTTCCAGTGATATTTATATCAGCTGTTAAAATAAAGTTACCAAGATAATTAATTAAAAAAAAAAAAAGGAAAATGAAAGCAAACAAATTACAGCACAGTATAAGCCAGGTTGAAAATAGCTATGTTTGGGATGCATTTCTCCTGTGTCATGCATGTAGGAGTGTACATGCTTATCAGAGGATAGAAGGAGGGCTGAAGGGATGATGCAGCTTATTTGGTTCTTTTTCTCACTGTCTAAATTGACCAAACTCTAGTGCTGTGTCTCTCCTGTGCAGAGTGTGCATTACTAAAGTAGAGATGACTAAAGACAGCACTTCCAGTAAGCAGCAACTGTCCGTGGTTATGACATGTGATTTTCTTCTGCACTGGAACAAAACCAAAACTACTGGAAGTTTCCAAGAAAACAACTAAGTGTTTGTGTTTCAAACCCTTTTATGACAGTGTTCATGTCTAACCTCTTGGTGAGGACATCACTCTAGGAAACTAGAGATTTTTAAGTGAAAAATCCCAATGCTTAGGGATTGGATTTGGCCTTAAATTGCACAAGAGGAGGTTCAGGTTAGAGATTGGGGGGAAAAAGATCACTTAATGAGTGGTTTGGCACTGGAATAATTTGCCCAGGGAGGTGGTAGAGTCACTGTCTCCGGAAGTGTTCAAGAGGTGTCTGGATGTGGCACTTGGAGATATGGTTTAGGGGTAGTTATGGTGGTGTGGGAATGACAGTTGGACAAGCTGGTCTTGAAGTTCTCTTCCAACTTGATGATTCTGTGATGCTGTGAAAGAGTGAAGGCAGTTTCATGTCTCCCATTTCTACAAATCAAGGGATTGAACCTGACCTCATCACATCCGAAATTTATGCATTTGGTGTCAGTATATTTGGAATGTTTTGGGTTTGTTTTTTTTTCTCATGCTTAAAAGAATTCTCCCTCTGAAAAATATCAAGGAGGTACAAATATACAAAAAGGATTATGTTTTAGTAAAAAAGGATTATGTTTTAGTAAAAAAAAGTACATTTCTTGAAAAAGTTGGTATTCTAGTTCTGAATTACTAGGCTAATAGAGTGGGAGCTAATTACCACCTATCCAGTCTAACTTTCCTACCTCTTCAATCAAGACGTTTACAGATTAAGAATGTATTGCTAAGAATATATTGTTAAACCTCAGAAAGTGCTTGAGTTCCTATCACAGGGATTTTTCATTCCTCATACTTCATTAACATGCTTCACTTTCTGTGTGATGAACTTTCTATGGGAACTGATTCCCTCTGCATATGAAAATTGCAATTTATTATCCGATCATTTGCCTCATTTTTTTTCAACAAAGAAAAAATATTTCAAAAAGTTGTCCATCATTTTCGGTGTAATTCTTGTTAGAAACTGCAAGCACAGCAGAAGAAATGCAGAGTTTATAATAGATGGAAGCCCCTTTAATTTCCGCACTAATCAGGAATGTAGCGATTTATTCTCATTCTGTTCCACCAGATAGGCCATGCTAAGTATTAACTAGCTCTGAAACACACATGATATACATGAGTGTTCTTCAGTCAGTTTTGATTTGCTCTGTGTTCAGTCATTGGCCTTTATGTAAAAACTTGCTGAACAAACCCAGAAAATTTTAAGCTGTCTTTTGTTGTCTTGCAAAGCAAATTTTGGATTGGAAATACTTGGAATGTAGTAGACTGGAAGAGATCAGAAAGATTCAAATATTGGAAATACATTTTCAAGAGTACCAAGCAGTATAAATAATTTTCTAAGATTACTAATATTCCCTTCTTCTCTCCTCCACCCTTCTTCCCACTTTCATATTTCTCTCTTGGAGTCATAATGTGATCATTAATCGGGTTCTCCATAGCATCTGTAACATCCCTTTTCTTCCCACAGTTCTTTCATATGCCTCTGATCACAAAGTTGCTCTTCATCTATTTTTCTCAGATGCTCAGAAACACCTGAGTTTTCTGAAAGCTCTTTTGCTTGTTACCAGGCCCTCATGCTCTTTCGTCTACTGATCTACCTGGGATATAAGCTTTTCTCTTCCCTTATTTTTCTATTTAACCCCTCATTCTCTTCACAAGAGGCTCTTGTCCCTTGTAATACAATCATGATTCATTGTAAAGAAAAAGTACTGCTAAGCTCTCCTTCTTTCTCTCTCCTTTCTCCCTCTCTATCCCCCAGACCTTTGAGCATACATATTGCTGTTTGTCCTCTGATTCTAGACCTCCTCCAAAAGAGCATCTCAGTCTTTCTCTGAAACCATACTTAACATAAATCCCTCCTACAGCCAAAGCTCAGAGTCTGTATTTTACCCTCATTTTTGCTAGCCTGTTTGTCATCCACTTTTATTTATCCCTATGATCTTTTGCTTGAAAATTCATCTTTCCCTGACTTCTGTGCTTGATCGTCCCTGGCTTCCACCCAGACTTTAACATAAAACATCTCCTTTAACTTGTCCTTTGGAAGAATCAACATATGCCTCCTTGATCTTTCTTCAGTTATTCCATGACATTCTGCTTTTGGTCTTGGTATCTTCTACTTTGTGGTCTTCTGCAGGGCAGTTTGTCCACAAAGCAAATTCGACCAATGGCTTAACTGTTCCAGGTATGTTTCCTCTGTACATCATGAAATGTTATAGTAACTTTATTATATACTAATTGAGGAAATCTGCATTTAGTTGAAGCCCAACTTTACCAATCTTTTATCCCCAAGCTGTTACTACTGCCACTCTCTATAGGCAAAACCATTTTTCTGCCTGTCAGTCAGGCAAGTTCTTGTGTAACCTTTGACCTTCTCTGTTGGAAGTCACAACACAGCAATGTCTAAATTTTGCAAATTCTTTCTGTAGCATATCTTTGAAATACAGAATGTATTACCATTCCAACCACCTAAAGTGATTTCTAAGCTTCAGCCATTTTGTTTATTATTGCAGGGTCATTCTCAGAATGCTCTTATGAATTTCATTTTCCATATGATACCAGGTACGGGTTTTCTGATTGTTTGTGTGATAAAATTCATGCTTGTAGGGTATTCTCATAAACAGCTACAAGACTGGTTCATTAACTTCCTTGAAATATTTTATTACATTTCTATTTTGCTATATTGCCTCACACAAAGCTGAACAGTGGTTAAATTTCTGTACTGCTAAGGCTGCTTCTATTTTTCTGGCATGTACAGCTTCTGCCTGCGGTTCCCCAAGACTCCAGTACAGAGTACACAGACATGAGCCATCTTTTTATTCATTCTGCGCAGTGTTTTATGCAATTGGTTTTGGTTCATGAGAGTACCTCCAATGTGTTCTACTGATATAACTGTGTTTGTTCTTGTTAAGAATTATAGTAAGATGTAAGGAGTTAAGAGGTTACTTTGGGAGATATAAGTTGTTCCTCTCCCCATCACATTGCATGTTGCATGAGGGATACACACGCTCAATACTGGTGACATTGTCTGCATGTGAGGCACAGGATGACTTGAGTGGAGCACTGTGTGGTATCAAGGCTAGAACCAAGCTAGAATCAGGTTCTCTGATCTCATGCAAAAGTCAGTGGCTTCCCAAGGTTTGAGAGAGGGAGATGGAGGGATTAAGTCTCCTCTAGCCCAGATGTCTTTCATGCAAATTTTAATTACTAGAATTTATTTGGGACATGGTGACATGGATCTGTATTCTGGAGCTGTTCTTCAGTTCCAAAAGTAAGCTGCTGGTAGGATTCAATCCTTCCCAAACAGGCTTTCTAAGTGTGACCCAGCCTCTCAGAAGAGTCCATCCATCTCAGAAGCACAGATATCTCTCAGCATCGCATCTGCAGCATCTATGATCTCATGAAGCCCATGAGCATACATATCTTGTTGACATCTGAGGAAACATGATGATCAACAAAATGCAGGGCCTGTTGTACACTGTATCGCTTCAAACACAATGAAGTTTTTAAGGCTTAATTACATAAGAAACAGTATAGATGTTGTGCAAGCTTGTAGAATGTCACTTGCAGAAGTTAGGCAAGATATAAGAGTTTCCTAAGTTTCTATTATAGTTTTAATTCCAGCAGTATTCTTTGACAAACTAAATAAATTACTGCATGTATTGGACCTCTGAGGCTTGGGGCAAAGAATGGAAAAATTATTTACAAAAGCTTGAAAATATTTAATCACTAGAGGCAGGGGGCAACTGTGTTTTAATTAGAAGTTCCTCAGGCCATTGGCTGGCTGGAGGCTTTCTCAAACAACCACACAAATGCACTGAATAGCTGTTTGCCAGCCTTAGGGTCAGGCCTGAGATGAAACAGATAAGATAATTGGCTCTAATGAAATCCAGAAGGCCTTGGCTTTCTTGTTTGAGCTTGGATTTGAAAAGTGCGTGTGGAAGTGAGGCTTAATTCAAACCAGTCCTGAACTAGGCCCGTTTTTCAGTGACTTTGATATTGTTTGAAGTTCTGAAAGTGTTCGCCACACCACTAGCCTGCTGGGCTGGGCCTCCCCAGTCACCTTAATTACTGAGCTTTATTGCTGACTTTACTACACAGGAAAGGAGCCATTATATGTTCCATCAACATCAGCTCTCCTCAGATTGGAGGAAAGGGCAGGGTGAAAGGCCACTGTAGGAAGGCAAAAACTTCACTTTGAGGTAGTCAGATCGTTTACCCGTGTTAAATTTCACTGTGCTATGTGTGTACATTCCTCACAACACAGAAGCCCAATTTCCATTTTTTTTTAGCAAGTGATTACTTTTCAAAACATTTTGTTTGTGTCTGATTAGCAGAAGGGTACATTTATTCTTAGAGGTGGAAAGAAAGCAAATTGTAACAAACGCCTAATTAATCATCACAGGGGAAAGAAATCTAGTTAAAAACTGTAATAAAGAGAAATTGTTCTTAATGCTTCTTTGAAGTGGGAATAAGTGAGGAAACCCCTATGGTGTGTTTGCAGACCTGACACCCTACAGAACTGACTCCTTACAGCCAGCCTGATATCTTTAGGGTAACTTGTAACGGGCTCTCCAAAAACAGAAAAGCTCCTGTGAAGTACTGTTAGGGCAAGCAACAATTGAGGTATTTTAGCAATGTTAGTTCTGAATTATTCTCTTCAGGATAATTGTTTTCAGAATTTGGTCTAATCTCTTTAGCTGCTCCAGCTGGTGGTGCTGCTGGAAAAAGATGAAGCTGAACTTCTGTGCATGAATTGGTTTTCAGATCTAGACACCCTGTAGCAGGAGAGGTGTCTCTCAGGATCCACAATCTGGGGCCACTGAGGTGCCTGGGAAGACTGCTGTCAGGAAAACCGGGACAGATCCTGCAACTGCTTAAATGAATATATGTACATATTAAATCATTAATAAGTCAATTAGGCTTCTAGCCAGAGTAAAGTTACATGTGTACATTCATGTTTGCAGGATTGGACCTCATGAGACTAATGAAAGCATATAATATTGACCCATTTGTGCCAGATTCCATATTAGCAACACTAGCACTTAATAAAAGAAATGTTGATGGAAATTAGTTTCTAGTGGGACTGTAATTCAGATCAAGATTAAAAGCTTTTTTTTTTAATGAGTTCAGAAGACAAATTTAAAAAGACTGAAAAATCAGTCCTGTTAATGTCTACTGTGTGAAATTTTATTTTGGATTTTTGTTTGTACATTTTCTGTGAAATTTTGATTGTTTTTTTGATTATTTTCATGGAACTAGTGTTTCTGTTTTTCTTAAATCTTGAAAATGTCTGGGATTCCTTCATAAAAATTAGAATCATACATTCCATAGAGTATTCAGCCCTTTCCTTTAACACAACTCTTTTTCATTAAGAAGGCTTCTGTAGATGGAGATAGTTCCAACTTGTGTTATTTTATAAATAATATAAATATAATATTTAGATTTAAAATATATTTATAAGTAATATAAGTATATAATATTTGTTAAAACACAAATTTTATCTATATGTAGCTCAAAATTTTTTTACTCAAAGGACTCATATTTAAGAATCCTGAAGACTTCTTGTTTTTCTTCTCTTTCATGTGACCTGTCACTTTAATGTGTTTTATATTAGTAGAATGGCAAATTCGTTATATGCTTTAAAGAGAAGCTGCAGGTTTTAATATTTTTATCATCATTTTGTGAAATTTTAACCTGTTAAACTCATAACCATCATCACAAGGAGCTAAGTTATATCTCGGTGTGTATTTTATTAGCACTAATGAGTCTCTCTCTGAGCTGAGAAAATAACTTTTCAAGTCATCATAATTCATCACAATTATTGGAAAACAATAATTTCCCTTCTAATACAAAAGATTGTTTTGTGAGAAAACAGTGATGTAAGTATCATAGTGGGAGAGTATGAGGGTTCCTATAGGCAGCATTTCCAGATGGGCAGACATTTTTATCCTTATTAAATATAAGATTTTGTTTGCTCTCATTTTTTATAATGTAAAAAACAAATGTCCTTTTTGATACCATGCTTTCTAAGAGGTAGTTTGGACTATTAATCATAGCCCATCATTATAAATCATGATCCTTGTCTGACTGTACTTTCAGCTGCATTCACATTTTAGACAGGGTAATGTAATTAAGAGGATCATATATGATGGTTTAATAATATTATAGTATATTGGAAAAGACTTTTTGTCTGGCAGAAGTGAGGTTAGGTGATCTATTAGTGATTTAGTGGATACCTTGCACATATGCCTAATGATCTTTTCAACAGAAGAAATAAAATGATAAAATCTACAGGTGATTTAATTTGACCTTTGCACATCTTCCCACAAACTTTGTAAAGTCAAGCTTACATGGATAGTGTAAATCAAGCAAGGGATAGTGACTGAGGAAGCATTTTATTACAGGAAAAAATTCCCCAGATGCTTAAATCACTTATTTCCAAAGTTTCCAATCATGTTTTTAAGGTAGTACATTGCTTATTATTAAAAAGGGTGGTTTTGGTTTTTTTAAATGGGAAACTGGGGAGTGCGCACTTTCATGATTTTCACCTTGCTTACAATTGCTTTTAAATCTGCAATTTAATAAAAGGAAGTCTAAAAAAAATTCATAAAGTAGCCATTATCTGATGTAATGATGTTGTGTATTTTTAAAACACTGTATAGACCACACAGGAAATCAGTGGCTGAGCAAAGAGTAAATGTTGGGTTTCATTACTTTCACTACTTCTGTGAATTTGTTGCATCTTTAAAATGACAGATTAAAAAAAAATGACTGTTAGATGGCATCCTTGTATGTACCAGTCTGCTTTCCTGTAAACGTTTTCAGATAGAAAATCCATCTGCTTTTCCTTCTAAGATTTAAGAGTAGATTTTGATTCTGCTTTTCATTATTCTCCCTTTGTATTATTTTAGAATGTGTAAAGAAGAGTTAAATTGAACCACTTGGGTAGAGTAAGTCACTTTTAGATGCAGAACTATGTTCTGTTGTTCATTACCTGTTTTTTTACACGGTTTGATAACAAGAGGGTAACTTGAAGATAAATGCCATAAATAAAAACCATTTAATTGGATGCTGCTTTAACTTCTTATATAACTATAGATGGCTTTTAGACATCTTTTACCCTGGTAAAGAATAGAGAAAGAGTTAATAAGGACATTACATACCTAAGGTATATACATGTGGCTCTTTGACTGTGCCTTTTCATTGCTGTACTCACTCACAACAGTAGGAATAATTCACTGCAGAGAACTTTCACAGAGGATGCCATAGGTACATAACTCTTTTGACTAAGGAATTCAACTGGGATACATTTCTCATACTCTGGCATATACTGTATTCTCATAGATTACTTTTGTGTGGTATGAGAGATCAAAGGATTGTACTCCTATTTCTATGACTACAATAAACTTGAAAAGAACAAAAGGTAATACTGGTGAATATCGCATAAAACCAATGAGAAGTAACCTGATTTAGAGGAAAGGACAATTAGAGGAAAAATGAGGACAGCATGCTTCTTTATTGTTCTTGGTTATAGTGTGAAGTCTTGCACCTGCTTGTTAACAAGGTCAGATATAGGATTAAGAAAAACTGAGTGGTTTTAGTTGCATATTTTCTCCTAATAGCTCTGTTTCCTTAATTTAATTCATATGTAAGTATTCCGAAAGAACTACACTGCTTGATAGTTCTGTAATAAAAAACAGAAAAATACACACGAATTCAATATTTCTTTAAAAATTTAAAAGACTTCCCATTTTATTATATTTATTATTGTGCTTAAAATATTTTTTTCAGAAGTGAAATTCAATTCTAACTGTAACATGAAGCATTATTTTCAGTTAGTAGTCAATCCTATTCTAGATGTCTTAATGAACTAATAATTTACAAAACTTAAATGAAAAAACACATGTATTTTTTATTTAATGGAATCTATTGTGTAACTACAATTTGTGGCATACTAGGTTGTGTAAAGATTGTGGAATTAGCAAAGTGCTAAGTCCTGTGTTGTCCATGCTGCTTGTGAATATTATTATTCTTAGTAAACTCTAGGTTGTTATAACTTAGTATAATAGTATTAGCTCCCCAGATCACACTATGACTTTTGCACTGAAAGGTAGCAATGTACAAGCTGTTGAGAGAAGGTTCAGCCTGCTTTGTAGAAATAACTTGCATTAGAACCCTGAAGGAAAATGTGGAATGCAGCCCTACATTTTCAGATCTTATTTCAAAAATTTGATTATACAAATCTGATTCACTTTCCTATGTCCTTTCTGCTCTGAGCATGAGAAAAGATGACTTTATATTTGAAAAAAAAAAGCTTGAGTTCCTCTGCTCTCTACCCAGGACACTTTCTCTGCCCCAGTGCCCTAAGACTGGGTGGAGAATAGTGTTAATGGAAGGCTTCCTAGAATGTTTTCTCTGCGGGAGCTTTTAGCTTGAATGACTGAATAATATTGAAGAAATTGTGATTGTTGGCTTCTCATTTCACACTGGGCAATGGCTAAAAACTACTATATAAACAGAGAGAAATTCAGGCTCAAATTCAGAAATCCAACCGCATCCCTACAATGTAGGCGTCTGCATGTCAGCAAGGTGTCTGCTTTCCCACTGTGCAGCTCTGGGTGATACAGCTCAGTTAGGTCAGCACAACTGAAAAAGCTGTGTGGCTCACCCTTAACCAGGGATATGCATTGGTTGTCTGAATAAATTCCTAGACTTCACTGTCTCTACTGACCAGGACCTTGATTCAGTTTGCAAACACTGGAGGAGCTGAGGTTTACTGCTGGGGCTGGCAGCTATAGCAGATGATCTCTGGGACATTGTTCAGGTGTCCAGGAAGGGTTCCCCTAATTCCCAAAAGCCACTAGACATCTTCATGTAGGTAATTGAACAGAATGATTTGCCTCCATGTAATACAATGGGAGTTTAGCCCCTCAGCTCCCATAGAGACTCCTACAGTATATTGTAAGCTGCTGACATCTGTATTTTGATGCCATTCTTGGTTATATGTATCTCTATTCTAGTTAATATTTATTTACATACTTGAGGGAAAATTCATTTAAGCATGGTTCCATCCATATATGGTTAGGGATAGTCTAAGCCAGTGTTTCAGAGCATGCTTATACTTCTATACCTGCAAAGAAAGTGTAAACATGTCCAGTCCAGCTTTAAGCTAGTTATGCAATGTCTGAAGAATTTTCATGAGCTACCCATGCTTATTGATTTTGTGTTTACTGAACAGTGACAAAATATAAACACACACACTGTAAGTAGTTTATATCTGTCCCCAACTAATCTTTTAGGCTGGAAGAAGCTTTATAGAGACTAATATACTGTGCTGACACAAATTACCTTTTCTTGGTAGTATGAAATAGCATGTAAAAGACTGAGTCCCCCTGACAAGAGTTTTTCAGTATCCATATTCACTCATTTCAAACCTACACATCTTTGCATCTAGCTGCAGCATGCATTGTAGTCATATCCCTAGGCAAGGTCTCTCTTTAAGTTTATTGATGAAGTGGGAGGTTTACCAGTTCAGTTGTGTACTTTCTGTTATATCCTTGCATTGCACCTTCCATAGACAGGATTGTTGGCTGCACTTAAACCAAAATACATGAGAACAAGAACTTAGGATGAGGTTGTGTTTTAGTCAGGTTGTACTATATACTTCTGAAGCCACTACCCCTCAACGGGGACCCTTTCCAGAAATTTAGAGCTGGTAATATTTATGAGAGTTCAGGGCAGTTGAAACACTGACTAGAGATCTTTTAAATGGCTAAATTTCAACACACTCCCTAAGGAGCTGGGATGGACATCGTTTCAGACCTGTCAGAGGAAGATCATGCCTTAATTGTACTTCATTGTACTATAAAAAATGAGACCTCTCCACGAGATTTAAGAGCTTGTGGTATTGTGATCTGTGTGAAATCTTCAGGGAACTCATCTAGGATCTTACAATGTATGTGAAATAAGCCTGTGTCACTAACAAAGGTAGAAATAGTCACATAAATATGATGGTTTCTGTAACTGATCTTTTTAAAAGTATCTGCAACTTGACAGGGAGCATCTTTTCAGTGTGATTTATTCTGTAATATAGTACACTCCAGTGGCTGCCTTCCAAAAATGCTGTCTTGACTATTTACTTATGAAGAGAGCAGCCCCAAATCACTCAGTTTCATGACTCTGGCATTTCATTGAAAGATGAACACTGCTTTGGCTGTGGTACAGATGCCAGCCTTTAGAACAGAGCATTTCTGAAAGCATGAAGGACAAGTTATATTTTTCAGTAGTAGCTTTTACTGTGACAGAGGTCCAGATTAAGCATCTCAGTTTTAAACATTGTTATAGTCTTGAAAAAAGAGTTTGATATGTCATGGAGTGTGATATGTCATGTTTGATATGTCATGCCATTTGAAATGACATGGTATAATACTGTTACTTTTATTTGTTAAAATTAAAATCAGCTAACTTCTGTCAGAGGTACAGTCCTTTCTCCAGTCTCTGATTCAAACCATTCGCAAAAGGTTTCATAAATCTCTTTCACAATCACAGGAAAGAGATAGAGACTGTGTAATTTAGGCAACATGCAAACTATGTCTCTAAACCTCATTTCTAGCCACTGGGATGTTGTAGAAGTCTCTGGAGTTTCCAGAAATTTCCTCCACAGCAGGTTGCTGATTTGTATTGAGTTTTCCACTCACTCTGGGAAGAGCAAGAATGTTACTGTTTGTCCCTGCTTAGGGGAATGCTTGAAAACATATCCTTGGATGAGGAGAAAGGCAGAGTTTGAGGGATGAAAGCTTTGACTGATGCAGTTTTCTGCTAGCACATGGGCAGGGGTGGTAACATAAATGGTGTTTTCCTACTTCAGGGATGTTCAACCAGAGGACATGCCTTTTACTGGAACCTGTCCCAAGGGAAAAGGACGTAGCATAGGGGACTTCACTGGAGTTGGTAGTTCAGTTAAGGGTCCGGCCAGTGGTCCCAAGCCTGACACATAGAAATGTGCAAGTAATTCTGTGACTTATGCTGCGTGCACCCTTTAAATGATGCACCTGATGGTCTTTGCCTAAGTGTCTGGCATTGCATCTTCAGATGGATCACAGAGATGGCAAGGTAAAATGCACAAATGTGAGAAATGATGAAGGCCCAGGAAGTGAGACCATATGAGCGCTTCTGGAAGATCAGTAACTTGCTGTACTGTTAGGAACATTTGTTGAGTTTTTCTTTATTAAGAAGGAAAACAAATAGCTTCAAGCTGGAAGTTTCTGACTGAATTCAGTTTAAGGATTAATTATTATCTCTGATCATCAGTGGCTAGATTTCTCCTTTAGAACAGGAAGTTGTGTCATTCATGTTGTCACAAAGATAGCTGTAGGGTATTAAGCCACCATGTTAAGCCATTTTCAGTGATGGAATAATGTATATATTTGGCTTGTGGTTCTAAAGGGTTTTAAATGCATGTCTAACCTTTTTTTCATGAGTATTCTGCAACAGATACAATAAGATGAAAAAATAAAATATTTGGAGTTTCCCTCCAGAGATTACTAAAGTAAGTAACATGATATTGTGCTAACCTGTGTGCAGGTAGGACACTAGGGAGTTACAGTTTTCTGGGAAAAGCACAAATGGGCCCTGTAGAAATTTATGCTTCCAGGAATAACAGCACAATGTACCTTAGACAACATTCAGAGAAGTAACATGCTTAGGTCAGCGAAGACATCCAGGACGGTCTTAAAGCTGCATTAAAAGGAAAGCAATTAAAGTTTGCAGGTCAAAAAGAGAAGTTAGAGTGATCATCATCTCTCAGAATGAAACTCTTGAGTCTCATGCATTCTGTCCTCTCTGAGATAACTGGGAAGTAAAGGGGATAATAGAGGGTTGGGCTAATAGTAATGAGCAAGCAGATGAGAGAAACCAGAGTAAAAGGAGAATGTAGATGAGGCAGAGTAGAAGAAAAGATGAGAGAAAACAGATGGAAACCAAAAAGCCAATGAAATGAGAGAGGCAAGACTACAATGATTTACAGAGGGCATGATGAAATTCCTCTGGATAAACACTGAAAGAAACTTATAGCCTCAGTCCAACTCTGGAATAAAAAGAAAAAATAACTTTTAGCAGGGTTTTAAATGGGTTAAGACAGAACTTTGTGAAACTTTTCATCCTGGAATTAGAAACAGAGATTCTATAACAGGATATTCTGATAGTAGGGTGACCTTGCATAGATTAGGTTGAAATAAACATTAAAAAAATACATGTTTATTTGAACCAAACTTTAAATTCCTTGAGGTCTATTCTTTGCTGATATATATTTCCTTTTTAATCTGTAAAGAGCCTACAATTTAATCTATATTAAATATGCATATATAACATGAATTGATAACAAGAATGCATGTAAAACAAGTTAAACAAAAGCCAAGGCTGGAACACCATTTTTTAATCGAATTAGTATGATCTAATAATAATCTTTATTCCCTCAATAGTAAATAAGTATTTCCAATTATTTGGGATTGTGAATTTAAAAAAAATTCTAATTGCATTTTTTTAACTTATGGAAAGAGAATGAAGGAACTGTTCAAGGAAGCACAAGTCTGAAGAAATTTATCAGGATTTTAATTCATTTGCAATTAGAAACAGAACCAAATTGGAAGTTCCGTGTGTAGCCTGTAGCTGTTGAAATAACAGTGGTTTTCCATTCTAAATGCTTTTTAACTGTACAATATCTGCATGAATTAAAGAAATTCTGAGTATTCTAGAATTAAAGCAGCTTCCTTAAACATTCTTGAGCTGTATTAATCAATAGCGAGCAATCCTGCTAAAAGGAGAACTTAGATTACAAGCTAGAGTACTTCTAATTTGTTGGTTTAGTCACAGCTTTTTTTTTTTTTCTTCATGATCAGACTAGAGGTCTTCTTTGGTGATTCAATGGAATTTAAAGAGAATGGAATACAGCCAGAGGGAGATGAATATATCAGCCTTGGCAGGATGAGCTTATTTTTAAGCCCTCTTTTATCTTTGATGCTCCTCATGTCTATCATTGCTTTTCTTGGTGAAGAAAGCACTGCAACGAGGTGATGGGAAAGCTGGATTACTTTTTCTTGTAGCAAGTTAGATTTACCAGTTCTCATTTCACAGTCAAGTCTCTTCAAAGATAACTATTTCCTTCCTGACTGGGTTTTCACTTGGACTGACAGGTTGCCAGTATTCCCAGTGTCAGAGCACCAACTGATGTTTGAGGTTGGAATTAATTTTAAAGATTTCCAATTAAAAGCTCAGATATTTTAGAATTCAAGATATTAAAAAAATAAATTGCTAACAATTTAACAGCTATGACATAAAATTTAAATTTATAGTTTTCCTACTTCAATATGTTTTGAATCTAACTTGAGTAAATAATATAAAAAATACAAATTATTTATTTGACTGTAGAGGGAAGTCATTGAAAAACTACTTGACTAATAGTGTCCATCAAGTATGCAGAGCTGGATAAAAAAAAAAAAGGAAAAAGACATAAAGTATCCAATAATTGAGAAAATAAAAATTAATCTTTAAATATTATCTGATTGATCTTATGAATTAAAAAAAAGTCAAAAAGTCTTCAAATTAGGACTGCAAATTGGGTGATTATATATACAGCCGTTCTGTACATTCCCTTGACATTACACTAACTGAGGATTCTGTTTCTTCTTCCAAAGACTGAAGTATCTTACAGCAACACAGTACAGAAAATACAAATTTAGTAAGTAATTTTTTCCTTAGCTGTTTGTGCTGAAAGGCTGAAAAATTCTTTTTGCTTAGTTGCCAAGAGTCTTCTAACCTTTCTTCAGGGGGTCACAACTTAAAAATCTGCTGGATCGTCTCCCATCTATTAGCAATGATAAAAACTTCCTCCTATTCACTGTAATTGCACACCTCCTATGAGAGGTTTGGCAATTTCATATTGGAAAGGTTATTTTAATGAAGAGTAGATGAGAATTGTATGCCAAATTTATCAGCTGGTGTAAAATTCCATGTGTTTAAGTCTAGTTTGGCAACTGGAATTGAAGAACTCACTGCCAAAAGGTTATTGTTCAGTGTTTTGGAGACTGTTGGTAATCCAAAGGTAGCAGCATGAAAAGTGCTGCTTTTAACTAATCCCTTGAATAGTTTACAAGATCTGTTGGCAATTTCAAGTATGATGAAAGTATTTCATAAAGTAATGGTAATTTAATTGCAGTAAGTACAGTAAAGCTGACCAAAGTAGTCAGATCCTTAGGAGAGAAATGATTATGACGCTCTGACAGGGTTTCTGAAATACTTGGGAAACTAATGTTTTACTAAAAATATTTTGGCCTCATTAAGAGGTCCAATTTTTGAATGGAGTGAAGAATTTGAATTTTATGATAGCTATATATTGTGTCATCCAGATATCAAAGCTGAAATAACTATTTTATTTTATTTTTAAGTGAAGTTGATTTGAATATACATTTTACTTACATTTATTTCAATGTTTTCTGAAACTTCACAATCATTTTACTGAAGTTTCCAGTCTAAATTATAATATTTTGATTTTCCCTCTGAGAGAGAAGTACAACAAAAATAAATCTAGAACTGGAAATCATGCTTAGGTATGTTTTTGTTGCTAGTTCCAACTCTGTAAATTGAGATGGACATTAAAAGAAGGAACTATATGATTAAGTTCATTCTTGCATTTTCTTGAAATTAGAATCAATCTCAGTTTCCAAGACAACTAACTATATAAGGATGGACCAGCCAATAATGAGAAACAGCTTTCTTTTTTATTGCTGTAGCATATGATAGGAAAAGTCTTTCTTGTTCCATGCTGTTGAGGAGACTATCCAATTTATCACTCCAAAGAGGATCCAAAAATTATTACAGGAGGTGTGACCACTTCAGTTTTTCAAGAGAAGGACAGGGACATAAGTTCATTGGGGAAAGGCAAATTCAGAAATGTCAAAATATAATTTTTAGATGTTTTTCAGTTAAATCCCAAACTTTACCTTGATTTTTTTCTCAGTCCTTCTTCAGAGGTCCTGACAACATGAAGAGTTGGTGCGAGTGATTGTATTGGCAAATGGAATATCAGTGTGTCAATATGACTCTCTTGGGCTGAGTGGGATTGCCTTTCTGCTGTAAAATCCCTGCCACAGATAAAAGGCTTCTTCCGTATGCACCACTGAAGGAGTTATGATTGATCAAAGACCACAAAACTCTACACTTCTTTTGCAGATATCAAATAAAATCTATTAGGAGAAATATTGATTCCATGAAGTCAATGGAAGCCTAAGTAAAATATTAAATCATATTGCAATATATCCGCATTTTCATATTTGGTTTTTCAGTCTGAGATTTCTGAGATTTCAAGTGCTTTACTGTTCACTATTCTTATCTTGCAAAATAAATAAATAAATAAATAAATAAAAAGGACAGTGAAACATTTCTGCAGAAGTCATGTTATTCCTGAGCTCTGTGGTGTTGTGTCCAGTCATATTTTAGAACTTTTTGTTTTTCCTTTTTTCCTTATCCTTTTTTCCTCATCCTTTTTTCCTCATTGTGTCCATGAATGGAATATGTATCCTTTTTGTACTATTATTACTTGAGTTCCTCTGAAGTTGATACAGTATCTTCTGATCATCACGGGTTTTTTTCAGATATTGTTTTAATACAGATTATTTTACTATTTTTGTACTTTATTAAACTTCTTATTTGTGACATTGATTCCTTAATACTTAAAGTTCTTTCTAGATGAAGATGCTTCCCTTTTAATTTTATGTATAAAACTATTATTTTCATACTACTGAAACCAGAAAAAAAATTCCTGTTGTCCTCAACATGTCATATTTGGCTTCATATTTCCCGAAGCCTTAGTTCTCTCCAACCCTTTCTTTGGCTTCAGTCTTTAAGTTATAAGTGCAACCCTCTTTCAAGAGAGTGTTTCTCATTTTAAAACAACCTACCTGATGATACTCCTGAACAAGTCTGGTACTTTTATTTGTGGATTGAGTCCTTCCAGTCACATTCAATTCAGTTGATCTCTAAGTGTTGACATCCAATTTTCTCTCTCTTCGAAGTCTATCAGACTTCTTCTATTTTGTTGAGTGTAAAGGAAGAACAGGGATAGAGTAATATAAAAGAGACAGGATTCCTCCAAGCTACCCAGAGACAACACCAGATCACATTTCTAACCAAATAGTAGCTGAAACTGCACCAGAAAGAGCTGTAGTTTCTAACACCATGAGATACCTTGGGATTAGTGCATTAGTGAGAGTATTCCCCCTGGTCCCACAAATATCTCCTCTCCTTCTCTCTGAGAATTTTCTGGGAGAGTGGGAGGGAAGAGGGAGGAGGAAAGGGCAGGGACTGAAAAGTGCTTTTCTGGGTTCCCTTACATTATCTATAAATGTTTCTTCTAAATCCTCAAAAAAATTATATCAGTATGGATTCCATTAAGTGGCATTCAATTTAGGTAAAGTGAGAAGACTTGAAGTTTTTGTACTGTATAAGCCTTATTATATGAGGGAAACTGTATTTTTTGCTATCAGAAAGAAGGCCAGCTGGTCTGTTTAAATACATGCTAGATGTAGTGAGTTGGTCCAAATGAGTTTGTCCAGTGAGCTGGTCCAAAGTGGCCTCAGCTCCAAGGCTTTGCCAAGCATGAAGCAGACAAACTTGCCTGGGTTTACTTGTACAGAAGTGGTGAATGCTGTTGCTGCCTGTAGCATCAATATCCTGCCTGTAGTCTCAGTTAAGGTCAAAGGCACTTCTTCTTGGTTAATTTGGTTCAGGTGTAAGAAAATGTCTATATGTTCCTTGTCTACCAGTGTCTTTTGTTCTTCAGCAAAAAAACAGGAGGAAATATGTCTGCATCTTCCCTTCAGAACATCAGAAAAATACTAGTCATATGAGCCATTTTCTGAGTAGCATTGCTTCAAAGGAAAAGTGACAATACAGACTAAAATGGCAGTTGCTATCCAGAAAATTGTGAAATTCTTGTTTAATGACAAGCCAGAAAAGCAGAGAGAAAATACCATTAGAAGTAGCTATGAGTATATGGAAGAAAACACAAGGCAGAACAAGAAAGCATCTGTAAGAGAAAATATGTAGAGACCTCTGAGAAAAAAATTAAGACAACTTCATGTACTTTGTATTCACAACCATGTTGATGAATACAGCATGTGGAAAATTATGGTTTTGTGAATGGCTATGACCTTGATAAATAATTTGATTTCTAGAAAATGTTGTTTGTCTTTTAATTTACATCTAAAAGGAAAAATAAGTCCCCTTCTGGGCAAAATATACTTTTCAGAATTGAAGAAAATTTCTTGGTAAAAGTGCTTTTTCCAAGGGATCTCTGTGTCTTTTATCCACTCAACCTATTGCTCTCATGAAAAATGCAAGCACTCCAATTCATTTCTCCAGGTATTTTAATATCAGATTTACCTTCCTTTCTTCCCCACATTTCACTTTCGCAAGAACTGAAACTACTTTACACTTGTCAAGTAATACTCATTTGTGGTGACATAAGCAGATTGTTGCCATTGCAAACTAAGCTGTTGTATAATCAATAAAAGTAAATGTTAGGTACCATATATTCCTGCTTAACATCAAAGTGTATGCTATATCCCCAGTCTGAAAAGCTTCACTAAAGGTTTTCTCATAAACAACCGCTTTGGAGTGTAGATTTTGGACCTAGAGACAAACTCATACTCTAGAGCCCTCTTCTTTTAATTTATCCAAAACAGCACCATTTCCTTCTTTTCCCCAATTCCACCATCATATGGAATGTCAGTAAAATAGGTACTAGACTTTCCTTTCTCTTATACTCTTCTTGGAGGGCTAAGTAATTGTAAAAATTTCAAGTACCCTAAAATATACACTGAAATGTAGAATATGCACAAAATACTGTGCTTTTCTGTAGATGTAAGAAATTCCTTGGAGACTATGTCATGCTGTCATTTATTTTGTGAATTCTGTAAATATGACACATCGAGGCAAGTTTTTATCTCAGTATTTAAATATTTCTGATACTACAGCACTATCTTTTGTTTTCTTATGAGCAATCTTATTACTGCATAATAAGATTACTGGGAGCAGTGAACTGTTTTGGTAGTATTATTAATTTATTATGTTAACATTTTAGGCCATGTCTTTTATAATAAAATACTGCTGAGACAAATTACTTAGTAAAAAGGCAAAACTGATAGTTATTTTGATATAGAAAATACTGTAGCATTTTCAGCCTTTATAAGAATGTAATATGTTTTCTAAACAATTGTACAAATTTTAAAATAGAAAAAGTACCCTCAAATGTGATTATTATATTTGTGACAGAAAAGCTTCTAATTACTTACTTTCTTTTTCTTCCATAAAATAATGAGCATTGAATTGATTTTTCTGGTAGAAACATGTTGCACCATGAAAGCTAAATTATATCTTAAACAATACTTAGTGGTAAAATTTGGCAGTGTGTGTGCATGTGATAGTACCATTTCCCATACGAGTTAGAATGACTTTGATAGAAAAATAATTTGCTTTAAATAGTGAGATTCCATATTTATAGCATTTTGCTTTCTCAGTGTTGGAGATACTACTTTAGGTTATTCTGTTTTTTATTTTAAATTCTGTCTTGCAAATTAAACCCCTACTTCCTTCCTCTCATATATCATCTTCAGTTGTGCAGCTCTTGGAAGCCACATCAGTCCCTTAGCTAACAACTGGAATTTAGTAAATAAATTGCTCACAAGAATAGCATCTACCAACCAGTTTTATTTGAGATCTGAGAAATAACTGAAAGGTAAAAAATCAACTTTTTTTTCTATCATGTAAGTGCTTCCACAAAAGCCTGAGAAAACAATGGAATATTTAATAGAAAATGCAGATTTTCTAAACTCTGTTTTTCAGGATAAAAGTTTTCTGTGTCCTGCAGGTATTATCCTGGTATTATCTTGGCCTATATTTCCATAGAAAACTTTATATTTGTATACTTTCCTTTGAGACTTGCAAACTTGCCTTTTAAGGTAACCTTTTCTTTAAACCTATACTCATTTGAGAGATATTTAGACCCATGATTTTTGAACAAGCTTATTTACCATAATCTTTAGCCAATCTCTTTACCTATTACCCCTGCACTTTGAATTTAACTTTCTGAATACAGACATGAGTGCACATAATACACGTGTATATGCTTTTGCCTGTGTTTCAAGAAGTTGGATAATTTTACTTGACTATGCCATTAAATTTTAAGTGAATTCTGGAAAATACAAAGTAGTGCTTCTTCTCATAGTTTTTCTATATGTTAACTTTTCCTTGTTTTGGTCCTTTTTATACTAGTTCAGAGACTCTGACTGAGGCATATGATAGATCAAATGTGGAAGAGTCCTTAAAATTGCATTCAAACCACCTTTCTAAATAATAAAAATAGAAGGATGAGCAGATATTTTTGACAATATTTCATATGCTTTTTGACTGCTTAAGATCTTGCAGTTCCATCTGTAAAAGAATTCAGGAAAGTTACATGAAGGATGCCAAAATAATTATTCATTTAAAAAGGAACCCACAAATAATAGCCTTAGGCTCTGAAAATGTCTTTAAAAGCCAAAAAAAAAAAAAAAAAAAGAAAAGTGCAAGAAAGGAAGCAAGAAAGAAAACAAACAGTTGGTGCTTCTAAAACTTTTCATTCAGTGGCGCTTAGATACTGCTACAATTATAACATTTAAAATTGCTAACTTTATAGATGATCTTTAAGTGGGTGCATCCATGGAAGACCTTGACCCTTTAAACATTTTGGCATGTGATTTACTTCAAAACCATGTGCAAATCCCAGTGACATGAACATTATTTGCAGTACTGAGGACTTCATATTGATGTGGTACCTTTTGCCCATTGAAGAAATAAAGAAAAATATATTTTGTATCTCCAGAAAACATGTAAGGTAACTATAAAATAAAAGTAAGGACAGAAATATTGACTGTTCTTAAAAAAGAAATAGAGAAGAAAAACAATTATTAAAAAGATATAAAAAGAAAACCTAAAAGAATAAAGAAAATATACGAAAATAAAGGCTGTGAAGATAAAACTTCTATAAAATATATGCCTTAGAAACTAATGCAGACAAAATTGGCAGAATTTAGGTATGCCTTGGAGGATAAATACAGGACAAGGAATTTTGAGGGAATGTTCTCAAGTTGGCCTTGATAAACTTGGGCTGACAGCAGAACTTGCACAAAGGAATGTTGTGACAGTAAACCAAAATTTTAGTGAGAGACACTATTATAAACTCGATGCAGAAAAAAGTATTATCTGCGAGAAGACACATTACTTGATACTGTTACATTAAAACATATGTGAAAAAACCACATAAAAATAATAGATACTGTAAGTTCCACATACCTATAGGGGCAATCCATTAAATGCCTTCTGATTTGTTTTTATCAGGGAACATTCGACAATTTACTTTACCTTGTGTAATTTAAGGTAGGACAACGTAGTGATTGTTTGGTACAGTATTTTATTTGCATTATGTGAAACTGAAGACGGAACTACATTCTTTCAAACAACAGACTGGGTTTTCATTTGGTGGCTAAACCCCCACTGTAATAGCACTAATGCCTTGTATATATCTTTATTCTTGTGATATGCAAGTCTGGTATAACTGAAAAAATAATAGTGCATTTATAGGTTTGGGATATTTTTCCCTACTTCTTGAAGTTATGGACTTTAGAGTCTTCTACATTTTCTCTCAAGATTTTTCAAGAGACTACTGGGTAATTTATTCAAGGCTTTTACCAGCTTTTAGTTTTAGCTGATTCATCTGTGAAGTGGGTAAAGAAATGCCTGCTTTAGAGGAGTATGCAATCAGAAACAGCTATACTGATTTATACCAGCTGAAGAGATGAATCTTTCTTTTTTTCAGTGTTCTCAAAGTACTTTGAAATCACTGGATGAAAACACTGGAGGATTTTAGGGAAAGAGCAAATAATTTATGTTACTAAGCTATTCCAATCTGCAGTTTCAGAACAGCATGGATTATTTTTCTCAGTTACATAAATTATTGTCCTGGGCTGGTATTCCTGCTCATTTCCTTTTTAAATTAACAACACAGCAAAAGAATTGTAGCTATTTGCATAAGTTTAACTTTCTTTGGAGATTTCCAGCTCTGTGTCGTGGTGCTTGGAGAGTTGTTTCTGCGTTGGGTACTTCTCTGCAATCTCTTCTGGGAGAACAAATGTTTGGTAGCATCCTAGCCATGTGCTTTGAATGTACAAAAATAGAATAGCAGAATAAAAGAAACAGAGTCCCTTGGTGGAATCGCTTTAATGTCTTGCATCTGATGTTCAGATTGGTGGGGAGGGGAGGATCACATGCCTGATGTTTTCTCTAGAACTACACCCAACTGGAAGCCATCCCTTGGCTTCTCTGCGGACAGCAGCATACCCAAATGGAACATATTAATTCTTTGGGGAAATCTCCTTAGTCAGACAAAAAGAAGTCTTTTCAGCTTCCCAGATACATGCTCTGTTCCCAGTACCATCAGACTGAAAGAAGAATCTGCATTATGTTGATCTGGAAGACACAGTTTCTAACTCTAACTGCAAGGTTTAGATAAATAACTTCTTTGATGCAGCTGCTCAAGCTTTCAAGTTTTGACATGTTTATTAATGAAAATGAACGAGAAAAGAAAGAAACAGCCAGGCAAGATGCCCCTGTAACTCTGCTGTCATCATTAGGTGAATATGGTTTACCAAATATTTATGCTTCTATATGATTCAGATCACAGAAAATAAATAGCACTTTTATGTGTTTTATTTTCTTTGGAGAAGGAAGTGGAGGAGAGTGTGAGTCATAGTGGAAGAATAAAATCTATTTCTTTTCTGACAAAAGCTGCTTGTTTTGTCAGAAAAGGATCCTAGCATTAACTTCAGTTTGCTGATAAGCTCTGGAGCCTGACTGGCTTCAAAAAGAAGTGATGTCCTGCCAGTCCCCAGTCTGTACCTGTCTGGTGACCCATGGCAAGAAGCCAAATCATATTTCTTACTCCTGCTGGGCATAAGATAATCAGTGCTCCTAGCCGGGTCTGAATGCAGGCTGCTGGTGCACCCTTGCAAGGATTTCTGGTGAGCAGAATTTTGACCCTTCACACTGTAACATATCCTGCCAGCTGCAGCCTGACTTCTGAGCATAGGGCTGGTCTGAGGAATCTTGGAAGGTTAACATCAATATGTATTAGTGTATGACCAATGTTATTTGCCTACTTTAAAAAAAAAACCCACCCCATTTTATCTTTTGTTACAATCAGATTGAGAGGGTTCTTTTCTTAGGCAGCTGAGAAGGGAAGTGACATGGTTATGGGAATTCCTGAGGAGGTAGTCAGTGGCTGATCTGTCCTTTTTACTCCTTGCTGTGCCCTCCAGAGTGTAGAAGAGATATAAAAGGTGCAAGATACAGGGTCTGATGATTCTCTGCTCCCAAGAGATAGTGAAGGATCAGGAACTGACACTGCCTGTCCAACCATCCTGAGGTAGGAAAAGATTGTTTACAAGGGAGAAGTGATCTTCATGTTGCTTTCTATAGACTTTCTTTACAACTACCAACCTCAAAGCATTTGTTGCCATGGCAGGGAGGGTGGGCTAGATGACCTTTAAAGGTCCCTTCCAACCCAATCTATTCTATGGTTCTACAATTCTGTGATTTTCCTAAAGACAGATATTCAAATGAAGGTGCTAAAGCCTGAGAGGTGACAAGTGACAAAAGGTTTTATGTATGTCCTGGTGAAATTAAGACTATATTTAAAAATGTGTGTGTATGTCATTCCTTAAAGAACTTCACAAGACAGGAAAGTATCTGTCATTTTTGTGAAATAATTTTCATGTGTATTTTTTGCCACAAAGCAGTTACTGCCAAGGCTAGACAAACTTTAGAGATGTTCTACCTACATAAACTCCAAAGCAAAATGCTGTTTTTCAGATGTTAAGTTGCTCTTTTCTGAGTGGAGATATCATGGAATTTATTCAAAAGAGTAATCACCTAAATGCCTGTAGATTAATGTAGAAGACTGTAGAGATTTAGGAACCAAAGGTCTATATGGTCTTTGCAATTGAGTGACTTCTGGCTGTCATCTCTTTGAAAAACAAAATAGTTTGAGAGGAGTCAAGCTTGCTATCTCAGTTAAGAGATTCTTTTTTTAAAGTTTTCCCTGATATCTTTCAAAAAGAAAAGTCCTTAGAGGTTCTTCAGTAATAATTGAAGAACAGTATAAGATGGATGAGCTCTGGTATTCCACTTCCCTCAATACTATAGAGGACGAAAAAGAAATGAACAACAAAGGGTATATAGGTTAGCTCTTCTAGTACATTCTACACAAAGTAGCAGCAGCAGCAAAGTTCTGTCTTAGTTTGTGAGACAATATTACAGCAAAAATAGGGTGTTATTTTTCTGGTGAAATGTAACACTGTGTACATTTTTAAAAGAAAAAATTCTTTCTTTCAGAAAAATCCTCTTAGCTGTTATTTTGATAATGTGAATTCAGGTAATACTGAAAGCAGTAACAGAACACTGAACTGTAAATGCCACCTCCAGTGGCCACCTCCTCTCTTTAGCTGAGATTCCTATATATCATTTCTGTAGAGATTTATGAATGTGCTACTATTTCCTGTTCAGCACCATTAAAGATGGTGTTAATAGCTATTCCTGGTTCTTTGTGTCGAAATACCTTGCTTTCAGTATTTAATAATTTTCCTATTGCTACTCAGTATGGCCGGCAGTTTTAATGTCAGACATATTTATTTGACAAAAATTTTGAATAAACTGTGTCTAAACAATTTTTGCTGCTTCTATGAATGAGATTAAGGGTCAAATGCATTGTTTTGCCCCATTGTTATTAAAAATTGTGCTGACATCTTTACGCTTAAAAGCAAGGTCTTGAAATGTGGTAGAAGTGTGGTAGATTTTCCAAATGTTCCAAATTATAAGACTCAAAAATGTCTTTGTGTGTTAGACTGGTGAGGCTTGTTACTGCTCAGCAACTTGAGTTTGCAGAGCTTCTCTGGACTGAACACACTCTGACTGACTCCTGAGCTTAGTCTGTGCTGTACTCTGTAGTGCTGCCACTTTGTTTGACATGGGGAAATAAAAAGCAGAGCCTGACTTGAATTTGAGGAAATATGAATGGAGAGGAGGAGGGCAAAAGCTCAAGTGGCTTCAGATAGGGAGGGTTCTTCATAGGATCCCTCCTTCTTTCAGTGTATAAGATATATGGTGCTATGGGGACAGATGAAGATTATGTATCAGCCACAATCCTCATCAGTAATCAGGATCCATGCCACATGTGTTGCAGACGTGGGGAAGTTTGGGAAGTATGTGTTGCTTCAGACAATGAATTTGTAATTAGAGTATCAGAAGGTATGTACATAAGACGTGGTTGCATAGGAGACCTTTATTCCTGATATTGTTCCCTAGCTTTGTGGAGATTAGTCTGCAAAAGCTTAGTCACTATAGTGTTTAATGTAAGTATTCATATGTGTACTTTGTGTGTTATAGAGTTCTACATCGTGGAACAATAGGAAAAAACCTAGAGGAGAAGTAATTGACTGCCTGCCTCCAGGCCATGTCAGTTCAAACCTGTAGCAAGCTTGGTGGATATTTGTTTTAGCTATTATAAAAAGTCCAAGAGATGGAGTGTCCAATTTTCTTAAACATATTATTTGTATTATTATTTATTCTTACGATTGAAAAGCTTGTTCCAGTGTCATAACAGGTTTCCTGCTGCAGCTGCTTCAGGTCCTGTTTACAGGGTACAGAAGAGCTATTTCTTCCCTCTTTCAACAACTTACAAATTTGTGCACTTTTATCATGTTTGCTTCCATGTTATGCAAATCGAAGAGTATCTTATTTATACACTTCAGTTATGTTTTTAGAAGTTTTTTCTTTGCTTTTGATCTCTCCAGGTCTAGGTCCTTCTTGAAGTGCAGTGCTCAATACTGGAATCCATATTTCAGCAGAGGCCTACTAATGACACGTGAAAAAGGGAATGTTTCCCTTATATCACTTTGCCTGCAGATATTTGTGGTGCAATTTCAGCAAAATCATGAATTAAAATTTAAGCAGCCTCAATCCTTTTTTTTAAATGTAAAACTACATTCATTGAAATGCTGTGTGCTCTGACAAAGACTTTTTGCTTCATCTGATTTCTCTTTTTTTTATTATTAACAATGAAAAGGAATATTTTCCTAATATTAAAATTACCTTTGAGGAAAACAAAGCAAAATAAAGTTTATAATGCATAGATCAAAAACTAAACTAAAGAAAAGCCTAGAGAACTGTTAATATCATTAATGTGTCTTTTTTTTCCCCACGGAAAACCTAAACCTTTCAACAAAAATATAATTTCTTTGGAATAAGTTGTTTATCAAATAAATTAATAAACATTAAACTTAAACGATTAGCATTACACATGCACAACATTCACCTTCACATTCTGACCAGTGTAGACCAATTGGGATTTTCTAGAGTTAATTTATCTGTGATAAAACATTCATGTATGTATTTGCCTTTTATTCTTAGCCATGTCCCCCTGATTCAGCACAGCCACTACAGGCTCAGTGTTTGTCAAATCAGTGCAAAAGCCATCCTTACTCTTTCCCTTTGGAGTCAGCCTGAAAGAAAACATCTGCAAGTGGAGAACACAGGGGCTTATCTTCTCCTTCAATACATCTTTCATGCTTTGAGATTGGAGAAGGGCAAAATCAAAGTGATAAAATATCCACACATAAATTTGTCGAGGAAGGGGTTAAAAAAGTGGAATCTTTGTGACTGAAAAGGGCTGAATTATCTTCCTGACACCAGCAGGGGTTGCTGTCACTAGTTTGTGGTTGTCACATTCCTGTTATGCTTGACCTTGGAAAGGCTTGACAACATAGTCTGGATTTGATTAAGGGAATTTCATGTTTTTCCTTTGCTAGAGTCACCCCCCACCTCGACAAACATTTTAAAATGTTAAGGAGTAAAAAAAAAAAAGTTTGGAAAGCAAACATTTTCCCAAAAGAAATTTATAGTTCAAATTTACACCAAGTTCGCACTAACTGGAGCAGTCCGGGTTTCCAGTCAGGCTTTGAGAGCTCTCTGTAAACCATTAGTCACTTCCCTGGAAGAGGCAGCTTTTTATAGGCAGCAGGATAAAACAGACACAGATGTGTAAGTAATATTAGAGGCTTTCACATGTACCTGCCTTTTTTTTTCTGTCATAGAAAAGAAAAAAGATTGATTATAGAAAGAAATTGATGGAAGCCTTGGACTTGAACAGCTACCATGGAGATTGTTTGAATGAAAATAAAATATCTTGTGTTTTTTTTTCTGATTGTGATAATTTATTTAATGAAGATGGAAGTTCTTTTAATTTTATCACATTGGGTTCTTTACATCTTACAGGACTGTGATTATGCCAGCTGCCAACGAGTTTGATCCAGAAATTGTCCTGGTGTCAGCAGGATTCGATGCTGTGGAAGGCCACGATCCTCCACTGGGCGGGTACAAAGTCACAGCTAAATGTAGGTATTGCCATTGGCACGTGTTTCTAAGTTGCCATTTTTCCTGGTTAGGAACCTTATTATATAAATCCAGTTCACATCTTTGTTTCTGTTTTGTGAGATGACAGCTGTGTCACTGAGGGCAGGGACTGTCCAGCAGTTAATGCCCAGGGATGCCTGGAGAGCTGCAGCACTTGCCCAGCTCATGGACAAGGTGGAAACAAACATGTTAGAGTTTCTGACTCACTCCTTTCTGTTCCTCTTGGCATTTTTGTCTTGACTTTTTAAAGTATTGCTTTTCTGGCATTCAAATAACATTTTAGAGGTTTCATGCTTTTCAATAGGCCTCAATTTCCAAATGCTGGAGTAAGTTACTTCTCTTTAAGTATATATTGGAGATTTTAGACTTTGGATGCCTGAATCCGATCTCATATTGCTCTTTTGTTATTGTAATCTTTTCAGCTCCATGGCATTAATCCTGAATTACATCAGTGTTTATGAAGGCCAAATTTTTCTAAAAGACTACTCTATTGGGTCTCAATATTTGGACGTCCATTTCAGTCTTTCAAAATGTGTGCTTATGGCAGAGATTTAATACTTTCTGAAAGACAGGTCTGTCTGACATATATGTAGCACTTCAAAATCACTAGCTCTTACCAGACATTGTGGCCAAACTGATTCTGAGCCTGGGATGTTAAGCAAGGCTGGGTGATGTAGTTAGTAACTCTCTGTACAGTAATGTGCATTGTAGCATTGCTATATATCAATTGCTTTACATGGGGCAACACAGAATGGTTTCCTAATGCAATGCTGTGAATACTTTTCTTCAGTATAACTACTTTTATTCGGTATATTGAATATCACCTCAACAGCTATTAAATATAGACCTCTGCTGCTAATGGCAAGTACCTTGGGAAAAGTCTGGGGAAGTCAATGAGACTTAATGGCATTTAAAACACTGCACAAATGGACTCCGGAGGATTTTGTCCTTCTAACCTCTGCCTTTTGTTACATATCACTAGACCAAAACTGTTGTTTACCTCAGGAGGTTCAGGGTGTACATGCATATTTTTTATTTTAATTTTCACTGCATGCTGAACAGGCTCCCCTGAATACCAATGACAGTGATGGAGGAACAGAGTGACTGTCCATAGTGGTGTGCTGTGGGAAGGGAGAATGCAGAGAGCACTGCAAGGGTCTACCCAAGGACACTTACACAGGTGCTAATACACAAATGGGCTGGAAATGGAATATCCCTCTGGCTGCAAGTAAGACATTGAGTTTAGCACAACTTTTCAGCTTAATGTAGTGGTTGCACTGGAGAGGAAAGACACGTAGCAGGTGGTGTGCATGTTTGAGTATCATTTCCCTGTGTATTATGATTTTTAGTAAAACATTTTGCAGGAGGAGGTGAGATATTTACTCTCTGTGGTTCCTGGTCAGCGGCACTATTCCATGAGCTCATGTGGGAGGGAGGTGAACTTCCAACTGGTACTAAATTAGATATTTTGTTGAGAACCATTGTAGAACTGTCTGTATTTAGCTACAGAAGGTAGCTAAAGGTTGAGAAGGTATTCTACATGTCCCTTAAGGATCCAAAATGCTTTGGAATATGTACTATTCTGGCATAGCAACTTCAACAATTTAACTAGAAATTGCAGCACATAAAAACGTTCAGACATTAGAATTAGTATTTGTTTTCATTCATGAATTAATTAATTACCTCTTCATAACTTTTTAAAAGAAATCTCAGTACATTTTTTAATATAAGAAGCTGCATATCTACTTCTACATATGTGTCTGTAAGCAAAACAGACAAAAAAATTTGCCAGTGTAGGTGGCTCTTGTTTAAATTAAGAGAAAAGCCAAGATAGACTCAGATAGTGATCATGCACCTGAGGGATGAATAAAGCCATTTTTTCAGAGCCAAAGGAATTTATTATTTCCCCAAAACAAAATTCTCCACATTCCACCATACTATTTTAGAGCATAACATACTATATGTGGTATGTAGGAAAATGAACTGTCTATTAAAAAATAAGGTCCAAAGAGAAACTTTCATATTAGAGACTAAAAATATATATTTGTGCAAGGTTTTAATCTAATTTGTTTTTAATAATTAGAAATTATACACCGACAAGTAAAATTGAACCTGTAAATATTCTTTCTTTATAAATCTTTAGCACTTCATGTACACTTAATGCATTGAATTTTCTGATTTCTATGATTTAATACAAGCTTTGCAAATTAGGGAGAGATTGACATCAAAGGAGAGAAGATAGATTCTTAGCTACTAACTTTGCTCTGAAAGAGCATTTAGAAGCCACTAGATACTTGATAATGAATTATTTATGTCTTTCCCTCAGAGTACAATCTAAGAGAAAAAAGTAAAATGTATTAACCATTCAACCGTCTCAGGTTATATAGTAAAAATCATTGGATGAAGATAGCAGATTGAACTAATTACAGCCTGGAGTAACCATGTAGCAGGCAATTACATTCAGAAAAAAATGGTCTGGTAAATCTGCATAGTTTGAGAAACATAAACTGTAATCTGCTTTAACCCAGAATTTTATTTTTTTCCTATATTGTCATACAAAACTGAGGAGCTGCCATTTCTGATTAGTAAAGAAACATGTCAGCCACAAAATAATTGTATATATACATATTTTAAATCTGTGAGTCTGTTGTGCATGTCGGGATTTCTCACAGTGATGTGGCTCTCAACTCCTCCGGAAGGCTGTAGAATGGAATCTGGCCAACTGAGATCAGTGATGATAGCAGAGCTTGGAGATATCTCACTTCCTAATTTATCTCTAGCTGTATTAAGTAATGAAATCACTAATGGTCTTTTTCCAATTAAAAAAAATAGATAGTGTTTAAAAAAAGATTGAAAGGAAAGTTTGAATCTTTCCAATCCTATTGCACTTTTCAAATTACTTTCCCTATTTTTTCAAGGTGGCTTTGCAATTCCTCTTCATCTGTTGATTAGTTTTCACTAAACTAAGCAATATTTAACTAAGTTTTACCTGTCTGGGAAACAGATTTGTTTGGTGCAATGTAGAATTGAGAATGAACATTAAGTAAAACATTTGTTTCAACCCAAACTTTGAGGATTTCACAGGCACATTTTTCTTTATGTTAGCTCTGTGTGCCAATCTTCTCTCTTAATGAAGTGCCATGATTTCAAAAGGTGCTTGTGTAATACACCTACATACACATACACATCTTGAAATATATACTCAACCCATGTGCATAAACTTTGTGATGGATTTTATATTCTTTTAAGAGCAAAAAAGGCTTCAAAGATTTGATATGACTGGTGGCATATGGCAGAACTTGTTGCTGCTAGGAAGTTCTCAGTCCTTTGGTACAAGCTACATTCCTAATATCTTAGTAAGGAAAGGCAAGCTTTATTGACAACACTGATGAAAGGCCACCTAGCATAATTAGAAACAGGTATACTTTTGAATTCACAATCGCTTTGCCCTGAAGAAGGCCTTCCCTCCAAAAAGGATTTGTGTCAGAAAAGGACTTTGTTTTTCCAAATAAAAACTTTTTATCTGCTAAAAATATTATCTTTACTCACAGACAGTGCCTTGCCTGTGGCATTATGCTATGGGAACTGCACCAAGTTTAACATCAAAAAGCAAAGAGAAGAAAGTGAGACAAATACCATGTTGAACTTCTCTGGTAGTCCTCTTGGCCCAGGGTCTTGCATCATTTAAAGGTGCCAACTCTTGCTAGGAGCTTCTCTAATGTATGGTGTGTTGTGTCAGGAATATTCAGGCAACTTATCTCAGATTTTGCTTTCTCTGCCCCTTCTGTAATGACTCAAGTTTGACTTCATTAGCTGAAATAGAGTACCTTTTGTAATGTGAAGTCCATCTTCAGTCCCAGCATGGCTCTGTCCCTTTTGCTTGGCTGAGTGGTTCCCCAAAATGTAAGGTGAAGGTGGGTCCAGCAGCTGGAACTCTCATACACACCTCTTATGCAAAGTAGCTGTTGGAGTCTTTGAGATCTCTTTGTTTAGATCAGGCACTGTAAAAGTCCTTTGATTTTATTGTAAAATATAATCAGGCGAGAGGAAAACATGCCTCAGTTCCTGACTAGTCCAATGGGGTTTTTTTATTATTACAAATTTCTTTTTTTCAATAAGATAACACAAAATATGAGCACCATGTAACGTGTATCATCAAAACATATTTTTATCAAATTCACTTTTTGTACTGGAGTGATAAAAGTGTTGACAATGAAATATAAAAAAAGTAATGGGAGAAGAAGTAAAGGGAATAAAGGAATTTTATATTTAGAATAAAAAAGATATGTTTAAAGAGTATGAATCTACTCCTCCCTGTTATCCTGATGATTCTTGGATAGAATTACTGAAGATAGAACTGAGATATTTAGTGCTTTATTTTACAGTTAATTTTTACATTGTCTGCTAAAATATATAGTATTATCACACAATTTGAATTTTGTGTAGTGAACAAGTGTGAAGACGAGCTGTCAGATCTGATCATAAATTTACAAGTTGTTAGATCTTGTAAAGGAACTGTTTTTAAATTTGGCTCTGCTGGCTGAAGATCTCCATGTAACATCATCCTGAGGTGAAGTACTTTCTCTTTGTTTTATTGAACAGCTCTTAGAATAATGCTTGCACTAAAGCCACTGAGATCACTTTACTGTTCAAGTAAATATTCTACATAATTGCTCATTAAATCGTGACCATTCCATAAAAAGAATAAAGTAAATAGAGAGGTGTCAAGCAAGAATGAAGACCTTTATCAAGGTACTTAACTTCCTGAAGCACTGCATTTGTTAAGAGCTATGATGATTTACTGGAGTTTTCCTGTTGTTTTACTCTCGTATTCCAAAGATGCTATTTGACACCAGAGTGTAAAATAAAATCAGCAATTAGCATTAGGAAAGGATACCACTGGGGAATTTAAAGAGCAACTGATATTTTGTCTATTGGAAAGTTTGTTTTCTGTTATGCCAAATTTGTAATGAAAAGTTGATCCAGTGCCTGGAATATAACTAATTCTATCTAAGCTGATTTGCAACTCTTAATGTTTTTATTTGAGAAAATTGCAATAATTCCCCTAACCTATCAAAAGCTGAATTATGCTGTAAAACACTCCATTCAAGAGGCATCAATAAAAAAAGTGCTGAAGTTATTAGCAGTTTCCCTTCTCATGAGCCCAGGTTATTTCCAAAGGATATGTCAGCATAAGTGGTAGAAATTAATGTATATAAAAGACTGCTGACTTGCAGTTCTTCCGTGAGGAACCGCTTCTCGTGGCTGGATCTGATACTTTGTAGAACACAAATAAGAGCTGCCAGGTTGAACTTGGGGGCCTGTTGGTTTCCTGCTGCTTTGCCCTTCACATTTCAGTTCCAATTCCCACTGGAAGTAATGAGTTTTGATAAGAAGATCTCTGAATGTAATATAAAATGCTATTAAAAACTAAAATACCTAGCATCTCGGCACAAGCAAATTCAGAAGCAATGGACACAGTTGCGATAGAGATCACTGATTGCTGAAACAAATGATCTAGCATGGTGTACCAGCTGTGATTGGAAGTCTTTAAAGGAGACCTATAAATAGATGACATCCTTACAATCAGGTATGCCACAGTGCACTCAGATACCAGAAGCTTCATGTAAAAGTTTTTCTTCAATGACTAATCTTTTCTTCAGCCTTCACAACTGTCCTTCTGTTTCTTGGAATTCTTCTCAGTGTCCCACTGTGTTTTGTGTATAGTATATGGGTTAGAAACAGACCAAAGGCTAATGCTAGAACTACATATCGCTGAATTCAAATGCAAAACTGCTCAGGGTCAAAGCCTGGTACTTGAGATCTGTTTCAGAGATAAAGTTTCCCATGTGCTAGCTTCAGTACTTCTAAGACATTCTATGTGACTATTCTGAGTATTTCAAGTACTTAAAAGGCTATGTATGTTCACTGTTTTTGCTTTGTTTTTGTGGATTTTTTTTCCCCTGGAAATACTTAGTTTCTAAAGGAGCCCCCAGATAATATTGTTACTGTCTACTGAACTTGGACAGCCTTGAACTGGCTATTAGTTTTTTTGGGTAAAATGATTATAATGTCTTTGGGTAGGGACTTCACTGTCTTGTGATTATCTCAAAGTCTTCTCTGACTCTTGACTCCAAGAAAGAGTCCTGACTGGGACTACTGGGGCTAATGTAATAGGTATATGTTAGGGAGGGCAGGAAAAAGGAGTCCCTGAAAATTGACAGCTGACTAAAGAGAATAGTAGTAGCTTGGTAGATATTTTAACACAGTTTGAGTTTCTAAAAATAGCATTGCAGGCTTTTGTAATGCATGTCTAATCTCTTCACAAGTAAGAAAGTCTTTTTGACTCAATTATGAGAAGCTGTGATCTTGGTAAGTCTGGCACTGACTGCCTCTGACTGCAGTTTCATAGCTGGCATAGCTGCTCCAAGCTGCTCCTGCCATACAAAAGGGTGGTTGCACACCACTTCCCCTTCTGAGTTGTCCATTATTTACCTTGCACTGGGTCAGCTTCTTGTCAATCTTTCTGTAAACACATGGAGCCTTAATTCATCAACCCATCAGAAAACAAAGTCAAAAAAGTGAAAAGGCTTCTATTGAGCTGAATCTGAATCAGATTATGGAAGGACCAATGTGTGCCAGAGGCAGCAGAGAAAGGAAGAGATTGCATAGGATAATTTATGGCAGCAGTAAACCATTAAATTACTTCAGTTGCCACAGCTGCCTTCTTTTCTGAAATCTCCTGAGTTCAGAGATTCGGGGTTTTTTGACATAATTTGGTTGTCTCATCATTCTATCACTTGAGATGACAGAATGATTATTCAGCAGGATAGATCTTCGGCTTTTGACTCAGCACTAACAGCATTGGAGATGGGTTGAAGCAATGATTGTTGATGCAGCTTTCCACTGGGGAGTATTCTCATTTGAATTTTCTTTCTGTCCCTTTTGTCTCTTGGAAACTACATGATACCTAGTGACTGGCAGCAAGAAAATGTAGCATCAAGACTTTGCTTCCAGTTGTTCACTTCTGAAAGCAAAGTTTGGGTTTTTCCTAGGGTGATTTCTTGAATAATAATTAAATGGCAGTTTGGTATGATCCAAACAATATCAAAATAGATGACAAATTAGTTGGTGACCAACTCTTAGACATTTTTATTTTCATAGGATTCACTGTAAGAAGTATAGCATTTTGGTTCCTTTTTCCTTGGAGCCTGTAGCAGTCATTGCTGTATCATATCCTATGATTTGGACGTGGTCATTGGATTGCCCAGCCTCCTAAATCAGATTATGTATATTTACTCCAGCATTTGTACTCCTTAAATCTGCTCTTGGAATACAGATATTGCTGATTTATTTGTCAGTGACTGGTACATTATTGGCTTGTACACTACATTTACATGTATGAATATGAATGCAAAAATTGTCAGAAATCCTTCTCTCTGAGGAAGAGTAGTCTGTTGGCTCCCATGGAAGAGAGATTGGAATTCATTGTATAAAATTAGTGTCTTCTCTTTGACACAGCATAAAAAGACAAATGTGAAGATACATAAAAAGGCAAATGTGAAGATATAAGATAAAAGGTCCTTTTCTCTTTTTTTATTATTTCATTTAAAGAAGGGATTAGTGCTTGGAGAAATTCAGAAAAATTCTGATGTTTGGTTGAAGAACCTAATTTCACATACTGTCAAGTAAGCATATGTCAATGGCTTGGACTATGAGCTTGAGCTGTGAGAAAACAGTGAATAATTCACCCCATTTACTGAGGCTAGGGAAATCCTCATGTTCAGACTTTGGGGCACACATATCTAACTGGAAGCTCATCTGGAGGATTCAGAAATCTTAGTGCTGATTTTGTTATTGCCCAGTGTTTTCAATACTGTCTGGCTAACTGGTGTATCTTCCAGAAGGGGTCTACCTAAGCAGAAAGTGAGTGAAATATTAATAAAAAAGCATTGATTTTACCTGATTTTTCATTTTTACTTGGCCTTACTTTTTGCAAATGAGCCAAGAGAGATTTCTGTTTCCATTCTCACTCCTGCATCTCAAAGAGAAGATCTGTCTGCTGGCTAGTTAACTAATTGGTACAAGTGAAAAACCACCTGTACAGCATGTTCAGCTCTGCAGTGTCAATCCATCTGCAGAATGCATCAGGTCCTTGGTTTAGGGCAGTTGCTGGGGACAGGACAGAGGATAGATTATAATGGGGAAAAAAAAGAGAATCTACAGAACCATTAAGAATTATTTTTCCTTTTTGATCATCTTTTCTTATCTCTTCACCTACCTCTTGATGCTTTTTCTTTCACGCTACAGTAGCAACATTGGCTAGTGGCAATAATTTATGTGAGGGATGCAAAACCCGTAAAATTGGTTGCACCTTCTCTCAATTTTGAAATTAAGCTTATGAAATCTTTTTTCTTATTGAAACAAAGAGGCTGTCATTTAGTAGAAGAAAGGAAAGAACAAGATTTTTGTTTTTTTTTTTTTTTCCTTGGGAGTATTAATCACGTCAGATTACAATTTAAATAGAGCAAATTAAATATAAGTTTTTAGGGCCATTTTGAAACTAATGGAGCTTGACACAGTGTTCAGCAACTTTCCTATGTGTTTTGCAGGATTGGGTCCTGAGAGAACATTGTTGAAAGTCATCTCCAAATGTGAATTTCTGCATAACAAAGTGTCTGATCTTTTATAGCATCGTTGCATTGGGAATTAGTCTTGTCTTTGGGAATTTGTAGTCTTTAGTAGAAGAGCATGATTTATGTCTTAGAATTTAACCATTCTCTGTAATAAATAGAAATGTGCCACAAGTATTTACTTGGTTGCGCCATGGGAAAATTTTTAACATATTGTTCACAGCTTCAAAATGCTATAAAAGAAGGCATGTAATTTGAAGACCGACTATCCTTTGTGATTTCTAACCAATAGATTGATTAATATCTTTCAAAAGAGACAGCAGCCAAAATGTTTACATCTCATTAGGCAGAGAAGAAGAGAGCACACACAATTTTGATTATGGGCTTGGATGGTTCATTTCTTTGGGCTTCACATCCCCACTACTTAAGGCAGACTGTAACTTTAAGATGTTATCTCTTGCCTGCACAAATAAACAGCCAGTTATGCTTTTTATGGTGGGTAGTTCTCAAACCAACAGGGGATTAAATGATATTAGCTGGAGTTTGTGGTTCCCTGCTGAACTATCACGGGCTCCATGGATTCCTGTCCTGAATGTTTCACAGAGCAAACACCTCTTATCTGAGGTGATATTCTCACACTGGCCTCTTGGCCATGGACTTCAAAAGCTGATCACAGGGAGGACTTGAGAGGCAATAACCCTTAATATAACAGTCTCTCCTGATAGGGAAAGACAAGGTAAAGGTAAGGCGTCTCTGAAGTTTGCTCTTGTGTGTTTAGCCCCATGGGGTGATAAGGGGCCATCTGTTTTTTCAGTCTGCTAACTCATCTTTTTCACACTATCCCAGTATCAAGTACACTTTAGGTCTGACTGGTATCAGCACCAGCTATTCTTCAGTAATCTGAAGAGATTTTCTTGGTATTTTTAGCTTTGATCCCAGCAATTGTCTTAGTTACTATTGTACTGGGTTTTTTTAACCAAGCAAATACATGAAATAAAATTTAAAACATTATGTTCAAGATACCATTGTCACAAAGAAAATAAGTTATTGGAATAAAAGGTATGTTAATTACTTGTAGATAAAGAGAAAGTTTTGTGCTTACCTATGTGATTAAACTCAAAATATCAATTCACCTTTATTAATTATTGAAACAGAATATCAGTACTACCAGTTCTAGAAGTTAAAAAGATACTGCTTCAGGCCTCAAAACTATTGTAAGAGTTAGTAAAATGCTACTCAGATTTATTTTATTGTGGCGCTCCCAGAACATCTTCCTTCATCTTTTAAGCTTTTCCTGACAGCCATTTTTTTATCAATGAAACATTTGGATTCAATTGTAATCTCCTGATGGCTTTATATACAAATACTGAATGCTATAAAATCTGCAATAAAATGATGCAAGTTGCCAACACTGGCACATTAAAAAAAAAGCCTAATTTTTTTCAGCACTTTATTACCTTAATTTGTTGTTTTGTGGGGTGGGAGTGGTGTCTGTCTTTAAGGAAATTGTTCTTGCTTATACCAACTAATTGCCATAAAATTTCTGGAAATGCAAAAATGTAGATCCTAATCCCACAAGCTTTTACTTGCTTTGAGCAGTCCTGTTGATGGAGACTACCCCACCAACCTGATTAAGATTTACTAAAATAAGCAATGTTTACAGGGACAGAGATCATTATGGTACAAAAAACATGCTAAAAATTCTTCAAAAGCATATTTACATGAGAACTCTGTTATTCAAATACTTCCTGAAATCTTACAGAATTAAATGGAAAAGAAATAAATTTTGTTCTATTGTAAAATAGAACATTTGAAGTGAATTTACTAATAACTTATTTACTTCAGATTCATTCTATTTTCCCCATCATCAATTACGATTCTTGCACACTATAATGGACCAAGGGAAAGATCTTGAAAGATCTCCTTTGAAAGAAAAAAGTAAAATTAGATAACAGTCCAGAACAACAGACTATTGTTAGTCAATTAAAATTCACTTACTTAATGTTTTCTGTTTATGATGGCAAATTAATCACTTGTTTGTTTCCTTTGATCCATAGTCATATCTCTTTTCCTTAAATTCCTCTCTGTTTAAAAAAAAAGTTCTCTTTTTTGATATCTGACATTCTATCCATTCAGAAGAAATTTGTTTGTGAGAGCCGTTTTCTAAATGTTTTTTACTTACTTAAAACAGATTAGCATTCTCTAAAAGCAAAATATAACAAAGCTGTTTCATTTGATAGTGGAATGTGTCCTTTACTGAAATGTCTGGGTTTTAAATGTAGTAGCTTCCAAAATTATTTTCCTAATATGATTCATTAACATCAGGTATTAATTCAGTGATTTATTTGTATGGAAAACAGATCACTGACATGTATTGCCATATAATTTATGTTTTTATTTATGACTGCAGCCAGGCATAATGTGTTCTTGTTTTCTTGTTATTAAGCAAAAGTTGGTTTGCAAAGGATAACTTAAATTGCTTTGCACAGTACTTTTATGCTGACAAGAGAAATCATCAATTTGAAATTTGAGATATATATAAATCTCAATAAAAATTGATATATCTTTCCAATTGTTTTTTTTTTAATTTTCATATAATATATTTATTTTTAAAATAAACAGATTTATTATTTATTTCTGTTAAAGAGTTTACTTTATCCAAAACACTGGAAAAAAATGCAGAATATCTTTAATTGGTATGAGGTTTTTCTGGTAGAGAAGAGGTATTGACTAAAAGATCAAATCCAGTTGTTATTATTTGTATCTATTTTTATTTCTATTTTAAAAGGTAGTATCTGGTCTCAGAAATCCTTTGTTTTCAATGAAAATTTTAGTAGCATCTTTTATGGTTCCTTCAGGAACAGCTTTGCAGTAAAATGACTTTTCAATATGACAGGTCGGTGTCCTAACAAATTTACCAGGAATTTCAAGAAATTTTGTCAAATCATCTTTGAAATAGTTGCATAACTAAGTCCAGTGTTTTGAAGCAGGTTAGCACAGAAGTAAAAGTGCCAGAGTAGAACTAATTTCGTTGAAATTTCAGTAGCCAACATGAAGAGATCAAAATAATTTTTCATTCACTTAAATATTTGAGTAAGCAGCATTCTTAAACCTGCATCAAACCCTCGAGAAAACAGTAGAGAAAATCCATTTATCAAGTTATGTGATGCTGTTTTAAAATTGTATTTTAATTTAAAAATGTCTTATATCAAAGGAATTAGTTATCCAAAATTAATTGTGGTATTTATGTCACCATGTGAATCAAACATTCTTTTCCTAATGGTGTAACTGCACCAATAGTAGCTTTATTGGACATACAGGAAGACAGTGCATATGTCCTGAACCATGTAATTTTTTTCCTTTGGCTCTTTTTGGATGCATATATTCCCACACATAGTGGACACCTCTGGGTTTTTTTCCAGGATACTTTTTGAGGAAAAACACTGAAGTCACAAAAGCTGAAGATCTTTAAGGATCTTTAAGGAAAAAAGTAGTAGTTCTGAAATGTTTTCATCCACCAGGAGTTTCCTTCCTATTCACTGAGACTTACTGAATTTTTCCGAATTTCATTACAAATTTGAAGAGTATCTAAATGAACACTATTCTTATAATGTTTTAGGTTACTGATAGGGAGTAAAGAAGATTACTTTAAAAAACACTTTAAAGGGTCTGTGCAGTTTTAATGGCTTGAGTGAAACAAAACACCAAACAGGATGTCCTTGTCCCCTTTGAACTTGAGGCATCACATTGACATGAAGCTACTGAATTCTCTCATTAGTTATGTGGTGCTGGAATCCCAGCGGCACTTAATGAAGATAAGTTTTTATGTAGTGCTTTCAAAAAAGAGTTGGAAATTGAGTCTGACCAAATTTAGTACTCTATCACAGACATAAAAAAGTTGAGAAATCAAGAGAAAAGAAAAAGAGAAAAAGAAAAAGAAAAAGAAAAAGAAAAAGAAAAAGAAAAAGAAAAAGAAAAAGAAAAAGAAAAAGAAAAGAAAAGAAAAAGAAAAAGAAAAAGAAAAAGAAAAGAAAAAGAAAAAGAAAAAAAGAAAAGAAAAGAAAAGAAAAGAAAAGAAAAGAAAAGAAAAGAAAAGAAAAGAAAAGAAAAGAAAAGAAAAGAAAAGAAAAGAAAAGAAAAGAGAATAAAAAGGGGAAAAGATTAATATCTAGAACATAAAATAAGAAGAAATTTTCTCTTTCATTCAGACAAAATAAGATTTTCCTTATTGTAATTTGCATTATATAGCTGAAAGAAAGAAAAAGTAAGATACTACTAATTTGTGTTTCTTGCATAAAATTTTCAAAAATACTGTAAAATTATTTACCTGCTTTTTTATTATGATTCATTTTATTGGAAGAAAATTTTGTAAATTATTTTAATGGAATTGGCCATCTTATACCATAACAAGTGTACTTACAGCACAACCACTTTAGCATGGTGTACACTGACCATCAGAACTTGGTCAAGACCTAAACTCAGTATTTTTAAGAGAGATAGTAGAAAAAAAAAATCGTCTATTCCAAGGTAGGACAGATACTTCAGGCAAAACTGAGAGAATATATTTAGTTTAGCAAACAGTCAGCACTGTTCTAGATATATTTCTTCTGAAAGACAATAGCAGTCTTTTGGCTTTGGCTGACTACTGACAATTAGAGCGTCATAAACCAGATGTCAAACATTACATCTTGAGTAACTTTTTTCTTCAAAATTTGCCCATCCCTCTTGTCATCAGGGCTCAACTACCTAATTTAGTCTGCTGGGTAACACTGTCCTTGCTCATTACCTGTTTTTATTTTATTAAAATTAGTGAAAGAAAGAGTATCTGTAAAATGCATTGATTTGCTCTGAATATTTCCTTAGCTTTTAAGA
Source organism: Acridotheres tristis (assembly GCA_037013685.1). Taxonomy (NCBI): domain Eukaryota; kingdom Metazoa; phylum Chordata; class Aves; order Passeriformes; family Sturnidae; genus Acridotheres; species Acridotheres tristis. Next base: position 29,363,871 of record CM072886.1, read on the forward strand.
AAACTGATGCACAATTAGTCGACTCAGAAATAAACATAAAATTAAAAAAAGTTCAGATAAAAGGGCCTCCCATTACTACAGGAATATTCCCTGACCAATTTCTTTATAATTATATTGCTGTGTCACTGAACTGTTCCTTCTGTGTTAGTTTCACCTCAGTGACTTTTACCACTTACTGCCTTAGAGAGACTGATCTGTGGAGATTTCATTCTTGAAGCGTGTCCCTTGAGATTTGATTTTCATTTGCTTCGGTTTATCTCTCTGAAGTGGGCTATCATTTCCCTCTTTCAAATGTCTATTTTTTGAAGCAATATAGATATTAATGTTAGCACTGTTTAGAGATACATCAACTGCTGATCTGAAGGAATTAATTCATGATGGAGGAGGACATTTTTCCCGTGTTTCAGCCTGGGAAATCCCAGGTGTGAGGATGGGAAGGCTGGACATCAGACATCAGAGCTGGAATGATTCTTTTGACCAGGTTGTTTGACTTCTGAAACACCAGGACAAATGGTCAAATTCCCTTCTTTTTCTGGGATATCTAAATGCCACCCTGGTAAATGCATACCACTTACCAAGTTTTTGTCATGTTATTAGCAGACAAGTGCCAGTATATTCAAGGGGAGACACTGAACTAAAAAGGTGTTAGGAGAGATTGAACTAAGTACTGAGCAGAGCTTTAAAGAGCAGATGATTTATGTCTTAGACAAAGAAAGCAAGGTGCACAGTAGTAGGATAGCAAATATTTTGAGTCAGATGGCTAGTCTGAGGAATTATTTCTGGTTTTAATGGAAAAAATTTGGCATAGAAATTCTCTGTGTGTACAATTATTTTCAACTTTTATGAATCAGGGAATCATATGAGACATTTATAGATGAATAGGCTCTAAAGCTAAGAAGATTATTATTATGACACTCTAATATGATTATATGTACTGCAAGTAGAGCAAACATAATTTCTACATAATTTGCATGGTATCTGTATAAAAATACCCCTGTTAGCTTGAAATTTGAATGATTATTAAAAATACATTAGGTAGTATTATTATATAGAAAATACTTTCTAAATAATTTCCTGGTAAGTATATAATTAATATACTATTACATGATAATATTAGTATCACAACTTCCTTAAATAACACAAGGACTTGAAAGTAGGTCACCATAACCTACAAAATCTCTATCAAGAGTAATTTTTATTGAGGCACTAATGGAAGCATGGATTACTTAACTAAAATATATTCATGTTCAATTTCATATTTAACTCAGAAGCTTTTCAATGAACATGCTGTAGTCACAATGCATGACCTCGGTAGATGAAAGCATATTTTATCTGCCTGTATGTAAATAGTCTTTTGGAGCCATAAATGAGCTTCATCTCTCAAAGTTTGGCTTTCTGGACATTAAGCATCTTATTAAGCCCAGATTTGTCTGTGACGGGCAGTAAGAGAGGTGTTTAATTCCAGAAAGACCATCTCTTAAGAAAATTGTGGATATTCCTGGGGATATTCCTTTCTTCCTACTGAGTAGTAAATAGACTGGAGGAGTAGCAGAGGCAAGACAACTAACTTTTCCTTACTTAAAGCTAGGGAAGAAGACTCTTGACAAATATTAAAATCTAGGGCTTTTTTTCCCATCAGTTTCAATATGTAGAAAGGTCATAGACTGAATATGAAATTAAATAAGACTTCTTTTAATACAGATCAAGTTGCTGAAATGGGTAGCTAAATTCTCTACAAATAAAATGAACTGCAGAATCTTCAATATTAAGAAAACCTTTTACATAAGTGCTTCACAAAGATTTTTAAGAGTGGTATTGTGGAACGCAGAAGTGTCTTTGCAGTAAGCTTACCACTACACTTGACTGGGAAAAAACATTTTGACATAAATTCAGGTGTCAGTGTTGGTGATAGGAGATTCCATTGGTTCTGTTATTTTGCACTAACACATGAATGATCTGTAATATAAAAAGAACCTTCACCACAGATGTGGTTGTAGTTTCTCTGTTAGCAGTAAGCAATAGTTTAGAAGGGGTGCAGATATGGATATACGATGTTGAAGGTGAGGGAAGAGATACAGTGAGTGAGGAGATCTCCAGCAAACTCCCAGAACACAGGTGTTAAGCTTTCTCAAAGTCCAGCTGCCTTGCTGGCCCCTGCTTCTCCAGCTCTTTCAGCTGTCATAAATAACCTGCACATACAGACTGGTAATGTGCACACATATTTGGGCTGACAATTAAGAATCATGGCTGGGGGGAACATTAATATTCTTCAAACCTCTGGACACCTTCAGGATTTGGCCCATCCAGAAATTGGTTTGTAGGTAAACTGCAATTAAAATCCTTCTTTGCAGCATCTAGTGTTGGCACATTTAGATGACACTACTAATGGACTACAATTTTCCAAGGAATGGAAGACCCTAAGGAGGAGAAAGACTATAAAGCCAGTTGTGGTGTTTTTGTTGTTGTTTCAACAGTTTGGTTCTTGAACTAAAAGGGAGAGAAAAAACAGGAAGAAGCTGGCCACAGAACAAATAAATATGGCATTGGCTCATATTCATTACAACACATTGGATAAAAATGAACAATGGCAACTATCAGCTTTCATGCACTTCCTTGGAAAAAAACAGTGTTGTGTAACTTGGCCAAAAAGACGACGACATGTACCACTGCACTTATACAGCCAAGAAGGGGAGTCAAACGAGCACCAGAAGAAAATAGCTGTTTTATTGGAAGTCCTGTTTACTTGGAATATTTATTACTTTCATCAAAAAATATCAGTTTAGCATATCACTTGCACAATTTCTACTCTTTTGGTTTTCATAAGAATTCCAGTAAACTCATTTTGCTACTGAATGGGAAAGATATTAGAAAGATTCAGAGACTTGGGGGGATAGAAAGGAGACAAGAAAGGTCAGCACAGAAGAAAAGGCTTAGATGAAAGTATGTCAGAGCAAAGCTTCCCATGAAAGATTATTGAGAATAAAGCTTTTTTTTTTTAAACAGACATAAAAAACAATATATAAATCAAGAGCACAAAAGCGCTGTTTTATGATTTTTTTTCTGGTGCTGTTTAATTTTTTTATATCTTTTTTTTTTGCCATTGTTAAAAAGCAGCCAAAACTTCAAAGGCACGCTGCATGTGTTCTAAATCAGGACTTCAGTGCTGATGTATGACAGCACAAAAATTAAAACTAAATAAATGTGCTGTCTAAACTACCATATTTCTCAAAAAATTACTTTAAAGGCTTTAAAAAATTAGAATTATTGATTGATCTTACTTTACCAACCATAATGTTTTCACCAGAGTAAAGGACAAAATATTATATTAAAAAGAGAGAAAGAAAAAAGAGTGTTGTCTGAACATATCTGAACACCTGTATTTGGCTGTCTTGCAGTTTTTTCAGACAGGCGAGGGGGCAAATGAAACTTTCCAGTGATTTGTCAGATAGTCGGTATGGACTGCATAATTTCTTAGTTTATTCACTGTTTTCTGGAAGGCTCCTTTGCAGTCAGAGTAAATCGATAAAAACAAGGCATTATATCTGTGAAAAAAAGAATAGCATTTCTGGTCTATCACATAAAAATGATTGTAGGACTAATGTACTCTCATGAAAAATAGTTTGTGCAAGTTTTTCTTTTTTTACTATTTTCTTTTTTTCGAAATATGAACTTTTAAATGTGTTGAGTTAGCATTCCATTTTCATCTGCTTACTTTCTGTAGGATCTTACTGTTTTCTCTTAGAAATGTCATGTCTGACTCTAAAGGTGTCTGGCCACAGCACACCCATTAAATCTGCTTGCAAAAAAAATTGCGTGACTGGGGTCTTTGTGGCGTCCCTTTTCCTCTGGCCTCTACTTTTACAATGGCCATTTGCTGTTCTTCCACTAAGTCATCTTGATTTGTATTGACTCACTTGTTTTATCAGGTTACAAAAGGGGCAAGTGGCCCAGGCAAATAGGAATGCAAATGTTGTTCTTTTTCATAAAAATTTCTTTTACTTTTAGGACTCATTTGTCCCATCCCTGATAGGGCTCTTTTCCCAATTCTTATTAAGAAATAGTCACCGGCTGTACTTTATATTCTTATTTAAGTCTGAGGAGTGGTATTTCTTTGCAAAGGTTCCTGGATATTTACTGGATATTTACTACTTATTTACTACTTATCATTTTATCTTATTTAATCCCTACTCTGTTTTGTTCAGTTGCTTCAGTTGCACATTAAGAGAGCAGATACTATAGGATGTTATTTTGTGAGCACTAGAATGAAATAGATAATTAAGTTCAGGAAGTCAAAGTAGGCAGCGTGCTGGGAGTCTCTAAGCTGAACATAATGTCTGGCAAATACTAATATGTGTACAAACACTGTTACAAATATGAAACGGGGCTACACTACCTGACCTACTCATTTACTATTAATTTGATCAATTCTATTAATGTAAAGAAGACTGACCATACTTAGATGGTCAGGGATAACATTCTAGGGAGTTTGAGGTATTGAGCCGCAGCTTTAACCACCTGACCCTCAATTGAAAGCCCAGATCCCCGAGATTGTTAGTGATGCCTCCAGAGGATGACTCGAGAGTTCCAGAGCTCTCCAGGAGTGTCTAACCCAAAAGAATCTTCTCAGGGTTAATTACAGATTTTTTGGTATATACTAAGTGCTAAAGTTGCCTTTCCCACATGCGGAATTCAGAATTTGCCAGAATTCATCTTGGAGACGGTTAATTTGACATTTTTAATGAGCACTGCTCATATAGATAACGCATTTTTATTTTGGATAAATTTTGTAACAAAGGCTTTACAGTGTTTCATCAAGGAAAGAGTTCATCACTGTTTCCATATACACATCAGCTAGAACACATGTATGGAAGTGATATGTGTGCTTTTCATATTGAACTTTTCAAGATGTGGCCTGAAATTTTGTTTATAGAAAAAAGAAATATCAATAATTTAAGACACTGCACAGTTATTGTGGGAACAAGTAGAAGTTACGTTTATGTTGTCTATGTTTCTGCTTTTGCCTTTTTCTTGAAGAGGTCCTCAGAATTTTTTATTAGTGACAGTCATTTGATGACTAACAAGAAAATACTCTTGGACTGGCAAAGTGTCACTACCTTCACTTATAATACTCTCTGCTGTTCAATGAACTGCTAAAACCTGTCATTTCTCTTCTCCTCATTTCATTCCTAATTAAGATAGTATCAGCACATAAAATCAAATAAATGAAAAACTCTAATCTGGAACCACTGAAAGTAGCATCAGTAGAGACTCTTTCCAGAACAAACTTTCCAGTTTGGCACAAACATTTATCCATATGTAGGATGAATGAGTTGCTCACTTCAGTTTTGCCTGAAATAGTTTACACACTTGTTCTTTGGAACAGTAAATCTAGAGATTGCATACAAAAACTGTGCACAAAGGAACATTATTTGGGTTGTAAGGTCAATTGCTCTGAAGTTAGACCAAGAGAGATTTATGATTGCTTGCACAATGGACCCCTTTTGCATATGCTGTAAGATAGAGATGTTAATTAAATGAACATCTACTATTCTGAACCTTTGCTTTTCTCTGCTTAGAGATGGCTAAGTTCAGGTTTTAACTATAAGCCAGCAGTAAATTCTAATTTCACTATTTCTGCCTAAAGCTAAAAACTATAGGAAATAAATGTTCCTCTCCTCCGTATATCAGTTTCTTCCCATTATCCACTTTCCAATAATTAAAAGCAACCTTAAAACCCAACAAGTCCTGTGGTTGGTAAAAAAATGGCACTATGGTATCCTAAATTTCTCATTTCTTAAATCTTAATTTCACATTAAATGAAAATGTTTTTATTTTTTTCTCTTCCAATGTGTAACATCAGCTATCAGGTCACTTATATATTGCAACTGCCCATGAAAAGACAGCTAGAAATTTGAGCCAAACTGATAAAAATATTAACTTGATTGCATTATATAGTAGTCCCACAGAACAGGTAATAGTCATGTCAAAGCAAATTTCTCTCAAGCACTTCCAGACATAGTGAGAGTACAGGAAGACCCAGTATAGAATGTGTAAGAAGTAAAAAAATTCCTAGCCTGAAGGGGCCATAGGAAGATTCCTGCCTGTTTCTTGGGCATCTGAAACAGAATAGGAAGAAAACAAAATTGGTTTTTTACAACCTTCTCTGCCTGCAACCACACACCTGCTCAATCACACCTGTATCAGCCCTTCTGGCTGCATGTGTTGGATTTCACACCTTTTGAATAGGCAGCATCCAGATCTTGCTCTGATTTGTGTAGGTTTTAGTACTAAAGAAATGTTTATTATTAATAACTATCACTGCCAAAAATCTTCTTAAGTTTGGAAATTACTTTTTTGTTTGCCTACATGCAAGCACTTGTCTTCAGACATGATTTCTACTGAGATCTGGGCATTTGGTCCTTGCAAGTGTTACAATAGTTAAAAAGATTTACTGTTTGACTTCACATTGGGTACAAGGAAAAGAAAAAAATTTCTTTGTTTTCTTTGTTAAAAAGACTTCCAGGTTATCTTTGAGCTATTCCAGGTTGGACTAGGTATATGCCAAGGCTCATCAGTTTGAGATGGAGTCATGCATCACCTAGGAAAGAGATGGGAGCCATCTTTTCCACTGCTGCTAAGGATTTGTATTTATTGAAAGATAGGTTGAGTTTCTTTGTGATAACCCATTATAAAAAGGCATGGTTTGGGAAGATACATAAGCAGCTGAAAGGTTAGAAGGAGCAGCTGCTATTGGTTCCTCAAGTCCAGATGAGTTCAGGAAACTTGTGCATTTACTTAAAATTTCTGTTCTGGTTGATGAAATGTGGACCTCCAAATACGCATTTGAGCTTCAATGTGTATTTCATTCACAACTTCTAAACTTATTTTACTATGGTTAAGAGAAAAAAATTGATTGCTTTTAATAGGCCAAAGTTTTGCTCACAGTTCCAGAAATATAAATGCATTGCAGCCATTGGATTACTTCAGATTTTGTCTCTGTGACAGAATGGTAGCATGTCTGAATAAATGGCAAGTGATGTGATTGCTCCTAGGGAGACCAGCTGGTTGTCAAGTACCTGCTTATTTAAATGTTTTCATTGCTTTGAGTGTTATCACGGACACTTTTGCTCACACGTACAAACTTGTCACCCAGCATTGTCCCAGCTGCCTGTGTTTAGACCTCTTTTTAGTTGGCAACTTATCACTGGGGAATCCAGAGTTCACTGCAGCCGAAAGTTGAATGATTTTCATGTTAATATTACTGGGGCACTGTTTCACCTTTCTCTGCAAATAAGGGATACAAAAAGTATATCCCTGGGGGAAGATTCAGAAATGCACTGCATCCCCTTGTAGAAATACGATCATAAACTTACTCTGCTCTCTTTGCTTTCTGACCCTTTCTGATGGTGCAAAGAAAATCTGTTTCCTTGACAGTGTTTAGTTTCAGCTCACATTCGTTTTTTTCTTGCACATCCTTCCATGTCTTTATTGTCTATTAGTCACAAGTATTTATTTTCCTCTTATTTAATAACAGTCTCTTTTATTCACCAAACAAACACTTTTATCCTTTTACCAATTCTCTTATGTCCCATTTTTTCTTTCATCTTTATCTCTCATGAATAATGAATACTACTTATTAATTAATTCCCCCACATAAATTTTAGCACTAAAATCCAGGTTAAAACAATGAGAAGATGCTAAAATTTTGTTCCGTGACCACTTATTTTATGAAATTAAATCAGCACTTCGGCCAAAGCTGAGAATGACTTATTTATTTATTTATCCTCTGCTGGAGTGACCACTTCGTGTCCTAATGAGTGGAACTGTTCTGAATTTAATATTTTTCCCTGTTTATCTCTATTTATTTGTAGTGAGACAGTTGAATGCCTTACTTCTAAGGTTTCTAAGTGGCTTTGCTATGAAGTTTGGATAATTTTTGCCCAAACTGTCAGCTACTGTGGCTCTTCAGCTTTCATCAGAGTGAAGAGTAAATGCAATCCTGATGTTGCAATTTGATATACCGTATTTGCTAAGATTCTAGAGCCACTAGAGAGCTTTGAGCCACTGCAGCAGGTTATTTTACCTCTAGCTGTTAAAACTCTGGAGGGAGAAACAGTAGCTATTCTGGTAGTAGACTTTCAGTGTCTCCAGCTAAAAAAGCTGATGTACTGTTTTCCCTTGAAGGAGAAATAACTGTTGCTGCTCAAGAAACAGTATCTCAATGAGGAATGAATGGGTTTTGCCCTGTTGTGAACTTCCCACTTTTAAGTAGAATGACTAAGATGGCTGTTGCAGCTGCAACAACATCTGGAGTCCTCAAATTACCTTGACACTAGTTATCTGAATTTAGGTCTGAGTGTAGCACAAAAATACCATTGTTTGTCTTGATGTTTCTATTTTTCAATGAAGATTACCATTCATTTTAGGTTCTCTGACTTCCCTTAAGATTGCTTTCATGCTATGGTAACAGAATAGATAATGGTAATTTGCTTATATATGGATCCTGCAGAATCAGGAGTGATTCTACTCCTCACTCTGAGAAAATCCAGAAAGCAGTACTCCTTGGCTGTTCAGTCACCCGAAGGTATCTTTCACCCATGTCAGCTAATGGTCATTGTTTTAACTTTCTGTAATAAGAAAAGGTAGAAAACCACTGAGTAAAGAACTCCATAAGGCTTCTGAACCACTGCAAAATCTCACAGAAAGACTCTTTCAGATAACTGTATGTTGGAAGACTGGAAAGTCAGGGATGAGATATTCAAAATTCTAAGAAAATTTTTTATTCTCATATGTATTTCTTGATTTCTTGGGGGATTTGGGGGGGGTGGCAGAGGAGAGGGTTGGTGTGGTAGAATTTCTGTGGAAATAAAGAGACAAGAAAATAAAAATGCCTTCTACATATTTCTACTTGTTGTGCATGAGGACAAAGTGGCATCAGTCCTGCCTTCACCTGAAGCCCATGCAGCTCCCTGTCACCTTTTCTTGTGCTCCCAGCAGGTCAAGGCTCCTGCAAACTCTGCTGTGTAATAACATGACTGACAAGGTTCTGACATGACTTCTCTATTCATGGAGAAGGCTGGATAGAGTCACCTATGTAATTCAAATGGTAGCTACAGTTGCCTTTACAATTCCACCATTTCAAGGCATTTGTGTGTCCTTTTAATAGTATGAAAAGATACAAAAGGGCTGTTGTCTGGGTTGAAATCACATCCTTAATTCTTACATGTTTTTGTAATAGAGCAACATAATAGAAAGTAGCTCAATGTATTTTACTTGGAAATTGCAATTAAGCAGAAGACTGTAAGAAGTCAGACCTCAAACCTAGTTTCAATACTATTTCCTCTAGCGAGTTTTACACATTACCTTTACAATAAGTGGTGACAGGCAGTGCATTTCTGGGTGATTATAGCATGTGTCAGGTGGGGTTAACAGGCACAGGGCCAGAGGGAAAGTGAATAACTATATGAGATGTACAGTAATCCCTTAGAAACGCAGTGCCTTATTCCCTTCGGATTTTATAAAATTATGTTTATTAAACAATGTGATCCAAATCCTGAGGGGCACTAGACCTCTGATACTAATACTGAGTTCACCAGGAAACTTGTTGCCAAATTGGTCAGGAAATAGAGTGTTTACTTCAAGTCTATCCACCTACAAGAACCTCTCCCTGATATGCTTATTGTATGTATGTCGCTAGCCTTGGAATGATGAATGGTCCACATCTGGAGGCTAGGTCTTTAGATAATGGTATATGCTGATTAACGCTGGCTAAGGAACAAGCTCTTAATTTAATCTGATATGTTGATGTGGTAGGGTCAGTAAATGACTGAAAATAAAATGAGAGCCTTAATTTCTATGCTCTGAGAAACTGTATAAGTTGGAAAGATCCTTTAGTCCATGTTAATTTTCTTGGCAGAATATATTAGACTATCTTCAGAAAATGGCAGTCAGTTCTTAGCTTCTGAGTGATGGGGTTTAAATCAGATTCTTAGTGTTAGCCTCCTGGGTCAATTCAGCATTAACCGACTTGGATTTTCATCATTTAGAAAAAGAAATAAGGCTAGATCTTCCCACCGGATTGTTTTCAGTTATAACTCAGTGCCCACATTTCAGCTATCCATCTATAACAGCAGAATCTTTGCCCCACATATTTTAAAAACTTGTCAGGTTGATTTTATAGGCAGTAGCATTATCATAAACTTCTCCAAACTTAATCAAGCTTACAGATTTATTTGGATAGTCAATAGTAGTATCTGATTTTCATTCCAGCGTGGATTAGAAACAAATTCCTCATACTTTGAATTATTTTTTTATCAGATGTCTTGTTTTTTAGCCAACCCCTTACTGACTCTAGACTCAGATTTGAAGATTTAATCATCTGTAACTTGTAACATCAGATGCATATATTGTATATCAGTTTAATCAGGCAATTTGATCAGATTTGGAAGAAGTTATTATGATAACAGTAATACCACATGCTCTATCAGCTTGGCAGATTTCACAGTATGTGGGACAGATTTTCACAGATAATTATGAGTCTGATTAGTCTATCTCCACAGAATCCTTTTCGAGGGTTTTAGTCTCCAAGAAAAAAAAAAAGAAAAAAGCTCTCCAAACACCGTGGAGAATCCCCTCACCTCACAGATGAAGCAACAGCCTTTTTCAGAGAGATCTGAATCTAACACTCTGAAATACCACCTTCCTACATGAAGTCCTACAGCTTCTCTCTTCTGGCTTCTGCTTTCTGATGCAGAACAAAAAAACCCAGGGAAGATCTCTGTAGGACGGATCTTCTTGCATCCTGCCTGACTTCACTTAGTAGAGGATTTTCTAAATAGGAAGCAAAATGAAAAAGAGAGGAAGGATAGCAGGACAGTGAAGAAATTATTAGTTGGGCCAGCTATAAGAAGGGGCAGACATTAAAGAAATGTAAGGAAACAGAGGAGAAAGGAAGGCACAGAGCAAAGAGCTAGTAAGAACAGGGCTAAAAACGTCCAGCCTGTTTTGGGAATATCCAAAGGTTCCTGATTTGACTTTAGAAGCTGAAATTTGTGGTTGAATATTTTCCCTCTGAATCCACATAACAGCATTTCAACAGTTCTAAAATCTTCATAATTATTTTGTATATTACCGTGACCTTTCCTGGGGGGGGCCGGTTCCGTAAAGCTTGATAACACAAGTTACAAAAGAAATGCTATCCTTTTATTTTTACCATTAATTAATTGGGAGAAAAGTTTGGGGGAGTGTTCTTCCTCTGTATATTTTCTCTGAGGAACATTTTGCCTGGTGGTCTGTGCTGCCTTGTGTCCTGAAGGTGTAAAAGTTCCTCCCCCCTGAAGGACTAAGCAAATGCTATGGACTGTATGACACACTTGGATACATCTATATATCAAGTCGGTTGAGAATACCATCTTACTGAGCATTGCAAGATCCCCCCTTCCTGTAGTGAGACAGGTTTGCAGTATTTGACTTCCAAAGCGGTATGCTATGTATCCTTGAATATATATTTAATAAGTTATGTTCAGTGTAACAGCTAAAGAGCAGCTAATTATGAAAAACATATTACTGTAGACCTAAGAGGCATGCAATAAAAACAACTATTACATAAATTGTTATTCCATAAAAATGTGTTCCTGAGACTATTGGTATTTATTTAACATACAATTACTGTCTAATTTAATATAAATTAAATGCCTGCTTGAGACACGTAATTTGAAGTGTTACTGAGTTTCCTTCTCCCATATTAAAAGCAAGAAATCAGCAGCTAATGCCTGGAGGCCAAGTGTACCATTTAAATTCAGGTACCTCAACACTAACATTTGCAATTTCAGCCATTTGGAAAATGTTTTTCATAGGAATGTAGTTGGCATTGAAATCTCCTTTTCCCCCTCACTCAAGGCCACATCCTGCCAACTGAGTCAAGTCTCTGACTTCATCCAAATTAAGTTTTGATTGAATAAAAGGTCCTGAATTAAGAGCTGAGAATAAAATATGTTCTCCTATCATAGAACACAAGCTTTGCAAAATGTCCCAGCCCCTGCTAGTGCTGGAAGGGTAAATTATCATTTGATTCCTGTATGGACATATTTATTTAGGACACGTAGCCTGGTGACTCAGGAAGTTATGTAAAAACTGACCCAGTTAATTTTAGATGCTATTGTTGGAAGAATATCAATGAAAATTAATCAAATAGTCTCGAAAGAACCACAGGGAAGGAGCACGGAACACTGGTGGGTAGAATTTTGGCAGCGATCATCGCAACAGTTTTAATGAGAGGAAAACACATTGTCAAGTAAATTAGAGAGTAATGACATGATTAAATGGTAAATAATAGTTAAATACACGCTTGGAGGTCCAGGACAGAGACTGTGGAGGTTTTGTGTTTTGCATGTATTCCTCTCCAGGCTGGTCTGAGTATCCAGAGGAGCTCACCAGAGCTCTGCCTGTAATTTAGGGTTGGGTTATAGCTTTTAAGACACTGAAGCCAAAAGAGCTGTTGGGGCCCTGCTGCTGAGACTGAAAAAGCTGATGCTTTCTCCATTACTCTAAAGCTTCTCCAACCTTTTGGTTGTTGACGTGTCCTTGTTCCTTCACCAGCCGTCTCCCATGAGCAAGGGCCAGCACCACGGCTTTGTTCAGCCTGCCATCATGCGAAAAATGACTGTGCAGGAGACATCTGCTCTCCTTATGCATAGTGGGGGAGAGGGAAGGAGTGTCTGTTCTGCTGAGGCAGGTTTAGTCCCCATTAACTGGGTGTTTGCACATTTGCTGGCAAGCAAATTGAGTTGCATATATGACTGTTTATGCAAACTAGTGCTGAGGTGCTGGCTGGGAGTTTGCCCCATCCATATGGCTCCTTTCCCTGTCTGCTGAGGAAAGGATGCAAAAAAATAGCATTCACAAGTTGTCTTCATTCTCAAATGCTTCTTCTGCAAAATGGGAAGTTGTCCATATCAGCTCTGTGGTTAGCTTTACTTCAACCACACATAATGCAACACATGGTTATGTAATGATCCTGTCAGAGGGGAGCTGGATAAGAGGTGTTTTAACTGCCTGCTGTTTGCCACTGTCCTTTTCAGGTTATCAGAGTAAGGATACCTGAGAAAAAAACAAAAGAAAACTGAAATAACTCAGGATTCTCTTTTTATGGGATTTTAATAATATTTTGGTTTTCAGTAAGTCGAGGTAGAGTACAGTTGCTCCACTGATTTTGGTCAAATGAGGCTTCAGGAACCTCACCCATGCCATTCCTTGCTGCTTAGCAGAACTAAAAGAGTTTAGGGGGAATTTATCTGTTGCAAATAGAAAAAAAAAAACAAGATCCTTACTGGGTCACCAGTCCATCAGTCCACTAAAACATGAACTACTTCCTTAGATGGTAATTCAAGTGATCAGCACACTCTGTCCTTCAATATTAGCCTGCCAGATTGCACGTTAGTATAATAGAATAATAATTTTCTCTTTCCACTTTCCAACACTAGAATAATTTCTTACACAAGTCTGAGTATTGTATCTCGTCCGATAATAGTACTGCAGGAGGCGAAAAGGTATAATTAAAAATTACACATTATGGTTTTGTTTTGAAATTTTGTATTCTTACTTCAAAGGTTGGAAGATAACAGCTCATATACAGCTTATCTCTGTGAGGCATAACATGGTTTATAATTCTTAATCTAGCCATCTCTGCTTAGATGTACATTGTGCACCTGGTTTTTTTTATGTAGAAAATATAAAACACTCGGTGAGTTGGAATTTCAGAATTACTTAGGAGTTTTTTGTTTCTTGTGGAAATCAAAGGTTAATAATAATATTCAATAGGATGATAGCAAATGAGTATTTAATGCTTTTGCAAGTTCTACTCAGGATGCCAAAATGTTGGGTCTGTTGATGAAGCAAGTACTTTCAATGTTTAAATTACATTTAAATTACAGAAATTATGAAAATAATAGTTGGCACAAAACCATTCTCACAATTTCCTGGCACACTGCATGAGCCTAATTTTAAAAAATGCTGCACTTCTCTGAAATACAAAATCACTGAGCGCATTTACAAGAAGATTTCAGCAGGTACAGTAGAAGGGCCAAGAACTGCTGCTGATTTCTAGATATTCGTGTGAGTTGGAAGGCCCAGGATTCAAAATGCTTGTCTGACTCCTTTCTCACCTTAAGTTGGCCAGTGCTTGATCTCCGTATATCAAGGGAGATGACGGATCCTTTTAATGGTGCTTGTTACTATTTTCTTCTTGTTTTCATTAATCGTTTGGCATAAACTACAGCCCATCTTAAAACTATTACTTGACTGGGATTCCTTTCTTTCCATTTTCTTACTTCTGCACTCCAGGGGATTTCCCTGAGGAAGCTAACATCTTTCCTAGGTTGCTGCAGTGACACGGGATCCAAGTTTCTTTGTTAAGAATTTCCGTAACTGATTCAGTCATTGGCGGTGTTGGTACTGTTGACTAAAGTGATTTCTTCATTTTCTAGCAAGTCACCTTTACTTTCTCTGGGTAGTTATACTGAAGAAAAGCACCATCATCTTAATCTGGGTTGGAATCCTTTTACCGTGATCTCTGTTTGAAAAGATGCTTTATGTGAACCTCATTGTATCCTGATTCAGTAAGTGGTGATTATTATAGCATTGATACTAGGAAAATCATCAGGAAACCAAGCAGACAAACTAATATTGTAACAATGATGATGGATTATATTATGTATGGTTGTCTAAATGAAGAAAAGACATAGCAAGAGTATTTACATTTATTGCCCTACAAACCTCAGAAGATTACGATGTGGACATAGCAATATTTGCAGTCATACAAAATTCTCCAATGTGTAGGGGCAACATGGTAGGGTTTTCCCTTCACAGAATCTGTATAATACAAAGGATAGTGTCATCTTAAAAGTGCTGTTGGATTCCTGACACACTCAAAGGGTGAATTATAGATGTGGGGAGCCTGCGCCTGTTCATTCTTCTTCATTTCCTGTAAATGTTCTATCTCTGACTCACTTTACACTGTTGGCACTCTCTTCTTACGGACCTAAAGATCTCATGTGTAACACGCAGACAGAAATAATTTCTGTAGGTAAAAGACAGCAGAAATTGGCTAAAGATCAAAGGTTACCCTCATTCCACTCCTTCCTTCACTTTTATTATCCTGTTTAAATTTGGTCCTTTGTAGAGAGTGGGGGGGGGGGGAAAGGGGGGTTGTTGGGATTTTTTTTTGTGGCTTTTTTTTCCATGAGAGAAGTTTAGTTTAAATGGGAGTTTAAGGTTTTATTTGTTATTCAGCCCTTTATTTGAACCACAGTGTAGTTACTTTGCTAGAATCAAAACTGTGGTACTTTTAGGGTACAGAAGATTGGGCAGTGGCTCAAGGAAATAGTATTTCACCTCAAGTGTTTCTATGATCATCTATATGTTAAGTAGCAAGTAGAGGAGTTTCTTTGCTTTGGGGTTTTTAGGTCTGTACAGCTAATCCAGATTTGATATAACTAAAGTTCCTAATCTAAAAATGGTTGGATATGTGCTTAACAGAGATGTCTATTTTATATCCTAAGATGAAAACAGACCTAAGTGAGTTTGGAGAATTTCTCTGGAAAATATTCTTGTAATTTTCACAGTTTTAATTTTTGGTGGTCTTCTTCATTGGAACAAAAAATGTTGATTTTCCTGTCTTTATAGAACTCCAGGGTTCAGCAGATACTTTCTAATGCTTTACTTAAGGAAATGAAATATGCTGGAATGAGTAGTGATGACCATCAATGGAGCAACTAGTACAGATCAAGGGGAAAGTTAAGAACAAGATGTGATGTTTATTTAACGTCAATAGTTTCAAATCTTTATTTATCATTTCTTACTTGAAAGAGATTAAACAAAAACAATAGCTGTCCTAGGAAACTACCACAAAAATTCTTCCAAAAATCTTCACTCCAAATTGCCATATTTCATGCAATTTTTCTTGTCATTAAAAATGTAATAAATTAACTTTATTTGAATCACAGATGAAAACATTGTGGTAATGTCTGTGTAGTTATAGATCACCACAGAAAATGAAGTACCATCATTTTTGGCTATGGTGCAGAGTTTCTTAGAACACTCTTGGTCAGGAGTGAGTGATACTGGTAGAGATAGCTTCGAAGTTCTAGACAGTTTCAACTTATACCAAAACCCTGAATTAAAGTTGTTAGTGCTGCTTCTAAAAACACTTCAAGATGGAGCTAAGAGGTAACATATGTTTCCACTATCTCTCAGTCCATGATTTTATATTATTCTCAAACCTCAAATACAAAGGAAGAAGTAATTTTTAAATAAAAAACCCTTCATCTACCATTTGGAAAGCACTATAATTTTTAATTATAGCACCATAGTTTAACTACAAATATTATTTGTCATGTCGATGCCATAAGTGACCAGGGTTATGTCAGATCTCTCTAAATAACATGGCTATATGTCACACTGATATGCAAACAGGAATAGAATCCAGGGTGATAATAGTTAAGAAAGGTAAGAAGAGAGACATCCTCATGTTTCAACTTATCTCCAGCAATGAGGGATCAGCATGAGGGACATTATCTCACATGTGCCTCATAAAAAATTCCTTATACTAACTCCAAATCATCTGGTGTGGGCCATGGTCAGAAACAGGGTATTGGACTAAGCATATCCTATGCTCCCTGTACAGTATTCCAGAGCTTTCTACATTCTCATGCAGCAGATGTGAAATATGCCTGCAATGCCTGTTCTGCTTTAATTATTTGCACTCCTGTATTTGAATACCAGGTTTTGGCCACCTAACCAAGCAATTGCTGAAGCTGGCGGATGGCCGCGTGGTGCTGGCACTGGAGGGAGGACATGACCTTACTGCCATCTGTGATGCCTCTGAAGCCTGTATAAATGCCCTTCTAGGAAATGAGGTAAAATATAAATCATTCTAGGTGGAGAGAATGAGAAAAGTTTGCTGAAGCTGTTATCTTTGATATTCTTTTAGTAACAATGGTGTCGGTCCTTTTTTTGTTTGGTTAAAAAACCATGAAATTTGAATATGTCTTAGAAATTAACAGACCTGGTTTGTAGAAATACCTCTAAATTAGATGATTATACAAATTCTTTAGTTTATGCCTAAGTTATTCCCAGGTCTGAGTCATATTTAAAACCTCCAAGTTGCTTTTAGTGATGTGCTGAGTATCAGGCTTGACATCATTGGTAACCATTGGGGCGCATATCATCTACTAGAAATGGACCTTTTAGCCATCTATCATGGAAAAAAAAAATGGCTTTTTGAAGGTAACTGGTAATCTCAGAAACTGAGTATTGCAAAGGCACGTATTTTACAGTATTTTGACACTTCACTGCTGAAACTTTAATGAAAATATGTAGAAGATTAAAAAAAATTTATATGAAGATTCAGGTTGATCTGTATGCAGTTGAAATGGAGTTTCCAAGAGTTACCAAACACTGTATATGTTAACAACTTTTAAGAGGAGAGTATATGACTAAGTAAACATGAGTATGTGCTATTTATGTATACAAATACGAGATAAGGATTCCTATTAGTGAAAATATTTCTGCTGTCCATTAAGAAAGATATTTTATCCTATAAATACAGTAAGAAGGAAAAAAAAAATTCTGGAGGTGCAGCCAAAATAATTTATGAAGGGACAAAAGCCTTTACCATAAATTGTGACTTTTGCAAGATCTTGTTATAAAGGGGAGTGTGCTAC
Organism: Acridotheres tristis; assembly: GCA_037013685.1. Classification (NCBI taxonomy): domain Eukaryota; kingdom Metazoa; phylum Chordata; class Aves; order Passeriformes; family Sturnidae; genus Acridotheres; species Acridotheres tristis. The sequence continues at coordinate 29,381,591 of CM072886.1, forward strand.
TTTGTTTTCCCCTCAGGGGAAGTCTTAATAGCTATATAATCTCTCCAATCAAATGTATTAATGCCAAATTGCAGGCTAGTCTGCCAGTTCCCTTCCACTTCAAGGCTTCCTACCTATGTGAATAAGGTGAAGTAATGTGTCTTCTGATGGATGTTGGGTAGAAGAATTTTCTAAGTGTTCTTTTAAACCTTTGCTTTGCGTCTTTATGATACACCAACAATGCCTATTATTTTTACATTATACATACAAGGAATAAAGTGTTAGCTTTTTCAAAATTATTCACATAAATATGAAATAGACACCAGAATAAAAAAAAAGAAAGGTTTTGATGGGTTTTATCTACTGTCACCTTTGAGAAACTCCATAAGGCAAGTTTTCCAATGTGGTGGTATATGCTACTAAAAAAGCTGTTCAGCTCAGCGTTAGTTCTTTTATTTAGGTACTGAAATATGGATTACATAACCCAGCTTGAGGCATTTGACAACCTTAGTGAATGCAGCATTTTCTTCCTGATCAGCTGCCATTCCAGGGCACTCTCATTGATATTTCTGTTGCCATCTTCCCTGTGACAGCAACTTACAACACCAGCGGCTTTTCATAGAATTTCTAAACCCATTCCCTGAAGTTTTCACCCTTGGAGTAATGTGAATAGTTCTATGCTGATGGTGGGATGTGTCCTCCTCTGTGTAGGTGCCTGGGTCCCTCTATCCAGTTATGACCATTTGATGGTGATACCCATTTATAGAACCTGCCTTATTTCGTTTTGCTGCTGTATCAAACCCAACTACTATTTCTGCTATCACTGAATGAGAATGAATACAAAAAACCCCGTGCAATAATTTTTAATTCATTTGTAAAAGAACATAGTCCTTAATTACTTGAAATATCTAAGGCAATAGGCATTTTTCTCATGTCCTTTTGCTAACAAACTTGTCTTCTGGGACATGCATCAAGTGGTTTGGTGCAGCAGAATTTCAAAGACAAAATATGCTACGGCTGAGAAGAACAGTACTCCAGAGAGGATGTTGCTACCAAGAGTACCACAAGAAACCAACATTGGCTTAAAAAAAAAGTAAAGGTGTTGCTGAGGAGCAGACACTAATGAGAAAGTCTGATATCTAGTTAGCAGTTAGAAATAGATTGATGGCAATTTGTACCACATGGCCCACAGCATATATATACACTGCTTGATTTCAGCACACTATTCATGAACTTGCACAGCAAACTCCAAGCATGTTCTGCCAAGCATGATTTTTTTTTTCTTTAAACAACCAATTACTATAATTTAAGGATACATTCTTCTCTGAATGCAATTCTTTGCAGGTGATTAATAGGATAATTATAATTTATTATCTACCTTTCACTTTTACAAATAACTGTATATGCTGCACCCCTAGTTAAAAACATTGGCAAGATTAACTTGAGTTCTAAACTCTACACATGTATTTGAGCTCAAATTAAAAAGGCTGGAAAAAGCCTTTGTGAGGTACTCTGCAGTTTGTCAGATGTATTTATTCATGTGCTGAGGATTAGAATTCATAAACATTTTGCAGAGCTTTTTGAAAACTTTTTCTTTTCTTTTGTTGTTTTTGGCCAGGACTTTTCTATACAGAAATTCATTGCTTCATGTGTCTTATTACCAACAGAATAACACTTAAAAAAAATTTCTAAAACTAGCCACAGCTTACAACTTTCAACTTTCAGGGAGTGCTGGTCTGATGTTACCTAAGAGGTAACATTAAATTTACAAGTGCAAAATGTCTTCTTAGTTTCTCTCAGAGAATCAAGAAGGAAAACAGGTTGACATCCAAAATAGATGTAATTTAATTTATACATGGCTTATAGTTTAGTGATTTATTTAGTAAGATAACTTGTCACTCTTATCTTAGATTAAAAAGTGAGTGAAGACACTAGGAAAATAATACTCTATCAGAATAATCTTCTGTAAATAATTTGAGCATGGAAGGACTGGTATACGTAACAGAGAATTTCGAGGAGATCCACACCCTTTCTGACAGCAACTGGAAAGAACACAACCCTATGGTATCTGAAATGGCTCTGTTTGGTTTGGCTTGTGAATACCTTCTTAAATAATAAACAAACTAGAAAGGAAATAAACTAAGGATAAACTTTATAAAGATAATTTTTAATTAGAAAGTTTACATGGAAAATTATTTTTAAAATATTTTGATATCTTAGGTTTTCCTCTCTATGCTTCTGTTTACAAGCAGAAAGTTTCCATGTCACTTGGAGAAAAATCCATTTGACAATTTGCAGACCTAATTAGAAGCACTGTAGGTTATCTCCTTGGAAGGAAATCTTCCTAAGAGGTGAGAAGAGATTAAGCAGCTGGGTTCCCTCGAAATCCAAAATGTAAACATAGAAAACCTTCTGGAAGGTGAAAAGGCAGGGTGACCATCTCATGATTTGAGAACTGTTCCATTAAAAGAGCATCTGTCAAAACAAAGGAAAAGATTAATTCAGATAATTCCAATAATTCCAGATAATTTTAAGCCTTTCTGAGATTATGATGTGCATTCTGAAAATTAAATTCTTTCACTTATTGTGACACTTTAAAATATTTTACAGTTTTTCACACATTAATTGTATAGGTTTAAAAAGTCATTTTTAAAATGTGTGTAGATATATATATATTACTTCAATTAAGAAAATTGTTCAATATTAAGATTTATATTTTATTCCAAGAAGCCTGTGAAAATTGGGCTGAATATTGAGATTTTTCCCCAAAATCTTCATTGTGGAGTATGGAAATTCCACTCTATTTTGCTCATTCTAGCTTTAGTGCTATAAAGTGCTCTGCTGTGACTTTCGGTCCCTGGTGGTGGTGAATAATGCTGCTCTAGACACTTAAGAGTACGTGTTCTGCTTTCTTTCCTCCACATTATTTTCGAAGAGGTGCTACTTGGATTTAAAAAATCCTGGGCCATGGGCTTTCCTTGAGTCCAGTATTCTAAATCTTACTTTTTATTTCCAACATAACTGCATTCAGATAGGGGTTCTTCTGCAGCCAGAAGGAGTAGGGAGGTATTCTTTCAAGCACAAAACTCTTTGGGTGAAAACCTAAGGATACAGCTATTCCTTCATCCCATCCCTTTTAAAGCAGCCAGGTGTGATATCTCCACAGGACACAGAAGTCAGTCTAACATCATAGTCCCTCTGATCTGCCTACAGGTTTGGGCAGTGTCTCTTAGCTCCCCGTGGCCACAGCAGTTTTCTGTGGTCTGTAACAAGCGATAATTAGTCACAGATGGGGTCATGCTCTTCTTTGCACAGAGGAAGCAGAGAAGTGTAGTCCACAGTGCCTCTGCCCAGCGGGACCCTGCAGCAAAGGCACAGAGAGGATGCACGTCTGTTCTCATTGACTGAGGCGGCCAAGGCTGAATTTGGCCCCAAATGTGAAAACATTTTTAAGTGACTAAATTTAACGTCTTCTAGTAAATATTCTTCTGGCTTTGAATTTCATTCTGAAGCAGAATTTGACAAAACATTGAGATTGGTTGGCTCCCAAGCATGCTTGAAAACTTACACCAGACAATTTTCCTGCAGAGTGTGAAGTATGTGCTTCCTTCTTGCAATCTGTTGAGCTGGCATTTAGGAGGGGATGGTAATTTAAGTGGAAAGCTTGTACTCTGCAGCTTTCCTGCTGATGAAAAGTTGGCATTTTCTCCTTTGTGGAATTCAGTGTCAATCTAGGGCTGCTTGCCCGCTAGGCAGTCAGCTCTGCCAAGAGGGCATTAAAAGGAGTTATTTACCAGAACAGGTAAGCATTTCTCTCTCCGAAATGGAAATATTCATGGAAATGAATATGCCCTGAGATCAATTTTAAATTGCATGGTAAACTTGCTCACAATCTCACATCCTCATTGTTAGTCTGACTCTAATACTAGAAAATAATTAACACTAAGCCTAAAACACCTGTCAACTGCTGCTTGCATAAACCCAGAGTCTAGAAATAGAGATCTGGATGGGATAGGCGACTGGAGCAATATGTGTGCCAGAGGTCAGCGTGGTGACATCAAAGTTCCCAAGGTGGGAAGTGCTAGTCAGGAAGTGGTTTGGCCAAGGAAACAGAGAATATTCTGATTCCAAAGTTACATAAATCCAAGGTATCGCTTGGTTTTCAGGTACTAATGACCCTTTGTGTCTTTGACATTATTCCCTGATGAAGTCTGATTTGTTTACTTACTGCATTATAACCCTTGATCACAAAAATACCTGCCTGAGATGCTTATATGTAAACAGAGAGTGCAGAAACCCTGAGAAAATTGCTAATATAAGAACATATAATATAAGAAGACCTGTGAGATCTTTGAACTTACTCATCTGTAATCATAGAAACCAAGAAAGGGGTAACCAAGAAAGGGGGGGTGGTGCAGTTCTGGCACCCCTGAGGAGCCTGCCTGCCTCCTCCCCTTCCTCAGCTTCTGGCAGACTCTCTGTGCTCCTTACCTTCTACTTATACTTGTCTCACTTGTCAGTAATCTCTAACTGCATTCTGCAACATTCTTCAGTGAAGCTAACCTTGGTACTTTGAAACATGGCAGTGCTAAAGACAACACGGATATTGCTAGAATTTTCAGCTCAATGCAGACTGCTGTAGTTTCAGATTCTCTCCATGTTTCCAAGGATCAATTCAGATCCCTTTCTGGGCACATGAAATTTCCATCATTAGTTCCTTCTTCAAACATTTGTTGATAGGCCTCTGGCAGATTTTGGTATATCAACTGATTTTTTTGCCCATTTACATTGTTTTTCCCATTTTGAAAATGACTAGTGGACTCAGTTTCTACATTAGTCTTCTGCTTTGGACACAAAAGTCCAATTCAGTCATGTAAAAGCTTTGAAAATGTGACTCTTTGTGTCTGGTCCAAACTGTCTCTCCAGTGGTTTGGTTATTTCTTCAGACTTGAGCTGTTCTTCTCTAAAAGATGTCTTTCCTGATGGTATATTTCCAATGCTCTTTTCAGCTTCTTTTCTGTTAGCCTCCAGATTTAATAGACTTCATAATCTGAATGCCAGTAAGTGTAGGAGGGAAGATGATGGTGCCATACATACCAGGTGTTAAGTAATTTCTTTTATTCAGTATTGGGTCTAACTGCTGATATTTTCCAGGGACACCTCTGTGTCTATAGTTGTATGCAACCAGTGGATAACTGCCAACAGAATCCTCCTTTTGAATGCAGACAGTCTCATTTCAAAGGGTGTAGAAATAGCTGCCATAACCCACTGGCTTTATTTATGCAGTGATTTTGTAATGGAACTTCATTTTGGGCTATGCAGGATATATGATGTAATGAACTCACTTGTGGAGCCTGATAAAATTTCCCTGATATGAAAGAGGGTCCAAAGTCTGTTGGGCTGTACTTAAGGATGAGACAGAAAGGTTTAGGAGCCTGACTCAGCCAAGCTTGGAATATAAAATGAAAGTTTTGTGGAAAAAAAGAGTTAAGGAAGTGATCAAACATGCCCATTATACTCACATCACCTACAGAACTGTTAGTAGTGTTAACAGATGGAGTAATGATTATGTGTTGGATATTTTACCCTTTTTCTTCTTTTAATGATTCATTAGCTTATGCTAATTACTAAAAACACATCTGCCATTTCTAAATATTCACCTGATATGTCTAGATATTCAATTCAGCCTACTTGTTTTTTAAAAAATTCTATACTGATTAAAAAAGAGATGGTTTTGATATATTAGAGAAAAATCAAACCTTTTGGGTTTTGGCTCTTGCAAAAATTCAGCTTTAAGGAAGACAATAAAATATTCACCTTTTAATAGAAAATCTCCTCTAACTGTCAGTTGTTCCCATCTTAATAATTAGTACAAAGGGTCTGCATGTAATTAGTACAAAAGGTCTGCCTAAAAAATCTTATACTCAAAGGGCAAACCAAGACACAGCTCTCACATATTGCAGTCTGGCAATTCCATACCTTTTACTATTATTCCTACTGCTGTGGGCCTGGAGTTATTTTGTTCTATTTCAGGGAAGTGAATTGGTCATCAAAGCCTTAGGAATTAGGAAATTGATGAAACAGAACCTTAAACTACTCTTTGCTGCCCCTTACGTGTTCCTGCATCCAGCATGACCAAACAGAGCTTCAGGCTTTTATATTCTTCCTGGCCAAATGACAAAATACTTTAAGCAGAAAATGACTAGTGATAAAGCAAATGCTATTTATCTGCTTAACTCAAGGTATGGATTATTGTTCTAAAATCTATAAAGCTTGATCTGTTGGTTCACATTTTCGTAAATAGGTAGTTTCCCCCAAGGCACCTGAAAGAGTTACCAAATAGAGCCACCTATGAAGATGATAAAGTAGATGTGGTTCAAGGATTGCAAAAGTAACATTATTTGTACTGTAATTGCTGTCTTTGTGCTAACCCACGATGCATACTAGATAGGAACAATCTTTCTTTGCACTTTGGTCTCTTTGTTAACCAAGTAGCACAGGGACCCAGTTAGGTCCAACCATCACTTCTCTGCATACTAGATCACTGAGCAAAATGGACTGATTTATCCTATTTGAAAACAAAACATAGTGCTATTGTTTCTAGCCAGAAGAAAATCTTCCAGCTGCAATCCCATATGGGCTTCTAAGGAAATAATGTCATGAACAGCCCTATTCACTTTAGTTACCAAGACTCCAAAGGACTGGTGGTATTTGCAATGTCTTTATTGCTGACAAGCATTCACTGCTGATTGCAGTAGCAGGATCCCAGAAGTTTTGGGATTTGTAGCTGAGCTTGCTTAAAATAGCACCACTGAGGGAGTATCCATACTGCAGTTACTTCCCACTGTGTGTGCTTGGATCAAAGTTGATTTTATCTAGCTGGTGAGTAGCCATGCAGCAGTAGCAACCTGGAGGACAGTATCTGATGGCTACTGAACTATTAACTTCACAAAGGAAGCTCCTTGGGTGGGCTTCACTTGACCCAGTTTAAAATAGACCCAGGCATATTTAAGAAAGGAGTTTTGTCTGCAGTACAGATGTCTCCTGTCAGCGGTGGTTGAACTTCCTTAGTATTAGAGAGGAGAGATTGGCGTTGAGATTGCTCTTTTTTGTCCACCTTGGCACAGTTGCTACTCCTCAGGATGCAAGCCTGCACACCCAGCCATGGCAGTTTTATGTGGGGAATCAGAAGAGTTTCATGACTCTTAGCCTAGTTCAAGGAGAATTACGTGCAAGGAGAAACATTTAGCCCAAACAATTTTTTACCCTTTCTTCCTAGGAGAAAATGTGTGGGGGGTGGACAAAAAAGCAGATGTGGATGACATTCAAAATACAGTTTACTTTTTATATTTATCCACTTCAGGGCAAAAATAACTGTGCAGTAACTGAACACTTCTTTCTCCTAGTGCAGCCTTACTCAAAGAATATACAATTAAAACCAGCAAATTAAAATGCAGCTGATTCTGTAAAAAACTTACTTAGGGACATTCACTGCTAATCTGCATAACCATTTTTTATTTACTTTATTTGAAATTAATGTCGAGCTAGTAAAAGCAGCTGTGTTTTATGGTTTTCCCCTCTAAACCTTAAAATGTGTAATGTGTAAGATGGTTAGATGAAATAACACCAGAAAAATAAAGATAATAGAATGCACGCTTTGGTTCCAGTGCGGCTTCAGCAAGGTTTTGTTTGGAGTGCCCAGCTGCATATACAGATACAGTGGAATTTGGTTTGTGAGGAACCTACAAAAATTACACAAATAACTAGCATTTTTTAATGAATAATACACAGACATGCACCTGCTTCAGAGACTCCATAGATTAGTCTTGCAGCCAATAGAAAAGCCCCTTGGAATTCAATTACATGGCTGGAAAACAGAAAACAAAATCATGACTATACATTTAGAACTGATACCAGCAACATATTAACCAGTTCATGGGCTGAGCTTTTCTTGAGGATTAGATAATTTCAGTTTGTTTTATGTCCCTGTGGCTTATTGAATATTTATATTATTCTATTCTATTCTTTCAGCTGGAGCCTCTCCCAGAAGATATTGTGCACCAAATCCCCAATATGAATGCAATAGCTTCTTTAAAAAAGACCACTGAAATTCAAAGTATGTTTCTCAGTTTGAGTTGGTGGGTTAGTGGGCTTGGGGCTATTTTTTATTATTAATTAATGTCATAGATGCTACTGTTTCAGAGAAAAGAGTGGAAAAATGGTTATGTATACATTTACATGCTGTGTCTAATATATATATATGTTTTCATTTTTCTTTCTTCAGCATCTCTTTTTTTCTCCCATGTATTAGCCTTGAAAAAGTAACCCATTAAAATTATTTAAACATTTCTGATTCCTAAATATTCCCAAATCTTTTCATTCCAGAGCAGCTTGGATGAAATAGATGTTTCTCAGTGAGGGACAGGAACAGATAGGTAAATTAGAGCTCTAACAAACAGTTTGTTCAGACTCTGTTTTTGCAGCCTTTCTCAAGGTACTCACTTTGAAATTCACAGGAGATTGAGATAAAGCTAAAAAGCTCCAAATAGGCGCTGATCTAACAGTGCTAAAAATTACATTATTTTATTGTTACGTTATTGCTGCACTTGTGTGCTCTGACCCCAACCCTTAACTACCCAGATCCTTTAGAGCATTTGCTCACTGAAGAACCTTATGCCATCAATTGCTTTAATCCAACTGAGCACACATCCTTTAAATTCTCTAATCTTCTGGTCTCTGCCATTTTACTGAGCCAGTGGGAGCTTCCTGACTTCTACTGTTTGCTGGCTCCTCTAGAATAACAAATGAATAACAAATGTTTTCCTTCATTTGAGATGAACCACAAATGGTTGGGATTCATCTGCATAAAATAAATGCAGTTTTTAAAAGGGACTATGCCCAATTCACTGTTCATGCAGTACTACTCCATCTGATTTTAGTTGCAAAGTGACAAAGAAAATTCATTGTAGGTATATAATTTATCATGCATATCCAGTAGATACCTAGATATGGCCAAGGTCTATTTAAATCAACTGTATAGAATATATTCCAATTAAGTCCTTTGTGCTGAGTGGTATGTTCTTGGGTAACTCATGAGTTAAAATTCCTTGTTAATAATCTGTTAATGATATGGAAGGAGTCAGCAGGTTAAGGAGGGTCATGTACTGTGCAAGATAAAATAGATTTGCAAATTATAATAAGGACAGAATGCTACACACAGACCACAGACACAAGAGAGATGCAATTGTTTGAACCAAAATATGTATGTAATGGAAAATGGATCTGAAACCAAAAAAAAGGATGACTTGAGAAACAGACAAACAGAAGAGTAGGAATACACACAAATGATGACTGTTCAGAGAGATGGTGTGGCTTTTAGAACAAGTATATAGTGTATATATAGTGTAAATCTGAGAGCAAAGTCTAGAGATCTGCAGAATGACTAGATTTTGCCACAATTAGATTTCAGCTGACCTGGTACAGTCATGCAGTCCAGTGGGCTGTTCTGAAACCTTTGTCAGGCTGCTAAGGGTTTGGACTTATTTACACACAACATTCTACCTTTTCTTGCAACTACCTAAAAAGTTATATTTACCTCATTTTGTCTGGAGAGAGACCAAGTACAAGAATGGAATATGCTTGGATGACAGAAAGGAGCCCTGAGGAAGTTCAGTGCAGCTTCGTGATGCATATTTAGATCTAAGAGAAGTAAGTACCTGTTCAATATTTTAGAGAGTTAGGCAGGCTGGAGAGCATTAGGCTATTGATTAGCATCTCAAGAGGTACTGAGAAAGCTTGATTTGTTTGGATCATTGCATTGCCTTTGGATATTGGGTTTGTATTTCCGTGATCCAACTTTCATAATGAGTATTAGCAACATTTTACATCAAATAAAACCCTCTCTGTGCTTTTTGCAAAACCTTGAAGCTACAATACTTCGAAACTAAGAGACTTTTTCCTAACTAGAATAGAATTTCTATAAATGTTTAGTATTGACAGTGATCCAAAGCTTCTTTGAAAATGTAATACATTTGGAATTAGTAGTTCCCACACCCATGTCATAGGCTATTTCTAAACAATCCTGTTCAATAGAAAAATACCAACCCCAAACACTGTTTTTTGAGCAAGCCACGGTACAGCATGTCCAAACCTATGAAAGGCAATTACAAATGCCTATAGGAGTGACAGAAACATTCCCTTTTATTATTTCCTGGTAATAGTCAATGCTCACACAAGTCTTTGAGGGAGGCTTAAGCATATTTTCATGCTGAAAGTAAAAGCATACCTAGAAGACTGATTTGGTTTCATTGAGTTTTTTTCTTGCAGTCTACGATTGCTTAAGTTTTGCATGAATGAAACCAGCAGTATGCTTCATTCTTTCCCTTGAGCTCCACCAAGTTCTTCTCAATGAATGTAACAGCACTGGTAGAATTTCACTTTCCAGTAGAGCACAGTAGAAATGGTGTTTTCAGAGGTTGGAGTGGTTTGAGGCCAATGCTTTTTTGACTTCTTTTAATTGTCAATCCACAGCATACCTCCTGACAAAGCTCCTTTGCAGCTGTGTGCCGTGATTGCCTTCCCATTCCGTAACTCTTTGCCTGCAAATCTTTTGGCTGAGCACGCATTCAAGGCCTGTATATTTTGTATACAGCAAACAAAGGTTATCCTGGATAAAAAGAAGCTTGCAAAGCTCTTCTGCTTACCCCAGGTGTTTGCAAATTACAGTTTTCTGATTTCAAAGAAAAACCTATTGTTGCTTTTTCACAAGCATCAGAGAGCCCTCTCTGCATGAGGTACCTACTGCTACCTGGGTGCTATTTCCAATTGTGCCTGCTTAAACATTTCCCCCAAAAAACCACAAACACCCTGCCAATGTAGTTCCTTTCTCCAGGACTCTCCACGGCAGTATATGGGCTGCCACCTGCCTCCTGGCCTGACTCTGCTCTCTATGGCTGAAGCCCCTCTCATAGCACAACTCTCAGTGTGGGGAAACAGAGAAAACCACCAGTCTCTCAGGAGTGAAGGGTAGCTAAATGGGCACAGAGAGCCTACTAATATGCTTGAATTGGCCCTGAGTTTTAATGTTACAAGAAAGTCAGAATTCAGGGGCCAGCTGGTGTGCAAGCCTGTGTGTGAATGAACGAATGTGATGTAGCAATCTTCACTGATGCTGTTTTATTGTTGCTGCAGGAGAGCAACACAGTGGTAGCTGGGTACTAATATTTTATTTTATGAATAAAAGCCCTTGAAAACTCCAGCAGTGAACATGGGTTCATTTCTTTTATAGGCAAGAGGGGGTATTATTCCCATGCCAACAGATTTGATTTTCTTGCACATCTGTTTCTGCAACAAAACCCCACCCACTCTGTGAACATTTAGCTCATAAATTATAGGGTTTGAATTGGGTGTATATTGCAAAGACTGACTTTTGCACATAGGATCTGTGAGAACATTGTGGAATGCTCATATAACTTTTTTGTTTGTTTTTAGTGTATTTTTTAATGAATAGAGAATATGGTCTCTGAGCACAGTAATAATAGAGAATATTTTTGTCTTGTTTTTATAAAATTTGCCAGGCTCCAATCATTGAGCCTACTGTTATGTACATAACTTTTTAGCTCTGTCTTTCATGTCCTTGGAGCAAAGCCAACCTCCTAACACTTAATCTCAACTTTGTAGGATACTTAATACACTTTACATTTTATCCCCAGAAGGTCCCCGTTATTTAAAGATTCTGCTAACTACTCAAACGTGCACACTATTAGAGTTCAAAGAAACACTCTGGCCATGCTCACTGGTTGTTCTTGAAGATTGACTTGGGCTTTCATCTTGCAATGATGTTTTTGAATAAAGACATTTTCAGACTTTATTGACAGCTGCTTTCTCACTAGAGGGAAAAGTTCATCCTTCCAAAAGCCTGAAACTGTGTTGAGAGCTGTGTTACCAAAGAGGGAGTTTTCAGCAGCCTTTCTGCAGCACAGGCAGCACCACTGCTGGCCTGGCCTCCCAGCTGTCAAAGCCTCCAGCTACCCTCTGGATAAGCACCTCAGCTCAGCCTGCTGCCCAGCTGCCAAAATCCTAGTTTTAGTCCTTGGAAAGGTCCCCTGCTTGATCCCCTCTCTTTCACAGCTGTTGAAACCCTCCGTCTAATTCCCAGATAAGTACCCTGATCCAACCTCTGCAGCAGCTGCTGAAAGCTTCTTGCTAAACACTGAGTAAGCTCTGATCCAGAGCTCCCAGACTTCCCAAAGCTCCTAATTCCCAGGTGTCATCCACCTGGCAATTAGTGAGTGCTCAGTGTTTTACTGGACTGTTAAGAAATAGATATGTAAATTCATACTTGTTCATGTGGTTTCCAATAATCAAACTACTTCTTAATAGCTGGGCAGTAGCAGATTATTTTATGTGTTTAGGATGAGTCACCTGCCAATATTTTTGGTGTTGCTTGATGAGATTCTTCTGTTGCAGGCAGAAATCTGAAAATACTCATGCTTTTAATCCACTGCTGTATTTTTACATAGCAGACCAGAAAGTTCTATCCCTTATGATACCTGGCAGCTTTCCAGCAACAGCCAGTTCATATATGAAAGTTTTAACTAAATTATTGTTCTAGTATACGCCCTGAGGTTGGAGGAGAAAGAACATCCAGGACTAACAAGCCTGATTGTTCTGGCAACACCACTTCAGTCTGAGCTGGCATTTCTGACTTCTTTCCTTTTCAAGACAGTGCTGTGTGAGCACTTTGTACAAGAATGTGCATTTTTCTGCATTTTGCTGTCTCTGCATCAACTGTGTGCCAATATCAGAGCTTCTAGTTATTAACCCTGCTCTGAACTCCCATCACCTGGTGTAGATAAAGCCAATAGCCTTCCAGACAATCCGTGTTCATTAGTCTGTGTATTACTCCTCCAGTTTATTACCTTCTGGGGAAGGGTGTGACACAGCTCTTGGAATGAAAGCACTTTCCAACTTGGCATTCTTAGGTTCAGAAATAGACTTCACTGCAGTCTGAAATTTCAACTGTACTGCTTATACCACAGTGATTTTAAATTATAATCACTCCATGTTGAACTAAGTGATTACTGTTCTTGTACCACCATGCTAGCTAAAATTCCCATAAATTATTATGTGTGTTTTCCTTAGGCAAGTACTGGAAGTCAGTGGAGCCATACTCTGTGCCAGTGGATTGTGCTCTGGCTGAGTCTCAGAAGCAAGAGAGGGAGGAGACAGAAACAGTATCAGCTATGGCCTCTCTTTCAGTGGATGTTGAGCAGTGTATTCCTCAGGAAGGCAGCAGGTAAGTGCATGAAATTATTACAGAGAACAAGGCTTTTGCTCCAGCCTAGTGAAACAAAGAACAAAGGAAGACTAAAGGTTGTTTCAAAATTATCGGCTAATTGAGGTACCTGAAATTTTTCATCCCTGGATTTCAGTTCTCTCACTTAGCCACTAGAAGCAGAGATATTCTATGTTAGCAGCGTTTTGGGTTTGGCATCTCTATTTCTGTATTAAAATTCATGATTAGTATAAGAACATTGTTTTCTTCTCATGTCTAGTTCCTGCTACAGCATAAAAAGTGCAATATCCATATGAAGTAAATGTACATGGTCACGTGTAATCGACCATATTCTTCTCATTAGGAACTTTTCAGTCTCTTTTAGTTTTAAATTTCTAGGAAGGTGTTCAACAAACAGTCAGATAAATTTAATAAGGACGGACTTAAATAATTATTAAGTGATATTAGATGGGCATTAAAAGTTACTTCCCTGGAAGAAAGGTGAACAGTTCCAGTATGAAACTTAAAGCAATCCTGACTAGGATTAGGGCCAACATTTTCTATGTACTAAGAAGAAGGTACACCAGCAAAGAATGAGAATGCTGTTTTTTCCAGCTTGTCATGTAATTTTTACATTAATGAAGATTGCTTTCAACTTCCAAATTAAGAAAATGATGCAGTAAATACTATTGTGTGTTTTTCCAATTACACGTGAAAAAAACTCAGTAACCACTGAATATTGTGTCATCTATAATCAAAACAGCCACTGCAGAAGTTTTTGGAGTTTCCTATTTTTTTGTTTTAAGGGCAAACATTCCTGATCTTCAGCAGTAGAGAAAGACACAAATGTAGTGAAACCACTTGGGTTCCATCATACACAGAAAACAGGGGAGGGAGGAAGAAAGTTGAAAAAAGCCTTATAAGGAGACTCATCAGCTCATCAAGCTGAGGAACAACAGTAGAGAAAGGAGGGAGCTGTGGGTAGGGACAGCAGTGGTGGGAGTGGAGCCAGAAAGATCCATGGCTCCTACATTGTGACTGCTTCTTAGTTGCTTCAGTTCTTTCCGCTGTGCTGTGTCTCTTTTAATCACAACTGAACTGATAGGCACCCAGGGGACTGGTGCAATGCTCTAGGCATGGCTCAAAGGGACACACAGGGAGAAGAGCTAGCTAGTAAAGTTCACAGTATTTTCATAATTACCTTTCCAATTGTAATTATATTTTAATATGCCATGGCTACTCTTGTGCTAGGATTATTGCAGAAAACTTAATAAAAGCTTAGAGAAAAATCCACGACTAACACAAGATGTATTTTAGATTTGTGACTGCTGATCAGTGCTCAGCTAAAGAATAATGCAGTTTTTCATATGTTTCTGACAGTTACAAGACACTTTTGCTAGCTAGGGACAGAAAAATTCCCCCTTGTGTGTGCATAGCTCTAAAATACAAATAATTTTAGTTAAAGTATTGGAAATAATGCAGTAAAGTCAATTAAAGCTATAAATTGTCTGGAAAAGGGCATGGTTAATTTTGTGTGGTTTACATTGCTGAGAAGAACCAAAAGTTTTATTTGTTATGTGCTGCCACTCAAAACTACGACTACCAAGAACAACTGCTACTCCTACACGGTTTGAACAAAATAACCCTTTGACTAACATTGCACTTAATTACTGCACTTATTACCTATCAACTGATAACCTGTGACAGTTTCCACCCATTCTGAAAACAGAATTTCAGGGCAGTGCTGAGAAACATGGAAAAAAATGGATGTATTGAAATGTACACAAGTGGAATTCATGTGGCTGCCAGATTCATTACACTTCATCAGTTCTGGACTCTTGTAGGGATGAATCCATTGTGATGAATTGTTTTGTGGAAAAATGACTTCGTTTGGAATATCTTCTGTGGTGCTGCAGACATTTGTCAGCAGCACAAAAAAAAAAAAAAAAAGCCTACGCAGGCATGAGTCCTGAAATCTCTTTCTACATCTGTAACCCTCAAAGAAGTCATATGGAGCCAAGTTGCCATCAGAGAGTGGCAGGAGAAGAAAAATGCTGTCCCACTGGACTAAAATTGATTGTTAGGTTTTCTGAGGCTTCTGAGCATCATTTTCTTTGTTTTCTTCCTGATGAATGTAAGGAACAATATGGAATCAAAGGTGATCCTCTTGAAAGTTGGATTTTGAGGGTCCTCAACTGTGGGGAGACCTGAGAGGACCTGCCTGCACTTTGAGTGTGAATTAAAATCCATCAGAGAATGTCCAGGGAGTCAATCTGTGACATTGCACACTTTGGGGTCTGCATAATTTACTTCATTTCACATAAGTACATCATCCATTTTGCAGGTACATACCAACACAAACAGCAGGAATGTAGAGACGAGTTCAGCTTTGATTTTTCACGTTTTTAATGTTTGTTGTAATAAAGAGGCATGTTTGCAATGCCCCTTCTCCAGCCGCTTCTTATGGCAAACAGAGGGCAGCAGGGATGTGAAGAGTCCAGCTCTGTTAGAAGGTGTGCCCTTCCTCCTACTCGTGTAGATAGGGGCACCTTCCAAAGACCTGTTGCAAGCTTTTGCATTGTGTGTTCAATTGGGAAAGTTGCTTGTGACAGGTAGGGTGGGAGGAGAACAGGAGGCACCGTGGCTGATGGGGCAGCCTGAAGGGTTCCTCCATTACACCAGGAGTCCATTTGCTTCCTCTTAATTCCCACCACAGTCAGCCAGGCTGATAGCTCTGGCCTGCAACTCCAAGCCTGTTTCACTGGTTCGAAGGCAGAGATCCTCCAGACTTGAGCTCTGGATGGCCAGGCCTCCAGATGAAGAGCAGCAGAAAGAGTCTCTTTGCGGGAAACTCTGGCCAGTTATGTTGGAGGATATATTGGTGTTGGAGTGAGATGACTCAATTTTAACTCAGATTTTGGGTAAAGCAGCTCTTTTCCTGGCCAACTCATATCTGACTCATTTACCACTGATGGATAAAATGCTCCTGGCTAAGGCCCATATAAAGTATTTTTATTTCTTCTCTCTTTCTTTCTTTTCTTCAAGTGACAGTGCCGATTATTTTTTTACTTGATTTTCTCTGGCAGGGTAAATGAAGAAAAACGTGGAAAGCTGCTACGCTTTTGGTGTTTTATTTTACCAAAGCATAATTATGCATCTTAAGGTCCAATTTAATCTCGATTATAGTCTTTGGAAGAGTGCAGATGTAGAAAAAAAGAGTTTTTGGATAGGAAAGGAAACATGTTTGGTGTTAACGGGCATTTAAATAGAGATGCAATTGAAACAGGCATGTCCTATAAAACATTTCTAACTACCAGAACTTTTGTGTGTTGATAACTGTTTATTCCCTATGTGAGATACAGATTTAGATGATTAGAATTTTTCTTTGGCCAGAAATCTGTTTCAGAAATCATACTGTGAAAATATTCAGTATGCTAATGTCCATGATACCTTGGAGCTTCTGTATGTTTTTTCTTAAAATGGAAAAAGTAAAGGGTGTGGAGGGAGATCTCTTGCATTTGCTATTTTTACAGGAAGCAGTAAATCTTGAGAATGACATTTATCAGAATTTGGCTTTATGGCTCTGGTTCAGCTGAGCATAGATTTTACTTAAATGGAAATTAAAACAAAGTATAATTTTTACTCTGAGTGTTACAGAGCTACCAGTTGCAGTTTCAGTCAAATTGCATTATATTATATACTAGAGAAAATGGTTGAATCATGGGGTACAACTAGCTACCATTTAGGGTCACCTGCCATATTTGTCTATCAGCTCATAAAGCTTCACTTGGCATTTCATTATTTGAATTTATTTTAATATCTACCTCACCTGTGCTAGAGTACACAGCACATACCTGGCCATAACCCACAGGGCTTACAATCCCCTCCAGGCTCAGGAGCTGCAGAGCAGCTTTCCTAGGTCAGCATGCATCCTTATCTTGCCCACCTTCTTCCCATTCCTTGGTGGTGGGTGCATAAGGAAGAGAACCAGGAGCAGAGGAGGTTGAGCACCAGCCTTGTCCTGCTGAGTTGATGGATCTAAACTGTTGTATCTGACCTAGCCTGTGTAAAAGCCTCGAGCATACATACACAGGCATAAACTTGTCAAAACCTTTTTGAACCAGCTTACACCTCTGGCACTTGGGTAGTGAACCCCAGCCTCATCAGGCATCGTGCTGCTTTTACTTATTAACCAATAAAATCACTGGGAAATCCCTAGGCCTCTATTGTGAGAAAGAAAACCACTTCTTTCCTACTCATAATCTTTGGCCCATATCTGGTTTTAAAGGCTTGAGCTTCTCAAGACTCTATATTCCTGCTGATATGAAAATAATTTCTTACCTTTGATGATTTTTGCTCATCTTTGTGCCTTTTGTAGTTTCTTTGAGATGGAATAAGAGCTGCATGCAAGACTCCAGGTGCTGGGCACATTGTGAATTTACATGGTAGCTAATACTGAGGATGTTTAGTTTCTGTGTCTTTCTGCTCTTCTGCCATTAAGTCCAAGCTGTCAGTCACAGCCATCAGTGTTAAAACAGTTAAAGCTGTCTTTCCTTGTTTTGTGTGTTCTGAGTTTTTGTTGTTTCCTTTTTTTTCCCTATAGAAATGCTGTTATGGGCCTGAGAGCTGAGTAGTATTGGCAACTTGGCATCATCAGCAAATATTATCACCTAAATCTACTTGTAGTCTACCTAGTCTTTTTGATATGCTCTGTAGAATTCCTCCATGGTGAAAATTCACCAATATTATTATGCACTTCCTGCTTTTGATGTATTGTTGATCTGTGAAAGGACTTTCTCCCAACAACCTAGGCTCTTCTAAGCACTTGGATAAAATTCTTGGAAGACCTTCTTTGCAGAGGGAAATCACTTGATCACTCTTCCCAAATTTCCTTCAGAAACTTCTAATAAATTTGAAAGGATTGCCATCTTTATAAGTGTTAAGACCTAATTTTTACCCAAATGACTGTACCTAAATGCCTACTAATTCTATCACTGATTGTAGCTGCTTTCAATTTTGCCATACAGGCTTACTGTACCTCCTGTGGTTTCCAAAAGGGGAACTGCCTTTCTTGCCTTCTCTACCTCTTGCTGAGTTAAACTGTAGAATATGTTCAATAACTATTTCTTTAACAACATCCTAATCGTATTTCCCTGGAACTTAACAGACAAATATCATCTGCTCTTAGAAATTTGGCAATGTTTGGTGTATCAGTTTGTTCTAGCGCTGATTCAGTTTAGGATAGTTCATCTGCAAGTAATAAAATCTCACTGACACTTCTCTAGTGAACCCAGATATAAATAGTTCATTTTGCTTTTGTGGTCTACCTTCCTTGATGCTCCTTTTATGCTTTGATCATTTCCTCTGATGTATTTTGAAAGATCTTTTTATTATTAGCTTTTATGTGTTTAATATGTTGCTCTTCAGACTTTCCTTTAGTTTGCTTCATTGAGGGTTTACATTTAACTTGCCAGAGTTTATATTTTATCTAATTTGCCTTGTTTGGACAGTACTTCCTCTTTTGAGAGCATATATATAGTTACCTTATTCTGCTCTTAAACTAGGATGGTTTTACTTTTAGTTCCTTTCTCTTTGATCCATACTAAGTCCATTTTTACTAGGATATACGCTTACTCAGGATGTCTTATATAATGTCTTTAGACACTCCCCAAATCACCTTCATGATATAGAAATGTACCTCTTTTCCCCCAGCTCTTTGCTACCAGAGGATCACTTTTCAATTACAATGATCTTCCCTGACACAGCTGAGCTAAATTAGGAACAGATTATGGCATAAAACAGCTGTACCATCCCAGAAAAATCTATCTTTTGTTCAGCAGTTTCTACCTTGGAAACATACCTTGAATTTGTATTTCTGTGTGTGTGATAGTGTAGCTAAGAGGAATCTCTGTAATTCTCATTTAAAAAATAAGGCAAGAGAAACATTTTCTTTTTTGGGGTGATGTACTGAGTTTATCTACATTCTTAAATACTATCTTTTTAAAATTGTAGATTAATTACTTTTAATAATTTTCTCATAAATAATATTCTCAATTGCCACAGAACAATATTAAAGATGTCACATGTTTTTCCAGATTTTATCCATATGGTAGGATTTTTGCCTCATCTATTTATTTATTTATTTATTTTAAGTTTAAACAGCATCATTTTGTTTAGCATTAACTGCAAAGAGATATTTTCATTTTGCCATAGTCAGAATTCTACATATAGAAAGCTAAAGATAAGCACTCTTCACAGCACACCAAAGTGAATGCAGGCAGGCTCAGCTCTTAGGAACTTTCAGTTTAAATGAGCCACGGTGAAGCCTTAGAGAAAAATCACAGTTGTGGTTCTATAATCATTACAATCTCAACTGGTGTCTTTCTGAATTTGCTGACTGCATGGAATTGGTTTAGATCAGACCTGAGCTCACAGCTGCATCTTGAGGAGCTGCTCAGAGCATACAATGTGGGATGGGGGGTTCTGCCTGTTTTATGTTTTTATGCCAACTTCCTGTCAGCTACAGGAAGGCTGACTGAACTGACGTAACTCACAGTGACAAAGCTGAAGTAACACAAATTTGGCCTGTCAGACTCTGCCCCCTAGATTTTTCTTTTGACAACTTTTGATTTGGTCAGAATGGATATACGTTGATGCCCTGCTCACTGCTATAGGATTTATAGTGTTTTTTTTCTCTGTCCTTTGGCCCCAAAACAGTAGTGGCTCTCACACAAAACTCTAACCTGAGCTATTACCTCAGAAAAGTGTTTTTAGTGATAAACCATTGGATAAATCCAGTGACTTCTCTGACACTAATAAAATTAAGTTAAAGCATACACATAAATCTTCAAAAGGGGACTGAAGAAGACTGTGGGTGTACTCACACTGTGAGACAACAGCTGGATTGCCATGGCGCTCTAACCTTGTCTCCTTTTCCAAGGACCTTGTATCTGGCACTTATATATAATAATTATTATTGGTGCTTATGCTCTGGCTGGTAAAGAATGTCGGCCTCTTGTTCGAATATATGGGAATATATTAAAATATAGCACTCAAGTTCAGTGAGGGCCACTCCTGGCTCTCAGAAGCACCTTTATCAGTGAAACATTTCCCAGTGAAAGAAGTCCTAAATGAGATCCTCAATTGTACTATGTTCATGAGAATATCAGTCCCAGAAGTCAAACACATGTGAACAGACTGTTGTATGTACTGCTTCCCTAGGTTCTTATAAATAATCCAAACCCCTATTCTCACTTCCAGAGGTTTTCTAGAGCTTCAAGCCTTCCTGATCTGCCAATCACCACCTGAAATCTATTGACATATATTGTTTCTCATTTGCAGAACCTAAAAACGGAGCCGTCATCTGCTTCCAAATGATCTTCTTTCCAGACAGACCCATAAGGTTCTGGATGTTTAATAAGGGCTTATTGACCCTCTGTGTTATGCCAGAGGACTTTCAGGTCTCCCACAGGTGGCTGGAGAAAGTGGAAGTGTGTGGTTGGCACAACAGCAACAGACACCATCAGTACGAATTCCTCACCTGGGGTGTGATCTTGTATTCCACCTGAAGACCTGAGCAGCAGGCAGGGCTCCATCTCACCCTGTCTGCCACTGTGTGCTTGCTGCTGCAAGCCAGAAAAGAGGGGGGAAAAGAGGGAGTGCAAGGGTGCTTCACCTCACTTCTCAGGAATGAGGGAGCTGCAGTGGTTACTGTACACAGGAAACATCCCCCACCATGTTGTGAGGAACTAAAGATTTGAGATTTATAGATTAATCTTCTTTTAGAGTCAATACCCTTTGGAAAGTGATTAGTCTGAAAAACATAATCTTTTTCGCATGTCATTCACCTGACATATTTTTCAACATACTATCAGTGTTCATTCCAAATCATAAAGGGATAACCTGTAAAAAATAATTTAAAGACATACTGCTGATTTTTTCACTGGGAAAGACTCTAATAAATTCCAGATTCACTTAAAATTCTCTGGCTTCCTTGCTGAATAAACTATCAAAGCCCATTAATTACTTTTTTTTCCATGGGATCTCATGAATTTATACTTTCTGAGGAATGTTTTACTGAAGCCAGTTATTACACTGGCTTACAAGAATTAACTAGTAAACATCTTGTTTATTAATTTACATTTATTTTTCTCCCCTGATTTCAAAATTGCTTGAAGTTACAATATTAAATTAGTTCTTATGGCTGACAGACTGAGATGAAAAATAGTTTCTGTCCAAATTCTTTGCCTTTCAAATATAAGGTCTCTCCATGATCTCAGAATCTTCCCATTTTATAATTGCCATCATATTCCTCAGGTGCAGTAGTTTGTCAGCTCAGTGTCTGTGTTCTCATAATTTTCTTATTCGTTGTCTTAGAGAGCTCATCTTGCCTAAGCTGCTAATTTCCCAGAAGTTTTCGTATAAAATATATAATATGATTTGATATAATTAATAGACACTTTTTCTTTCAGAGTGAAATGCTGGTCAGGTTCAGAATTTAGTCTCAAAACTTGCATGCAGGCACACAATGTGTTTATGAAAACACAAAATCAATAACTATGGGACTAGAGAAGAACTTTAGAGTTCTAAGCTTCTAAGTTCTAAGTTCTAGCTACTAGTGAACTATTTTGCTTCAATGGTATGGGCCCGCTTGAAAAAATAAATGCATGTATTTTTAGTTGCAAAAGCTTGTAAAATAAAAGTATCACAGCTATTTTTTTCATTAAATTATTTGATTCTGTTGACACAAAGCATGTACATTTCTGGACAAAATGTTATAAAATATTCTGACATATTTTAATATAAACAGGAACATTTTTGGTGATTGCTTGGATCTAAAATGTTTTTCCACTTGACATTTGTTTATACTTCCTAGGAAAGAAACTCTATTTATGGATAGCTGAATAACACAAATAAACATCTGAGTGAGCTGAAAAATCAGCTTTGATTATGCATGAAAATCTACAATGTCATTGTGTACTCTTGTGCCGTATTCTGATTGCCTGTTTATTTTTACAGAGCTGCTGGTGAGCCCATGGAAGAAGAGCCAGCCTTGTGAAGTGCCAAGTCCTCCCTGATATTTCCTGTGGGTGACATCATTGTGTATCCCCCAAAGCACCCTCAGACATGTCTTGTCTGCTTCTTGGGTGGCACAGATCAGATGGAACATAAACACTGGGCACAAAACTCGGAATAGCAGCTTCACTTGTTCTTTGGATGGACTTGAAAGAGCCCGAAAGATTCCTTAAATGTAACCGCCACAATTCTAGAGTTACAGTAAAACAGACTTGGGAGAAAGAGCCTAGAGCATGCTTTTTTAATGCTGTTTGACCCACTCACCAACACAAATTGTGAAATAGAGTATTGCAAAATTCTACATGATAGATTATAGATATGAGAATTGCAACAGCCAGCAACATACTCTGTGAACTCCGTGAATCACTTTCTGACACTTTTTACTGGATAATTTTTTTCATACTGTGTTAAATTGTTAATAGAATCTGTTTTCTTTGCTCCATGTAATGAAGAAAAAAACCCCTCACCCTTATTTTACGTGCCATTTTTTAACCTCCTGTAATGAATTCTTAGCTGAATAAGTGAAAAGTGTTTAAATTATGAGGAGAGATTTTAGCTAAAGGGAAAGCACTTCTTATTGTACTATAAATCCCCTGAAGTACTGTGCTTGGTGGTGCTTTATTTTCTCTTCCCTATTCCTGGCCATTTCATGTAATCTTTTCTATCATAAAAACACATCCACGATTCTCTAAAATGAGCGATCTTTTGCCTTTAAGAAAAAGTGCTGTACCCTCTGTAGTTGACAGTAGCGCTCACCATATGTGCAGCAGAGATCGAGTATGGATAGTTTTTCAAACGTGTTTTTAGTTTGTTCTGAAATGTTTCTGCGTTCTGACTCCAAAGCAGCGACCTTCAGTAACTGCCTGCAGCTCATTTGAAGCTCAGGTGTTTCTGTGGAGGTTGTGTGGGAGTGTTTTTTACAGGTCGTGATGTGAATACGAACTCATTCTTTTATGTAGTCCTGCACCAAGAGAACTGATGTTGCTTGAGAAGCTTCAAAGGGTTTAGGCTTTATTTTAGATTCCTGAAGTGCAGCAAGATCTCCCTGCAATGTGACTTTAGCTGTTTAATTCCATGTTTGAGAACGTAACATAGAGTTGTGCCTTTAGCTGAAAATGAACGCTTAAACTGTTACACGTGTTGCCTTACTGTCAGAGAGAGAGAGATATGGGGCATGTATGTAAGAGTACTTCAAATGAACAAAACTCTGCTATAGTAACTTTTATTTTGTTTACAACTTTCTCACCTAATGAACCCCAGGAGATACCTTGAAGTATTCAGCTTGCAGTATTTGATAGCTTGCTCAGCTTTTAAAAGCAAGTGATGTTCATTTTTTATATATTTGCCAAATTCAAAAAAAAAAAAAAGAGAAGGGATACATATATTAAAGCCATAAGTGAAGACTGTCATGCTTTTTATTCTGAAATCTGAAAGGAACCTTAATTAAAACAAGATTTTGGGGAAGGCCATGATATGAAAGATATGGAACAATATGGTTTCAGTTATAGGCAGACTCAAACCTGTAAATCAAAGATGAAAGATTTCACTCAAATAGAATTATATAATTCTCTTTTGTTATGCAGTCAGACTATATCTTTCATGCATTTGGGTTTGTTTGCGATTAGCATTTTAATTTTAAAGACTTTTATTACTTATACCAAAGCTCTCCACTACAAGTTAGAAATCTGAGGCATGCTTTGAAAAGGGAAATCTAAAAAACAGGGATGTCATTTCCTATAATGTGAAGTAAACTTTTATTCTGAAAGGTTTACTCTAAAATGAATGTATGCCCCTTAGAAAGGGAAATAAAATTCTGACCCTCAGAAAGTGAAATAAAATTCTACCCCACATTTACAAGCCAAAACCATGCTCGTTTTAGTAATGCAAAGAGTCCCAGCAGGCTAAATTAACTCCTGGTGTAAGCCACCTTGCCTGACTCTGGGCTATTCTGAAGAGGTTGTTCACACGACTAAAGCAATCAGGAGTTCCTCCTGCATTTTCAGCAGACTCCTGATGGCAATCTTACTTGCCATTTACTGCAATTTTGTTATGGTCATCAAAGAAATTTCCCTTCAAGGAAACCAAGGGCTATAGCTGATGAGTTGGGTAATTTATAGAGCTTTTCACATTTTGAAATCATGGCTGCAAAATTTTAATTGAGTGCATAGTAACATCATTTTAAAATTACCCCTAAAATCTGTTTGTGTCCTTAGCTTGCATGAACTTCTATATTAATTGCAATCTGAAATGTGAGTTACAAACTTTTCCAATCAAAGTCTGTCTTCTGGGGTGCAAATCATCTAAAGCTGTCTTTTTTAGCTGGAAATGCTTTTAAAATGCCAGAATGACTTGAATTAAACATTATAAACTCACACTTATACATTTGTACAGATGTAGTCCCAGACAGATATCTAGACGTGCTGTTGGTTGAAGTTAGGATAGTTTGGATAAACAAGTGTGCTAATAAACTGCACACAGATTGTGTCCAGAACTCTGTTCTGACTGAAGTCAACAGCAAAGTCCTCTTTGATTTCGATGGGAGATGGATCAGGCCCTGCTTTTCTTTTCCCCTTTAAGTCAAGAACGCCATTGCTTTTGGATTATGTCATTCCAAGGCATCTTACAGCCCTCTGGGAAATGGTTGAGGCTTATGGTGAATATCAACACTTCCTTCAAAGCAGACCTGGGCTTTCTGAGAGGGCAGTTTCACTTGCTGCTGTTTTCTTCTCACAGTATTTTTTATTACCGTCAATAGCTCCCCATGGACTGGAGTTAAAATATCTTCCAGCAATTTTAGTCATAGTTCTAGGGAAATATTCACATAGACACTGTTAAAAATGCCCAGTTTTAACTGGATTCAACTACAGATTGCAAGAATTTCAGAAAGATGCATGAATTGTGTGTTTCAAATGTAAAAATTAGATTTTTGAGGAGACATCAAAGTCTCATGTCTCCCACAGACCTTTCCCACTAGGCCAGAGAGATTGACACCTCTGAAAATTCAGTCCCAGGTATTTCAAGTTGGCTGCCAAAATATCTACATCTGAGCTTAGATTACATCTAAAACTGAGTTGAAATGCATGAACAAGATGGAATAAGGGTGGTTTGTGTGTGTGATTCCATGGGGAAGGTGAAGCTGAGGAGGCAGCAGGGAGGACTCAGAGCCAGGGTCATCCTCTGCCTGGTTCTGGTGGTAAAAGGGCTGCAGGCAGGCAGAAGGACATTCCATGGTACCTCCACCCCAGGCTGCCATTGCCTTTTGCAGCAAATCTTTGCCTCGTGAGGGAATCCTGAAGTAATTTTAACTCTGCCAGTCACCAACCACCAGAATGAGAGATGCCCCAGCAGCAAGTCTCACTAACATGCTTGCTCCGGTCCATTTTCTTCTCTAGCATTAGGAACAAAGTATTAAGCTCAGTGGATCTTTTCTTTTATTACTATGCTTTTCTCGTACTTTTCTTGTATTCTTAGGTTCTTCAGTTCATAGTACAAACTGAAAACTAAAAAGAGACATGACTCAGGAGATCAAGAAAAGAATAATTTTTTTTTCCAGCTTAAGGCTCTTACCTGGGCTGGAGTAAAAACAGTGATGAACAGCAAATCTCAGAACTGCTGAAGCCTTCATGAGTGTCTTGCACTGCATTTTTTGATTCTGTGGAGGAATTCTGCATGTGCTCATTTGGTTTTAATATAAATTGCATCTTGATTATATGATCTCTTTTTAGGCAACATTTCTAGTGGGTAATCAAAGTTCATGGGAATATTGCCAGTGTAAAGATGACAGAATTATTCCCCTTTTTTAATCATGTACATACTTTCCTAATTTTTCTTTCAGTGCAAATGAAGCAACTAATTCCCAGCAAGTGAATCTGAGAAAAGTAAAATCATTAGACTATCTTAAATAAACATCATAAAAGAAATGGAAAATGTTATGCAAATAAAGATGGCTATGCTTTTACTTTGTAAAAAAGTCAACAACATGCTGCAGGCTGAATATAAGTGACAAAACAAACCCCTCTCTAGAGTATGTGATATTTTAGTTGGTGTCTTATCTAAGTGCAGCCTCTCCGAAAAGCTGAGAGTCATAACCGGAGATGAAATATTAGAAAGGTTTTGCTGCAGCCAACACCAGAGGTCCTGTAGAGAACAAGAATGTAGAGACTGACTAATTTTTGTAGACAGACAGCAGGACACTTTCAGGGCAATGTGTCTGGGACAAAGAATTAGAGGGAACTTTTCCAAAGGCACTGATGGCTGTAAAACAACTAACTCTTATTAGCTTGCAGGGGCAAGGAGGTGCTCAGCAAGCATTTATTCTTTGGGAAATGCCACCCGTGTCCCACCAGCATGCCCACGCTCATGCAGATTTGAACCTGACTGGGCTGTTTTCTCTCCTAAGCAGCAGCAGCAGCAGCAGCAGCAGCAGCAGTTGCCACGTGTGCTGATGTGTGTACTGTGCATTTGCCCAAGAAGTCCTCAGCTTCCAGCAGAAACTTCATAACATGACTGATAGGGGAATTTTATTTTTTTTCTCAATAGTTGCCTTTCCAGAAGCATAGCAGTGCATGGTTGCTTTATTTTTAAAGGTCACAATAGAGCTTTGTGAACCATTGTACTTTTTTTTTTTTACCGACTCCATATGGAAGTAAAATAGAATATGTACCTGGGGAGGGGAGATGTGGTGTGTGGAACCTGCCAGGAAAGGATCTCTCTTAAATCAAGTTTCTGCTACTTGCTTTTCATCCTGGATTTGAAGGAGTTTGGGTTCTAAATTATCATTTAAGATCTTTCTTTGTCATGTCATTTGCTTTGTTTTTGTACCTGTAATTGTATTCACCCTTGTAACACGTAGAAAACTGATGCCATCTGAAAAAAATCTGTTTTCTGACAGATTCGCCTGCCCTTGGTGTGGGAATCAGAATCGCTTATCCTTGTCACTTCTCGCAGCAATTAAATGCTTCATTTTTGTAACAGATCCAAACTGCAGCAGTATTTTAAGAGTACTATTTAGCTGGCTGTCTGCTGACTCTTAAAAAAAAAATTGTGAAACTTACATTCCTCTCTAACCTCAAAAGAAACCCATTTTGATTTTAACAATGTCATTTTTTCGCTTGATCCGAAAGGGTTTTGTCCCATGAGATCTTGTTACTAGCTCAGTTCTAATCACTAGTAAATCACCCACTGCAGAAAGTGAAGACCAAAAAGGACGGATGTTCCAGCAACTCTCAGTTATGTCTCTTCTGCACAATCCTTCATCCTGCTCCAGTGCCAGGCTCTGTGGTTCAGCATGCTAGCATAGATTACAGCAAAATATAAATTGTTCTGCACCATCAAAGATACTGCTCTTTAGATGTCAATTAGCAGACTGTGAGTTGGGCTGTCATTTACAGGAGCTGTGCTTTATGACAAAAACATGCTTCTGTGGGCATGGTCTGAAGATGAGTAATGCATGCAAGCAGTGGCACTGGTACTGTGTGGTCAGAGGGATTCTGTGCCAAATCTCCACACATTCCTCCTTTTGATGGTACACCTGCATGGCCAGAGACGCTTTTGCAGCAGCAGAGCCATAGGATGTCCTGATTCAAAAACCACTTAAATCCCTCCTCTAAAAGGCTTTGGGTAATATTTGGGAGGCAGCTAGAGGAGGAACCTGAACTCTGCACTCAGCCACACGAAACTGTAAAAAAAGCCCAGGTAAAAGATCTGAGCTTGCCCACACATACCTTTTTCTGATAGAAAGTGCCAGTTCTGCTCCTAGAAAGGTCTGTCTGAAAGAAAATTGACTCTGCTGGATCTATTCTACTGACTTCATGAGTGTGTAATACGTCATGTGTTAGAGGAACAGGTTCATACTCATGTCTCTTGCTGCTTAGATTACTGCTATTTTAAATTTCATGATTGGCTTAATATTCTAAGTTAGGATGCAGTAGGAAAGCATAAAGCAATACCTGGTGAAGTCATAACTAAGGCTTTCAAAGCAGGCTTACTGCCATGGGTTTTTACAAGACTGACTTTTTGGTCTAGGGATACACAGCTGAAATGTCTATTTTTTTCTTGGGAAGTTGATGTTGCTATCTGTTTCCATGATAAAAACCAGTCCTTTTGCTCAGAGCTCTGAAAGTTTATCTGTAATTTGTCTTTCCAGGCAGAACAGATTCTAAAGGATAAAGCATCAGTGGGACTGACCCAAAGGGCAACATTTTTAAAGGTTAATAGTAATATTTCCATAAGAGTAAAAGGAATCATTGTTATTATTCCTGATACATTTTTGTATCTGCAAGTATCCAATGAGTAATGTTAAGTAATATTGTGCTTCAGAACTTTGTTGATTATAGATATATGAACATTGGATTGGCGTGAAATAGTCTTCAACCGAGTTGTTAAAATCCCTTTTGTTTTGTGTTTTGTATAATTCTTTGGCTATAGTCTTGTCCTAGTGTTAATAAAAGCTATTTGAAGTAAGCTTGTTCAATACTCTGAGGAGCTTTTTTGCCTGTTTTATTTTTTAATCAGTGCGAAAAAGGAGTGGAGCTTTGAACATGCCACCCTGGTTGGATCATAGGATTCTGACTGTTAAAATATAAAGGGGGAAGCATGGTGAAGCTGGAGTGCATAAAAAAGGAACCACAAATGTTAATGTAAAAGTAATGTTACATAGCAGGCTAAAACACACACAAAGCAGAGCATTGCAGAGCTCCTGCTCTAACACCAAGCTCATATTCTATAGTTCCTTTGGCTCATTGTCCTGAGGCGTTGCAGAACACATAATTCTCCTCCCAGTGAAGCAATTTAAATTGTACATGCACTGTTTTGAAAGCTGCAAGGCCCCTGCTTTGTGGGCGGTGGGGAATACCCAGCACTGCAGCAATGCTCTGGGCTGCAGTATTGCTCCAGCACTGCTGCTGTAAAACTCAGAGTTGTTACCTTGATAGAACAGACCTGTTTTGAGAAAGGCACTCACAAAAGCAGGGGAGTGAGGAAGGAGTGTGTTTGCTGTGAGCACATTTTGATCACTTGCACATTGCCAAAAGTAGCTCACAGATCAAAATTGCTTCTGTGTGTGGACCTTCATCCACCTGAACTTGAAAACTGAGCAGAGGGGAGGGTGTCTGGGAAGTACAGGCTCTTTGTTTGCACATGGAAAGCCCTACCTCCTGGCATGTATCCAGTGCTGCTCCAGAAGGGGATTAAAACCAAAGTGAAGCAAAACAGCATCCCATAATTTTAGCTTTTTTTCATTCTTCAGAATATCTTTTTCTTTTCTGGGGACAAGGACCCCAAACCTAGAAACACACAGCTCTATTCCATCAATAAAATTCTGTTTGAAAATCAGAACACGTAACATGTAATTTCCTTGGCATATTTCAAAGAAGCTCCATGCACAGAGAATCTCAATCTGTCCAGTCTGTCTATCTACTTCTCTGTTTTGCTTGTTTCCTGTGATTCCATTGTGATAAATTGCAGAGCTCAGTGATAAATTGCATTCATCATGTCTTTCTGGCTGCCTCACCTGCATTTCGTACATTAAAACCTCTCTCCTGGGTCTACTTCTAACATTCCAACCTTGTGAGAGATTCCAGCTAGACACCATTGCTGCTTTAAAATCAACCTGCCAGAATTGACCTTGCCTTTGAGAAGTGGAATGGGTATTTTGAAACCTTCAGACTAACAATGCTTCTAGGAATCTCCTGTAGATGGGTGGGAGTGAATTCTTTCAGATTCCTTCTCTCATGTTTTTTCACTGCTTCCCCTGGAGATCCTTCTCCCCAGGAAAAATCTTTCTTTCCATTGGCAGCTTTAAAAGGAGTAGCAAGAGTTGGATGTCTCTTTGTCAGAAAGGGTAAATAGTGAGATAAAGCTGAGTGAATATGTGCTGAGCCACTCTCTTCTCGCTTTTTTCCTTGTCTTTTTCTTGACAAATAAAAGGAGAGGGATATTAAAATTATGGAGTTTGGTTTCAGTATGCTAGAAATATTTTTTTTTAAAATTTGTTTATTTCTTTTTAAAGAGAAAAGTTTAGTTTTAACCTTTGATATCACAATGCCCAGGTACAGTACTTTATTCATACAGGCCTCCTAGAGACTTGTAAAAAACGGTTTCACAATTCTTCAAAATTCTTTTTCGGGGGTTGCCTGTAAAAGGAAACAGGTTCAACAAAACCCCAAAATGAAATTCTGTACTTTACTAGAAGCTGAGCAAGGGCATGGATCCAGGATTTTGTGCAAAATCTATATTCTTAGCTTTTATACTGCTTCTGTCTGAACTTCTCTGTCCACATATCACTGAAAAATACCCAGTCTGTTATGGCTGTCACATAAATATCTTCAGAGATTGTTAATAACTGAACAGAACATTCCTGATAAGATCCTAAATTACCTCTCTTGTGGTATATTTTATGTACAAACAACATAATTTTACACCATTCAGATGGTTATAGCATTTGAATGCATCATTCTTTAGCTATCTAATTTAATTAAAGATTAGTCTATGATGAAGTTATTAATTGTTATCAAAACAAAATATTAATCAATCAATCCATCCATCAATCAGGGCAAAGCATGCATCACAATTAGTTATATTGCCCCAAGGCAGTACAGGTTGGTTTTCCATATTCAGAGTATCTACACTAGCTGTTACAGTGGCCCAGTCTAACTGCATGCAATTCTGCCAGACTCTACACAACAACAAAGAGTAGGAAGATAGCTGCCATAATTTGCAATACTTTCTTCTCAACTTTCTATTAATTGTCTAAATTCTTCTCTTCAACTTTGGCTGTGTCAGACAATACAACCACTGAAAGTCTAATATTTTTTTTCTGCGTTTTAGGTAATCTAGTCTTGAAAACCTTATTGAAACATCTGTAGATAATCTATTATCTAGTCTATAATTAATCTAGTCTTGTTAATTTACTCTACAAGCAGGGATAAATTAGATGATTCATTGTTCTACCTACGGAATACGGCAGGAAAAATAACAACTGATTCTTAGAAAACAAAAGCATAAATAATCCTGCACTTGATTTCTTTAATTCTCAACTGCCTCTCCTTCTCCCTTCAAAATCGTATTATAGAAGCATATATTATGCTGTCTGAAATGTAAATGTGTATTGTCTGTCACTACATATGATGTGCAGCAGTTCTGTCTCTGCCGCCTGGGCCAGAAGGAACCAGTCCTGGCTCCTTTTGAGCTACTGCCTGGAGTGGGTGTTTGGGTTTGTACTGGAAGTTGAGCACATAATTTAACAGCTACAGGGACATCTGTAAAAAAGCAAAAAGTGCTCAAAAACTTCAAAAACGAATATGTGTACTCCAGTTCTCCTAAAAAGCGTCCAACGAATTATTTCATGAGAAACATCATCACAGTGTAGTGTTGTTTTGCAATGAAATATTTCCATCTTTATTGACCTACTATAGCTCATGTTATCTCCTCTTGAACCTGTATCTGAACCAAAAATGTAAATCTAGAGTGGGATTAGACAGCTTCACCTGAATCCCCTTTGTAATATCAAAATTTTTCCATAGCCATGGTTGCTGTCCTTTTCTCCACTGTAGGTGTAAGTAACTCTTTCCTTGGTTACTGCTTGATGGCACATCATGGAAGAGCCATCCTGGTCATAGGCTCTTAGCAGAACTTGCTGCTTCTTGCTGCTGCTGAACATGTCTTCTATGACTTCTGTGGGAACGTAAGTGGTTTATTGATTGAGCTGATAAGGTCTGCTGAGAATTGATCATGGCTAGCAAGCATCTGCTATACAGAACTTCTTTTTCTTTTTATAAATTGGGAGAAAAATCTGTGAGAAAAAAGTTTTGTTGATACTGAAGT
The DNA here is from genome assembly GCA_037013685.1 of Acridotheres tristis. NCBI lineage: Eukaryota > Metazoa > Chordata > Aves > Passeriformes > Sturnidae > Acridotheres > Acridotheres tristis. The sequence goes on from CM072886.1 coordinate 29,413,743, forward strand.
GCTGACAAATGGTCAGTATTTGTGCACACTATGTCTCTGTCTTCCATTTCAGTTGGAAATAGACCTACTCTGAATAGCAAAATGGCTCAAAGTGAATTACTTTTGAGCACTTTTTACAGCTGAGTGGTTTGAAGAAATAATTTTATTCCAGTGGCACTCAACACGAAAATACGAGGTCCTTGTAAACACCCAGGGTTTTGTACTCACAACAGCCACAGAAGCAGGCCAGTCATTGCCTCTTTTCACAGATAGGATTAAAAGTGTTGTTTGAGGACCCACGAAGAGCTTGTAGCTGATGGAAAAATCTCCAGAGCTACAGTCCTTATGCCAGCACCCAGACTATCCATGTGACTATATTTCTTCCAGATGCCTTCACATTATAAAGTAAGTGTGTGTGTATTTGTGACTTCAGATGCTGAATCTGCCTCTTCTAATTTTAGCTCATTGTTTTGAGCTTGCTTGTTCTCTGGCATGTGTGTTACTTACTGGAACATTGCTAAACAACAAAACCTTTTATTTATTTTTTCAAAGAAGACTATTTGAGCATATAGAGGAGATGTGGGATTTTTATGAATCACATCCTGTAGTTTCTTTGTTTTTACTTCTCTTATTCACTCCCTGTTTTTTAAATGACCTTCACAAAACAGAGAACTGTTTGGGTTGTATAACAATCTGTGCACAGAAACTAGACCTTTTCTTTACCCTGTTATATTTGCTGGCTGGTGTGATTTTGAATGTAGATTGCAATGAACAACCAAAAAAAGTCAATAAATACTGCACTTGTGTAAGGCGTAACAACTGAACTGTTTTAGATGAGGCTTCAGGGAATTTGGAAGGAAGTTATCTCAAGCCTTGCAATGTTTATAAGATGTTGTGGTTCTTATTACCAAACAATAGGGATTCAGTGAATGGACAGGTGAGAACGAGCACAGGCTGCATGCACCAAGCCCTCACAAATAAATGTGAAGCAAAGCCCTATACCACCTTTCAAGTTGAGTTGCAAAAACCTGCATCAACAAATGGTTTCTCAAATCTGCTTCTATTTTCTGTCTACTTAGGATTCTTCTGAGCAGTGTTAATAACTCTTCAAGGTACTTTTTGTTAGATCCTCCTATATACAATTGTTTAAACATCTTTGTGAATACATGCAGGAAGGAAGTGGTACATGCCACAGACTATCTGTTGTTTAGCTGCAAATTTGGATTTCATCTTCCTTTAAAACTTTCTTATGAAGTCTAAGGTGTTACACTCAGAATGCATGCTCTTAACTATGTGCAACCAAGAAGATGAAGACAAGTGTGTCCATATTTCAAGCATAATGAGACTTGCATGGATGCTATGCACCATGTCCCCACAGGATCCATGGCGACAGGACCATCAAAGTTTAGAGCAGTAGGACACGATTCAAAATGGTCTGGGACATCCTCCATCCCTTTACAGAATCAGAATAAGCTTCTAGAGAGAACCCTTTAAAAAAAAATCCAAGAAAAAGTCTCTGAAAAAAGCCCAGTCTCACACATCAAATCCCAGAGGTGAGTGGAAAAGGACCAGAAAACTCCACAGTTGCCCCTACTAATGGATCATGAACTGTGATATGAACACAGCTAGTATCTGAGCAGCTCAGAGGAAAGTTTAAAATCAGATCACAGTGAAATGTGTCTGCTGAGCTCCAACCTTATGCACCCATCTTCGGTTCAAACAGAATGAAGAAGCAAGGCATGATGTAGGAGGAATCATCCCAAGTATGTATTACCTATCACCTCCACGTATTCTGCATATGTCTTCATGAAAAGAATTTTAAGGACATTGTGAACTCTGTCTAGAAATTGAAAGGAAAATATGCTCCAGAGGAGACTACCCTCTATGCTGTACAATTCCATCACTTCACAAGTGACAGTCCTTGGCTAAAGGTGGTGTGCTAGGTCATGGAAACACGTCATAGGGGAAAGACACACTGATCATGTTGGCTCTCCCATTTATTTTACACACAATAATAACTGCACAAACTCTCCATAGCAGAGTGCTAATGCTGACCTTCCTGGCAGCAGTCTGTGAGAGTTATTATGTGGGAAGTCAGGCAACCCTGACATGGCTGGGACCCTGTCAGGAATGCTGGCAGCAGCACACCTCTTCTCTTTGCAGATTTTTAGACCAAATTAATGTGTTTATGAGGGACAGTAGACTGACTTCATAAAAAAGATAAGATTTGAAGCACATGCAGTATATCTGATGCTGGGATATATTTCCTCTGGCTTCTGTTTTCAGTTGTGCTGTCCATGCCTATAGTATCTATATCTAACATCTATTTCCAGCATCTACATCCCAGACTCACAGCAGAAGCAAACCTGTGCAAGGTCTGGAGGGTGCCCTATACTATCAAAGATACTTATTTACAGTAGATATAATGGTATTAAGCTGACTGAAATAATGAATCTAAAAATGTAACTAATGATGATTATTGAGAGATCTGTAGAAATAGGGTCAGGCTATTGTTAAAATAAGGGTACAGTATATTCCTTTTCTGGTGATGAACTGCATAAAAATTTTTTTGAGGAATATTTCTCTCTTCCTAGTTATCCAGGCACAAAATATAATAATAATTACCTCTATCTGGAGATGATGTTAATCACAGAAAGATTCTGTGAAGTTTGCTGAAGATAACAGATAAAATGCACTGAATTATGTGGAAAATATAGATATTTATGACTATAACACTATCTTCTTTAAAATCCTATGTTAAGTATACTTTAGATATTTATGACATTTCCTTTAAGACCATGCTTTTAGATGATGTTTTAATTGATTGCAGGACATCAGTGCTGGGCTTTCAATAACCTGCCTTCTTGAATCCAGCATCACCATTGCCTGAAACCCTGCTGGCTGCCAGCTCCTGGGCTCCTCTGCTGCCCAAGCTCTGTTATGATCCTCAGGGGAAGTATTTTCAGAGGATGTCACCTTGCTGTGCACCACAAGGGTGTTTTGGTGCTGAGTCAGCACCCCTCCCCTCTGTACCCGTGGTTTGGGATTCCACCATTTTCCTGGGAAGGCATGCCAGGGGCAATTTTAAACATGTTCACCTGCAGTCTGCTTGGTTTGGTAGATGTGTCCCTTCTTCTCTTGCCCAGTCACTCCCATTCCTGCAGAGAGCCTTAGTCTCCAGGACATTAAGCTGAGCTGGGTAGACTTTTTCAAAAGCTGTTTTCTTTCTTCTTCAGAACAAATTGCTTTATCTTTTCTTTTTCAAATCCAAGAGTTTAAAACCTTGTGGAAGGGGAACAAAGGGAAAAAATTAGCCTTTTTTTGTTCTTATTGTTTTTTCATTTGGTTTGGGAAACATGGCCATGTGGTTATTCCCAGGATGAAATGTATTCCCCAGTACCCTGTCAGCTGCTGATGGTGTCTGATAGTCCTGTCAGCTCCACAGCTGCTGTTAATAGCCATACCCTGCTTGCTGTGGCACTGCACCCCTACCTCCTGGGGCAGTGTGTAAGCACTGAGCCACATGGCCATGCCTGATCCCTCTCTCACTCTCCTGATGATAATTAACCAGCAGGCATTTAAGCAATATGTAAATTGAAGCTACCCTCAGTGCCCCCAAATTTCAGTTTTCTCACGTCTGCTCTGACTTGTCATTCCCCTCCAGGCAAGGACCATAGCTGTGTCTTTCTCAAACCCTTGCTGATCTAAGCATAGAAGAAAAGACAGAAGCTTGTTGCTCCAGCTGGTTTTTGTGTATGGCCTGACCCTGGACATAATCTTGAAGAAAATCTGGCATAATGGCCCCTGTGGGTTGGCATAGGTTTCAGTCAGTTACCTGGGGCTATAGGTCCTAAACCAGGATGTTGCTCCAGAATAGCATTGTAAAAGCCAAAGGCAGTTTTAAGGAAATGGACTCAAGTTTTCCTCCTAAATTTAGGCAAAAAGTCTACCACTAAAATGACTCAACACAAATACTTATGTAAACTGCATTTTGGCCCAACTGGAATTCAGATCCAGATTCAGAGCCACATTTTAGACTGTGATATATCTCTAGCACTGCAATATGCCAGGGGAGTGAATTGTTCCCAAGGATCAAACAATCAATACTCTCGCAGTGTTCTCTTCCCTTTGTTTTCTGATTTGTCTTCAAATATGTTTTACAAAGCAGACAGGTGTGCAGCAGCCAGTGAGGAGAAGAGAGTTATTTGTGGTGATGTGCATAGCCATCTTCTGGGCAGGCAACTCCCAAAGTGTGAGCAACAGCAAACTGGACAAAAGAGCTCTGGCATCAGGGATAAATACTACTACAGCTGGTATCTTCCATGGACTGGACATAAAGGAGAGCCAGGGACAAATATATTCCCTGCTGTGGATTAAAACAGCAACAGGTGGGACTTCTGATGGTGCTCTGGTTAGTTCATACAAGAATAAAAATATTCTTTCTTATCCTTGGGCCAAATAATAAAGTGTGGGCAAGTCCTCACTGCCCGATGTAGAGTGTTTACTCTTTTTGGCTTCAGAATTGTTCTCTTTCTTACCTCCTGCTACAGTGTCTGCTTCCCCCTTATCTCACATGTTTTCTGTTTTGTTGTAGCTCACTTGAATAAGGACACTAAAAAAAAAGTTTCGTTAGCTGTATATGTTCTGAGAGGGCAAGCATGCAAAGAGAAGTTCATAAAGCTAACAGAACAATAATTATGCCATGTTCCTCTTAACAATCAATTGATGTTAAGAATGAGAATAAAGTACGCTGCTTGAAACTTGTCCTTCTAGATGCAGCTTTTATTCCCATTTGACTACATTTATTTTTCCACCATAACCTTTGGCTCATTTGAGTTATTGTTTCCCACAATCAAATATGCTAGTGCAATAGTAAATATTTCCAGAAGATTTTTTTCCCTCTGCTACTTTGGGAAAGGCTCTGCATGTAAACTGCTATATGACTTCATGCTAAGTATGCACACTAAACACGATACGTTTATTTTATCATTTGTAGTTAAAGAGACGTAATTATTTAAGTGGATGTAATTTAGTGTTATGGCATCCCTCAAATTGCAGTCCTGAAATTACTTTAATCTATACTTTGGCTGGGGAAATATATGAAAAATTGAAAAGCTAAACAAAAACCCTGAAGCCCAGAAAGGACTTGTTTCTGGGGGTTGCATAGACGTCCTTGTGACATCTTTTCAGGAAGCAGTCCTACTTTTGCAAGAGATTTACTATCTATTGAACTATTTATGGACTATTTATCAGTCATCACTGATGGTGGTTCACCACCAGCAGGCTTATGTGTCAAACTAAAAATGGGTGCTCTAGGCAAGCTACATCACATACTGTGCCTTTTACAGCCTATGGAAAGAGTGGGGGACTAAGCTGTCCATCCTTTCAGGGACACAGAACACTGAACTTTTGCTGCTTTTAATCTGAACAATAGTCTATTAATTAGAAATTTTGAATCTTTCCCCATTGTTTATATGCAACTTGCAAAGCCAGCAGGAGTAGCAACACACTGAGTTGTGTGGACACAGCAACACCAAACTACTGTCTTCCGATTTTTAAATGTACATTTTGGAAGAAAAACCTCTCTGGATTCTCGCCTGTGCTTTCTAGCAACTAGTCCTCTCTGTGAAAATCAGTCTGAGCTCTTTAAACAGTGGCTTCATTAAGAAACTGTGCTTTATAAACTGGGTGTGGTATCCTGGTTTTTATAACGACTTAAGCACATTTTGAGCTAAGTGGAGTAGCTGTCTAATACTTTTGCTAGAATGGAAATATCAAAGTCAGCTCTTATTATTACCGGAATCTCTTCTGTGAAAAGCTGTCTCAAACAGAAGTTTGTAATATCTGCATTTAAATATATTTAGCTTCTTAGTAATTCTCTAATGACTTTGGGCTACCTCCTGTTCCCATTGAAGTCAGTGGGAATGTTGCCATTGACTTCACAGAGCTTGAGATTCGATTTCCTTTCATCAAAGTTTGTTCTAAATGTGGATCTCTGCAGCCTGTTAGGTACATATACATCTCCATCCCAGTTTAGCATGAAATTAAAAGGACTCTTGCAATAAACTAAAGCATTTTACTTCCTTTCAGAGCCACCTCCTGCTACCACCCGTTGAGACTAGGAGAGCTGCCCTGGTCTTTTGGGTTTATGAGTATGTTTCTTTTTCCACTGTGGATGACTGTGTTAACTGCTCCAAAGTTATTCCTCCAAAAATCCAGAACCTCTGTGGCAGTAGAGATGGAGTGGTTTGTTCCCAGTCTGTTATTCTGCCTCTAAAACAATCATGAGGGGAAAGTTCCATTTTCTCTCTAGGCACCTGGCACCAAAAATAACTAATGTAAATGGTGGCTTAAAGCAATGAGCAGACCTTGTGAATGTAAGTTAAGAGCTCATCTGTGTGAATTTTACCTACAAAAACAAGCTGGCCATAGATAAATATTCTACCAATTTTTATAGTCCTGGAATAGAGGTTATTTTTTTTTACTTTTAATTTTTTTGATCCCTACCAAAAGAGACAATCAAACTTTTGCTCAGACAGTGAAATAGCAGTTAAAAGAACCTGAGTCAAAAATCTCAGTTCCCATCCAGGCAGCTTTGCCCAATGCTGCTATTTCTGTTGTTGCAGAAAGGTGTAATTAAGCTATCTCTCAAATCATATTTTGTTCCAAGTTTGGATAGAGAGATAGAACCTTAAAGAAGTCTGTTTATTCAGTTAATGACAAGGAGGAAAGAAAGTTGACTCAAGGCTAGTGAAAAATATTGTGAACAGTAATAGGGAACAAGACGAAAGCAACTATATAAACTGATCTTCAAAATGGGAAAGCATCTGGAAAAGAACCTTAATTAAACTGCTGCCTTCTTCAGTACCTCTAGAGCACAGCATCCCATCTTTTCTGCATATTTGCTCTTGAAGGCTTTTACTATGATCAACAGAAATCTATTAGCTTTTGTAGGAGACTCCCTTCCAAACAGCTCCATTACGTTCCATGTGTTAGCTGACTGAAAATAGGTTTTAAAGGAGCAAAGTTTTAGACAGAATAACTGTTCATGATTTTTATTTAGAATTATTGTTCATGCAGTATGCAGCCTGTCAGGAGCCTGACCAAAACCTACTGAAACAGAACTAGTTCTCTATTTATTACACTCATCTGTGAATAAGACATCCAGAGGACTCCGAATTTAAATGTCCAAACTCTGAGGATGCCCACCCCTCCCACAGGGACTTATTATTGAAGCAAAAGCGTGCTACTGAAGGCAGCTATCACTGGCATGTTAATATGCTTGGCTTATTACCAAAGGTGTTTGACTGAGTGTTTGTACGTGTGTCTGTAATAGGTGTTTTTAATGTCTGCAGGGGAGGAATGAGTAGTGACTCTTAACAGGGGAAACACAAGTCTCCATGGGAACGTAACAAACGGGTTGCACAACAGTGATGCTTGCATTTCTAGGTGTGTATCTGTTTCTTGGTCCATTTCTGTCATGCTGTCACCTGGATTATATATTCAGTTACACTGTTAGCATCATTACTGGCCCACTTTTCTGTCTGGTTTCTTCATTTTGTCTAATTAGAATCTACTCCTATCCCCCATGACAACATATTTCCATATTTTCGAGGTTTGTGATTTTATTGTTTATATTTCTGTGTTTCATTTTGCCTCAAAATGTGTTTACAACACCTTCACTGATTTGTTGCAGCAAATGTGAAGAGCAGAATTCATCCACTAAATTTTATATTTGGTCAAATGTTATTGCTCAGTTGAAATTGCTTTGAAATTGTTTTGACAATGTAAAATAAAGATGGGAACAAAATGCATACTGTGAGGTCAGGGAATAGTTCAGGGATGGTAACTCATGGAGATGCTCTTTAAAGTATTCTGTACTTTAATATAAGAAAGGTTATTTTCTTTATCCTTTCTGATTATTGAACCAATGCATATTTTTTCTGCAGGTGTGAGGTGACTGCTTACTGTGTCTGAAGTTCAGTTTTACTCAGAAATTTCTTACCACTGTCACTTGTGGCAAGCACGTCTATGAGTTCTGGAGCAGTGCTCTCCACTCCTTTGAGAATTGTTTAAAGTGTTCATGGTGCTCACAGAAGAGCACAAAGCAATTCTGTAGGTGTTTTAGCCAGAGGACAGGCTGTGATCACTTCATTCTTGCTGAGGAGGAGTTTCTCAAATGAAAATGTCATTGAAGAGAGCAAGAGTCTAAGTCATTTACTTGTGTGAATAATTTAGTACTACTTTTTTTTCTAATTTGTCTTTTTTCTTACGTATGATCCATGTGCAAGAAAAAACAGTTTTACTTCTTGCATTAGGAAGTTGAACCTGCAGAGATAATGAGGTGTGGGAAAGGGTTTCCAGTCACTTGTGACTTTACCTAAAAATTACTGAGCTAGCTGCAGAGATCTTCCCAAAAGGCTACTTCTACAGAACTATCTCTTCTTCAGAGGGCAGGAAGAACTGTGAATAGAATGATCGGAAAAAATGAACTCCAGTCATTAAAGTAAGTAGCTAAGCCACCAAGCACCCACAGAAGATGAGCTCATTGAGTCAGAAGATGCCACTTTAATGAAGTAGTTTTAAAACCAAAGTTGTATTTTGAGACAGATTAGATGACTATCTGCCAAACTACCATGGCTGTATTTAGGTTGGCTACCCATCCAAATTATGTGAGCATAAAGAACTATAATGTACCATATATGTCTATCTGCAGCACTGTACATACCACAGCTATGAATATATGTACCATCATGGAATTGAAACAATAGGGGAGCTAATTCTTAGCTGTATATAGCATTCTAGCTCCACTGAACCTAAAGTCTGATGATGATTTTCCTCCAGGGAACATCTTGCCCTCCCTGAAGTTAGACTTCAGCAATTGTATGCACCAGTCCTGGGAAGGTCCAGCCACACTCTTGGGGTGTGCCCTAGGTCCAGGAAGCTTCAGCTGAGGCACAACCATGCAGTGGCTGGACCATGAAGAGATCTCTTTGTTCAAACACTCCTGGCAGTTTGGCATGCCACCAAGTACCCTCGAGGCAGTTCAGGGGCAGGCAGGTGTGAAGAATGGCAGCCTGATGATCCCCATGGACTTTTCAGCATATAGGCATCAGCATAGAGGCTGTCACTTCACAGTTCAGCATTGCATTTTTTTAATCCAGTCTCTAATCCATTTATTTTATGAAGTGAAACATTCCAAAATTACAAAAGGATTTATATTTTGTGAACATGTGTGAGCCGGCTGGAGAGATTTGTAAATTCTTCATACCTTTCTCTGTAGCTAACTCTTGGGTCCATCTTCACAGTTGATTAACTTGCATTTCACACACCTCTTTAAAACTTCAATTTCAGGTTACTTTCTGAGATAGGTGATACCCAATGCAAATGGGTTTTCTTAGGAGGATTTTGCAATAGAAATGTTAAAACGTGAGGGTAAAGAGAGGGAAAAAACACTCTTAAACATGTGCCAAGTACTAACTCACAGAAGCCAAGCAAGTTTTCAGAAAGAATGTTGACCCTGGCAGCAGGGGGGTGATTTTTCTCACTGCTAACATTACTGAAAAGTCCATAAAGTAGCAAGAACAATTAAATAAATACAGTGGCAATGGTGCCAACCAGGATAGGTAGTGAGAGCTGTTGTTACCATGCTTATTGTGTTACATTGGCTTAGCCAAGAAAAACCTTATCTGATTAAAACAATAGCTCCCAAACTGCACTCCTTTTAGACAAATTGATTTTATTCAACATGGAATTCCAGAATAAATATAACACAATATTTTAAATTTACTTATGCAAATCTATCAGGATGGTCCAGCCAAGCAATAACCTAAATCAAGGTAACCTTAGTTAATATGTTATTACCCTTTAGCCATGAAGCTGTTGTGAGCTCTACTTCTGGTATGGCTCCATGTATGTGAGTGCAGCATGGCTTAGGTCTCTCTCTTTGAGTTGTCTTTTTTGACAATAGAGCTGGAAAGGATGTTTATCACCAAAAGGAGTACATTCCATGAGTGATGGTTTTCTGTTACGAAGTTATGATTTTGAAAAGGATCACCACCTCCCATTGAACAGGCCTCAGAATTTATGTACTTTCTTTGGCCGACATTTGAATCTGGCTTTGAAGCCAAATATGAGCAGCAAAGCTTGCGGGAATATTTTCTTTCTTTTCATGGTTTCATAGCATATGCTCTTACTGCACAGACGAAAACACGCAGTTTGTTCATTTGACAGCTTTCATCCCTTTAGATGCCTTTCCTGACCTCTCCTCACTATCTCTACTCCCTTCACACACCTTCTAAACATCTTAGGATGTGTGTCATGTAGTAAAAGAAATATATTTTATATGATACAGAGAAATAGTTCATGTTCTTTTTTCATCTGAATAATGTGGAAACCTAAGATCCAAACACACTTCTTTCCTCATCTGCCTCAGCACCCCTGAAATACTAAAAGATTAAACATTTACACAGATATCTCAAATTTTCAGACCACCTTTGGTACAAGAAAATGTGTTGATCAATTCTTTAATTTCTTCTGCAATCAAAGTTTCAAATGTAAGTTAAAGATCTTTGGAGAAACTTTATCCTATATCTCACCAGAAGTGTCCTTACTTATTTCAAAAGCTGGAATGAACTAAGTCTTTCCTACTTCACTGTAGTGGAAGTTTCTTTAATTTAGTAATTTTGATACTCTCTGTACTTTTATAAGAATCCCTGGAGGTCCCCCAACCCCTTTAAAAGAAAGAAAGGATAAACTGAAAGTAGCTTTTAATCTTTAAAAATATTAAAGTGAACTTTAAAAATGCAAATTAAAGTTTCAAATTCAGCCACAGTGTCTTAAGTTCCATTTCTTGTGTTATATTTTTTATATGGCACCTGGAAACACAATGCAAATTTCATGAAGTTTGTAGTTTCAATATTATTTTTATCCCATTTACTTAAATCTGTTTTATGTATTTCTCCAGTGTTTTCTTGAATGAAAACTACTTTTTTTCCTAGGACACTGAAAATAAATCAGAATTTTCATGAATACTTGTAGCAGTAGTTAAGGTATCTTTGAGATGGTTTCATCATCTCCAAAGCTAGCCCAGCAGAAGAGTTTCAAAACTGGTATTCAAAGCTTTTCTAGATTAGACTTACCCCAGAGGGCAATAGGATGGTCTGCTCTTCCTCAAGGACACCTCATCTATTGAAAATGCCCCATGGGTTACTGATCAGGGATACAACTGCTGCTTTGGGATCTGAAAAGGTGATTGTGTTAAAAGTCAAAGTGCAAAAGGAAGTAAAATATGCTAGGTTATTAGAGCTAGAGCTGGGATGGTTCTGGTTCACATCAGAGAAAACCCCCTGGGAAGGAACTATGCCCAGCAAACCTTCAGGCTGGTCCAAGAAAACTTCATTTATACAAAGAGTTCAATGCCTTCAAATTCTTTCCCATGCAAGCAGTAGATCAAAGCCTTTGCTGTTTTACTGCACAACACAGTGGCCAGGCTTATGACACAGGCCAAATTAAAGAAATTTTGGGTGGGATCTAATGTAAGGTCATGCCCCTTGTCTAGCTGGAAAAGCATTGGCTTCTTCAGCAGGACTGTGGAAAGAAATCTTGTGAGTAGTCTGCAACTCTCTTAAACACCAATCTGCCTGGCTCACATTTAGGCACTGGATCCTGGTGGGGGCTTCATCACACTGTTCCCTGTGACAGGACACATTTGTGTCCTTGTGCCAACTTTCTGCAGGCTGTACTCCTCACACCAGCTGAGTGATGCAGAGGTGGAGGGGGATCAGTCGTGGTAATGATGGTCCCATCCAGCTTCCCCATCAGGGCTCATCTTGGCTTTCCCTGTTTTCCCAGTCGGTGCCTGGATTCTCCCATGCTGGGGTGAGACTGGGATGTTCAGAAGCACACTGGCCCTTCAGGACTGGACACCCTCACAGGGTGAGACCACTGTCTCACAGCCAATAAGCTTCTTCCACTAAAAAGCTGGGGTGTGACTTTATTGTCAAAGGAAATTGCAACCTTTTACTCTGTGTTTGTATTTACTGTAGTGAGAGGAAATTAAAGCACTGGCAACAGCTCTGAGCAGGCCAAGGAGGTGGGCTCTTGAGACTGATCAGAGATGGAATGAAGAGATGGGAACTTTAAAGAAAGGAACAGAGTTTCAGTTGAAATTTCTACTGTCTAATATGAACAGAAATGGTTTTTCACAGAAATTTCTTTTAATAGAGAAACCTTCAGATTTATTAACTAATAATCCTATATAAGACACTGATCAATAAAATAATATAATAAAAAGAATGTAAAATTTTATTAGTTTTCAGTTGGATACAGCTTTTCCAGTCAGGGCTACAGGGATATAAATTGTCAAGTAAAATGATTTATCTTCAACACCTGTTTCATTTGAGGGATTCCTTTGCTTAAAGTTGGTCTCTAGAATGATTCTAGCATATCTAGTATCAATGGGGAAAGGAAAGTTATTGTAACCCTCAAATTCAGCCAGATGTACCCATGAGGTTGCTGCAGCAACCTCCAACAAAAGTGAACCCCAGAGCTGGAAATGTACTTTTCTTACCTGAAGTGCTAGGGAAAACATAAAGCTGCAATGCTGCATTAGCTTGCATTTCCCTCTCTTTCTATGTATAGCATTCATAATGTTTTATGTCACCACTTTAGATGAAAATAATAAAAAGGTTTTTCTCGGTTTCCTCTGCATTAGATAGCTGACCACCAGTGATACCCTGATATTGAAGATAAATATTTCAAATGAACTCTTCAGTACATGCTTGGTGCTTTGATCTACAAGACATTTTCCATACTACAAAGAAGACAATGAAGAACATTAAGTAGGGCTATTACAGCAATACCCCAGGGTTAGGAAATAATTTTGGTTTTTCTGAGTTTTAACATCTATTTCTGATCACTGTGAAATCTAGTGTAAACTCAAGGAGTTGTGAGATGCATTCTTCAAGTGTTTAAAGAAAAAATTACTAAAATCAAATCAATTACATCAAATAACCTCTCAGGCTGAGTTGTGTGAGAGTAAAGAGTCACACTGACTACCCTGAAAAAATTTGAGGTCACCCACTCTTAATGTACCTTGGTCCTACAGCTTTACTGGGGAAAGAAAGAAAGGGAAAAGGGTGTTCCAGAGACCCTGGGTCCTGCTATGGATTGAGCTGTGAGTCGTACCTTGCATCTGTATAAACTGAGTAAGCAACAAGCTGTTGTCTGCTTGCATTCACACAGTGCTTACTGTTACTACCTGTTCACCTCCTGTTTGAGTGTTGGGACAAAAGAAGGCATTAGTTACAATGGCAAAATAAGCTAAATCCAGCAAAAACTCAGAGGATGAAGGAAAATAAGTGATGCCCATGAGTGCTCTTGAGCAATTTGAAAAGAGGAGGACTTGAAGTAGAGTGAACAAGATAAAATGCACTTGAAGAGGACTTGTGGCAGCCTGGGGTGCAGGAGGTAAGATGAAGGCTGAAGGCTGTATGAGAGAAAACTTGGAGGATACCAGGATTCAATAGTTAAGGAAGTGGGGATTTATGACAGCTGGTAGCCGTCAGCCCTGCATTCCTTCCTTCCTAAGGGCATTCCTTGCTTAGGGGAAATTTTAATCTTTCACTCTCTGTTCCATCAGGTTATGCAAGGTGTGAAAGGTGCATGCTCCACTTCTTACTGAGGTACACATCAATATTCCTGTCTTTATGTGGGAAAGGGAAGGGAAGGGAAGGGAAGGGAAGGGAAGGGAAGGGAAGGGAAGGGAAGAGAAGGGAAGGGAAGGGAAGGGAAGGGAAGGGAAGGGAAGGGAAGGGAAGGGAAGGGAAGGGAAGGGAAGGGAAGGGAAGGGAAGGGAAGGGAAGGGAAGGGAAGGGAAGGGAAGGGAAGGGAAGGGAAGGGAAGGGAAGGGAAGGGAAGGGAAGGGAAGGGAAGGGAAGGGAAGGGTGTGTATTTCATCTCATACGAGTTTTGATGAGTTCTATTTGAGGAATTGAGGAAGAGCATCCTCAGTGCATGGTAATATCCTAAAGTATTGGTGCTAGTACCAAGGAATTCAAATGCCCTCTAGAACGAATATTCTCATGTCTGTGTAAATGGGTTGTTTTTTTAATTGAAAGGCTGAATTTTCTATATGTTCTAAATTAAGTATATTTGGGCAGATTTCTTTGATATCCAGCATGCTTACAGAGGTTCAGAATAGGGTTAGTTGTCAAAATGTGGCAGCATATAAACCACAGCAATGCAAAACAACTCTTCAAGAGAACATTCCTAAAACTAAATGAAACAAAACCAGGAAAAAGCAAAGAAAGTCAATAAAGCTTATTAATTTCTTTGAGTTTGTTGTGTGTAGGTCCAGGCTACTAAATTTTCTCTCTTAAGGGAATGCAAGGCTTTACCCTAGCTAGTGTTACCTTTTGGGGAAATAGCACTCAACCTGGGATACTTGAAAAATTAGGTTCTGAGAATGACACAAGTCCAATACTTCACATCTGGGATGTTGAACCCTTTCCCAGGTAGGCTGGAGAAAGAGATGTAGCAGATCTTTCTAGTGATTTGATCAGTTCATTCAATCACTTTTAAATGCACCCAGTCGTCTGCACTGTTTCTGTCTTACCCAGAGATTTCCTCCCCCTTCAATAAGGGTGTCACAGACTGGCCACCATCACAAAGGATGCCTGTTGTGTGCCTAAAGAGCATCAGCATGAGACAGGTTGCATCCAAACCACCTTTTGGAAAGTGGGACCAAAATTGTACCAACAGGGAATGTCTCCAGCACTGCATTCAGCTGTGTTTGGCTTCTCTCTCTGTCACAGACATCCAAGGGCAGGTCACTGTTACTACCTGCAGATGACAAATTCTGAGTGTTCTACATATGTAATCAGTTCAGGTATTTTATAGATCTTCCTTTGATGCCTAATAACTCTTCTGATTCTGTTTCCATATGGAAAAACAGACAGCAATACCACAAAGGATTTGGGATGCTCACCAATAAGATGAGCAGAATAGATGGACTATTCATAACTGATCTGCTCTAGCTGACACTCAGTTCAGAAGCAAGAAATGTAATTTTTCATCACAATAAAAAGAGAGATAAGTCTCAAAGATTAAAAAATACAATAAAATATAAAATAAAATAAACTAAACTAAACTAAAATAAACTAAAATAAAATAAAATAAAATAAAATAAAATAAAATAAAATAAAATAAAATGCTGTTAAAGTATTTTTGCTCCTGGAAAGAAGGAACAAAATGTTTAACTAAAAATTGGTTAAAACTTTTTTTCACAATCAAGGAAAAGTGGATAAAATGTCAGATTTATCCAATCTCAAAATCAAATGCGAGCGTGGAGGGTGGGAGCCAAATACACATCAAGCGTTGTGATATTTAAAATTGCCAAAAAGTAAGATAACAGAGCAATCAAGACATTTTTCTCTTTCTGCAGCACCCAACAGAAAGTACAATTATCTCCCATTTTCCTTACACACACACTTCAGCTCTAATGTGAAACATGCTATTCTGCTCATTCACAAGTTCTCATCACTGAGTCTTGAAATCTCAGATAAATCCACATTTACATTTATTTCCAAGAAAGTGTCTGGTTTGCCTTAACTTTTAGCAGGGTTTAATGTGAAGTCAGCATCATTCACAGATCAGCTCCTCCTTCCTCCAGTGCCAGTGGGAGATGTGATGTGCCTTCTACAACCCATTGAACCAGAAGCTAGGAATGAAGCTGTAGTCAAGTCTTCTACAACTATTCCTGAGTCTATGCCCAGCTTCTCTCCCTTCCATTTCCGTGAGGTTGTGCTCCCTAAAATCTACTCCCACAACTGTGTATAAAGTCTTTCTGATGTGTCTACAAAAAAAAGGAATTGATTCACTTGGACACTTTTGATTCATTAATTTTTTAACGCCAGTCATTTCTTGCCTCCTCCAAGCACAAGAAAGAAAAAAAATAAAGGATGGTAGCTTAAGAACTGAGGGAAGTGGATGAAGATGAACAGGAAGACGTAGTCTATGGCTGAGCTCAGCTGTGATGAGAAATGCCTGAGTGCATCCTGAATACAGTCCCCTTCATTCCTTTCCTGACCAAAAAATGCTCATATCAAACATAATAAAGTAAAGCCAAGAAGAACCTTAATCTGAGCTAGAGATTTAAACTACTAGAAAACTGTAAAATCTTCCACATCATACTTCTCATTCCTAAATGGTAAAGGAATGTATAGTCATCCCAAAAAAATGTTATATACTCGTTCCACAAAAACAGAGCCACTGCAATCCCCATAGCCAGAGCTAATTATGCATTGCTAGGAGGGAGTCCTGGAACCATTCTTAAGAAGTTGTCCTCTTTATGCACAGACTCAGTGTTGCCAATTTCGTTTAGGGATGGACAACTATAGTCAGGCTACCACAGGCTGTTCACTCTAACTTCTCCCAAGAACAGAAGGAAGTGGAATATTAAGCTTGTGGTGTTTTCATGCCATGATTACTTGTGCCTGTAGGCAAATTCCACTGTAAGGAGTTTTAAATAAAACAAGCACACCAACAAGCAAAGAACTAGTGAGGAGAGCAATGATACTCTTTCAGGTAACTCACTAAATCATAGGAACTGACTGTTCCAGCAGATTTCAAGGAGTGGTGCACTTCAACACAGGCTTGTTAGATGGGTAGTTTCCTTTACAAACTTATTTCTCTGCCCAGTAGAAAGAATGAATGGTATCCCTCATTCATGGTCATTTCCAGGTAGTATTTGGGATGGAAGAAACTGCTTTCCTATACTTTGAAGGATGGAGCTCAAAGCATGTGTTTCCAAACTGGCTCAAACACTATCCAAAAGTAAGAAAAAACGAAAGAATAGGGTCCGGAAACAATACTTTCTTGTACTGTTCATCAATTAAGCAATGCTCCTATCAGCAGTGGGGATTGATGGGAATCCTATTAGTGATTCTTTTTAGTTCAGGATTTCATTCATAGCCTGCTGGAGAGGTCAAGTAAAGAGCAGGTAAAATAGAGCCACATAGTCTCAAAGAACTTCCTTTGAACATCAGACACAACTGTTATTTCCAAATTCACTTTCCAGCAATCCACTTGAAAAAGGCAAATTGGAGATTGGGTTTGGAAGGAGAAAATTTCCTTCCAAGAAATTTCAGAAAAAACACTTGAAGAAGTGACTTCATGGAGTAGTGTACAAAACTACTTGCAAATGAGTGGCACTAGCAATGGTTAAGGTTATAACTGCCGGTTGCTCCTATGTCTGTGTGAATTCGGGATGAATACTGTCTCAGAAAAAGATTTATTTTCCAATATGCTCTTTTTTTTAAACCAAGGGATATTTTCAGATTGTATCAGTTCTCACTTCCTTGTCACATTTCTGTTCTGCTTGTAATTTAAATAGGGGCAGAGATAGTTCTATGCCAGTACCATGTGTTCCTTCAGAGATTCCACCTCCACATCTGTTGTTCTGCATAAATCTATCTGCTAAATTATTGGCTGAAGTTCAACAGAGTCTATACATTTCCCCAATTAAACCATCAGTTAACAATTCCCAATTGGTGACCTTAATGTGCCTTGTGGATAAAAAGCTCCAAAGCTTTTTCTGATCTGAGAAAAATGGGGGAAGCAGGAGCGTGTGTGTACCCACATGAAACACTATTAATAATCTTCCAGCTGTGAGTAACCATACATTTGCAGACCATGGTGAACATATGAGCCAGTTAAAATTATATACAGTTTTTACATACAACTAATGCCTGTTTCTGTATGCTAATGCACCAGCCAATTAGTTGACATCCACAATTAATTCTTCTTTCTCTGTCACCTAGTTAGCATTGAATGAGTTTGGTGTGTACTTGAATTCTCATGTGATTCTTGATTGCATTGTAGAACATGATCAAAAGGCTCTGTTTGAATGTGAATGATTTTGTTGCTTGCTGTACTTGATGGCAATTTACTTAAATATGATACTCTGCAGGAGAACTTGTTCAAAGTAAAGTCACAACCAGCACTTTATCGTTTCCATGCACAGTATTTTAGAATATTGCTTCTCGAAAGCTTTAAAAAAAAATAGCAAGAAGACAATGCCAAGAGGAAAAATTAAAGCACTGCTATGACCATAATCTTTATTACCAGTGCAGGGCAAAATGTATAAGCCTTAAATTAATCATGTGAATACCTAA
This sequence comes from Acridotheres tristis, assembly GCA_037013685.1. Lineage (NCBI taxonomy): Eukaryota > Metazoa > Chordata > Aves > Passeriformes > Sturnidae > Acridotheres > Acridotheres tristis. The sequence continues at coordinate 29,431,898 of CM072886.1, forward strand.
AGGCTAATAATGAGCAGCCCCCTTGTCTGAGGGAGCACAGAGGTAATATCTTTAATTTAAAATGTATTTGATAGCACAGATTCTTCCTGCCTGGATACATTCCATTCACTAATCTCAACTGATCTCAGCATCCAAATCCTCTCACACCTGGTGACTTTCACAAAGACTTGCAGTCTGCAGACACAAGCCTGGAAATTATTGTCAAACACCTGTCAAATTTACACTATTATGGCAATGAAGCTTCATGCAGTTTTTATTGTCACAGATAAGTGGCTGAAGCATAAGGACAAATATATTACAGAATACAAATGTTGTAAAATACGAGAGTTTTGTTTGCTAATTATCAGCTCTACTGTTTCTCCCACACTTTTCACTTCATTATCAGAATCATCTTTCACTGCAAATAAAGTCACAGGTAGAATATTAGTTATAATATTCTACTGGTATAGACTGTGTTCTCAGCATAACAATTGTCCCTGACTTAACTATTACAGGCCTAGAGAGATATATGTCATTTAACAGCTTCTGCTGGTCCTAATAAAATGGGTCTCATTTCACAGTGACATTTTCTTTGCTATATCCATATTTCTTAAAAGAAGCTTTCTATCTAGTTGAGACTTTACTCCCATCTAGCAGTACAGTAAAGATGGTTACAGTTCTGTACCTGTTCAAGACCTCCAAAACCACCTCACTGTCTTTAGATGAACCTACCCAGTTCATCTAAACCACCCAGTGAACTGATGGTTTTAATCTTGAAAAAGGGAATATAAACAGAACTCCTATTATCAGGTCCAGACAAGCTGTTTCTCTGAAACAGCTGTCTCAAGTACTTCATGGTGGTTTCCAATTTGATTGTTTTCCTCTGGCTGACTGGCAAAGAAAGAAGATGCAAAGCACTGCTTTGTTGCTGCCTCTCCCCTCTACTTGTTGGTAGAGGAGAAAAGCTGAAATACGTATCAGGACAGGACTGTGCTGCACCCTGCTCTAAATATGAAGTAGATTGAACAAGGTAATGTTTCTTCAGCACTTACACTTTTCTTTGTGGCACAGCTCCTGAGGCAGATCAATGCTGTGAAAGGTCTTGCTCAATACCTCTGATTGAGGTTTGAACTATCAAAAAGAAGAAGTCTTTCCCAAGGTAAATTAGAAGAATAAATAATAATTAAGGATGAAACTGTTATTTATTACCATTTTGGACAGTTAATCAAGAAGCACATAAGTAAAGCCCTTTTGGGTTAACTCTCTTTTAATGTCAGAAACAACAGAACTGTGAGTCTGGCATATATATATATATGTCTTGTACATCTCCAACATCCACAGCTGTTATTAGAGATCCTAGAGGTAGACCACTCACTGGGTTTCGGTTTACCAACACACTGTCCATGAGTTTGTCTAATTCTTTTGAATTTACTGAAACCGTCTGCTTCCACAGCTTCCTCTGTCAGCAAACTCCACAACACCACTTAGGTTGTAGAGACAAAAATCTTTTGTGAAGCTGACAATTTCTCAGGTGAGAAAGGACCTTGAGCTTTTCCTTTTTAACAGTAATCATCTGTCCTGTTAGAAATCTAAAGATGTGACAACAAAAAATATCACCTGGTCAGGTGCTTCTTGTTGACTGATAGCGATGTTCAGCTGGTGAAAAAAAAGACAAGGGAACAACATGAGCACCCAGTAAACCAAGATTTGTCTCCCACTCCCCTCGCTGGAGACACCTATACCCTATGAGGTAAATAAAAGTTAGAGTATCAGATCAGAGTTTCAGCTTAAAGTCTCAATTTCCTGGCTTTTTGTGGGTTTTAGGCAGACCCTTAATGTTACTTTAATGTAGGGGGTTTCTTGTGGTTTAATATTTCTAAAGTCAGTAAATTATTTCCAGCATATGTAAAAAAGACAAATTTCTCCTGTGGTTAGTGACCACGAAGCAAAACAAGAAACAGAAATACTCAAGAGTGGTGTTCTTGAGTTATAGAGGTTATAGAGCTTTAAACTTCTCTTTTGATGTTATGTGCAGAGAAAAGCGCAAAGCTCAGTACAAGGCTGATGATTAATACCTTTAAAAAAGCATAATAACAAATAAACACAACCTGTGTCCACTGTCTCTGCAGATCAGTACAAAATGCTTTTTGTCTGCTGTGTTAGCAAACACTTTGAAACAATGTCCCCACTCTCTTATATTCATCCCCTAAAAATTTACTGCTGAATAATAAATGTATCCCGGCTTGTAAGAAGAGGTACCAAACTGCCAAGCAATGAAGAAAATGTTATATCAAATAGTGCTTTATTTCCACTAGTGAATGATTATTCTTCCTTAGCCTTTCCCGTGGAGAGGAAAGAGAGGTGAACCCATGTCTGAAATGGAAGGAGAACTGTTACTACAGTTGAATGAAGACAAACTGTGGAGATCTGACTGATATTTTCAGATAAAATCCATGAAGCTTGGGAAATCACAATCTATGTTACTGGATAATAGCTAGATCCATTATCCCAGGCCAGCCTCCTCTGGTAGCTATTTTGACTGCAAGGTTTGAAAGCACTGGTTGCAGATCTCATGGGACAGATGACCACACAGGCATCAGGACTCCTGGGCGTGTGGAGCCCCTGCTCCAGCAGTGGCGTGCCCTGATGCCCGCTGTGCACCCCACACTAAGCCAGAGGGTCATTTCCCTTCAGGTCCCCTAAGACTGGCTGACTTGGGGCAGGTGGCCTTGGCAAACCTCCTGCCCATGTCTCCAAACCAGGCTTGTGCAATGAAAAGAAACTATCATTGATTCACCATAGCCTCAGGGAAGAGCTGGGAATAGCAAAGTTTCTGCTTATTTACTTGTGAACATTTGGGTAAAAAGATTAAGTGTTGAGAAAACAAGATTTTTTTCAAGTAAGATCTTTTGACAGTACTGACAGTCAGATATACTGGGGATTGTTCATATTAGCTTTGTTCTCAGCACTATTTAAAAACTCTGGTTGCATCACTGACAGGATGCATCCATGAGTGCTGAGAATGCTGGCAGACACATTGTGAGGCCACTCACAATCATGTTTGAAAGGTCACGGAGACTAGGAGAGGCGCCTGAGGACTGGAAGAAAGCAAACATCACCCCAGTCTTCAGAAAGGACAAGAAGGAGAAGGAGCTGCTACCATCCAGACAGTCCCAGCTCCATCCCTGGAAAGGTGAAGGAGCACCTCATTCTGGAGGACATCTCTATCCACATGGATGACACAAAGGTGATCAGGATGGGTCAGTGTGAACCCAGTAAAGGTAAATCATGCTTGTCCAACCTGATTGTCCTCTACAAGGATCAATTGCCTGGATGGATTGAGGGAAGAGCAGGGAAGGTCATCTAGATTGATTTTGGCAAGGATTTTGACACTGCCTCTGACAGCACCTTTATAGGGAGTGAGGACTGGATAAGTGGACTGTGACGTGGCTGGAGAACTGGATGAATGGCAGATCCCAGAGGAATTACTACTGTAATCAATAGTGCAGGGTCTGGCTGGAGACCTGTCACTGCTTGTGTGACCCCCCAGGGCTCAGTACTGGGCCCAGTACTGCTGAACTTCATCAATAACTTGGATGAAGGCGTTGGTGTGACTCCTCAGCAAGGTCACTGAGGACACAGACTTCAGGCGTGGAAATTAATTTGCTTGTCATTCCCATAATATTTTCAGTTTAGTTTCTGGGATAGTATGGGAGGGAATGCTAGTTCAATGGCATCTTCAGGAGTAGCTTTGTAGGCTACTCACTACAGAAATGTTACCATAAATTAAAGGTGATGTAAGAATGGATGAAGAGATTGGTTGCACTGTTCTCCCATGCATTCAGTTGGAGCTGAATGAAATAAAGATGTGCTGTGTATTAGAGGGTGAAAAAAGCTACACCTTGCCTTGAGATTGTGATTCTTCTTTTCTCAATATAGTTGTGCTTGGCCCTAACAATGACAAGGACAAGAAGAGGTTTAAAACAGAAAAAAAGTGGCTAAAGTCTCAAATAAGCACCAGGCCATATCTCCCAGCTACAGTATTTGAGAAGGATGTTCTTCTGCTAATACAGCTGGGAAATCTACAGTCTGCATTGGAAAAGACAAACACTATTTGATGATGCTGCAGGAAAACATCCAGGATGGAAAGTTACTTAGATGTCACTTTGATTAATTATTCAAGATTTCCCAAGAGAAACTGCTAAACTGATAAAAATTAACAGTTAATTTAAAGTTAATTTCATGGACAATTAGCTCCAATGCTGCTAACTAAACAGCCATATTCTTATTTTGCTGGAAAATATTCAAAAGATCACAGTCTCTCTTGCTACATCATGGTTTGGAAAAATTATTCACGCCATGTTATCACAGGAAGACTTTACTGACAGTGTATGGTACGAATCACATTCTGCTTTGTGAATCCGTATTTTTCTGTTACATTGGAATTTTGTTCTTTGTCAAAAGCCTACCATTCCTTGCAGATATTAATACTTCTCTTCTTAAACAAGAATTACTACTGGCAGTTGTGGGATCCCAACTCACAGTGAGTAACTCCTTGCTTCTGTAACAGCTCCATTTGCTTTGTAGGGAGTGTTTAGAGTGAAATGCTACTCAACAAAAGGGCCAACACTTGACACAGTAAACATAGCATTCAGCTGACTGTTCCCATAAAAATCTAGGCATAAAAGTCCACGTTTTCTTGGAAGCATTGATTATATTTAATTTACAAGCAATACAAATGAAGGTAACCTTAATAGAATCTTAAAAGACTGAAATGGGTTTTGTTTTGGCTTGAGAGAAAATATATAATTAAATATTGCAGCTTTTAAGGCAACATGTTTACTCTTGCTAATACAATATTAATATAGAGATATCCAGTTTTCATAATATCTATATAATTGGAAATAAAAGGCAAATACTCAGAACAGCAGTCACACTCTTCTTCATGATCTTTGAACATCTATTAAGACTTCCTGGTTTAAGCCATGTTCATGCATTATGCCAGTGAGAATATAACAAATAGTGTAAATTAATATGTTTTCCTAGAGATGTAATTACATCCAGTTAAATAGTATGGACTGTATAATGCTATATATTGAGCTAAGGACTAAAATACATTGTACTTAGGTAACATCTTCCATTTGATGTGCTCAGGTATTAAGAGGTTAATTAAGTAAATCTTCCTGTAAAGTGGGCAAGTACTCCAAGAAATCTCCAAGAAATTTCTTGTATTCTTCAGGAAATACGGGACACAACTTTGAAAAAAAATTTTTTCCTGAGTCATGTCACTATTTTCTCTGCCATAACAGGGTTCAAAATGTACATAAGCTTACATAAATGGTATAAACTGGCATTCATCTGGCATGTCTGCATTACTTAGTGATGTGCATGAATAAGGTAAAAGATCAAAAATTAATACTAACAAATCCTTTAAACCACATTCTGCCATTAATTTGGGGTGGAGGGAAGGAAGAGATTAATAATACATAAGAAAACAAAAACTACATGAAAAAAAGGAGTTAATTTTTTTAACCTAGAAAGGCTCCTATAAAATCAAAATCTTCTAGTTGCCCTGCCTCCAGCTGCATAAGTATCTGTGGGATAGAAAGCTGAAAACCAATTAGTAGCAGCCAATGTTCTTTCCAGATAGACATCACTGTCCAAACACCTGCTATTCATGCCCTGTGGTAGGTGGTATATTTGGACAAAAACAGACAAACAAACAAACAAAAACTCAAACCTCTATTTTGTACCCTCATTTGACATAAATCTAGCTCTGATTCAGAATTGGGATTTTTTTTTTTTTTTTAGAACTTTGTACTTTGGTTCTTTAGCTGTTCCGCATTCTGCATTGTTTAAGGAAAAAGGGAAAACAGAAGATTTGTTTCACATATAAAGGCAGGAATAAACTTTTCTGAAGAAAACTGACGGCTGACAAAAAGTTGGTGAGATCAACAAAGGAAATGAACAAAGGTTGAGTATTTGGATATAGGACTACATTTGGATTAGATAGACAAACAGTGCAAATTAAATGTAAATTAAATTGGTTTAGGTACCCTATATAATTGTAGATACCTTACATATTTATTCCCCTAATTAAATTATGAAAGTGACAACATGGATTTGTGATTTTATTTCAGTGGAATCTGATCTATAACTCCTGAAATAGTGATGTTTAAAACTGTCCCTGCCTGGATCTAAATTGAAGTCAAGTCTTGCCACGAGCTGTGTGTGACAATAATAGCAAGGCCTTCTCAGGATGTTCCATTTCAGTCTCCTACCTGTATCAGATAGAATTTCCATTTATATAAGAACTAATTTGGGATATGCTAAAGTAACACAGTGGTAGCCTGGGTTTTTGCCCCAAGAGCTGAATTGAAGGACTCCCACAGAGTTGATCCTGTTAGATAAGGCCATATAAGGAATGTTCCTCTGCATGACATTGCTAATGATTGATATATTGAAGCTATCTTTATCTTTAAAATTGGGGATTTCCCTTCTGTTTCATCAGAAAAATATTTGGGATTTTTTTTCTCTATTCCCATAGCTGCATAGTCAAGTGGAGATAACTCATTTCAGACAAGAAACTTACCAATAAAAGTATTCTCTTTCTTGTTTGCCATGGGAAAAAAAAAAAAAAAAAAAAAGATAGCTACATGCTTTTCCCGGCATATGAATCTTTAACACCACTCTATCATTATGTCATATGCAGGTAATAGCCTCTTTGATCACCAACCTATTATGAGCTATTTTTAGAAACTATTAATTAATTAGAATTATTTGCAGTTTCGAGGAGTTATGTTGCCTTTTGTTGGGGGCATTTTCTTGACCAGGAAATACGAAAGTATGTTGTTGAGGTTTTTCCCAATGCCAAGATACAGTAAGAAGTTATTGGTGTTGTAAGTGCCCCCATATGCTTCAGAAATTATTAAATGTTTATTTACTTTTTGGCCTGGCTCCTAAAGATGAATATCCTTCAGATGTTAATATTTGATACATTTGAAGTTTGGGGAAGCTTCTTTTCACTCCATGGGAAATATGGATGCAGCAGGACTAAGACAATCCTAGTCTCTTGATATGATTGGCCAACAAAGTACAGGAGAGAGAAGCAACATTCTTTAAAAGAACTGCCAGTCTTACATAAATCAACTTTTCTGTTGAGGTTCTGATTAAGATTCAAAGAAAGAGGACTAATTCTGCACAAAAATATTTAAAAGATGGATTGATACATTTATCATCTGGAGGAAGCAGATACACTTGTAAATTGAAATAATGTGGATGTAAGCAGAGGGTAGTTTCCTCTCCTCATTAACCTCATTAATATAGGCAACAAGTATTATCTGAGAATATTCACCAAACACAGCTAATTCTACATACAGGAACAATTCTTAAAAGTTTCTTTCTTTCTTTCTTTCTTTCTTTCTTTCTTTCTTTCTTTCTTTCTTTCTTTCTTTCTTTCTTTCTTTCTTTCTTTCTTTCTTTCTTTCTTTCTTTCTTTCTTTCTTTCTTTCTTTCTTTCTTTCTTTCTTTCTTTCTTTCTTTCTTTCTTTCTTTCTTTCTTTCTTTCTTTCTTTCTTTCTTTCTTTCTTTCTTTCTTCTTTCTTCTCTTTCTTCTCTTTCTCTTTTCCTTCCTTCCTTCCTGCCTTCCTTCCTCTCACTTTCTCTCTCTCTCATTGTTTATAGACCATATGGTATAATTTGATCACAGCATTGAAGAATCTTTAAAAATCTACCCTATTAGATTATAATGACATTCCACAGAGGAAGTGATCAGATAACCACAGATGAACAGCTGTTGTTGCAATGCTATCTCTAACATGATGATAGCTCTCTCCCCACCTAGTCCTAGCCAAGATCAATGTTAATTTCTTTTGCTGATACATTTAGTTTGAGAGGAGGGACTATTTCAATTTCAGATGGAAAACTGTCTCTTAGTGAGATCAAACATCTGAGTCCACCTGCCAAGAAATGCAGGAAAGAAGTCAACACACAGTGAATTTTGATCTATTTTTGTTTTTATTTCCTGCTGTTCATGAGAACCAGGAATGCAGATTAGACTCCACCATCCATCGAGAGGCATGTGTTTGCAAGGCTTCCGCTACTTTTTGGAGAACACCCATCCCCTCGCAGCTTTTGGCCAAACCTTTTGTTCTCTGCAGGCCTTGGGTAATTTATCTGTGACTCATCTCTGGCAAGGGAATCCCAGGCTTGTTGGAGTAGCCTGGGAGAGTTCATGGTGATTTATGGACTCTGAAGATGAATGCCCCCTGTTTTCCTGTCTCAAATTCTCACTCCATATTTGCCCTCTGTTCAGCAAAATCTCTGAAATCTCTTGTATTAAAAGGAGCTTCAGGGTCTCTTGATGATTCAGCTGGCCAAATGACAAACAGGGCAGGGAAAGATTTGCAAGCTGGCTGAAGTGCAAATTAAGGCAATCTGAAGGAATGATGTGGTGAGAGAAAAGGTGACATGCATTCCTCTGGAGGGATAGGATGGGTTCAGTGTTGCATGTCAGTGGATAGCCTGCCTGCTTGAAGGAGGCTGTAGAAACCATTCAAACCGCTGGCTAATCTCATAAAAAGGTTCCTTACTGGGCTTGCCTACCACCTTATTACCCCAGAACAGCTGTTTTAAAGAGCAGGCACAAACTCACCCTGGCTATTGCAAGCACGTTTTCTGCAAGGTGAAAGGTTTGGCATCTGGAAGTGTCAGAAAGGAGCCTCTTGCTATAAATCACCCAGAAAGCACTCAAATTTGACAAGTGCCTTGAGAGCACTAATATGTTCACCCCTAAATTCCAATATCAAAGAGCAGCACTTCAGGCTGTAAACTCCTACAACACACCACATCTGACATGGGAAGATACACTAGTGGGGAATTGAATGGCAGGAGTGTCCTTGACACCTGAGGACTGCTCACAGACAAGGGCTGGCACACACTGGGCTGCATGAATTCCCTGTGCTCTGCTCCAAGAATGAAGAGGCTTTGCCTTCACTCAGATATAAAATCCTTTTCCCTTCTCCTTTTCTCCTTCCAGCTCTCCCTTTCACTGCCCAGATCTTAGCAGTGGAGCCAGATGAGAGAAGAGACAGGAACTCCTGGGTATGAGCTCTCTGCTCTGCACTCAGGACTGTCCAAGGCTTGGACCAGCACAGATAATCCTACATCTCATGCTTCATTTTTAAGGGCGAGAGAAGTATTTTTTGTCACTATTTCCTCAGCATCTAGTATTTTTTTCTCTAATCAGAAAATACTGTGGTACTTCTGTTCCTGGCATAGTCACCAATGGTCACGAACTCCTTCCATATATTTTTTCTTACTGAAATACTTCCAAAAATAAACAAGCCTCCATAAAACAGCAGGAAAAATCTACTCCCAGTGAGACTCCATGGAGGCAGTGTGAGAGGATAACAGTGTCTGAAAGGTGGGGATAAGAAGCTGCCCCCCGCTTGCTCACACAGAGCTGTCTCTGCCCAGTTCACTTCTCCTGGTGATTTATGAAGCCCTTTGATCAGAATCGAGTTTTAATTGCCTGAACTGCAGAATCTGACACGTGCTTCATCAAGTCAAAGGCAGAGCCTCTTCCTGATGCTCTGCTCTTCTTTTCCATGAATCCAAGCCCTGTAGGATTCTAGGAATCTACCCAGTCCCTATCTCCATCTTTCAAATAGCCATCAGCTCAAAAATTGACAGAGGAAAAGAAAAGAAAAGAAAAGAAAAGAAAAGAAAAGAAAAGAAAAGAAAAGAAAAGAAAAGAAAAGAAAAGAAAAGAAAAGAAAAGAAAAGAAAAGAAAAGAAAAGAAAAGAAAAGAAAAGAAAAGAAAAGAAAAGAAAAGAAAAGAAAAGAAAAGAAAAGAAAAGAAAAGAAAAAAGAAAGAAAAAAAGAAAGTGAAAAGAAAAAGACTTCTCTGTCTTAAAAACACTCAAGTTCCCAACCCATCCATCCCTAGGTCTCAAGAGGAAGAAGGGGAAAACCCTCCTGGTGGGGTGCTTGGGGGATCCCTCCTGGTGGGATCGGACCCTGTGGAAACCCTCCCGACGTCGGAGCACCCCGTGCAGCAGAGCTGGGTCCCCTGCAGGGGCTGGCTGCCCACCGTGGGCCTGGCCATCCCTGGGGGAGCAGGTATCATGTTACTGCTGGGCAGGCAGAAGAAAGGCGAGTGTCAGGCACTGTCACGTATTATTAGTACTGTTTCTCCCCATTTAAGCCATGCCTTTGAGCAAAGGGGCTTCTTTCATGTTCTTCCCCACCAATACTCTGACAGAACTCCTAAAACTCAGGAATTTTCCAAATCAAAGAGTTAATCATTATCCTTCTGTCCATTTTCCCCTTCTCTGCCACACACACTATATCCCAAACTGCTTTAACTGTCATTATCCCCAGCACAGATGCCTGTTTAAATTTTTTATTCAAGCTGGAGGACATTTAATAGCTGACTGGATTAAATATTGCAGACTCCAGCCCAAAATCTCTTTGAAAATACAGGTCGAGGAACTATGTCTAAATTCGCTGGATGAAAACTGATCTATGATATATGTTTTAAGTTCAGATCTGAGGACTGGGAGAAGGAGGGGGGGGTGAAGGGAGTCTGTTCTGGATCTGGTTTATATTGGTGGAAAAACCTTGAAGTTGAAAGGTGTTCCAAGATGCTTAGAGAGGGAGAAAAAGAGAAAGTGAGAGAGAGGAAGGAAGGAAGGAAGGAAGGAAGGAAGGAAGGAAGGAAGGAAGGAAGGAAGGAAGGAAGGAAGGAAGGAAGGAAGGAAGGAAGGAAGGAAGGAAGGAAGGAAGGAAGGAAGGAAGGAAGGAAGGAAGGAAGGAAGGAAGGAAGGAAGGAAGGAAGGAAGGAAGGAAGGAAGGAAGGAAGGAAGGAAGGAAGGAAAAGAGAGAAAGAAAAAGCAAGAAAGCAAGCAAGAAAAAGAACCTCGTCAATTTCTTCATGGGAAATGGATATATTTTCCATCGCAAATAATTACATATGAAGCATGGCAAAGCACTTTGAAAGTGCTGAGGTTCCTTTGAGGAATTAGCCGCCTGTTTGAAATTAACACTAATTTGGCTCTTACATCAACAACCCCTTTGTAGACAGCGTCTCACTCAGTCACTAAACATGTTTGATAGCTCTATGGTTCGGAAGCGAGTGTGTGTGTGTGTGTGTGTTCGTGGCTGGGTCCAGAATTTACACATTTTCACACATGAAGGAAAGCCTTACTCCTTTTCAAATTTTGACACAAACGTGAAAGCCGTTTTCCCTTTGTTTTCTAAATAACAACTTAAAAATACAGTACAAATCGGCATTTGCTGAAAATTGTGGTATCAGCTGGCTATCCTGAGTCTGTCGTTTATAGCATTAATAGATAAGAAATAAAGGGGGGAAAGAAAAGTACTCCGCTTCTTTAAATAAAAGGGCTCTTTTATTTGAAAAAACTTTAAACATTTTTACAAGATCATTTGATTGTGACTCAAAGGCAATAAATCTAGATTAAGAATCCCTAGGGATTTTTAGGCTGATGCTATCTATTATGGATAACACCTCAGTCTATTTATCTGCGTTATACTTCTGTATTGTCATTCTAAAAGCTAACATCCTTGATGTCAGCCTTTTTGCCTTTGAAAAATTTGCATAAAAAGAAAAATAATGACTGAATAATTTCTGTCTAGCAAAATTCAGCGAAAACTCTTCTATTATTCAATAGAAGTATCTATTATAAAAGCCTCCACCGCAGTTCAAAATTAATATGTCAAATCCACTTGTAGAAATAGATGTGCAGAAGTAAGCAAGGCATATTTACAGCTCATCGAAATGGTCTGTGGACGAGACATAGGCAGGTTGTTTGCAGGAGTCCGACAGACTCGGGCTGCCTCTGGCTCCAGCGGGGATCTTTCCTGGGCCATTCCTGACCCTCTGGCCGATGGGCTGGCAGAGGGATCACCTTCCTTCCCCACCACCTGCCAGCCTGTGACCGCACCCATAACCGCGGCCATCGGGGGTAAAATCAACATAGATTTTACATTAAAATGCCACGGGATCTTCTGGAAAACAGCAACCATACAAAAGGAAACCATACAAAAGGGGAAAAAAAGCCACCCCGGAAGGCAGGGCTGGCATCTACGGAGGGACCGGCTGTGCCTTGCTGCGAACGTCAAAAGCTTTTAATTTCCTGGAGAGCCGTGGCTTTGCCGCCCTCCCGCGCAGGGGCCGGGCCAGAGAGGGCAGGGCAGAGCAGGGCAGGGCAGGGCAGGGCAGGGCAGGGCAGGGCAGGGCAGCACAGAGGGTTCCTCGCCCGCGGACCCCGCTCGCTGTGGCCGGGAGCCCCGGCACAGCCGGGCACAGCCGGGCACAGCCACGCCCGGAGCGCTAGGGGCTGCCAGCCCAGACTTTCTTCTTGTCCTCTTAGGAGCTCCTACCCACCTTCAAATAGAAGGCAATTGATTAGTTTCAGTTTCTCCTCCCAGGAGAGATCCGATACTTTCCCTGGGATCAAATGAACCCGAGAATAAAGGAGGGGGTCAACCGGCGGGAGAGAAAGAATGATAAAAGAGAAAGAGAGAATGAGAGAAAGAGAGAGAGAGAAAGAGAGAAAGAAAGAAAAAGAAAAAGAGAACAAGAGCTGGAAGGAGAGAGGAAGAAAGAATAAAAGAAAGAAAAACGGAAGGAAGGAAGGAAGGAAGGAAGGAAGGAAGGAAGGAAGGAAGGAAGGAAGGAAGGAAGGAAGGAAGGAAGGAAGGAAGGAAGGAAGGAAGGAAGGAAGGAAGGAAGGAAGGAAGGAAGGAAGGAAGGAAGGAAGGAAGGAAGGAAGGAAGGAAGGAAGGAAGGAAGGAAGGAAGGAAGGAAGGAAGGAAATAAATTGGTTAGGTGCACTGGAAGAGGGTAGCAAGCTTGGACAGAGCGGCTGTTTTGGTTTCTTTTCACAAACAAATAAAAAGCAGTTTAAATAAAGCCTACGTATTGCACATATATGTGCAAATACACACATACAGAAAAAGGAGGAATGATTTATGCTTGAATTTCTGCTAGCCTTTCTCTTCCCAGTGTTTACAAGGCGGGGCTCCATTTGCAAGTTGTACATCTGTTCGCTTCACGTGACATTTTCATAAAATCTCTAACATCTGGTCAAAATAAACCTCCTTCAGGTACCTGCTTAACTTTTCACATGTCAAAATCCCTTCCCCTCTGAAGCTCTCCTTTCCTCCACGGCTTGCAGTCGCGTGTATTGCTCCTTTCTTGACTGCTTGTCTAATGACTGCCTCTGCTCGATTAGAACAAAGCAACCCTAATCATGAGGGGGAGACCCCGACCCTTCCCAAGAGCATTCTTCCTCATCTCGCCCCCTCCCACCTCCAGAATTCCCCGCATTAGGAGGGCAGAGCGAGACTTCTTCCCGCCGCAATATTTCGCTTTGGGATTTCTCAGCCCAGCAAACAGGATTTGCGGCACCCCCCCCCCCCCCCCAAGCGAACCGTGGTCCTACTCGGGCTAATATTTTGCACGAACTCTGATAATACTCTCAAAGTGAAATTATCAGCATCTAATTGTCCTGAACCTATTCCGTTATTATTTCTGCTGTTATTAATTGCTCCTGATACCTTTAGCCGTCTTTATCCCCGCGTGGTTCGTCTGAATTATTTTGGAATAAAACTCTTCTTTTCTTGCCCTTGTCCATATAGTGAACAAGGGAAATTTTGTAAAGTTTCTGCAAATTTAATGTCACCTCTTTATGAAAAGAATGGGGAATGTCCGCTAACCTAGACAAGACGACTATGTAGATAAGAACGGTTAAAGTGATCCTGAGCCGGCGGAGGAGACAGAGAATTACAAGGAGAATGGACAATTTTTTCGCCGATCTGAATATTTAGTTTTGCTTTGCTTTTTATTTCGGATTTTTAAACTCGTGCTACCATCATCATTAGGTTTCCTCAGCTTTATTGTTCGTGCTCTGTAAAACCGTTCTAAGCCTCCCGCAATGTCGATCATTCGGTCCGTATAAATGGCCGGCTTGTTTGCTTTTAAAAAAGAAAAGGGGGACTTTTCTACAAGTGATTTTAACCTGCTCCACCTTCAAGTGACCTGCCAAATGCTCCTTCTTACTTTATAGACATCTGGGAATTCCATACATGCCTTAAACTCCAATTACACACCTTCTTCAAAGGACACGTGCTTTGATTTGCCAAGAACATTAAGTGGACTGAAGTCGAAAGAAGCTGATGCAGAAGTTAATGTAAAATACATCCTGTGCCATGTTTACTGCGGGCAGGTTATGTGTGCAGCAAATAAAATAAGTCCTGATGGGATGTGGATGTGTGCGCCTCTTTTTTTTCTCTTGCTTTAGCCTCCCGGATCCCTTTACGGGGTGGATTGGATTTGCCGTCACCACCACCACCACCCGCTTCCCAAAGATGCTAATTTATGGCGGGAGCGCTCCCGCTCTCCCGGCGGGTCTGCTGCTTGCCGGCGCGGGCAGGTGAAGGGAGAGCCGTGTGACCGGGGCGGATGCAGCCACCGAGAGCGACCCGGGGAGCAGCGGCGCCGCAGCTGAGCCCGTTCCCGGGAGTCGCCGAGCCCCGCGGCGGCTCGCCCCGGGAGGCAGGTGCCCGGGCTGCCGGCGCCGCAGGTGAGTCCCTCTCCCCCTGCGCTTTTCCGTGACTTTTGTGCTCCCGCCCTCTCTCTCCGTTTCCCCGCACATCCCCACGGCGCGTTTGTTTGTTTTTCTTAAAATTACAGATGCAGGGAAAACCGCCTGACATCATGGGAGCGGGACAAGAGCGCACTTTGAAGGGCTCCTGGGCAGGACTTCAAGTGAAATCATACGCCGGGGAGGAATCCGATACGGGCTTGGAGAAAGCAGCGGGGCGGCCCCTGCCAAACCCAGGAATGTGCGAGGGCCCGCGGCCGGCGCCCCCCGCCCGCCGCCCCGCAGGAGGCGCAGCCCCGGCACCGCCGCTCCGCGCCCCGGCCGCACCGGCCCGGACCTCTCAGCCTGCGAGTGCACGGGGTAGATTGATGCCTCTGAGAAATAAAAAGCGAAATCAATCAGGATTTCCAAAGGCAGAGCTAATTTCCCGATTGCAAGAGTGTTTAAAATTCCCAGAAGGCAAATTAATATACATATTATTTCTTTTTTTTTCCTTCAGTGAGCCTGACGCTGACTTAATCGTTTTTGGCTCTAGCCCGAGGAGCACCAGGTATCTGCAGTCCCCAGTTTCAACCCAGGAAAGGGTACGCTAGTGGTTTTAAAACAGGTTTATCTCTCTTTTATGTTTTTTTAATTTTATTTTTTTTTAAATGCGGCTAAGGTAGAAGTTGTCAGGCGGGAAAGAGCGCCGGCTGAGTGCCCGCTGCCCGGGAATGCTGCGGCGCCGGCAGGGACTCGCTCAGAGGGACACAGAAGTGAGAAATAAAGACCTGCCGGTGGCATGAGCCCCACGGATAGGAATTAGGGATTTTTCTCACTCCGGTGTTTAGCTTGCTGGAAAAGTGTTGCACCGGCTGGCCCAGAGGCCTCTTGCTGGTTGCAACAGAGCCAGTCAGGTTTAAGTCCGTCAAGCAGAGCCTCTCCCGATTTCTGAGGCCGAGCACAGTTTGATTCGTGGCTTTAAAAGTGCACTTGATTCCTCGTTCACATTTCGCAGGAATCCCCTTCCACGCAACATGCCTTCTCTTTCAGCACCGAACAGCTCGTCTGGTTGGCTGTTTCTTTCACTCCCGGAACCTCTTTTCTTTCTAAATGTGAAGAGTTTTCCCCAACTTTCCCCGGTGTGATTTCTCCCCCGAAAGGAACAACCGAAATCTTCTATAACCTCCCAAATTCCCTTAGCCTCACTGCCAAAGCTGCGCCGGCTCCCCGTGCCTCTCGCCTTCGCTGCAGCCGAGGTAACGCGGGCAGACATTACCTGCTCCTCGGCAGCCGGTCGCATTGAAGCCGGGAGTTCGGAGTCTCCGAGAGGGCAGCTGCGGGTGCCAGGGTGCCGGGGAAAGGCAGCGACCCTTTAGGAGCTCGCAAAGTCCTCCCGCCTCTCCATCACTGAGAGCTGCGACCACCAAGGCCGTCATCTAATTTTCAAGTCCTCGCTAATCCGTCCGTGCAAACCAGAGCTGCGGGCTCTCTACTGTAAACATTGCGCATTGGCTAAAAATATGCCCGATATTATATTATATTCATAATAACGCTATGTGGATAATAGACGGCGATATGCGGATGTGGAAACAAATACAGGCAATAAAGTCGACTCATGGGCTATACAAACAGGCTCTGTCTTGAAGAGCTACCCCATCCTATTTACCCGAGACACTGGCCGAGCTCCGGCGGCAGAGTGCCTGTCTCTACGGAGGGCACAGCTCAGCTCCCAGGACAGCAGCGGTCCCCGCGCACCTTCCGTGGCCACGGAGGGGCAGGACGCGCCGCTCCCCGCTCACTGCCCGGCTGCCAAGTGCTGGGAGATAAGCAAGTGGCAGCAGACACTCAATCAGCTGTCCGTTTATAAGAGCTGAGGTTTGCTTTGAGATGTTTTGCTTTCTGGGTTTTTTTTTTACAACTTCCCTTTCACCTTCCGTCCGAGCCCTCAGATCTGGAGGTTCCCTCTCTTTTGCAGCTCGGGTTCTCCCGCATACTGGGACCCCGCGGAAAGCATGGTGAGAAGAGGGGCAATATGTGCCCTACACGTAGAAAAGGAGAAGAGGGCGGGTTAGAGTATCCCTCCGTGCTTTGCACAACGAAAACGTGATCGCTAGTATATATGTTATATAAAACCCTAGAGAGCAGAGTAAACATCACTTCCACCGGAAAACCCCACTCGCTAGACACTTCCCTATTTCAAGCTCACTTTCTTTTGCTTTGCTTTTGGATGGACGAATCCCTGTTTAAAACCACTTCCTCAGGGAAATCAGCAAAAGTACCGGGGGCTGGGGAACGGGCCCCTCTCCTGCCTCACAACTGGGGGCAAAACACGAAGGCAGGGGTAGAGCTCTGCTGTGAAAACTCCGCTCCCCGCGCAACTCCGCCGTGCCTGGCGTGAACATTAAAGGGGGAGAGGGAGAGAAAGAGAGAAGAGACAATACCTTCCTCTGCAGATGCACTGAGCTTCAGCGCAGAATAATAAAGCTGTCTCAATAAATAACGTGCCTGTGTCTGTCAGTAGCTGGTTTATTTGCGTTTTTCGCCTGGTTTGTTTATACTAGTGCCCCTCTCTCTTGGGTGTCTTTACAGCTCAACAAGCAGGTATTTATCTACAGTTTTAACCTTGAGTTCTCAGAGAAACCAAACTTTAAGGTTATTAAAATTTCAATCATATTTATTTATTGCAGAAAAATAATATACAATGATATTTACAAAACAATCATAAAAATAGGAATGCATTTAGACACCGGATCTATTTGCATTTTAACATGGGTCATCAATAAATAAATAAAATGTTTATTTTTTTCTCAGAGGAAAAATAATAATAATAAAAAAGTTAGGAACCGGGTATATAACAACTTGAGCCCAGCTTATTTCCCCCCTAAAAAAAAAAAAAAAAAAAATAAAAGGTTTTCATCTCTACAGGGATATTTTTGGTTGGCTGCTTGGTTTCATTCAAGAATGAAGAAAGTCCACAATAATGCAATAATATATTTCCTTTCATCAGTGGCTCATAGGCACGAACTCTTGGGAATGCATGCATGCGAAAAAAAAAAAAGGGCAAATAAAAAAAGTTCAATTCCAACATTCTTCGTCAAAATTAAAAAAAAAAACATCGAACGATTGAGACTTCTATCAGAATGCAGAGATGTGTGGATTGTACCGACGCCCAGAGGGTAGTCACTGTCCAAAGCCCTTCTCTCTTTCTTTCCTTAAGTGCTCCCCACGCCCTGCTTTGAATTTGGATATTACTCTTCTAATTTCCAAGAAATCCTTGGTACATTTTTTGTTAGACAAGATCAAAAAAAATCGTATCCAACTTCAGAGTCTCTAGATTGTCCATTCTCTCCTTCTGTGGGAACAATGTCATCTGCAAAAACCCAGAAAGGGCGGAAAACTCGTTACTGAAACGAAAGTTACACAAACATCTACCTACACCTCTCTGTCTCTGGAAATACGCGCATCGGGCAGGAGTGGAGCAGGGAGAACTCGCCGAGCGGGCGGTGCGGTGCCCGTGTGATAGATGCCCCAGCCCGGCGGTGCCGGTGTCAGAGCCGAGGAAAGGGACTGCTGGGGCGGTAGGAAACCCTCATCGGGCAGCACAACGGGAGGACATGGATTCACTTCAAAATATGAGCAGCGGCAGCAGCGGCGGCGGCAGCAGGAGCCATCCCAGCAGCCCTGCTGGCTCCGCGGCGTTTGGTGAAAAAGTGATCTCAGGCCGGCCCCATCTGGCTGGGGCACACCCGCACCGCCGCCGCCTCCCGCCCGCAGCCCACCCTGCCCGGCCACGCGTGGGCCCCCGGGGCCCGGGGCGCACCTCGGGCCGCGCAGGAGGAGGGACACGCCGGAGCGGGGGAGGCACCTCCAGCCGCCCCGCTCCCGGCTGCTCCGGGAAGCCAGGCCCCTCCGGGCGGGGTGCAGGGCCTCTCGCCCCACGGCCACGCGTGCCCGGCTCACGGCGCAGCCGGCGGCTTCACGCCTCCCTCCCCCCCTTCCTCTCGCCGGTTTCGGGGTCCCTGTCTTACCTAGGGCTCCTGCCGGGGGGATGCGGGTGGGGAAAGCCGCCTGCTAGTGGGATGCGGACATGGACCAGGCGCCCTCCATTCTCCACACCGAGAAGGCGTAGCTGAGCCGCTCGTGGGCCACATAGCTGCAGCTTGCCATCTTGGAGTCCAGCTCGTCGCTCTGTAAGACCTGGTAGAGGAAGTCGATGTACCTGGCCGCCAGCTTGAGGGTCTGGATCTTGCTCAGCTTGTCCGAGGGCAGCGTGGGGATGATCTTCCGCAGGGCGGCGAAGGCTTCGTTCAGCGACTGCGTGCGCTGCCGCTCCCGCACGTTGGCCATGACCCGCTGGGTCTGCAGCTCCTCGTAGGACTGGGGGCTGCCGCCGCCGCTGCTGCTTCCGCCGCCCCCGCCGCCCCCGCCCGCCCCGCACTTCTTGCCCCGCTTGCCTTGGGCAGGGCTGCAGGGCTCGTCCGCGGCCCCGACGGCGCCGCCGGCGCTGCGGCGGCTGGAGCGGCGCTTGCGCCCCCCTCTCTTGTTGTTGGGCAGCTGCTGCCGGTCCGGCTCCTCTTCGCTGTTGCTCAAGCTGTCGTCGGCGGGGGAGACTGGCGAGTTTGACTCGTCCTGCTGCATCATCTCTGGGGGGAGACGCGAGAAGCGGGCCGGGAGGGGGGGGAGGGCAGGGAGAAGAGGGGGGCACCTAACCCGCCAGCTCCCCCTTGATCGGCTGCTTCGCTGGCCTGCGAGGAGAAGGAGGAGGGAAGGAAGGAGGGAGGACCTCACTTTGGGGGGAGGGGGGATGGCATCAGGATCCAAGAGGAAAAAAATAAAAAGGCCAACCAAAAAAAAAAAATCCCTCCCGATCCCTCCTTGGAGCCCCTTCGAGGTGTCTGGGATTGGGAGAAAGTTGAAGACTTGGAGGTTCTTATAGCTCCTGCTGGCGGAAAGTTTGGGGGCAGCAGTGTCATTGGCCTGACGTGGAGAGGAGGGACTTTTGCTGAGTTTTATAGGAAAGTTTCCGCTTCCCCCCCTCCACGCCCTCCCCCAATTATTTTTTTTCAAGCCATTCACAAGTGATCTGGCTTCCCCACACGCACGCACATACATCCTTACCCCAACCTCTTTCTCGGTTTCCCTCTCCGTGGTTTCCCCTCTCAAACTCCTTCGGTCAGCGCTCGGCTTTGGGGTGGTGCTGAGGGGCCGGGCCGGGAGCTTGTGGGGGTGCCCAGAACGGGTGCGCTGCTGCGGAGGGGTCAGCGAGAGCAGCTCAGTGCCTGTGCTGGGGCCGAGCGGCCGGGCAAAGCCCGCACCTCTCGGGCTTTCCTCGCCGCAGCGGGCACGGCTTGTAGCGGAAAGAAGGAAAGGGAAATAACCCGCGGGACAGCATCCAGGCACATCCTAATTTTGACCCGCTTTAGCACACGCCGCACTCCCAATCACTGAGCGCCCCGGGGTCTGATTTGCCGAGGGAGCCGCACATTTCTGGGCTGGGGAGGGGTGGTGGCACAGCTTCCTCCTGCCAGCCTGGAGGACTGCGGTCGGAGAAAGCCATCTTCAGAGGTGGAAGTAGTGAGGAAACCAGGCATTGGCTTCGTACATGCATAAGCACCAGTCCTTGAGCTCGTCTTAAGAGAAACCCGGGAAGATCCTCATTTCCAACCTGGCACACCGGGAGACGGGAGGGTTACAGACCCTCTCTGCCCACACTGTGTGTGTGCTGACCACGCACTTCAGTTCGTCCTCCCACAAGGCGCCCGAGTACGGCACTTCCTGGGAAAAGAGATTATTTATTTTAATTTCTCTTCTATGTTTGCAGCCAAAACTATTTCTTCCCATCCCCCGCCTTTGTGCCTCCTTCCCCGCTCGCTGGCAGCACAGAGCAGGTGGTGTGTCTTTTTAACAACAGCTCAGATTCAAACGGGGAACGCCTGGGAGGGAAAGCTAGAAATTGCCCCCCATCGGTAAACGGGACGAAGCTCTCTCTGCTCCCTGCGTGGGGACCGCGCTCCTCCGCTGCTGGCCTGGCAGCCACCGGGCACGGCCGGGTGCGGGGCGGAGCGAGCAGCGCAGAGCTCCCCGGCTTGTGTGGGGTGTAAGGGCGGACAGGGCGAACGAAATGCCAGAGGAGCGACAAATCCCCGGCATGAAACAAGACAAGGCTTCTGGAAGAGCGGTGTCATCTTCTCCGGGGAACAGAGTCGTCTCTCTCCTCTGCCTGGGGACTGACTCCCTTTCCTCCGGGCAGAGGGAGCATCCCGGGAGCTGCCAGGGGCCAGGACCCTGCTCGCCGCCGCCGAGGGGCAGCCGCCCGGCCATGGGCGCTGGCCCCGGCCCCTCCGCAGCGCCTGCTGGGCACCCACCGTAGCCGGAGCTGTCCCGACGCTTCTCCGTTCTCTGCCCCTCTCGGCGACCTCTCCTTCTTGGGTTTCCATCCCGGGGTGCGGGCACATAGAAGTCTGCCCAAAACCTTCTTTTTTGGGAAACAGGACCGGGGAGGGAACAGGGACCGCCTTAGCCGGCAAGGGAAGACACGCCGGCGCACAGACCCACAGTGAGCCTGCACAGCTTCCCTGGCTTTCAGCTTGTCCCTGCTGTGTCTTCTGCCACCGCAGGCCTCTTCACTCGGCTTAACATCATGGCTTGTCCGGAGACCTTCAGGGGTTCCCTTGTGTTGGCAGCAGCTGCTGATTCCAAGGTAAGAAGAGCTGGCTCGCCTTTCACCTCCCTCTCACCAATAATTTTGTGTGTACCCAGAGCCTCACTACTCCTCTGGGGTGTTGAGCAGTGTCATTACAGAAGAAATCTTGGAAACAGTAGCGATGAGCATCTATAGATGGCTCTAAGAAGGGCCTTCCTTCCTTCCTTCCTTCCTTCCTTCCTTCCTTCCTTCCTTCCTTCCTTCCTGCCTGCCTTCCTGCCTTCCCTCATTTTCTTATGAGAATAAAACTTCACAGAGAAAAATAAACCTGGATAGAACAGGATGCTGAAAGGAGGGAGGGGCAGCACCTCCTGAGCTGATTTGGCAGGATGCACAACTTTTCGGGGTAACCTTAACTTTGAATGGGATGCAGGACAGCACCTGCTTGTCATGGGGTAGGAGGAGGGTGTGAAGAGCAGAGTGTACGGAGGAGTCAAGGACAGGTGGAGAAGTAGTATTACATGATTTGTAAAAATAGAAAACATGGAGAAATGTAGGGATGGAGTTGAGGAGAGAGGATTAGTTGACCATAGTAGATGGCTGGGCTTTAGTGTCAGCTACTCTTTGTGCAGCAAAAGCAACCAGCAGTGTTTAGCAGGACTTATGTGGTCCTACACTGCTGTATGAATCAGGACTGCACAACCCTCCCCACCCTATCCCCCATCTTCTTCATTTTTGCTTTTGTTTTATCTCTGACTCACAAATGATGGGCTCAGGAGCAAAGGTCCATGATGTTACTGTCAAGACCCACACAGGGTGCAGGGGCCAGATGAGCTGTGGTGGCAACAATCTTTCCCACGGGACTTGAGCTGGGCCGGTTGTGGGAGCCTGCCTAGATCCCCCAGGCCTGCCAGCAGGCAGCAACCTATCTAGTGTGTGGAGCTGTGTTGGGAGGAGGGTGGATGTGTCAGAAAGTCATGTCTGGAGGTCTGAAAGAGAAAGACATACTGGTGTGTTTATATGTGAGGATGTGCTTGTGTGTGCATACATGTACTGTTGATCTTTTCCAGTGTGAATACATACATATGTCAGGAGGGAAGGGGAGTGAAGTCTGTGCAGAAAATCAATTAAATTCTGGTTTATTTTGAAATCTACAGTTCTGATGGGGATCGAGGTGGAGCTTTTGCATTTCACACTAAAATAATTGTATTTTAGTTATGCAGTGTTAAACCATCTGTTTTGAACCTCTACTAAGGCACTAAGGTAGCTCTGCAAACCACTTTAAAGCATGGGATAAAGGATGTCATGTCCTGTTTTTCTCTATGCATAGGCATGAATGGGTAAGAACTCTCCTGGCTCCTTGGGCAGAATTTCAATCCTATTTCACTTTTTGGTGGTGGCAAGCAAAACTACAAACAGATCCAGGGCCTTTCTAGAGATACTTCCAGGTCCATTCCTGCAATCTTCCCTGGGCCTCAGCTCAGGAAAATATGTGTTGTGGGATGAATTCTTACATGGAACATTGGCAGGACCCAGACCACTCCAGAATTTTGTCACCTGTGCACAAAGGTACAACACTGGTAAAGCAGCCGTCTAGATTGGTTGTGAACACATAGCTAAATAAATTACAAACTTCTGGAGGGAAGAAGTGTGGAGTAGGTTGGTCTGTGATGATCACGGTTGATCACAGGACAATAGCTGTAAAGGATCACCTCAGCTTTATGCCAGCCCTTCTGTAGGCACCCATTAACTGTTGATACACTCGCAGGATGGGACAAGCAGCATCTGTCTTAGCCAGGCAGAAACATCACAGCTTTTAAGGGGAGTAGGTCAAAAGGTTGATTCTTTCCATGATTTCTAAGAATGAATGAATGAAAGGCCTGATTTTGTCTGCCTGTTTATAAATCAGTGCAGAAGTTTAAGAACTAATGTGCTCAAGATCTGGTGGTTGCAACTACAATGTTGCCACCCATCAATATGTTGTACACATTGTGCATACACACAAATTACAGTTCTATTGCTATAAGGCTGTTCTGTATTCCCCATACAGCAAGCATATACACATGTAATTTAGGTCACAAAGGCTTTTCACTGTGGTGAAACTCTCACTGCTGGTGATTCCTTGGAATATTGAGCAATGTGTTACATACATACACGCCTAGACACAGCCTGCCTATGTGTTTTTGATGCCGAAGCCTTCAATCGGGTGTTTTCTCAGAGGTTTTATCTTTATATTGCAAAGACCACTGAAATCAATTGAAGTTTCCCTACTACTTTCCACAGCCAGGTATTTTAATTCCTATGGATTCTAGGTGAAAGCCTGGTCAGGACCATATCCCTTCTAAAGGGACGAGAGAACACCCAGCAACTTTTCCTCATTGGCGTTTATGCTGTAATTTACTCCGTGAAGAAAACACACCGAGAAACAGGCTGAGAACTCTCACTGTGCCCTGGTACAAGTTTATTCTCAGCAACAGCAAACGGGCACAATGACTGTATAAAGGGTATGAGAGCGGGATCCGTTTCTCATCTTTTACCTTTTTCTTCCTTCCTATCACCTCGGCAGCTCATACAACGAAGGACTCGGAAAAGCTGGCAAGCATCTCTCTCACTCACCCTCCCTACCTGGGCCGGGTTCGGCTCGGCGGGGCTCGGCTGGGCTCGGCTGGGCCGGCGGGGCTGGCTCTCGGGGCGGCTCCGCGGGTCCGGGCCGGGCCGGTCCGGTCCGGGCCGTGCTGCCGGCGGCCACGGGAGGGCACGATTCCCCGCTGCGGCTGCCGGCCGAGCCGCTCCCGCCGTGGCCGGAGCCTCTCCAGGCTGCGTCACCGAGTTTGGGGGCCGGGAGGTGCTGCCCGCCCGCTCCCGGCTCTGCTCGCCCGTGTTTCAGCCAGCCCCGAGGGGTTTTTCTCGCTGGGGTGGTCCCACGCTGCCCACCCGGGGGGCGGCCGCGCTGGGTCCGGGGAGAGATCCGGCACACGGATCCCCCGGGACATACGGACACTTCCCACGGGTGGGCTTCTAGCTGCCGGCGCTTTGACACTGGCTTCGGTCGGAAGCTCTGGAATGCAGATGGATAACGCGGAGTTCCTCTAGCGAGTCAGTTTCATCGTCAAAACCGCCACAATGGTTTTTATTTATTTTTTAAGGTCGTTGTCATGTGGCCATTCACGTAAAAGCCCTAGCAGCGTGTTGCCACGAAAGGATGTGGCAGCGTTGTTCCCAGTGTCCCCAGTGTCCCCAGCGCGCGGCCGGTCCTGTCGCCCGTCCTTCCCGTCCTGGGCGGGCGGCAGGGAGCGCTGCGCTCCCCATTCACCATCCTTCGGCATCTCCTGCATCCATCCTCTCCTCCCAGCCCTCCATTCTATGCAAGGCCGGGATATACCTATATCCTATTGGCAAACTAGCAATCCCAAGTAGGAGACAGGTCTCCCAATAAATTAAAATCTGAGATTATTTTCAACACGCGTTTCTTATATAAAATCTTTTATTCAGTTCCAGAAATAATTTGTGGCCGTGGATGGGACTGTTTAAGCAGATCCTAAATACCTCGGAGAAAGCCTAAGTGGTATCCTCTCATGTGTCCTAGACAAGACTAGTCCTTGCCATCACAAGGAATCAACATATCTAATGCTGTGGTAGAGTTCTGCCCCTAATTATGGCTCTGGGTCGTGTTTATGTGGTTTCACATCTAAATCTGAAAAGACCACTTAGTAAAACCATCTTATCTACACTCCAGGAGATAATAGTTATTTTTATTAATAATGAAGCCTATTGGATATTTCAGCTCCTTTGATTTTTTTTTCTTTTCCATCTTTTCCATCTTTCCTGGACTGTATAAATGTATTTTTTCTTGTATTCTTCCTATTCGCGTACATTACACAAATCTCTATATTCAATCTCTCAGTACTCTCGGCCCATGGAAACTCCATTAAACTTCAGACCCTTTTAGCTACAAATTCTGTTTTTTCTTCCAAGATGGGGGAGAGTGCACCTCCAGCACTGGTCATGGATAAAGCATTCCATAAAGCCTTCTTCTTATGGGTGGACTCAAATTCCCCACAGCTCAAGCAATTAAAATCAGAGCCTTAGAGCCAAAATTTCAGCATGGGAGTGGACTTTCACCCTGTTAGCCATGTCTGCAACCCTGGGAAAAATCCCCTCCATCCACAGTGCTTCCGACTATATGTGGTCCCTTTTAGGATTTCAGGTGCTCTTGGAATCTCACAGATGAAAATGAAAAAGAGGTCATGTGAGAAGCAATCATAACTCATAAATGAACATAGAAGTTCAATAGACAGGATAATAGGCTGTTTCTTACATCTGAAACAGGCAGCAAATTCTCATGTGAGGGAAAGAGCATGGAAGGTCACCCCAACATACACATATGCTTTCCTGGGCAAAAGAATTCCTTTTTCTTTTGGTTTGTTTTTGTTTGTTTGTTTTGTTTTTTATTTGTTTGGGGGTTTTTGTTTGTTTGTTTGTTTTTTGGTTATTTGGGTTTTTTTGTTGTTTGTTTGTTGTTTGGGTTTTTTGGTTTTTTTTTGTTTGCTTGTTTGGGTTTTTTTTTGTTTGTTTGTTTGTGTTTTGTTTTGTTTTTTGGGTTTTTTTGTTGGGTTTTTTTTGTGATTGGTGGGCTTATTATTAGGCTTATACAGGTCTCCAAATTGGAGCCCACCCCTCCTCTCCCCCCAGCCATAGACCACAGGGGCTGAAGGCAGCCATGCAGAGGAAATGAGCCTGGAGGGGAAAGGTTCACAGAAATGAACACCCATTTCACTCTTTCCACAATTACCTTACTTCCAAGGACACATACTTAGAGCTAGAAAACCTTTTGAGGGAGCAGGCGTTTATTTCCATCTCTGCCAGGTTGTATTTCCTTTCAGAAAAGACAGTCAGCATGGATCAAAGTTTACATATTTCTTTCTGTATGGGGACATTATAATTGTTTTGTGCTATGGCCTATCAGCTATGATGCCTAAAGATCTGCTATCCATCATTACTCCTCATTTTACTGTCCCAATCTCATTTTCCTTCCTCCAGAATTTAGGATGATGATTAGGTTACCTTGCTCAAAACGAACTAATCTGTCCATCCCTGGCTTTCTTATCAAAGTTCATATTGTAGGTCAACAATTATGGTGATCTAGAGCACAAATCCTGGTGACCAAATTCCAAAGGCAATTTTCCAGAGAGGTAGTAGTTTATTGATATGTTAAACTTAATTAGCACACATTCACTGTTCATATATCTGAGTACATACTTGACTGTTTATGAACTCTGACCTCCAAACAAACATCTGTACTTGTATTTATCCAAAATACTGTACTGCTTCTGCCTTGATAAATGTCTATATCAAACATTCTCATGCCAAAATCTACTATGTGACCTTGCAGCACTAAAAATATTTCATGTCAGAAGCAGAGAAATATTTGTTTCTCCTTTTAGAACATTTATGCTTACATTCATTAAGGACTCGGTCCAAAATCCTTTGATGTCAAGGAGACTGTTTCGGTGGCCTTTGGATCAAGTCTTAAAAAGGGTCAATTAAACTTTAAATAAAATAAAAAATATAATCAGTCCAGCCTAAGAGTATAAGAGATGTGTAAGGAAGGCTGCCTTTGGAGTAAAGCATCAGTCATTGCTTTCTAATATTTAATTGAACTTGTGGAATTTTTCATTACCAAAACAATAATCCTTTTCAATAAAGTTATAATTAATTTTTAGTCTTCAAAATATCCACATTTTGCTGCACAGTAGAAATGTTGTTGCTGACCTAGTGAGTGCAAAGATGCTTTGAGCTCAGTAGGACATATATGGACTGGACTCTAAGCATAAGATATGGCCCACATTTTCAAAGTCAGAGCAGAGACCTAATTCCAAAATACTCTTCTGACTCTAAAATATGTTCAGATTTATGTCTCACTTCATATTTGAGCAACTCATGATATTTTCTAATTTTTGATCTAATGTTTTTATTTTTCACATGTTTCAAAAGGACTAATGTAGCTCTTGGCAACAGCAGATGTTGTAATTAATTTGAAGGTAGGAGATGTTCAGTGGAATATAGTAAGGGCTTTAATTCAAAACCGTGAACTTTATAGTTCAGTTGGTAATCCTATTCTCTACAAGAAAGCATGGTGTTTAGAGCATCCATTTTAATAAAAAATAAACCAATATTAAAATAAGCTACAGCCTCACAGAGTTTACTGCACTGCTTCCTTGTAGTCACTATATCAGAAGACTGAGTAATTTGAATGACATATGTCTGCAGGAATTTTTGCTGAATCTGGGTTATTTTACAGTAAAATGGTCATCATTCCTTCCAAACAGATAGAAGCTTGATCAATTATATTTCAGTGGCTTACAGCCATATGCTATCTACAGTGACATTTATGATCTATTTTTGTTATCCCCAAATGGCCTTCAACCTAGCAGTTATCTGCCAACATGTTAAAGTTTTGGTCAGTGAAAATCCTTTAGTGTCTTGGAAAGATTCATGATGTTGTCTTTTGGCCAAAGTCCATTATGGGTAACTACAACTTTATCTACATTCAACGTATGTAATTGAGTGGCTGTGGTATGGCACACTGTCATTTGGCTTAATTTCAATCAACTAAGATAAGTCTCTGTATTTTCTTTCTTATAACACTGTGTCATGTTGCTGTGAAAAGTGAAACAGCTGCCACATTCTCCTTCTTGAGGATGCATCCCAGAACGGGCTGTTTCTTCTGAGAGGACAATATAGCCTCCAATTTGGCAGGTACAATTTTGCAACACCAAATCCTTCCATCTGTGGTTTCATGTTGTCAGTTCATTGCAGGAACTAATAGTCTGGTCTAGATGTCAAACTATCTGATTTGTTAGTGTAGCTGGCAGGTTAACTGTCTAAGTCCTACCATTTCCTCACAGAATTCACTGTGAGTAGGAAATTTCATCCAAAAATGAAGAAAAATAACCATCTTTAAAGATTAGATGCACTGTTGGGAAATTAAGTTCTTAATGCTAAATCAGATGTACGATAGGAAGCACTTCATAATTGCTCACATTAAGGGTAAGGAGCCAACTCAAAGGAATACAGACAGGAGGAAAAAAGGCAATACAGTTACTCAGCTATTACTGTGAGAAACAGCCCTTCATAGTCCCACAGATCTAATGTGTATCAGAAACAAGTTACACTGCTATAAAGAGGTAGAAGATCCTTTTTCATTCCTTGTGGTTATGGGAATGGAAGGCATTGTATTTCTTTGCACATATCCCTTCCAAACTGTTCATTGAGGAAAAAAGATTTCTGCTGCTCCTTAAGTCATAGAAGTTAGCAAACTATTATATAACAAAAAATTGACATTAAACTTTGCTCAAGAGTGTTTGAAAATGGCATGTGTAATCCATGCTGGAATAGGTGCTACTGTAAGGACATCAAAATTGAAGGGAACGGATTAGCAGCTCCCCAGTAACAGCTGTGGCACCACAAATGATGCAGATAAGCACCACCCCATTTGCAATTCAGACACAGGAGAGCAATGCCATGCAGGCAGTAGTAGCATTATACATGGAGTGGAAAGAAACCACAGCAAATATAGGTTTGTTTCCCTAGGTTTTCATTAAGAAGCCTCCTTGTTGCCATCTGCATTTCCACCATGCTGCTGCAAGGTGATCATTACCAACCTTTGTGTAGACTTTGTGTCATTTGAAAATGTGTCACTGGATGTTTTCAGCAAAAGAAAATACTATGGGCATAAAGTCTTCTCTTTTTATCTCTGCAGTCACACTGCATCTTTGGGGTGATATTTAGTGTTTATGTGCTATGGAAGTAATTCAGAAACCCTCACAATAAATGTTTCTAATGACCCATAGCTTCACAAGAACTGTGTTCTGTAAGGGGAGGCAGAACTGAAGTGAATGTCATTAAAACTTTTCCTTTGCAGTGTCTATCATGTCCTTCCAGCTTGAGGGCAAAACACACTGGTCTTATACACCAAAATGCTCTCCCATCAAATATTTGGCTCATGCATTGGATCCTTCAAATAATTTGGCCAATGGTACGCTAAAGACTCATGTTTCTACTACCCTCAAAAGCAAGATGATAAATTTATCTGGTTTTGTTTTGTTTTGTTTGTTTGGGGTTTTTTGGGTTTGGTTTGGTTTATGTATTTCAGGAGATATGCCTGCACATTTTAAATTTTTAAAATATGATGAATGCTGTATGTTCTCATTACAACTTTGGTAGAACTTATTTCTCTCCAAGGGCAAATCCCACGTTATTAACATCATAGAACTTCCTCAGCATAATGTGGTTCAGTCCATAGGTATGGCAGTTGTGATCTGAGAGGGGATGCTGAAATAATTCTTTTCCTGGATGCTTGAAACATATAACAGTGAGAACTGACTTATGTTGTTGTCAACCCAAGTATGGCTGACAGAAGAAAGCAATGAATAGGTGGATGTTTCCAAATTTAATACCTTGGGGCTGGTAAAGGTGTTTTACAGATATAGGACTTAAAGTCCATCTTACCAAGGACTGCTTTAGTGGTTCGAGCACAGTTATCAGAACTTCATAGAAAGTTCCATTTGCTCATGATTAAAATTTGGGCTCTGTACGTCAAGGAGGTGGCACCTGATGAGGGCCTAAACTGTCAGTTTAATCATATTTGGCAACATTCAAGATATCTGCAAAGAAAATTTAAACAGAGTCAGATGTAATATGAAATGAATTCCACGCGCCTTCATGTAAGGCAGAGAAAGATCTGAGATAGCCCTTCATTTTACAGTCTCTCAATCATCTTTTCCCTTTTTTCCCCCTCCATTACTATTATTCATCGTCCTGCAACTTTTTTTGCATCTGGTAGTTTGTAGAGTTATGAGAGTCACTGATGTTGCAGAGTTACTGCAGTATTCTAGCATATAATTAAATAATTATAAAAGTAGATTAAAACATCTTTCTGCATATGCACTTAATGCTCTTTATATTCTGTATCATATATGATAATATTAACAACAAAAAAGTGAACTACTAAGGATTCTAAGTACTCACAAATGTCCCCAGATGATGTTGCTGAGGCCTAAATATCTGATTCAGCTCAAAGTTATTTAAAAATAATTCAAAAATTACGCCTGTACTCCAAAAATTTCCTGGCAACTCAATGACTTAGTTATGTACATTATTCTAAAAGACTTCATAGGAGCTTCAATGCCCAAGACCAGGCCCAAGAGCACCTTGAAACATCTGAAACACTTCAGCATTTGGATAATTACATACTTTTGGGACCAACCCACATTTCTCTTTGGAAAATGTTTCCCCTGCATGGCTGCAGACAACAGATGGATCATATGATCTCTGCATTTGGAAAGATGGCATAATTCTGGCAGACTCTCAGTTAAGTGAAAGAGGCTGATTTCAGATCCTCATTAAGAAAATATACAACCACATGGAGTGGACTGAACAGCAGAAAGTGAATGCTGGCGCCAGCTTTAATAGAAAATATAGCACACTTGCAACATGAAATCTGCTGAGCTGTGGCTGGATCTAGCTCTATCAGGTTTTACATTCTTTTCCCAAATAAATGTGTTCTAAAAGGGACATTCTTTGTAGTATAAGGGCCTTCTGTTTGACAGGAGGGAGGGGAGCAGAGGCAGTGGAGGGTTAAAAAGCAAATTCAAAGAGCCACCAGGCATAGGGTGCCAAGGCTTTGTTGAGTCTTCCCTTACACTTTTCTGTTCAATGAAACTTTTCTGTTCAATGACACTTTTCTTTATGTTTCTAGTCTCTTGGAATATTTTTTAGGGTGCAGATGGCACTTTACCCAGAAACGTCCCTTGGAGAGAACATGGCCCCTTTCCACTGCAGGGCTCTGGGAGCAAGGTGCAGTGCCTTCTTTACACACATTTCCACATGGAAGCAGCCCTGACAAGCCCCTGAGAGCGTGAGTAGGAAACCCAGGGCACTATAAAGTGTAATATAGTTTCCCAGCAACACTGGATATGAGCAATAATTTCACTGTAATCACTACTCACAGCTGAAGAGAAAAGGACTGGTGGAGCTGCACACCTCCTTTTCACCATCAAACATCAACATAACAGCTATGGCTTCAGGTCACAACTTTTGTTACAGCAGTGACATCAGGACCTTCATAGGATATCTCATCTTGGCCACACAAAATAATGAACAATCATAAATCATTGGTCTCTTTGGAAGTATTTGCTAAACTGTCTTTTAGCAAGATCAGAGACAACATCTATCCCACATAAACCTGAAAAGTTCAAGTAGTAATGGTGGTTGCTGTGGTGTATCTATTCCTGTATCCTTTGTTCTACAGCTACCACTCTTCCCCCTGATAACTGTAAGTTTCAAAAGTTGGGATCATTAGCAAGGTTAAAGACTGCATAGTAAGTAAACAATGCTAGAAATAAAAGGAAATATCCACATCTGAATTTACTTCTCTCAGTGCATGTGTTTGTGTTGAAGACTCTCCATCCACAGATTTTCTTTTTGCTGTGTAGAAAATCATAAAATGTACTGCTTGTCCTTGGTCTCTTGTAAGGCTTGGAGCAAGAGAAGATGGAACTGGTACTCATAGGGATAATTATTATCTCTCTTCTGCTTTCAGATCTAAGGAGAGACAGTTAAACCAACAGGATACTCTTTCGCTCTCTTTTTGAAATTATGGCAAAGGTATGACAAAAACATAAATGGGCCTAGAATCTCAGTGTGCCTGGTGATTTGTTTGAAATAAAGTCATGTGTGACAATAGTGAAACCTGTCCTTCTGCAGTGCAACAGCTCTGTGTGGGAGCCTTTCAAAACCTCAGCATGGGAGGACATGGTCTGTGTCACCACTGTGGCACAGAGAACAGCAAAACCCACACTAAGATAATGTAATGCACACTACAATTTGAATATGTTACACTCTTTATAAGTATATATTAATGTGGAAAACTGTACTACAAAAGTAAAGATGACAGAATTACTACCCTATTTTGACTTCTTCGAGGAAATAAGAATCTCAGGTATGTAAGGACCACTGAACTAGAATGTAGCTGGTGATCAGCAGAGTGAGTAGTAGCCGTGAAAAATTCAAAGGCTTTAGCTTTAGTGCCAGCAAGACACAAGGTAATCACTGAAACTAGGATAGAGAAGGGGGAAAGCAACATTTAGACGGAACACAATTTAAAAAAATAAAATCCGAGCTGCACTTCCTAAAAAGCTAAAATTCTAGGCAATTACAATTGAATATTTTTATTCTGTCAATTCTTTTATTCTGGATATATTGTGTGGCAAATGTTCATCTCACTATCTGGAACAAGCGTTTTTTTGGAGCAGAGTTGAAGGGCAAATAATCTGAACTCATTATACTTAGCAAACTCTTGGAAAAAGTATCAATTTACTGTACTACAAAAAGAGCATAACCAGCACACCTATCTATCCTTGTAACTATTCTCTTGTATTACTAGGAAAAACTTGGCAGACATTGTTGCAGATTCGTAGCATTCAAGCCTAGTAAAACAACAAATTCCTATGAAAACAGGGACTCAGCATGCGCAGCAGTCATATTTTAAGCTTCTGTATTATAGCTATTTTTAATTAAACAAAAAAACCACCCACCAAAACCCAGAAGTCCAAGTTAATTGAAAGGACCAGTATGGTCATATAGAAATTCTCTTTGAGGAGAATCACTGATCTGAAAAAGAAACCAAAGCCACTTTTCCATTACTTTTGCTTAGTACCTCCATGACTTCAATAACTAATTTATTTTAAAGTTTGTAAAAGAAAAAAAAAAAAAGTGTTCTTGAACTAAGACTTCACTTATCAAGTTTCATCCTAGAGGGAACTTTTATAGTTGGGTTATAAACCCTCCACACTTGAGTGTTTATAATGGAAATGCTGACAAATGCAATAATAAACACCAATCATGGGGCCATAGTAGCTGATCAGAGACTGGATGCAGAAGTTTGCAGTGCTATCATAATATTTTATTCTGTTTCCAGCACTAGTTTGCTTAAACCTCCTTTCAGGTTCAGGAGCTGTAAAACAAGATCAATCTAACTAGAGATTGCAAAATCATTTGATTATTTATACTTCTCTTTGAAAGCTATGAAATGTCTCTCAAATATGATTTCATTTAGTCTTATTTTTTAGTTTATATGTCTGAATACTAATTGTAACATGATAGCTTCAAGGGAACTCAAATTTCTACCCAAAGTCAGTCTTCAGTGGCCAAAGAGAACATAAACAAACCTCAGACCAGGGTCTAAAAATGGGCTATGATCAAACAGCTCTAAGGCTTTAGAAAGCCCCTTATTATCTTTTCCCAGAAGTAATTGACACTGTCAGTTTTTGTTCTTAATGTGGTGATAATGGCACTTTGCTTTGGGGAGACAGGAGCTGGACTCAGCCTTGGTGGCTGCAGGGATTCTGAGCAAGGGGAAGGCCTTTCCCTGCAGTGGGTGAAATCCAAGCCTTGCTGAAGTTAGCAGCACTTCTGCACTCTGTTAGGGTTGGGGTTTCACTGTCTTTCCAAGCCTGACAGGCTGTTGTACTGTACTGACTCCATGGATTAGAATGCAGCTATCTTGGACTGAGACAAGGATTAGGGGAGAAAGGACCCCACAGTTCTGTTATTTCAGCGAGAAGGGATTGCACTCCAGCAAGAAACTTGTCTGCAATGTTCCTATAATTGGTTTATATTCTTACCAGACTAAACTTCCAGGATTTCAACACATCCACAGGGGCCAAGGGATGGATCAGTATGGCATCTTGCTGTTTCACCAAGCTCTTCACGAGTATAAAGACATGCTTTAGTTTCAGCACTGGTTCCTTGGAAAAAATTGCATTTAGACTGCTTTGTTTTTTTGGCAAACCTTCATCAGTTTTGGAAAAGCATGAAATAAACAAACAAACAAACAAACAAACAAAAAAGCTCATTTCATCAGGTTCTCAGGTCGTATAAATCAATGTGTGGGGTAGTCAAATACATCTTGGTACTTTTTCTGTGATGTTTACATTTTGTGTTCATTGGTTTATACCACAACTGCATTTTTAATTTCTAATGTTTTTGGTATCGGTGGCTCATATAAGAATGTTACTACTGTTCATATTGCTGCAAAATTTCCAGTGATCTATTAGAAATCAGGATTCATAATGCAAGATCCATTTGTATTTAAAAATAAAATGTAACGTATCCTTTCTGCTTTTCTCTAGTCTCTAACACAAGTATGAAAAAAAAACCAACTTGGATCTTGAACAAATTCCAGTGCTTTGTTATTAAATCAAGAAGAGAAAAACAATAATTTTTGAATTATCTGTTACAGACATGTTTACATTATGAATCTCCTAACTTAAGACTCTATGTGCTATAGAGTTCTAATTTTATCCAATGACATGAGCAAGAAAAATTAGGGAAAGTTATATAATCATACTGTGAGAGATCATAGAGAAACAGTGGTAAGAAGTGAATATTAAATTGCATATTTCATTGTCCTTAAAGAATTTGTCTTCATCATTTTGCCTGAGATGATGGCAACTAAAATGAGATTGGGTTATGTGAGCAACTATTGATTTTGGAACGTTGTTCATTCGTAGTTCCTTTTCTCATTTTATTTTTAGGGGAAAAAAAATAAAAAAGAAAACAAACCCCAAAACAGCAGAAAACCATCTGAGGAGATGAAACCCCCCCCCCAGTTCCTAGAAAGGATCCAGCTGTGCTAACTATCCAACTGCCTCTTGGAAAAAAAAGCATTTTGACAAATAGAGAGCAGATGCAATGTGTGGAGTCAGGGAGGTCAACAAAAACAAGTAGAAAAAGAAACCAGGGAAACAAGTGAAAAGAGAAAGAATATTAGAGTATTCATACAGGATATTAGATATCTCATGATAATATTAAAGTGAATAAAATGAGAAAAGGAAGAAGAATCACCAAGAGCTGACAAAACACGAGAGAAGAAATAAGAGACAGGATCATAGATATACTAGTTTGAACTAGTAAATCTTAATTTTACTAATATCACGGTAATTATATATAATGGAGATAAAAGCTGTCCTCTGAAGCCACGCAGAACCAGCGCCCTGAATGGGCAGTTTAATGCGAGTGGACCGGGCTCTGAGCAACTGCAAACGCGGGGAGAAATCCAGGTCTTTCCCAGCCGCAGCAAAGGAAGGTGACAGCAGCAGAGAGAAGTGGAGAGGGGAGAGGGAGGGCAGAGACACATCAAGATGGGTCGCAGAGGCTTCTAGGGGAGATCCTGGGTCCCGCTCCCAGCCCGGTCACGGCCACCTCCCGCCGCTGCCGCTCTCCCGGCATCTCGCCCCTTTTCAGAGATGCCAGCGAAGGCATCAGGAGGTAACGCTTGACAGAGATCCCCGGAGTGGGCCCTTATCCCCATCCCCGGGGTATGCCAGCCTCGGGCTTCCTCTTTTCCTCCCACTCCGGCTTTTCAGAATGTATTTCATTATTTTTATTCCTTGCAGAGATGAAACGTGGTGTGCGTGTGCGTGTGAGTGCGCGCTTATAAGGGGATGTGTGCCGTGAGAAAGAACACGTCTCCGCTTGACTTCCCCCAAACCAAAGCCCACAAACAAGTTTTCTCTCTCAGGAGGTTGCAGACGTTTTCCCAGGCGGGCCCGCCGGTGCCGGGAAGGCTGCGGGGTATCCCGGGCAGCCGCACCTCGCCCCGCCGGGCCAGCCGCTCCTGCCCAGCTCCCGCCCGGTGCGAGCCACGGCGCTGGCCGCCCACGAGCAAGGATAGAGCCCTTCCCGGGAACAAAATCGTGACAACAAGCGCTTGTATCCAGATGTTCGGCTTCCCTGGCCCCGTGACACACGGCGTGGACTTGGCAGACCGATTTCAAAGAAAAGGGAGTTGTTGTTTATTTTTTAAAAGGCAGAAAGAGCTGGTTTAAAATGCACAGGCCGAGATTTCCCTGGCAAGCAGCTGGGCAGGAACCGAACCCGCTGGAAGCGCGTTCTGCACATTGGAAGGGCTCCACTGCCCCGGCCCAGTCTTTCTCCAAAGCAAAAAATTGGAAAGATATTAAAGCAAGCAGGCAGCATAACACAAACCAAAGGGCCTCGAACCTTCATTTCCTTCCCCCCACCCTTCCATTTACAAAAATTATAAATATTAACAAATCTGCAACACACTGACCCTCTCCATCCATCTTCTCCCCAACTCCTCCCGACCTCAGCGCACGCTTCTCCAAACACTCCTGGTTTTGCATTCCACACCTACACGGTCCTGGCTGCAGTGTGAGAAGCCGAGGCAGGAGCCACGGCTTTGCTTCCCCAGGAGGGAGGTGCCGAGGCCACCTGCTCGCTGCCGCGGGTGATGTCTGGCCCCTGCCGCATCCCGCCGGGCCCGGGCGCTCCTCAGCTCGCCTCCTGTCTGCTGCACCCCTCCAGGAGCTCAGTCATGAAGGAGATGTACACTATGGCCAGGCGCAAGGTCTCTATCCGAGAGAGCCTCTTCTCGTAGGCGAAGGTGGGCACTTTCTTCCTGAGCTGATCAAACGCCTCGTTGAGGTTGAACATCCTCTTCCTCTCCCGTATGTTGGCAGCCTGGCGCTGGGCATAGGTGATGACCCGTTTTCTCCTAGGTCTGTCCAGGAGGGAAGCGCTGCGCATCCTTTCCTCTTCCTCTTCTTCTTCGTCTTCGGGATCTCCGTTTCCGAAAGCAGCCAGGGGAAAACCCCGGGCCATTCCTTCCCGAAGCGACAGGACTCTGTCCCCGAAGGGACGGCCGGCGGTGACCTCGCAGAGCCCCAGGCCCTCCCTGGCCCCAGGGGCTTCCCGGGGGTTGCCCAGAGAGAAGTCGGCCACGAAGTCCAGCATCGAGGTGCCCAGCAGCCCCTCCGGGCAGGGCACTTGCGGGGCTCTGCCGCGCAGCTCATCCAGCAGCCCCGGGAGCTGGTGGGCTGAAAAAAGGCTGGCTGACATCTTACTTCAGAGAGGGCTTATTTTGGTCCCCCATCCCCAGCCCCGGCGACGTCAATATTTATAACCCCCTGGATAACAGGATTAGCAGGACTAGAAAGAGCGGGTGTAAAATTTCTCGCCGTGATACTGATGAGAGGAGACAGGCAATCCCCTCGGGGACGCGTGGACGCTCCCGAGAGAGGAGTCCCCAGCGAGTCAATCCTGTCACAGCGATCAAGGACAGTTCCTTCTTGGCAAAACCCTCCGCTCTTACCTGCTGAGCACTTTTGTCTCTTCTTACACACCCGCAACCAAACGATTTTCAGCCTCCTTAAAGCCCCCAACAGCAGAGCCGGGGCTCCACTGGGCTTGTTTTCCTGCTTTCTGTCGGGATCTCTGAACCCTGGGAGCCAGCCTGACAATTGATGTCAGGCAACTGCTTGTATGCTTTTAATGATGTCCTGAAGAGGGGACCTGCATGCAGAGGGTCACCGGGGAATGTTTACCCTGTATCCCAGCGCAATGGGAACTGAATGACAGGACCTCCATTAGCCTAAGTAAGCATTGTAGGGGACCTGATATTGCATTCCCAGTAGTAGCTGTTGGAATCGTCTCTCCATTCCCCCTAAATCCCCTTCAATCAAAGTTCAAATATCTTTCCAGTAAAAGGCTGCTTCGTAAAGCTGATTTCGGTTCAGGCAATCTCATAGCACTTGCTTTGAAACTCTTTCCTCCTGCCCGTGAGAGGAGGGTAATCTGGTCCTATTCAGGGCAGCGGGGACACCTTTGGCAGAGCTGTCCCGGTCACCGGCAGAGCACAGAGTAATCAACTTTAGCACACGCACTGATAACGCTGGATATATGCAGCAAAACACCATGAAATGCACATGAACACACCCACCCACACACCCGACACCGCTGAATACCTTTCTTTGATCGAGAGTCCCTTGAGGACAGACGCTGGGGATTGTTTTGCTTTTGTTTCGGGAGACTGGAAGAGGGGCTGTGTCTTCACCCTCCCTAAATAAACAGCCCGGCCCTGGCAATCCCTGGCAGTGTCAGATATATCGAGGTCGAATCCGATCGATTTTCTTTGGCACACGATTTGTACACACAGCTCTCTCAGGAGTGACTGCCCATCACTCCTGAGCTGTCTTCTTAAAACCTAATCTTCTCCTTTGTCATGTATTGTTGTCACTCTCGCTTTGGGGCTAATTAGTCTCTAATTTCTAAGGGGATTTCAAAACCCATGAGATCAAAGGAGGTGGACGGGGGCGGCCGAAGGATCTCTCTCCTGGAAAATACTTCCTGTTTGCCTACAGGACCGCAAACATTTCCCGGGATTTGTCGTCATTGACAACTCAGCCAGCGAACCCCGCATCCCTTTCCTGGGAAAGATGGGTGGAAGGTCACTTTCCGTCGCCGGTTCCCGGGCGGATGCGCGGCTGCGGGCGGTGCGCGGCAGCTCAGGTACGCTGGACAGCTCCGAGAGGGGCGGCCGGACCCCGCGGTGGCCGTGACAGCCCTGCGGGTACCGAGGGGCCATCGCCAGCACCCCTTCCCCCGGGCCCACAGCCCACCTCTCCCCATCCTGTCTCGGCGAGTGACAACCGGCACCGCGGCTGCTGCAACCCGTCCAAGGATGGGTAAACAGCGAACAAAGGGGAATGCCTTTATTCTTCCTGCGGATCACAGGTTTCCTAGCGAGCAAGGAGAGAGCCGCTCTGAAACTTGCTTATTTGTAATAAAACACCTGGTGAATGAAGCAATGAGGCAAGGAGGAACCGTAAAACCTCCGTTGAGAGGCGATGCCTAGAGAGCATCCAAAAGTAAGTTGAAAAGCTGTAAATGTTAAGTGTTATATAAAAATACCGGGTGGAAGAAAGATCAGATATATATATTTATGACTGACCCACAAACTACCATGACTTATTTGGGCTACTTTTAGTTGAGGTGACAATTATTTCATTTAAAGACATGGAGGTATAAATTAAGGACAAATGCCAGGAAAGATATGTCACTAGATAACTCAAAATTATCGTGGAAATACAACTACTTCGGATAGTGAAATAAAATAATGGAAAAATATTAATTCATCACCTCTATGTCAAACTTCACATTAATTTACTGTAGGAAACTGGCATTTAGTAGAGGACAGACCTGCCCTTCACCAAAGTGTCTTCAGAAAGAAGCTCTTGCTCACCTCTCTAGTTGCAGATTTTTGCAGGATACAAGTTACAAAGTCAACCAGAGCTGGAAGAGGTTAATATTACAAGAACGTAAAGGGACAAGCTTTTCTAGCTAATAATGCATCACAAAGTAATATAACATAAGCCACGAAAACAATAATGTTTCTTAAAGGAAGAAATAAAGACAGAATCATGACAGGACTGGGAGGTCCTAGCAGAAAATGGAGACTTATTACCAAGGTGAATCCTCTCATAAAGCTCTTGTTTTTCTGCTTTTTATCCTTTTCTATTCCTCCTTATTTTTTGCTAAAATATTGATTTTTCTCTGATATTACATATTTTAGATTATATAGAATAAATTCAATCAACTGTGGAACCAGTAATGTGTGGTACTTTTTTAATTTGGTGATTTTTGTCACTTTGGGGAAAGTATGGAGCTGAGGCAATGTATAATGAATACCCAATGCTGCAAGACACAGATTTTCAGTGCCTAGACAAAGCAAGAATGTCAGAGAAGCAGAATGAACTCTCGTAAGAGACTGCTTTGCTCCTCCAAAATTGTCTCAGAGCAGTTTAGGTGATCTAAAGTGTCTTCTAGATTTGTTTTAATATGAATGTAGTTTGCTTTATGACTCCTACCTACTTTTACCCCTCTCTTACCCCATCTTTTCATTTCACTTGTTTATCAATTAAAATTTTTCCTCACAAGGTGCTTAGAGTTGCTAAGAACTTATGGCTACAATTTCAAACCACTGCACAACTATTTTCAAAATTATTCTTCAGAAATATCTATAAAACTAATCTTGATGCTCATGAAGGGTTTGTGTTTAAAACTCAAACCAGGACAACTTTTCTGATCTATTAGCCCTATCAGAAAAGTATATATATATATATATCCTTTTCTGCCCAGCCCTTTTATCACCTCGTGTGCTGCGTGCCTGTGCAGATAATTGTCCACAATGTCACACAGGAAAATACAGTCACTCTGATAACTTGGAATTATTAATCGAGATGCTATAGATTTCAACAGTGACCTGTACATTACTGAAAAATTCACTGGAAATCAGCAGTGATCCTGAGATGCAGAAATATGTAGGTACTATCCATCAGATATGACTCATTAAACAAGGACCGGAAAGGTACTCTGCTTTGGAAACCACAAAAAGTTAGATATGCAACTGAAAAAATACCTACCCTTTTCTTGTAGAATGGAAAAAAATCTTCTCTCCTTTAACTGATCCATTAATAGTTTGACAGTTGCTATCATTTTCAAACTCTGCCCTGGATAACAGAAACAGATGGAGTCTGTGGGACACTAATGCAATCTCTTTCAAATTATTGACATTTCAGCTGCCTGATCTTCTCATTAAAATTAAAATTACAGTAATGTCCATGGATCAGGATCTTACTACCTCAAAACACAGGACAGTTCCTGTGTTTGCATTCCAGACAGGATTAATACAGAATATATGTGTGGAGATGGGGCCAGGTCACAAGGGAATAGAGTTTGGACAATATCTCATCTTGACCATTGCTCAGTCAATGGTGAAGAGAAGGGCACTACGAACACTACTGATGAATTAATACAAAAATGAAATATTTATGCAAAGCTAGTTGAATACTGGTTATTTTGATGCTAGAAGAATTCCATAGTATTCAAATGAAAGCACAGCAAATGTGATTGAATGTGATATCACTGGAAGAGTCAAGGAGTCCTCAAATGTCTCAAAGAACTATGAAGTTAAATAGGCAGTGAACACTGGACTGTGATAGAGCTAATGTTCAAAGATTTTATGTCTGAGTGAATCTGAGGGAGACGAACAAAATGTATTAAATGAATTAAATGGTCAGCGCTTTCTTGAGTGCCTTGCAACAAAACCAGAGCTGAGTAGGCTGGTGAAGTCAAGGTCAAAGCTCATACAGACCAGAGGAACCAGTGCTTTGCTGGCTGAAACTGCTGGGAAAGACTTTAGTACACTACAGACAGGTGAAATGTACAGAGGAGAGGACAAAATAACCTCAGTCTGACTTCTCCAGATCTCATTTGGAGAAAGAATTGGCCAACTCCATCAGTTAAGGAAAATAATATGGATACTAGAAATGGACTCATATTATCTAACTGCTGGATCTTATCCAAGCATCAAGTTAGCATGGAAATATTCTAGTTCCCTCAGAGATAGGAACACCTGTAGTGAACATAGTGGTCCACACCAAGTCTGTCTCTCCTGATGGACTGTGAGAGGCTTGGAAATGCTGGCTTCAGTTCTGTAGGATGAGCCTTAGCTCTAGAATTAGCAGTGTATGAATAAAGACTAAGTAAATTCCAGTAAGATATATATCCAGAGTATGTAGGCAAACACAACTGGTGTATTTGGTGCAGTGACTAGAATTTGAATTTGCAAGAATTCTCTGCAAATTTTTTTTCTAAATAGTTTACCTGTATAGACAGTTTAAGAATTAACTTTATTCCTTAGGCTGATGATATATGTGTAAAATCTCTGCTCACAAAGCAGGTGAAGTCCAGCTTACTAGTTCAGCAGAGGGACTAGCTCTGTTCTGAAAACCAGAATATATCCAGTGAACCAAAGCTTTACAGTCTGATCCTATCAGTAATTTCAGGCATTGATCCTACTTGCATCTAACTATATTAAGGCATTCCTGTGTCACAGCCTGCCATTAACAGGGCTCCAATTTGAATACAAGCACCTACTTACAAAGATCAGGTTTTATAACTTGGCTCTCTCGGACAAAAATGTGACATTCAGTAACATCATTATTCCCTGACACAGGAAATCATTAGGAAAAATCAATATTTTGGTCAAAACCTAATAAAACTAGATATTTTCTGCCAGTAAAGTGCAGTTCATTTTTATTTACAGTGGTATTACACATCATTTGAAGAGTTTAAAGAAGCAACTGTTGATTTTTTCCCCATACGGGACCAAATGATGAAGAAAAAGTTTGAAACTATAATCTTGGGTAAATCATAGACAAATGAAATGAACAGCTGTGGTTAGGGTGGGATGGGATTCATCATGCTTGCAAAGTTTTATGAATGATACTTTTTTCTTAATCATAACCTTAGGGGTGGGAGGGATTGAGAACAGGACATGCATTAAGGTTGGAATGTCAAACTTAACTTTGAATTTCCTGGCTTTTTATCATCGTGCATGAAAAAGTGTAATGTTATTCAAACATAGCTTCTTTAATCTTGATTTTGTTATGTGAATATTTTTTTGTTGAAATGGAATGCAATAAAGTGTATATTCTTTACCTAGAAGTCTAGATCTTTTCAAAATCTTTATTGCAATTATTTAATTTTTTTGTTTTATAATTATGTACTAGAGGCATTAATTAATGCTTTTTTTCTTTTCCACTGCTCACAATTTGTAAAACGAAGGGAAATGTTAGTCTGAAAGCTATTTTTATATCAACAGAATAAAGGCATGTTTGATGGGGGACCAAGATTCATCCTTTTCCTTTTTTTTCTATTTTTTTCTGGAATTTACAGATATTTTTACAGTTCACAGATGTGTCTCCTGCAACTAGCAAGGGGACTGAACTGAAAGTCATCTCCAGAAAACAGATCTCCTTTGCCAAGCTTCTCAGTCCTCCATTGCTTTGCTAGCTTCTGGTTATGGTATTCTCCTAAGGGTATGCAATTTCTTTTCTTCACAGTCCCTCATAACAGCTCTTAACTCTTGTGTCTTAGTGCATATTTATGAAAATAGTCTACATTACGGTATCACACAGTATCTTTTCAACTGAATTTCCATTTCATTCTCATTCAACACATTGGAAGCAGCTAATATTATGAATAATGTTTGCTTATTTTTGCTTAGTCATTCACCCTTTTTCTTTTTTCTGTGGTAAATAAATCATGATTAAATATAAGATTTAAAATCTCGCTTTTAAAAACATTTCTCATACTTTAGCAGCTGCCATATCAATATGCTTGGTAGATGTGGATTGAGTGAGTATTTTTTTTCTCTTTACAAATGGAAAGCAGGAACAGAATAAATGTCAAACAGAAATAGAAGAATTATGGCAAATAGAACAATAAGGTAAATTGGAATTGAGAGCTCCAATTTGAT
This sequence comes from Acridotheres tristis, assembly GCA_037013685.1. Lineage (NCBI taxonomy): Eukaryota > Metazoa > Chordata > Aves > Passeriformes > Sturnidae > Acridotheres > Acridotheres tristis. Next base: position 29,475,319 of record CM072886.1, read on the forward strand.
TTATCTAGTATTTAACTTCTAGGACCTTTCATGTTATAGAGACTTTTAACCTTAGGAAGATCCCATTGAAGTATTCAGCTATGTGCATTTGGTCCCTCCATAGATAGTATATGATTTTTATATTCATTATATGCAATATATATTCATCAAGTGATCAATTAATATATATCTGAACATATTTTTATTAACAACATGGAGTAAAGTTTGATTGCTTACTAACCTAAAGGGTTTGATTCTGCAAATGTAATTTTGAAAATATATACCAGTGTTACTGCTATTTCTCAGATTTTTTTAAAATGAACTGTAAAGTGCAAATTTCCATCCTGTGTTCCATCATATCATTCCCATGTGTGCCAGTGGCAAGGCTGAAATCTTTAGATCTGTTGTGCTGCTTACTGCCTTCAAAACTACGCAGCCAAATCTTCTCCTTCCTCTGCCATCAGCATCTGGGGCATGGTAACAAACACTTTGCCAGGAGATTTCACAGATATTTGCTGGCAGCATCATCCATCAGCTCCTGATCCCTCTTGTTGTCCTGTACATGCCAAGGGATGGCTTTCAACATGATCTGCTCTATGGCCTTTCCCAGAATAAGGTCAGGCTGACAGACCTGTGCTTCCCTGTATCCTCCTTCTGACCCTTCCTGTAGATGGTCCTCACATTGATGACCTCCAGTCACCTGGGACCTCCCTGGCTAGCCAGGGCTGCTGGTGAATGATGAAAAGTGGCAGAAGGAGCACTTCTGCCAGCTCTCTTGGTACCCTTGGGTGGATCCCAGCCAGCCCCACAGACCTGTGTGTGTTTAAGTGATGCAGCAGCTTGCTGACCATTTCCCCTTGGATTATGGGGTCTTCATTCTGCTCCCTATCCCTGTCCTTCAGATGAGGCCTGGGTACCTGGAGAAGAACTGGCCTTACTATTGAAGACTGAGGAAAAGAGGCTTTCCTCTTTACTTTCCATGTGGAACATGGTTTACCTTCCTGGGCTTCAATCTTCTCACCTTCTGAGGTTCATTGCTCTTTACCCCAAACTCTTCCTTCTCAGTGCTCTGTTTGCCCTCTGTGTCTCTCTATCTAATAATTTTTACTTGCTGTCGGGGCCATCCCAGGCCTTGGTCTGGCACAACACTCAGAGCTGCACTAGGTTACCATTCTCAAACCTTAAGAAGTTTGGCAACATTAATGGAAAGGTATAAACAATCTAGAATATTTGAAGCCATACAACTTGTAGTCTGCTTTAGCAGAGTAGGTCTTAAATGAGGTATTTGAAAATGTACTCATATGAAAAATATGCAATTTTCAGTGTTTTGAAGGATGAGGAAATCAGTGCATTTCCTCGTTGCTTTGTTTACACATGATAATTTTGGCTGGATTACAGAATAAAAGGGATCATCTATATGACTGTAATTGAGTTGCACAATTCATGTTGTTATTAGTAATAAAAATATTAAGAGCAATACTAAAGGTACGTAAATGAGCATTACTTATATATATTATTTATATGGGGTTTAACATTAGAAGGTAAAGAAGCCCAAAGCCATTTTCTTAAATCATATGCTTTTTTAACCCATTTGTTTGATTCATGTGTATATGTGTAGGAAAATAAATTAATCTAAATGTTTTTATAATACCTTTCATGCTCAACTTACAGTAAAAACTTTGCCAGTCTACTACATCTTTAATAATCTGTGCCACAGAAAACACTAATTTGTCTAATTTTCCCTTTTAATATTTTTCTTGAGTATGAGATTAAATGTTTTAAATTTTCTTTAGAAAAAGTTTCAAAAGTGGTGAAAGATGTTGCTCACTACCAACTGAGATGAAAGAATCTACCATTTTGATAGAAAATTCTTGGCAAGGTAAACATTCAACTACTTCAAAATCTTGTGTAAGGTTTGTCTTTCCCAATTACATGATTCACTACATTCTGGAAAATTCACATGTAGGTTTTTAAATATTATTTTACCTGTGTTTGTTCATTCTCATTAGAACAAAAATAACATCTCATTTTCAGGAACCTGATCAGGCTATTAATTGAAAAAAGAAATCTGCATGAAGCTGTGCCATAGACACATTGACATGTCTACAATGCAATTTTATTTGTTTTGGGTAAAAGTAAAATAACATATTAATCTTTTGAGCTTATTAGAAATGCAAAATGTGTCAAAGTACTGGATTTTTTTAGCAGCTCTCCTCCTTCCTTTATGTGGATCATTGCATCAATTTTTATCCCTCCTCCTATTTTCTATTTTAAGTTCTGACAAAATGAAATATTGGTATGGTAGAGAGGTTGGCGCTTATCAGTAGTTATAAAGCAATAATCATAATGAATGAGTAAAAGGTTTTAGGAACTAAACAAGGAGCAGCTGAGCACTGGGAAAGTGCTATCCTGGCCCTGAGGATCGAGGAAGACAGATATGGCTTTTGTGGAGGTGAAGTGTTTCTCCCGTTTCCTCCCAAACATGAAAAGGGAGACTTTCCCCTATTATGCCTTCTGATTTATGACAAACATGTTGCTTTGCATCACATATTAGATTAGAAGATCTTTCAGGCAAGGACTGAATCCTCATATTTCCTCTGTGACTAGTAAAAGGGAAAGCTCAGACACTACTGGACACTTTAACATTACCAGAAGATGAGACAAAGATTTATTTTCATGTATTTCATGACCTAAAAAAAGTATTTTAAAAGGAGGAAGAGATAAACAGTCATAGCCTAGCTGGAGAACGGGAAGAAGAAATTATGAGTCTACAATACCTTGATGGCAGTGGTGTGGAGGGAAGGTGGACCCTTTCCTACTGCACCAGTAGGTTTGAGATTTAGTAGGAGGATAGAGCTAATTCTGGCCAGGCTACCACACTCTGATGAAGCCCAAAGATCTTGTCATTGAAAATATTTTTATTTTTCAAATTCTGAATTCTGTCCAGTGAAGGGAAAATATAACACAGGAAGGCTGAACCTAAGAGCCATAGCAACTATTGTAGCACTACTCATGAACACCATGATCTGAGGGCACAATAGCAAATAAAACTGTATGTAAGCAGTAAATTTTGAAAGCAAATAGTAAATTTAAAAAAATGTTTCCAATTGTATGTTAAAAGCTAGAGAGTAAGGAATGACAACTCATAGTCCAGCTATTCTATAAACTCACTGATAAAAAACAGTTCCTTCATGTCCTATCCCAGCTCATCTTTGCCTCAGATTTGTCCAACTTCAGAGAATTACTGAATAATGAAATCTCACTCCTTGTTAGGGATTTCCCCTAGGCTAACAATGGGGAACAACAGAGTCAACTCATTTGCACAAAGGACATTGTGAGTCATGGACAACTCCATCCTTGCATTTAAAACATCCCCAGACCACAAGTGCAGTTATGTAAACACATAAAGAAGGACCTGCAGATATTTACTGCTACCCACATAAATACAGGGTCCAGGCTATGGCATGTTTGGCTAACACTAGAGTAAGTGAGCTGTAGAAAGTAATACTATTCTGCTACTCTCTCTTTTCATATTTACTTCTATTCAAACATTGGTAGAAAGGCTCTAAATTGCAAGTATAGGCATGTAAATACCACACCAGCAAAATGTGCAAGTACATCACCTTGTGAAAGGACTGAAGAGAAGCAGCCTTGATTCTTTGCACTGGGTTACCAAAATACACTAGTTGCACAGCTAAGAACAAACCCACAGTCTCTGGTCTCTAGCTTAATTCTTTAATTGGTTGGTAATCTTGGCTCACAAAGTCAGGGAAAATCAAATCATTCGCTTTTGCTTTCAAAGCTAAATCTCTCTGGGATTATCTCATTTGTGAGACCAGATCCAGAGAAAATACTTTAGGAATGGAACAATCCATTTTATCTTTAGTTCCAGAAAGATTGAATAATCGAGAAAATCTATTTTCTTTCCTATTTTTCAAATGTAAAAAAAGGATATATAATCTCATTTAATTTAGCTAAAGAAGAAAATCAGCACTGTGAATTAAAAACTTGATATACCTTAGTACACAGTAGTCAGTCAGGAGTGTCCTAGGATGTTGAAGATTAGCCATGGTGGTTTTGGTTTAGTCTTTATTGCTATGAGAGATTCTTTTCCAGGATTTCTTGACTCATTCCTCTAAGCCTGTGTTGAAAGGGAGTTTCTAAATGTATTCTGAAGCAATCACATAACTTGTTCTCTCTTTTTTTTTTTTAATTTGTTATTTAGTAATACGGTTAATTTCTTCAGAATATTTTAAACCATGTGTTTTAACTGCATTGTGTATTTTTGAAAGAGTAAATATTATTAGACTTATTCCATAAGAGTAACCATAGAAACAATGATTTAAAGAAGTTGGGAGAACCGGGTGTTCTAGCTAATAGCCTTTTAATATTCAAAATCATTATCTTATAAAAATTAAACTAAAATTAATCATTGGGTTAAACCAACTGCAGACCTAGGTTGCAGCATAAAGACACTAACAGACAAACTTAACCTGGCGCTCTTTTTAGGAGAAAGGATTCAGCAAAATTTCCCACTGGCCATATGTATGCATGTTAGAACTCTTAGAAAATAATTCTGAGAGGGGTGAAAAAGAAGAAATTTGCAATACCATTCTGCAGCTACAGTCACAGGTACTGTTTTCAGTCAATGATAGAAATTATTGCTGTGTAGCCGGTCTTGAGGTTGACAGAAAATTCTTGGAAAAATGAGAGTTTAAAAGGGGCAAGAAGTCAAAGGTTTAAAATAAACTTTTTTTTTTTTTTTCCCAGCTGAGAGAAACTCTCAAACACGACTGAGTAAACAAGACTCAAGAATTGAGTGGGTCCCTACTGAAACCTGGACTTTTCAGACTTTACCTGCTTTATCTGCCACTGTTTCCCATTTTACTTTTCATGTTTTCTTGGCAGACTGTTTACAGAAAATCACCAAGAAGACACAGAAGCCGATTTTGTCCACCAGCCTATACTTTCTCATTTCAGCTTCGCAAGTCAAAAAGTGATGATTGGAACATCAGGAAGCAGTGCAGCATAATGCAGCCACTTGATTGGTCTAAGATTGCTTACTAGTTTTTCTTTTGGCTAAATGGAGATATTTCTGATTAATTGAAATGGAATGACAACATGCAAGAAGTGGAAAGAAAACAAATGAAAAAGTACATTTATAGCAATCAATTTCTTTGGTATTTAGAGACAATGTGCAGACCAGTATCTAGTCGGAGCTAAAAGTAGGTAGGGACATAAAAGGTGATGGAACAAGACTGAAGCTAGTTGCAAGGTAAAGTTAAGGAAAAATGCGAGTTTTTTTGAGGTAAAAAAGCTACTGAGAAATGATACAGAAGAAGTCGAAGTCGACTTTGTGGGTTTTGTCTTGGTTTTCAGAGGCATTGCCTGATCTCATACCTCTGCGTTGACCAATTTGGTGAAGTGATTTGGTGAAGTGATGGAAACCAAATAATGCAGTAGAAACAGAGTAAGTATCACTGACAGAAATTTATAGAAAGTGGAGATGAATAACATTCATCCAAGGCCACTGGAAGAGCTAGTTGCAGAGATTGCAATGTAACAGTCTCTGAAAAAATCCTGTGGTTATCAGGGAAATCCCTTGCTACCAAAAATGGCTAACACTAAGTCTATCTCTAGGAAAAAAGAAAGGAGGACTTGGGGAATTTGAGGGCCTATCAATCCTTGCAAAGACTGTGAAGCATACCCCTTTGGAATCCATCCTCAAACACATGAAAGCAATCAGGAATAACTAGTTCAGACTTGACCAGCTTGCTTGCCTGCTGTCATAGAGGGCATATTGAGCAGGCAGGAGGAAAACAGTGGATATGCAGTCATCAGGATGGCTTTTGGCACAATCCCCAAAAGGATTCTCTCTGAATCTGAGGAAGTATGGGCTGAAAGAACAGTTTGTTAAATACACTGCAAATTGGTTCTACCTCCACAGTAAAAGTGTAGTAGAATCAATGCTTTGAGTTCCAGTTGGTAATAAACAAAGTACCCTATGGTTTGGTACTGGGACTCATTGTTCAGCTTTTCCATCAACAACTTAGATGGTGACACAGAATATGTCCTCAGGTAAATCTGCAAATATTACTAACACAGAAGAATGATTGACGTGAAGAGTTGGAAAATTTTAATCCAAAGTATTCTTGAGAACTGGACCAACACAAACATCATGAGGATCCTGAATCTGGGTCAGAACACTCTCATGTACCCATACAGGTTGGGAAATAACAAGGTTGTGACGGACTACATGTGGAATGTAAACCAGTACTGCAAACTGCAAAGAAGGTAGACCAAGTATTGGACTATATAAGACAGGGCATGGGAGCAACCTAGTAACCTGAAACTAATATTAGAAGGGGCGATACAAAGATGACAAAAACCTCCTAATTTTGGCAGATAGGTAGTACAACACTGAAACAGACTGCCCAAAGAGGATGGGAAATCTTCAATTGTGAGCTTCCTAGGCAGGGTAGCACTAAGATATGTCTTACCTGAACTAGTGCTAGCTAGCAAAAGTAAACTTTTTGTGGGAGAGATCTCCAAATATCCCCTGCAAACAGCATTTCTATGATTATGATCCTTGGAATCTGGAGTTCTGAATCCCATTGTTTTTTTCCTTTGAAAGAGCACCTTTCTTCCCCACAGGAGTATAAAGCAAGTCCTCCTGTCCTCAGTTTCTGAAGAAGTTTCTGCAGAAGAGTTTATTTAGGTTAAAATAAAAACTCTTGAATTTATTTTTGTTCATGGCATCTGAGGAAATACACATGAAATATAGCAGAATATTCTGATAAAATAGGTCTGACCTTTTTAGTACAAAAAAGGCAAACCACTTATTTGTGTCCATAGATATCCGTACAAAAGCAGTGCCATTCACTTCAAGTGTGAAAAGAACTTATTAAGTCATAAGTTTATGACTTTAGTTCTTCTTTAAAACGAAGTATTGAATGCCTAGGGACTGCTTAGAATGCTCACTACACACATGCAAGCAGCAGCAACAACAAACAATCAGTTAAACTATTAACTATCTAAAAAACTTATGTGCTCAGTTTCTTACCTTGGAATTTGTTCCTATTCTGTCACTTGTAGAGAACAGAATGCCACATTAAAAGAAAACATCAGCAAATAATTGTCTTAATGATTAGACAATATGTTAATGAAACACAGAGTAGAAACTCACTAATTTGTACTGTACAGGCAAAGATATTGCGTGTCATATATTTTTCTCTCAACTTCTATTGTATGGAATTCCAGACTGAACTGCAGTTTTTACAACATACAGAGTACTCCACATGTGTGCAGTTTGGATTTCACAGGACTGTAAATAATTTTAACTGTTTGCATTGGTTGTTGGTTTTAATCTTTTAGATGCACGAACTCTTAAATTTTTATCAGGTTTTCAAAAAACTTTGATACAGGATAATGCATCTTAAAAAATTGCATGCCTTTACTGTACGTCTGAGAAGAATTTATATCCCTAAGGCTTTCCTCTAGGATATCTTCTGACATCAAAAAGGTAAAATTAGAAATAGATTCTATTTCTTTCAGATGGCTATTTAATTTTTTTTTCTTCCAAACACTGTAATTTAATTTTAAAGTTCACTTTGAAAATAAACAATAAGTGAATGTGTTTTCAGAGAAAATGCTTTCTCTTTGCTCAAAATGAAAGCAGACATCTGGTTTCTAAATTATTAGCTTTTAATTGTCTACCTAATCACTACGTTCGGTGAATTTAAAAACGGCATTTATTTACCTATCAGAAAAATACATTGCTGGTAGAAATGTCTCTTTTTATGCATGTATATGCATGCAACTTGCTCTCTTTTATTTTTCATATGTGCCCATTTGCATCCACTTACAAAGTTATAAATTTAAAATGCTGCAAATGCAACAAACATTGCCTAGTGCTTGCTATTTTATTTAATAGCAAAGTCAGTTTATTTCATCAACGAGCCTATGTTTGTAGAAGTAAATATATAATATTCATTAGAACTGTACGCTTTCTGCTCCTTACTATCATTCACAGCCTATCGATATAAAGCAGGTTCTATCTGTCCTTCCACCCAGATGGTTGAAGTTACATGTGATTGCATGAAAGCCCTGATATGAAATGCCTATGGCTTACTGGATTACCCTCTCACCACATGTTTCAAATTAATAATAAAAAAGAAGGGGAAAAAAGAACCAGTGCAATCTCGCTACAAAAGAACAAGAGTTTATTGTATAACAGGATTGCAGATGTGGAAAGGTGCTCATAATAAGGCTACACTATTTTTGTTTCATTGTGCATCTGGAAAGCCAAAGGATCTTTAAAGCACTAGGAGCTCATACTAGACAGTCTTAGCTCTTTGATTAACTGAATATTCAGAGAAATGATTCATTTTTGTAAATTCTATGCCATTCATCATCATATTGTCATTTATATAATCACAAAATGATTTACAAAGTCAAGATTTTTTTCTAATTTCTGAAACAATTTTAAGACATCAAAGACTTTCAGATATAAACATCAAAGAGCAGCCCAAATCAGAGATTTCTGGCTAAGACAGTTTAGTTCATTTAATATCCTCTGGTTTTCCTAGGATTAAATTACAGCACATAAAATTCTTGGAATCTGTCTTAGGAAGCTGTACTGTATATTTATTATTTATTACAGTATGGCCATTTTTTTTTCTTTTGGTGGGGCAGAGGACTTTGTGGTAAAGAAGATGCCATCTTTTCAATTTATCAAACCAGCAGCAAATTCTTATGAAATATTAGACATACAATGATCTAATCCTACTGGGAATGGAGAGATGTGTTAACTGAGGAAATATTTGCACATGAGCTCAGGATGAAATGCAGTTCTCTTTTAATCAGCCCGTTACAGAGGGATGCTTATATGAATTTAATAAGAATGTTCTGGGGAAAGGTAAGACAAAACAAGAATAAAATTACTTCTTTACAGAAGGAATAATATCAGTTGCTATAGCTATTGAAAACAGTAGGCCAGGTTTGTAGTATTGGCTAAAGGAAGTAATTTGAAATGCTTTCCATTATTTCCACAATTTACAACAGGGTGACACTAGAGAAGCTGATCATATGGATACCAGGCATTGCAGGTGACTGGCACAGATGCAAGTCTTGGCCAGAGAATTTAGAAAGCAAAACACTGTAAATTCATCTAGTCAAGATCAATCATTATGGACACATGAAAGTTTTTATCGTGCACTACCAAGAATATAAGCATATATAGTCACATTCATTATCCACCTAAGGAAGACAGGATGTTATCAGTTGCCTTCAAGGAAGTAAGGTAGATTGAAATGTGTGTCTGGTCTACCAAATATCAGGGAGGATCTTGCCAGAGGGAAAAGCTACATGAAATACAAACTCTCTGCAGAATCCATTGCTATAGACTGAATAATTAAAATTCTAAATGCTTACCCTTGAAAAGCATGCAACCACCCTTTCAAAAGCAGACTACTGACTAGAGGAACTGAGTTGCTGGGAATATGACCTCATATTACTGTACATCAAGGTTTTGCCCAGCTGGATTTCTATTCTAATGCTCGTAACAAGCTGGGTTAGGTTCAAGACAATTCAGGAACTTGAGCAAAAAAAAAATGCATGGTTTCTAGATAAATATTGTTCAAGATAAAACTCCAGGGAAAAAAAAAACCAAAACATTAACAGGAAGAAACACTTGACTTTTTAACCAAGATTTTGTCTTTCAGATATTTCAGTGCAAAATTCTAAAAGGCATTGCTGTATATAACCAATGAAGTTTAATTACATTTCCTTTGCTGATATCTGTGGAAATTTGTTTAAGATAAGTACTTTGTATGAAATCTCTGCTGGTCTGGTGTGAGAATGCGAGAAGACAAAGGGGAACATGTGCCATGCTGCTATAGCTCCACTGCCAGAATGAAAGAGATCCTACACATCTATTCCAATTTCTAGTCAGTGTTTTATGGTCACATAGACTGCTGATGAAGCCTTATGTCTAACCACTCAAAGCAGAAAGAAAGCAAACTGGTATGTGTGAGAGAGAGACAGCTGCCTCCTCTTCTGTACAGTTAAAACCCATCTTAGACAAATATAGTTAATATATTTAGGTTGAGAATTTGTCTGGTTCTGGTTCCTTAACATATATGCTCATCATGATGCACTGCACAGAGTAGGTAATTTAAATTCAGGTATAAAAAACTTCTGTCAATGGCTTGCATTGGTGTAGCTTAGCTTGAGTCCAGGTTAGAGAGTCCCTTGGGATAGGATGTGGGGGAGGAACGGGACAAAGACTCCTCTCAGCTTCCATCAGGATTGGATTAAACCCAGGAAAGATAACCAGGGCTCTAGAAACATTCAAGGCTGATCACAAGAAGTAGCCAAGTAGGAAGCCTAGGAACAAAAGCTTGATTTCACCAGGGTTTTGAAGATGAATTCTAACTTAGGTAGGGCTGGGATTTTCCTTTCATTGCTATCACATAACTTATAAAGAACCTAGAGACTTTGATACCTAGTTTTGCTAAGAAAATTTTGGTGATAGGATTACAGTTTCCTAGGATTTGAATAAATTTTTGTCCCAGTGTTAATATAGGGAGTTTTACTGAGTGATTTCTTCTGTTCCACTCTGCTTCTCTGTTTGCATGTACTTGGATAAGTTGCATATCTGCTGAAAGTGTTGTGGTTCTGTGAGGATTCTTTGAAAAAGTGGTTATAATTGTGGTGGACTGAAATTTTGTAAAAAATTTGGTTACATTCAGAAAAGATATACAGACTTTTAAAAAAACAACATTTTGATCACAATGTTATTTGTCATTGCTCAGAATTTTATTCGAGAACAGCAAGCTTTAACAGGCTTTATGTTTTCTGAGACACAGGCCATTTTTAAAGTGTTTTGTTGAGTGCCTCCATGCAGTCAGGCTCAAATTCTGCCTTCAGGCATAGATGAAATAAAAATGCTACATTAAAACCTATGTCATATTTGCCCCATTCCAGTGAATAAGAGAAGCATTATTTTAGGATTAACAGCCAACTCTTTCCACCACCCAGTATCGTTCCCAGAGAAGGCATAGCACTTGTAGTTCTCCCTCTCCACACATACATACACATTCTACTCCTACCCTGCAGATATCTCTTCTTTCTTTAGGTCCCCTACAAGTGACACCTGCTCTCCTATACTACCAGCTTGTCCTATGTAGCAGCAGAGTATCTCTCTCAGACGTACTTGACATCTCTGTCCTTTCCCTTAGCCCTGTTCTATACACCTGTGTATTATCACTCTTGTCCTTGCCCCGTTGGTGCTTTTCTTTACAATATAAGTGATTTCATTTGTTCCTCCTCGTGGTCAAATGGACACTGATTTCTGTATGCTTTTGTCCAACTGACCATTTATGAACACTTGTTAATGTATTCTGTAAGATTTTCTTTTTATTTTAGATTCTAATTTATTGTCCTAAACAGATTCAGTGGAATTCCTTCTCAGTTGGATCAGCAGCCATTGACAAGCAGCTGGCTTTGCCTAATAATAATAATTTAACTAATAAAATGTTGTATTTGGAGAATGTAGATTTAAAAAATTCAACTTGACATTTCTAGCCATAAAAGTGGGTAGTGTTATGTTCATATGTTTATAATTTTAAATATTAGCAGTTCCAGTTCCTTTTAAACAACTTGAGGAATTCAGAAACAGCAGATGTTTTCATCTGCTGTATCCTTTCCTATGAAATGCACAGGTAGTGAGTCTTCTGAGGCTGTAGTATCATAGTATTGCTGTTTCACTGAGGAAGCAGAGGAACAATGACTTCCTTAGTGCTAAAGATGAATCCAATCCCACAATTTTATTTAAAGAGGCTTGAATGCAATGGGAATTTGTAGCTGGGCAGAACTTGGCCACATTATTTTGTTCTGACTTCTCTTTTCCAAACCCAAATTAAATATTTTAATTTGTCTGATCACTCAGAAAATGTTGCAAAATTTTGGCTTTGAGTTGACTTAAATCCCACATATGGATTTTTTATGGGTCCCCAGACAGCAAGCTAAAGAGGAATAACTGTTATTCATAAAAGATTACACACAAAATTGTGTCGTCTCAAATAGGCAGTGTCTAATACTTCACTAATAACATTGGTTATGAATGAATAACCAGTGAATAGTTCTCTCAGGAGATTATTTTCAAAAGCCTATGAGAAGAGTTTTGACATATGAATTGCTGGTATGGTTATTTGGACCTTTCATGATATCTTTGTGGCGGATGAGAGTGAATTATTTCTAGGAATAGATCCTGTGGCAAGACATGTTCTCTTATGTTCCTACACATGAGCTGAGTCCAAGAGGAGAGCCATAGGGTGAGCAGACACTTGCAACATGACATCTATCTAGTAGAATGACAGGTCTGAAACCCTGAGGGCCAAAGAGGTAAGGTTGTTCATTCTATGTCATAATTTCCCCACACACGCTCCTTTTCCTATGCAGTTGTTTAGTTCCATGTAAAAACAAAGCCTCTGATGGCTTGTTGTGAAAACCACGTGAACTGGGTGCAACTTGTTTAATTAGGGTTTAATTCATATGTAGGATGATCTTTTACAATGTGAAGTGATTTCTACCCTGTTGATCAGCTAACTGACCCCATTAAATAAATGACCTATGCAGATGTGCAAAGGGCATTGTTGTGTAAATGGAGGGTGACTGAGGCAGTGAGGTCCTGCATGGCATGTGTGCTCTCTGCTCCTAGTGACTTCTGTGAGCATTAACTGGCACTTGAAAGATGAAGAGCAACTCATGGGCCCAAACCTAAAAAGTACTGGAAAAACTCTGCAGCTGATAAAAATTTGCATGTGTCAGCTTCCAGCTGTTAAATGGTTGATCTGATGTATTGAGTCCTCATGGCTCAGAACTATGTTTAAACCTTGGTATAATAAAATCAGTGCTTCTTCAGGGCATAAACAGACTCCACATGTTTTGTTAAATTAGTCACTTAATGATTGAATTATATTTTAAGAGCCCATTCCAGTTCATCCTTGTTGGAATTAATTCCTTAAAATATGGTCCTTTTGAAGATGTCTCAGCTACTCTAGTGCATGCCAGATGCTCACCATGGCTCTCCCTCCAAACACTCTTATTCCAGATAGGTTAACAAACAAAAGTGATGGATATGCACGATAATAATGCTAAGTTTCATATTTCAGTAGTCAGGCTGTTCACTCTTCATTCCTTGTAAGTCCTGGGAATTTAAACCTGACTCACAAAAGATGTATACTCTTAACTTTTGGACTTCCTTTTAGATCATGTATCACGTAAGTACGAAATTCATTATATCATTGCCTGTAAAGTCTGTGCCAAATTGCAAAACTTTTAACTTACAGAAAGGATTAACCAATCCTTTCTGCTTCTATTATTTTCTTGTCTCAATGGCTCTGCAGGGATTGCTGTGGTCTCATTATTCGTGAGACATGATACAGTAGGGGACATGATAAAGAAAAGGTAAGGAGACCCTTGATAATTGCCCTAGGCAATGCTATCTACATCTCAGACAGTTCATATGGTAATTGTGTTTATGTAAGCTCACCCTGGAACTATAAATCTCATCTCTTATAGTAGAAGGGATTTTGAGGTGTCTTGAGCTAGCTTTTTCTGTTGCTTCAGTTATGACATTATACCCATGTAAATAAGAATGGTGTGCTAGCAAAAGAGATGTCTAAAAATGGATGAAGAAAACCCATAACTAAGATGTAACCTTGTAGCTAGCTGGAGCATAAAGTAGATGTCTATAATTCTAAGTCAATAAAGTAATTTTCAATAGTGTACTACATAAAATAAATTTATTGTTGTACCTCTGCTGTTTCAGAATTTCACAAAATGAGCACAATGTCGCTTGTCAAGTGGCATATATATGCTTTTTTGAGACTAATAAATAAGCATGAAAATAGAAATGCATTTTTAACATAGAAGTAGGATTCAGTTAGAATCTTATCCATCTTTCTTAATATAAAATATTTGGGAAAATTCACATGGGATTTAAAAGATTTGGAAACCTGACTAGGCTTTGAATAAGTTCTTCCCTGTTTTCTGTAACTAGTGGAAAAGATATTTCTCAGCACATCAGCTGCCTCTAATTACAGACTATGATACAAAGAAATAAGATAATGATGGAGAATGTCAGCCATAACACTTTCTGGTGAGCCACTACTATCATTTTTTCTCCAAAATATGACTGACATCTTTCCTTTAACCCTCCCACCCCTAACTCTTTATGTATATTGGCATGATGGCCCTGCAACTATGTGGGGCACCATGTTTTTGTTGCTAAGCACTAGGAGAGAGTGAGCCATGGGAATCTTTAGCTATAATTTGTACTGAATTCTTTGAGGCTTTCCTTCAGGAAAAACAAAGAGTGGAACTTTTAACTCATTCATTGGCATTATTGAGTGCTTGTCTTTTCACACATTTAAAGGCTGAGTGAAGTCTAAACAACAGATTTACCAGACAGTTATTATAAAGCTTTAAACATGATGAAAAATATTCACCATTATGAGGACCAGGCACACTTCCAGTGTCATCATGAAACGGCATGCACTTTATCTCAAGTTAATTTGATCCTGAATCTTCAAAGTGCCATTGTAAATTAAAACTATTCTAATTATATTTTATCAAAAAATTAGCATTGAACTTACATTTATGAACAGTGTGATTTGACCAGAAGTCCATGGGAATGCTGGAGGTATGAAGTTCTTTTAGACAGCATGTTAACTGAAGACAGGAGTTCTGTCATCCCATACAAATTTTGCCTTAGTCTGAAAATGAAGACATCTATTTTATCCGTCCTTCCTTATTCTTCCTCACAAACTCTTTTCTTTCTTTTTCTTTCTTTCTTTCTTTCTTTCTTTCTTTCTTTCTTTCTTTCTTTCTTTCTTTCTTTCTTTCTTTCTTTCTTTCTTTCTTTCTTTCTTTCTTTCTTTCTTTCTTTCTTTCTTTCTTTCTTTCTTTCTTTCTTTCTTTCTTTCTTTCTTTCTCTCTCTTTCTTTCTTTCTCTCTTCTTTCTTTCTTTCTTTCTTTCTTTCTTTCTTTCTTTCTTTCTTTCTTTCTTTCTTTCTTTCTTTCTTTCTTTCTTTCTTTCTTTCTTTCTTTCTTTCTTTCTTTCTTTCTTTCTTTCTTTCTTTCTTTCTTTCTCTCTCTTTTTATTTTTTACTCCATTCTTTCCACGAAGGAAAAAACAGCAAGTATCAATGATGAATATAATTTCAGGTAGACTACACACTAGAGTAGATATTTTAAGTAATAATATACTGATTGAAAATGTTGCATCTTTACGTAGAGTGTAAATTTCTGACAAACTGGATGGATTAATAGCAGCTGCAACTCTCTGAAATATACGACCAAAATATTTTGTGCAATACACTTTTAGAAAGAAAAGAATAAACTATGCAGAGACATTTTTCCATGTATAAACATTTTTGTAAAATTTAGAGTAATAGGAAAAATCTCCCAGATATTCATCCATCGCTTCACTATAACAGATAATGCAAATATTTAAGTCCATTCTATAACTATTACCTATAATTATTATAATTCTTTAGAAGATTCTAAGTGTGAACTGACTGGTTATGACTATGAGGAAAAGGACAGGAAAGTATTAAGGATGAAGTTTCATCTTTGCATGTTTCACTGCTTAAAATTCTTTTATTCTTCCTGATATAATTGAGAGATGAACACTCCAAAACTAGCCTATTCAAAGGGATAGATTAAAAAGCCAGTAGCCTAAATGGAAAGGGGCATCTTCATCCACCGAATATTTGCCTGAGTAAGTGCATCTTCATGCTAAAAAAGTTACAAAATATTTTCTCTAAAGAAAGAGCAGAAGTAGTTTACATTTTTTTTTCTTCAGGATAAATTATAGATTGTTAATAAAATTCACAAATTTTAAATTCTGTTTGGCCTCAGTATGGATTTTTTTTTCTTTTCTGGAGATGACAAGCTTGTTATTTTTTTCCACATCAGCCTCTCAAAAATTTGATAACACTGTAATGTATTTTGGGGTTTTTTAATTCTCCTCTATAGACTGGACTCTTCCCAACTAATTGTTGTATGAAATTCAAGATTATTTTCTAGAACCACAAACAACCAGAATGAAATTCTCATTTTTTAATACATTGTCAAGAATAGAACCTTTAAGAAAAATAGTACACATTTTGAGACTCAAGACCTGACAATCTCAATGTTTAGCTGATTTTACCAGGAATTCCAGCTTATGCCTTCTTAGTGAAGACAGTAGTAAAGAATTTGTAGCTGGATACATTGGTAGAAAGTCTGAGTAGTGAATGTGCCCCTTGGTTACTAGCACTGCAGAGGACACAACATAAATAGATGTTCACTGACATATGCACTGGATCATCTCCTTTTGACTGAATGCACAGAGCTGGAGTGCACAGTATGGAAATCAGACACTCTCTGCTCTGTGGATAGTAGCTATTCTTTCAGCATCTCTGTGACTGCTGTGTGCTGTCTGATGGCTCTCTCTGTCTGTAAAATGTTATGTACTTGCACTTCACAAACAGCAAAAAATATACAGGGAGATCCCACTTCCTCTGAGAGGAGAAAAAGAAACATATGTATCCCCCATTAAGCCTGTTATTTCCAGAACTGACATCTACAAACTACCTGTTTTTCAGTGTTTCAACACTGGCCTTTTGTAATATGAAGTTTTGGCCCAATACCCACCTGCCTAAGTAGTGTCTTTTGCTATGCTAATGCTGTTCTTCTCTGGTGCATTTATATTAGGTCTTGCCTCCATAACATCTTTCAGGAAATCTAGCTAAAGTTCATATTTCATTCAAGCAGATTGTTTAATTTGAATTAAATACCAGTATAGACATAGTGTAGCTTATGCCATTTCTCAACCACATGAACTTTCCTGAGTGGCCGTATTTTGTTCTCTTTATAAATGGTTTGTTAGGGCCCATACCTGTATCATTCTTCAATTATTTTACTACACAGTAAAATGCTGTATAATTCATTTGTTTGTGATTTTTATTACTTTTTCTGGAAGTTCTGGCACTTTTTGATGACATTCCTTCCTGGAAGGGGCACATTTTCCCCCTTCCTGTCAATTCACATGATGATTTCTTGTTCTGGACTTTCCCCAGGACTCTGTGTGTAATCGAATACCCAAGGAAAGGTCTTCCAATTTACATGTACTTGATCAACTTTCTGCTACCCAGTGTTTCCTGCTCATTGCATCAGCTGGATTGGTACTGCCTTCTCTGTAAAAGCTTTTTCTTGGACATCCTGCTGTACATAAGTATAGTGTTTTTCTCCATATCAGGTTCTATCTGTTCGGCTTCGACAGGACCATATTATCCACTGATATAGAGTAATTGGTTTCACTCAAATTCCTTTGTATCAAGGAATTTGATACGCCCTTTTACTTCTTTTGAGGAAGGATATTTTGCTGTGTTAAAAAAGCCTTGCTGCTCTCTCTGTTACTTTAAACCATGTTCAAAACTTTTTTAGCTTTTTATTTTTGAGGTATGAGGCTAAAACCTTTGGGCTGTAGGTCGTGATTATTAAAAAACGACAAGCTTATCCTTTAACTCAATAGACTGAGATAATCAAGTGGGCACTGTATAACAAAGTAACTTGGTAGCTAACAAAAATACTTTAGTACTTGGTAATGAATTTTTATTCACTTCATAGAATCATAGAATATCCCGAGTTGGAAAGGACCCACAAGGACTATTGAGTCCCTTTTGGCTGCCAAGGCACAGCTGTTTCATGGTACAGAGATGCTCCTACAGACCTCAGTAAGGCCAAAAGGGCTATGTACTTTTTACTTCCCTAAAAAATGTGAAACTTTATAAAGTCTAATGCCTGAAATTTGGCAGGCAGTTGTTGATTGCACTCACATTAAAGGTGGTTTCCTTGTTCTAAATCAAAGCATTTCAGATTGTAACCCTCATCTTCCCCAAGATGATGAGTATGCTAAATTGTGGATATATTACCCACACTACTATGTGGCAAATTTGAGAAAACTTCCAATAAAAAAATTCAGGAGAGGAACTGAGTTTAGGGTGCCCCAAACCTGCTTACTGGCTGTTGCTTTGTGATGCCCTTGGTCTCAAGTACCAGGTACCACGTAAGGAGAGAGGATCTCCTGCTTGGTGGTTACAGGCATAACAGTAGTGGTCTGACTGTTAAAAACAAAGCAGGATTTGATGTTCACTTACTGTGTCATCTTTTTGAAGCAACTTCCCTGAAATTTTCCTGAAGAGTATGGGCAGATGTGAAGTTACAGGGTTTAAGTGTCACCTGCAGATCACCCGTTAGCCATTTCCAGGTAAAGGCCCAACTAGCATGGTCCTGTATTTTCTACAGACTATTATACTTAACCTTATGGGGTTAATAATCATGTAATTTTTCACCTTGCTATGTGTTTGATATACCTTTTTTTAATGGTAGCTAGAAAAAGGTATGAAACTTGCACATTTAAAAAATGTCTTGTTTAGTGTCATGTTAATTAAATTCTGTACACATTGAAATCGGTTACATCTTGGGCATTCTGTCCGTAGGATTTGCATATATTCCTTTATCCTTATACATCTATTGACATATGTCGTGAATAATTCTGGAAGTTGAGAAAATGACAAAAAAAAGGACTGGAAGTTATATAGGAAACTCATAAATCTATTAGAGATGGATCTGGAAAAAGTTGCCACTTTTCTACTTCATAGAATAGAATCCTGGAATGTTTTGGGTTGCAAGGCACCTTACATATCATCTTATTCCATCTCCTCTGCCATGGGTAGGGCCCCATTTATTCTGATCTTGTTCCTTCATTAAGTCAACTTGTCTTTCTCTGCCTTGGATATATTTTCTCTTTTTTCCTCTAATCTATTTATTTTATTTATATTATTAAATTGAAGAGAAGGCATAAAGGAGGATGCTGAGTCCCTAATGCAACAAATATGAAATATTTAGAATGGAGTCTTAGCCAGCAGAGGTCTAGAAATTCATAGATACAATTTCTTTAATTTTAGTCCCCTTCCTTGTTCTCCTCTCAACAGTATTCTACATCTTTCTTCCAAAATCATCCTTATCTTGACTCCCTTGTGAGAATGAATTAAGATATGACTTTCTGATAGGGAAAATCCTGTATGTTGATTTACCTGTACAATCTGATAACTTACAAAAATCAGTGTAGGAAATGTGTCCGTGCTTCTGGTCTAATTAACTCATATCTGTAAGATAAATATTATCTATTGCTCAGTGCAAAATGCTCACATAACCAAAGCCTTTTTTGTAATTCTGAGACACAAGGGATAAAGATAAGGGTGCAATGTAATGCAGATCAGAGAGAGAAATAGGGTTAGCCTTTTTGCATCCCAGACCTATTCCAGCAGTGCATTTTTGTGAGCTAAACATGTCAGTGAAAATGAAGAGTTTGCACAAGGAAGGTGTTGTACAACTATCAGTGAAACTGAAAACATGTAAGAACCCATTTTGGGCCTAAGGATCTAATCTAGGAGTTTGACTAAGAGTAGTTAGTGCTGAGTTTTCCAAACAGCAAGACATGTGTTTAGAAATAGGTGATACTTTTATTTTTGTGATGAGATTACTTCAATCCAGTGTAAGTATTAAGCAATATGGTGGCTTTACCCAGCTCCATATTATTCCAGTGTTTGGCTTTTCCATTTCCTCTGAATTATTTGGATAAATTTTTCCAATATCTGACGTGTTTTACCTAGAATAATTAGACAAAAGCACCACAGAGAGGTGTGATGGGGATGAATGATTCCATGGAATTTTGAAAATCAAGATTAGCTGGTGAATAATAATATGAGAAAAAGCTTCAGTCAGCAGATATCTATTTATAGACATGCATCAAGTATAAATTAGGTTCTGCTTGAATTGAAATCAGAATAGTTTAGTTTAGTTTTGTTTGTTTTTTTTCTTTCAGTTCCAATTGAAATAATATCATATGCTTTATGTCCAAAATAAGAATGTCC
Source organism: Acridotheres tristis (assembly GCA_037013685.1). Lineage (NCBI taxonomy): Eukaryota > Metazoa > Chordata > Aves > Passeriformes > Sturnidae > Acridotheres > Acridotheres tristis. The sequence continues at coordinate 29,495,286 of CM072886.1, forward strand.
AGGACTGTGTAAAAATAAGATATATTATTTCATATAGTGTGATTTCTTCATGCCCTTCCCCAGGCTAAAATATGGTAGGTTACAAAAGAAATGCTCTAAGAGTTTTGGCAAGTGAGCCATGGCGAGTGACGTGAGTTACGGAGCAGTTGGCAGTACTGTCGGCTTCAGAGGCTGTAAAGTTCAATGTGAGATGTTTATTACAGACTGCAAACAGTGATCTGATCCAGCTGAATTAGAAGCTGATATGAGTGCTTGCTTCACCTCTTTATTTGTTGACATGCGTTTGTAAACATTCAAGGTTTTGAACATTAGGGGCAGTAAATTCTCTTCTACTTTGTTGATTCTACATTTTTGCTATTATCTTTAAGCAATGAGACGTTTCTTACCATAAAATTGTTACTTTAAAATGATCCCTCTTTGACATATATTCTGATTTGCATTGAAATCTAAAGTTACTGTACTGATGTTATGCAGGAGATCCTGGTTTGGTACTGTAAATATATTTGCTTTGGTTCTTCCTTCCTCTTCTACGTGTTCCAGCCAACTGAATAAAAATATAACGTATTAAGTAGGTTGTTTTGCTAGAGCAACTCCTTACTATTCCTTCCATCAATGAAAAGTCGAGATCCAGCCCATTGAGCCACGAAACCACTGTCCTGTGCTATCTTTTATGGTGGATGAAAATGAAGACTGATGGTATGGTCCCATTGACAATTGTGGCTCAGAAATACATATTTATTGAAAAGAGCTCTCCCAATATTCATAGAATCATGAAATAGTTTGGGTTGGAAGGCACTTTTAAAGGACATCTAGTCCAAAGCCCCTGCAAGGAGCAGAGACATCTTCAACTACACCAGGTTTCTCAGAGCCCCATCCAACCTAACCTTGAAGGTTTCCAGGGTGCAGAGTTTTCATAACAAGCCATTATGCATTTCTTCACTGCTCCACAGTTACCACCACTATAATAAAAAGGAATTTGCATTGTTGGAGTTGCCTTTGATTAAGATGACTCAAAAGCAAAGCCAAAGACTCTGCCTGGAATAAAAATAAATAAATTTGAAAAAATACTCTAACAAGCATGATGCAGTAGAGTAAATTTAAATTACTTGCTGCCTGCAGCTGTCTATCTTGCTCCATCTAGACAGATGTTGCTGCTTTTGAGACAAGAATGTGAATCAGCTCTTGGACCCCTACAATTGCCAGTCCAGTCTGCCTTCAACTGAAGTTTATATACTGACTTAGAAATTTACAATGGTTCCAAAGCAGAATTACAGGAATAGCAGATGTTTTTTGTTCACTGACAGCGATATTCCTCTGACAGGTAAGGGGAACAGCAGCAGACCTTTAGTTGCATGACTTTATTCTGTGCACTGCACACTGAGGGGTTGACCCTGCTATGACTAAGGTAAGTTCTACAGTTCTAATGCAAATATCACTTAGAGTGCTTCTTCAATTTAACTGTGACTCTATAGCTTTGAGGATTGTAGATTGTCTGCTCAGGAGAGAAGCATAGGCCTAATTCTAAATTGGCTGAAATAATGTCATAAATAATATAATTTTCCCCATTTTTTTTGCTCCAAGCAACCCACATAAGAATAGTCTATTATAACAGTTACAGATTATCTAATACAGTAATATATGTCATTTCCCTATATTAAACTCTGAGGCTAGGTAAATAATGAGCAATGTTTTATGTTCCTAGGAAACTCATTTTCCATGGTTCTATGCTCTGATATCAACACTCACTGTGTGTCCAAGTCTTGTCTTCATAGCTAAGTAATACTTTGTCAGGCTTAGGTTATAGCAATGTTGCCAAAAGGCAAATAGCAATCAGTAACACTTCTGTATTCAAATGTAAAATATAAAAATAATATTTTTCCAAGAAATATAGAATATGACATTTTGGTTGCTGTGATTTTCATGTATAGTAACAGAAGCAACAAAAAGATGTCATTGTACACTATGGAAAGATATCAGTATTTGTAGTTCCTTCCAGTCATATGGCACTGTAATGGCAAGGATCACAGAAGCCATTTCAAAGCCAAGTCCTATCAACTCTGGGACTACAAGTTTTTTCATCTTTTTCTACCTCATTTCTTGGCGTGGCTCAAAAGATATAGTTCTTGGCTCAGAGAGATGCAGCTTTCACTCTGCTTAAGAATTCTTGAAATAAAAAGGGGCCAAGATTTTCTAAAAGGACTGTAGATTTTCCATGCCTTAGTGTCTGGGGGCTCAACTTAACTAGTTGAAATTCAAATGCTCTCTAAGTTGTATGTTGAACTTTTAAATGAAATCTCCCTATAATGACCAGCTGCTTTGAAAAGCCAAGCGGTTCTTCTCCAGATTAATTATGAAAAATTAATTTTAGCTGTTGTTGTTCTGGCTCACCCAAATGAACTTATATTCTGAGAACAAGTAAGATACACCAGGTGCTGCAGCTGACTTACTGCCTATTGGGGTATTAAAGCACCTAAAAGTCACCTATATTCCACTCAGTAATGTGGCTTTAAGTTATTAATTAGTAACTTACAAAAAGCATTTATCTGTCTTGGTGGCAGTTGCTATTTCAGCTTCCCTTATTTTTCTGACAGAAAAGGAAACACAAAGCTGCATTCCAGGCGTTTCTATGATGAGGCAAGAGACTGCAGCTGTAGACCTGAAGCAAAAGGGTGAGGTAATTTAGTCCCCAGAGACTTGGTAAATATTAACTGTAAAAAAGAAAGTTAAAGTAACCAAAAATATACTCCATTATATTGATGAGTCAGTTTTACAATGGCCAAAAGAATGTTATCTTGAGATTAGCTGTGTCCTGTAAATATTTTTATGGGTTTTCATGTATTTATACAACACCAGTCATTTCAACCCATTGCCCCCCCTCCCCATCCCTGAATCCCCTCAGGATTTAAATATTTGGTTTCAAGTTCAAATTGGCTTAGTTCTGACCTCTCTGCACTGCAGTTTCTGTCCAGAGCCAAAGTGTTAAGGCAAAGACTAGCAGTGAGGGCACAGCTTGCACACGGGGGAGTGATTTAACCCAACCTTGGAAGGCCCAGAATTCTGGCAGCCTCTGGGCATGTTGGGGAGGATAGGAGTGGGTGCCCCTTTGTTGGGGGCAGCCCCCCCTTGCCAGTTCATCCCATATCTGAATGGCAGTGCTCAAAGGGGGAGAAAGGAGGCTCTGTTGCCCCTTCTCTTGATCCAGCCTTGCATTGTTGAGGTACAAATGTACTCATTCCCTATGGATATGCCACTATACCTAAACTCCCACAGCAGTGTGATCCAGCCCATTCCCACATCGAAACACTTCCCAAACATACAATGAATTAATAATTTACCATCCAGCTGAGATAATTTCAATGAGGCATCTAATGCCTAATTTAGGTTAAGGTTCTGTTGAAAAGCTTTGGCATTACACAGTAGAGAGTGTTGCTGGTAACTTTAGGCAAATCCCATAGTAGAATCAAGAAGCCAGAGCTAAGCATTACATTTCTCACACTTTGCCTGAGAAAAGACATTTTTCTGAGTGGTCACAGAAAAAATGCTGCTGGTTTGTGAAAAAATTGTTGCACAAAATACATAATGTTGACAGAAAGTACCAGAGGCTAAGAAGCTGCCTACTAGAGAAGAGCCTTAAAAATTAAACTACTCAGTCACACTGCTTGTAGGTTATGCTGTGAATCCTGAATTTTATAGGGGAATCCTTCCTGTAGGAAGAGTGGATGATCACCTCTGCTTCCAGGAGCCTGGCAGCTAAGTGTGAAACATGTATTTGGATCTATTTGGGCTTACACCCACATAAAGAAGAACAAGAACAGACATCTCAGCTTTAAATATCAATTCTTTGAAGTAACAAACTTCACAGAAGGAGGATGCTTTATCCTAACATTTCTTCTCCTGTGAAAAACGTTTCGTGACCAAGTATAATGATACTCTTCTTGCTTGTGTTTTCACCCTACTCCTCAGTTTAATCTATTAGGTTGTCTTTAAGGATCAATGAATATGCAGCTTTGGAGAAGTGTGTAGACAGACTGCCCTTATATCTGAGGTGATATCTATGGTATCTATTATCTATGCAGAGAACTTCTTCTTCAGAGAAAAGAAGAAAAATTCTCCATATTTTCTGACCAAAATCTACCCTTTGACTTTGAAACCTTACCATTATTTGGCTATTTAATTATTTAAGCATATGTGCAATACTCAAACCTTTCTAAAGAGTCTCTGAGGGATGATGCTTAGAATCATAAGTCCAAAAAATAAAAAGTTAACAAGTTTATCTGTAGAAAATGATCAAAGGAAAGAATCTTGGAAATGTGATGTTAGAGGGCAATATTCAGGGTTGAAAACCAGAGTGCTTTGAAAAGTCTTGGCCTAAAATATGTGATGACAGAAAATATTCAGGAATACATGAAGAGGAATGAATTATATGTGTAAGTTGACATTAATATTTGGAGTGTCCAAGGTGAATAAAAAAAATAGCAGTAATCCAGTGTAAAAAGATGGTATATCAGATGACTGCCTCAGAATGTCTGTTTTTTATGCATTGACTGATTAGCTAAAAATTGACCTCCATTGAATTTAAATTTAATCTAAATATGAAAGGATATTTTTTTTCATTCCTTTCAGGCATGTGCAGAGGAATCTGACAAAAATGCTTTCTAAGAATGCAAAAGATACCATATATTCACTGGTCATACCTACTTTTATCCCATTCATGACTCAAAATAAAAATGAAATTCATCTTGTTTCATTTAATCTCTCAAGAAACTACAAAACAATCTGCAAACACATTTTGCAAATTTTCTAAGGTGAGAAATGGACTCAAAATACAGTATAAATGTCCTACAAGAATAAGTGTATTAAAATATAATTCATTAAAGATAGAATTCATATAGAAATACAGGATTTTTCAATAGGAAATATGGACTTTGTGCAAAGTCCTATTCAGGAATTCAGTGCTATTTTGGAATGTTCTTGCTTTCCTCTTAGGCAAATGTATTACTCTCCTCAAACACAGCTGAAGGGGCATTAGATAGGTAATATAAATCACTTGAAAAACAGGAAATGGGTAAACTCAAGTCTGAATTATGTCTTCTCATATACACTAAGGTTTAGTTTCATGTTCTCTAATTTTACTGTTGTAGAAGTTAACTGTCTGGTTGAAGGTAGTGATCAAATCCTCCACAGTCATTACCAGAGCAAGATATCTATTTCCAGAGGTCTTTTGTCTCCGATATTAAATACCTATTTTATGCCCTTGTATTTTCTTGCCTTTCTTTGTTTTTGGACATTGGAGACTAGATAACTAATTTCAGTGTAGACTAAAAAACTTAAACAAAGTGTGGCAAGATAAGACTGAAGCAGTTAAGAGAGTAGAAAATAGAGACATATACTCCAAATCATTCAGATAATGGAGGTATCTTGACTCAGTTTTCATAGTTACATTCTCAGCTATCTAAATATAATTTTGAAGATGGGCTATGTGCTCCTAAAACACAGTAGTACTTTAGAGAATGTTATTTTCATGGATTAAATGATGTTAATGAGATGGTATCAGATACCTACACTTTCACTGGATCTTCTGATTCAGAAACAGAGTAAAGTCACAACAGTTAAAATAATCTTATGTCAGTCTTATAGCTTAATTGATTAATTAATTAATATGGACAATATTACCAAAACATATGATGAACTTATGACCAGTAGACCCACTGTCAAGAGTCCTTCACTGATACCCCTCTGTCTCATCTGCTTGTCCAAGACCTTCAGTTTTAGATATCATGGTGTTTCCTCCTCCACCAGTTCCATAGTGACACAGACTGCATTGATAAAATGATCAGGGATGAGCACAGGAAGTTGATCCCCGATTTCCTGTGCTCAGCTCTGAATAAAAATGGTGAAGACCCTTATTACCCCTCTGTCTATGAAGTCAGGAAAGCAAAACAATGGCAAACAAATGCAGAAAAGAAAGGCAACCAAGGAATTTATCAATAAAATTACACTGATAGAGGGTGGGGAAAGGGAATGAACATGCCATTTGCTGATTAATTGTGCATTTGATTTTTAATATGACTTGTAGCTTGAAAACTGAATTTTGGCAGAAAGTCAAAAAAAACTATCATCAATTCAGAAAATGTATTTAGGATGGCAAAGAGGATTTTTTGGTATCAGTTGCTTAAAGTGTTCTTGACAAACAGCCCACCAACAGCAGGCTTAGTCAAGCACCTCTAGCATAAGAAAATATTTGCTGCTGACTTCACTGGTATTATTATTTCATCCATTCTCTTCAAAACAATATGATGCTTCACAAGCTCAAGTTCTTCTCTAGATTAGAGGATTTAGAAAAAAATGGAGTCTGTGAAATAATGATCTCAGTGGCTGGAAAGCAATTACCTATTCTCCTAAACTGGGTTGCAAAGATCTCATCTTGAATAAAGGCAATTTTGACACACCTATCTACAGTTCATTGTACAATTTGTGATGGTCACAGTAATAGTTTTCTTAGCAGAGAAAAGTTGTTTGCTTTATTTGTAAAGGCAGACAAAAGGTCTACTCTTATTTCAAATATTCTCTTTGCAGAAGAGACTTTTCTTCACAGTCTTAAGGGTAAGCAGTCAGATTGGATGTAGTTCTTATAACACAGAGCTTTACAAGTAAGTAGGCTTTTGACTTTGATGAGAGAAGATATGAAATTTTAGTTTTCTTCCAGCTGCCACAATGGACCCTGAAAGAAGAGCCTTCAGGCTTCTGCACTCTGCTAATCCAAAACCCCCTTGTCTCTGCATTGATGCATATTGAATTATTGTATTTTGTACCCCACCTTTGCTTCCTTGCCACTAGCAAATATAAATTATTTTTATCCTTTCCTTAGGAAGATAATACAACAGAAACAAACCAACCAGGAGATAGGATCACTTTCAGCAACAGAACACCATAGATAAGGCACTTGAAATATGTCCTGCACCAATGCAGTATTTCTGCAGGGTTTTCACTAATGACTGGCCTGAAACTCTCTTGTGTAACAAAAATTTCAACACATAAAGGAATCTCAATGAAACATTAAACATAGTTTTGGTGGAAAGTAGAGCATTATGGGGTATATGGGTGAATGAGAGAGAAAGTCCAAAGAAAGTGTGTCTGCTAAACTTGTACAGTCATTGCTATATAAAAATGTACACACTTGAATATTAGATTTATGCAGGACAAAAGCTTATCATAAATCTACTAATAAAGGCGAGACTACAGATTTGCAAACATGAACTGGAAAGCAACCCTGAAACTACAGAAAACTATATTACCAGTCAAAACTGTCAAAGAAAAAGCTCTATGAACAATGAAGTACACATATACCTGGGAGTCTTCTGGGACTTTATGAGACAGTAAATCAGTTAATTGTGAAATTTTCTATCCAGCAATAGCAAAGTTGCATTAAAGCTATGTGGTTTGCTGCTCAGATTAATTATTTGCCTTTGAGGATGTGGGTTGCATTGGAAAGCAGATGAATGCCGAAAAATCTATGTGAGATTTTTAATTGTCTGTATATGTCCTAGCCACTTGTAACTGAAAAACATGATTAACAGTCTCTTCCACTGCCTTATAAGTATTCAATTTTATTAATTCTACCATAACTTTTCCATCCAAATGATTTGAATGCAAAAAAAGCCTTGTTAATTAAATAAATAAACAGGCTACTTCAGGGCTCAGAAAATCCCTGGTGGAATGACACAGCTGCCAAACATAACTAGATGCAGAAATGGTAAAAATGGGTTGTGATGATCAACCAGAGATCTACAGATATTGCAAATGATGCTGCAGTGGAAACATTGTAGGGAGCTTATGGAACAGTATGGAGCTATGATTGCCAAGATCCTAGTCCCATAACCTGTTGCTCCTGAGCTAATTTTGCCAATGTGGGAGTAAAATGAACTAGAGAGCATAAAAGACTCAGTAATTCAGTGTAAAGAGTGGATGTCTGTGTAGTCAAAACTGCCATGGCTGAAGCCAGTAAGAATGTATATACTAAAATGAGTATGTCCAGGATGCAATCCTTTATACTCTTTATCTTTTATTATAGCCCCTGTTTTGAAACATTTATACTCTCCAATGCAATGATTCTTTTATGCTGTTAAGTAAACCCAAGGAACAGCTTTCGAATAAAAAAAAATCTTAATAAAATAGAACCGTTATTACAGAATTTGTCAACTTTTCCACACATGTTGAGTAGCCCTTGCTAATAGGCTTTTTATATATTTCCCAAGTGTTAACCTTTCCCCCCCTTTTCTGTGTGTAAAATGAGTGAGTGTCTGTGCGCATGTGCACACAAGTGTGGCACACTGAATGCAGTTACATTTTCCATTTAGATTCCTCTTGCCCTTTTGGTAGTGAAGCTGGGAAATATTATATTACACAGAAAGTTTTACTCCCAATAAAATGTAACTCTTTCTGTGACTGCCTTCTGTGCATGTTCTGGACCACCGTGTGTTTTAATGAATTTCCACTCTTTCTTGTAATGGAACACTGTGAGGCAACGTGTAATGGTACCAGGGCTGAGCAAGTCCCTGTTTCCTTCCCAGGCCTACACAGGACTGCATTATGTTATGTCATGCTTCTGATAATGTCCTAGTCAGAAGAGTGCCACATGTTACAGAAACTGCTCTGCCATCTGCTTTGGCCAGGTGTGTTCACTGAACCTCAGTTACATCACTTTACAACTGCCTCACTGTTTCCTTTTTCCACATATATTCCTTCCCATCTGTCCCTTAAAATATTCACACACTTTCTCCTGATTTATAGGTGGCATTCATAGCAAATATTTTCTCACTGGTCCTTATTGTAACTTTCCATGGGACATGTCCTATTCCTCTTCTTTTCTTCAATGATCCAACAAACTTCCAATCTTGCACATTCAATCCTTCTTTCCTTTGATGACATTCAAGTGATGCAGTGAATAAAAATGATATGAAAGAGAAGACATTAATGGTAGGAGCAGAGTAGCTGGGTGGGTTACAGTTCAGAGGAGATTCTCATTTAAATGCCTTAGGATCCAAGACCTGTTCTATTTTTTTCACCAGCCCATCACACTTGCCCTGGCAGATTAGCAAAGGAATGTTTTGAAAAATTCTCCAGTAGATTGATCCAGTTTGAGGACTTTATATGCTACAAAAGGAAGACATAAGTCCTAAAGAAGAGTTTTGGAAAGTCTGTTAGGTGTCTTCAAATAACTAGTTTACTGTTATATGGAAATAATAAGAAAATAAATATATTTTATAAGCTACAAAGTCTAAAGATTGTTCCTGTGTTCTAAAGAAATGCCTCAAAATCCAAACTTGAGACACATCTGCTCATAATTTCCAAGGAAACAGTTTCATTCAATTAAATAATTGTTAAGCTGTCAGCCATAGTATGAGATCCAAGCTTTAAGTGGACTTCTGTATTCACATTTTTCCTTTTCTTGCATAGGACATCAGTCTGAGGGCAAGCTTGCTTTTCATTCCTGTTGTCTTGCAAGGCTCTTTTATGAGTCTGGTCTGAAGTTTTACCCTGCAGGTGAGTTCTACAAATTAATTATATAGTACCTCAGAAATCAGTCCTCAGCAAATTCTACCTCACTCAGGGCTATTACCTGACATCATCTAACATTGTCTACACTTTTTAAGATACATCAGAAATGCTGATATTCTTCAGATATTTTATAAGAGCTTACGTCTAAAACATGTATTTAAAGGTGAATGCAGAGAGCATATAGTCTTTACTTTTCTAACCAAGATAAGGAAAAACAATTATCTTATTCTTATTCCAGCATTAGCCCTGCAGGTTGACAAGGAAAGTTCTAAATCTTGTGATTTAGATTCACTAGCATTTTCCCTTTCAGTTAAGCCAGTTTAAGAAGTTTCCTCTATTGTCCTTTCTCATATGTCCCAACCCCTTGGATTACTGCTCATTTCACCCTGCTAGTTCACTGGCTTGTAGGCTGCACTGTAAGATGGATCAGGGAAATTACCCAGGTTTAAAAAAAAAAGCATAAATTGATCCATTATACCATGTACATCTAAAAATATTTGCATACGAGTAGCCAACAGTAAATCGGAGATGAAGTGAATGACCAAGAAATAAAAAATTGAAGGTTCTTTATACAGTCTTTATATGATCTTGCCATAGAGAACAGCTTTGTCTGTGTTTACCAGATAACCCCTTATAACAGTTCAAGGGACTTGGGAAGCTGTGCTGGAGCATTCAGGGCACACAGATGAAACAGTGTCATCAAGGGAGTTGATAAAGAGCCATGAAGACGCAACTCCATAAGAGCAACAACAACAAGAATCAACCTCATGGGTGAAATTATAAAGGAACTATATGTTCTTAAAACTGACAGTAACAGAATCTTCACCAAGCTCTTCTGAGATAAGTACAGAGCAACAACTATGTTGTTTTGGCAATCGAAACAATTAGCTCAGGTGACATGATTGAAGCCATATAGTGACTGAAACCTTCCTATGACTGTATTCTTGTGTTTCAAACAATAAACAAGCAAAAGCTTCAGTAGTGACATAGAAGGGATGTGTCTAGGTCAGAAAGTGCTGCAGGAAAGCAAGATTATTTTTTAGTTTTAAATGTATCTGTAATGACTTTAAATGTCTTGAGTTTTAAGTTAGGCTATTTTAAAATTAAATGCCCTTAAAATACTGGGGTTTTTTTGTTTATTATAAAGGCCTATGTATTCCCACGTGACGTGATCTGAATTGCACATTTTCATGCAGCAGTGATGGGCTTCAGATCATGAGAAATGTAGTCTACTGAGTTATTTTTTTTAATAATGGATAGTGTGAGAGAGTAGTTAATAAGGAAATTTCTGCTTGTGTGGAGGTGAAGATACATTCTAGGACTTTGATATCCAAGGTCACTGTTTCTGATAAAATGAATAGTTGAAAGACCTACAGCAAAAGAAAATACTGGTGGTCAGTATTAAATTTTGTCTGATTTGAACAAACTCATGTCCAAAACTATATGATATTGAGAGTTGCTATTTCCTCAACAATTACATTCCTAGCAGCACTACTTACATCAGTTTAATAGTTGTGTGAGACTCCTCAGGAATTAGATCCAAAAATAAGTACATTTTATTAGCAGAAACTTCAGTCAGTCAAATGGATAGCCCTCTCTTGTGTAAAGGTTGCCTGAAAGGCAATTTTTAATTAGAGTAGCTTGTTAACAATAAAAGCTGGAATTTGCCTTGCAAAAGCACAGAAGGTCAAGTGATGGCTTGGCAAGTTGGTATAACCACATCACAAGTCATGAGGTACAATAAGAACTAAACAGAGCTGGATGCTTAAGTTCCTCCTGAAAAAAATGATCCCGTTATGAAAAAAGTCATTACAACTGGAAAACGGTTCCTGGTTCCACCCAGGAGATGCTTAAATTTGGAATTTCACACTTCTTGGACTGTTGTCCAAAAATTTGATGACTGCTAAGGCTACTTAATTAAAAAATAATAAGAAAACACCATGAATTTTATGTTAGGAAATAAATTTGGAGGCCCACTGTACAATAAGGAAATAACTTGAAGTGTTACAATCCAGAAGTTCATGAATGAAAGCTGTAAGATTACACCAGGAATAGCTAAAAATAAAACAGATACATTTCTGATTGCTATAAAAAAGCCAATACTTACTAGTGGGTACCACACCAACTTTTAAATTACCGTGCCTGTATTCATATGTGTCTTTAAGCATTGCTCTTTCAGATTTCCTTAATTATCTGGCACTGCAGGTATTGATATTAAAAGCTAATGTAAAAAAAAAAAGAAATTGCTGAACCCACACATTTTCAGATATAAGAAAAGGAGCACAAAGACAGGTATGTATTTATACATATTTATGTATATCTTCTGGGCATGTATTTCTTGTACATAGATGTACATACACATAATGAAAAGAGCAAGACATTACCAATGAGAAACGTGTATAACAAATACATTCCTAATACATGGAAGATAAGTACTGTTAGTCTAAGCAATAGGGTTTGGAATGACTGTGAGTCTGGAATGGATTCATGGGTAACAAAATCAGGACTGACACTCTCAGCAGGTACAACAAGATCCTTAAACTATAACACATTGTCAAATACTCTCTCCATGTCACTTACACTAGAGAAAAATATTTTGCAAATATATAAACATCTCTAAAAATATACTTCGAGCTATTTTTCTACTGAAATGTGTCTTAATTCCTGTAATTCATATGATGTCATAAGAATTCATGTCTTCTTAAGGTTTTAAAATGCATTTTTTTTCCCCCTCCAGAACTGAACTATATACTGTGTGTTATGGGGAATGAGAATTTTTCTCTCAAACCAATTTAAAGGTCTTACTTCTGTTCCTACAAGGCAACACTCCCCCCCAACCACTGCACTTCAAATACATGTAATACTGCAGATATTGAACTTAATTATGCATTAACTAAGTTCACATTCTTAAATAGGCAAATAGTGAATTGAGTATCCTGAATAATTCTGAGTGCCAGCATTAGTGTACCAATGTATTTCATAATTTGTCTCCATTTGTCACAAAATGTCTGAGACTGGAAATCTGTCCTCTAGACTTCAGCCACTACCTTGTTTCTAGTGAATAGCAAAATTAGTCTAAAATCTATTTCTAACTCTGCTAAATGACACTGGCCCACTCTTATTTTTGAGAGAAGGGAGCTGCTTATTTTGTTTGGAAAAGAAGTCACTTGTGAAGTGCTTGAGATCAGCTGATATATGGAAATTCTGGAGCAGGTTGCAATAATGTTGGCAATATTGTCAAAACAAGTCTGTAACCATAATCATGTGCTTGCTCTATAATTTTGGATTGCTCATCTTAAGGAAGGTCACTGCAAGTGGGAACATAATACAGATGGCCAGGTTCAACAGCCATGATCATGTAAGCATGAGCCCTTCTTGTTTAATTTATGAGCTGAAAATTCATCCTAAGGTTTTCCATTGTCAAGTGTCTACCACAAATGTTACAACATGTTTGCCAGCATGGTCTTGAAGGTGAACCTCTGATGCACTGTTGTTGCCAGAAGGATGCCGCAGGACCTCGACCTCTTAAATAAGGATTCCAGTGCTTCTGGCTCACATTCACAAACAACAATGACTCAAGCTGAGCTCAGGCTCTGATTGCAGCCTGCTAGTACAAAACTGTGTGTTAGCAGTCATATTCTTAGATATTCCCGCAATCATCTGTCAATCAAAAGCCTGTTATGGAAGAAGTGATGATGCAAACACAAAAAACATGCACTTAGAAAAAGCCAAATTCTGGCTTGTCTAGAAATGAAAGGCTACATTTGGTTTCCTTTGGTTTCTGAAGAGCTTCTGAATTTGAACTGCCTTTTCTCGCAGTCCTTACAGAAGAACATTCCCATTGTTGCTCCCACTGTAGACAACTGAGAAGTATGAGCTCTTCCAGTTTTATCTCTTAAACTTTGCTGAATTAATGTTGGTATCACATCTGCCTGAAGACATAAGATTAAGAGCTTGTCTCATCTTGCAGGAAGTTTTGAAATGTTCCAAGAGAAGTAATGATCACCATTTCCTTCTCTCTGCAGCTATGTCTCTGAGAAATCTGCTTGCCTGCTCTAAATATTTCCACAGCATGCCAAGTACTTTTACAAGGTCAAATGCCACATCCCCTGATGAGGTCCGTAGTGTATTCCTTACCCTAGTTTACCCCACAACAAATCTGATCTTCTCATAACTTTGTCTGTGCAGGTGGATTACTAGTGCCAGTTTCAGATATTAATTGGACAAAAATTTAGTTGATCAGACTTTCTGGCTAAAACCATAAAATTAGCTCTAACTGCAGATTTTAGTCTTTCCTCAGTTCTGATCAAAACTTAACTCCTTTTTCTTTCCAAGGCTGATCTTAAAATCAATGGCAGCTCTCTATGAAGCAGGATACCTCTCTGATCCTTGTGAAAACCCAAACTCAGCCTTCACATTAATCCTGTACACTCCTGTCAACTTTAGCTGTGAACATAATATATGCAAGGTCAAGTGTAGTCAGCACAACTTAATTTAATTTCAAATCCCAGGCCTAAATTATCCCCAAAATTCCTGAGTATAGTGGCCACACTGACAGGCATTAATGTGTTTGAGTTAGGTTTGAAGTTGTCAGTATATATTAGTTTAACACTGGTACTAGGTCTGAGCTGGTGGGGTTATGGACTCACTGAAAATGTACACTAAAATTACTTATACCATATGGCGTACTGTCTTTCATACAATGTATAACAAGGCTTAGAGAACTGAAAGTATGCATAAATCTTCACAGAAATGTCTGGTGTCAGAGTCCCTCTTATTGCATTCAATGTCAAAGGGATTTTTGTCTTTATGGACAGATCTGAGAACTTGGGGGAAACACTTCACTTCTCAAACTCTAAGAGTGATTTAGCTCAATTTTGATTAGAAATACATTCAGAATTAATTTTATCCATCACACTTTTTTTTTTTTTACCTTTTTTATAAAGCGGGGATGAGTTTTGACAAATTTTACATTCCTTTCTGAGAGCAAACCACTGTAAGTTTAGCTGGGAACACAGTCCTGCATCAATAAATCAACAACTTGCTGTTGATTTTTGCTTTGAAGTTTTGATTACTAATATTTACAAGAGTGTTTTTAAGTCCTTTATATCAGGAACTCTGAAACCAAAATCTGTCTTCATTAGAGCTCACTTCTTACTTAAAACTAATGCAAAGGAGCCTTAAAAATGTAAAACAGAGTGACTTGACAAGACAAATTCCACCTGTGGGGAAGATGCCTGTTTCCTGATTCCTGGGAAACCGCAATTTCTTGTGTTTCCTCCTCCTCTATTTCAGAGCAAACTTTGTGAAGTGCCATTTACCTGTTTCTCTGCTTAAAATATCCTTTGGATATCAATGCCATAAATAAATGTGAGACATAAATAATACATCAAGATAGTTTGGGTTTAGGGGAAAACCTTTTCAAGAACTGGGATTGCATAGGCAGATGGAATTTCTTTTAGCTTTATAAGGCAATGTGTTTTGTTTAGTGATACTGCTTACTTAGCTCCTCAAAAACCATGTGGTGGCACACATGGGTGACATTTGTGATATTTGATGCTTTGAAATGCAACAAAAATTATTTCTCAATATTAGCTAGATACTGTCAGGAGCTGTCCCTAAACATCCCCTTCTGGGACTGTAGCTGGACTGGCACCAAGTCAAGAGTGCAGACTGTGCTATATAGCTAAAAATGAGCCTCCAAACTGAGCATTGAAACTCTGGCTCTTGTAAATGCTTGGTTCTCATAACATTTGGCCATAAAAGCTTATTTCTCAGCAAGAAAAAACAAAACAAAACACCCTACAGTTTGGAATTTTCATGGTATTTTATGAAACTGTAATAGGCTTATTTGCTTTTCATTATATACCTGATATGTTTTTTACTAATAACATCTATTTTGAGTCAATAGCTGAAAAAATAATTTAGTGGCTTAGTGGGAACGAAATGGTAATAAAGGAAAAAAATACAGAAAATGCTTGCTAGTGGAACACCCCACTATTATTAATTGTGAACCATGCAATCTGGCAACCTTTTGATTTACCAGTACCGTCCATTCCCTTGTAAATTCTAGCTGGCTTTCCCATACATTATTATGTGGATTCCTTGCAACCACTTCCCTTTCTGATTTTCCAGAGACAGAGTATAATGTTTCCCCAAATGCCAATAAAACATGTAATCCTATTCCACTCTTTAGGTTTGCTTTGTGTAGTCATCTTCTAAAATAAGAACAAAAAAAGGCTTTAAACATTGCTCTTTTCTATTTTTACCTCCGTTCAATATTTGCTACTCTTCATAAACATCACAGTTTTTGTTTCAACCTCTGCATGTCTTGGGTTTTTTAAACTGTTGGCGTTAATACTGAGAAAAATTGTAAGCATTTCTTTGCTTCTAAAAAACACTTCCATGAATGAATACGTTCCACTTCATCTTGATTTTGCTTACAGATATACTGTGCCATATAACACAGATGTCTACAGGTGAATGAAGCTTGAAAAAAACATGTTAAGTAAATCATATTAAGCATGTCAATTTATATGTAAAAAACAACCCAAAAGCAGTGTACAAATATTTGGCCTAGTAGTTCTGCTTGCAATATCCTCTGCTTGTCAAATGCATAGCAGTAATGCAGACAGTTTTTTGACTGAAGGAATGAAAACACGGGCTATTTTCTGATCAATTTATTTGAAAAATAATTGTGGGGGAGGAGAGAAAGGGTGAGTGTGGGTGGGTGGTTTGCAGCAGACTTCATCATCTATAATTTATTCTTTGAGAGGAAACACTTTTGCAGGACATTGGCATGTAAGAACCTGAACACACTTACACAGCATTACATCACTCCCATTAAGTTATTTCAACTTTGTGGAAGGCTACTCAGGTTATCACTTGGACTCTTGGAGCTCGAAGAATAGAAACATTCATTAATTTCCAGAAGCTGCTGCAGCAACAATGATCGTGTCTCATGAGGGCTGGCAGAGGGAAATCAGTAAGATAAGTTTAGTTCTAATTAACAGTCAATAAATGAAAAACACCTCATCATCCTTTTGGATGGAACAGTGGTTCCACACCTGCCTAGAGCAATATTTCTCCTGCTTTCCTGAGAGGAATTAGGCACTGAGTACTTGAGACTGCATTCGTTCCCACTGTTGCTCTGTCCATAAGGGAACGTGCCTGTATCCCGAAGAGGGATGCAACCAAGTTATCATAGTCTCTTGCAGCAGGTAGATATGTAAGTAATCAGTAAACTAAATTTATATAAGAGAGGGATCTTTTCCAGACAATTATGTATTTCTACATATTGAAATAGATGTATACATGTACATATTTTGCAAACCATGAAATTATTTCTTAAAGGTGTTCTTATCTGAAAAATGTCAGAGGCCACATTTCAGCCACATTTGAAGATTTACACAGCACAGAAGTAGTGTGCTAATGCTCTCATTACTTCCCAAATCTCTAAAGTCAGTTTTGTAGTAACTCTTGCAATTTCTACTATCCTCATGGTAAGCAACACTAATTCCCACTTCCTTCCATTGCTCTTGCTGCCTATTACTCTTGTCTCAGACCCTAAGCCATTGTGCATTATTTGTCTTCCTCTAAAACTGCAGCAATAACCTACTGGCAGCTTTTGGGGCCAGAAGTTTTCAGCTGGTGGTTCTGTGTGTCTGGTTACGTGACAGAGCACACAGACGTTCAGCTGCTTCGCTGTTTGCTCCTCAACCCTTGATCAGAGCTGGTTTCTTATCTTCTCATTTTGTCCCTTGATAGTTGGGAAATAGTAAAAAGCCCCTTCTGAAGACAAATTGTCCAATTTTAAGAAAGGGTTTTGAAGGTGGGATAAACATCCATTTGTATGCATCCATTTCCTCTCTTGAATTATAGGGGAGACATGACAGACCACACGATTTGACATAGCTTTTAGGTGCTAAAATGAGGTTTGGATGATCATTTCCAAGCTGGTCCAACAACAAATTAAGAAGTAAAATATTGGCACATGCCATGGGTGAAGAGTTTTTGGGCATGTGCCAGCAGGATAGAAATTAACATAATCCAGTATAAGGAAAACAACAATCGACCTGAGGGGATTTTATTGGTGTGCAGCTAGCTTTGCTCTTGAATTACACAGGGGAGATCATAAGTATCCGTGGTCATTCCCCAGATCTGTGAATACTCTAGAATATTAGTATTAAGACGGTCAGAGAAGTAGTCTGATGAGTTCAGAGGGGTTTGGACAGCTTGGAAAGCTTTTTTTCAGCTAGTGCAAAGAAATTTGGCTGGCTGGCAAGATATCTATGTTCACTGCTTTCCAGATGGGAGTACCAGAAAAAAGGAATTACTGCTGGCTAGACTGGCATTTTAAGTGTGAATTGGGCATGGGGAAATATGGAAGATAAGCTTTCTTTTTTGGCTGGCTGGCTGCTAACTTCACACTTTGCTCTGGGCTTGGAAATAGAGAAGTCAGTGACAAGAATTCCACTGTGGCCCTTGGGGACATTACAAACCCTCTGTTCATTGGGAGCTGCTGTTAAGAAGTGCCCAGTGAGTCATGGCTGCACCATGTTAATGGGCAGAACCTGACTCCAGACGAGAGCTTTCTGCTTTTTTTATTCCTTTCAGTTTAGATTAGTTTCTTCTGACCTGTTCCATCGCTATATTTGCAGAGCTGGATCACTGCCTGCCTGTCTGTGCAAAGATTTTATTAGGTTCTGCAGTATAGGCCTTGGAGTTTAAATAGTCTCAAAATCAGAGAAAAAAGCTTAGAGCAGGCTGCTTCACCCCAGCAGGTGCAACAAGAAGATCTCCTCACACTTCATTTCAACATGTCTTGTTCCAAACTCACACTTAAGAATGATCCCTTTTTAAACAGTGGTCCACAAAATAATGGAATCAAAAATGAGCAATTTCTGACATGAGTGATACTATTTTGGCTTCATACACTTGCATGGAAACAAAATTTCAGTGTAGCTGTTCACAAATTTAATTTTGGTTATGGTTTTCTATGCTAAAAATCAGTCTGAAGATTCCTCTCTAATGTAGTTAGGTGGTTTAGGAGTTAGAGGTGTAATGCTGAATTGACAGTTGAACTTGATGATCTAAAAGGCCTCTTCCAACCTTGGTCACTCTATGATTCTGTGAAGATTGCATAAAACTTCTCTCCCCCTCTTTTTTTGTTTTTTGTCTTTTGTTAATGTTATTTTAAATATACTTGCAGATAGCTTTATTTTAATAAGCAAAGGTTTTCAATTCCTTAGAGAAAAATTTTTAGTTTAAAATTAGATTGACCTTACTAAACTGTAAATAACAAGTGGATATCAGAGGCTGAGCAATCCTCAGTTACCAGGAAAGACCCTCACTTGCTTGTGAGCCATAGCAGGATACCCAGACATGACAATCAAACAGAGTCAGCCCTTTATTGGGGTTGGTCATAAGCAACTTGCCCTAGACAGAGTGAACAACAGCTTGGCTGATTTATGCCCAAAAAATTTCCTCTCTCCTAAAAAGGAATCCATGCTACATGAAATTGAAATAAAGAATGTTCAGTAGTTGCATTTACCCATCATCCAAGATTTCCTAAACAAGTGGCAATAGAAAGAACTCATGTGTAACTTTCATACTATTTATATTTATCTAATTTTATGAAGTCTTAATCAAAATATTTAAATATGCCTTATTTTTACATAGTCCCTTAAACATCTGCAATGGATTCCTGACAGAAACAGGGTACTGGTGCAGACATGCCTTAGGGATAAAATAGCACATGTATCCTATGTCCTGATAAAGACAACAAAATACATCTGGGATATTCAAGCAGGATGACATAGAGCATCAGACCATCTTATGCCAATGAAGAATTGTTCTGTGGCATTTGCTTCCCATGAAGTTTTAAAATCCCAAATATGTGTTTCCTTGAGCTGATTATTCCTTGAAAACATCTAATTGGCAGGATTTTTTTTCCTGATTACTTAGCATAAATTCATATTTTTATCCTAACTAATTAGTGCTTATTTTGTGTATATGTATTTCCTATCTCATTCTTTTCATCTTCAGTAATTTTTAAAATCTTGCAAGTGCAGTTCTGTCAAACTCAATGCATTTAAAGCTTAATATATTTTTAGATTAAGTTTTCACATATCGAGAAATGATGTAAAAAAATGCAGATATTTTACTTTCAAAGCCAAGGAACCAAACTCTCAGACAGAGAGGAGATGAAGGCAAATGATGCTAAACAAAGCAACATTCTGAATCTTGTTGCTTTCTCTTCCCTTCATTGCTTCAGCATTGCAATTTATCCACAGTTCTCACCTTTTCTTCTGAAAAAAGCAAGACATGTACAACCTAAAATTTTCCCTAAAAAAGGTATATGCACATAGGAACTAGGGCTTTAAAGGAACATAATTTAATTTATTTTTGCTCACAAATTTTCAGAACTGATTTAAATAAAGCTCTTCCTGAGTAACCTTTTCCAAAAGTCCTATCTATACTGGATGTGAAAGAGGGTTAATGAGTATATTTGGAAAAAAAACACTCATGATGCTATTGACAAAAAACCCAGGGAAAGTTCAGTTTAACAAAGCATTAACTGCAAAGATTAACTGCAAATTGAGGTTACTTATCTAAATATTAGTAAACTTTTAAAAAAGAACAAAGAGCCTTGGAAAGCAGCCTTTAAATTAGGGCCACACAACTTTGTATAACAATTTCACTGTTAATTGAAAATTAGGCAGTGTTATGGTTAGTTTAAATGACACAGCTAGAAACTCTGAGTCTATGGCAAAGAGACCCAAACCCAAAGACAGACAAGCTTTGCTTGATTATAGTGATTACATCATGGTCATTAGAATTTAAAGCAAGTAACCCAAACACAGACATCATATCTTCATTTGATAGCTGCAGTCTAGTAAATAGTGGGAAAGGATGTTATGTATGGATTAGCCCAGCTGAAATGAAAACAGACATTCTTTTTGAACCTGTCTGGCATTGAAAATGAGAACTTAAAATCAGGCTGTAAATTGGTCTTGTAAAGTCAGAGGCCTTTGATTCTTAAGGATCTGCATAGTGTTTGAGCCAGTCTTTGTTTTGCAGGAAAACCACCTCAGCACCGGGGTATGAGGCATCCTTACGTGCAGTCTGTCACTGTGCAAGACGTTGAGTTTATCTGTGGGAAAACATGAATATTAGCAATGTCCTCCTTTGTGCTCCACTGCTAGAATTCCCTTCGAGTTTGTGAGTCACTGTCAGCTGTTGGCTAAAAATAACTGTTTAGTATTGCTTGGGCTCGTAGTCATTATGGTGACATGTTGAGATTACTAGGGACAACATAAACACTGCATATTTAAAATGCATTTTGTGTCTGCTAATCTTTAATTTACAATTTGAGAGTGTGTGTGTGGCGGAGGGGGGGCATTTCACTCTCTAACATGAGATATCCTTGTCACCACCTCAAATTAGTTGTGTTCTTGGTCTCCCCATATACACAATGCAAAAAAAAAAACAACAAAAACCTGAGTCATGTCGCTCTTTCACACAAAGAGGAAACACTGAAAGCTTCCCTCCCTTTTTCCTTTTTGAAGTTAAAAGATACCATATTCATAGAAATGAACATATGAAATACTTTTTGCTTTTTTGTCTAATAAACCTGTATATAATAAATTGCAAGGATCAAGGGCATTCTCATCCACACTTCAGAGACTGCATATAAATCATAATAGTTGCATTGATTTTCTGGGTGCTGAGACAAAGTAGAGAGGCAGCAAGGTCTTCAGAGCAATGCCTTTGACTATTTTCAGAGTAAGGATACTTATTATAGCGTTGTTATCATTAGTACTTTGAGAAAATCACTCCTGGAATTGGGTACATCCAGGTTGTTAAAAAATGGTTGTCTTGCAATAAATTGTGCTCTTATGAAATATCTCAAAGCAGAGACAAACACAGGGTCAAATTCAACACATACACATTTAACATTTAGCAGGAGATGGCATTTCTCAGAAACTCCCAAAGATGCTTCACAGACAGATTCATCTCATAATCATAAACCAAAATCCCTGTGTCAGCTAGCACGGGCCTTACTCATTTCACCACTGTTCAACTTTGCTTGAATTCTGCCACCTAGAATTTGTATATGGCTGTTTGACATTAAAAGTATGGGAAAGAGAACTCTGAAGTAGACATTAGAACTAAAAAAATATGGCCATTTCACTGGCTGCACTTGACTATCAATCTCAGATCTGAAGACTTTGCTACTTAAAAAGGAATTCAAAATGCAGAATATTTCATGCTAAGCATCTGAGTCTTTAGAGGCATAACACACTGGACTTTTGTAAATATTAAAAACATATAAAGCTTTGTAATTTTATCCTTCCTTCCTTCCTTCCTTCCTTCCTTCCTTCCTTCCTTCCTTCCTTCCTTCCTTCCTTCCTTCCTTCCTTCCTTCCTTCCTTCCTTCCTTCCTTCCTTCCTTCCTTCCTTCCTTCCTTCCTTCCTTCCTTCCTTCCTTCCTTCCTTCCTTCCTTCCTTCCTTCCTTCCTTCCTTCCTTCCTTCCTTCCTTCCTTCCTTCCTTCCTTCCTTCCTTCCTTCCTTCCTTCCTTCCTTCCTTCCTTCCTTCCTTCCTTCCTTCCTTCCTTCCTTCCTTCCTTCCTTCCTTCCTTCCTTCTTCTTCTTTTTTAAAACTTTAAATATCTTTAAATCAGGGAACACCAAACACACAACTTGAGCCTCCTGTTGATCACTCAGTGTTTCCTCAAGTACAATCAAAATTTCGTATCACAAACCAGTTAGCTAATATGAGAACAGTGGAAATAAAAAAAGACCCATTTAACGACTATGGATAAGACTGTCCCACTTGGTCTTGCAAGAGAATAAGGGAATGGAGAACAGTACAAATTATAAACTGTATAATATCTCTATAACATTTATCCGGTGCAGCATTGCCTTACATGTAATGCAGCAGAGTGTACAGAAATATCTGCTTTATTTAGCAGTACTGTCACTGTTTAGAATCTTGGTATGTTTGTGCATCCTGCAAATACAATATGAAAATTTTTTCATGCAAGCTCGTTTCCATTTTGGGTGGCCAAATATGCTCACCTACAGTCTGCTTGAGGAGTTGCCCTCTTTTTTACTCAATGATGCAGTTTTGCTTGATTTGCTCAGCTTTTGGTATTTCGGAATTCTTTTACATCTTTGAAAATCTAGGAGATATCTTTCCCATTGCTAATGCCTTGGAATAATTTTGTAGCTTTCGTCTTTCCTAATGCTAAAACAAATGTTTTTCACCACCAGAATCATATTCAAGGAATCCTAAATTACAAAAAATTCAAATGTGGGTGTTTTAGAAGGTACCAACGGAAGTTAATGACATTGACAGGCAATTCATATAAAAACAACAGGTTAAAAAAAAATCAGGTACAGAATACCCATTCTATTTCGTTAATGGAACTGTTAAAAGTGTAATCAAAAAAGAAGAGGCAATAATGTGCAAAAGTAATAATTGCTTCATAATTCCATGCTGCAAAGACTGCTGTAGTAAACATCTTGTCATCTTACTGCAGATGTTAGTGACATAGCCCAGAAATTGCTGGGAGGTACAAAACTTTGCACTCAGAAACTCTTCGTGTATATACTTATTTACTCAAAATAGACTTCCTTTTATTTATTGTTTTACTCCATTCTTAAGAAAGGCAGACAACAGGGAGTACAGCAGCTTGTGCAGTTATCAGTTCTGCCAGGCTTTTTTTCTATGAGAAACTTTTCCTGCATATGTCAGGTTATATGGCAAAACCTCCTGGCAATAGAAATATTTAGACTATTTAGATATTTAGAAATATATTTAATTGCTCAAAAATAAGTTGAAATTTCTGGGATTCAGTGGTAAAGAAAGTTTCAGACCAAGAACATATTGTAATAAATGTGACACTGAGACACCAATTGGAGTGGAGGTTTACAGAAAAGAAGAAGCTGCAGATTTGCAGGGCAAAATATTAACTATGAAATATTTTACACCAACAGACTTTTACCCCACATTCATCACAACTTTAAAATACCATCACCAGCCCTGTGTGAAACTCAACATTCTTGTGTCACACAGGGTTCATTTTGCTGTGTGAGGGTTTGCACCTTCTCATTTCTCTGCTCAGGTTTCAGACCTGAAAGGTCTCAAGCTCTCCAGTCACAGCATGGAATGGGTTATGCTTCCTGCTGCCCCATCTGAAGAATTGCCCCCTTTAATGAGAGAAAAAGAACAAACAATGAATAACAGTGCATTTCTGTCATACGTTCAGAAATCTGGGGTGGTTGGTGGGCACCTTCATGAATACCAGCATGAAACTGAGTATCTGGTGATAAGCAGGATCATGAATCCATGAATAATGTCTAACTGAATTGGAGTCATTTATTTGTGCATGTATTTCCAAATCTGATTTTAAGTTATTTGATAAGATGCAACAAATAAGCATTTATGTGTTTGCTAATGGAACAGGTTTTATAACATAATCTATTAATGAAACCCACATGGCATAAAACACAGTGCATTACTATTTTATCATTTACCTAAGAGATTTTTAATGTGCTGTAATTCCACCTTTCATCAAAAGTCCCATAGCTACATTTCTGCTCAACCTGGGGACTGTGGATGACTTTTCTGTAATGTTGACTGCAGCTCTTGCAGAGGTAAGTGTCCTCTCTGGTGTAGGGCTTCAGCCCAGGGGCAGTGTGTTGAGGAGCCAAGTGAAACAGAGAGATGTGAAAAAGCAGAGATTATGCATCATTCCCAGAAACAGCATCACACCAGCTCCAAATGATTTTTGTGGCTTTTGATTTTAATAATATTCATCACTATTCCTATATATGACAGATGCATTATTCCCATTCCTTGACAGAAATCTGGGCCAGCCATCTTCCAGGAGGATCTTTCTCCTTCCTATTAAATGCCTTGCATATAAGGCAAAAATAATGTACTGGGGCTAAATGCTCCCATAGAATATGAACATAATAATTATGCTCTTGAAGTTATATCTCTGGGTTTCTACATTGTTGATGAGAGGATTTATTTTTGAATTTTGCAAGGAAGGTGTGTCAGAACAATTGCCAAAAATTGCATCAGTGAAAGCATACCTCAAATCATACCTTACCACCTTTCATCTGATTCTGACTTCCATACACCCCCAAAAAATTTGTAATAAATTGGACTAATACATTAAATGGATGCTGATATGTACATCTTGGGTGATACTTCAAGGGATATATATCCTTGGGTGCTGTTCATCCTTGCTAAAGGTGACCACCAGCTGATGTAGCCCAAGAACAGCACGGAGTAGGCACTACTTAAAAATGATCTTTCCTGTCTATGAAAATGCCCTTTGTTTGTCTGATTTGGCTGAGATTTCTATTCCGAACTTGGTTTGTCTTTTACCCCTTAAATATCAGTTGGAATAGTGAGTAGAGGGAAAAATATTTTTTCCTCCAACATCTATACACTCTTTCCCTAGATGTACTTTCCAAAAAGCAGAGGGTTACAGCCAGAGTTGAAGGCTGACATTTTTCTTTTAAAATCAAACTGCCTGTTACTCACAAAGGCCCCACAGTCTATTTGTTAGAGTAGCATGGCTGTATTCTGGCATGGATATCTCAGAATAAATGACTTGAAGCAATCCTGCCAGGGAAAAAAGAAAATCGTGTTGAAACCAAAATGATAACTTCATTGTCAGTGTGCCTTAAAAAGAGAAAGTTTGTGGCAATAATTTCTGTGAGAGACAGCTCAGGAAATTTGTACTGGTAAAGACTGAAGTCTTTAATTTTTGCATTCTTCAATGTATCCTTGAGTATAGAAATAAGAAACATCAGACAAATAAAAGAAAATGTTTCAAGGAAGACAACTGGGGGAGGGGGAAGGAATTTATTTCTAATATAACTGTTATATGTATTTTATAGCACCTACACCTGAGAGAAAATGTTTTCAGCAAAACTATATTTCATGGTATCCATATCAGTTAATAAATGTTACATTAATGGTAGAGGCTACTTTTAAAAAATGGTACTGTTTTATGAAAGGTGCTAAGTAAACATTGCTGTGTTTAATTCTGACTTTGTGCTTCCAGTCTCACTGACTTATTTTGTTTGAGACCCACTGTGCCATTTGGATATATGGGAAAAAATTTTAAAAATCCCAAAACCCTAAGCTTTTGAAAAGAGGATCTTTTACACCTTTTGAAAAATATCTCATGGCCATTTTGAGCAGTGGTGATCTGTAAAGAAAACAGATTAGAAAGTTTGATAATAGAGGAAGGAAATATTATTATCACAGCTTGAAATCTGTTAACAGGGCCTTCCAAATGGGGCAAACATTAAAGTCAAATAGAAACTCAATTACAGGAAGATTTTCAACTTGTCAAAAATAATTGCAATAATGTCAGCAATGCTGAAGGTCTAAAACAAGGAAACTATTGTACAGTGTCTCTAGAAAGAAAGATTAAAGGAATGCATAGCGCAGTTTTAGCAAAAGGTCCAAAATGCTCATATTTATTTTGGTTTTGTTCTGAGGCCAAAGACCACAGTACTGAATAAAACTGAAACATCAAGCTATAAATTTCTGACAGATGTTACATCACATGAAGACTGTGGAGCAGTCAATATGGGGAATCATTTATCTGCTTTGCTGTGAACCAAAACTTGTAGTAAATACATGTACAGGACAGAACTATCAGTTTGGATGAGCTGGACCTTTGAGACATGAACTTATTTGTGCTTGAATGTTTAGCTAATATTGCAGAAGGGAGTGTTCTGCATTTGCAATTAAGTCTTCTATAAAGTAAATTTTATTTTTAAAAATGTATCCAACCACTATAGAAAACTTATATCTACTACCGATTTAAATGGGATTTTTAACTTTTTTTTACAAGAAAGGCTCTGTTTCTTTGTTCCCTGATAACTTAGCCAAGGCTGAGATAATATTTATAGTACTACTGTCTTCATAAGCAGTTCCTGTGTTCATTCTGAGCAGGAACTGCAAAGATACAACAGGGCAAAATAGAAAAACAAAGTATCAGCATCAGAAGTGTTTGTTTTTCGGGTTTTTTTAATCTCTGTGTTGTATTGTAAATGTTCATATATAAAGTCCTGCAATTTTTTACCTGCTGATTCTTTTTATTTTTTCTTCTTCTTCTTCTTCCTTCAGGTGTAATTCCAATAATCTATTCTAGCTTGGACCTCTACCTATTCAGTGTCTTAATTCTACTGAAATGAATGGATATTAGAACTGTATAAACAAGAACCTGGTAAGTTTTTCAGAAGTACTTAGGCAGGTTAGTCCTTTTTCAAAAATCTCACTACAGTCCATTTTTTGATTTTAAGTCTCCTGGTCTCTTTTCAGGGCATAAAGGGGGCTTATAAGAAGAGAAGGCACGACTTTTTACACAGGCAGCTAGTCACAGGACCAGTGGGAGTGGGTTTAAACTGGGAGAGTTTTGCATTTTATGCTAGGGAGCAATTCTTTACTCAGTGAGGCACTTCAAAAGGTTGCCCAGAGAAGTTGTGGATGCCCCATCAGTGGCAGTGTCCAAGGCCAGGTTGGAGGGGACTCTGGGCAATCTGGTCTAGTGAGAGGTGTCCCTGCCCATGGTGGGAGAGCTGGTAAGGTCCCTTCCAGTTGAAACAGCTTTATAATTCTATGTCTGTGATCTTATCCTTAAGATGTAAGTAACTTTCACAGAGCATTAGATGTTATGAAATTAATTGCTTTGAGAGACTGATGTTTTCTTTACTTAATTAATCTGTTAAAATATCTTACCTCTTTTTTTCCTCTGGTTTTACAAAATCAGCAACTGATTAAATCATATGACTGGAATGGCTTCTCATGAAAGCCTGGTCCATGGAAGTGCCACAAATGTTAATTTTTCTTTAATCTTCTCAAGCTATTGAGGTTGCACAGCATTAACACTCAATAGCTCATACCAATATTTTAATAGCCAAAGTGACACCTACACTGTAAGAGCCAGTATTCTGCTAACAGCCAGGGTCAGTAACACTTTCACAGGGCCAGACCAAATACTTTCCCAATCAGTACATTTCCTAAAATTATTTCAGGAACCATTGATGAGAAAGAAATGTTTGACCTCTAGTATTGCTTGTTGAAGAGCTATAACAGGTCCTCTCCTAGCATCTCTTCACCTTTGGAAATCTGTTCTCATTTTGTTATACCAGATCTGCTTCCAAACTCTGTGCAGGGCTTTTTAATAAACAAAGTAAATGTACACACCAGGAACACTCTGAGTTTGTGCTAGTTATTTGTTTTATTCACATCACAAAGAGATTTGCAGATCACCTTTTCAAAGCTGCATGCAGCTGTATTTCTACGCCAGGGATGTAGGAACCAGTCTGAGTAAGTGCTGAGCTAGGAGTCAAGAAACCCTGGCTTAGCTTTTACCATGATTCTTTGGGCTCTCCTGTTTCAATAACAGTTGCTATGGTAGTTTTACATCAGAAGCAGCACATGACCCTGATAACACAATCCACTCTGCATTTAAAGTGCAGGATTTGTCCTCCAGCCAGTGCACCAGGGCAGAGTGTGTCATGGCTCCCTCCACCTCATGCGTGAATGAACAAATTTTTTTCCTTAGAAAGTAGAGCATGGCAGAAAGGGGAATGGACTGTGCCTCATTTTTCTCTGGCATAAAAACACAGTGCAGTGAGGAGGTGCATCTAGATGAAGGAGGTTAAGAGCAAATCACAGTTCCAGGAACTCGGTGCCTCTGGGACAAATAAACTTATTATTCTACTCATTTCACACTCAAGCATTACTTTAATGATGTGGATCCACTGAGTATTGGACTCTGAAGCCTTGGATAGATTTTACTTACAGTGGTGTCTAGCCAGTAGGGAGTGAGTAAGGGGTGCTCCTCAGGAGACATCCAGGCCACAGTATTTGAAAATAAACTTAGGAAATATAGACTCCATTCCCTCCTTCCCACCCTGACTAGTTATACTGTTTCACATGTTTGCAATTTAGGGGAACACTGGAGATTTGTGAGCACAGATTTATCCCACCCCATGGAAGATATCTCAGGAAGCTTCAAGCAAGGAAATTCCTTGCCCTGAGATGTGCTTCCAGGTAGTAGTCAAGGAAAATAATACCATTTTCTGAGGGAAACTTTCTCATCAATAACTGAGCAGAGCAACCCAGAGAAGTGTTTAACATTGTGTAGGAGAAATCCATCCCACATTTTCTCCCTCATACTCTCAATGAGGTCTCAATGATAGAAAAACCTCACTTGCTTGTTAAGTTTGTGTACACCAGATGGAAACCTGCATGAGCAAAGGAGTGTTTGTGGAAATGGGATTTTTACCTTTGGTGGGTAATGACACAATTGAAGATTTTACCTCACACAAGTCAGACGAGATTGTCCTGGCCCAAAGAAGCCTACTTTTGTATGTAGAATACACTTTTATCCTATAGATATTTACACCTTTGTTTCTTGTCATCCAGCTGTCAGAAATCTCAGATGTGCAAGGGAAGCCAAGCAAGCGTGAAGTTCACAAAGATCTTCAGACTGAATCTGAAACCTCAGATCCTTTAGGGAAAGCTTTGTTCACTTATTGCTGCTTCAGTCTTCTTACAGATACATAGCTTTTCTACTCACTGGGATTTGCATTGCTGACCATTATTATTATTTGGAAAGATCACAGACAATATAATTTGTGAGGTTTTATTCTGTTATTAGTACATGATTTTAACATGCTAACATGATTATGAGATATAATTTTGTCCTATTTTAAAATGTTCAAGTGAGCAAGTTACATATAAAACTCTGTGCAAGATATTTTTCTCTCTTCCCTTAGCCTAAGAGAGACATTCCAACACATTACCAGAGTGCAATTTAGGAAATTCAAAATGTTGATAATGGATTAAATAGTTTCAAGCAGAACAGCATAAAGAATCTCCTCCTGCTGACTAAAATGTATAGCTGTGGCTTACATAGTAGCTTAGCAGTTCACATATGGCTTATGTCAATGGCAGAAACCATGTTATTTTCTAAATCACATTGATTTGTTATGTGGTACTGAAAGATCTAAACCAGAATCATTGGCTATAAATTACAGAATCTAGTCTTCTACATTCTTATCTGTGTTTCAGATCCGTCAAAATGAGCCCAAGAGTCAAGTCTTCTATGTACACAATGCTACTAGTCAAAGAGTAAGAACTAAGACCATTCAATTTCCTCCTTTTTTGGAGCCAAGCCAGATTGACATTTTCCTTTCTGTTATTTTTGGCAAAGAAGAAAGAGAGGGAAAACTTTACTGCTCTGTTACTGATGGTTTTTTTATTTTGTTTTTATTAAAAATGTTGAAACATGGGCTCTCTGTCAAAATTATTTTATTATTGAAAGCTGGGTGGGGTGAATGAACTGGCAACAGTTCAGAAAGCCATTAATGGTACTGATAACGGGGAATCCTATCCAGCCTCCACAGCACTGCAATACTTAATTGCAATAAATTTTACTGAAATCGGGTGACTGATGTGCACAGTTAATGAATCGGTAAAGATTCAAAGGTTAATCTGCTGGGAGGTAACAAGCTTTGCCCATCTGATACTGTAACCAAAATATGATATTTGTTAGTTACATGATGATATTTTTTGGGCATACAACAGAAAAAAATGAGTTTTTATTGGCTGCAGCTTTGTTAGGTCTCCAAGACCAAAATGCAGAAAAAGAAACAACTCTAATGGTGATTCTTGAATCACAGACAAAACTTAAATATATTAGAGGTGAAATGTGACTCCCTGAATAAAATATATTGTCAAACATCAAAAGACTTGCCCAAGAAGCAGAGTGTTCCCTGAAGCAGAGTTGCACGTGTGCCCAGGAGCGCCCCCGCCTCAACCCTCAGCCCTTTTCCAGCCAGCACACCCCCTCTCCTAAAAGACCTGAGAGCTCTGTGGAATTTGGGAGGGGTGGGGCAAAGTGTGCAGTCAAACCTCTTAAGAACTTCTCTAACAATAAAGCAGCTTTCTAGAAACAAAGGAGCGAGGTCCAAGCAGACTCAAAATTTAAGTGAAAACAGGAATGGAAAGGAGGAGAAAGATAATTCAACTAACAGCAAGAGGGGTGGGTGAGGTTAAGAAAGCCGATGATTAACGTTCTTGCTTCTTCCTCAGGAGACTCACATTCAGATTTTGTTCTGCCACACCTATTTTGTGGTGCTGGACATGCTGTTTACACTCTCTGGCCTGAAGCCTCCCTCTTCTCCCACACCCCTTTATATGAGGATAGTGCTGGCCACCACATAGTGAGCATGAAAATGCTGAAGCCTGTGAAAGGTGCAGATCTTGCGGATATTTGTGAAAGACAGAAGCCTTGCCATGGAAGAGCACAGTCCCAGGGTCTTTGACAATTCATGGCTTGAAAGTTACCCCTATGCTCTAGATTCTTGATTGTCAGCTCACAACAGAGACACACAGTTTAAGTAAGGCTTCTAGGGAGTGAAATGTGATGATTCCTCCAGTGCATTTATTCCTCTGTCCAGCTGACCATGGGACAGCAAAGCCTAGGAGCTGCCACTGCTGACAGGAGCCTGAGCAGCACAAGCCCAGAGCTTGGTCCCTCTTCACATCTCTTGACACAGGGTGATGGCCCAGATATTCTTGCATGTCCACATCAAGTCAGTTTTAGGACTTCTGCCTTTTCCTCCTTTCTTTCTGTGCATTGATCAAAGGTTCAGGTGTTGTATTAAAATTACATTGGGATTTTATTCCTTGCTTGGATAGACCTTTCTAGCACTGGGGACACAATAAAATAACTATAAATTTAATGCAGTCTAATTTATTCAACAATGAAACAGGGATGATGAATATCACATTTCTTTTCTGCAGCACTTCTATAAATAAGTCTTAAATCACTTTCTGAGCAGGGTTCTGTAGACATTATTACAAGACTTAGCTGAAAGACAAGAAACTGATGAACATAGCAACCAAGTGCTTCGCCCATGGTCACTCAACAGATCAGAAGCAAAGCTGCTTTGTGTTTCTCCAAGGTCTTCCTAAGGCCAGAAGACCTCCTCTAAAGACTTATGCTATTGATTTGTCAACAGGTTGCACCAGAGCCAAGCTGCACACATTCTGGCTCAAGCTAGCAGGATAAAGCAGAATGTCTGTGTGCCAGGTTGAAGTCTTCTACTTTGGGACAAATCAACACTTCCTTTCTCTTGCAGGATTTGCCAGGAAAGAGAACTAGCATATTTCAGTCCAACTTAGATATATGTTACCTGAGACCCAGCTTGAACATGCCCTAGGGCTCCAGTCTGGAATTTAATACAGGCCTGGGACAATTCCCAGCAGACAGAGCTAACACCCTCCAGACCCTTGGTGCTGAAAAAAAATAGTAACCAAAGGATCATGGAAAGACAATTGATGCATTTGGAATTTACTTCTAGTTTGAGTTCTGAATTTCCTGTGTCTGGAAACATCCTTCTCTCTGTGACCATCTTGGTGACAAAGAACCATCAGCTACAGTGCTGATGAAAGGTTAAAAGAGAAGGAAAGGAATTCACTTTTGTGTCAGAAATCTGTGTGCTTCTCAGTGGCCCCTCATCCCTTTTCAAGGTTTCAAAGTGTTTTGTTATAATGTAATTATTGATTATAAAGTGATGGTAATTAGTAATGGCCTACCTCCAGGTAAATCTGCAGGTAAAATGTACCTCTAGCAGGAAAATTCTGGTTCCAATACAGTTTAATATAAATGCAATTAACTGCCTGTTCCAGAATCCGTAGGTGCCAATGAAAGAACTCTGAGGCCTGGACCAGGATCTAACTAGATCTAATTAGAGCTTCAGATTGTGGGTCTCAGCAATATTTTCACTAAAGGTGAGAGTGAAATCTCAAGGAAGCCAGTCATTGGCAAAGGATGATGAGAAGACTATGATAATCTCACACTAAAGCACTTTCCTTATTTGCAGATAGCTGTTTGCACAGATATTTCAGGACAGGTTTTAAAATTAGTAATGACAGAGATTTGATTACATTTTTAGGTTTTTGTAGGATAATATGAGAAGACATTAATGATAGTATTAAAGAGATTATGTGCTAGCTTCCAAGTTCAAGACAGACATATTGGAAAACTTAGGACCATACTGAGTAATGGGACTATTAGCCAGGATATAAAATTGGGTTGAAAGGAGATTAGATCGGGAACAATTTTTACTGAAAGACAAGCAGAAAGCTGGGATGTTGAATTTTAAAGATACTTTGTTTCTTTTCATCTTCTGCCTTAATATACCTTGGATACACAGGGTCAGAAGGTAGTCAGCAGGAGTTCAGCAGACGGGTTTGAAACAGAAAAAAATGTCTTTATAGTTATACTTTCTTAGTGCTGAAGGAGGATTTATAATGTGAGAAAGAGAATTAGAAACTTTAGCACTGTAATTCAGAACATTTTTGGTGAGAAGTAAAATAGTATATTGTTTATATTTTATTTCATATTCTGTGCTTATATTGAAATTTAATTAATATAAAATTAAAGATTACTAACAGAATAATGAAAGATGATTGCTGTGGCTACATATTTTAGAAGAAAATATTAATTTATTAGAAATAAAATAGCTTTACATATTTGTGTAAATACATATGCGTATCAAGTAGATCAGTTATGAAATGTAAGAAGAGGTCACTGAAGAAGGTTAGGCTAAAGGTTATAAAAATATTAAAATTGTAAAAAGTAAGAGCCATGGTGAGAAAAGCAAGCTCCAAAGGGTATTAGGGTAGCATGAGAAGAACTTAGTATACTGGAGGGTAAGAAGTCAGAATTCAGAATTGCAATTCAGCATAATATTCTTGAAAAAAAGAAAATATTCCTGAAATACCCCCTAAATAAAATTTTATAATAACCTAGTGATCTAGTTTAGCATACTACCATCTGTTGACTGACTCCATGTACTAACCTCTTGTGGACTATCCCTGAACTATCTCAGAACAATTTAATACTTGTGGTCTGCCCAGGGAATTTAATGGTTGAGGGAAGGAATACATGGCAGACCACGTATGGTCAGAGTCTGCATCCTGAACATGGTCATACACTGATGTCGATTTGTTCATCTACAGCAAAGTGGCTGATAAATGCAGTAAAGTGATCCCAAGCTGTGTTTGGCTTGTGTGATCTTTGAGGGTGCAATGAAAAAGAGGTAACTCTGTCTTGAGGGAAAACATAAAGTTAGAGGTGTGATGGAGCAAATGTGCACTGCAGTTCGGGAACTGTCAAGATACTGAGGGAATGTCACAAGGATGATCACAGGATATCCTTGACAAGAAAGGACAAGAGAGAAAAGTATTCACAGAAATTCTTGATGTATTTCTTCTCTGCTCATCTATAAGCTTCACAAAACATTAAAAAGAGAATCTACTCTGAAAGTGTTAATACACAGAATTTTACAATCAGATGGTTTCTGTCGTGAATAGAGTTGTCATTGATACATCATACAATTCACAACTCAAGCATACACTTTACCATTAGTGAGGTATTTTGTGAACACCATTTTCCTAGTTCAATCCATTTGATTCTGATTGTCAGAAGTAACTGGTGCCTCTGAGTATCAAATATGATGGGCCAGACTTACAGTAAATCATCACTTTCTACTGCATCTTATTAAAAAATATATAATTCACTGGTTGATTTTTAAGGTTGGGCAGGTTTGGTTTTAAACAAATTCTCCTGGGCAGTTCTATGGCACCAATGAAAAAGCTGTGATATCCCACTTTAATTCAATCTCTCCCTGTGAAACTCTGTGGTGCCATAAGCAGAATATTCAAACATCAGGAGCAAAAAGAGATCAAGTAGTAAAAGCAACATATCTTTTAAATAATAAGTACATAAGGCATTGTGTTGTTTTAGATATTATGTGAAAGTCTGTCACTGAGCTACCTTTGCTAATGTCGGTTTTTTCTCAGTTCTTAGGGATGTTTCCTAAAGAAAATACCACACTGTCTAGTCCCTCTAAGTTTATCTACCATCAAGATGCAAAACAAAAACAAATCTCAGGCTGTTCCTGTCCCCAGAAACAGGTGGAACATTTCTTCTTTGTCTTTGTCCAACATGAAAGATCGTTGCATCTCTGAAGTTTAAGGCATGTGTCCTTTGGAGTGATGCCCCTTCCGCTGGATCTCCTCAAATACTGGCAGCTGGTCAATTTCTTTCCTTGGGTTTGCCAATGACAATATTTTGTGCTTCAGTGTTTCCTTTGCGTGTCTATGTCTGACACGACTTTTCTTGCATACAGAAAGAAGCATACAATATTTTGGTTTGAATAGTGTAAGTAAAACAAGTTGCCTGCAGACTTTACACAAACAAATTTTGCAATGGGTAGTAGTAAAAGAAGTTCACAAAAGAGTTTAAATATAAAATTTGCTCTGAAATAGGCAGATAAAAATATAGGCCTTTTCTTATGTTGGAACTTTTGGTTCTGTGGGAAGAAGTGGGGAAGAAGATTGAGATGCTCCCTCCTGTGAAAATCATACGTGCATCATTAACCATGATATAAATAATTTCAAATGCTGATGATTCCCTCTTTGTCCTGCTTTATCTGCCTGTGTCTCCTCACCAAGCACCAGTTTCTCCTCAAACAAGGTGAAATACACAAACATTGAAACAAAATGGACTTTTTTTCTTCTTATTGTTGTGTCTCATGATCAGGTTACTTATGAGTAGGAGTAGAATCTTTCTGGAAAGCAAAAACAAATGTACCTTTAGCCTTTAAAAGGCAATATCCACAGTGGTGTATTTTTACCATGAGCAATGTGCTATCAGCAGAGTTAAGCTTTGCAAAAATTATGTGGGTTTAGATCTGCTGTTATTTTGTCACTATGTTGTGACAATGCTCTAATTTTCATCCTGTTTGGATCATGTATTAAGTAATGTTTAACATTAGGGGTCCAGGGTAGTTTCATGTTTGCAAGACTCTTTATAGTTTTTTTAAACAATATATATAATAATATATATATTATATATAAGTATATATATATATATTATATAGTATATATATTAAATATACCTAACAATATTATATAATATATACAATATATATAATATATAATAATATAATAATAATATAGGGGTTTTTTTACAATAAACCCAATGTTAAAATATAGGTCAGCCTTTCTTTCTTTCTTTCTTTCTTTCTTTCTTTCTTTCTTTCTTTCTTTCTTTCTTTCTTTCTTTCTTTCTTTCTTTCTTTCTTTCTTTCTTTCTTTCTTTCTTTCTTTCTTTCTTTCTTTCTTTCTTTCTTTCTTTCTTTCTTTCTTTCTTTCTTTCTTTTTTTTTTTTTTTTTTTTCTTTTTTTTTTAAATATATATAACAGTGATCTACATTGGAAGAGACGGAAAAAGATGTTGAAAGTGCACCCAGGAACATGCTTTCATTTTTACCCGCAGAAAGAGTGATGACAGTGGGTAGCTCTGTATGTAATTGTAGATTTGTTTTTCATTACATTTAAAATTTTTATAGTGTTGGCTCCAAGATTAAAAAAAATTTGCTCAGGAAATCAAAGCGTTAAATGGATACCTCTCAGTTTAACATCAAATGAAAATCCAAAGTTTTCTGATCTCAGTTTACCAGAAATTCAGATGATGATATCAAAACAGGACAAGAAAGGGGAAATAAATTCAGTATTATAAAATTGCAGCTCTGGTCCAGGATTTGCCTGTCCAGCACAATAAAGTCCTTACTGTCTATGGGACTTCAGAAAAATCAGTCTTTTTACTAGGCCTTTGAAGTCACCAAGACACCACTGCCTGTGATAAAAGAGTTTATTTATAACTTGGTCAGCTTATGTCTTTTCCCACTGAACCAGCAGGCTTTCCAAGGTTTGGGGATACAATTTCAAGGGCTGTTAAACCTCTGTCAAAATTTTTCTGGCCCCCTGAGGAGCCTGACTATCCAGCGTTCTGTTTGCTATGACAGGGCTTCATGCAGAAACATTCACAAAACTGACAACTTCAACTGCTGCGGTTTTTGTAACAGAAAGTGGCATTTAATCTGAAAAATAACATTAGCAAATCAGGATATAATTGGGTTTTTATTTCCTACCTTTTCTCTCTTTCTTTTTGCTGCCCTAAAAGATAAGACAAAGCCCAATAATGCAAGTTCCTGATCTCTATGGAAAGATATCATTTATATATAACCTGGCAAACTGCAAGAGGCAGGAATTAGGAATTTTTTGTGTGATGAAAAATGTTAGAGCAAATCCTTAAAGAGACTGCAACATACAATGAAGCACAGGTTCAGGATAATATTGTAATACTTCTGACAATGGTTGTCAACAACTAACTTAAAGACAAGCTTAAAGTGGTACTTATCAAAGTGCCCAGTTTGTCACGTCACTCTGAACACATCTACTGTCAAGAATTTAATTGAAAACTCTTCATGAAGTGTTACAAAGAATTAACACCTCCCATGAGCCTCTACATTTTGGGAAGCATTGATCAGGAGGTCCTCTCAAAATGAGCAAATGTCAACTGGGTGAATGAAAATCTGCCATCTGGATCTTCAGACAATGTTTTGGTCTCCCTCTATTTGCGATCAGTCCAATGAATGAGACTGCCAGAATCACAAGACTGGCTTAAAAAAACAATATAATTTGAAAAGTACTGAAAAATGCAGGCTGCTCTTGTGATTTGACTTGCATTTGTGATCCCCGGAGATCTGTAATTTCAAAATTTTCTTCATAGTCTTGTGAGCAAAAAGTTTTCTTCTTTTAAATTCAGGCCAAAGCTCTCACGTAATCTGACTGAAGATATTTTCCTTAATATCAGCATCACATTTTGTGAGACTGAAGAGAAAGTCATGGAAGCTGTCCACACTTCCTTGAAAATAATTGTACATATGCTTACTTCCAGATAGTAAATAACAGAGAGATAGGCACAGTAATTTAAGAAGACTGCCAGCTTAGTATAGAGCAATTATTAAAAATGTCTGTCTGGGGACAGAACAAAGGTCCATTCCAACCAATACCCCACTTCTGACAGCAGTCAAGGGCAGAAACATTGGGAAGAATGTAAGGGCAGGGCAGCTGTATTGTGCTACTTTCCTGGCATACTCCTCCAGCTTCTGGGGACTCCCTGGGCCTGAGCTAGTTAATTCAGTGGATGCTTCAAAAGAGTAAAAGTAAAAATAAAAAAAGGACAAGGAAAGAGAAAGGCTGACAATAAGATAATAGGGACTTTTGCGTTTATTAGACTGAGTAAGGAATGCTGACGGAAAGGTAAGAGCTGCTTTAGCCAAAATATCACAATTCTGATAGAACTGGTGAACATACTGTTATCACAACCACAAAAATATTTTATCAATAAATGCATTCAACAACATTTGCCCTGACAATCACAGCCTTTGCACATTACTTTAATTACTTATGTTGACTTTAAACAAGGTCCTTATGAATGTCATAGAACAAGAAAGCTTTCATCATTATCTCTTGTTCAGCGGGTAGCATCACACTGCTGCAGGAGGAGATAGTGTTGTAGAGCTGTCTAGCATATTTGTCATATTTCTCCCTTAATATGGAGAAGATTCCAAGACATAGGAAGGAAATCATTGTCCTTCAATGTGTATAAGACATTCTGTGTTTGTATATATTGTGTGGGTAAAGTGCCTTGTGTTCACTAAGCAAGAGGTATCACAAAATGGCAAAGAATTTTTATTAATGTTAAGCAAAAAATTCTACATGTCTTCAAAAGGTCGAGCTGGTGTAAAGAAATTTTCACTGTGTTGAGGCAATTCAACAAAAGCTGCATTAACACTTCCTTGCTTTGATGTCAGAGATCTTGAAAAATATTATCATGGGAAATAAATACTTTGTCCCTATAGCTGTATCTGTTTCCACTGTGAATCTATTAAAATAAGGAGTTTCTCTTACAGATTATTGGCACCCGGAGCTGATTTAAGCAACGACAACTTTGGAAGTCAATTTATATTTGAATCAGGAAATGACTCAGTATTTTCTGAAGTGTTACTTCAAAGCTCACTCTTTTATAGTTAGGTAAAAATGATATCACATCTATAGAATGTTAAATTAAACAATTGCATAGACGCCAGGACTGATGGTGCTTTAAACTGTTTTTTCATACTGTGTATATATATAGATATATATATATACATACATACATGTTTACCTACAAGGATGGTTTTTGTCATATCTGGATAGATAGTGAATAGTGTCATATACACACTTATCATTTCTATGACACCTTTAGTAATACTACATGTCACTCTGTTTTCTGTTGCTATACATATAACTTGTCTACAATGTGTTAGAATTAGTGGTTTTAAGGTTTATGGATCTCCTGACATTATATCTTATTATTATGTTAGCTGAAATATGACCTTCATGTGAAGGTGATAACAAAAAAAAATGTTAGCCAATAACAAGTATTGGTACAAATGGACAAATGACAGTGGAAAAGGAAATATTTTAACAAAGCAATGTTAATATAGCCCAGGATCAACTCAAATGAAATCCCTGAGGAAGACTATCTGAAGAAATATACCATACTTTTGGCACAGTGTACTTTACTGCATGCCTGACACATTTTCCTCAAGGCCCTTGTATATTTTCTGTATGAAAATCTAAAACATAAAGTCTTACATTTAGCAGTTGAAAAAATACAGGAGATTTAAACCAGCAATGGTTCTGCTGCATGCCTACAGATTTTTTTTTGGCAATTAGATCTGAAGGAAATGATCTATCTCAAAAAAAGAAAAAGAGAGAGAAGAGAGGGAAGGTTGATGAATGTGGTCATATAATATGACTGAGGTCTTTCTTTCTCTAACAAGTAGAATGTTTGCATGAACCATAGAAACACAAATAAATAGCTACTATTTTTATAATTACTAAGTGTATTTTCAATGTGATAAGTTTAAGTCTTGGCACCTATTGAATTAAGGAAATGCTGGGCTCTGTGACTAAACCTTGCTCACTCATGCCATAGTCCCCTTATGGGAAAAACACTGAAATTTTCTCCAAGCAGGTGCTGCAGTCTACCCTGCAATTATTCTTGAAATATTCTTGCCAGATAAATCACCTCAGAGCCTCAGAAACATTAGTATAATGGAGATAGGTTTGTGGGCCAAGGTTAAGTTGAAGTCCTCAGGATTGTAAACAGCCCAGAGAAGAGGATAAAAAATGTGACTGTTGGAGTAACAATGTAGAGTATCACTCCAAATTTTAGTTTGATTAGCCACTGTTATTTTATTAATAAACCAAATGTAGTTTATGTAGACAAATTTGATAAACTATGATTAAAATGAAAAAACAAACAACATGAAGTTCAAAAATTTTCAAAGATGAGATGTTGACAAGTATCCACCTAGCTTACCTAAATTTGGTCTAGAAAGCCAGATGTCATAGGGGAATGCCAGTAGCCAGTTTAGTTATTTCTTCCCACAGTAATTCCCTATTGACATGCTGCAATTATGATTGTTTTTTATTTATGGTCTTATGGGATCAGATTCTTTCACAAGAATCTCAGCAATGACCAGTATCCACAGGTGTCATATTTTAGCTCATGTTCCAGTGTTGCTGGTCTTAGACATTCTTTTTCATCAGTCACAATTATTCTTGAGTTTTGGTAGATGGTTAGATTTATTATTTTTCCAATATGATTTAGAAACCATGCTTATCTGCTGTTTCAGCAGATCTGTGGCTATAGACTATGTCTGCATGAGTGCTGAATTCCAGACAGTTGTTGGAAAATAGGAGAATAGACTACATGACCTTCAAAAGTACCTTTAAACTGTTTTCAGTAGTTGTCTTCACTGGATTTTACCCCAGCAGTATTTCTAAAGGAAAAATTGTGTTAAGATTTCAATTGGAATTCAAAGTGTGTTTTACTGCTCTACCCACAAACTACGAAGAGCTCAGAGATCTTTGTAAGGTTCAGATGGCTTGGATGCATGAGGGAATTGCAAAACAACTGAATAATCTTCAGAAAATTCCCCGGGCTGAAAAGACTTTGTGATCTGGAGAAGTTTCTCCTCCCTCTGACTGTATGGTCACTCACTCCTAACTTTGCAGAACTTTTGGTTCTCCTCCTGCAATTCACACTCCAGTGCATGGAATAGAACTCCAGGGCAGCAGCCAGGCTCAGCACAAAGGCACTGGGAGCGTGGGTGGATGACATGATTAACTCCAACAAGGGAAAACCAAGGAATTAAACGCCTTCTTTGTCCTCTTCAATACAGCACATGGCTACTCCAACCCATCCTTTCAGCACTTTTGCCCTGCTGTTTTACAAGACTGACAAACTGAAGATGACTTACCTTTCTCTTGGTGTCCTGTAACACAGTGCAGATATTGAACCTTTTGACTTCTTCCAGTGTAATTCTTCTAGTTCTTAGAATTCTGGGGATGCAAAAGCCAGCAGGGTGTGTGCATGTGGAGAGAGGGAAGGATCAGGCAGACAGAGATGTAAAAATGAAAAAAATAAGTTTCCCCTGGACTAAACATCTTCTACGTGCTTTGCTGAAAATGAAGAAATTGCAATTCTACTCTCATTCAAGAACTTGTATTTTGCAGAAGAAAAATACATGAAAATTTGTACTTTCACTTGTAAAATCTCTGCAGTATGTATAGATAAATGGCAGCAAATGGAATAGGCCATAACATTTTATTTCCTATGATCCTTAGGTCACTTGTCCTAGTTCAGGTCAGGACAGCAATCAGTTTTGCTGTAGCCAGGAGAAGGTGTGGCCAGGACATGGAGGTAATTCTGTACCACCTCACTCCCTTCTGGGCAGAAGGGATTCCTTCCAGTTGAGCAAATGTGGTGAGGAACTCATCTGGTATTGTTTGTTATCATGGGGTTTCCGTGGGAGTCCTTTCTTTTCTTATAGCTTTTGCTATTAATATTGTTGCTGTCACTGTTGGTTTTGTTATCACATTACTGTTCCCAGTATGTTGTTCTTATCTCAGCTGACAATCATGACCTATTATGCCTCCAGCTGGAGCAGGGAGGAGTGGCAGTGGCTCATGGTTTTAATGGGACAGCTGGAGAACACCATTCCCATACCACGACAGAAGGAGAAAATGCAAAATCAATGAACTGTTGAGTCCCA
Source organism: Acridotheres tristis (assembly GCA_037013685.1). Classification (NCBI taxonomy): domain Eukaryota; kingdom Metazoa; phylum Chordata; class Aves; order Passeriformes; family Sturnidae; genus Acridotheres; species Acridotheres tristis. The sequence continues at coordinate 29,536,926 of CM072886.1, forward strand.
AACGATGAAGGTGTAACTGGGCATGGTGGCAAGAATGGTGCAGCATAACCATTCTGAATGATGCAGAATAAATCAAAATACCACTTTTGAAAAAACCAAAATCTTGCTGCAGTGTAGAAAGAACATACATTTATTCCATCCTTTCTAGAATGAGGCTTGGAAACAAAAACTTGCACTGCTCCTTGTGTCTGCTCAGTGGAGTTTTGGCCCAGAGATACCTATGCTTGGGTAAGATTGGTCAGATTTTTGACCATATTGAAACAGTATTGCATAAATATCCTATAATGCATCTCAAATCACCAAAAGAGAACCTTGCCCCCCCAAAAAATGCAGCAAACAAACAAACGAAAACAGAACAACCTCCACCCCAAAAACAGATGAGAATTTGGGAGAAGGAATGTTAAATCTAAGAGCTCATATCTGTAGTTTGGAGCTATTCCTGCTCTCAGGTGAGCTCCTGAGAGAGTTGAGAGCCAGCCACGACAGCTCCACCCAGAGCACTCCAGACTGAGGCTGGTGTGGTCTGCACCATGTAACTGCATGGATGCTGAGCTCCAGCAGGAGTTCACTACCCCAAGAGCCACAAGTCTTCTATTTGATGTGAAATAACTGCTCCTGCATAGATGCTCTGGATTTGAGTATTCACACTTAAATTTAGGCAATTGTTCAGCGTGTGTTTTTTAATAATGAATGACTGTACTAAAAATTAAACGCAAGGGAATTGCCTCTTGGCACTTATACTAACAGCAGTTCCAGGAAAGATTATCCACTGCTGCATCAAGAAAGCATTATACCAAATGAGGAGTCCAGATGTTAAATTTGTACATTATCTTCCTGATTTCTTCCCCTATGCATAGTTCAAGTTTTCGAATATTTTAGCTCTTATCCAGATATTCAAAACCTTCTGCTTTATGGGGAAGACCATGAGATCACCCTGTCTGCAGCCTAAAGAACTGAAGAGACTAGCTGCTCTTTCAGTCAGTTTTAAGTCCTTAACTCATGACATAGGAATATAAGCTATTATCCCTAAACCATTTTGAGCAAAGTACTTCATAAATAGTCTGGCTGACATAAAGATTCTACCATTTAAACACCAGAGTAAATGCATAAGAAATACTAACTTAAGCTGTAAGCTTTGCCTATGTACGTGGAGTACTTTTTAAAGCTGCCAATAAATTGTAACAGATAGCTTAACACTTTGAAACACAGTGGAAAAGCCAATTAAAAATATCTTGGAGCTGCAATTGGAAATACTGTGAGCCAGTTGGTCAAAACATACTTTCAGAAATAATTTCGAGCTTACTAGTTTTACCGTTAACAGTCAGAAATACAGCAGTTAACTGGAGTATCCTCATTTTACTTTGGGCTGATGCTAGTGTCATAAGCAAGGATAAACCAAAGCCATTCCTTTGACATGAATATCAGCCCAGAACTTTAGTCATCAAAGAGGGAGTTAATCATGTAACATTTTCATAAGTGCTCTATTTCCTTTTCTTCATAACATCTCTTTTAAGCTATGGATTACAAGCTAGCTGAAGCCTGGAACTGGGTGATCTCCCTTTTAAGTGCTCATATATGGAGCAGTGGCATCCCAGCTTATGACTGGTATTATGCAGTGCTAAAATGATATAAGTGATAATTCACAACATCTGTGTTGTCTTTTGGGAAGTATTTGTTATATTCCAAAATATAACCTTAGCATATTTAGGGTTCTCAAGTGACACATTTTGGCTGTCTCATGTAGCTGCCACTTTTTTTACGTTCTGCTAACTCAATGAACCATCTTTTAATGTATTTCCCTGGAAGCCAAACCTTAAGGAAGACTCCCTGTTCTCTGTCATAATTTCTCATAGTTCAGAAAATCAACTCTGTTGAAGGTGCTTTCTTCAGTGCTACAGGTGGCAAAATCAGTAAATATCCAGTAGTGCTAGTAGTAGAGTTTGGTGCTAAGTCTGCACAAATATAATTTTTCTGACCAGTCAGATCTATGAAAGACTCATCAGTCACCACCCCTTTTAGGTTAAAATGGAAGGTCTCACCTCTCCCTCTGTTTACAATATCAGTGAAGCTTCTTTGACTTCACATGCCACGATGCAAGGGAATATTTTACCTGCTGTTTTTCTCTGCTTTTTTTCCCCTAAAGGTGTGGATATGATAAACTGGTAAAGAGGCATGTGCAATAGGGCTCTCTCTGTCTTTCACCTCAGTAGTTAAAAGAGTGCTCCCAAACTGGCTTCTGGTCAATCTCTGAGCAGAAGCATTAAACGAACATGTTAAAAGCCCTTCAATTTATATCCTGTGCAGGGGCAGAATTTGACACACATTTTGACATGCATTACGCAGTTTAAACTGACATATTTTGAAAATTTTTCTTAATATCTTGGAAAAATATTTATAAAATAGTATGGACACACAATATTGGAACGTACAGGAGAGTCATACAGGCTGTTAATACCTCTAACTTGACAAAAAGGCAGTCTTAAATAGGACTTGTGGGAATACTAATACAGTATATTGTGTTCACTCATACTGTCAGCATATTTTCTGAACGAGTTACCAGCTGAAACATAATTTTTCATTATCATCTTCTATTAGCATTCAGACTCACTTAAAAATGTTTAGTCATGATGAAACATCAAAGTAGACAGCAGATTAACAGTGTAGACAAGCACATGGATCTCAGAGAGAACTTCAAACAATATGAGTGATTTGGTTCAGCTAAAATTCCCTGAGGAAAACACTTCTTATATGAAACTTGACCCTTGAAAAATGTTAAAATCTTTTAACATGATCACTATATTATGTGCTGTTTTATAGCACTTTTAGAACTCCGACTCACCATTTCTGTAAACAAAGTGACTTCCTGTCTTCAGTCAATCGCTTAAGAAGGAAGACCCATGCCAGCTGATAGCTAAGGAAGAACATTAAGAAATAGGAGAAAATCACCACCAAGGGACATGCTATGAAACAGTAATGAATTTTTGTCTTTCATTTTTAAGAACTACTCTAAAAATCTAGAAAGACAAATCTCTGTTTTAAATTCCTTGTCAGTAGGATTTATATAGCTATAGGTTGCTCCAGGCTGGAAAAAGAAAAAAAATTCAATCATGACAACTGGATAAATACGACCAAATCCCAAATTTTCATATTTTCATTTGAGATAAAGCAATAACTCTTTTCTTTGATAGGATCTACAATCTCTAGCTACAGTTTCAGTTAGGTTTGATATGAATATTCATGAGTGTTCTTTCCTTCACAAGGAAGCTCTCAAAAGAGAGCTCAACAGGGCACACAAGATTACTAATGGCTTCAAAGAAAAGCTTTGCACCTAAGCTCTCAGAATCCATACTTGGAAGCAAAAACTGTATTTCTTTGCAAGGAAAGCTCTGATTCCTCAGTTTAGAGCAGTTTCCACTAGACATGGTCTATGCACTGCAAATGGTAAGCTAAGTGTTTAGTGCCAAGACTACGAAGTATGTAAGTAATGTATTTCCCATATCGTGAGGATATTCAGTGACTACAGGTAAGACTATAACATCTCTATTGATCACAGTTTAAAACAGAGCCACAGTTATGCTTTGTATTAAATCCTAGATTCAAAGACAGTGTCTTTTTGCATTAGCTTTTGATGGATCAAGATTTCACTCCTTGTTTTCTCTGTCAGAAAAAACATATTTATCATCTGGAAGCTCATTGCAATGGGTATGAAGAGCAAGTTCAGCTACAAAATATTTTGTATTCTAAATAGAGTTTTTGAACCTCTGGTGGAATAGATGAAGGTAAATGGGGAAAGAACATAATCCACTTTCATTTGGCCTTTTTTCAGATTAGCAATAAGTACTGATTTCCATAAGTAAGTAACATTTCTTTGTCAGGCAGCATTTGGTAACGTTTTTCAGAGATGAATGAAAGTCACAGTAGTATAAGCATCATTGCAGACCTGAAATTGAAATTTCAACTAACGGTGTTATAGTGGCCTTCTATTCTAATGTTATCATGAAATTACACCTCCTCAGATATTTTCATTTTGTAAGTACAGCAGGAAGCTTAGACTTCAGTAAAACATTACACATAGCATAAAAAACTAAACTGGAAATTTGCAATAAGTCATTAATTTCTTGCCTTGTGTACTCTGGCACATTTCTAAAGGAATTAGCAGTACAATATTTACTAGTTTTATTGGAGAGTTTCAGCTGTGATTGCCCAGATGCCATCTGCTGAAGTCCAGAGTCAGGACAGCATTTCAGTAAAGCATAATTCCTTGTACAATCAAAGACTGAGGGCTTTTGGCACTTCATGATTTCTCACCATGCTACACAAATTTCCATTGTTTGTTCTCTTGGAAAGGACACTGCCTTTCCAGTGACCAAAAAGAAAAATAGTGGAAAAAAAAATCTTATAAATACTAAAGTATTGCTATCAATAAATTTTGCTACACTTTATGATCACACCGTGGCCATTCCACAGGAAGGCAAACAGGCAATAAAAAGGCCATGCCATAGGTAGTGATGTCTCAGGCTTCCTTAGTCCTGCCTGTCTGGAATGACCCTGCAGCTCATGGCCACCACTCTGGGGAGCTCCTGTTGGCCCAGGCAAGGAGCAATGCTAGGCAGGGCTGCCTGCAGGGCTGGCAGCTGAGTGATGGGGAAGGGAAGCAGTGCAGCAAAGAAACCCTGCCATTGCAGGGAGAAGGAGTGGCCCTATTTTTGTTCCATTTTTCTGCGGAAGCTGTCAGTCATGCCGCAGCATGTCAAGCCCAAGCAAACACAGTTTGCTGTTCACAGAGTGACAGGCTCACAGCAGGACTGGGGCTGGCTGGCACCTCTGGAGATGGCCTTTTCCAGCCCCCTGCACAGAGCAAGGCCAGCCTCAGCAGCCTGCATGGTGCTATGTCCAGTTGTGTTTTGAATCTTCCCAAGCACAGAATTCCACAGCCTCTCCCAGCAGGCTGTAGCTTTTACCTGCAGAACTTGAGTCCCTTTGCTTTGCAGAAACACCAAAACGCACCTTTCAGTGGCTTCTGCAGACAATGCTGCCTTTCAGCCCCTGTGTAACTGCAGAGGGTTCCAGAGGACATCAATTCCCGCAGGACTAACCAGGGAACAGGATCCAGCCTTTAGCCAGAGGCAGGGTGGGGTGGCAAGACAACAGCCTCACTGCCTATTTTATGTAAGTCACAGTTCAGGCAGCTTGTCTGAGTGTTGCTGGAAGCCCTGGCAAGGTCAGATCCCCTCGTTTCCCATCTCTTGTATCTGTTTTTACTCAGTGCCACACGAGAAACTGGTCCATCTTAAGGGAAGAAAATATATCTTTTGAGAAGCTTTGGGTCTATTGCTTTAAAACGCAGAGAGAGGAAAACCATCTCCATGATCAAAATTCGATGCATACCTGTATTTATGAATTACTGCACAATTAGTCTAACTAGTTTCACCTTAAAGAGAAATATCATATTAAGCCCAGTCATTTCATCAACATTTAACAGCACAAATTATATTCCTTGAGACAGAGAAAAAAAAAGACAGAATAAAATAACCCTCCAACACCTGCACAGTTGCCTTGCTTCTGATTTTTTCTTCTAGGACTTGATACTGCAAGCTTCCCAAAATTGTGATCCTTAGAGGATGTGGATCTCTGCTCATCTAGCAATGAAATTCAGTTGCAAGCTAAAGTAAGTACAGATACAACAATATCTCAACTCTGATATATGTATCAGAGGAATAAATAAATGAAGGGAGCATAAATATAAAAAAATTGACATGAATAATTAACATTAATAACAAAAATATATCATATATAAATATATGTAATTTGTAGAATTAATATAAAAATAAACAATAAATGTACTTACAATAATTATAATTGCATAAATAATTGACAGCCAATTCCAATTACTGAGTTATTACAGCACTAAGGAGGTCCAGGGATTTTGAAAGACATTGGAGAAAAGATCTAGCAGGACAACTTATGCAGGGAATTTTGGACCCATCCCTCAACATTTCCTAGGGTTTTTTTTATTCCTATCCAATAAATGAACAAAAATATGATGCTTTACCCCCTCCTTACTCCTTATCTTTTCTTTCCTATATTTCAAACTTCTTTTAAGAAGCCTGGGTGGAAATACTTTCATTTTTCCAAATGCTGTGAGAATAGCTGGTCCTGTAACACTTCCAGAGCAGCTTTACTTCAAATGCTGCCACAGCAGCAAACGGGTCTGATGAGGATTAACACCTCCCTGTAATTGGTGGATTTTGATCATTTACAGAAGTGACGTTACTCCCACTGCTCTCATTGATTTTGTTTCATAAATCCCAAGTGTGGTATTATCCCCCTGTAGTTTAACTGCTTTTTAGGTGGTGGGAAGGATGGTGAAGGGGAAGAAAATGGGGGCAAGTTGCACAGTTCATGCTATGTTTAATACTCTAATCCATATGTTTTATTTCAACATTCTCTGGTTTAGGCTGCCTTATTTTCATCTGTAGCTCTCCTTGTTTCACTTCTCATTCCTTCCTTCATCTTCCTTTGGTTTGCAATGTGTTACTTTGCTTTCTGCTGTCTAAATTTGCTGTGTATTTAGAGGTGCTTAGATTCAGTCGTAAAGAAGGTCACACAGAGTTCAGAAATGTTTGGAAAGGAAAAAAAAAACTGAGAAAGATCCCCTATTTTTCTTTTGCTGATGGAGGGTGCTGATGGTTTTGTGATTTGCATGGTAAAGGTTATTGGGGACTAGCTCTGGTGCAGCCTGTCCACATGCACTCAGGCCAGTGCAGGGCTGCAATGCTGTTTCCTCACATGAGATCATATCTGCAAATGAGCAGTGGGAGTTCTACTGGAGGAGGCTGGGGGGACGAAGGGAAGAGACAGACTGCAGTCCAATTTGAAATAATTAATCTAATCTTTCTGTTGCTACTCTGACCAATTCATATCATCCTGCTGCTCAAAACAAACTGCTGGATGTCGCATTCTCTTTTTTATAGACTTCCTGTAGCCATTAGCCCTACGTCAGCTTCTGTGATATATCACATATCCTTTAAAATTCTACATTCATTTGAATGAGTTCCTGAGTTATTAGTTCCTCCATCCACCCACCAATCCCTCCCTTCCCTGCTCTCCTCCAGGTAATCAGCAATTCAGCAGGACACTCGAAGCAACTGCTTACAAAATTATCTATCCAGGAGGAAGTTAGAGGTTTTATGTATATACAGAGGAGGACCAAAAACAATTGGCTGGGTAAAACATTTACACATAACTTCTGGCTTTCTCTCAGGCAGAGCTTTTGCAAGGGATTTATAGGTCAGATTGGCTCAGCAGTTTCAGCCAATTGCCCACCCTACCTTAACAAAGCTTGCGTGTGTTTGTACAGCTGTGCTCATAGCTGTGGGAGTCCCAGGGATCCCACAAGCCTTCAGTTCCTCTACCTCCCCTTCATCATTTACCAGCACACAAATGTGCACAGAATGAAACTGTAGAAATCTGTCTGACTAGCAGGTTAAAGGCCTAGGATTCAAACCCTGTTTATTTTCTTTGCTTGATTTCCTGCTGCTACAGTGAGTAAATGGTATTTTTCTCCTTGCCTTTTTACCTGTTTGTCTATCACTGTTTGGCCAAGAATGAAAGAAACCATCCCTTTCAGGCTCTTTTAGAGGACTTCAAGGGGTACAGAATGTTTATATGCTGCTCTGGGTCTTCAGTGTTTTGTTCTTTTTCTGCGGGGGTGTTGGTATAAAATGGGATATAAGTCACACAGAAGTAAACCCACCTGTATCTCCTGAAACTTCATGCTAAGGAAGGGACATATTTTAATTAAAAGTAAACCAATTCACAATTAAGTCCAGTAAATGTTTGATGCAGAGCAGTTTAGAGGCAGCTAATATACCTTTTTGAACTGGTGCCACAAATTACAGAGTCTGCCATCTGGGGAGGTATTACATTTGAAATTAAATAAAAAGAAAAAGTCAAGATGTTTCTGAAAATTAGCTAGCAACTTCCAGCCAACCTCACATACATTAAGATCTTTTTTGAACAGCAAAAGAAAACAAGGAGGAGAAAAAGATTCTTACATTATATCTATTAACCTAATAAAGTCAGAAAGTAAGAATTTCAATAAAGTGTTAGCTTAGCTTGTGATTTCAAAAGAAACTCTATTTGTATTTCAAGTATTATTGTCATTCCTAAAGTCTGATGCCAGTTTGATAAAAGTTCTAATTTAGAAAAGCATAAACTCTACTAACAAAAGAAATTAAAAACTGTCACATTTTCAAAGGATCCTATTACTCAGTGCTTGCAGACATTTCTAATTAGAGAACTGTATTCATTAACACTTGATATGTTAGCAATCTGCCAAGATTTCTGCTTTCTCTTTCAGTCATTTGGGCCCCTGTTCTGCAATGAGCTAAGCAAAGACTCACGTCCACATCCAGCCTGACTCTGAGGGTAGGAATTCAGAGAGCAAGAGGTAGAGAGGTTCCAACATAGAGCTTGCAGAGGCAAAGGGACATTTTAGTTCCTTACTCTTTTGATCCCTCTTTTTTTTTCATTTTACAGTTATGTAGACATAAAAAGGAACAAGGAAAACCTCAGGCATTGTCTCCACTGGCATCTGTTTTTGAAAGTGAGTTCACCAAACTGTTTAAAGAGGAGTCAGTCACTCAGTATTAAAGATTGCATCCGTGTTTGAAAAATCACTGTGAAGTTTCTGACTAGAATTAAAAAAAAAAATCAGTCTGCAGTTGCAGCACTCAGAATTATATCTGACACATTTGAAACTGCGAAATAAAAATCCCACTTCCTTTAATTTTTCCAGCCTGCTCTAAACTAGTTCTGGTTTATTTTGCTCTTCTCAGATTAATCCCACTTTGCATGTCAGGTAAGACGCTTGCTAGCTGAAATGAAGCGAAGAGAAAGAGGAAGTGTATGGATATGAAAGTAACATTCACTTACCAAATGACCATGTTAAAGCTTTTCATGGAGAGTCTCAGTGAGGTGCCCCAGGGAAGTATTGTAAAGAAGCACCAAAAGAAAAAATGTTATTAAGCGTAAGAAATCTCCAAACACAGTATTCTTCTGTACAATTACCCATACTGTTACTATATCAAAGTCTTTAAAAAATCTGGAGATGGATGGTTTTTTTGGGCAGGGAGGAAGGAGAGGAATTGTTTTTTGTCTTTTGACACATTTTCAGGTTCGTATTTTCTTGATTTGTGTCCAGTTTTAACGGTTGAAATTTTTTTCTTCTTAATTAGGAGCTGAAATTATTTTCTCATCAGAGTCCTCACTTTAGGAAAAGGAAGACCTTCATGCCATACTGAATCAAAGATCCTACTCAGCACGCAGGTGTCTGCACACTTTGTTTCTTTTCACAGACATATGCACAAGAGACCTTTAAGAGATCTCTGGTTGTGACAGTACTGCCTCTTGGGTCTGGAGAGTTTCTTCTGCATTCTGGAAATAATTTCAGAGACATTTCATGGATAAGACAATAGGACTTCCATAGTCAAAGCTCAGGATAAAGTGAGCAGAATAGTATTCAAATACCAGAGCATATTGTCAAATTCTGTACTTTTTCATTAAGGAAGTAAGAAATATTATTCACTGCTGAAAGTATGGCTAGCTGAAGAAGCAGCTAATCTTCTTTTCCAGTTTATGAAGTTAGATTATAAGCAGACAGTACAGGAAGGGGTGAAGGACTGGAAAACTCAAGCCCTTCCCTTGAGATACATTTGGAAAAAAATCTGTGGGAGAGCTGAAGGAGTTTTTGTTTGACTTTCCATTTGTTTGGTTTGTTATACTCCAAAACAGAAAAAGAGTGTGGATATAATAGAAATCTATTCAGTGATACAGAAGATCCACCTCCCATATTAATCAAAACAGGCAAAGATAACTGAAGGAATTTGTACAGTATGGCAAAAAGGAGAGATTATTGCAAAAATCTGGAATGGAACGTCTCAGTGGACAGGAATAAAACACAATCTTAACTGGAAGTAAATGAACATGTTTGAAACTCTCTTTTGGCATGCAGGCAAAATTCATTATGTGTTCTGTATCCAAGTGAGACAAGGTCTCCTCAAGGCTACTAGTCTAAAATCTACACTTATTTCTGAAGAACTATAGGAGTTTAGTCCATCACTTAGGCCAGAATACTCTTTTGCTTTTTTAATTTTCAAATTACCAATGAATTTTAGACCTGCCTCACCCAAATAAAAAAGATAAAACTACACTGAAAAGAGGAATTAGAAAAAAATAAATATGCAGATTGACAATGCCTTACCTCTTTTGTCATCACTGAGAATAAAATTAGAGGAAAATCCAAATATGCAATATTTTTTCACCACCTTGTGCCAAACATTTTTTTATACTGAGAGGGAACCACATCTTGTCAAGAAGTAAGTTTTGACAACACACAATAAATACAGCTACACACAACATGTTAATAGCTTTCAGACCGCAATGGAAAATCTTAATTATCATCTGTGTATTTTCCTCACACTTTCTAATGTGCTACATGTGTAATCCTGACAGCACAGGTCATCTGCATTTATAGGCGTCTAGTATGATTACAGATACACAATTTCCAAAGTGAAACTCTGATGTGCCTGAATGACAATCATTTAGTCATGCTATCCTGGGGATAAAGCTTCTGAACAGCAGATAATATATAAAGATATATTTTGCTTTTAGGTGATCCAATCAGAGAAATTGATCAGTTGGTAGAACTGCACAGTGCCAGGCAGTACCAGCCCCCATTTTTGTAGGGTGGCCCATTGCAGAGAACACATTGCAATTGTTATCAATCCTCACAGAGAAACCAAGGACCAACAATTTTCAGGATTATATCTGGAATTTTTGAGGTCTTGAGATGTGTAGAACATTCTGGAAGAGTATTATTAAGAGCAAGTGATACCATTCTCATGCGGTAACATTTAGATTAAGACTGTACCTAATTTTTCTTTTTTCTTTTCAAGAAGGATACTGCTTCACTGAGGGCTCCTTCCTCCTGTATCCTTCTATCTGACTATCTATCTATGGCTCTCACTGACATTGTGGCATTTAAGCTTATTCCTGCTTGTTCATTGCCTTTCAAACCTTGACCTGGAAATGCTGCAGAACAGGCTGAATACTGGGGAGTATGGCTGAGTTATTGGCAGGAAGGATTTAGGAATATTGGAAAAGCTAGTCAAAGAAAAGCAAGAGAAACAGAGAAAGAAGAACCTAGAACTGAAAAACACTAGGGCAAATTCTTACAGGAAACTCTTATAGAAATTTCCTCTGTGAGGCCAGAGGTTTCTCCCTATAGTTTCAGGAAACACATTTTCCAGAAAACAGCTATTGGTGTGATGAACAGATGACAAAAAGAGAGGAGGAGAAGAGGGTAACAATTCAATAGAAAACTGGAATGAGGAAAAGGACAGGAAAGAAATTAAATGCACCACGAAGAGCTCTAGTTGTGGTGTTAAATGGCTCAAGAGCTCATCAGATGTTACTTGGCTCTGCAGAGCTATCACTGCTGGATTGGGCAACTCCATAGATCCCTGCAAGGAGGTTTGTTTAAGAGAAAGTTTGTCTACTACATGTGAGAGATAAACAGAATATTGTTCCCTATGTTTGAGTCTTCTAAGTGACAGTTTTCATGTCTGCTCTGTGCCTGTGAACATTCTTGTAAAACCCTACAAACTTAAAAATATCGAGTGTTAGTTTGGGTACAATCATTTTAAAAATGTTGAAATTAAGGCTTAGCTGCTTTTGCACAACAATGCAATCTTCTAAATCGCTTGAAACAAGATAGGTTTGTGGGGTTTTTTACTACTTTCTGTAGCACAGAAAATTGCATCTCACACTGGGCAACATCATGCAGTAACTTTAATTTCTACAACTGAAGAATTAGTCCTAAGAGGCAATGTTTGTACCAGACTCCTGTAAACTTTAGTCAGGTTTGGATTTTACCCTCAGCTTTTGTTTTAAAAAAATGCAGTTAAGTTTTGCAAGTATATAATGAACTGACATGAAGCAATGAGTGAGTTCTATAGAATGGGATTGGTAAAACACAACTTTTTTTTCTGTGAAGGCTTATCTAAGTTATTTTCACTTGTGAACATGAAATAGAACACAAGACACTAAACTGTAATTGAGCATTTTCAGTTGTATATATTTATATGTGAGGTATATATATAAGTTTTATATAAAGTAAGGCAGAATGTTACAATAAAATATACTTAAAAAGCAGCAGTTTTATTAGAAAGGCAATGCACGGAAATGCTCAAAAAGCATTTGTCATTCAGCTCATTTTGTATGTGCACAGTTGGCTCCCTTCCTCCCCATCCTCCTCATCCTTGAAAGCATCATGCTGTTATCCTAAGTAGTCTGCTTCCGGTCTAGCCTTCTTTAATCATGATGCAAAGCCTAAAATCCAGAAGAAGATCCAATATAATGATATTTTTTTAAACAGAGAAATACTTGGCAAGCATTTATTGTGATTGGCGTCATTATAGCAGTAGCAGAGATGTGCCAATATGTCCATTATAGTTTTCTTACTCACTGCAACATTGCAGTGGAGAAAGTGAACTTTCAGCTCTAATTAATGGTGGCAAACTTGATGATTTTTCTTATGGCATATAGCATCTAAAGCCTTTCTTTGATTATTTGGGTCAAGTTCAGACTGGTTCTACAGATTGAAATTATTCTTGCATTGTTTTTATTTTGGGGTGGAGTTATGAACAGTTATGAATTATACAATGCAATGATCCTCTTCCCACCAGAGCCTTTGCTACATTTACTACATGGAGAGGTTAAATCCTGAAATAGTTGTTAAAAATAATTGCTAAAAAATAACTGTATTGCAACAATAGTTTTTGTTCTGAGTTTTATCAAAAGTGAGAGGGGACTCACTGCATGCTCGGGCAAATTTTGCAATGAATGAGGGTGCAGTGAAGGGGAAAAGTGATGTAGTCTTGCTTACCAGAAGGAACTAGAAGGAGCACATCAATGAAAACTTGAACTAGGAACTTGTTATCTTGTTGGCTCTCCACACAAAGGTTCTTTCCTTTACGTATAGGATTGTTTTTTAGGGCAGCAATTATTCATCTGATTGTATTTCATACTATGACACAACAAAGAACAAGGCTCACCAAAAACAAGGATTGCTGTTACATCCTCTAAAAGGGCTGAAAATCCTGCAGCAATGTGAAATCTTGTATGATAAGCAGAATATGATGTCATTTTCCAGGTTCAGCAGTATAGCTGTCTCCCTGAAAGTCAATTAAACAAGAATTTTCAAGGTAGAAACAAAGCATCTGCTCAGCCAGTGTGAATATCTGGTGCTTAATACCAGGGAGTACCTTTGAACTGGTTATTCAGGTGGTCTTAACTCTAGTAAATTCTTTGGACATTTTCATACTAAGGAAATAAGCTCGTGGAAATCATGGAAACAATAAACATTATTAATTTTATTTTCTTTTAGCAAATTTCATCTGCTTACCCAAATGTATTTATATGCAAGAGAGTTATAAATTTAACTGGATATTTAAAGATCTGTAAGCACATCCACTCTTATTTTTTGATCCCAAGGTGACATTATACTTTCATCTATAGACAGCATGAGAAATGCTGTGCAATCTGTCTCCTTTGTCTTTCAAAAGCAGAAATAAACAGCAAGACTGAATCTCTTTATGGCTTCAAACTGAGCTCCTTTCATTTTCGTGTATCTAATTCATATTCTCTTCTCTCTAGTCAATTTGTGACAAAAGTGTCTTTATCATCCTCCCTTGTTAGCATGTTTAAGTAATGCAATAGGGAACAGTAGCTTAACAGTGAGAGACTGCTCCACATTTCCTTTTTTTCCAGGAGCAAAAGGGAAATGTATCCTTTCTATGCCTTATGGATGTAAGATTTCATCTCATCATCCCAGAGAAACTTTTCCAATTATAAAAAGCACAGGGCTTATCTTTTGGGCACTGGAAACTTCCTGGGAACTCTCACACAATGTAGAGCTGTTACCTAATTTTTTTAAAATAACTGCTGCTGAGATAGACTCTTTTATTTCATATAAATTATCATTGCTAACTGAGGTTCCCAAAGTTTTAACTTGTTACACTGGATGATTTGAAACACAAGAAATACATTGGTATATTTCCTGTGTTTTTCTTCACAAATTTTTAAAACTTTATTTTAGAAATACCCATACAAAGTTGAGGCAATTATTGTTGTATAAGTGGCTAAATTATCATTAATTGGTTTTCACCTGAAATCACAGAACTTAATTTATCCAGGATATCATAATTCTGGCCAATATTATGTGATTTTCAACCACTTCATAATTTTTAATAGGAAATAAAGGTTAGGATATAGCAGTCACCACATTTTTTTCTCACCAGGTATATATATGTATTAATATATGCACAATATGCAACAGGAAACGAATAATTCCAAAGGGAGAATCCTATATCACTCAATATGCCATTGCATATTCACTATATGTGAACATTTCCATGCCCAGACAAACTGTGGAATCACGATGATTGTAGGTGCAAATTATGTAATTTTACATGCTGGTAATTGCCATAACTCTTTGCCTGTGAAGTTACCATATTTGCATGTGTGATAATGGCACTGGGATTTTCAAATTAAGGAATTTACTGTGGGGCAAAACATTTAAGAAAATAGAATCTTAAAGGGTAAGTCATACTTCCATACAAATGTTTCTAACCCTGAAACAAGCTGGGAGAGGTATATGGAAATGAAGCAAAATTATGTCTCTCAAGAATGCTATTGGAAGATTTTCACATGGTATCATAACATTTTTAAGCAACAATTGCCAAATGGCAATGCTGCAGGAATCAGGATGAAAGAGCCCTTGCAGGAAAGTCTGTTAAAATATCATGGATATGAAAGACTAGTCATGCAAGTGTCAGTTCCATTTTGCAGCTATTAATATAATGCTTCAATCTAACAAGTATTTCCAGCCATTATATTTCTTCACTTTCATCACCTGGCCTTCTTCAAGGGTAAGTCAAACTGCTCCACAGAAAGACTTGAGAAAGGGCCTGTTGAGCTGACTGACTGTGCTATCACAATCTCTGGCACAAGTTCCTTTTTCCTCTTACTCTCCCACAAAGCAATATTAAACTTTTATGCTATGGGGGGAAGGTGACTTGTTTCCTTAAATTAGCAACCTACTACTGACTGCTGGAATTTTAGAGAGAACAAATCCTCCATAAAACACCCTGTTTCATGGTCTGGGTAGGCACATATCCAAAATATGGTATAATTTATAATCTTTTGCTTGAAGAGTGACGCATGATGTTAACCTAGCCTTAGAAGAAGAGCATTAAGAGCATGTCTATACCATCTGGTGCACTCTGAGGGAGAGCTTCCCAAGGCAGGGCCACAAAAATGAGTTACCTATAGACACACTGCAGTATAGACCCAAACAAGTAACACAGCACTGCTGCTCCCAAGCTAATTGAGGGATCAATGAGATGTTTTTCTGACATGCAACTCCTCAGCAGGCTAGATTTCCCCAGTCAGAGTACAGCACTAATAATCTTCCTTGGACTTATCAAGTGAGCTATTTATCACTTTTACTTTGGTCTTTAACATCTGCAGTTCTCTCTCTTTAATAAGCACTTTCATCATAAGCATTACTTCAGTAGTTTAATGAATTGGTTCTTCCTGTGACTGTGCAACGTTCATCTTGCATATTTCAATAGATGTGCTAAAACCACTGTCAGTCATGCCCACTTGTTAGCTTGCAAGGTAGGCCAGGAAGACAGAACAATCCTATCTGTTATCTTGGTTTTAGTTTCAAGTCAGTGATGGGAAGCATGACAACTTTGTCTGCATACACTGGCTATATGAGCAGCTCTGTTTGTCCATTTCTTTCCAAACCAAACTATTTTCTGCTCTCAGACTCTACCTCTCTATATCTTCTTTTTGACTATCCAAAGGCCTCAGAAAATGCTAAACAAAAATTGGCACTTATACCATAACAGCACTTTCAGCTGCCTGCCTTTGACAGCTTCCAAGTCAATCTCAAGTAGAAAATCAAACCTACAGGTTGCGTCACCTTCTTGGAGAGGCAAACCAGTGGGAGGGTTCAGAGAAGGAAATGTGTGGAAATTCATTCACAAAAGACAGACATTGCCAGAGGTAGCTTACAAAAGCCCAATCTGCTCTAGTGAGCAGATACATGGGCATGGTCCCCTCTTCGTTATTTATGTGGGGTTTATATTTGTAATGTGGAGTGAGAACAATATCCCTGTTCAGCACCAGCTGTATGATTTTAGATAGCACTCACTAGCCAATTGCACAAGACCAATTCCAATCTGTCAGTGTAGTGTGGTCTGTCCTGTCACAGGAAGTGTTATTTTTGGAACAGTTTGAGCAGCCATTGCCATTTTACTGTCTACTGACAGAAATTAATAGTGAAGGCCTTGTAGAGCAATTTATCAACAGCTGTTTGAATTCACACTTTTTTCACCCCTCCTATCTCCAGACCAGAAGGACTGCCTGCCTATTTATGCCAAAATGTCAGTGGAAGGTAGAAATTGAGCAGGATCGACTCCTGGGAGTAACTGATCTCAGTGACACAGGGTTCTGTTAAACTCCACTCGGGCTGGTTTTGAAAGGGGCTAAAAGGCTCCAGCTCAGGCTGGTCACAGGAGAGATGCAAGCACAGATGGATCGAGAGCCCAGCCCTGCGAGCGCAGGGCGCAGACAGCGCTCAGACAAAGCAACAGCACAAAACCTCTGAGAGGAGCCGTCGTCTTCCCTTCCAGTCAACCATATAACATAAAGCAAAAAATACAGAACTGTTAACAGACATAAGAAGGAAGTTTATTTTCAGCCTTTTCAGACTTTTTTTTTTTTTTTAATACCCCTCCACATTCCCAGTCTGAGAGAAAATCTGAACTACGGCTGCTTTAAAGACTTTTATAAATTCAGTTTCTTCTGAAAAATGCCAGGCTGAGGTTACTTTTCTTTTATATTCATAGACTGTACTTGTGACACAACTTGTTCTGCCATCCACTTTGAATGACAGTGTAATTCTGCTAGAATACAACAATGCTCACAGATGTACCTTATTAGTAGTGACAGTATGTGTATAAATAGTATTAGGATGGCAGTGCAATTTCAGTATTCATAAAGAAATAAATCAACATCGGAATGAAATTCAAGGACCTTACAAAAGATCAAAACCAAAGAAGAGAACTGAATGTTGACAATCTTGTGAAACAAATTTTTAGAGGTTTTTTTTAAGAAAAAAAATTTATTTGCTAAGGAGAAAATTATTTGAAACAATATTTGTGTGTGTGTATATGCACAAATATAAATTGAAATTAAATCTTCGTTGAAAAGCAACACTATGAGATACACAGTGATTCTGAAAGGATTTCTTTTTAAAGAGTGAATGACATTTATGTAAAAATATGTTTGTATGCAATAACTTTCAAAAAGATTAATCTCTAGTCAGGCTTGTCCTTGCAGTTTTTCTCGCAAGCTTGCATCACTAGAGAAATAAACTTTAAAGTCTTGCAGAAACTTTCAAAGCACATTTTCCAGTAGCAGGCTTTATTTTCAGCAATTTATCTTTTGCAGCTTCCTTTCTTTGAATGCTACTTTTGATGCTGTTTTGTATGAAGGATAACAGCAAAAGGTCTGGAAGAACCTCAAAGAGGTGGGGGACAAGGAAAAGGAAAAAAAAAAAGGCTGCCTTCCTTGACAAATAAAAATATGCTTTACCATTCTCTCATGCAAAATGCTGATTTTTCCAGTATAGGAAAAAAAAGGGTGTTCTTAAATTTCTGGCAGCACCTAACATAACCTTCATTATTTGCTATCATAACCACATCATCAAAGCCTTGAAAATTCAATGAGGAAAAATTGGGGTTTTTTTTCTTCAAAGGAACTCATTGTATATTTCACCATGAATACAGAGAGGAGTGATTTTCTTTCCTCTAAAAGGTGTGATTTTTATTGCAAATCAGAAAGACTGTGGAGGTCCAGACTATGTTTTACACCAAAAGACTGGCACACAAGGAGCCTTCATGACATATTGCAAGGTCAGGAGCTGTAAAAATTAATGCAGAGAGCATACCCCAGTTAATAAACAGTTTTACAGAATATGATCAGCCCAGGAATGACTGGAATATACTTTTTTCTTAATATAGTATTTGTTTGTGGTTTGTAACTCCTTGGAAATACTGGCTTGGTTACTTACATATTCCTTTTTCAGACTTGAGATGAAGTGCAAAGGTAGGAGCATGAGAGAAACATGGATGGGAACCATCAGAGCAGGATGAAGGGTAAAGAAAGAGTGTTCTCACTGATGGACAAATAGAACTTTGAAATAGCTTTATACACGAACTCATCTTAGTAGAAAACGATTTTACTGTGAAATGTTAATAGATCTTACCTTCGTTTCTCCATTTGAGATGCCTGTCCTGAATGTTGCAGGATGCGAATGTTGAATTGCTGTTCTGCAAGTGGTGCAGGAGAACCCTGCCACCAGGCCCCCTCAGCACAGCTAGTGAGTTCCACCTGTAGGTAAGTACAGGCACAGAAATTGTTGAATATTTTGAGACAATCTGTCATCTATCCATGGCATTGATGTAGCAAAGTATGGGGCATACTACTTCACACAGAGGAAATATTTTACACTTTCTTTCAAGCTTTTAATAAAGACTACAGGTAGCACCTACTAAATTCAGAGAAGAAATGTAGGATCTAGTTGAAATGTGAAACTGAAAATGCAGCTGTGAACTGACTGTGGCTGTACTGTCCATGTTATGGATCTGAGGACAGCAAATGCATTAGAAGAAAATACCTGGTACTACCAACAACAGTGTGAGATCTCAGTTGTACCTAGGTGCTCAGAGTGTCTTGAAAACCATCAGATCATCTCTGTGTGCTTTGTAATTATAACTATAATTATTAACTTTGTTTCACCTCTGTATACTTGCAGAGGTGCTTTTCCTAAAGAGACCATCTCTTTCAGTACTTCTTGTTTATCATTGCATAGAATACTGAACCCAAGAGAGAACAATAACTTCTCCCACCTTCACAAAATTTGTGATCTCTGTCTGATGAATGTTGCTATTCCGCTCAGAATATTTCTTCTCTTGTCCATGTATCTTGCCCTTATATGAGAGGTCATTCTGTGGTGGTACAGGACAGCTGCTGGGTGGACACAGATGGATTTCTGTTGCTCCTGTTCGGTGCAGTGTCTGAGAGTAACTGTGCTTTCACTGGTATTTAAGATTAAGGAGCTAAGAGCAGGTGAGGCACAGTTATATATGTGTGCTTTAGAGGTGTTGATTGCTACTGTGCTGGACAGTGGAAAAAAGTGGCATCTTGAAGTGATATAATTAAACCAGAGCCCTAAATCAGAGGAAGCGTAATGTAACTTACCTTTTTCTAAAATTATGTTTTTTCAGCTGATAAGGCAACAGAAAAAAAAGGCACAAATGTGGTTACCATTATACTATTCCTTCTCAGCATGGCAACAAAATGAGTTAGTAAAAGTAAATAATGATAAATTTAGGTAACCAAAATGTGTTTCTGGGGAAAATTGCAGCTTTCTTCCTGACCTGATCATGTAATGAGTATGCTGAACCAGCAATGCTACTGAAGGAAGGCTGGATCAAAAATGGTCATCATAAAATGAACAAGGTTTCAGGGAAACAGACAAATGCAAAAACAGGTAAAAATATGATTGTTTGCATTTTTCAATAGCGATTTTTTTTCCCAAAAGTTTTCTTAATCCATGAAAAATCATCATAATTTCACACTATTAATCGGTTTTGATGGTTTAATTTTTCTACTTAGTGTTGAACAAGTGTTCTGTGATTGTGAGACCTGATGAGATCATTGTGAAAGGGCTTGTACTTACACCTGTTTTGCTTTCAAGACAGTGCACTCAACAGACATGGAAATAAGAGGGTCAAATAAATCTTGATCAGAGCTTTGCCCACAACAGATCACAGTGGTTTAGCCATAAGGCAGTGAGAGATAATGTTTCAAAGGTGAGTAAGACTGTGCAAAAACTGCTTTTGTCTTGCCAAGAGACTAATCTGATTAGCAGACAATTCTTTCATGTTCTGGGTGTAACATCTTAGAAATTAGGCTTTTGGTCTTTTCTCTTCACTGAATTCTACCAGTGGGAAGAGTTGAACAGGTTGATTTGTGTGCTTTCTACTGGGATATATAAGCACAAGTAAAGCTGGTTTGTAGGTTATTTCAGCTGATAGAGCCTCTCTGTGTTTTTTGCATAGAAAATAGGTGTTTATTACTTGGAAACCCAGTAGAGAGTTGTCCTTTAATCATCTGACTGTGGGATCTGACATGTTATAAAATGCACCTGTTAGAGGCTGTGCTGGAATTCAATTAGTTCTCATGTGACTTTTGCAGCTGAACTAATGGGCTGAAAGGTTATACTGGGTAAATACAAAATTCCAAATTGATTCACAGGGAAGCCTGGAGAAATGTCATGATTTCACTTTGTAAATTTTGGCCATACCACAATAATCACATTGTTATTTTGCTTTAAAAAGACCCTAACCAGGGTGGTACTGCTTACTTACTTTGAAATTTCAAAACAAAAGTCTTTTAGTTACTACTTTTCTATTAAACATCAATCCTTCTGAGTAAGAAAAAAAAAGTTGCTGTATTACAACAGCTACAGTTTGATAAATGGTGACCATTCATTGTTTATGTCGTCATGTTTGACTAGTATATCAAGTCATACAACAAAATCATTAAGAAGGTTATTATGACTTGTTATAAGAAAACAGTAATTGTAACTGATTTGCCTAATAGCAACCCGTAATTATATTAAAAATTTAATAATAAGAGACTGTTCTCTCTTAGGCAGATCTACTATAGAAAAGATTTTTTTGTGTGTGTGTCCACCAAGAATTTTGCAGATTTATTTCCCTTTGTGTTTTCATTCGACATTCTATAGCATGGTCTGGTATCAACTGCATTATGCATTTCCTACTTTTACATTGAACAAACATAACCTTTACTGGTTTACTAAAAGAATGATCAAAAAAACTATATCTTGGGTCAGTTTAATGTAATCTTTTAGTGTCTTTCACATTTTCTACATTTTAGATTTTGCATGGTGTAAACAGCAAATTAAAAATACTAGGTGCTTACATACATCTACATAGCAAATGCATAAAATCAGACTCTGAACAATATAATAAAAAAAGTTAGAAATCTATGTTAATACCTATACAATTTTTTTATCTTGTCCGATTTTTTCCAATCCTTCATCTGTTGAAAGTTGAAGCTAACAGACTTTGGTCTCTTGGTCTAACCCTGCTACTTCCCCATATCTGCACACTTGTCATGAGCTACTGCCTTCATAATGCAGAAACCTGAGATATATTATGCTTTTCACAAAACCCATTAACAGACCTTATTCTGAAATGACCACAGCAGTTGATTTTGTTTCCAAGTGTATTTTGTTATAAATTAATACATAGATGCATGGATGTTTCGTTTATGATGTATATCATGATGGTAACTTTGTTTTTCCCATATTGAGAGGACCAGTGGAGCACTGCACCATCCTGGGAAAGCTGCAGTACTCTTGAACTATGGCCAAAGTCCTTCCACCAGCTCCTGCTCCCCACTCATCAGCCCCTGAGAGCAGGGATAGGAAGGAGTTGGATCATTACGCTGCCTCCTGACTAAGTTATATTTTCAATAAACTTGTTCAAACAAACAACTAACCTATTTTGGCTGAAACTTTCAAAATAATGTCAACCTGAGACAGAGTCCCAGCAAAGAATTTAAGCTTTATGCACTGTTTTAAGTGGCATCTGAGAGAAACCTTAAGTGGTCTTTTAGATGGGACCTTAAGCCTAGAGGAATACAAGAAAATCATCAAGTAGTCTGTTTTGTTACTGTGAATATCCAAATTGGCTGAGTAGATGAGTCTTCTTTTCCACCCCATGCTCCCCTGGTTTTAGATTGGAATTCATTTTGACTTTAATTTTTGTAATGTTTATTAATTAGTACAAAACTAAACTGAAGGAATAACCTCAGTAATCCTTTGAACAGGTACTGCTCATCATTTCTTTCTAAATATTTTCTTTTTTTATTTCTTCAATTGGAAGATGCAACAGATTTTGACAGCTAGATGACTGTAAACCCTGGTTTAGTAGAATGAATGCATCCTTTATGAAGTTTTCCAGTTTTTGAGCAAATAAATCTAGCATTGCTTCTGTGTACTTAAGCTGCCTCCAGTCAGTGCTTGGAGAATTGCCATTCCCTGCTGCCTCTAGTCAGTGCTTGGAGAACTGCCATTCCCTGCTTGGTTGCTGCTGTGGTTAGAAGCCTAAGTAGAGTAGAGTTATCAGGCAGCTGGATGCAATGTTAATTAATTGATCTTGAAAATATCTTAACCCATAGCCTTAGAAGAACCAAACCTACTTTTCTATTTGCAGTTTACACAGAATAATGTGCATTTCTAATTTTAAAAACTTTTATTTTGGAAAAAAAATGAAATTTAAAAATTAATTGATGATATTTTTCTAATAGATAATTAATTGTATTATTCAATCCAGTGATCTCTGGGATTTCCTGTCTGGAACTTGTTATGATATAAATATCTTGCCCATCTTGAGACAGTCACTGCACCATCTGAGGCCATAGAGTGCCCTTAAATCATTCAGATTATCAACACTAAGACTGTTTGACCACATAATGAGGAATCAAAATGCTTTTGCTGAACTTGAATCAAATGTCTTTCTATCGCTCTATGTTAATTATTATTTGAATACAGAAGAAAAAAGAAAACTGAGAATTAAAAAATAGTAGACAAACCGCCATGGAATCACTGTGATCACATCTTAATATGATGGAAAAATCAGTAGTGCAAGAATTTATAACAGAAGAAAGTTCAAGATGTTCACGTTCATAATAAAATCAGCGTAATGGTAATTGCAAGCCAGATATGCCCCCTTGAAAATATGAAACAATCAACTTTTTTACAACAGATCTTACAGAATAATGACTAATGGATTTCAAAATTAAAATAGCCATTTTTCAGTATGTAGGAAATATACTGATTAAAAATTAAAAATGCATATGTTGTATATATGTTATGAAAATGTTGTCACAACAGCTTCAACATTCAAAACAATCTCCCCTCCATGGTCAGCGAAGATCTGGGAGATTTCCTTCTCCTCACCTACTCTTTTTCTTTCTTGATGGTTGTGTTTAATTTGCACGAAGCTCTTACGAAGAGAAAGAAGCAGGAGCAGCCTCTCCTATTTACTCCAGTTTTAGCAAAAAGCAGTAAGGGCTAAAAAGCACCCAAAGGGCCCAAGGCCAGGCTAGCCAGAAGCTGAGGCACACCCCAGCCTGCTGGGCTGTGACCTGCACCTGATATGTGCATGGCTACAGGGTGCAGAGAGGAAGACACCAGCAAGGTGTGGCAGTGAGCATTTCATTGGAAAAAAGTCAAGAGAAACAACTCCTTTTGAGCACTGTGTTGGCAAGTCAGAGGTAGATTTCAGGGTGAGAAAGTTGGTCGGTCCTTTTCGTTTCTGTGGAGTGCAAATAAGTAAAGAATTTCCCATTTTCCATGGCAAAAAAGAGAGGCACCAAATAAATACTTGGCTCACCTCATAGCTTTGTTCTCCTACCAAGCACAGCAAGACCTTCGTCCATAATCACCTGAGCCAAAAGGCAGCAGCTCCTCTCTGAGTTGCAGGAGGGCTGAAAAACTGGGGAGATGACACCAAACCTGGTACCCTACTTTGCAGAACAACCTGTGCCCAGCGTGAGCCAGACTGCTGTGATCTCATCTCTTGGATTCACAGCTCCCTATCTCCCGTCATACCTTTCTGGGCACAGGATCTGCTTCCCCCAGCCCTCCCTTGTGCTGGTAAGGCTTTGCTGCAGGTGGGCTCACAGATTTGCTTATCTGCTTTCAGTGGGCAGTGCAGGAAGGCAGTTACCTCACTGTCAGCTAGCAAGGGGAGAGCAATCACAGCAGCTGAGGTTTCCCAGGATATGCTCTTGGGCCATGGCTTTGGAGGCTCCAGGGCAATGCTCATGTGGTGTGCACTGCCAGCCTTGCTGCACCAGCCAGCAGAGAGCTGTGGGATTTTCACTGCCTCAGGAGCTGTTTCTCCAGTGACAGCCCTGCAAGGCTGGGCCTGCTTTGTGTTAGGAGGTGACAGGCTCAGCCCCAGGGAGACCTCTGAGCACAGCCCTCTTTAGTTTTGGGAAAGTTTCTTTGAGGTTCGTTTTAATGCTACAACCAGAAGAAACTCTGTCTGATTTCAGAGTAGGAGCATATGTTCACCTTTTAAGTCTTCATCAGGGTTTCTAAGACAGCAGAAAAGTGGCAAGATCTTTTAATATTCAGCAGAGAGGATGGCTTAGCAGCTGCCAAGGAGAAGCAGTTGACATTGCTTGGGAACAGGAGCAAACGCTGCTCTTGCTCACTCCTACCTCCCTCAGCAGACTGAACATAATAAATATAGTGGTAAGAAACAAATGGTCTCCCCCGCTGCTTTACTAGAAACTAGAGTGTCAAGTCTTCCTTTCCTGGATAAAAAATAGAGTGGGCAGGATGTGACAGGATTTCTAAAATAAGCTTTGCAGAAGGTAGACAACACAACCGGGATATGAGCAAGAGGGTGGATATGATCCGAGGGGGCACGACTGCCTGATGGAAAGCCCTGAGGAGGAGTAGGAAGAGAAAAACCATGAGTGCTGGGTACGTAGTAGAGCATTTAGAGTACCACTTCACGGGACGTTTGTGGTTTATGAGGTATGCTGAGGCAGCTGCTGGATGTGTATTAATGTATTATCACAGTAATGGATTATGTTTTAATTCCTTGTAACGTGCCCAAAGCCGAGCAATGCAAAGAGGCAAATTTGGTTTCTGTGCCAAACAGCAAGATGTGTCACAGATTTAAGACATGCTCAGAGGGCTGTGATGACTCCTCACCACACATTGTGCTGCACACGAGTCCTGCAGCAGCTCTGTGCAGCCCCTGCCCCAGAGCCTTCTACAAGACGGAAGGAGAAACACTCTATCTCCCGTCCCTAGAAAATCTCTTTTATTGACAGAAAAAAAATTTCCTTATTTAATCCATTAATTGAGAAACAGTTAGGGAAAGGGGCTGGAGCAGCTTCACAAGCAAGGTCAGATCCTTAGCTGGTGCAAGTAGTCAAACTCTCACTGATTCCAGATAGACTGTAGTAATTTAGCCAGCAATAAAAAACAAAATAGAATAATAGGTAAAAATAGAGTCATAATTCATGTCCCCAAGAGAAGAATCTCACTCTTATTTTACACATCTAAGATCCCCATCATTTTCTGGCAGAAATTATTGTACAGGAGAACTACTCTGCCCTCAGCTTTGGTATGCAGGAAGCAAGAATGATAGCAGAGGTGATGTTAGCCACACCAGAGCAGGTTCAAAGAAAAGCAAGTGAAGTGTTCATTTCTGTACCAATAGCACTGTAACAGTGTTTGGGTTGAGACTGTGAAGAGCAGGCTCAGGGTGGACAGCTTGCTGCTAACACTGCAGCTTTGCCTGAGACTTTATTGGCTATAAATGTACGAAAGGACAATCTCAGAGGAAAAAGAGACTGATCCAGAGTGCTTAATCAGTAATTTAGTATACACTCCTACCAAGTGTTTTCAGTAAAAGCAGAGCTAACAAATGACTGTACAGTTCTGACTGAGTAGCTGGACTTCGGTATGTTAGCAATAGCACTGAAATCAATAGGCAGAGAGTTCCTATGGCTGCAATACCAAAGGGATTTAGGAAAATTCTGTCAAATCTCATAGAGGAAAGAGACTGTGGGGGACCTGCTGCCAACATTTGAATGAATTAAAATGTCTAATACCAATTAAGAGAGGCAGGGCTAAACAGCAATCCTAATTCAAGCATGACTCTAGCAAAAAGAAAAAAAAAGGTTTTCCCTCTGGGTGTGGTCCTAGAAATGATTCCTAGAGCTGTCAGACATACCCCAGGCATGAGTCAAGAACCATTTATACAAGTGGCTCTGCACTCTGTGCTTTTCAGTGAAGGACAGCAGACACTTCATTCAGGTAGCAAAGGGCACCTGCCTAGCTGAGTGAAAAAGTTATGTTCTCTCTTCAGCAAAACAAAGTACCTGAATAGCTGGTCTGGTGGAAATATTCCCCAAAAATGCTATATTGGTGTTCAATAGACATGGATTATCAAAAAGAAACACTCTCTATATGTATTACAAGGCTTTCTGTACTGGATCAGTAAAAGGGAAGGTGTCAGATGATGTGATAGTGTACAGCTAAAATGTTTTCTTTTAACAGCCTCGTTGTATGTTGCTGGGGTGAGTGAGTTGTAAGATGATCCTCTGGACACATATTTTGGAAACTTTTTCGTCAACTGCCATGCAGCCAGCAGATTTAGGGCCAGTGATTAAGTTACTGAGGGTTTTGTTTTTTAAGTATGTTCTCCTCAATATATCTTTCAGGGCTAGCCATGTGCCAAGGGGTTTGTGACCAAGCTGATTCTCTTTCATGCTTTCAGAGGTCTCATTACAGGCTGCTGGCACCCATAGCCTGCTTCCTGCTTATTTCAGATGACCACAGCACTCAGCAGAGGCTGAACAGGGCAGAGAAGTCAGTAAACGAGTGGGTCACAAGGATAAAAAAATGTGCATTTCTTCTGGGAAGGCAGAGGGTTTTCTTTGTTACAAAATGGTGGTTGTTCTGATCCCAGAGCTCAAGAAATTCTTTGCATAGATGCTTTTTCACAGAAGCCAAAGCCAGGCTTTTGAAAGCAGCAGGGCATTATGCAGAATTTTTGTAAATTTTTTCTTGAGGTACAGGCGCAGGAAAGGTTTTGATTCAGATTCTTGGTCAGGGTAATTTGTTTAGCTATCTTGGCTTTCTTACTGTTCAGCCAGTAGATTTTAGGGCTAGGGATTTAATTGAAGAGGACTTTTGCTTTGCATCCGTATTGTGGTTTATTCATATTATTTGGTTGCCATCCTGATTTGACTATGCTAAGAAAACCATTGTGGGTGTTTTTCTTGTTTTGTTTTGTCTTTTTTTTTTGCTTGCTTTGGTTTTGTTTTTGTTTTTTTTCCCCTGTCTTTTGTCTTCTAAAGAGCTTCAATAATTTTTCCTCCTGAAAACATGTATACATACAAACTAAATGTGATACTCAGTTCCTCAAGTCAAAGGACAAGCTGAGATCAGTAGAGTTTTCACCAAATGAGGATCTGGCCCATGATTTAAAAACAGACAAAAGGAAATACCGTCCAAAGCTGACTTCTCTATTACAGTGTTTCGGCCTAAATGAAATGCTTTGAGGACATGATATTGGGATTTTTTTTCAAGAGGATCAAATGCAAGAAATAAATAGGCATGCAAAGTCTGCTTCCCAGGTTATTCGGGTTTCGGAGCTCTGTTGTGTCCTGCTGCAGAGTCTTTCCTTTTGCTTTGGTAAAACATCAGAGTGTAGAGGGTGACCCTGTGCACTTGTTTCAGATGAGTGTAAACAGAAGATGATATTACTTGTCTGAATGAAGTGGACTATCCCATGGAGGAGAATAATAGCTGTCTCCCAGGGCTGTTTTTCTCAAAAAGACTAGTGAGAACTTAAAAGTCAAAAGACCCAAGAAGAGGGTGAAAGTTGATTACTTTAAGGATTAAACTGTTACCCTGGTGAAGTCAGCAAATACTGTTTCTAAGCAATGATTTCAGTGTCTCTTGAGCGTTGTGAATCTGAACCATGCAAGTGGAATGTATTTTTTAAAGATGTAAATATAACGTTATTAGTTTTTTAAAATGTTGTTTGGTGTTTTGACTTCAGTTAAACATATTCTGGAGTAGTGTATAACTTTTCCAGACAATTTCATTTGGATATGTGTTTTTTAAAAAATTTAAAAGCTAGAAGTATGTAATTAAAAAATTAGACAGTTATTTAATTTGCATCAAATTGTGTTCTGTTAAGAATGTACTTGCACTTGGCGTAGATGTCTAACCACTTTTTCTTCCTTGGAATTTCTTCGAAGAGGCAAACAAAAGTACTGTTGCTCTGGTAGCATCCTGTTAGGTAGGGAGTGATTTTTCACAAAGTCTTGATTATTATTTCATCAAGAAAGTAGGTAGATATTAAAGGTTACCCAGATGGTTTATATATTACTATAATAATCTTGTTCATAGAAACTCTCACAAAGAAAATAATTAATCATAAACATACTGTGATCCCCCTAAAGCAGCGACTGTTTTAAGTTGAAATCCCATAATGGCTATGACCTCTGACCCTGATGTAACTGTTTCTATCCTGGCTACTAAAGTGGCTGCTCATGAAAGGCCATCAAATACAGAAGTAAATGCAAAGGTTAACAAAGTTAGTGGACCAAACAAACTTGATACTGAGAATGAACTTTCACATGTAGCAAGAAAATAAACACCACTCTTCCAGACTGATCTACACAGGAGGTTTGAGATGCCAAAATATTAAATGTTATTAAGCACATAATCTCTATTTTACAGATAAGTGTTTACTCTGGGGGTTACCATCCTTTTATATTGATAAAAAGTCTTCACTCAAATTAAAAAAGAAGAAAAGTTCACGCACTAGAGAGTTTTCAATCAGACGATGCTTTCTCTAGACTCCAAGAGAGCATTGGTAATTGATTTGGGAAAGAGAAGAGATTGCACTGAGATGTGTAAATCTTAAGAACTTTTTGTGTGTGGCCCAGTTATTAATATGTCATTTGATTTTTCAACCCCTCCCCCAGTGTAATCTTTGCATCATATTATGCTTCAGGTTGTTCTTTTCAAAAATTTTGTGTTGTATTCATCCCCTCTCCCCAGTCACCTCCATAGATGGGGAGAATGCAGTTCACCTCTCTAATGCAGTGTCTGTTGTGAGGGGATTTTTGCTTCAGAAACAGAAGTTGCTAATGGATGCTTTGCTGGTTGAGTTCAGCAGGACAGGACTTTGTAGCTGTTGAGCTCCAAGCACGCTTGCAAAGGAGTAGAGTATGGGCAGGTCGGCATGTGGGATGTCCAGATATGCACTGGTAGCTGGAAAAGACACCTTTAAGATATAGATCAGACAGGCCACTGCCATCACCAGGGTGTCAGTGACTCCAGACTCCAGCTGCCTGTAGTGCCCTTCTGTGAGATGCAGCATCTCTGCTGACCTCAGCTGCATCTCATGCCTTGAAAAGCATGAATTCTGCCTCCTTACTCAGAAGTGAGCCATAACACTAAGAAGAAAGTTTCTTTTTTGCCATCATGACCCTGTGAAAAGGCATAGGACTGCCAGGAATTTAGTCCCAAATGGGAGAATAAAAAGGCAAGGTCTTTTTATGAGTTTTGAAAAGAAAAACAAAATCTTTCTTATTAATTTAATCAACTTGGTATCCTAAGCCCCAGTCAGAAATTTTTAGGCTGCTATGGGATAAGCAATTCAATGATGAAAAGAGAAAGAAATGTTGGTTATATATAAAACTTGACAGTTGGGGAAACTATTTCCCTGGCCTACAAAGTAGTTTTTCAGATAGATCAAAAAGAGTTGTTTAGTTCTATACAATTTCCAGTTTTAACAACATTAAATACCTTTTCTCCAGTTAGATATCAGTCTTTGAAGATTTTGAAATTGTTATTCCTATGGGGAGGAGGATATTGAATAATTCCTACCAGTTATGAAACTCAATATTCTCCAGATGGTTATTGAGACAAGCTTTTACACACCATTGTAAAATGGGTTTAAAATATCCTGTGCTGTGATTGACTAAACAAGTCACATGGCTACTGCATACAAGTTTGAACTCCTTTTTCAACTAAATGACCTTATTAAAACCATAAACAAAATGGTACTTAAAGGCTGGCTTTAAAGCAGCAGCTATAAATCCTAGATTTATTGTAGTACTGTTCTGTTATTTGTGCTAAAAAAGACAAAAAACTAGGAAGGCCATTCTGAACATGAAATTATGCCTTTAGTGATCAGTTGGTTTAAAAATACATAGTTCCACGTGCTTTTGCAGTCTTCTAACATTTTCTTCAAATGACTTAACAAAATGACGTGTTCACAACCTAAGCGATGTCAAATGGTGCAAGGAAAGAGCAAAATCCTATGGTGAGGAGTGTTTCTTGAGCAACACTCTGCCTTTTCTTTCAGGAGTAAATTTGTGCCTAAAGAGACCCTAAGCATTATTCTTCATGAAACTTTCACTCTCACTTGTGGTCTAATGCCAAATTGTGCTGCAGTGGCACACAGCTCTAGCAAAGGCTCTGTAAATCATGTAATATAAACAAGTAACCCCAGGAAGGGGTTACTGGTTGGGGTAACTGGACAAGGAGGTGGGAGTCTGGCTGGTGTGGGTGGCATTGGTTGCTGGCAAGGCTGGACTGGTGCAGAATTGGAAGAATTGGAGTGAGGATTTCTCATCTCTCCCTGCTAACGTTCCCCACCTGCTGCAGCCAGGTGAAACCCTCCTGCCCTGTCGCCACTTCTCCTCCAATTGCACAGACAGAGCCTGCAGCACAAGCCAGGGCAAACAGAGCAGAGACAAGGGAATTCCATGGGAGAAGAAAAATTATACTTAAGACCTCCTTAAAACTTCCTGACCAGTGCTTGCACTGCAGAGTTTGCTGCACCTCGGGGGAATAACAGCAGGCAGCTTTCACTCTTTATCTCCTCTACCATAAAACCATGCCTACCAAGGTGGACTTTTTTTTCTGTGTTCATTAGGATGCTGGTCCTGTAAGCTTTCTACCAGAAATGATTACATTTCAATGTTACTAAACTATCCCCTTAGAGTTATTGGGTGGTTTAGGAGTCCCAGTTTAAAAAATTAATTATCCTTATTCAAACACAACATTCAGTTTAGGGATTCTTTGTTGCTGTTTATGGATATCTCTTTTTCAGAGTGAGAGTATGCCAAGGTAAATTATAAGTGAAAAGGCTATGCAAGTGGAGTGATCTTAACTTTGAGGATAACTCCATGGCCCATTACTAAAGTGAAGGAAACCTTGGCATTTCTCTTCCAGGAACCAGCATTTTTTTCCTCTTATTTTTGCATTACATATGACTTGTGACAATCAAAATATTAAATATTATAATTAACAAAAAAGGCCTTAATAAAAACATAGTGATGAAAAAAATTCTTAGAGATTTATGTTTCTTTAGGAAATGTGTTTACATGAAAGGGAAACAGGAAAATCCATAAAGTGGTTGAATCTGGTACTACACTTAAAATCATGCTGCTAAGATTTTTTTAAAGCAAGTTTATTTTTTCCTCTTCTGTAAATATTCCAGTTGTAACATAACTCACTTATCAACACTTATTTTTTTTTCACTTATTTTTAGTGTGCTTTGGTTTCAGAGTTTCAGTTTAATATTGCTAACAGTCTTAGTAAAAACCCCAGGATTAGCAGTGTATTTGAACACCTGCAAAGTTCATTTAACAACTGGAATGGCAAATGTTGCAAAATTCAAAATACATTTAACATATTTTTAGTTTGAATGTTAACCACAGCTGCTTAGTGCTGTTCAAGAGGCTTGGAATGTACATATTTTATACATCTCGAGGAATAGCTGTGATTGATGGCCTTTCATGTCAACTGTTTGATTTGCTGAAAGACAGAACCAAAAATAGTGGAAGGGGGAAAGTCTGGGAAGACCTGCCAGAGCAGCAAAATTGTTTATTAAAACAAAAAAAACCTATCCAAGACTGGCATGCTTCTGAATCTTAGCTGAATTCAATAGATAAAGGGGACAGAGAGAAAAAGAAGATAAAAAAAAAAAAAGAGTAATACAACCAGACAAAACACAGAAAACAGAATTTATTGTTTTACTGATTGCATTCACATAGATGAGTTGTCCTATCATTCAGACAGATGGCAGTCCAACAAATGCTTCATACAGAGCTATGAATATCTCATGTACAGGTATTTTAAAACCCTTACAGAGCCAGATTTTTCAATGGATCATTCACAAATCTTTCAGAGAAACACACTTTTCTATGATCCTTGGCACTGATAGTATCATTTTCCATACCAGACTCAATGATTAAGCCAGATGCACTACATTCATTTTCCTTTTTCATTCTGAAGAGCTGGTTCTTCTCATATTTATACTAGTTGTGACTACTGCAGCTCTAAAGATTTTACTTGAGAAACTCTTGATTTATATGAGAGCAAGAAATAAAGCCTTTTAATTATTTATTTTCAGTATTGATAGATGTAAAGGATTTTTGTCCAGATTTCAGCCAGTTCCAGTTTTAACCAAAACCATCACTATGCACAAATTTAGCATTTAATTTTCTAGGAACCTTTGGCTTTCACCTCTTAACACACTGGAGTAAAGAGGCAGAGATGGAAAGTCTGTAAAGTAAACACAGCCTGCATCCTCTTCCCTTTAGTTTTACAGAAGCTACTTCCTAAATTCTTTTCTATCAAATGCTGTAGATATTCAGCTGACTTTGCTGACAACCAGGGGATGTGTACCTTGCACTCCTAGATTTCAAGCATCCCTCTAGAGTAAAAAAAGTATCACAGAGCTTTAAAAAACCAGAAAAACTACAGTAGCACAGCTTTTAGGCCATACCTATTTAGGGCAAACTGTTGAACACACAAAAGCTGAAGAGACAGTAGTGTTCACATACCTTAGTCTAGACTTCCTTTGTGCTCTGTCTGAATCATCAACTCATCATGTAGAAGAAGCGTGAATGAGTGAAGATGAATGTGGACAGCAGGAGGATTGAAATACTTTGTGGTGAAATCTTCACCACCCAACATATTTCTGCTGTGGGAGACATTTTAATTGGAACTGTAGCTCTGGTGTCTCTTCAGGCTAAGCAACACTTGGGATAAAAATCTCTTTCTATGATGAATCAGAATACTGTGTTCCTTTTTAATGGACACGGATCTGGTCTGAGCACCTTCATACACTCTTCAGTCTTTTTTTTTTTTTAACTACAGCTTCTCAATATATTGAGAAACTCAGTCACATTGAAAAAGCTTTAGACATTTCAAAATTCAGTATGCCAAGAGCTTAGTAACAGGAGTAACTTACCCCCACGCTCCATTCACTTGTTTCCCTGTGGAATACAATGTCCAGATCAATGTTACTATTCTGATATTCAAAGCCCAGTATGAAATTGGCTGCAGTTAGATGACAACTAAATACTTCCCTTGAGAACAGGGCTTCTCACCAACAGCTCTGTTTTTTTTCTGGGAGAATTAAATTTTGCACATTCCAGAGAGGTGTTTGAATGCAAATGCTGGGGAGAAAAAAGCAACGATTCAGAATAAGATCCAAAAAATAACTGTGTGATGTAGTTTTGCTCAATAAAACCTGGATCGAACAAAGTGTTGAATAATTTGGCTTGAACTATTGAAAAATGTAGCCAAAACTGTTTAAAAGTAAGTCTCCAGGTTTACTTCAAACATGTCACTCAAGTATGTGCTTAATTTCTTTTTCCAGGATGTTTTTTTTTGCCAGCATCTTGAATAATCAAGCTCTATAGTCTTATTTTATGCACCTAAATACACAGTTGCCAAACATGTAAAACACAGAACAGTCAAGCCTTTTGGGCAGGACAAAAGATTGACCTTATGTCTTTAATTTTTCGTTTTTGTTATAATATATTTTGTAAGTGGTTAGGTAAGGATAGATACATTTTATTGCTCTGTTTCATTAAAAGTTTTATGGAAGCTTTCTGTTGTGTAAAATGGTAATTTAATAACATATTGTCCATACTCCTAATTTTTCATAACAGGAAGTAATTGAAAATTGGTTCTTGCCATATGCTGATACAAGGTCCTGTATGTGTACAAGTGACAATTTCAACTATATTAGTTAGTAAAGTATATTCTTAGCAAAATATTGAAGCTTAAATAAAGCTTCAAATAAAGCTTAAATGGTGCATTAACCATTATTGAATAAAACCTATTTAAATTCTTTTCTAAACCAATGCATTTTTACTATTTCTCCTTCATCTGTCTGAGCTAGACTGTGCTGCCCAAGCAGAGGGTTTGTTGCCTTTACTCATATCAATGACACTTATGGAATCTGTCTCTTTTGGCCCTAAATATGATACATGTATCTAAAAGACTCAGGATATAATTTCTTGCTGCAAGTTACTCTTGCAATTTAGCTCAAAATCCCGTATATGACTATTAAATTATGTGAACTGTAATCAGGTTATTCCCTCACTTTTGAGGACTTGAGTGCATTAGTGAACATTTTTGCATGTAATTGTCTTATTTCATTTTGAAGCTCAGTCTTTGAAGCTCTTTTGGACTGAAACACCCCACTGACCCTCTTCCAGATACAAACGTGCAAGTCCTGCAATCTGGAACTAATTGCCCAGACACCATCTGGAGTTCCTGTTCCTTGGTACAGGCTGCTGTAATCCTCAGGCTTTCATAGCAGAAGTAGCACTTTACAGTATCCTTAAGATCTCAAAATATTTAAAAAATGTCTCAAAATATTTCCAAATACTTCTGCCAGCTGGGGACACTGGGAAGGTTGCCATGCCCATAAACACTTGCATGCCCATATGCAATACAGTCTATTTCATGTAAGTAGTGTTGAAAATGAGAAGCTGGGCAGGGCATTGGGGTGACAGACTGAGATGGGAGCAGTGCAGGTGAAATCTCCTGAGTCTGGGTGCATAGTTCTTCCAGGTAGTCGCTTCTTTCAACCTATTTTTAGCACATCTTTTTCCCAGGCAAAATGTGGGGGTTCTGTGGATGGCTGATCCTCCTGGAAGAAGGATGCAGCCCTAATTATGTCCTGTCTTTTGGTATGTGAGGAACTCCCCAAAATTTTTCTCCTCTCTTAATCCTGAACTTCCTTTTCACTTAACAGGCCATTAATTTTTCTGTAAAAAACTCCTTTTTGGGAATGGGTTTGACCATTAACGTATACCTTGTATTACAATTTCCCAGATTCAACCATTTCAGCATCTTAAGCACTATGATGAGAAAAGAGCTAAGGACAATCAGCGGAAAAAATATGTTGAAAAATGAGGACCTCAGGATTTCTTGCATGATGTTTTTGACTCAGGAATTCATAGCCTTGGAGAGAGAAATATTTGAGCCAGGAAAGGATGGTCTTCCTAGCACCTCAATGGTATATGAGAAGTTGGAGTTTTTGTAAGGATTACCTTGGTCCTTGTTAAACTCACAGACGACTTATTATTTCTGAGTGGAACATTTAAACCTCAAGCCAGTGTCCACCAAAATCAGCTAAAGGCTTTTCATTTTCTATAATCGGGTTTGACCTGCCACTTAATAGTCTGGGGAAATGACCTTTTTTTCATACCATCTATTCAAATTTCAAATATTTGAATACTTAAAACTTGCTCAACCTTGAATCCTCTCTATGTGGAACAAAGCTGTACATGACAATCAGTGGGAAGTAATTCCATTTCAAAACAGAATCTACAGACATTCAGTGTCTAGTCAGTCTGGAGGGAGAAAATACTGTATAAGTGCTTTTCTAGTATAAGAATGTCCAAATATTTTTCATCCAAACTTTCAGAAAGTCAGAGTTGAACACTATACTTTTTGTGAGTAAAAAAAAAAAGAATTTCTAGCAAATTTTCATGGGAAAATTGAGGTTTATAATGAAAACAATTTTGTAAGTAACAATAGCAGCAGCTGTTATGTTGCTCCCCTAATAATAAAATCCTGTAGGAGTAGTTGACCACGTTCAAACACGAAAATGTTTCAGCCAAGAAAAAATGTCTTGTTTTACTAAGATTCCTTTTACCCCCAGCTGGTTTTGTATAATTAAATCTATCCACAAGGAAATTTCTTAGAAGTGTTCCTGGTTGTTTATTTAAACTTTTTACTTTCTCATGTGTTCCCTATACATGCTATCAGGCCAAGTGCTGCTCTCAGTCACGAAGGTTCGAATCCAGAATTAATGTGCTAATATCACTGCATCAAAGTCAGCTCCAGAGACTAGATGTATCTCTCCAAGAGCACTAGATGAGCACTGTTTTGGAATTTAACACCATTCTTCAAGAAGAATTTTCTTTATTGCTTAGTCGTTTATGAACAGATTTACTACCATTATTACACTGACAATAGTCTGTTCCTTTACCCAAAAATGCAGTGTTTTCATACTGGTTAAATTTCTACATGTTACCTGAAGACCTTTCAAGTTCTTGTGTCATAGGAGTTCAACTTTCATATGCTACTTTGTCACAGGAATTCATTTCGTTCAACAGAAGCCAGAGCCCTACCTGTATGTTCATCTAAAGAGATCTAAAAGCTCCACACAGCAAAAAAGGGAATTTAAGTTCTCCAAGGATTGTGACATAATTCCTGAGAAAAATTACATTCAGAAGAAACCCTGACAGTTAACGAACTAAATAATTTTTTCTAAATGAAGTTAGAAGAATTTGTAACTGTC
This sequence comes from Acridotheres tristis, assembly GCA_037013685.1. Classification (NCBI taxonomy): domain Eukaryota; kingdom Metazoa; phylum Chordata; class Aves; order Passeriformes; family Sturnidae; genus Acridotheres; species Acridotheres tristis. The sequence goes on from CM072886.1 coordinate 29,573,330, forward strand.
CCAAGACTGGCATCATTTAATCAATTTCTATGTTGTTCAGTAGCTTCTAATGCTCCTGCAATGCCAGCTACTCTGACCAGCTTGTATCATAATGCTATAACCATTAGTATGAATACTTTTACAGCAATATTATTAACTACTCTGGAAAATTCACTCTTTATCATACAAATGAAATTACTAAGATTTAATTTTTTTTTTTAGAATCTAATTGAATACAATACATGAAAAAGAAAAGGTAATTTGTCTCTCATCAGACTCCCAGAGGTAAATGTATCCAACTTTCATTTGTAGTTTGTTATAATGCAGAAAGAATTTTAATTAACATAGGGCTAACTGGAGAAATACAGGTAATTAATTTCCTTCCTTCCTTCCTTCCTTCCTTCCTTCCTTCCTTCCTTCCTTCCTTCCTTCCTTCCTTCCTTCCTTCCTTCCTTCCTTCCTTCCTTCCTTCCTTCCTTCCTTCCTTCCTTCCTTCCTTCCTTCCTTCCTTCCTTCCTTCCTTCCTTCCTTCCTTCCTTCCTTCCTTCCTTCCTTCCTTCCTTCCTTCCTTCCTTCCTTCCTTCCTTCCTTCTTCCCCTTCTAAGGGGAATCACTAAGTTTTTTTTTTCTAGTTGTATATTCAAGGAGCACAACAGGTTGACTTTTTTCCACTTTTCCTGTGAGCAATAAAAACTTTACTCATAATATGGCCTGAAGGTCTGGAACAGTTTGTATTTACTCATTATTTAATTTCTGCATTAAGCCTTAGTTTTTCATTAAATATTTTCAGCTTACTTTTTCATCTATGCTGTCTCACTACTCCTGTGCTCTTTCCTTGGCAATACTAAAAGACTTGTGTAATGGCTACGAACTGCAAGATTTCCCATTTTTCTATGGTGGGCTGGGATTGAAACATTCAAAGAGATGTTCTATCTGCTTGTTTGGTTTTAAATTAAGAATTTGCTTAAGAAAGAAATCTTTATTCCCGCCATGTTCTTGAGATGCATTAATCTCACTGGATCCCTGGCCTTACAGAAAGTATCTACATTTAAAAAGAAAATGCTTCAAAAGAAATCGTTTCATAAAAATACTAGAGACAATACTTACACTTTGAAGATGATTGTTTACAACAGGAGGGCTATTTCAGTGGAGCAGTGAATTTAACTGGATTTGGGCAAATTTAACTGGTGTTGGGCAAAGCACAGACTGCTTTCTTTTATTCAAACTTTTTCAACATGAGTTGGACCATAAGACTATCAAAATGGAAACTGTCTTTTATGATTTTCACTCTAACTATTCTTCTAACTAAGTACCTGTCATGTTCTTACACCTTACTGAGCAAGATACAAAACTTCATGGAGCATGCAGACAATACTCTTTGGGGCTTCACATCTGTGTGCTGGGCTCCCAGATGTCAGCTATGTTGTCCGTGGGTACTCTGCAGCACAATGTCTTTTTGAGCTTACATTCATTATCTGTGCCATTTATTGAGACTCTATATAGTGATCTGAGGTTGTGGACCACTGAGTTTGCTTTACCAGCACAATTTTTCAGAGACCAGATATAGCTCAGGCCAGGATATGGGAGATGCTCAAAAGTCTCTAGCAGGATTAATTTCTAAAAGGATTCAGGCAAGTTACGCCTAACTGTCTGATAAACAAGAAAACATTAACGCACTTTCAAGTCCAAATTCCAGAAACATAAATCAAAAGTTGTTGAAATCCTGAAAAAGTAAACCAAATTTAAAATTGCTTGTTCTGTTGTGCTTCGTTACTTACAAAATCACCAATGGCTTTGTTCATTATGCCACAAAGGTTCATTATTTTTGCAGTGCAGTGGGCATGCATTCTCTTACCAAAGACCTTATTTTTTAGTCTCAGCATTTCCATTTTGACATTAGAAAAATATACAACCAAAATCTATAAGACTTTGATTAAATGTTGATACAGCTGATTCCAACACAGCCAAAGCCAGTGACCATACATGGAATCTAAACAACAGCTAGTAATTACAGTGTCAAAGGCATGTATACACTGTGTGTTATGTTTCATTGTCTGGCATGCAAATATAGACTTGGTTTCCTTTGCACTATTTCCAAAGTATAAAGAAAGCTAACCAGAGAGTTCTGTTTCGTTTACACAAAAGAACAAGGTTCAATCATGTTTGATAAGTTGCAAATTACTGGTAATACCACAAGTGTTGTTACAGCTGCTAAGAGTGGTCAGGAGGATGTACAAAATACAGCAACGGCATGAATCAAAAGAAAAAGTCTAAACAATTTGAATGATAGTGTATAATACTTCTAGCCTTAACTTGGTGCAAGTGCTTGTCAGCAGCATCTCAGGCAGTGGTGAGATGTGTGGAGCGAGTTGCCACGTATGTACTCGATATTCTGGGCTGTGGCAGAATCTCCACTGACTTCACTCCTAAGTGAACCAGGAGGTGTAAAGAAAAAGGAAAAAGAAAAAGAAAAAAAAAGAAAAAAAAAGAAAAAGAAAAAGAAAAAGAAAAAGAAAAAGAAAAAGAAAAAGAAAAAGAAAAAGAAAAAGAAAAAGAAGAAAAAAGAAAAAGAAAAAGAAAAAGAAAAAGAAAAAGAAAAAGAAAAAGAAAAAGAAAAAGAAAAAGAAAAAGAAAAAGAAAAAGAAAAAGAAAAAAAGAAAGAAAGAAAGAAAGAAAGAAAGAAAGAAAGAAAGAAAGAAAGAAAGAAAGAAAAAGAAAGAAAGAGAGAAAGAGAGAAAGAAAGAAAGAAAGAAAGAAAGAAAGAAAGAAAGAAAGAAAGAAAGAAAGAAAGAAAGAAAGAAAGAAAGAAAGAAAGAAAGAAAGAAAGAAAGAAAGAAAGAAAGAAAGAAAGAAAGAAAGAAAGAAAGAAAGAAAGAAAGAAAGAAAGAAAGAAAGAAAGAAAGAAAGAAAGAAAGAAAGAAAGAAAGAAAGAAAAAGAAAGAAAAGAAAAAGACGAGGAAATTACATACAATTCTTCAATAAATGCAATTTTAAAGTTTTTTAGAAATTTGCATGTGAAGATTTTCATAGATGAATACATCCTTATAACTGAATCTCTAACTAGGATTCATTTGTTAAGCCCTTCACATACAACACATGTCTTTTCTGCAGAATGTGGATGTTTCAAGTCTCACCTAAGGTGGAACAAGTCTCAGAAAAGAGGGACAGTTTTGTCTATGTTCAAAGAGCACATGCAATCAGAGTTCAAGAGTTGTCCTTTCTAAATCTTCAGATCAACAGAGTAGACTAAGTTCCTGTGCACAGGGAAACCTGACTTATTATATTGTTCTGTACTGTTCTGTACTCTTGGAGCTGTTGCAAGGTTTTCCTGGAAAACAGCTCTGGGAATTTAAAGTCCTTTCTGATCCTGAGATAGAAGAGCTGTTGCTCTTTGAGTCACTGTCCATCTCCTTTCAGAGTGAATTAGTCTCCTTGTCTGTGATTACATGGGCTCCTCTTTTAAAATATTGGGAAGAGGTACTCACCAGGGCCATATTTAACTATAAAAAAAGGAGCAAGGAGCAGGAATTTAGGCATGGATCTTCTGGATATACAGGATTTTGATAATGGTGGCCTTTTCAGTTTTTATTTGCATAACATCTAGTTAGTTTTAGATGGTATTTTGCATTTGCTAAATTTAAAATAATGAAAAATTATCAACTGTGAAAAATGCAGACTTGTCTTGTTCTAACTGATATAACAGAAATAGAAAGCATTCCAGGAAAGCCAAGTATCAATAAAACCAATGTAAATGCTGCGATGTACTTCAAGTACTGTGAAGAGGAAGGAAGGAAGGAAGGAAGGAAGGAAGAAAGGAAGGAAGGAAGGAAGGAAGGAAGGAAGGAAGGAAGGAAGGAAGGAAGGAAGGAAGGAAGGAAAAAGAAAGAAGGAAGGAAGGAAGAAAGGAAGGAAGGAAGGAAGGAAGGAAGGAAGGAAGGAAGGAAGGAAGGAAGGAAGGAAGGAAGGAAGGAAGGAAGGAAGGAAGGAAGGAAGGAAGGAAGGAAGGAAGGAAGGAAGGAAGGAAGGAAGGAAGGAAGGAAGGAAGGAAGGAAGGAAGGAAGGAAGGAAGGAAGGAAGGAATTCTGAAAATTAGCACTGAAAACTTTGCACTGAAATGAGCACAGAGCTCCTTTGGGCCCTGCTAATTAGAATCAACAGAATAAAATATTTAGTTTTTATGAGAAAAAGAATGACAGGCTTTCTTTATTATAGAAATAAAATTGGAAGACTGGAAAACATAACTAGAGATTGAACAGCTGAAAATCAACTTTTATTTGTAGTATCTCATGATTTGAAAGCTATATGAATACTGGGCAACAGGGAGAGGATAATGTTTTTTTCCAAATGTGTGAGGTTGGCAACCATATGAATGCATCCCAGGAGCGCTGATTATTATTTGTACATCAGTTGACTGTGATACTCCTAAACCTTTAAGTAGTTACATTACACAGGGCTCTGCATTTTTAGGCAAACTTGTACTTCTGTAGTCCTGCCTCTTCAGTCAGGATATGTTCCACAACTGGAACAGCTTGCGCTGGGTTAGCCCCCTGGGAAAGCTCTAATTTACAAAACCCTGTTTAGAAAAATCAAATCTATTTAAAGGCATTACATTATAAACATAAACTCCCTAATGAGCTGTAGTGAAATGGCTCTAGGCAATAACTTGCGAAGTTCAAATGATTTAGCCATTTTCTGCCATGTATTATTTTCATTTAATCTGCATCACAAGGACTGTAAAGAGTCCAGCTGTTCAAAGTGAGTCTTAAAGAGTTCTGCCAAAGGCAAAGGCTTGTCCAATTGTTTCCCTTTTTTACCGTGTCTGGTTAAAGACTTAATAATTGATAGATCACATGGTTTCTAAGCTTAAAAAAGAATAAAAAATGGAATGCAAGGGGAGTCAACATTTCTATGCAGAAATTAATGCATTTCAAAGATAGGCAATTAGAGGCCACTGAATGGAAGGAAGGAAGGAAGGAAGGAAGGAAGGAAGGAAGGAAGGAAGGAAGGAAGGAAGGAAGGAAGGAAGGAAGGAAGGAAGGAAGGAAGGAAGGAATCTGTATTTTCATGTTCAGATCTTCACTGCTTTGGGACCGAAGGTGCACCCTGAGGATGTGATAAGTCTCTCTCTCAGTGACTTGGCCATCTGCTAGCTGCAGTGCAGCTTTTTATCATCTATACCTGCAAGGAAGGCAGTACAGTCCCTTTGTATGGCAATTAATTTCTAGTGTGTTGAGATATTACTAGGAAATTTTTTCAGAAATCCCATCATTTTTTGCTTAGAAGCAGGACTATAGGAAATGATGAAGTACACACAGGTTCTCCTAGAAGAAATGCAGTGTCAGATGCAGAATGCACTGGTGACTAATAGGCTTTTTTTACCTTTCCTTTAAACCTTTCCATTGCCCTGTTAAATGCAGGAGATGGTTTGCTTCAGGTTAGATTTAGGTAAAGGAAATACAATTTTTGAGATATTTATTACATAATTCTAATAAAATGTTAGAATATAACATCAATAATCTGTACCATTGAGTACTTGCTCTTTTCAAGAGTTATTTTCAACATCCAGAAAATGCAAATCTGTACCTGTTACAGAATTTGGTATTTTGGTCTGGTCAAAATCACTTGACAAATTTAAACATTAAAAATTAATATTATGAAATGTGTAAATGTTAAAACCACAGCTTCCATGTAGTAATGGTGAATAAATATAGGAAACTTGGTCTGTTTAATAAATGAAATCGTGTAATGTTAACTAGAAGAGCTGGATTACATTCATTTGACTGCTTCCTATTTCAAGTAATTCTTGCAAAATCATTGTATGCTGGTGGGATACCTGTATCAAAACCAAGTATAAGGAAACAATTTTGACTTTTTATTTTAACTTCTTATTAAAAGTAAGACTTGGTTTTTGCCAATATTCCCTCTTTTTTTACAGTGGGATATTGTACTGGAACTGGTAACACAAATTTTGAAGAACATGGGTCAATTAAAGAAGTGACACAGGAAAAATTTTCTGTTCAGTTTTCCAGCTCAGTTGAAATGTAACAGAGTCCCTTGCTAAAGGCTAATGCAACTGTACTGGCATTTAAGTTGCATAAGGATTGTTTATCTTGCTAGACTAGTGTAAAAGGATGAGCCATGAATGAGGATCCAGTCCAAAATGTACTGCAATATGTATTAATTACAAAATAAATTAACTCATTTTCCTGATCTTCACCTATTTTCTTTGATTATTTGCCCACAATTTAATCGTGCAGCAGGTATATGTGAAAGCTATTTGACTTTGATGACACAAACCCCAGTCCTGAATAGACTATAAATATAAGTGAGTTTGGTAGCCCCATCACAATCCTGGAAGGGTAAAAAAAAAAAAAGGGGATTTACCGGAAAGGCAATATACAGGTCAAGAACAATGTCCAGGTCTGGTTTTGGGACTATTAGACATATTATATATCAGTATTGATTTGAGGGCCAGATCACTGAGTGCCATTGCAGCTGCAGGGCACAAAAACAGCTTTAAGCTGTTTGTACTCTCCCTTCACTAGTGCTAAGAAGACCATCCTCCAGATTTCCCTCTTGGCGTAATTTAAAATACCCTGTGGGATTGACAGTTGTAGGAAGACAAGCCAGAGCCCTATGACAAGCTGTGCATGAGGAAACCCAAGACACACTCTCTCCTTCAGTTTAAAGATACAGCTTTAAACCCATTCCATTACATCATGAAGACAGTAGCACTGTAGCATTTGGAATAACTTCTTCTGTAATGATTAAAAATGTGAGAATTCCTCTACCTGCTTCTCTAGTGATTTGCCAAGCAGAAATTAGCATAGGCCTGCAAGGATGGAGAAGCACAAAGGTACCTCAGTGTTCTTGAGATTCAGACTGGAGGAGTAGAGAGGTTGGATATTGCATGGTTCTCCTGCCAGTGAGTCAAGACTCTCTTGAATCTCCATGACTTCAAGAGACCTGTATTTTCATTTACCAAGGAAAAATTGGACTGAAAGCTTACACTGTATTGTGAAAAAACAGAAGCTCAATTTTAATGACCTTGCTGGAGTACGACAGAACTTCTTGTCCCTTAGTTATCAGACCTGGCTTTTCCTGAAAAAAAATTAACCCATGCAGTATCCCACTGCTACTACTGCTTGAGCCAGCTCTGGTGTAATGGAATATAGACCTTATAGTTTCAAGAGCTTCTATGACCTGCTTCTAGCTGATGTATATCAATACAGTTCCACTAAAGCAAATTAATAATTGAAACTTTTAGCTCATGAGTTGAGATACAGTTCTTTGACCAGACAATCAGTCCTTAATTTTATTTATTTGGTTAGAATTGTGCAGTGCTAATGAGATTATAGCTTGGGGATTAGGAAATGCCTTTCCAGAAAGGTAGGCTGAACTGTAGAGAGATGACTGACATTCTAACCATACACAATGTCAATGGAACATGCTGACAATTCTCATCAGATTAATGAACTGTGGACCCCTCAATGTGTGGTCCAGATTACACTGTACAATAGCAGTGGCCATAGACAACACAGTACATCAAACCCAACAAAATAAGAGGTTGGTGTGTAATTTGTGGTGGTGTGCAGTTACAGACACGTTCATACTTTACTCAAATGCACACACAAATGAAGGTTAATCACAATTTTTGTGTTATGTCTTCATATAAGTATATTCTCTGTTGTTTCTTTTCCTGTAACTGGAGAAATTTAGTTTCATTCTCCTGGGAAAAAGATGTCTATTATTCCATTTTTCATTTCCCATCTGGTCTGGTTGTTCGAATACAATTGCCTGGACTTCAGATGAGTGTTTCTTGCTTTACTCTCATCACTGGACAGAAGATGCAGTTATAGAATACATCCTCTGGATATTTATTCAGTTACACAAATTAAAGGTGTCTAATAATTATGAGATAAGAATACTCAAGTTTTCATGTCCTCTTATTTAGTACTAATGGTTTAGGAACTAATGAGGATGAAGATTTTGATCATTTAATTAAAAACTGGAAGTAGAAAATTGAGATCAAAAGCAAAGGATCTCTTGATGAATTATATAATCTTATAGCTGTTGAGAATTTTGTTTCTGAGTTCCTGTCATCCCACAGTCTTAGGTAGAAATGAGTAGGTACTTCCAATACTTTGTGGAAAGGATAGCAAACTCTCTAGTTCTTAGTATAAAAAAGGTGTGGAAAAACTTCTAACAAGCAATACACCAGGATAATGAAGACTTATGCAATGTTTCCCTTGGGGAAAATGTGCAGTTCAAACAAGATATTATATGATGAAACCAAGCAAAGATAAAGACAAACAAATTTCTTCCTCCTAACATTAGCTCTTACTGAGGTGAAACAAAATTGAATTATTGCAATAATGATTCATCATGATTGTCACCCTCTCAATAGCATGATGGAAGACAATTGCAGATACATTTGGCCATGACAAAGAGGTGCTGTGGCTGGCAGAGTTATTTCTCTGAGTATCTTTTAACTGCTGATGTGACTCAGTTCAATAATCTACTGGGTCTGTCCTGCTGGCCTCCTCAGTTTAGTCTATCATTGAATCCAGCAGTTTCCACACAACCTGTGCTTGCCCATCATCTACAGTGATGTTCAAAGGTGCTTCCTGTAGGTACTAACATATAGTGAGGCATCCTGGCACCTACCTTGCAATTTGTCCACTCAGTTATCACCACCAGCACAGCCTAAGGCTGTCTGACAGAGTTCATGCAATTGCACTTAGCTACAACGTAGTTGTAATTCACTCAGTAAACTTAAGAAGTATGTGGGAAACAAGGCATGTGTTAATCTTACAAGTGTCTTCAGGGGTTCAAGCTCTTTTTAGGACTGATAAATACTGCCATTTACCCTGTCAAAACACAAGTGTTTTGAACTTCTTGAATCTTATGACCAGAGTTTCATTCTTGCTGTTAATATTCCCTGAACTACAAATGCCAAATTAACAGATGCTAAGTTAAGATGGGAATAATTTTCTAGTGAGGCAGAGTAAGGACTAAAAACTTTAAGAGGAAACACATTCACTGTTAAACAAAACATTTTGTTTTTGAAGGGCTAGGTTTAAGAGAGATTTCTGAAATGTGACCACCATCTATATATATATATATATATAGAGAGAGAGAGAGAGATATATATATATAGATAGATAGATATAGATATATATATAATCTATACCCATCCAGTAGATGATGTGCATCAGGGTGGTTTGGCAAGGAAAGCTGAAATACCCTTAAAACAGCTTTAACAGATCATGTGGAGAGGAAGGTTCCAAGTCTTCATCCATCCCAGCTACTCCTGAAGTGCCAATATTGGGGCAAGTCCAACTTCAGGCTTTCTTCTGCCCCAAGTTGCTCAGGACAACAGTCTGTGTTTCTTTCTCCATACACAGAGCAGAGGCTGTGTGTCTCTGCCCCAGTGAAAAGCCAGAGCCTTATGGCAAGCACTGGTATGCCATGTACTCTGTCTGGTACAAGGGAGTTGTAGCTTTCTCCATCAAGGTTTCTTCACCATAGCATTGCCAGGACAGGGCAGCTCCAAGAGCTGGAACTGTCTTTACACCAGTTCTGAGATTCTTTGCATTCTACCAGGCAGTGTAGAGAGGCCACAGCTCGAATTTATGAGAAACCACTTAGTTTTGCATGTGTCTTGAAATTCTGGTGTTCTCCATGTTCATCTAAAGCCAACTGAGCATCTAAAATTAACAAAATTGAAGCTGGTGATATTGCATCCTATCTAACCCTTATGAAATACCCTTTTGCAGGCCTTGTTCCTGGAAGGTATATGCTGTAGGAAAGGGATGGAAAGAGGCAAAGAACAGAGCTGATGAAACTGAATCAAGATTTTGGGTGGGCTTACTCCAGGAAAGGAGATTTAGCACTGTGTGCCAGGATACTTGTAGCAGGGAACTGATTCCAAAGAAGACTGCCTCTATTCTTCAAAAAGACCTACTCAAAGGAGTTCTGAAAATAAATTAGAAACACGATACGGCAGTATGCAGAACTGGTGTAAAATTCCAGTGTCAGCTGATTTTGTTGAGTGCACAGTGAAAGGAGAAAGAAAAAACGAATTGATAGCTAACATCTACAAAAAAATAAAACTTTGACAAGTAATTTGAGCCAGTGTAACTTTACTCAGCAGGAAAACAGGAAAAGTCATTATTTGCCAAAACAAATCTTTCAAAATCTGATAATATTTAGGAAATAAACAGCTCAATCAACAGACTCAAAAAAGTTCAGGCAATTTCCTTTCCTAAGATGATGTTGGGCAATATCAAGCAGAACCACACAAGGTGCTGTGGTTGTGAAAAGAGATCCCCTACAAGATTGCCATGCTCTGCTTGTAGAGAAATGTATTTCAGAGCGACCATGAACAGGTCTGTGCACTGCACGTTTCCTCCACACACACTTGGCTCTTTGGCATCAGCATCATTGAAACAAAGGCTTTGACTTCACCTCTGCATTTTTTACATGAGTTATTTCTCCTGTTGTGAAGTTCATGCTGTAATTCATTACTTTTAGTGAGTTAAGTCAATTGTAAATTGCATTATATAAATGATGACTGAAGTTAATTGAAGGCAGTATCCTTTACTACTGTATGAGTCAGCAGTGGAGGACTCAGAAGGAATTCTGGTTCTGATTAAGCTCTGATTTTGGTCAAAGGCTTTCAGTAATTTTTGCCTTTTTTAAAAAATAGAATTCCAGCCAGCACCTGTTAGATAACAAAAGAGACTAAAGCCACATTCAAAAACTCTTTAATCAGTGGAAAAACTAGCAAAAAAAGACATGAAGTCCTGAAATTACTCTCCAATCAGAATTTAGGTTACTAGCAGAGCAGAAATATTTAATCTTGCCTTGAGCTCAAGAGGAAGAACAAACCTTCTGGTCTTGTCTTTTTCCTGGGCATGGCTGTGATCAAAGAAAGAAGATATTAGCCACTTTTCCCAAGTCCTTCTGAAAGAATAAAGAAGTCTGGTTTTCAAAATATGGCATGAAGTTCTTACCTATCAGACACATTAGATCATAATTTAGGACTGCAAATTTTCAGGAAAGGAAATGACATAACGCAGAACAAGGAGAGCATGGTAAAGGACCACTGTTCTCCCATGCCATTTAATGTTTAAGATTTTTTACATCCTCATTTTGTCTTTTTTTTTTTTTTTTCTGGAGTGAAAAAACTTTCAAAATACCACATTTAATAATCCTTTTCTTCTCCCCCTAGGTTTTATTTGGCGAATTCTGGCCCTATCATTACAGAAATTGAAGGGCTACTGGAAGTTAAATTTCTAAGTCCTATTTGTCCTGTTAGATAAAGGTGAAGGGTTGGAGGGTTGGCTATCGGGTAAACAGGCTCCCTGTTATGTTGTAGCAAATAACTGCTAAAACAAAATGTACCTTTCATGCGCAGGAAAAATAAAAGACAGCTTTGAGGTTTCATTTCTTTAGATAGAATTATGTTTATGACTTAAAAGTCCTGATGTACAGATTTTGAGGCTTATCAGATGTCAAAGAATAATATGATCTCCATTACTATATGCTCCATGAGTGAAGGACAAATTTCAAAGCCAGAACAATATAAGATTATATATGGCAAGCTATTAAACAGGGTCTTTTGGCATGCCATTTTGAACTAATGAACTAATTGCCCCAACAGCCAGAGGAGAAGGAAAATAGATACCAAAGGATTCAAGCCAGCAGAGCATGCTACAGAGACATTTGTTATTCCTCTGGGTCTAGTGAAAGCCTACAATATATCACTGCACAATTGTTCTCAGGACCTTTAGCTATTTTGTTTTATAAACCCTGGGTGCTGTTCAGATGCAGAGGATTTGGAGAAGGGAGACTGCAAGCAGATAGATAATCACAAGACAAATTCAGCTTTTTTTCACGTATGTTGTGCTCCATGGTATTTACAATAGCAGCAATCTGTTTTCATGACAGCATGTTTTTGTAAATCCAAAGAGATAAACTTTCTCAGCTATTTATAAATCAGATGCTTACATTATGATCTCCTGCCAGTAACTCTGGTCGTTCTTGAACTTTGCTGTGTTCAGTTTAACAAATCTGTTTGTTACTGTAGTGCCAAAGGTGAGAAAAATATACTGGAATCCTGTAGAGAAGATGCAATAGCTCTTTGTGGCTGGGACAGTGATGTCCTGCCACTGTTAGGGTAAAGGGAAGTCACACACCTTAGTCCCAACACAGACAGGAGCCAACAATCACAGACCCTGTCTCAGATCTGCCATGGACTTGTTGTGTGGTCTTGGAAGAGGATTTTGTCTTGATAAAATGAAATCGATATTATCTCTCCATTCTTCAGTATTCCAGTGATCTTCTATTAAATAATATATGCAATTAAGCAGATTATAACTAGTTTTTTCCTCTTTCCTTAATTTATTTTTGCTATTCATTGTACAATTATTAAAATTATTAAGAAGCAAGATGGATTTCATAGCCTCCAGGAAACATACCACAACAAAAGAGAAAAAATTTTCCTTTTTAGTGTATCTTTTGTTTTGAAGGAGCTCAGCAATTTGCTGTACTCTTCTCAAGGTAGAAAATACATACTCACATTATTTATAATGAAACACTTCTGCGTTGAATAACACTTTATTTTAATTTCCACAACTTGTCCCTGTAAGCAGATATCCTAATGGGGCTGTTAAGAGTTTTTGTTGAGCAATTTATGAAATTCTTTTTCAAGCCCTTTAAACATCCACTTCAAGCTCTTTTAACATGTAAATATAAGACCAACAATATTTGATCAGGCTAAAGGTTCATTTAGTTAATTTAGCTTAGTTTAGTTTAGTTTAGTTTAGTTTAGTTTAGTTTAGTTTAGTTTAGTTTAGTTTAGTTTAGTTTAGTTTAGTTTAGTTTAGTTTAACTGCAGCCAAAAGTAATTAGTAAAGCATTTAAGAGGACACAAAGCATTTGCACCAGGATCTGCTCACAGTTTCTAACAGCTTGGGGCTCGGGTATATATGGATAACAGTAAGGAATCATAAAAAGCATACTTAGCATTTTTGCCCAGACCATCCAGCAGTTATCACATATAGAATAGCAAAGCATGAGAAGGATAAATGCAGTGTTAAGCCATAAGTGCAGTGCAGAGCCACAGCTTATTACAAATTGTTCCATTAACCCTTTTCCTTATTAACTAACTTCAAACCTTAACTCATCCTTGCTGCCCAAATATACTCTCACACACAAAAATAGAAACCTTTTAGATCTCTCCACCACATTAATAGAAAAAGATATTGAAGTATGAAAGCCTAAGAGAAGTAAATGTGGAGAAACCCTACAGAAATACAGTAGCCACCCCAAAGCAAGTATTTCTGCATCTTCTATAGCATAGACAGGGATAGTAGAAGTACATGAACTAACTACTGTTCATAAGTCAGTACCTCAGACTACACACCAAGATTGCTTTAAAAGCATGAAAGTCATAGCTGGATCAGTAGTAAGTGGATATAGGAAGGATATAGCCAATTTTCTAGTTATTCCCATGTTTCAGTAACTTACAACAGGTCTTTGAAACTTGGTAGCTGGGCCTGGGGCTTGGGCCTGCTTTTTGCTAGTGCTCAAATTGCCACAAGATGCTGTGAGCACTGGAAATCTCCAGTGTCTTTGTGCAATGCTCAGATAGCTCAACATTTCCTGCACGCCCAACAGTCTTTTTAGAATCCTCTATCAACAATCCACAAATATCATCCCCTTCACTTCAGAAACAGGAATAAAGGATCCTTCCTTCCAAAATACCTTTACAGTTTCTAAAAGACACATTGAACTGTTGTAGTTCTGTACCTACCTACAACTGCTTCACTTCCAACTTAAACTATATGAAAGGAAGTTCTTGCACATATCTGCACTAAGCATAAACCCAGGGCTTGTTCCCTGAATGTTGTTCATTTTCTGAAGCTCAAAAAGCATGATGGCAAAGAAAAGGGAATGATTTTGCTTTAGAAGATAATTTCCTGTCACATATCTTAAGGTGCAGAGGAGAGACCAAAGGTAAAGAATTAAGGTACTGACATTCCTCTCTTTCTGAGTGCCAATCTCATTGATACCTGTATTGACAAAGGTAGAGTAGCTCTTGATGTAACTAGAGGAGTGTCTAGACAAACTGATTCCTTTAACTCTGGTGCAGGACTGAGTTTATGCCCTTTCTTTGGGCACATATGGCCTGACTCCTCACAGCCCTGGGCAAAACAAGGAGCTCAATCTCACAAATGGGAGGGAGGATTTGCTGACAAAAATTCTACTTGTTTTTGGGTCTCCCTTTAGCCACGTGTTGCACAGGAATGCTTATGGAAAGACAAAGATTTTTCTGGTGCAATGATGTAATGAAAAGAAGGATGTCTGATGTCCAGTTCTAATTCTGCCCACAGCCTGTTTGGTGTCTCTAAAAACGTAATTTCATTTCTCACTGACTCGGTTTTCCCATTCCTAACATGAGGAGAGTAATATGTCAGTTCAAAGGTTCTTTACACATAGCCATAAGAGAAGAAAGCCACATAATCACATTTTATTTTAAGGAACTAAATATTGCAAGAAAGGATGGAATTATGCATCTTTAAGTAACAAGAGTATTAATTGATGGACCACTTAATGCATAACTAGGATGCAAACAAACTCTATGCTCAAATAGAAAATTCTGTGTAATTTAAACAAAGATTTCTCTAAATTGCAAAGTTTTCTACTGCTGTGTTCCATTAGCATTGACATAATGAATGATACCCAAATATTCTGATTGGCACACTTAATAAATTATGAACTATGAAGCAGGAAGTATAGTTTGGGGACAATCCATATATTAATATGCCTAATTATTACACCAGATCATGCCAGAAACAACTGGAAAATTACTGTAATAATAACCGTCAAAATTATGTTAGACTTTGTAATGAACAATTTAATGTGATACAAAATTACCTAAAGTCTGAAAGGTGTTGAGAGGCAAATGGAAAGCACAGGATTATTTTAGCTCAATTAAACACTGATGAGACATTTCAAAGACTTTTCCTCTTAACTGAAATACCATGACTATGAACATGTAATTATGAAGTATTAGACAATTATTCTGAATCATAATACTGATATTTTTATTGAAAATAATATTTGATTGCTCATATTTTGAAAAATATAAGCTGTTTGTAAAAGTTGACCTTGTCCAATATAATTTCTCTAAAGTTGTCAAACTCACGCTGCAAGCTTGTCTTAGCCTCACCCAAAATCTTGTAAATGTTCTTCAAAGGACAAGAGTTAGTTTTATTCAGAGTGCCCAGGATACCAGACCTTACAGCCATGGTAGTGCCTTATGTGGCATGTGGGATACCCACATGAGAAAGACACATGGCAAAGTCTTTTAGCTCCTGCTTTCTACTCAGAGAACACACAGTATTTCCCATTATCTAGGAGATCAGGAGAACTTCTCTGTGAGGATAAATGCATGCATATAAAACCTTCTCCAAACGCAAATGGCTGTTGCATTTCTGAGAGAATTCCGAATACTCATTGTTCAAATGTATATGCTTGCTTTCTTCTATAAGTCTGATTTAATGAAGCCAACAAACCTTGAACTTCTTTGCCCTTCCAATATGAAGTGGGTAGGCATGTGTATGTATTGTCATGAGACTGTCAAAATTTAATTTTATTTGACTACATTTTATTTTCCAAAAGAGAAGACAGTTTATTGGCTGCCATCAACTGCTCTGGGTGCTATCTAAGGAAAAATGAAATACTTCAAAACAGAAATATCAAAAGACTTTGAAACAAAAACAGTTTCTCCTAATCTTGCATCCAGGGTATGTACTGACTTTGCAGAATCAATATGATTAATTCTAAATGATGTATGAAATGAGTAATTTCTGCCTAGAGACTACAACTCGTGCATGTATTCACTGGCTGGCCGTGAAATGTTCTGTAATATTATGCTCAGACACAGAAAATTTTTGTCCAGAAAAAGAGTTCATACCATTCCCAGTATTTCTAGATATTTTTATTCTCTCCTTTTTTCTACTGCTTCATCAACTACTACTCCACCCCTCTGTCCTTCCTCACACTGCAGGGCTGTTCAATTCTCCCATTTCTCCCTTTCTTCAAGACACAGCCAAGATGCCCATATTGCATTAATCTTTGCTTTGGACCCCCATCTACTTGGGATTTACATTCCTTTTGCACCACAAACTAAAGCAATGAGTCTGCAAAGAATTCTGTACTCTAATAACTTCATACGAATCAATTCCGTTTAACCTCAGTGCAATTATTCACACACATAAGCCTCTGAAGAATCAGGATTTTAAGTGTTTACTTCAAGAGAGATGAAGGGACGTGGGGCCATATAAATGACTGTAAAACTCCACTTACATTAAAAATCTTAATAGTTGGCTGACTCTGGGCATGGAACAAAATGAATTCTAGGTTATCCATCAATTTAGAGAAAAGATGTGGAGCAAGCTTTTACATCATATCAGAAAGTAGATATTGCTGTAGTTTTATTCTCTAAACACAGAATTAAACATCAGTATTCTTCCATAAAAACCCTTTCTGTTAATTATTCTGCTCAAAGCTGACCTGAATGCATTGCACAGTAAAATATTGAAACATGCTTTTCACACACCAAATTAGCAAAACTGTGACTCATTCACTTCACAGAACTCTTGTATTTGAAATCAGAGATTCCAAAGGAATATACTGCCTAATCAGAGAAAGCTTGGAGCACACCCTATCACTTCTGGTCATCACTTCTTTAAAATGCCAAGTAAGATCAATCAGGCTAGATTTGATGAAATCTAGCTTTGACAAAATATATTTAGTAGAAATTAACTTTATTTTTACAAAAATATTTTGTGTTTTAAGAGAGCCTGTGTCAGACTGAAGTGGTGGCTGGTTGTCAGGCAGGAGATAGAGGAGCACACATACCTGCTACACACACATACTCTGAATTACTTGAGAGCTATGCAGAGTTGCTCTGTGCAGTGTACACAGGAAAAAAAAAAAAGAAAAAAAGAGTACCTTCAATTTCCTGAATGAATGAAAGGATGGAAACCAAAAAACTACATACCTTCAATGAAGTAGGACAAATACTTGAATTTCTGCAACCCACCTAAGCTGGACACTTACCCCTCAGATACAACATAAGAATGCACAAATTTGTTCTTGTAAAAAAGTTCAAAAGATCTTCTTTCTGCCTCAGTGGTAAAACAAAACCAAACCAAACCAAACCAAACCAAACTGAACGAAACTAAACTAAATAAAATAACAATCAAGCCACCATAATTTATATAAATTGTTTGTCCATGGCACCAAAATGCTGTCCTATATCACTACCAATATTCAGTAATACTCAAGAATTGCTGCTATAGATTGCACCTACACATAGTTGTTAGATTTTGAGCTGGTAAGGTGCACTTTGTGGAGTTTTTAAAAGCATGTGTCAATAGACCATATGGTTTTGTACTGGAGCTCCAGATCCCTTAATGGGTTCTTAAAATAACAACCTGCCAGTATAATAACTGTTAACCAGCAGTGTAGAAAGGGACCATGCTTCATGAAAATATTAATACATCCACAGAGATTTCTCTTTAAATCTGCCTCGAAAATTAATTTTAAATGATCTTCCAAGTCATTGATAATGTTCTTAAATTCACTCCAGTGACTTTAATTCCTAAAAAAAATGGCTTCACTTCTAGTCACATGGATAATACTGTTGTGATGATTATACGAAATACTGACTATAGTTTCATAAGTAAATTATTCCTTAATCAATTAAAAAAAAAAAAGAAAACAAGAAAAGAAGACAAAAAAAAATCATAAAGCCCATCAAGTGCACAACTAATTGCCAAGCACATTTACTGCCCTAACAGTGTTGTTGCCTATTATGTCTGCTGTAGTGAGGATCCTGCTTAGAGATGGTTTGAACTAAAAATGGAAATGACTATCACATATGTTAGTGCACGGCACAGGGAATGATAACTTGTATGGTGTAGAGGAACACAGTCAAGGCACAGCAAAACCATAGTGCAGACTAGAGATAATTTTGTGGTCACAGAAACACATTCCCTTTCTTTCATGTACAGAAATCATCCCCAAAGCTATGCTTCCTCTTGCTCAATGTTAAAAAGCTGAATGCCCATAGCAGGGTTGGTCTAAGAACAACACATCAGATACATCACAAGTCAAGAAAAAATAAACAAAATTCAGATTTGCCAAAACCGAATCCACCTTTCACCTAATCAACTCACAATTGTTGTTTTGATTCTTTTCATTCACACCTAATGAATCAAACAATCTTCCAGAAGGTGATGGTTAATTAGGAGGTCACAGAGCAAAAGTAGGTGCATGGTGAAGAAAGCAGAGATTTTCCAGGGCCATGAAAATGAGGAAAAATTCGTTTGCTTGTAGTATGGGCATTCTAGTGACTCTGTCTGAGATTCAAAGGTGAAGAGCAGTAGGCTGCAGCACAGCAACAAAACACCTACAGGAACATCTTCACTGTGCCAAAATCAGATGATGCACACCTACAAGGCAGTACTGCTCAGAGCAGTAGCAAATTAATGCTCTCACATCTCCAGTACAACTACAGAACATACAGCTCAGCCTGCCATGTTACTGGTGCTTTAGGAAGGAGAGTTCTAGAAAAGACAGAGCAATACATCAAGTATACTCAATGCCAACAGCAAAGTTCAAGTGTGTGTTGACATATCTGACCATAACTATCGATGCAAAAATGAAGAGGGGTGCCACAGATAAAAAGAGCACCACACATTTAGAGTGCTCTATAGAGAAAAAGATGCTCTTGGGAAGTCCCAGAAAGGCAAATCTAGGTGACCTCAATCTCTTCCTTCATGAGCCCCTCTTCCTCACTGACTACCATGGTATTCTCAAGAACTACCAAGGCCTGTGAATTTATGATAACTTGGACAATTTTATTTATTATTTGTAAATAAAGTTTAAAAAATTATAATCACTCAGAGAAAAATTGTTTAAGGATTTCAATATAGAAACATTTTCTTAAAAAAATAAAAACAATTCATCAGCTATCTTTTGCTTTCTGTTCTATTTTCTGAGTCTTGTGCCTACTTCTGCTATTGCATTACATTAAATTTCTCTTTACACCCTTGTTCTCCTCTTTTTTGGCAGCCATCCCAGTCTAGGGCTGCTCCTGTGGCATGTGTAGAGGTTGCTGTGAGTGTCCATTTGTGCTGACAGTGAAGTCACACAGAACCCCTGAGACGGTGCTGTTTGTGGGACAGCTGTAGCTTCTTATCAGCAAGCACTTGATAAACTACTTCACTTAGAGAAAAAAAAAAAACCATGGACAATAATTTTTTGTGCTTGGTTTACATGCAAACCTTAAAAAATTTTCTCAGGGCATCTAAGGAAACTAAAGTGGAAACTGGGAGATGGCATCTTAGCTTAAGCCATGGAATGATGTCCTGCTGCAGGTCAGAAGTGTTCTTGAGCCCATTGCATGCAGAATGAAGCTTTTAACTAAATGTCAGTAATTTTTTTAATGAAAAATTTTCTAAAGGTTGTTTTAGAATGAGAGCACTCTGTATGATTTAGAACTGCCAGATATAATGGATTCATGTAGGCAATGGTTAGTTAGCTGTAGTCTCACAAAAAAAAAATCTGCATCTCAGTCCATCACCTTGTTTTGGACCTAATTTCTCTATGAATAGGAAAGAAATCTCATACTGGAAATTACATTTTTACCAGGGTTTAAACATTACCTCCCTTAGCCCTGTGTCTTTAGTCTATGGTTTGCAGAGTGCCAGTGGCCAGAGAGGTACATCTGAGGAAGTGAAGTAACAGTGAAAAGAAAGACTTTTGTCAGTAAGCTTGAAGTCTCTATACTCGTATCTGCACTTCTACTGGAATATTGCTGAGTGCAGACCTGTATCAAGAAAGATTGGGAGCCACAGCCCTCTGTCTTTCTACTTTCATGAGTATTGAATCCTTGAAATCTAAGTACTATATTTTACATTTGACATGTAGATAGTGGCAAGAGTTTAAACCAAATGTAAAGGGGCCACTGGATTCCAATAAAAACATACTTCTCTTTTTCAAGAGCAGACAAGCAAAGACTTCCCATATCTAGCCTTTCTGACTAGAAACAGGACCCTGCTTTCACATTTTTGTGATCTTATGTCTGGCATGTACTTCCAAAGTCTGTAACGTTTTTATCCCTGGGATTGAAATGTATCAGTCCCCAGAGATGATTCAAACCAGGGCTCTCTTGGTAAGGAACCACAGGTTATCCCAAAATTTGACAGAGACATACTTTTGCCACAATTTTCAAAATAATAATTGGTTTCACAAAATACAGTTTTCCCTTTAGAAGGCAGAATTGTCTTGGCCAGAATTATGTGCTAAAACAAGGGTTTAAGGTGCCTTTCTTGGCTCTGCCATTGACTCAATTTTTGCCTTTTAGCAAGCCATTTAATTTTTCTGCACTTCCATTTTCTCTATCTGTGAATTCCAAATATTAACTATTTATGATATTTTCTTGGTGAGTCACAAGCAAAACTGACCTAAAGATTGTGGTCTAAACTTCCTCTTGTCAAAAAAAAGTAGGGGCTGGCATTCAAACCAGTCACAATGGGACGACAGCAGCAAGGATAGTTACAGCAACAGCTTGGATGAGATCCTCATATTCACAAAAATATTTAAGATAAAAAATGAAATTTCCCACAAAAAGGTAGTGTAGTTTCTCTCTTGCCAGTGTCTTGTGAGAAGAACACTTGGATGTAGAAAGTCCAAGTACCTGCTTTATTTGATTGAAACTTCAGTGACTGGTATTGCAAATCATTGTTACTTATGGGGTAATTTTCTCCACTGAAGTTTGCAGAAAATATTTTTGTTCTCCACGATATAGAATGAAATAAAAAGCTGTTTCTGCTTTTTGTGTATATGTATGTTTTTATCACATATTCTGTGTTTTATTTTTTTAGCTTCAAGCTGGCACAACTCCCAACCACAGGTACAGAATGACACGTATCCATTTCAAAGGGTTTCTAATGTACCAGGTTTTCAGCCAGTGAATATGGAGAGTAAAAAAAGAAAAAAAAGGCAAATATAAAAGAAATCAGAAGTCAAAGTCAAAAAAACATGGAAACCAAGGCATAAACTAAAACAGAGCCAGATACCACAAAGCCAAAAGGAATCCAAACAACATCCTTCAAAACATTCATGTGTTTATGAATTTGAAAGGTGTGAAATTGCTGGAAAAGAAATCTAAATAACATTAAACAGATCTAGCTCTAAAAACAACATCTTAATTTACCTTTGAGAAGAAATACAAATGCTGAAAGATACGTTAAGGAGTATTTTTCTCTGTACAGACATTAGGAGGATTGCTTCAGAGTGTGCTGGGTGATGAAGGGGCTGTTGCTGTATCCCAAATCGAGCCATGGCCCTGACTCCTCAGAGCATTGACCAGTTTAAACTGAAGCATTTCTGTGCTATCAGCCATGATTTGGGAGAGTTTACTTTAGCACAGCTATTAAAGGAAGAAAGATGAATGGTAGTTTCATGGCTCCTCTTTTTACAGACAAGTAGGTCATTTTATACAACTCAAAGCCTAGTTCACTCCTTTATGGCCAGTGGAGGGAGTAGGACATCTCCTCCAGGAACCTTTTGACATTGATCCCACAGCTGACTCTATACTGGGGCCTGTTTCTCCTCTATGGTGTTGAGGAAAGGCTGGGCTTTTTTTTTTTTTTTAATTGTTATTGTTTTATTTTTTTTTTTAATAAAACTATTTATTTGGCAAAGAAAATTGGTTCTAGGCTGATCAAAACAATTCACCCTGTTTTTTTTGCCAAGTGTTGTGAATAGCTTTGGCCAAAAAAGGTACAGGCTTTTCCTTTTCATGTTATAATACTTCATTTCAGTTTATTCCAAAACAGAATGTTTTGCTTCAAAACAGTTATTTGAGATCAAAGTTGCCTAAACAGAAGGAAAAAAAAATAAAAACAAAATTAAATTAACAGACTCTAAGCTGAGACTGAATGGAAAGGTTCATCTGACTTCAGATAAAGTTCTGAGAGAAAGGTTTGGTTTTTCAGATCAAAAAAGAATAGAAGTATCCGTTAACTGTTCACTCAACCTTAGTCTGGAGTTTTGGTTCAGCTGGTTTTTGAGAGAGTAGCCAGCGACAAAATTCAAATCCAAACTGGAAATTCTCCATGCTTTGGGGAGTAGGAGGAGACAAAACCGGACGAAGCAAAGGAGAGAGAGGGTGTTGGAGGAAAAAAAATCTAAAAATGACAAAAAGTAAAAGCCAAAAATAACCAGTCTCATTTAAAGGAGAAACATGTCAGCACAGAATTTCCTTAGCATTGCCTTATGTATATAGTAGAAATCACTGATAAAATTTACATTGTCAAACATCAAATTGCAATCACAAAAGCATCATGCAAGGCCTTAAAACTGTATAAAAGGGAATGCTTTTTAATTAAAGATAAAATAAATGAATTCAGTACAGCTACAACATAAAAAGTTTGGAAAAAATGTTTCAAAGAGGTAGACTCAATTAATACAATAGTAAAGAACACTTTCTTATTTTTATTTTTTTCTAAAGCAACATACATGAGAAAAAAACCTCATCTTCAGGCTTTTTAAGAGATTTTTAACTACCATAATAATAATAATAATTACAATAATAACATCATTATTTACTTTTAAATACATTTTTGTGTTCTATCTCTGGTTTTTCAGACCTCTTTATTTTTGTTCCAGCAGCTGCATTCCCTATCACAGTTTGTCACATCATCAGTCATACAGCTACTGAAGTCGACTCCCCCTCTGCAGAAAGGGACACTTGTGAGTTTATATTGCTGCCATAAATTTTTTGGCAGTAAATTTCTTAAAAAATAATCCCATATTCTCCTGTATACAGTGCACAAACTGGCTAATAAAATGATTTCTACTTTGGGATTTGTGGAATGCCTCCATCTTCAGTCAAACGTATAGACAGAAGTATCTTGTAAAATGTACTGGAAAGTTCATAAGTTTCGGGGTTTTCAGGAACACTCCACCTGGTGAGAAAAGCAGATTTAAACAAACCCAAACTTTAAAGTTCTCCAAGTTCGCCACAATCATGAGCCAAGGAAAACCTTAATTAAAGTCAATGGAGAAAGTTGAGCAGTTAAGAGCTGGCCTTTGGGGGCTAGCAGCACTCGAAGAAATCCAATTATTAAATAATAAGTTATTTGTAGTTCTGAGGTTTGTACTGTGAATGTGTTAGCCCATGCTTTATGCCAGCCTCTTCTCCCTGAACATTTTATTTGGAGATGCTTGAAATAAAGTACAGCACAAAGCTGCAGAGCTACTTGCAGGTCTTGACATAAATTAGGATCACTTCTCATCTGCACTTCTGACTCTTAATAATCATTTGGTGGTGGAAATAGAATTTGAGTGGGTATAGGGAGCTTTCTAAGAATGAAAATGAGCATCACATCTTGCCCTTATGATAAATAACCCTTTATTTTTTATCATACTTTATACATAAACCCAGTAGCCCTCAGACTTTCTCGCCATCCTTGGATAATCTCACCATTTTTTAGGATAGAATGAATAGTGAGGAAAAATAATTTTTGTGACTTCTAAACTTAATTTGTGTATGTGTTCCAGTTTAATTCAGTTTTCTTATAAATAACATGCAACACCAAACTCTATCTCACAGAGGAGAGCTATTTAAGTGCTGAAAGAAAAGCAGTTTATAATTATATTAGTTACTTCATAGCACATAAAATCCCAGGTCAGCCAAAGGAGAAGCAAAACCAGTATATGGCTTAGGAGGCAGTCTCATCAAATTAGATTAATGAAATTCCTTGAGAAGTAATAACAGTAATCAGTGATGGAAGGACAAGAAAGGTGGGAATTCCCTACACCAAACCTCATATGTCTAAATGCTTCCAAACTGGGTACCTTCACCCCAGTATGTGAGTCTGCTGCAAAACCCTGGTAATTTTGCCCTCAAATAATTAGCAGTAACAATGAAGAACTGAGACCACAGTGCTATCAGGAGCACTAGAGAGCCCTGAGGACAAGAAAGGTTTAAACCTGAGATAAGGACAAGAAGGAAGCAGCTAATGAGACTTAGATAGAAAGTGGGATTATACAAAGAGCTGAGTTTCAACAAATATGGTAGGAAGATTTCATAACTACAGAAAGGGACAGTTATGTGAAGAGTACAAGAGGTTCATACATTTAAAAATGGAAGGGTTCCTGAGCATCTCACAAAACCAGGGTGTTAATGAAAGCAAACATTTCTGCAGAAAAGTAAGAGTTCCTGCATCAGAAATGGAAGGAAAAGCCATGGAAGCACCTGTGCTTCAGTGCAGCAAAATTTATTGCAGAGGCCAAACAAAGGCCGAGGAGCTCATGGTCTCCCCTGCACAAATCTTCCTGGGCTGAAAATTACGGTGTTATTTTTTCATTTTATCAACCTCATGACAACAAAAAATAGCATGTAAACCAAGGTTTACAGAATCAGAAGAAACCTTCCCCAGCCATCAGTGTCCTGAGAAGAAAAGGGAGTTCCCTTATCTCTCCATCAGCATCTCTGGTGAGAAGTTTGCTTCAGGGCTATGTTGCAGTCCTTGCCCATGTCCCAGACACTATAGGCTTGTTCCTGTCAGGTGGTAGCCAGTTCTTGAGCATTCCTTGATGCATCCCTGGAGTTTGTTGTGTTACCTTGGGGAACTCAGCTGGGCCAATAAATTACAGTTTAAGGATGCTTGCCGTTTAATTTAGAAAGGAGTCTCTCATGCAATATAAATCTTTCTGCAATGAGGTTTATTTTCTAAATAATTCTTTTTTTTCAACCCTGGTCATTAGGAATGAGCTTTGTGAGTTGAGTCCTAATCTCTTTAGTTTTGGAATCTGTGGGTTTTAGCTCTTTGTCTACATTCAAGATCAGTTCACACATATATCAGCTGTCACACACCATGTTAACAGCATACACACTATCCACCTATATGAACATAAAGAGGTTTCTCAAGATTTAATTTTTTACATCTTTAATTAAATGATGAAATTTACCATCCTCTATATTAATTAAGATTTTTCTTTTTCTGATTGTATTTTTCTCTTTTTCATGTGTGACAGCAAATGCAAACATAAATCAAAGTAGAGGCTCTTTTATCTTTGATTTTTCTTCAAGATGTGCAGATGTCCAGTGTAACTCTTAAGAGAAATTCAAACGAAATAAAAGTCTACCGAAAGGATATGGACATCAGTAAATTTTTCTAACTCAGACAGTGATCTGTGAGCCACTCGTGGTCCAAACTACATCAGATGTTTTTCTGCAAAATGACTGCAAACAAATTAGAAGAGAATGAAAATAAAAATTAGGTGCATTAAAGCAAACAAACAAAAAGTGGTGGGAAAAATGGTACTAAACTAACATTGAAAGGTTTGGCATCATTTCTACTTCATTGTAAATAAAAAAACATTCCAGCACAGCATGAGTAGATACAATGACCACTTTATTGCAGAGGGAAAGGGGAAAAGCTTGGAAAAATAAGAAAAGCTCTGAAACTAGAAAAAAAACCTCACTACAGCAGCTGATTTCTGGCATAGAAATATCCCTCCCACTCTGGAAAGTGAAGAGCGGCTATCCTTCAGCAAAGGGGCTTGGGTCGGCTCTGAACCCTTCCCTAGGTGCCTTCCAGGAACTCGAGGCACGATTCTGCTGGGAACAGTGGTCCCATACCCTCCTTCCCACAGAGCTGGTGTGCGGCTCTGGCTGCCCCTGCCCTGGGGAGAGGTGTTTGGGGTGGCAGAGACCTGCTGTGCTCTGCCCAGGGCATGGTGAGGGGCTCTGGAATGGTCCCGGGGTGCAGCTACACCCACCCATGACACACGGCCCGCAGGAGTTCTCCTCTGCTTTATTCCCTCTGCGCTCCTCAGAGGAACAGCATGCAAGGAAGAGAACTCTTTCTTACTAATAATAGCTTAAATTGTCCTTGTGGGAGTGGAGCAAGCCCATTAACTCCGGTGTAATGGGATAAGGGAATGAAAGGTCAAGCTCGAAAACAAAAAGATATTTTAATATCTCATTTATTTTTTCCTTTAGCATTGCTCTTGTGCTCTCCGGACTGCGGAAAACGGACTTGATTTTTGTTTCTAATCTGTTTCTACCCAGTTTCACCCAGCTTTCACAAGTGAGCCCAGTGGTCACAAAAGCAGAAATGGAATGTTTCAATCCCATGTCAGCAAGTGTAAGTAACTATAATCCTTTTATCTGTAAGACTTTTCCTTCAGAATAATCTTGTTCTTCTATAGTCTGTAATCAATCACAGCCACAAATCTTTTACTTAATGTAGCTTTTTCTTCCTGAGGAAAAAAAGCCAGGGTTTTATTGTTTTGAATAATTGCAGGTGATGAGAACACTAAGAGGTGAGAAAGATTGGGAAATTCTTGTTTTCTGAGGTACACTAAATGCCTGCCATAGTTTGGAACAGGAAAAAAGTAAGTATAAAGGAAAAGTAAGTAGAGAAAAAGCAGATTCAGTAAGAGTTCTTTCTAAATTTTTACTGTCAGCAACCATATGTTTAGCAAAAGCATCTGGATCAGGAAAATTACAAAGTGGTGTATGTGTTTGTGCATGGCATTTTGTTCTGTGAATGAAGTAGAGCATGAGTGTAACAGTTGAAACTTGGGTTAAAAGAAGTGAATATCTTTAAGTAGTTTCTCCTCTTTGTGCAGACATTTTTGGCAATACACCTTCTGAAAAACTTGGCAGGAAATATTTCAATCCCCTCCCAAAATCCTGAGACTAAAAATATTTAAGAGAGGTTTCTGGAGTATGAAAATGCCCAAAAAATCACTCTTTGGAAGGCAAGAAGTTGTAAATGTCAGTTGGTTCCTGGAGATAGGCACTGCTCCATGCACGCAGCTACATTTGATTGCTTTCGTATTGCCTGAGAACAAATTTTAAGCAAATGTCTGGGCATCTTTAGGCAGCCACACTGTAGAATAAAAGAATGGTGCATAGTGAATTAAAATGGCTATTTAGCATTGAGACAGAAATATTTGTTTTGCTATTTTGCTCACGAAGGGTTGTTTTATACCAATAAACATGGGAATAAACACTGGTAATGGAGCTAAAGGCTATTAAAACTGGTGGTAGAACTCGTCCCAGCAACTCGGCACTTTGGTAATAGCTTTTGTATTCCATGGGCTCTAACAGCAGCTATGGGATTTAGGTGCAGAGCATGCAAATTGTGACACATGTGCTTAACCCAAAGACTTGTAAGCCAGAGGTCTCAAGTGTGTCAGATTTTACAGCCTTGGCCTCTGCTTTGTGATGACCAGTTCTGTTCCACTGAATGCTCCACTTATGAACTAAACAGAGACTCGTGCCTGTGTGCTCTGGGGTAGGATTCAGGTTATTATTAAATCTCTCTTCAACTCTTCTGTTTATAAATCTGGAAGCTTCAAACCCCTCAGCAAAAACAGCCTCTTTGCTGAAGCCAGGAGACACTTCTGCATACCCACGGTTTAAACACATAATTAAGAGATTCTGCAAGCCCAGTGATAAAGGTAAGATGGACAGAAGTAAGATGTCTTGCTACTCAGAACATTCCTGCCAATATTTGACACAAATCCTTCCTTAGCTGCAAGGGCCACTCCAGTGCTACTCTACCCTTCTTTCTAGTAGGCAGAGGGCAAAGGTATTGCCACCACCCTGTGTTTCCCTGCTCTGAGATGTTCTTAAGGCATCAATGGAAATACATGTGTCATTTTCCCCTGTCTTACAGCAATGGCACTATAAAACACTACAAGAAGCACTGAGTTTTGTTTTCACTCAGCAACAAGTTCAAATCAAGAGAGAAAATAAAATCAGAGCAAAAAGTTAGCATGCTTAACTGAGTGGTATCATCCTTAAAATATGTTTTGTAATCAAAAAGTCTAAGTAATATGTCCACTGTGGCAAAAAGTCCCACAAAATGCTTAAGTTTAACATTTCCATCATTTGACTTACACTTTCGTGAAAGACAACTTGAACTCGAGCTTGCAAGAATTTACACAATAAACACTATCTCAGCTGCAATAAGAAAGACAGAGACATGCATTGATAAAAAGGAATATTAAAAATATTCCAGAGATGCCCTCAAATTCAATTAATTATTTGGGATTGAGAATGGAAGGCAAAAGAGCTGAAGAGAATTGTGAGAATATAAATAGAAATGATGACAGCCAAGTGAAGTTAACAAGTAATAGGATATTTGGCAGTGGCAGTTAGGTGATTGCATTCTTCTCTTTGGCCAGGACAGAAGAAACAGGAAAATCTGGCTAGCACTAGCACCTGGAGCTCAAGAGGATTAGGGAACTGTAGAACCAAGTTTAAGGAACAAAATAATTAAACACAAGGTGACATGTTTGGATCAATTAACTGATTGCATCAGGACCATGGCAGTCACCAACATGAGAAAGGCAGATGTTGTGCTAGGATTAACCAAATGTGGTTTTTCCAGAAGCATGCAGTTGCCAAGGCACTGATGAGTCCTCAACAAGAAGACTGTCTGCAGCTTTGGCCATGAGTATTCAGAAAAGCTGACATCCAACTAGGGCAGATGTAGGTGAAATCCAGAAGAAAGAAGTAGAAACTCTGTTATGCAAGACAAGGGAGGGACATAGTTTGGATTACCTCACATAATCATCCTGAGAATATTTGTGGCCCATAAATGTATGAGGGAAATAAATACTAACAAAAAAGAGAAGATGAACTAAAATCAATTTTTATAAAGCATCCATGAAGAAAGGTAAAGTGCAAAGGAGATTTCCTATGGTTGTGATATCCTGTAATAGTCTTTTGGTAGGAGTAGTGGGGGAAAAACCACTTGCTTCTTTTCAAATGGGACTTGATCAGTTTGTGAGTGAGATTATATTGTAAGAACGCCCGAATTTGAAGAGGACCAAATGTAGGGATCTTTCCATCGGTGTGTTTCTAGATACACTTCTATTTTACTGCTTCACATTGGCGAGCTGGGAGGTTCGGAGGTTTGCCTTAATCATAGAAGTAACTCTACTGAAGGGGGAGAGAGAGGAAGAAAACTGAACTGTTCTGAATCCTTGCCAAGGCTTTGGAGACATTAAAATAGAAACCCAGGAATTTGTCCAAGATTTTATGTGACCTAGTTCAGCAGTTATGGTTCCCTCCCCCGGCACACACATCTTAAAAAAGACATAGTAGAACTGAAAAAAAGTAGAGAGGCGAGTGACAGAGCTGATCAAAGGTATGGAACAGCTTCCAGGTGAAGAATAAGTAACTGCACTATGACTCTTTAGCCTCCAGAGACTTGTCTGAGGATAGACACTTTACAGAGATCTACAAAATCAGGCACAGGGCAGGATCAGTGCACAGGCGATGTGTGGTCTCTGTGAGTGCAACTGGGGGACATCAAAAGGAAGCATCCAGTGGCAGTTTTGAAAAGTAGGAGGCTGGTGTGGTGGAGCTCACTTCTGCAGAGTGATGTGCATATGACAGGATAAATCCTTTCAATGAAAAGATATCACATCTGGCTAAGTTGCTGAAGCATGAATTGCTGCAGGATGTAAAAGTATTTCTGGGAAGAAGTATTATGCTCTCCACTATCAACCTCCTTTTGCCTCTGCCAACGGCAAGATGCCAGGGTTAGATAGAGATTTGGCCTGATTTGACACAACTGAACAGTTAAGAGCTGCTCAGTACTTAAATAGCATGCCATGGGCAGAACAGAGATCACGTTTGGGATCAGCCCCGTGTGCCGTGCGGTGAGCAAACACAGTCCTGGCACGGTCACACAGGGCAGACGTCTCGGGCCACACCTGCCTGACTGCACTCCACTGTCTCCAGGCCAAGCCTGCCCAGGCCAGCTGGCAGTGTAGACAGAGGGCAGGCAGAGCTGTCAACTCGGTGCTTTTTAGCAATATAGCCACAGCTGCCGAATGCAAGATACATTCAACAGCTCTTGGCAAATTGTGCTGTTGGAGCACAGCTGAGAACATTTGGAGCGCATCTGCAGGAACATTTGCTGAACTTACACCTGGGTCCTACTGTGTTTGTAATAGTGACCCCATAAAAGGGCTGTGGGCCTTAGCTTCTAGTAGCTAGTCCATGTAAGGACAGTTGAGGCTTGTGAGGTATTCATGGCTTCGGAGTTACCCAGTTAACAGGGAGGAGTATGGTAAAATTTATACTACTTTCTTGCCATTCTCAGTGGAGCTAGGCAGTACTGGAGTAGGGTAGCATTAAACCAGACATTAAGGTTATGCTAATTGCCAGCATTGTAATCCCTTCTCCAACTCTTTCACCCTTGCTTTGCTCCCCCTCATCTGATTTGCTCTACTACATTGTCTTTTAGGCCACTATCCAACAAGAATAACGGGCAAAAAAAATTAGGTCTCTAGGACCACACTATAGTACCAGGAGTGCTTCCAAATTCCTGTGTAAGGTACACAAGCTGGCCACAGCCCAGTTTCAGATGAGAGTGAGACTGTGCACATGTCAGGCTCCCCTACACCTCAGCTGTTGCCAAGTACCACCCCAATACGTTATCCAAACAAAAGCTCTCCCCACCCACCCTGTGCCCACCACCCGGGCAGTACCCAGGGGTGTAGATGGAGCCAAAACACCAAAGCTTAAGCAACCTGATGCCTATAGGCTTTAAAGCTGTTAAACTTTTAACATTTGAATAGCTCAGCTAAAGCTATGAGTTACTCAGTATTTAAACTTTAGCACATGCTTAATTAATTTGCTGGCTTGGGGCCTAAAAGTGCAGTAGCTGTTACCTAAATGCCTCACCTACTGCTGCTCTGTGAACTCCCTGCTCTTTTTTGTGGTCTGGGTCTTCTCTTCCCACATGTACAAAACTAAAACATCTAGCCCTGCAGCCAGGGTAACCCAGGCTGCCATAACTCTTCTAATAGCTTCCAAGGAGCTGGCTGCTGGGAGTGCATTTAGCCATGCGTGACCTTACAACTGTCCCTGGACATTGAAAGGCTCTCCTTTTCTTAGCTGGAGAAATGATAAATTTCATTGACACTTCTCCTCATTCCTACGCCCAACTGGGAGCACTTCAGAATTCAAGCTAATGTTTTTGTTTCAAGGATTTTTCCTTCTTCTTTTTCTCTAATGGTCTGCTTTGCTGCACTAGAAGTGCCTTTACTGTTAGATCCACCATCTCCAACAAGGAAAAAGAGTTCCCTCTAGCCACCAGCTTTTGTAACAACATCCAGCTGCCTCCATCCACATTTAAATGTGGATTTCTGTTTGCCTAGTAGTAAAACTGTAATCTGAACATCAGTGACAAGTCTACTGAAAAGTTATTTAGCTCCTAAATTATTATACTGGTTTTACAGAGGGAAGGAAAACCAAATTTATCTAGGGGCAGACAGAATGCCAAACTGAGACAAAAAATATTGGTCATAATAATAAACTGAAAATGCTTGGAATTATTTAGAATAAAATGCTCATTCAAAAATGTTTTCTGGTTGTTGGAGAAAAGCCAGCATAGTCAAATAGGTCTGGGAAAAAATATCCTGAGATTAGAACAAGAAATAATTAGCTTGTAATAGAATTCAAAGAATCCTGATTTTAGTTCTTCAAACAGAGTCAGGAACTGAAAATATTTTTATTTAATTTCTACTTATTTTATATTAATCCAAATATACTAACTTCTGGTATTAAATCTTGCTTAAAATCAACCATCTCAGACCTATTTGGTGGTCAATGCATTCTTTAATCCACACTGAGTGTTAGGAACAAGCTAGAAAGAGCAGATCCATATTCCATGTAAAAATGATGCTGAAATATGTACAGGTCCTGCCAAACCAATATGGCTATAAAAAATCTCTATCAAGTGGTTGAAGTAGACATGGTGTAGACATCTCACAAACAAACCAATGACCATATTCAAACACCACCCAGCTGAAGACTTTATCCATAAGCAATCCAAGAATATTAAGGAAATGAGGGAGGAAGAAGTGATATCAATATGGGACTGTGGGAGGTATAACAGAGAAGAAAAATCAATTTAATATAATATTGGAACAATCATTTCACAGTGAAGTGAAGATTAGAATAATATACAAAGTAAATAATCAAAAAAGCTATCACTTTGAGAGCCTAAGAAAAGACTAGAGAGAGGAAAAACAATTGCTATAATAAGGACAGAAAATCACAAGAGTAATCAAATCTGACATTAATTGTAGGATTGCATAGGGCTTATTGTAACCATGGAAAGATATACTGTGCTGTGGGTTGCATACTGCTTTCAATATTTACATAATATTTTTGAAAGTTAACTACTCTTTTATTATATCATATGAATAAACCAAAGAAAAGAATCTGAGAAAGGAGAATTAGTTCTCAGGACAGTGGAAAATGTGCATCAGTATTTGTCGTCATATTGGTCATACTCATTTTCCATAGTAACTGAATTGTCATTAAAGAATAACAAAAATTCCACATGAGATTTTAATCTCCGCTAGAAACTTTATGCTGCTCATAGATATATCAGAGCTCTCTATCAGCCATCCTGTTGGAGTCCAGTGCTCTCCCCAGCCCTTGATGTCCAGCTTATAAGGCCCTGGAAACTCTAATAGAGAACATAGAGTTGATGCTTTTTCATAAGCCTAATATTTTTTTAGAATTTGGGATACACATAACAGTGATTTTGTTGGTCAAAGGGGTAACTGACACCTTCAGTGCTGAGCACACCATCCCCATTCATTGCTCCACTGCCAGGTCCCTCAGGGAATATAGGGCAGAAATCCCTTCTCCTGGTGAGATGCAGCCAGTTTTCAGTTTTAGGGGGTGACACAACTGTGTGTTAAATATTGCAGAATAGGTCCTCATAGCCACCATGCATTACTGTGTCTACTGGCAAAGAGGCTAAGAATGAGAAGTGCTGCAACTATGGCTTGAATTCTCTTTAAAGAAAGTATCTCTGTCAGTGCTCACAAAAAAACTTTTCCTTCATGAAGAAAACCCCAAAACTGACGGATGCTGGGTTCTAGGAATATACACCCACTCCATGTTGTATTTGATTTCTTTCAACCTACAGGGCTATCTCAGTCTTCAGTCTGACTTAATAAGGCAGGTTTTTTTACTCTTAAGCCTTTCGAAGATATTTGTTCAACCAGCACAAGTATTTTCCACTGAGTATTAAACAACTTGACTTAAAATGGATTTTTATGTCTCAGTCAAGCATGTCCTTCAGAAGCAACCAGATTCACTGGTAATTGATTTCACTTGAATATATATCTCCTATGGCCTATGACCAGGTGATAAATTTTTATCTATTTATAAAGATGTGATTTTAAAAAGCAGATAAATATTTGCATATTGAGGAAGAAATAATTCTCATTAAAATAAGCCATTCATTTAATGCAAACTATTTAATGCAAACTATGTATCATAGATTGTTACTAAAATGTGTATCAAGCAGTAGAATTAATATTACTGTCTTCTCAAAAAATCTATTTTGCCTACCAAAAAAAACATTCAGTAGATGTAAACTAAATGTTCACTAAATCTTCTTGTGATGCAGGCTATAAATGAAAGACCAGCTCTACTTCCTCCATGGATGTGGATTTCTTTTTGGAGGACTTTCCTTCTTTGAAATACATAGCAGATCATTCATATTGTGAGACTTGGCAAGATCAGTGCAGAAATCTGAAAGACTGACAGCAAAAATAAATGAGAAGAAATTTCAAGGGAAAAATTCCCTGGCTTGTGTTTGAACCAACAATAGATCTAAAAATGCTGTTTGATTTGTGTATAGATGATTTCTGTGACATTTATTTTAAATATTTTTATAAAATGCATTTAAAACAGATTTTATAGGTTGCAAATGAAGTCAGATTAATGTTTCATTACAAGAAAGGGAAAACTAGAAAACCCAATAATGCAGGAAGTTAAATCGTTAAAATTTTAAAAACCTCTAAGTCTTTTTGGGAAACTATTTTCATTCCTGCTATTCCTAGAACAATAATGTTACTCAAGCCTCATGAATGCTGGATAAAGGTTCAGTTGATATCTGTTACAGAAAAAATTGTGGATATTAGTTCTTTGATATTCTTATATGCTAGATTCTGGCCAGGACAGAAGCATGTCCTTTGAAGATTGCCATAGAGTGGGTCTCACTGCAGGAACACCTAACTTTTATGACCTTTACTACCAAAATTTGACAAGACTGCTGGACTAGTTCACAAGAGACAGCTCCAGTGTTCATTATTTTATGAAGTGAAATACAAACGATACCTTCAGATGAGCAGCAAAGTTTCAGTCATAGCAGATTCCAAAAAATACTTCCCCCTTTCATGTGCAAGGTTCAAAGCTTTGCAAGTCTGGAATGCTCGATAGAGGATGGAGAGTTGGCCAGATCCAATTCATTAGAGCACGTCTTAACTGTCAGCTTGTAAAATAAACCTTCTCCCCCACCTCTTCCACCTCCTTCAAAAAAACAATGCAACCCTGACAGAAAGCTGATAACTTCACCATGCAAAAGGAAACCTGAAATCTGCAGACAAGTATTTTACTATGTGGTGAGCCTGGAAAGTGGAAGGAAAATAATGCAGCATTGTCCCCTACACACAGAATATCAGGCAGAAATCCTCCAACAGTGTAGGACGTGCTCATGACATACAGATTCCCACTTAAGCAGGGATAGACGGTGGCTTATCTGTCACGGTGTGGCTTGTACAGTGCTATATTGTATAGAAAGGAAGGATTCATTATTTCACTACCTCCCCAAACACACAGGAGTGTGAACACACACGAATTCCTGAGATATTTTTCTTTCATGTATTTCAGACTATTTAGAAGCAAATCCCTATTTTTTAGCCTGTGGACTTGCATCTACTATCTATAGTTAGTGGTGCTCTTCTAGAGTGAATGGACAGTTAAACTATATAAAATACTGTGTCTTAAATAAATGTCATCCTAGGCAAACCTATCCTCTTATCATGCAGCAGGGCAGTTCTCAGAAG
Source organism: Acridotheres tristis (assembly GCA_037013685.1). Taxonomy (NCBI): domain Eukaryota; kingdom Metazoa; phylum Chordata; class Aves; order Passeriformes; family Sturnidae; genus Acridotheres; species Acridotheres tristis. Next base: position 29,608,313 of record CM072886.1, read on the forward strand.
AGATCCCTGCAGGGTATTGATGTTCCTTCAGTCATTTTCTTGCTCAAATCCTACCCAAAATAAGGTGCAAGCACTGTGCCAGCACACATTTCTCATTACCACTTATATGCATGCAGTATTTGGTGTGCAACGTGTGCTTATGACTGAGTGTGAATAAACATATATTAGAAACAAAAAAACATACAAGTCTCTACTGGTGAATATCGTGCTGCTAGTTTTAGCACGATGTTTACAACTGCAGATCTCCCAGATTTCACCATGATTAGAACAGTTTATTCACTGTACAGTTTACTTGCAAATATTTCAACTATTGATTACTTTGCCAATGGTTTCCCTAACATCATTGCGACAGTCACAGGAATAAATCTTATGGTTCTTTTCACGATTATGCTACAGGAGTAAAGGACAGAAGACAAAAGTAGTTTTACTGTTTCTCCAACGATACAGAGACTTCCAAACTTCTCAAAAACACTTCTGCCACCCAAAATCCTGCCCTTCTAGAGGTTTATGTGAGAATTGGCTTTCATTTTATAAAAACTTTCTGTTGTGTTTTTTTCAATGTTCTATAACCTTGAAATGGTCTCTCTAAAAGTGATTTACCCCTCCAATAGCTGTATATATCTCTGGAATAATGACTTGGTTCTTAAACTTCAGGACTGGGCCTGCCTTCATAATATTGTGCATTACAAGAGATTAGCACTTCTTTTCTTCATATCAAACAACATTTGCATGCCAGTCCCCTAATCCTGCAGAACTTGAAACACGAGAGATGCAGAGGCAGTGAGCAGAACAGAACTCAAAGACTGAGGATAGGGAGGGAAGAGTAATCTATTCCATCTCACTAAAACAGGTCTTGTACAATAGAACAGCAGTATCTCCTCAAAAACAGGTACTGGTTAGCCTGAGAGGAAGAGCAAGTGAAGAGAAGAAGAATTAGATTCTCTGTTTTCTTCCAGCTGCGTTCACTTTGCAGCTGAAGAATTGTTCCTTGCCCATACTACACTATGATGAAATGAGTAGAGAAAATAGTACAGAAAATATCAATTCCCCCTAATGATATTAATTCCCTGTTTTTAAAATTCTTGCTTAGGTCAAGACCTTGTCAACAGAATCTGCCTGAATAAGAATGGAGTATAACTCAGCTGCTTACAGGAGCTGGTTCACTATGATAGTGTTCCCATTGCACCATTTTCCATGTGTAACAGTCCTGTCTGCCTTTGTCAAAACCTGAAACTAGAGCTGCTAAAAAAAAAAAAAAAAAAAAAAAAAAGAGAAAAGGGTGTTTTATTCTATGAAATGCCCCAGAATGACTCTCAAAAGACATGTTTCTTGGCTGTTAGGGTGGCTGCCCATCTGGTTATACTTTTCAAGAAAAATTATGATTGAATATTCCTTCTTATGTGAAACAGAATTGCTAATTCAGAAATATCAGAGTGATCTGGTTTTTGTTCTGTCACAGCCTGGTGTTCAGGTTAGTCTATTAAACTACTTCAGCACTTTATTTCACCTACTCCAAATCTGCTGTTCTTTAGCCAGGCTTTGAATACTGCAGTCCTGACTCACACTCCTTGCCATTCCCTCAGATATCTGTGGTTCAACAATCCACTTAGCATTAAACATTAAACTTCGGGAATAAGCTTTAATGGTCTTGTCCTGCAGAAAATGTACTTACTGAATTTGGAAACAGTCAGGACCAAAACTGACCAAAGCCTCTCCAGTCCATGGATCCAGGGATCCCTTTTCCTCTGACTGCTCTGTGATTGTAGCACAGCTCCCCTGACAGTTTCATCTTTTCCTCTTCTAGTTTCTTGTGTTAGACAGTTGCCTGAAGTGTTCATTTTCTTGTTTAGTCACACATGTTCCCAGTCTTCCTATTTTTTAAGAGTTTTTCTCCCTCTTGCTTTCCTGTGAGAACTTTTGGCTCTTGTTATCTTATATATATGAGATCTTATGTACCATGTACTAAGACCAAAAGGAGGAAATTGTGCTACATTTACTAAGCAACACCTTGCTTTGTCAGTGATGCTGCTTTGAGAAAGATGTCTGGATAAAGTTACTGTTAAACATGACTGGGGACCCAGATTTCACCTTTGTGTTTTGTAACAGTGGCAGCCTCCTGTTTGCCACCCAGAGTCTGGGAAATTCACATTAGCTCACAATTTAGCATTATCTATCAGCTTTTGGCTGATCACTGATTTACTTTTGAGTTTTCTAAGTAATCTTGCAGCAAGTGCTGATTTAGTGCTGAGTGTGGTTTGGATTAAAGGTTCCTGTTCATCATCATTACAGCCTATGAACCATCTACTCTGATAGAACCTCTCTGTGTATTCATTAATTCATGCTTGAGAAATGCTTTACAATCGTTAAGCAGTACATAAATGCTGATTTATTGTTTTTCTGAAATGTGCTGTTGCTGATCATCCTGTTGAGGTTTGTTGCAGAGCTTTCTGGAGACTGTACTGACCGTGCTGTATTCTTGGCAAATCCATGGGCAGGGACTTCATAGCCCAAAGGAAGCAGAATAGAGCTGAGTAATGATGGCACAAACCTTTTGTTGCTTGGACGGAGATCTCAGCAATCTCTGTGGCCCTTGTCACTCAGAGGATCAGAAGATGAAGAAAGCAGTGTATTACTGCAGAGGACAGCCTTTTCCTCCTCCCACACTCCTCAGGGGGACACAGGTACATCTCCAGCCCACCCTGACTGCACTTGGCAATCCAGGATCTCAATAAATGCTTTGCCATCACGTTTTCTCTCCTCTTGAGTGCAACAGCAAAGCAGGTTTGGCATCTCCTCCTTACAAGCCTCACTGCTCTCACACATACATCACACAGAGACTCAGATCACTACTTAAGTAGGATTTCTTGGCATCACATGCTGCATGACTCAGTCTGGGTGGTCAACGTCCATTTGCATCTTTAAAGGAAAGAAAAAAATTAAAGTATATTTTCAAACAGAATAGAGTTCACCAGATAAAGGAAATGCCTTTTTCTTGTATAACATGGAGTCTTACCAGGCTGTTAAGCTGAGTTACCCAGCCAAACCCCAAAAGAGGTCGTGAATGGTGGCATCTCTGAGGGGTGCCGGTTTGTGCATGTATGGAGCAATTTTCTGCCTTTTGGAACAGCCTACCCATAATCTAGCAAAATTAAAGCCAGGCTACTATAACCAGACAAACTTTGGAGACACTGGCATCAAATGGTTAAGTAATTTATTACAACCCCAGAAGCAAAAATAGAAGCATAAAATGGAACATCAAACTTTGTCTAATATTTTAGTTTCATTCTTACCTGCCCACACTGATCTTTACCCAGGGTGTCCCTCTCTATCTCAGGCAGAAACCAATCTCACGCTGTCAGTGTGCTGCTCTGCAGAGCTGCCATCTAGAGTACCTGAGCCAGAAAAGGGACCAATTTGAGAGGCAGTACCAGTGTGGAACAGACCTGTTGCTATTGTTTGTCTGCTATGTGTATGTTAGCTTGTTCATTGAAAGCAAACTAGAGGAAGGCCATTTTCATTTTATTCCTTTCTGCTCCTATAATTGTAATTTCATGTAAAACAACTATACTTTAAATACACTTAAGTCAAGGGGTAAAAGAGATACCAATCTCGTTGGCAGGAATAAAAGCTGTATTCCACCCACCAACAGAGGCTCTTCCTGTAGCAAAAATGGAGAATGGCGCCTGAAAAGGATTTTAACTTCGCATGGCTTTTGCTCTTCCTTTTGGAAAATCCGATTTCATTGGTGGTCTGTGATACATTACTTTCTTACTAACTGGAACATATAGAAAAGGGGTCCTGTTGCCATATAGAGTACTTCAGAATAGGTTACTCAAAGATTTGTTGATAGAAGAATGCAGAATTATTAACGAGAAGTTTGTCCTACCTAATATAAGCATGCTGAGCTCATTCAAATCTAGCCTAGCTATGAATGAGACCCATTCAGTTTAACATAGGAAGGGTTTGCAGGATTCAGATTCCAAGTTTGACACAATTAATAGTGTTTATAAGTTCAAGAATGTTGCTGTTAGGATGGAGTGTATTCAAGACAAGTGATCATATTTCATAGCACACTTACAGGGTGAAGAGGCACTTGACATAAAACACTCTTGTTTCCATAATTCAAATCATTTGGTTGTTTAAGAAGATTTATATTTTCTTCAGCCTCTTTCCCTCCCTTTTTCTACTAGTTTCATATGTAACGTAAATTTTATTTTTCTCCTATTCCAGTTCCTTGCCTTTGGGAGGATCTAAACAAACAAAAAACCTCCCCAAACTGTTGTGATCTGAGTTCCAGCAAAACTGAATAGCAGCAAAACTAAAGCATGATTTTGCATTTAGTGGTTCTGCAGTTGTGTGAAACAAACTGTAGCATTGTCATGAAATCCATATAGTGAAATGAATAGCAATGATTCTGTTACAGGCATAAATAGAAAGAGAACATACTGAGAAAGGCACATAAAACTAGCATATCTTGAAACAAATCAGAAGAAAATAAGGAGGCACTTCAAAAATGTGTATTTGGGGGATGTAGAATTTTGTAATTGCAAATTCTGCAGTCAAAATAACTATGATATTGACTTTTTTTTTTTTGCATTCGCAGAATTCTTTTTTTACCAACCAGGCTATGTAACTATACTAGGACCAGTAGTGAAATATCATACCTACTTCAGTTTCCTTCAGATACAGAACATATTAACAAAAAAGAAGACTTTGCTTCAGGAAAGCATCTATACTTAGGTGCCCAAGTTCCACTGAAATCCACATGCGTTAGCTGCTACCTCATGCTGGGGACAAAAAAGATCAAAAAGTTTAATGTGAAGGAGATAATTTTTAATAAAGTGTACCTCTAAAGCAGGGAAATAGGCATGTAGAAAATGAAATTTCTTTTTTTAGGCTGTAAAAAGGACAGAAAAGTTATCTCAATTACAGAGAGGCATATAAATGTGATTGATGGGCTGGGATGAAAGCAAGAGAAAAGCAGAATCAAGACAGCTTCAGAGTACAGGAAACAGTCTGTCCATCAGACACTATGTTTACATGTCACCCCCAATGCTACCACAAAGCTGCTGGAACAAGAAAGTGCTCCATGAAAGACCAATTAGTTAGATATTTAACATGTATGCCAGAAGGAAAATTTGGCCTTGTTTACCCTGCAGCATTTATTGCATTGTGTCTCCTCAGCTCCTCATAGATGTGAGAGCACTGGCAACATCTTCTGCCAGAGGCACTCAGGGGCTGTTTATGGGTCTTCTTGAGATAAAAGTCTAGCCTCAAAATAACATGAATTAAAGATTTGAGCTGAAAGTAGCTCTTGGCAGATGCAAAATAATGCTGATGTAGCTGAGGCAGTTGCAGAGCCCTGGACCTGAAGGGAAATGAAGCAGCCTGTATTGGGCACCCAACATGCACTGTATGCTACCATTCTAGGTGTAAAACCTGGCTTGTGCTTTTGTTCTTTATCAGCACTGGAAACTGAAGAACTAAAAAACAAAACCAAAATAAAAGGAAAAAACCAGCCAAAACTTAAGCTAACCAACTAGCAACAAAAACCTCACCAAGTCTTCCTGAACAAGGAGCTCCTTTCAGCTGGATATTAATTAGAGAAGCAAACGCTGAATCTCCCAGCCCTCTGCTGAGCTCCTCGCAGTGAAAAGTACAAAGTGAGGGCCTGCTGTGTGGGTAAACTGATGACTCACTTTTAATATCAGGTTGAGCCAGGATCTTGAAGGCTGCCAAGTGAACTCTACAGGGATCCCCACTTCAGCCCACTCACATTTCCTAATAACAGCACAGCATTTCAGCAGGCTGTGCCTAAGCGAGGCGCTTTGATTTGTAAACAGAGGCGGTCTCAGAAATAACGTACCGGTGTGGTTAGCTGGATAATGCTGTGAGACAACAAGCTATAATGGCAGCACTGGTATTAAATGGACAGAGGATATTGCTCAAATTTGAATGTGACAGCGATTAATATGAGATAATTTTTAATGGTATTTTAAAATTTTACCCGTGCTTTTTGTAGTCCCAGGAGAGGTATTACTGCCCCTCTTTGAATCATATAGAGAGGAAAAGGATGCTGGTAAACGCATGCCTATAGAAGTACATGTTTTAAAGAACTTTAATTTATCGTTAGATGACCAAAAAATATTTTACATAAAATAGACTGCTTGTTCCTGTGTTTTGACATAAGGGCTTAAGCCATCATGCTTGATGGAATAGTTTTATGGGTTCTTGAGATATTTTACTTCGGGTCCCCAAGTCTCAGCCTGGTAAAATTTAGGATGTGCAGAAACATCCCAGAGTACTGACTCACTCCTGGCAGATTTGCATCTCATTCTATCCCAGCATAAGCTACAACTGGTACACTGTTGCCACGCAGATCAAAAGATGCATGTTTATTGTCTTGGCCACATTACTGAAAATATATCGCTGTGTAAGCTCTGCATTAGGCTTCCTGCTTGAGGACAAACCTCTTTCTGTTCAGACATAAAAAGGTTTCTTAAAAGAGATGTCTGATTTTAAGACTCCACTGCCAAACTGATTGCAAATCCAGCAGTGTATTCTGAAATGTTAAACAACTCTGTGAAAGAGGTTTAACTCCCTACCCACACTTCTTACCTTCTTTGCCCACTTGGCTAAGGCTTCAACTTTCTTTATGGCAAGCAGTCTTCCACATGCCTAATACTTGGCACTCTTTCAGGGTTATGGTCTTGTGCCTGTCCCATATGCACAGCATAATGTGCAGGAGGTTTAAGTCCTGTGGTAGGAAATGAGTGTTTTTTCCCTCTCACTAAATCACTTTTACTTCCACTGGGCAGTCACAGAAAGGAGAAAAATCCTAACCAAGGATTATTTTTAAATCTGAACCCAGGCAAATTAAAGGAAAAGTCCTCAGCTGGCTGGTGCCACAGCACCCACCTAACCTCCCCCAGCCAAAGCCCTGGGGCAGGAAGCATCCACCACACCCTCAATCCACCTTTGCTTCATGCAGTAGGTTGTCAACCCTTAGCTTCCTGCTAGGGTTGTGCTCCACAGACCTCAGGAGGTAACTTCTCTCCACATTAAGGTCCTGGATGTGCCTTACATCATTCATAAACCACAATTTCTCTTTGGATGCCTGTAATGATATAAGGCTTTTTCAAACTTTATTCAGAGTTCAAGCAGAGAACTGATTGTAAATTACCTTAAAGATGACAACAGTGAAAAAAATTGTAGTGATTCCAAATTGTCCCAGAGATGTTGATGATGACATACATCTGCATGTGTGTGAGGCAGTTATTTTGGCATGTAACCATTGGCTAGAAGCCTGTTGGGAAGGAGGGGAAGAAGCTACCAATTGTTTCAAAGGAAATAATATTAAAACAGTATGCAAGTCACAGAATCACAGAATCAGCTAGGTTGGGAAAGGCCTCTGAGGTCATCAAGTCCAACCTGTGACCTAATACCACCTTGCCAACTAGACTACAGCACCCAGTCTTTCCTTACCCACCTCCAGGGACAGTGACTCCACCATGTCCCTGGGCATTCCATTCCAATGTTTTGTTACCCTTTCTGTGAAGAAATTCTTCCTAATCTTCAACCAAACCCTCCTCTGGTGCAGATTAAGACCATGTTGTCTAGTCCTGTTGCTGGGTGCCCAGGAGAAGAGGCCAACCCCACCTGGCTCCAGCCTCCTTTCAGGCACTTGTACAGAATGATGAGGTCTCCCCTGAGCCTCCTCTTCTTCAGGCAGAACCCCTGCAGCTCACTCAGGTGCTCCTCACAGGACTTGTGTTCCAGACCTTTCACCAGCCTTGTTGCCCTTCTCTGGACAAGTCACTGTGGCATTTGCAGCTCCTGAGTTCCTGGTTGGCTGCCTATTGAGTCTTTGTGTTCTAGGTTATAGTTCTAAATGGAGCATCTTCTAAATTTTAAAATTTTTTTGTGAATAATTCTTACATTTTTTTTCTCCAATATAGACCAAAACTGCAAGAACTTCAGTAGGATTTTGGTGCAGAAAGTGCAGAATTTGACCCAAAACTTATCAATGCAGTAGCAAAAAATGTCCTTCCCTTGTATATGTACATTTGACATAATGTCCACTGCACTGAAGGCTGTGCAGAAATAATGGTTTAATTATAATGGGTCACCACACCTTTTGGCAGCACCAACTGTGTTTTCAGTTCACTGAAATGAGTTCCCTGAAATGTGTTCATTTTTTCATTGCAGTGATATTTTTCCATTGATAAAGGAACAAACTGAGACAGCATGGATATAACCTTCTCTATTCTGGTTTGGTGAGAAAATGCCAAAGCTAAGTCACACGCAGTCTTCATAGCAATTAAACCTGTCACAGGTGGAGTAACATTATTTTCTTGCTGTTGGGACTAATCCTGATGGTATTGATGTGACCGTTTCTCATTTCACTACTTTGTATTAGATAATCTTCTCAGAAGACATCATAGGGACATTGATTTTATATTTTTTCAGCAGTTTCCTAAACCAGACACATGTTAAAAAATATCAATGAGCCTTCTATGGATACAGATGTCTCAGGATATTCAGGATAGCAATGCGTCAGAGACAAGCATGAAAGAGCCTGTGGAAGAGAAATGGGAATGAGATGTACTTTATCATTTTCATCTGTTTGATGGAAGTCACAGGAATTGAATTACAAACTTTTGTAATGCCCATGAGAACACAGGGGCTCCATAGCGCATTGTGAGCACATGGGAGCACAGAAATGCAGCGAGAAGCTTTCTTGCCCTATTGTATTTGACGAACAGAAGTTTTAAACAGTTGTGAGGGATTTTTTGGTTCTCACCCCATGTAAAAAAACTAACCCAAAACACTTTTTTCCTCCAAAATAGCCATGAGTCTGAAAGGCAGAGAACTCACCTGGGATATATAAGTAAGAAATGCCAGTACTGAATAGCTTATTATCAAGGCTCTTGCCTTGGCAAGAAATAGACAATTTTTTGGAACCAGAATCTCTCTCCAGGAGCTGGAGCAATTTATCATATCATCTCCCTTTCTGCAAATTTTGGGTGTTTTAGTATCAATAAATTTTCTGCCAGTGCTTGGCTGGAGTGAAAAGGCACTGATGCACTGACATCAAGGGAGTTTACATTGCTTGTGTCTGCTGTGAGCTCAGCACTAGTTGGGAGGTTTCTGTAAGATCCTTCATAATTTAGAATTTACTTTTTATGCACAAAAATTATCAAGTTTGAAGTTCCAGCTGCTGGATTGGTTTACAGATTTGACTGTATTTGACAGCCTGCTTTATGACTGCAGTAGTGACATATAGGAGACTTATTTTGGCCTCCAAAAGATTAAACAAGATTAGGCCTGCCAGCCTTCTAGAGAAACCCATGCGGCAATAAGAAGTGCAGATTCAGCAAACCTCTGTCCTTTCTGTAGCCCTAGTTCTGCAAAAGAAATGTATATATGAGCACTTCAAACTAAGTTTGGATACTGAAAGACAAAGATTATAGATATATTTGAGAGCTTAGGAGCGAAATTGCTATAAATTTTAAATAAAGTATAAGTGATTTGGTAGCTAAAGCTTAATACCTTGACCTTGCCATTATATTATTAAAGCAGAGAGATGCAGTATTTTGCAAAAGTAGAAGAGAGTCGTAGTTCCACAGGATTACAAAATCCCAACTTCTTACGGGAATTTTTGTGGTTTTTTTCTTGCTTTATATTCTAGACTATGGCAGAGTGGCAAGGACTCCTTGTCTACAGATGTTGTTAATTATTGTAATTTACATGAAAGATGCTCAGATACTTTGGTAATGAGCAGTAGGTCGGTTAAAAGTGTAATAGCAAATCCATTTTTCTAATTGACATTTCTGATTTCACACTACTCCATCAATGAAAGATTATTAGCACCTGATAGCAGACCTGATATTGCCATGTACCAGAATGAATGACATTCATTCCCTGCTTGTTGTGCCTGTTCATGGACTGAGCAGTCCATGAAGGCTGGTGCCTGTTACCTCCAAAGCCAGATAATATAACTCCTTTGCTACTTCATATCTGTTCTGATGAGGATTCTGGGACTCAAGAGGACCTCACCTTTTTCTCCAGGATTTCATCTCTAGTGAATTTTAAGGCCAGAAGAATGAGTTTCAAAGAGCACACTCACTTCTCTTTGTGGGTCTCAACATCATTTTGCTAATCTAATTAACATCCATGACAGTTCAAACAATACATTGAGTCAAGTGCTCTTGGAGCCCCATGACACCTAGCTAAGTTACTTTCCAACACTGTTGTAAATCAAAAGAGAAAGTCTAAGGTCACTGCATTAGCTGTATGTTTCATTTTGGGACCCTGATTGCTTTACCAACTGCTCATTGATGTTGTTTTCATAACTTGCTAAGGAATACTTCATTTCTTGCTCCAAGACTTTCATTTGTATCCTCACCTGACATGCAAGGTAGCTTTTAGCTTGAATATAATATGTTTAAATTTAAAAAAACAATAAACAATTCAGGAAAAGTACTTGCAAAGGACAAAGCATACAGCAAAAATTTAACATAAACAGTAGAAAACCATGTATTTCTTTGGTATTTTGATTTTAAAGTTTCCATCCCATCTGGGCACAATTCTTACATGGAGCAATGTAGACATATTGTTTGAAAGTAAAAAACTTGGACAAAATCTTCAAGAACAGTTTCTGTGGAGAGAGCAGCCCAGCAAAACAAAGAGATGGATAAAGAGTGGAACAAAATGTTATTGGCTTGAACTGGTAGATGGCAGAGGAAAAGCAGCAGAAGAGAGAGCAGACAGGCCCAGGGCAGGATCAGTCCTCAGGACAGATGTCCATCACTCACCTGGCTGGGACAGTTCTGCTCTGGGCAGAGACAGAGCAGTATGTGCATCTCTAACATGGAGTTTCAGGCAGGTCTGTGGCATGATGTAGACTGTATTCAAAATCAATACCTTTTCTTGTGCTGAGTATGTGTCTGGGAAGAATCAGCTCCCAGCTGTGCAATTTTGTCACACTGCAATTTCTAAACCAACATTAAAAATGCCAGTGAAAAACGATTGTCATCCACAGTAGATATTTCAATTTCCCAGCTAGAAGACCCTTAATATTTTATATCACTATTTAAATAAAAGTGGTAATTTTGCTGTCTTACGTTTATTCTGCCTTCCATATAATACTGTCTATACAATTCTGTTAAATATGAAGAAAACCCAATAGTATAATTAGGGGTCAATGCAAGGTGAAAGTATTGATAAGATTTGCTCAAGTCTTCCAGTCAAGGAGTGTTTTTATCTTGGATAGTTTTCACTTATTTATGGACAAGACTGTTAGAGCTGACAAAAGTTAAGGAAATTATGAAATCAATGTATTTGATGTGATCCTGTGAGTTTTGACACACAGATGCTAAATTTTCTTCCACTAACAAAATGCTGCACAAGAAGAAGTAAGTCTGCTAATGAAATGGAATATATTTATATTTAAAATTTGTTTATCCCCAAGTTTTTTTTCAAAATATTTAGCAAATGTCAACCTATAAAATACAACCTCTTTATCTGATATCCTTTGTGAATATACCTTTTAAAACACCTTTCTGAGACTCTTTCACTTCAGGCAAGTAATCTTAAACTTTGTCACTTTTCTGTGTGCTTGTTTGCATTTATAAAATTTCCCTGAATGCTCTTATAGTACTCAGTGATTTTTTTTTACTACTTCTGGTTTTTTGGTATATATATTTGTGTTTGCATGTTTGCACATGCTGTCCCAGCATCCCTACTGGGAGCTGTATACAGATTTTTCAGGGTGAACACAATATATATTTCTATATTAGTTAATAATCCTTTCCTTGAATGGATCATATACTACAAATATTATTTATGACCTAAATCGAGGCTGCAGCCAATATTTTATATGGACAGATATTCCAGACATGGAATAGATTTTACTTTAAACATTCACAAATCATTCTTGAATTTAGAAGTGTAGGGAGAACATAGGACTCAAAAATAATGTAAATGTGGGTTTGAGATGACTCTGAGAAGCTTCTGCTGCTGTAATGTAAGCAGGAGTCATAGAATCATGAAGGCTGAAAAGGCCTCAAAGATTGTCAAGTACAAGCATTATGTTCTGAATTTGAAAAGCATCTGGCACCATGTGAGTGTAATTCTGATTTGGATTGGAAGATGTACTGTAACATCCTTTTATTTTTGTCCTTGGTGTGTAAATGAATTTTCGTAAGTGTAAAATCTAGTTCAGAGATTGAATTAGTCAAGTTCAACTTGACTGCCTTGAGGTTTTTTGTTATTTAACCATACATAGCATATAATTCTTGGGCATATGTGTTCTATATGTCTAGTTATAAATTTATAATTTTCATAGGGTCTATAAAATTGTAAATAGACATCAGATGTAATTTTTTGAATCCTCTATGTCCAAACAAATCATAATTTAATGGAAAATGTGCAGGTTTTAATTGAACCAAGAAAAACTAAGAAAGGGGTGTTACAGCTGCAGTGAGCATGGCCCAGTCCCACCCAGGGGAATTGTCAAGAAGATGACATTTCACCATATCCTCCATTTCCAAAAATTTCCATAAAGCTTTCCATGCCAGCTGTAACTGGCATGCAAGCCCATCATAGATACAGCTGTGGAACAAATGGGATTTACCACTGCCTCCTTCTCTTAATCTCCAGGGGATTTCTAGTCACAGTCTAACTAGCTGACCCTGTTTCATTACAGAGCCAGTCTCAGTTATGGTAGAACTGTGAGATGACAGGGCTGCACGGGCTGCTCCTGCAGTAAAGCCTCTGGGAGCTGGAGGGGCTCTGGCAGAGTGACCTGCAGCCTTGAGGTCCGTGCTGAACTCCCACCACCTGCCCGGGCTCTGATGGAAAACCACAGCTCAGTCCTTTGGGCTCATAACGAGATACAACCCACCTGAGAGAGTTAAAGACAGGATGGAAAAAGGCAGACAAACCATCAGGACAGGAACATCAAACCTCTGTCCTGAAGACCGGTTCTGGAATAATACCTCACCTGAAATACACACTCCCAAGTTTCTCCTCCAATTTCTGCAAGAGATGGTTATTTCAGAAGGAATCAGTAAATGTCAGTGTGCATAAAATATGGGGCAGATCAAATAAAGGTATTTCAGTATTAAAAGCCATTAATTTTGCGCAACATAGATTTGAATTACAATATTATTAAATTCCATTAAGCTAAAATGATATATTTAACTCAGACTTCAGAGTGCTAATTTCATAGTCCCCTCCAAGCTGTTCCTGCAAAGGTGTTAGGGGTAATTAACTGCCATTTTCTCAGTAATTCAGAATCTGCAATCAATCAAAATGCAGGGCCTGGGTGATTGTAGAAAACAGTAACACTTAGTTTATTATGTAGTACATTCTCATTCTGGTTGTTTTATGATGGGATCAGCTACACTTTTTCCTCAGAATTTATTATGCTTACCCTTCAGCCAATTAGTTTTTCTCACTTTACTTTAACCTAAAACCTGGTGAGTTTGTTATATATATATGTAAGTTCGCCTGTCAGTTATATTGGCCATAGACCTGCAGGACTGCGTGTGTTTAAACAATTAGGAACCCAGTATTGTCCAAAAAAATGGCAACTTTGCTTCCTTAAAGCAAAGTTTGTTCTTTAAAATATATGGAGGGGAAAAGGAGAGCAATGAGAAGGCTATTTCCCATAGCTACAAGGGCCTGGCAGGAAAGGATGCCCAGGGCCACCAAGTACAAGCTGTGGAGTTCTGGTCTCCAGCTGCTGGCTGTGGTACCTGGATGGGCTGTGCTTCCAGACCTCATGCACTGCAAAATCAGCTGTCACCATGGCATTGTGATAATGATGAAGCAGAGATATTTGATCTTCATATTCAAAATCAAGCATAGAGGTAGTATTTCCACTGAAGTTCTCATTTGTTTTTGGAACTCAATCCTGGTGCTTTGGCACATGTTGACTTTACAGCTAGTCTCACAGGGAAGGAGATTTTAAAATTATAGCCAGTTAAGTGGGTAGTTTGATGAATGTTACTGGTGTGGATAACAGTAGCAGGCCTCCAAGATGCCCTGATGGGAAAGTATAATTGACTTAGTCCATTTTTGTTTCCTAGCCATTTAAACTTGCATCTGGAAATCCTTCTCTAATTTCACAGCTGTGGTGTTGAAACATATGGGGTTGCAGTGGAGTTTAATCAGTATTTAGGAAAAAAAAAAAAAAAAAAGACAGAAACTCTGAAGCAAACCAAGCCAAACTTTGACAAGAAATTTACCAATGTAAAACTATAAGAAGAACAATACTGAAAGACTCCTGCTGTTCCTGAGAGTGTTGGTAGAAATTATTGTCCCAGTGTGATAATGCTGACTGGAGATTGTTCAACCACAGCACTACAAACACCTTGACTAGGGCATTATTTAACACAAATATAATTTTTAAATCTTTCTACCCTATTTTACTAACTCCAACACCCTGATTGCCTGCAAGCCCAGCACTTAAAAGTAGTTCTCAGGTGGAGCCTGTGCCCTTATTCTGTCATTGTGGTATGGTGTGCCCTGTGTGAATGCATTCAGAAGTGCTTATCTAGGCAGGACTGGGCATTGTGTCTGGTTTCTGAAGGGCAGGTTAGCACATTTGGCAGATGTATCGAGAGATCCTTTATGGTTAATCTCTCCTAGACTGCTGCTGGTGCTGCCCTTTACTGAGGGCAGAGACCACTCAGCTAAAGGATGGGAGTTGTCTGACTCCCACTGCTACTATTTTCCCTTGACTGATCTATAGTGGACAAAAAATATTTTTTGATGGAGTCACAGTCTAGATCAAGAGTATGACACAGTGTACTGACAGGTGGGAGACCCAATATGTACCCCAAGTACAAGTTTTGCATACAAAAGAGTTGTCCCAAAAGCTAAGGCCAAAGAGCATGGAGGCAGAGGATATTCAGTTTGTAGATAGCATCTAAATGTGGTCCCATTGGGATACACAAGAAAACCTGAGAGGATCAAAACAAACCTCCCGATTTGAAACAACTGCTGTTTTAAAGGTACACTATATTACTTTTTGACTCAAGTATCCTATTTGGATCTGAATAATCCTAATGATCTCTTAAAATATCTGAAAGCACAGAATTTGGCAAGATGAATTAAATATTTATTTCCTAGAAAGCTTAGACATATGATATTGAAAGAAGTGATGCAAAATTGAGATTTTACAGTGTTCTAGGTAAATGTTAGATAAACACAAGAAATAGCATCATTACTCTTGTGATGGTTGTAGTGATGTAGTCAAAAAATGACAAGTGCTATTTCAGTCTATCTGACATAGCACCCCAAGCCTCATTGATTTTTTTCCCTTGAAAAAACTATGCCAACATATATTTCTCTTTCTTGCTTCCAAAAATATAAGATTAAATGGAAAGAGGTGAATAGAGGTCTTGTATTTCCTGTAGGATGAAAGAGAAACACATAGGGAAGTGGAGTAATAAAGAAATTTTGAAGCAATGAAGTTAGGAACAGATGTTGCAGTTTATTTTTATTTCTCTCTCCCCCTCCCTATGATTACAATAAATTATCTCTTTTTGCAATGATTAGCGAAGAAGGGGATTACACCAAGGTTAGACAGAAGCATCAGATAAAACTGACTATAAACCCACTTAAATCCTCTATTCAACATTACTCCAAGGCGGAATTAAAGCTACTATGCAATCTGGTGCTTTAAATGAGTGAGGTTATCAGAGCAGTGTACTGTCTCTAGACACACTTCAGGAAAAAAACGAAGAGAGTTTTCAATCTGGTGTTTGAATTCTTGTATGAATGAACTGTATCATTACATAATTGCCTACTTTACATTGGTGAAAACATGAGAAATAGGAAATGCAAGTAAGGATTCAGAGATGTCAAAAGCAGAGGTCATGTCAAATAAAACAGGGTTATTCCACATACTGTGCAACTGACAATACAAAAGACATTTATATTGTTGAAGAGAAGGTTGGTTTGTCTGAACCATTCATAACTCTTTAAGAATAATACCAAAGAAACAATTCAGTTAGCTACATTTTTCACTGTTCATCCTGTTTGTCTGCTTTTTTCATATTTGAACTATGAAAATCAAACCAGACATTTTTACAGCAGACTTTTAGCCCTTTGCTCCAAGTGTGTTTGCAGTGTTCCAGAGTTTAGAAAAAGATCCAAATCCACTGCTCCTTGTAACAAACTCCTTAAGAATTCTAGGCTAAATAAAAGCATTGCTAATCGTATTCAGGTTATCTTCTCATATAAACATAAAGATCAAATAGATAGCAAAAAGTAAAAAAATACTAGGAACAAACCTCTGTGTTAACATGAATATGACAAATTATTTTCAATCTTCACTAACATTAAGTTCTATGATAAATACACAGGCTCATTAAGAGTTTCCACATTGGAAACTCTGCTGTGTTAGAGTCCAAATATACTGTAGTTTTGTTTGGGGGGATTTCTTTTCTTTTTTTTTTTTTTTTTTTTAATAGTCAGACAAGTCATGTTATTTATCTGTCCTGCAGAGGAAAGGTCTAAAAGAATGAACTAAACCCAAAATTGTTGGAGCATCTCCACCTAGCCTGAATCACTTGGAAAATCTTAAACAGAGCCAAAATGTGTGTGAATTGTCATGAGCCATGCAAATACATCTTTTAAGAGGTATTGCTAAGTTTCCTTTTAATTTACGAACTATTACTTCTCACAAAACCATACGACAAATGGCTTTTTACTTTCTCCTCCCATAAAACCATACAAAGCTTTTTGCCAGGCTAGTAACCATTAGCAAAAATGCTAATGTTAGTTTTGTATTGTAGGAATCTATCTCCTGGGATATAGATACAGTAGCATGATTTAAAGCTTCACCGTAGTAAGGGTTTTTAAGTTTCTGCACACGCTGCAATTTTACTAGAATGTGTACATTCTTTCTGCACTGAAATGTTTTTTTTTTGTTTTATACTTTGTTCTATTAAAAAATGACACATATGAAACTACACTTAGAATCCTAAATAAGACATGAGCACTTCATTATATGATTCTCATACTTTAAGGAATTATTTCCTTTAAAATGGTTCAAGCTGAAACTTGGCACACAAAGTTCTGATTGGGGAAAGGCTGGGATGGAGAATGGCTTTACAAAGTTTCACATAAATCACTCTTGTCATTTTAAAATTATTTTTACAGAGGACCACGACACCCCTTTTAGTACCATTTCTTCTTCTCTTAATATTTGCTGAGTCTTAAATAGAAATAAGTTATTTTTCTGAGTTGTTTTCACAATATTTTCTTGTCAGTTTAAATCATTTCACCTTAAATAGAAAGTTTACCAAGTCACAAATCCTACTGAATACTTGGCTTTGCTTCTCTCAGGGCATGTGTAGTGATGAATATTTTAAACTAATTTAGTAACATAAAAAGTGCCAAACTGTCAGATGCAGAAACTAAAATAGTGTGTTTGTGCTGAGAATATTTATTTTATTTTATTTTATCTTATTTCATTTTATTTTATTTTATTTTATTTTATTTTATTTCTAAAATTGCGGTTGGAGGCTTCTTCAGCATTGTGCACCACAAGGTCTGTAACTTTGGTAGATGTGGGAGCTGGTGACAGGGATGAGGCTGGTAATGGAAGCACTCTGGCTCATCTGTACAGCATAAAAGAAGTCCTGGCAAACAGCACTGTATTTTAAGTACATCTAGGATACTCTACCTCTCATCAGACTGTCCAAAATTTTGCTGAAAGCAAAGGAAAACACACTGGGGTAAAAGAATGTTTGATATAGACTCATTGCCAATGTACAGCAAAAAGACCAACTTAATTCCCCATGATTATACACAAAGTGAGCTACAGTTGAGACCTCTTAGCTAGAAACTGTCCCTTGTTCCTCCTCTGCAAATCTAATTACTCAGTTATTTTCACAAAGGCAAACCAGTAGGATATGAATTTTCTCTGGGTAAGGATGGCAACTTTTGCTCATTTCTTACTAGCTCAGTAAAGAATATAAACCTTATTTCACCTACCTCCTCATGATTTATTTTTCCTTTTTTTAGGTTAGGAAGGCATTAATCCATGTGTTCAGAATACCTACATCCAAAATGACTAGCAATGGACAGATTTCCATAGATATGTTTAAGACAAAGGATGGACATTATTCTTCAACTGGGCTTTTATTCATATTAACTGTAGCTTGTTATTGTTTTTCATTACAAACTGTACAGTACAGAAAGAGCAGACAGTTCCATTCCTGAGGCAAATACATTCTCAGTAACAGCTCTAGAATTATGAGAATTAGAAAGTATATATGTGCCAATATACCTTAAGATTGCTGTTTTTATTTTTCATTAAATTTATATTCTCTTGCCAGAAGCATTTTCTTGGTAAAAATAGTTAGAATCCTTTTGGGGGTTCTTTTTTTTTATTTTTATTTTTTTTAGATTTAATATCTGCTACACTCTGTTCAATGTCACTCTGTTAGTACAGGACTATGGCTATAACATTCTTGCATGTGAAACTGCACATCAGGCACATTTTAACAGATTTATGTCATCAACCCCTACACAGTATTAATCATTCTTCAAGGTAATTTTTAGCTACCAAAGTAAGAGCCTTCGTAAAATTTCCAAGGCAGCTTTCAAGCCAGGCCAGTTGCAAGTTTTCAGGTGCTGGGAAAAAAAAATAAAAGAAGCAGAGGAATTCACAAAATAAGTTTCTTGGCAAAGTGTCCATAAAGGTCTGTGATGGGAGACTAACCATTCATCAGCATCCGTGCAAGCTGTCTCTGTTATGAAAACCAGGGCACATTTAAAGGAAAAATAAACAGATTTATCAGTCTGATTGCAATTTTATGAAGTACAATATTGAAAGGCTTCCCCTGTCTTTTTCAGACACTGACAAGATAAACTAGACATGGCTAAGGTGGAATGTGTCACTTCTGTCAGGTGCTATGATAAGTATGAAAAGCCAGGTATGCTTCACACATGGACTCCAAATAAATTTCAGACAAGGTTTATGTTCCTTTATTTTGTTTTCCATGTTTCATCATTGCTGGAGCCAATCAAAGACACAAATCAAAGACACAAGATTTGGGGATGTTTATTACCACACCAAATGGCTGAGGCCTGCAAATACAGAAAACCGCATCAAACTGCTGGGTTTATGTCAGACCATGCTGACATTTGGCAAAAAAAATATTTCAATTATAATCACTTGAGAGTTACTCTGTTTGCTTTACATTTTGGAGAACTTGGTAACAGGACAGTGCTAACCTTTCTGGGTCAAATTCAATTACAAAGGCTGTGCAGGGATGAGAGGCACCCTGGAGAATAATTATGCACTAGCATTTTACTAGCATGTAGGTACCAAATAACTGATGTTGGGTAAATTCAAGAACTGATCAAAGCTCACAATGTTGCTACATGAAATTTAGGATTTTTTTTTCCTGAAAAATTTTCGCAGATATTGTTATTTATATGTTCTTTAGGAATGTGGAATGGAAATGTTACATGTGAGGATGTCTGCAATGAAATCCTTTTTCTCCTACTTCTTCCTCTCCTACATGTTGCTCCCAGAAGCCCTTTTGATTGAAAGAGACAAAAAATATCACATTAAATAGAACTTCTGATACTGGAGTGGCTTCCTAAATGATATACATGGGGAAAACAGAGGCTGATACAAGAGACTGACCACATATGATCCCCTGTTTGCTACAACAGTTTGCATCCCACAAGTGTTAAGTTTCCTTTATTAACTCATTACTGATTTAAGCCCCTGTCACATCTAGTAGCTATGCAGGTAATCATAACTTATGTTTTTTAGATCTGAAAAAAAAAATGAGAATTAAAAAAAAAAAAAGAAAAATGTATGATAGAAATTGAGGAACAAACCTCAAAATATTTAGGGAGAAGTGCAATTAAAAGAAAAAGCTGATACAGAAAGATGTATCTGATCAAGCTGTAAGCCAAAAATATTAAAGGTGAAAGAGTTTACTGTGATTTGTTTTCTACATTCATCTCTTTGTACTCTGTTTACTTGTCCCATGCTCCTCTGAGGTAATTCATGCAATTGAGCTCTTGAGTGTTTGCCTCACTTAAAAAAAAAAGCTGGAATCAGTGCCTTTGCTTTGATGTGCTGGCTATCCTCACTGCAGGACTGGCAGGCATCCCAGTAAGCTTGTCCTGATGCTCAGACTGCCTTCGAGACAGGACATGAGCTGCACAGGAGCTTGCTACGGGCTCTAGGTTCAGTCACCATCACTGACACCCACTCTGTTTGAACTGTGCTGACATCAAATTCAGATTATTACCATTGTTTAATCCTTCCGTCATAGCAGCCATTGTTAAATGAAGATGCAGTGCTCAGTGGGTTTTATGCATGGGGCACAAAAAACTGGCTTGGTCCTGGAGGGTCAGAATAACACCCAATGAAATATGAATGAAAAAACTAAGAGCAGAACACAGCAGGGCAGGGGAAGGAGGAATGATGTTCTGGTTCAGGACAGATCCCTGGGGATGGGGACGCTGTATGAGACATGATGTTGAGAAATCAGACAAAAATCAAAGCATTGCTTCCTTTGCAGTCAGTACATGCATGCATTTAGAAAGTTATTCTGAAAGAAAGCTGTGCATCAGAAATACCTAAGAGTAGCACTTGGTGGCACAGGTAGAAAAAATTTGCATCTTTTTTCTAATGCATACCTGAAGTTTACATAGTTTTGTGGGAAGAAAGCTCCCTTTACAAAGTCCAGCTTGCTCCAAGATTAAGCACTTCAGCAAAAGAAAAGTCATATGCCATCTGGTACTATGTAGGAACAGAGAATGTCATGTTTCACCAGAATAGCCACTGCAGAGATTTTTGTGCTGAGCTTATTAACAGCTTGATACTGCTGATTAAAAAATCATAAAGGTGAATAGAGATATTTTCTAGAACTCAGGAGAAAGAAAAGACTTGATTTCATTCTGCTACCCGGCCAACATCTTCAAATAGGGAACCATAACACAGTGACCTTCTAATGTCTCTGTCTGCCCATAATAAAACATACCTTCCTCTAACAGAGCAGTTGGCTGTCTTGGTAGTTTACAATGAAGACCATGGTCATTTCTCCCTATTTTTTGGATCCTCAGGTACAAAGTCTTCCTATTTATGTTCTTGTGATCTTAAACAGCACGGTTGTTATTCATATATGACCAATTAAATGGACTTGAGAATGAAAAAGAAGGGTTTTTTTCTGTAAATAAGGTTATTAGTTATGAAAAGAAACAGGAAAAGCAAAGGATTGGTAGATTTAAACTATAAACAGAGAAAATTAAAATGGCTTCTCTTATGAAAAAGTTGGCACTTAGAACTAGAGGAAGAAACTGGAATATTTAAGAGACCTTTTCGCAGTCATGCACACTGATAAAAAACCCTCTAAGCCTAAAAAGAAAAATTAAAATAAGATGGATTCCAGCTCTGGTAACAGACCTCATGCCCATTTCCCATTATTAAAAGGACTGTTATGGAGACAGTAATGAAGAGATCAGAGGCAATCTGATGCTCATAGATAAAAATAAATTTTAAAATGTACCTTCTGGGATCATGGAGTTGATTTCAGTAGCCCCACTACTCTGTGGCAAAAATCGTATTGACTTGATCAAGGCTAGACTTTCAACCTTGACTTTTGAAAGGGAGAAATTATTTTAAAGAAATAACATAGACATTGTGCTAAGTGCACATTAAATACAGATGGGGATTCCTATTTAACTTCTGCTTCAGATGCAGAAACCAAGCATTTGAGATTCAAAAAGTAAAGGAAAATTGACATTCTTTGAAGATAGGAAAGAATAGGATTCATTTGTTGGGGTCATGTTGAGAAAAATGGTGACAGAAAGAGCACGTAGTGAATGGGACCCAAAACGAGATTTGGAAGTTCTGTTTACTCCTGAAGCACAGACAATCCAATAAACAGAAAGCTGAGAAACAGTTCTAGAAGAAAGCTGTATCTTAATGCAATGATCAATTAAAATATACTGTGCTCTAAACAACAAATTTAAAACTGGATAATAGAAAAAATAAAACAAAACAAAACATTGTCAAATCCTTCTTAAGGAAGGTCACTCACTGATCCAAACCTGTATGAAACTCACAAAGGTGCCCGCAGGGGGGAAGGTGCTGTCTCCTTGCTCCCAGGCTGCCTGTTCATGTTCATATGCCTCCCTCTTGGTTGCCCTGAAAACCTGCCTTTGGCTTGGTTGAGGTAAGAACTGTCCTTAAAATTCTCAAAATTCTCAAACAATCATTTTTGCCTTAAGCAACAGTCCATTCCTGTCTCAGGAGTACCTACTAATGACTGGAAGATGAGGAAATTTCATTTTTGTTCCTGAGATGTTTTGGCTGACACGATGAAGGACATCAAAGGGCCAGCTCTTCTCTCTATTCATGACAGTTATTTATTTTCTTTAAAATTATTTCAGAATTTTAATTAAACGGGAATATACTCAGTTGCTGGGCAGTGGCTTCCAACAGCTCCAATCATCCTTTGAATGGAGACAGTGCATATGTGCACATCTCCAGCCCTTGTAAAGGAAAGAGGGGGCTCAGGCTGGGTGGGGGCAGCAGCTCACCCTGACAGTCTCCTGATGCTCCAGAGCAGGATCCAGCTGGTGGAGCATGTGGCAGAGCCCCTGGCACAGCCATAAATTACTTCCAGTGTGTATGACTATGATTAGCTGTTTGACTTCTTGTTAAGCAACACTTACAATATCTGTAGGCACACAGTAAGCAGTTTGGAACTGCTGATTGCTCTCTGATTTATGAGGGGTGGTGGAGAAGGATGAAGAGAGACATAAGCCTCGTTTCACTGCAGTTTGGAAATCGGAAGCAAAACGTAAGGAAACTAGATAGGAATTTAGTTGTCACCCCACAATACACACTTTTCAGTCTTTTGGAGCTCAGCTTTTTTATCTTTTTTTTTTTTTTTTCCCTTAGTAATTAATGTGCTATTAATCTTACAAATTTCAGCTAAAAATTAGAGTATCAATATAGGGAAAAAATTCTCTCCAGATAGCATTTATACAATATCACATCTAGACTAAGCAACATCAATACTGATAAGTGTAAATTCAAAACACAGTTCAGATTAATGAGATTTCCAGACCAAACGAGGTTAATGTACTTGGAAGAAGTTGAGCTACAGATCTGCGCTTTGGACACATGTCCCTTCATAACTTCCTTACTTTTGGACACTTGCTCATCATTTCTTTCTCAAATGATGTTTCCAGATCAACAAACTTATCCTTCCCTGGGATCAGTCATTTCCTTAGTCTTGTCTTTTAGAAAGCAACCCTTTTACTGTCTGTTTTATGACACTAGTAACACTCTGTGCTCCAGCTCTGTATTAATCTTCTGAGAATGTTATTTATTTTACAGTATTGGCACAGCAGGAGACTTTCCTCTGCTTTTGATGAGGGCCCCTGGAGACAGCAGACATACCACCAGTACAGTGCCAAAATAATATTGCAGCACATTCAGCCTAAATTAGCATAAAATACTAAGATAATACCATTTCTTTTTCTTCTGAAACTGCTCATATTGATACATTTTGTTATGAAGAGCAGACTGAGATCATAGTTTTGCTCTCCTGTAACCCCCTAACCATCCTTTCTCACTCAGGCCTTCAGCAGAAGTCCTGCTATTCCCCTTCTTGGCTTTGCTGCACGCTGCTGTGAATCATCCCACATAAACTGCACAGACACACAAAACTAAGATTTTACTTGATTTGCCACTTACATAATATTTTAGTACTGATCTCACAAGAAGTCTGTTAAATTTATATTGAACTAGTGAGAATACTATTCTTATATTTTGTCTGAGAAATTTTTCTAATTAGAAAATCTGCCTTTTCAAGGGGAAAAAAGTCTTAGGTTAAATTTTGTACCTGAAAGCAAAAACACTGTCAATTTATCAGCACTGGGACTTTTTATGAGAAGATATTTTGAAAACTGTTTTTCAAAACATATTGCTGGCACTTCTTAGTAGCACTAAGAGAGTGGAAGTCTTTAACCATGGGTGGCATCCATCAAAGAGAAGCTTCTGGTCCCATGTAGGCTGTTTTTCCTGATAGACACCTACACTAATTTTTATATCAGATCCCTGTAGAAAGTAGTGTGAATGAACATACTCCATAGTTTAGGGCACATTTCCATTATATCCCATTAGCTAAACTTATAGTGAATTTAGCTAATGGGATGTAATGGAAATGTGCCCTAAACTGTAGTGCTACCTCTAAAGCAATGAATTAGTATTTTTCTTTTTCAGAGAATCTCCTTCTATTCTCCAGTTAAATGAAAAAAAAAGAAATAATCACGCTATTCCTAAAATAAGTCAGTGGATAATTTATAACTAAGTCTGAAGCAATCTGAGTGACATCCATATCCATTTCAGTGCTCAGATGTAATGCAAACACAGTTGCATATTTTATCATATTCTATCACTTATTTTCACACATACTTGCCAAGGTCTTACTGATGTTTTTGAGTCCCCATGCACACAAGCCTGACACCCCCCTCAAAGACAAGTCCCCACAATTATTTCATGAGCAGGGCTCAGTTTTCTTTAAAAATGTCATTCATTACTAGGGGTAAAGAATTTGTCATCCACCTTTTCTGCAAGATTCTAATGGTTACATTACTTACATGTAAAACATATGGATCAATGTTTGGGCAGGAACATCATTCACCACACTAAGGAGGATTAAGACACCTTTTAACCTTCCCAGTGAAGCTCTACAGACAAGCACTTAAGAGCACTTATTAAGAACAAGGCTAAGTGTAATTGAGTACATTACTGTATTTCAATGCAGGCAAGTGGGTTATGGTCTCAGCCACCAAGACAGTTTCTATATTTTACTTTGTGTCTGACATAGTGCAGAGGGCTAAAAGTGTAATCTAATGTCACCCTTTTTACATTAATGTATTTCAAATGTGTCTACTAGTGATATTGTCACAGCACAGCAGCCTAGTCAGGTTGGTGGTATGCAGAGAAATTCCTCCACCTCCAATTCTGCTCTTAAAAAATCTTAATTCCAGGTCTTACATCAGGCATCGATATTTAACATGAATGATAGTGAGGTTTTGATGGTTAACAGTGGACATATGTGAAAACTAAAATGCCCAGGGGGAAAAAAACCAAAACAAAAAAACCGCACATGTGAATAAACACAAAATAATTCCATGTTATAAAAAAATCCCCAAGCCCCCAAGTGCAGTAAAGACATTAATTAATTAAATTAATAATATAATTAATTAATTAAATATATTAATGTAAAAAGGATGTTTCCTCAGCATCAGAGCTAAGGATGCCTCCCTCCCCTTTCCCTCACATATAATAAGGTGCAAAGTTCTGCCTGGAGCTTTTCCCAGTGCCATGGAGTCCACAGAGTGGTTTGTATTCACCACAGCTGAACTTGGGTCACTTTTCTTCAAATAAGGGAAATAATATAATTTTTCATCTCTACCCAGCAACTAGTGTCCATGAAATTTATAGAAATTCAGTATTTCCTTTCAGTAGTCGGGAATCTGCAAACTGGCCATTAACTAAAAACTTACTAAAGAAGAATAATCAAATGTACCTTCACATCACGGCATTTGCATGAGCTTTTATTCACAGCATGGCCACGAAAATCTCTTTTCCTATAAAAACAAGCTACAGAAAAGATATGAAATATGAACAGTGAAAAATTAGATGAGTACTAGTGTTAATGGCACTTTGAAACATATGAAAATTAGAATATAAACTAAAGCAACATGGTCACAGCAGCTAGGGTAGATCTCAAAGTTTTGGTGCTGATATACAGAGCTGGTAAAAATTATATTTCTCTTCTAGTCTTATTTCAGTTAGCTGAAATACTTCTCATCAAATACCAGTTCACTGAAGTTTTGAGCTCTTTAGATGACAGATGTGGAGAAAAAGCCCAAAAGAAAAAGCAATACTCCACCATGTGGCATTGCATGAGAACAGGCAGAACCCTTCCTCAAGCCAGACTTTTCCAAGTCTTATATTGATTTGTAATATAAAATGTAAAATCATAGTGGAGTAGAGCTGTTTTTGTGGAATCATATTCTGACAAATTTGAAAAAACAAACAAACAAACAAACAAACAAACAAAAAGACACCCACCAAATTCAGTCAATTTCACCAGAATATGAATTTGGAAGGAAAAAACCCTTTTGGTTCACTCCCTAACAAAGCAATTCAGGAATCTAGAATGAAATAGTCCTCTATTTGTAATGACTATTTGTCCATTTAAAATATTTTATGTCACACTCCAAAAAATTAGAGAAGCATTTTTATTGGACTGAAAATACTTAGTGGAGTAATGAGAAAGGCCTTTAAAGAAAACCTTCACATTTTCTTTCATTCTCAGGAAAAAAATTGAGATTTCATAAACCTCCTTAAATTGAATTTTTCCTTTGCACTCTTTATGAAAAAATTCACAGCTTTTTCTCTCCTTTTTTCTTTTTTTTTTTTTGGTTTTGTTTTAAATCCTTCTCTCCTAGTCAATTTTCCATATATTAATTGAATTTTTTAGACTATTTTCCAAAGTGTGCTCCAGTGAAAAAACAAAAGTCTAACCATAAGTAATTGCAGTAATAATTTTTTGCCTGGGAAAAGACATTTGCTGTACTCAATTAATAGGAAGATATAAAACTATTTGCAACAGC
The DNA here is from genome assembly GCA_037013685.1 of Acridotheres tristis. Lineage (NCBI taxonomy): Eukaryota > Metazoa > Chordata > Aves > Passeriformes > Sturnidae > Acridotheres > Acridotheres tristis. Next base: position 29,635,004 of record CM072886.1, read on the forward strand.
TTGTCTTCACATTCCTCATCATAATATGGCACAACCACAGATTTACAGGATAAATATAAAGCAGTAATGAATATGATGATGCTGGGTTCTATTTGGGGATCATTTATGACAATGGTTTTGCAAACCAGATACTGAAGTGAGATAGAAATAACCACAATACAGATGACTGCAAAACTAATCTGTGAGCATCTGCATATTTTGCTAAGTACTTCAGAAATATTTCATGGGTAGAAAAATGGATGTGCAAATGCATTTAAATCTGTAACACGTGCATATTCTTCTCTACCTCAGAAACCTTAGAACTGTCATTCAAATATCATTCCTTTGGCCTAGAAAACTAAGAGTTCAAGTTTAACTAATGTTTAGCCATAATGAAAAGATGAATTTTCAAATTATGCCTATGGAACAGGAATTATCCTCTCAAAGAAAACTAGAAAAATATGGGATTTAGTAACAACTAATTTAGACATAAAGCAGGTCACTTATGCTCAATTCAGTTTAATGTCAAGAAAATCTTATCGAAAGTAGTTATCAGCACATCCCATACATCATCAGTGCAGACTTATTTTTAGTCACAATATATGCGATTTCTTTGAAAGGCAGAGGTCCTGAACTGGGGAATATCACAGTATCATTCTCTGAGGACAATGTAGATAAAGCAGAGGTTAAGGCACGATCATCTTCACAAATCCACAACTTAACACTGAGAGGCTCCATAAATAAACTAGGAATACCTATACCATCTGTGCACTTCTTGTTTTGGGATTTTTGGGGGGATCTGTGGCTTTTTTTCAACCGAGAGATAAATGGCTGTCCTAGGAAAGTGCTTCATAAAAACTGGTCATCTTTGAGCCCATGTAGAGATGACCAAATCTCTGGAGGAAAAAAAAAGAACTTTTAAACATATATATTTAAAAATGGCATTATCCTGGAAGAGGGTCATATGTCACTGGTTTCTTATCTATAACAAGAAAGGAGTTGATCCAAAAATTTTATAGTGCTCCAAAACAGTCTCATTTTTTCTGATTAATATTCATGTTTACTGATGCAGGATAAATTTGCCTTCTCTTTTAGTCCAGCTTTTAAATGTTGATTTGACTGATCCATACAGAATTTTTAAGTTATCCATGTGCTAACACATGTATTATAAGGAAATAAAAGCACAGGCTGTGACTTGTCACTGGGAGCTGTAGCCTACTCCTTGAAAACAAGATTACTCTGGCTTCAGCCAGCTCCCTGAATGACTGGGAGTTATTCCACACTAATTTTGACAAAATGCTTCCAATGAACTCTGGGACCATACTTGCACAGCCTGCAATTCCACTGACTGCTGCACTCCAGGTGTCCATCAGAAGCTGTGTGTGCTGGGCATGGATGTATCACAACAAGGTCATGCCCACTGATCATGGCTTTGCATGTAGAACTGAAATATTATTTCTGAATGTGACCTTACCTGTAACTCAAGTCAAAGCATTTGACAAAGATCTGCTTCTTCACAAGTGTCCAAACTTCACAACCCCAATATAAGTTTCTAAGCAACACAGTACTGACAGACTGGCTCTTACCAGAGCCTCTTAACAACACATTTCTCCTCACTCAATTTGTGCAGCACAATGAAATCCTGCTCTTGAATGGGACATCACACTTCCAGTGTATTGAGAATATTCTTAGAGGAAGTTTCCATGCACCAAAGGCACCAGTGAAAGAAAATATAAAGGAAAGAGGAACATGGGTAATAATGAGCAAAAGAGCTTTGAAGGGCAGTAGTTATTCCTATATTTTTAACTGTATTCTTACTAATTATCATACAGATTTAGAGACCAAAGGTGTCAGCTTAACCTTCTAATCATATGAAATACACTCAAATAATCCATAAAAGAGGAAGGTATTGATAATGAGTCTTATAGCAAAATTCTTTCCTGTTTGTAACGTTTCCTTGCTACGTACTAAAAACTGCTGCAGTTTCACTCACCTTCTGTACAGAAAGTTCATTTAATCTGTTTTTATAGATAGATTTCTCAAATAAGTTCAAGTTCACCTATCTCTGGTTGTAACAGAAATATTCTAGCAGCAGTGATACTCTATAGACTTATCAGTCTCAGAAATGGGAGGAGATGATCTTGTACTCAATTTTATGGAGCAGGGGTGCTTAAAAGGGGAAAATTAAAGCTTATTCCTTCTTTGCCTAGGGCAGTTGGCTTCAGGGGAATTTGAAGTCATGGCTAGGCTGCAATTGCTTTTACTTGCTTAACATCAGGTCAGTTGAGTGGCTTGGGACAATACTTACAACTGAATTAAACCTGACTTTAACTTAATTATGTGTAAATTCATGAAGAGGAAAAAAATCTTGAGCTGTTTCTGTAAGAAACTTATTACTGACAGTATTGGAGAAGTGCAAAGCTTGATTTTCAGTCTTATTTTTGTTCACATGAATCCAGAAGACCCCTTCTCCTTATAAACAAAGCCTACTGGATACTGAAGTCTCTCAGACTGTATTAAATATACAGAATTTCTAAAAGCTAAATAGCAGAAAAGAATCAACATTTGGTAAGAAAAATATAGGCCTTGTTAGAATGAAACTATTTGAGTCCTTCCATAGCCAACAGTAATGATCCTGAGAGCATCAGATCCCATAATCTCTTCACAGCAGGCTCTGTACTGTCTGAGGGCTATCTAAGGTTGGGATGCTTCCAAAGGCAAACTGTTTACTCAGATTTGATCATGGCTTATGTTTTTCCAAAAGACAGCTAGCTTGCTTAAGCCCTTTAAAAAAAAATCCTTTCCCTAGAGCTCATCCACTGGGTTGTTTGGGCTGAGTATTTAAAGCAGTAGGAAAGTGCCAAGTCAAAAAGCAATGAATTTGTTTCTAAGAGAAGCAAGGAAAAGACAAAGAGCAAAAGTTAACGCTGCAGATTATTGCAAGCTTCAGTGAATACAAAACAATTGTTTTAGAGACAGCTAAAAATACCTTCTTGTAAGACTGCTTGCTCTCCTGCCAAAGGCATACAGTACACTGAGAAAGATTTGCAGAATCAAAATATTTATACTACAAAGTAGCAGTTTCTACTTTAGAAACTTATAGCTGGTTAAGTTGGAACCATATTTTTCATAATACAGACAAAAGAGTATCAGCCACAGCCATAAGTAAATATTGGCTTTGTTGCAAGCTTAATGTTAAAACAAAAAAAAATACAGCAAATTCTTTCTCTAGATCACAGTTACCTTGGTGTAACTATCAATAGTTATAAAGTAAAATACCGTTTTACTTTCTAACCTTCTCTTTGCTATGTGACACAAGCTGTACTAGAATGCACCCTGAAAAAATAACAGAAGGGCTGCACAAAAAAAATGAAGTCACCTGGCCTCACGGAAAGCTTTATAAACGATTGTTCTAGATTCTAAAAAATCTTGTCTCAACTTAAAATTCACTATATCTCTTCATTTGTAGTCCAAGGGAACACAGAAAGTTAAAGGTTTAGAGATCAAACTTCACAGAAACTTTAATGGAGAGTGCCAAGTTCAGCTCCTTTGTTAATTACAAGCAAAAGAAAATCTTGCCTTTTTATGGGGAAAAAACAAAGACAAGTGATTTAAATCATGCTCCGAGTGAAAATTCACTTTTGAAAATCCAAATTTTCTTGCCATATTTAGCAAATGCCAAAACAGTATTTACAGCAACATCAACAGTGCAGCTGTTGTGGAACTGGAAAGCTGGCACAGAGGTGATGCATGTCCTCCTGCAATTACATTCCATGGTCCTTTTGTGTCTTGTTTCCCAGTAAAAAAGCTGGGCAGATATTGTTTCTATCCCATTTCCTCTATTACTACTTTAAAAGATGCCCCCTTTCAAGCTGCTGGTGTATATATGCACACAAGCACCTGACCTAGCAGAGCAGACTCTGTAGTAAGGAAAATGACATATCCATTTTGAAAACAGGGTTTTATTGAAACTTATCAAAACCGTCTGAAATGTAACACAGGAAAGGCACTTCAGACTTTCGTCTTTTTCTTTTTTGCTTTGGGTTTTTCTGACAACTGAGATAACTCACTTTCTTCAACTTCATCACAATGTTTTCTTTTCTTTTTCTTTGACTTTTTATGATCACTTTGGTAACCACTAGAGTCACTGGTAGGCAATACAAGTTCCTGTTCTCCTTGCTTGTCCTTTTTCTTTTTCTTCTTCTTTTTATCATCACATACTCCATTCACCACATCAGCGCTTTGCTCTTCTTCATTTTCCCTCCCAAGGTTACTCGTCTCATTTAAAGGCTCTTCTGTGACATTATCTTGCCCACAGTCATTCAAGCCATTTTCCTGCTGGTCAAGCTTTTGAATTTCGTCCCCATTTGTAGTTTCAGCGACTGTGTTAGATTTTTTGGGCTGCATGCTGTAAAGAAATATACAAAATAAACTGGATTAGAGACACATTAGGGCCACCTCACATAGTGAAATGTCAAAAACTGCTAAAACATGTATTTACACCAAGCAGATAAAAGACAAATGCTTGCTAAAATCAACAACAAATGGAGAACACGATAGTCTGTGTTACAGAGAATCATAACATTTAATATTCTCAGGGTAATTTCTATTACCTTACTAGCTTCCTTCTTACCACATAATAAATACTCTCTTTTGAATCTTAGCCTAAATTTCTTCTCTAAAGTGCCAATGAGATAATTTGATATATCCTCATTTCTTGTACTTCTTCATCCTCTAATTCATAATTACACATTGTGTAGTTTTTTGGGTTAAGTCTTTCACAAAAACACACAGCTAGTGGCCTATTCAGGCATATATGAGGCACACTGCAGCCCCCCACCCGGTACTTTGCAACCAAGAGCACTGGAGAAAATGTCTAAGAAGACAAATATGGAAAGAATGCAGTTAAAAACCATGGAGGCTTTTATGTCCCCAGAGGCACTGAAGACAAAATTGCTAACTTTCATTGTAAATTCACTGAAATGATCCAGGGCATCCTTCCAGATTAAAAAAAGAAGAAACTAACAAAAAATGCTATGAATTTGCCAGTAGGAGTCATATTATACATTTAATAAAAAACAAAACCATGTTGAAAGAAAAACATTGCTCAGTAAATTACTGTTTTAAAAGAAAAACGTGAATGAACTCTTTTGAAGACAAGTTTTCTTGTGAGGTGCCCTATAAATTTACAGAGGCCTAAGGAGGAAGTTGACAACTTCTTTCATCTTGAAATTCTCATGTTTCAGCATGTATTTAAGTAATGTATTTGTCATTAGACAATACATATGCACGTGTTTGCACAATGTAACCACTGTGTTCAGGACCCCTGGACTGTTTGCACTTGAAAAGCCCATGCACAAAGCTGCTTTTAGACACCTGGATGTGCTATTTGGGCCATGTATTATATATGCAATCAACAATTCATAGGTCAACACGCTCCGATTTTTAAAGCTCAAGAAACACCTAGTTTTACTTTTTCCAGAGAAAACTTCAATGGGAGTCCTAAAGAGTGGAAAGCTTAACTTAAGACAACATAGATAGACAGACAGATAGATAGGCAGACATATAGTCACATGTATAGTTATGTAGTTATATAGTTATATAGGCATTTGTGTAAAAGTAAGAAACCTGAACGACTAAGATGTAGCGAAAATCACTTAGCTTGCAAAAAATGTATTAAATCAGTTAAAAATATTCTCTATTAAGGCACTGTACCTGCTTTTAGTGAGTCCTCCTCGAATGAAGAACACCCCAGCATTATCAAAATCCAAGTGCAACACTTGAAATTTCAGTTCATCCCCTATTTTAAATCCCAGCTCTTGCCACTGTACAAGAGACATTTGTTCAGGCTTAGGGATAGAGGCATTGAAGCATCCATGTATGAGGCAGCCAATATGACTAGGAGCCACTTTATTAATTACACCCTAAAAAAGAAAAATAACATCATGCAAGTCTATAGCAAAAATCAGCCCTTTCAGTGCACACCCTTTAAATATTTAGTTTTCTATATGGAAGGCTTACACTAAGAATTTATATACAAGTTATGAAGTCAGTTTATCTAGCAAGAAGTTAATGCTCCTTCACTAAAATCAAAGCCATTCCAGTAAACTCTTCATGCACTTCCTCTGAAAACAGAACTGAACTGCAAGAGAAGTCAAAACATGGTGTTTATCTGCAGTGAATACCTGAATAGAGTAGGCAACTCTTTCCTTACGCTACAGTGATCAACTTTGCTTTGAAGCCATTTTAAGTCTGATTTACTTGCTAAAATGTTCTTCAAGCTGGCACAGCAGTAGTTAGCAGCAAAAAGCTTCTAAATACTCCATTCAGTGGGTTTCTGACACATCTGCCTATGAAACTATATCCACCTTTGTTCTACTCATAGAATTAATAACTGACACTGACAATTTTTCTATTCTCTTCACAGGAAGATGGCACATTCATCCTCAAACACAGTTATAAAGTCACCAGCTGTGCTGCAAAAGGTATGGTACTACAATGAATGCAAGCTAGCTCTCAACATACTTTACCCACAGGTACTGAGCAAGAGTTTTGACAAGCTTAAAGCCGTTCACCTCCTTTACTGAAAGGCAGGCTCCAACTCGATGTACAGGTCTTGTGCTTTAAGGAACTGAATTCTCGAGAGCATCCAAACCATTCCTGTCACTATAACAAATGCACCTGTTTGAGAATTACCTGCTCTTCAGAAAGGAGCACTGGTATGATATACACAGTTTTAATACGCTGTTAAATATGCAATCCTTATGATACAATGCTGCAGTAATTTTGTAGTAATATAGTATATCTATACAGACACGGACAAAATAGACAAATTACAGTAAAAAGTACTAGTACAAACTACTTATAAATTGCCATGAACTACTCATAAATGAATAAGCTAAAATAAACTAAAACATGTCCTAAGAGACATATTTTATTTCTCCTAGGAGACCCAGACCCAGACCACTTATGTCAGAAATAAGCCAAGCTTTGACCACTTAATAAAAAAGGCCGGTCCCGTGAGACGCCAAGGCGTTCGCATACCACCAGCTTCTTGCCCTTCTTGGGGCTGAAGATGATGAAGTCGGCCTCGACGTTCAGGTGGATGAATCCCTGGTCGTCGTAGATGTCGCCGAGCTCCCCCACCACTTTGATGTTGTCGTAAGCCACGGGCACACCCTGCAGGCTGGAAGGAAAGGAGAGGAGGGCACGGTTAGCAGCCGGGCCGGGTCCCCCCGGCCCCCGGCCCCCATCCCCGCACGCCGCACCTCTCGGAGTAGCGCAGGAGCTCGGCGTCCAGCTGCGCGCGGATGCCGGAGCGCTTGCGGCCCAGGAAGCGCGGGGGCAGCGCCACGTGTCGCCGGTGCGCCGCCGCCACCAGGCACGAGTGGCGCCGCGCCGCCAGCGCCCGGGCCGCGCCCAGAGACGGGGCGGCGGCGGCGGGGGGCGGCAGCGCCGGGGCGGGCGGCGGCTCCCGCGGCACGGCCATGCAGGGACACGGGGCTCGCCGGCGCGCTGAGATGGCGTCAGGCGCCTTCCCTCAGCCGGGGCGGGCCCGGCCGCGGCAGTGACGGAGTTCCGTGGGGTGGGGTGTGTTCGCGTTCGCGGGGGCGTTTCGTGCCGCCGAGAACGGCGTCGTTGTTTAACTCTTTCCAAGCCGTTTTACATCGCGGAAGCACGGAGTATTCCGAGTCGGAAGGGCCATCGAGTCCGGCTCTTAAGCGGACGGCCCGTACGGGGATCGAACCCGCGGCGCTCGCCCTCCGGCCGGCAGCCCTGCCGCGCTCCCGCAGCCCCGGGAGCCCAAAGCCAGCACGTCTTCCCTTGGACAGGAGATGCGTTACTGTGACCTTAAATTTAAATTGCACATTTGGTGATTCGAACAAAAAAATGCAGTGGCAAATTACCTTAGTGGCGTTCTTTATATACAGCGATTCTAAGAATACAGAGTTTGTCTTCTGCTGTTAGACCCCAGATCCAGTTTGTGCATACGCTGAGAAATGTTTAAGTGCGTTTAATAACCGCAGACTGAGGAGAACAAAAATAAATACAAGTCCTCAAGAGAGTTTCTGGTGCATTCTACACTGCAATTGCTTACAAAGTGAGTTGCGGTACTACAGTAGAAACCTTGTCCAGTTGTAAATGATGACATTTGTGGCTGGTTAGTGAAGATTTTGTCCAGAAAAGTAACTCAGACTTTATATCCAGACAAAGCAGCACAGCATGATTTTACTTTAAACTGATCCAACTGAAACTCATGCAAAACTTTGAAAAGGTATTCTCTCATTGATTTAAATCTATTTTATATCAACTTAACTTGTTATAGTAAATGTACACTTTCAAACTGATTGCATCCACATGGGGAACAAAAAAAAAAATAAAAATTTATGTATCGGTTTCATTAAAGGTGTTAAAATTTCTTTTATACTGTGGAGGGCTCAGACACACTGTTGTTTTGTGAAAACGAGCCTTACGTCAGATACCAGAAATCCTTGAACTCCCTATAAAACATTTAGTGATGCAAAAGCCTTTGAAACTACTTAAATACTACATCACCAGAAAGTTTTCTTTGACTGAACATACTGTGAAGACAGGACATTGTTAGCTTTCACAAGTAAAACAAATGGTATAATTTGCAGTACTTTACTGCAAGTAAAGTTGGATTAGTGTGAAAGAACTGACATAAAAATGGCTTTCAGATGTCATACCGAACTCCAAAATTGAAAGAGAAAATGTCTTGAACTACTGTAATCTGTATTCCTATGTGGCTTTAGTCCTCCAAGGTATTTAATGCCTGTTGAAATTAATTTTATGTTATATGGTCTCAGCTTTCTGGAAAAAATATTGTATTTTTTATTTCAACTATTTGGATCATATTTAAAGGTTGCAATGTGCTTTCAATCTTGGTTAAAGACCTTAAACAATAACTGCATGCACTTCTACTCCTAAAAGAAATATATGTTTTATAACTCTTATTTATGAGTGGATTTAGTTTGCAATGAGAACATATAATACACTAAGGGCTCTACTCAGTTTTATCCAGCATAATAAAAACCTACCTTTGCTCTTAAAATAAAAACTAAGAATAAGATGGAAAGGCACCATGAACAAAAATGTGGACTTCTGTCTTTCACCCTGTAGTCAGGTTGGCCAAGGTGGTGTCAGAAGGGCTCTGTCTCTCAGGGCCTGCAGCTATCCAAGGTTATCCCCATGGACTTCTGTCACCAGAAAATTCCCTACAGAGGTCGAGTCTGTACTTTCTAATTGAATCTCCATTCTTCCCTGCTACTGTGCCTGGTTTTCATTGCACAGTGCTCTTGGGACTTCCAGATTTCCTTTCAGGCTAAAGTAATCAGGAGAATGAACTTTAAATCCGAATGGTCGTTAAGTCTGTGTGGTAGGCCAGAGATAATTCAAAATAGCCTGTTTGAAAACCTTTAACTGTAAATACCTGGCCTCAGCACCAGCTGTTTTTCTCTGCAAGTCCACACCTGTCTGGTCATGCTGCTTGCTGATGTAGCATGGTCTGTCTATACCAGAAGCAGTGTTGTCTTGCAGTCTTGTAGAGACTTCAGACCCATGGTACGAACTGGACTCACTACCTCTTTGTAAAAGATACTCTGATGAAAGAAAGAGTCTCAATCCAAATGCCACCTCCTCCAGCCACAGATCAATACTTAAAACCGTCTGGACTGTAAGACTTAAATCCTGATATCCCTACATTCATTTCTTGACTTCTTTTTCTTCCCTAGTTGTATATCTTTCTACTTCTTAATGTTAGCTTTTAGCTTAAAGAGTCTGTTTCGGCTGATCTTTCAGCAGCACTGCAGTGAGCCTATGTCCAAAAAGGCAGCTAAAATCAATGTCTAATACAGCATAGCTGTTGGTATGTTTGCCAAGTCCCACAGTGGCTGATAAGACTGTGCTGAGCCTGTTTTTCTCTAGAGGTCAGGTTGCAAGTAGCAATGGGGACCAAACCCGAGAGCTGCATTTGCAGTCGCTGCTGTTCTTTGTCTTCCTGTTTTATCTGGGTTTGTCTTGTTTTCCCTATGAAAGGAAGGCCAGATTTCCAAAAAGGAGATTCCTTGACAACCATAACTTCAGCTCCTCTCAGCTGGTCTTTTCTACCCATACAGTCACTGCCATCTTGTATCCAGGTTTCTGAATTGGCAGTGTTCCATGTATGTTGGGTAGAAAGTTCATCCAATTGCTTATTGCTTCTTGTGGAAGGTGCAACTCATTCATTCAGAGGGTGGCTCTCATCCAGCCTTAAAATCCTGGAAGGCTCAGTTGTGACAAAATATAGTGCATCTCATGCAGAGTGGAAGAATGCTGGCAGCAGCATGCTGGAGTAGAAAATACACTCCCCCTTAGGACTGTGTGCCCAAAGGAATTAGTGTATTTTGAAATTTATTCCACTGCAGGTTCCTTATCCCACAGTTCGCACTCTATAAAAAGGATAAATGAAAAAATGCCTCGGTTGCATAGGTTGGATACAGTACAAAACTTGTGCTCTGGATTTTTTTCCAAATATTTTTAGCTGGCTTCTCCTTTTCAATTTGTAACCCTTCAGTACTTCTAATGACAGTTATTGCTGTCATACTTAGAAGGAATAATCAATACTCAAACTCTCAGTTTCGTTTTTGAAGTTGTGTGGTAATAGGTTTGCTTCAATATCTTTCTCCCTCATGTCAAATAGAGACTAATGCTAGTATTGAGGTCATTGAGAACTAAACATCTAAATGCCATTGAAGATTGTCAGCTTGTGGTCCTATATATGGAATTCTGTTAGTTTTGTGTAAGTTATTTTTGGGAGGGTGACCATTCAATTGTGTATAAAATCTATCAGTGCAAAGGGTTAGCTAAAGTTTACAACAGTTACAGTAGTAAAGGCTCATTTGACTGCAAATGTGAGAGGAATTAAGTTATTACTGTCAGGCAAACATTAATTTGAGCAAATACAGGACGATAACGTGAAACTATCAATGGCCAAAGAAGGTAGATACTCCTGACAGTGTATCAAGACTCTCTTTATTTGTACTTAAACAAAATGTACCAAATGCTGAAAGTCCACTAGATGGCACACAAAAGCCTTGGTACGGAAAAGTGCCGTCATCCAAGAGAACAAGAGGAACTGCATGCCTGGCTGAAAATTTAATCTGTGCTACACTATGCAGACTCTGCTTTGTTTTGTCAGCAATTAGTAGGTCAATCTCTCATAGCTAGGAAATGACTTAGAAAAACATTAAGGGAAAGAAATACGATAAGACAGCAATTATGTTAATTTCTTTCAGCTAATAATTTGTCTTGATTTGTAGTGACATTGATGATGCAAGGACAAAGAGCGGTTGGAGTGAGCCCACAGTAGGGTCACGAAGATGATCAGAGGGCTGGAGCACCTTTCTGTGAAGACAGAGACAGTTATTCATCCTGTAGAAGAGAAGATTCCAGGAAGACCTTACAGCACCTTCCAGTACCTAAAGGGACCTACAAGAGAGCTGAAGGGGGACTTTTTACAAGGGCATGGAGTGGGGCAAAGGAGGAATGGCTTCAAACTAAAAAGGGGTGAGCTTAGGTTAGATATGAGGAAGAAGTTCTTCCTTGTTAGGGTGATGAGGCACTGAAACATGGTGCCCACAAAAGTTGTGAATGTCCCTTCCCTGGAAGTGTTCAAGGCCAGATTGCATGGGACTTTGAGCCAATGGAAGGAATCTGTCCCCACAGCAGGAGGAGCTGGAACTAGACAATGTTTCAGGTCTCTTCCATCCAAACAATTCTGTTATTCTAGTCTTGGGATGGACATCTTCAACCAGTTGGGGATTGACTAGATTTGCCTTTGGCCTTTGATTCTCTAGGTAGGTTATTGCCTGCTGGCAAATGGTTGGTATGGCTTGCAGTCAATCTTGTGGAGATAAAATATCTTGTCTATAAAAATATTACTGAAAGACCTATGTTCAAGTAGCTCCCTGGCCTTATATCTGTAGAAATAAGGAACCTGATGTAGGATGCCTGGTTCTGACTTGTGCTCCTCTCCAGCTCTACTTGAAGGCATAGTTTCAATAGCACATGACCTGTGGAGGTCTGACTGTTGGTCTAATACTGAGACTCTCCAGTGTGTTTCCAGCCAGTGAATGAAGTGTTGATAGTGGATTAAATAATATGGTAACGTGAACTTTCTCATAGAAACAAGAGGTGATGTTGCCACAGAAACAAGGGAGGAAAGCAGCCTGTGCCACTGTAAGAGCAGTGAGGCTTTTCTGCAGCACTATGAATACTTCTGATGAATGATGCTAACAAATGAGATGGATGCTCAGGTTGTAAATGGGGTAAATGAAGTGTCTTTTGACAATCTGTCTGTGCTATTTTGCAGTTTATGCTCTGAGAAACTTCTAGCAACCTTTTACTCTGGTGTTTTTAAAATTGTCTGGAAAGATGGGAATTAAGGATCCACAGGGGATTGCCTCCAGAAAAGTCAGCTGCTATTAATTTTAAGAGTAGAAAATGTCTTTTTGTCATTCTGTTTTATGACTCCTATACTTCTTCCAGATACTGCAAAAGACAAAATAATCTTCTGGTTCTATTAGTAATAGCCTGCTCTGTCTTTTCAGTGCTCCTCATATCCTGAGCCCTGTTACAAAAAGAATTGTGACGACATTTGCAAATGACATGAAGAACATTGAGGCAGTTATACTTTAATCCTTTTTTTGCACAGTGCTAGTTCTTTTTTTTTTTTTTTTTTTTTTTTTTAACGGAAAACTGTTAATCCTTCTGGCCTGGAAAACAGGTTCCGGGTCTGAGGAGTTTGCCAATCAAGAGAGGTCCAAAGTAACCATCCATTTGAAAGAAAGATAGCTGATTATATCTCCTAGGCTACTTTCAAGCCTACGATCTGATTTTTACAAGTGAATTTCAGGAGGGTTGACACTTGAGAAGTTTTAGAAACAAGGATAAACAATTCAGTTATGTGGATTTTTTTTCATTTTATCTACAAACTTTAGCAGATAGATTATTATCCAACTGTGTTCAGAGTAATACATTTATCTCTGGTGGTTTTGTCTGTATTTTCTTCTGCAGCTAAACATGCTTTTGTATTGATAGACTGGAAAAGTCGAAGCTTTTGCCCCAAATGTAATGGAAATGAGAGACAATTCTTTTTGAAGTTTAAAAATGTGATTAGTTTTAGTCTCCTAAGTCTATGGTTTTGTTTTCAGATCAAATATGGATTTGCTTGGATAATATAAAAAGAATTGTTTATGTTGTATTTCCATCCTACGAGAATGAAAAAAAAAATCTCAAATCTGATGGGGATTCTGTTTTCACATTGCAAGCCAAAGAGGCCGAGTAAACATTATAGCATTTTCTGTTTATCCTGTTTATTTTCAGGAACCACTGAGATTCCTTTTCCAGGAATACCTTTTGATTACTCAAAGATAAGCTTTTAATTATTTTAATCAGTGTTTTGTACATGAAAATATGCTTAAATGATGAAGAAATTCTTCCTAAATCTCTTTAAAGATGAGCATTAAAAAAATTACATCAGTGTGAAAAAATTCTAGATTTTTTATTTTTCTGCTGCCCTTCTCAGGTAGCGTATACTACTTCAGAAAGTCTGTAATATAATTGATTTTCTTAGAGGAGCTGAGCCTGTGACTATCAATAGCAGCTCCATCTACCTTGAGGTAAATAAAGGGTAGTAGTGGATTCTGAAGAGCTTGACTGTCAACTTTTGCATTTGAGCACTGATGCTCTAGGTGTTCAAGCAAATGCACCTTCAGTAGATTAGGTAATCTCCAGTGTGCTGTGCCTTATCTTGAAAACTGTAAATGTCACTCACTGCTGAATAAATCAGTGCTAGGTATCACTGGATGCCTGAATGGTCACTGAATGTCAAGGGTATAAGGTAGCATAATTTTTGGGCGATTTTCAAGTTGTCCTAATTTAAAGAGAAAATTTTCTATTCTTGTTCAACTTCCTGCTGAATTCATGGTTTGGTTTAGTTTAGTACATCTCATTCTCATTTACCTGGTTCAGTAATGCTTACCATCGCATCCACTCCCCTCCATAAAAATCCCATTATTTCAGAAGTCATGATAATAGTAAAAACACTGAAACTAACCAACCAACCAAAAAAACACCACCACCTCCCCTCCCTCCCCCCCCAAAAAAACCAACCCTCCTATCCCCAAACCAAAACCAACCAAAACCAAAACAAAACATGAGTGTCAGGGACTCTTCTGTGAGAAACAGTTTTACTGTTCCCTATATTGCTGAAAGTAGGAAAAAAAATAAATGAGGTGTGGACAAAATCCTGCTCTTATATCAGATTCTCTTTTCACGTACCCAAATCACTTAAGAGTATGAGAAATTTCCTCTGCTTAGGTGGTGATGGAGGAAGGAAGCCCTAACACCCAAACCTGAGAGAAACTGCAACAAGCCAACAGGAAAATCAAGGCTTGGAGCTGGCTGTCCTAGTCAGTGGTTCCCAGAGCAGTGCTTCTTTTCATGCTTCTTTTCATGCTCCTCTGTGCAGTAAATCATTCTTGCTTCATTCTGACAGAAGAGGGCCTCCCAGAGTAACCTTAAGCGAGACAGTGGATGCTGCTGAGAAATGAGAATGGCAGCTTGGATGCTTTCAGGATGAGCAAAATAGAATTGCTGTCCAGGTGTAGGACCCTGAAGTCCTCTTGAGGCAGCCTGAGCTTTTAAGTGCCCAGTTCTTTAACAGATTACTGATTTATGGTAAAAATTCTGTATTAGGATAAATGTTTCCTCAGGAGAGCCAAAGCTCACCCCTTTTTCTGCAATTAGCCAAATATCAAAATAAACTTTGGATTCCACTCAGAGCAAGGCTCTTGCTTGCAGCTCCCCAAAGTTGATAAATATCAGAATCTAATGTCTTTTAATGCTGGACTCACCAGTGGAATTTAACATTACACAATCCTAAATTGTGATTACTCTCCGTTTGAGTCCATGTTCACCATCTCCATTGGAGGATTTTGAAGAAAATGCAGGCCTGTTGTCAAACTGGAGTTCAGTAGCACAGCCAGGCTCAAGTGGAACTCCAGAGAAGTGGTGTGAGGACCCTGTGTGCCCTGGAGTGCTCCCAGCTTCTCCTGGCCGGACGAGCCGGGTGTGGTGGCCCTCCAGGGCAGCACGGTGGTGGCAGCCAGGCTGTCCAGCTGGAGGCAGCTATGAACCGTGAAAGACACAGGGTCCAGCACACTTAAGCCCATGATGAGGCCTGTTTCTAATCTCTTGCTGATGACCCATCCAAAAAGTTAAGTAATCCAGCTAAACCAGTAGTGAGCTCTTTCTCGGTAAATGGAGTCGTTCCTGCAGTGACCCCCAGTGCAATCAGTGGGGCAGTCAATGTGACACTTGGGGTTGTCATTTGGAAAAATACACTGGTTTGTTTTGTTTTTTAATTTTGTTTTCGTTTTTGCTCAGTTTTCATTCTGTGTCTCAGAACAGAAGGCAAGGTCCCCACATTAGTGTTGCAAATCTTTGGACCATCTCTACTGATACTTGCAGACAGGAGAAACTGAACAGATCTCCCTGGCAGCCCCCTCACTGCTGGGCTGTGTGCATCCCAGCAAAAAGGACAGCTTGGGGTGCACTTTTTACTAGTTTTCACTTGGCAGAATGATGAAAAAGTTCTTGTGTAATTTTCCACCACAACTGCATTCCAATGAACGTATGGGTTATTCTAACATACAGTATAATTTTCCTGGTAAGTCACTGCTATTTCCCACTTTTTATTTCTTTATATACCTTTACTGGACAGGTATATTTTTAATTATGCATGGTTGTCACACACTTTCAATAGGAAATATTACATATGTTTATATGGAAAAGGATTTATAGTTCTTAGATTTATAAAGAGAACCCGAGTCTGCCAAGTTACGAAATTTTATTTGCAAATAAATGTTCTACTTAAGTGTTCTTAAGACATCAGTATAAACATTGGAAATGTAAATGCCAAAGATATGAGTGCCATCAAAGAAGGAGATTTAAATTAAATTCTTAGTTCCCAAAAAAAATGTGTTGTTTTGACAGAACAGCCTTTCTTTGCCAGTAAGCAGGGGGTATCTGTAATGTTTCCATTCCTTGATAGAACTAATATATATTGTGGAAGTCCCCAGATTGTCCATTTACTTGAAATCAAAAGTAAATATTTCCAAACAAACCTGCAGTGTTCAAACATGAACCTTTTTTGGAGGTTAAGAGCAGTGTATTTGAAGAAACCATTAAAAGGAGTAATCTTGAAGGCTTGCAGGTATTGCAGACTATAAATGTAGGTGTTGTGAGGGGGAAGGATGGTGCAGTCTATCTTGTAGGAGTGTGCAGGCAAGGCAGCTGTGATTGCACTGACTGATGGAAATGGGCATTTTTCACTATTGGGTGCTAATGGAAAGGTGGGGAGAAAGCAGCAATAATCCCTTTGTTTGTCCCTTTCCCTTTTTTATCCTTCAGTAGATCTGTACTTATAAAATTCATTTATTCTGATTGATCACTTCTGTGCCTGCACATCCACTTACTATTTTTTGCAGTGTTAGGGCAATGCAGGTTAAGGCCCTTTTTCTCATACTGACACTGCTACAAAAATAGGTACTAATCATTGGACTTGTCTGAGTGTTAGCCTGCCATTACAAAATAATCCTTGTTTGAGACAGTTGTCCATGATTAACTTTAAACATAAATCTTAGTTCAGTTATGTTCAGTGGAAGCAGTTTCATAAGCATATCTTCAAATATAATATTCAAAAGAGATATTAATTTAACATTTGAGACGCAGAACCCCAAGAAACATACTACCTTTTGCTTATTTTCAAATATTCTGCAATATTTTTTCTGGTTTTGGGATTTTCAAACCGAGTATTGATTATAATACTATAGGGCATTGAAGAGTCACAAGTATATGACATAAAATAATAAATTGAACACACAAAAAAATTGTTACAATGAAAGCGAAGAACTTAAATATATATTGAACAAAACTACTTTTTTTGTTGTTTTGATTTAGTTTTGGATTTGTATTTGTTTTGTTTTTTTTTTTTATTTTGGGTGTTGTATTTTGGGTTTTTTTGTCTGCCATTAAAGATATAATGTGTCAGTACATCATTAAACCTTTAAGCCCTTTTTCTCAGAGATTTTTTTTCCAAATTTTCCAATCTTGCAACAGAGATGCAAATGGCTCCTTTGTGCCTACACAATCTCATCACTGCAGCCATAGAATTACCACAGAGTTAAGACTGTTGCAACATTTTCTTGAAAGACAAATTGCGACAAATTAATATTTATATATCCTTGAAGCTGTTTTGTTGGATGCTCATTCTGGCTGCATTACTTGCCAAGAGGCTGTTGTGACTCAAGTACGTAGCATAGACTGAAAAAGCTAGCGTGTATCCTTAGAGGGGGAAGAAAGGTCATTCCCTGTTGAGCAAACCATTTAGCATAAGGGAAACATCTTTGTTTTGACAGATGGGAATGCAATCCCTGCATAGTCTTCCAGTTCTGTGTGACAGCTGGCTTTGACAGCTAGCGAGGGCAGAGGTCTGTGTGCACCGAGCTAGGCGTGGGTTTGAAGGAGTTTTAGGTGTGTCTGTGCCACGCAGTGCATCCCTGTGCATGACCTGCAGCGGGCATTTGTGTGTGTGTGTGTGTGTGGTTCTGTTTGTCGTGTTTTCTGTGTGTTCATGTTTGTCAGCCCCACCTCCCTGCATGGCCGAGATGCTCAGGTCAGGGGTGCCTCAGTGATTCAACTTCACCGTGACTCACTCTGCATCTGAGTTCTGCAGAATTCCTTATGGCACACTGTAAACATTTTAAGATCCTCGGTATTTATGCATCAGTGTTAAACTTGCAACAAATTCATACAAGAGATCTGTGTATCCATTGATGGAAATCAGGGAAGAAGACAGGTTCTAAAATATAAAATAATTCCTAAATTTTTTCATTATTCCTATGGGTAAAATAGGCTGTTTGTCTGAGAAGAAACTGGGGAAAGAAAGCTAAGACAGTATGAAATTTTATTCAATTTTAATATCCTTGTAGGATCAAGATTAGTTTAAAAAGCAATCAAGGAGAGATGAGAACTCAGCCTACTATCTGTTGGTCCAATGTAATTTTGGTAAGGCAGGGATGAATGGGATAAGAAATTAAAGATACTGACATAATTCCTATGCACAGTAAAGAGTAAATTTACATGGGAAAATTTAAAGGGTTTAGGAAAGAAGTTATGTGTGTGTATATATATTCTGGAAATTTGTCCCACAGTGAAGGAATTTAAGAAGTTAACCCAAAATTTGGTTAAGAAATTACTTGTTCCCAGTTTGTCCCAGGCTCCTTAATTTAGCAGACAATAGCATAGAGAGCCAGTGCCTATCTGCACATGGAAATCTGCACAGAAACAAATTATTTTAAAGTGGGAAAGTTTGTGCTCATTGGAATAAGGGAGGTGATAGATTACGTCTTTTGATGGAAAAATATATGTTGCTTTCAAAGATGTTACGTGATTGATAAAAGGATTGTTGGATGAAGTATCTTGTCTTATGCTATATGGAAGGAAAAATTAATTATAAAACCCATCCAGGTATTTCTTCATTTTTCAGTATCTTAATTTACAAACTCAGCTGTTTTCTTCATATGTTATTTTTAGGGAGTATTAAATAGAAGCAAAACAATCAGTTGAATAAATACAACCATGCAGAATCCCATGCCTTTTAGATCCAGAACTCCTGGACCATTTTAAGATCACTGCTGCTTCCACCATAGTGTGGATATAAATATTAACCTACAGTTCTTCATGTATAATAGTTAGAAAAAGAGTTCTGACACATACTTTTTCAGGGTGCTACACAATTAATAAATAGTTCTCAAAATTATTAGGTATCAGCATTCCTGGAGTTTATTCCTGGATCTAGAGAGGAAGACAGCAATGATATCAGTAATGCAGCAAACCATAGGAATAAAATAGTGTCAGTCTGCATGTTTGGAGTTCATGGTTTAGATTTAGATTTGCCTTGTTTTCAATCTCACCATAAAATGAAGGCAATGATCAGTGTTTCCTTTCTGTGGGCAAGAAAGGTAAGAGTTGATTCAATGCTAAACACTTTAAAGGATACAGCTGCATTTTAACAGAGGAGAAGAGATGAGGGTAGATGTAAGACACAATCTCCTAGCTTGAACAAGTATGAAGTGGGAGGGAGAGAAAATAGGGTTCACCTAATGATGTGGGAGAGGAGTTGAACAAGTCTGTGGTCCTGGTAATATAATTTGATTTGTCTCACACTAGCTACTAGCCATGGGATGCAGGAAAGAGGGTAGGAAATCCTAATGGTTCTTAGATCTTTTTAAATGTATGTATGATTTCTTAAGGGTGCAGAAGGAAGTTGTGTTGACTCCTATACCTGGTTTATATCAGCAGAATTATATGCAGCTTTTCAGTTGTGTTTATGGTAACTATTTGTCCTTGCCTTCCTAGCATGTTCCCATTGCACATTACGCCAGTTCATGTAAACAGCTATTTTCAATATACAGATGAAGTTATTTTTAATTAATGTACATGCTCAACCTGTTCAAAATGCCATAGCTGCATATATTTTTAGAAAGACACATTTTGCAGTTTATGGCAGGATTTTAAATGAATTTCAGAGTGATGTCTGGGAAAAAAACCAACCAAACAAAAACTTTCTACTTAGATGTGGAAGTCACTCTAGCAGCCTGCTATGACTTGTGGTTAAAGAACATAAAAGATACCTTGCAGCAAATTGAACATAATATAAAGGGAAAAAACAAAAAACCTGCCACTTCTTTATATGCTGGGAGCTCATTTGAGGGAACGACAGAGCAGTTGTGAGGGTGCTCTTCACAGCTTATTGCTGGTTCTCTGGCAGAAGTAGGTGTCTATGCTATGTCTTCAGTGTTTCTTTGACTGTTTTGATGAGAGGTGGCAAGAGAGACCCTGGTACAGCCCTCTGGACTTTTGCTCCAAGTCAAAGCTGCTTCTTTCTTTAGCAGAACAAAAATTTCATAGCCAAGCAAGTCTCTCCAGGCACACACCTTCTGCTGAAATTCCAGCTTCTGATTAATCTCATCCAGTTCCTTTTTTTTCCTTCAAAACACCAAGTTGCATTCTCACAATTTTATAATTAGGAGTAAAAAGGCCTTTCTGAGCAAGCTTCCTAAGGTCATTTAGAGCTCCTTAGGCTGATGATACTAAACTAGGATGGGTTTAGCATCTTAACTCCAATCAAATTATGTTTTATCAAAAATATTCTGCTATTTTCTTTTCTTTTTCCCTGCCTCCTGGGAGTTCCAAGTCTGTCTGATTAGCCCTTGTCCAAGTTCTAAAAATATTCTTTAAAATCTGTCTCCAGATGCATGTGCAACTGCTTTAGTTGTACATGTCGGTTGTTTATGTTGGAGGTTTATGGTGAAGTTAAAGATGTCACTTTGATAAAGAAAATGAAAGCTAGATAGAACCATTTTAGGCAGGAAGATTATGCAGTAATATCTACAATGATATGGTAGTCTCACACCAGTCTGTTTTTTCAGATATTTCTAAGCACTTAATTATAAGAGGCGCCTTTTAACTCCTTAACCTGCCTGGGATTGGGATCTGAAAGGATAAAAAATGGCTTAAACCATGAGACTCTCATTCACTGTATCTTTAAAATCACACTGTCAGGGAATTCTTTTTTTATATAAGCATGACTATTTGTGATTATGGCTTAATGTATATCAATTTCCTATTGAATGTGGCCTGCTTCACTGTTTTTCATACCACTTCAGACCATCCGAAGGGAAATTCTTATGTCCTAATACAACAAATAGATATTGAAGATTGTGCAAGACAGAGATTTAAACATATTATATGCACTTTTCTGCACAGTTTGCAGTAAGCACTGCTAATTGTTGTGAATTCAAAATGTGTGTGTGTTTCTCATCAGCTGAGGTTCAATGAAATGCAAAGTATAGCATAAAATATAGCCTAAGGTATTATAACATACATCAAGGACTTACTACCTAAGTCTTCTGCACAAAGTTCAGTAACTAACTTCCTTCAGGAAGAGTGTTGCTTGACCTAGTAAATAACAGCTGAATATCTCAGAGAAAATCTAAGCCAGCATCTGATTTTACAGCAACATGAATCAGACAACTGTGTCAACAGCAATACATGTTTCATCCTGTTTAGGTTGAAAAGGACTTGTGTGCCCAGCCTTCAAGCTATTGGTGAAGTTACACTGGCTGGTCATAATCTGAAAAGTGAAAGTTTTGTTTTTCATGCATATGGATAAGTGGAATGAATGTCCTTTCATCTATACCAGTAACAAAAACATACAGAGAATGTTTCCATTACAGTTGAATTCTGTATGCAATTATGAAACAAAACCATTGAACAAAGTGAAACTTTTCCCAGAATTCCCCTACCACATACACATATTGTGGTAATTTACTCTGAATTTAAGAATTCTGATCCTGTTTTTATGTCTCAAGTAGGAGCACTCTTTGTCACATTTGTTCTCAAGTCTTTTTAATTCCAGATTTGCATTTTCAAGGATTTACATTTATGTAGGGACCAGCCAGTTTTTTTACATTCTACAAGCTTGGCACCAAAAGAAGGAAAAATCCCCTGCCAATTGAATTTGAGGCCCAGATCTCTTCTCTGTCCTTCCAGCACCTCTGTGAGCAAACATGGTGTGGTGGTATTTTATAATTTACAGCAGGGCTTTAAACATTATGAGCTTAGAGAATGTATCCTCCTTTCCTTTCATAAGTATGAGGAAGTGGCTGTTGTACTGAGCTAGTGTGTTGGATATAGAAGAATCACCTCTTTCCCTGCACTACTCTCACTAATATGCCAGGAAATTAGGCATTTGTGATAAATAACTGGGTGGTGTTATGGTCAGTATTTTCATGTCATTCCTGAGCAGATTCTGAACTGCAACTCCAAACTGCTCCAGGATCTGAAGCTACCATTCCTAGTCCTGAGATGTCACAAGAGACTCTGGTGAACTGTGATATTGTAGTTGTGCTATGGAGCCTAGTGATGAACCTCAGCCAGGTAGTTCCAAAGTGGACTTGGGAGTAATATTTAAAATTGCTCTTGATTTTATTTTACAAGGCCCTTTTACATGTTTGGTTTTTTGTTTGGTTTTTTCTTCTGAGGCAATGAGGAAAGGAAAGTTACAGAACCACCTCCTCCCATTGTATGTTCAATGTGCATTTTTCAATATATGTGAATGTCTGCACCCATTTATACCACGGTCTTGCCTTGGCAGGTTGTGTCTGGAATTGCAGCAAAAATGCTCCCATAAGGGGCACATACTGGGGACAGATTTATCTCATGCTTCCTGCTGCAGAGGAAGAGAAGTATCAACTAAAGGGACAATAGCACCTATAAAAAGCACAAAGAATCTGTAATGTAGTGAAGGAGACAGTTTAAAGTCTGGTAGTATCTGGAAAGGGGAGCACCTCTTTGAGCAGAGATACCTTAACATCTAGTTACTTTGCTATGACTATATCTGTATTATTTATGAACCTGAACAGTCTCATTAGCAATTTCTAAGATATGTAATAATTACTAGTATATTAGGGCCTTTGAGAAAATTCAAAAGCTCTTTTGGACAGTAAGTAAATGAAGAGAAGCCTTATAAGGTGGACCATTTTTTGACTCATAAGCTTAGCCATCCAACTAGTTAGCTTGGAGTTTAAGTGAGAGACTTAAATTGCAGTGAAGATGTTCCCCATGTTGTAATTAGATGGGAAAACCCCTTACAGACTTCAAAAATTCTAAGATAGTAGATTTAAAGATTATTTTATGCCATACAGATTCACAAAACAGTTTAATGTAATTTTTAGAGGGTTTTATGGTGTGGTTTGCACATTAATAGGGTTCTATTCATACCTGTTTGAGAATATGGGTATGAATCACCAAATGTTGCCAGTCATCAGTGATGCTCACATCTCAAATTCATGTTGCAGTGCTGGGCAGTACTGCAAAGTCATAGACTCATTATGTAACATATGGGCGATTTTATATGAATATTAACATTATGCTTTAAATGTTCTGCTACAGATGATATCTTCCATTTTTCACAGCAGTACAAACCACTAGGTTCTACAGTAAAGTTTGGGGGCATTTAAAGCTGCATACCTGCTGCTTTAACATACTCCCAAACATTATTGTTGGTGTGGAGAAATTACCAGTAACCTCTGTCCTTGACTTTTTCAGCCTTCATTTTTTTTTCCCTTCTGAGCTTGCTTCACTCTTTTAGAAACTTCTCAGTACTAAACTGCAAGCATGACAATTTAGCTTTGCAAGATCTTTCTAACAAGAAAAAACCCCAAAAAGATCTCTCTAAAATCTCTGGTTTAGATTTCATTTTATTTGTCATCTTTTATGAACAAATTACGAAATATACTTCGTTCACAAATTGGAAATATTTACAATTTCTTTACAACAAGGCATTATTGAGGTTTTGATTTATGGCATTCTCAGAGCATTCTGTCTTTCAAAACAAAGACATCAGTTTTGTTTTCAGCACACTGTTCATTTACACTCAATGTGAAAGGGGAGCTTTTTTGGAAGAGGAGTTTGAACTCTCTTTTGATATGATCTACTGGGAAAACAGAGGCAGGATGCATTAAAAATGTGAGGAGAGGGACTGTGCAGATGTGTTGCTGTACCATGCCATGGTCTGAAGCCATCATATTACACCAGATGCTGCTAAGTGGAGAGGAGAAAAAGATTCCCCTGAGCCATTCTTCCTCTGCCTTCTCCTTTGAGTGGGCTAAATGCAGTTCAGTTTGGGTTTTTTCTGATTTTTGAGTCTTCATGAGAATAAGAGTCTTGAGAAGTCTATTTCAAATACTATCACAATTCAGAAAGATTATTCAGACAAAAAACTGAGAGTAGCCAGGAAGTGAATAAATATTGTATATCCGCAAAATGTTTAGGAGACAAATTTTGAACATGGTTCTAAAAGGGAATTGCAACTCTGCTGGTCTGCAGTTGTGACGTTTGAGCCATAAAAGCTAAGATAGTTTCATTTTCTTAATTTCTTGGAGTCTATTTTTTTTTCCTGAAGAAAATTCTAAAACCACTTCCTTCCATGGAACTTTTAAAAATTTCTTAATACACACTTCCATTATAAATCAGATGTGGGCCACCATTGCTTAAGTTGTCTGTCATTTCCTAGAACAAGAATATAAAATATTAATTAAAATTAGAATTATTGTAAGGTGTTCAAAATTCAGTTAGCAAAGGTTGTGATGAAATTTGAACAAACTCAGAATTTCAAACATTCAGAAACATTTTACATTTTTATTTAGCTTGATAAACCTCATTATAAAAAAATCGGGTTTTTTTCCTGTATAAATTAGGTACATTTGAAAGCTGATAGACTCATTGATAGTGATTGAGTTGGACATTACACTCAGACCACATATACAGCATTGATGGCATCTATACAAGTTTGTGATGTTGTCCTTTGAAATTGCATCAACTCAGGCTCGTGTGCTGATCTACAAAAGAACGAAACGGTAGTTAAGTCTCTGTTTCCATTCAAACCTCTATCCGTGCTGACATACTACAAACAGATGCCATTCAATGCTTGCTGAAATAGACATTTGGGAAGTAAATCTGAATCCAAACAGGACCTAAGCGTTTTAACTGCTTGCTTTCCCTTGGGATGGGATTGATTTTAGTTTTCCCTTAATATGCCAGTCTACAATTTTTAGCAGCTCAGGGATTGCTTCTCCAGTGGCAGGTGAGTCATCCCAGAGTAAGCTGGCTGGCTCATGAGTCAGAATCCTAAAGCACCTAAACCAAGATTTGTTTGGAGATAGATTTTCTAATTCTCAAATTGAAGTCCAAACAATACCCCCTTAGCAGCTGTCTAAGCATAGAGATGGCTACATTAATTAAACAGTTCTCTGATTTTCAAGGCTGCAAAGCCACATTGAGTTTATGGTCGGAATCACCTTATTTTGAGCAATCCCAGGCCTATTTCATACCAGATTGAATCTGGATGCAGAAATAAGTGATCTGCTGCTTATGTCCAATGACAGAGAACATTCAGCTATGGCAAGAGGAATGGGTACAGGTAAAAATGTAGCTTGGAGTATTTCTAAAATTCGGGTAAATGAGGTGGAGGTGGCAGTGTTGGACTAGTTCTAAAATAGCTGCATGATGACCAGAGGCTCTTCTCTGCACGGAAAGATTAAATTCACCTCTTCTTCCTCCTAGGAACACTTGGAGAAAATGTGGAATAAAAGGGATTTGTTTGTCCCCTTTCCTGTGGAAGCTTCTGTAAAAAAAGTGAAGCAACATTCATTGGGCTAGACAGAGAGAGAGAGAGAGAAAGACAGAAAGAAAGAGCCCAACTCTATAACAAAGTAGCTGAGATTCGTGGTAAAGAGAAGAAAATTATACAACCTGGTCTTTATTACTAGTCTTACTCTGTCTCTCTCTTGTTTTAATCCACAATATTTGGCAAGCAGAGACCAGAACTCAGAGTAACAAAGTTAAAAAGCACTGATGCCTCCTTTCTCAGGTGTTACCAGCTACATTTTAAAGCAAATCACAGGACTTAATCGTTCCCTTCACAGTTTTTGAAAGAAGGGATGTTCTATTCTTCTCTACAATGTAAGCTTAGGGTCATCACACCAAGTAGCCTTGCCAATTAATACTCCTGAATCAAGCATAAGCTTCAGAGAAAATCAGGTGTGAAACTAATTTTTAGCATTTTCTACCACTCAGGTCTCTGTCTGCAGATGATGGATGTTTTGGTATTGTGCCTTATTCTCCTCATATATTGAAGAGTAACATGCATGCCTAACACTGGACTATGGATCCCAGTTTGGGGGCTGTCTGGCACTATAACTTGCTTATTTGTGGGTGCCTAAAGCTTTTGTTGGATCTACACTGAAGATATCTGTTAGCTGGGAAAGAGACCAAGAATACCAAAGCCATTTAATATTAACTATCAGTCAGCCATATTTTGGTGGTAATGATCTGTCAGAAGGCTACTCCTGAGTTTCCTTTTGTCAGCTTCATCACTTGATTCGTCTGCAGACATCGGCTATTAGAATATCACCATAGTTTCAGAAAATATCAAAACCCATTTATTTTCCCCAATATTTCTATTTAAAAAAAAAAAGTTAAATTAAAAAATTGCTGATTTTGGGGAATGAAGGAGCACACAGATTAGAAGCAGAGTGAATCAATGGTGGCTGCATCCAAATAAGAGTATTTGGATGCCTGTAACTAGGGTGAATATTTTAAATACTCAACTTACTTCTGGATTGCAGCGTTCACCACGTGGAGTTATGTCACTACCTGGAAGCACCATTCCTGCCTCAGAGTGACATCACAGCATCAGCCAACTTTGATTAGCTGAAACTATGACTTCCTCGTAGAGGTGGCCCTTCCTGAAGTGACATAACAACATGGTTGCTCCCTAGTGTTCAGCGTACCTTGGAGGTAACTCTGGTGTCGGGGGAATCACCGGACAGCTGGGCAGGTCGGTTATTTCAATACCCCTCAATCTCTAATGTAAATATAACAATTATACAATAAATATAGCACAAACAAATGCACATGCAGTACATGTCTACATTACTGTATATATAAAAATGTACAATATAGTATTATATATAAACCACTTCTAATCTATTTTCTAAATTAGGGTCTAATTTAATGTAAGTTTTTATGTAGACGTTATCTCTTAGGGGCATGCTGTGAGCTGGTGTACCCAACCCTGCCATCAGCAGGCTGTCTGTGGGTCTAATAATTCCCAAATCAGGCCATATGTACATGCATACTTGGCTCTACAGCAGACATGCAGGAAGTCTGCCATCAGTGGGGGACATCCCAGATCTGCCGAGTGTGTACAACAGGGTTGCTCTGCATGTACTTCGTGGCCCTTCACTCAAGATAAGTGGACACCTGGCAGTCCTCTGCTAAGTTTTAAGAAGCTCAGTAGGTCAACAGGCCAGGAAGGTAGGGCAGCGAACTACTGTTACACATGGTCATCCTCACCCCAAATTGATTGTGTTGGCGGCTTTTTTTATTTTGAATGTTTTTTTCTTTCCAAGCTGTTTCTTCTTCCTTTACGTCTCCTCTTTTCTCCCATCTTTGTTCTTGTTGAGGCAAGAGTCTCTCTGAAAGTCAGTATCTTGCCTCCATCAAGAAGACTATCATATTTGCCTAATAACTCATCAGAATTGTTCATTTTAAAATGAGATGGAGAAATGTATCTCATCTGTTGATTTTATCACCCTGCTTTATATTACTGTTGTAACCTCTCTTATTTAACTTTTTGAAATGTATTTTTTTTCAGGGAATCTGAAAACAATTCTACAGTCTGAGCGAACTAGTCCTTGCTCTGCTCTTCAGAGTTTTCAGTAGACAACAGACTCTAAAACTTAGCAGTAATGCAAACTTGCATGTGGAGGTTTAGGTGGGCAGTTAGCTTGACTTTTGTTCTTTTTTTCTGCCCATTTCTCAAATGAAAAGCATTGGATAGATACTAAGTCCAAATGCAAAGCACGGGGTTACAAGCACTTAACGCCTCAAATATTATTCAAATCTGATAAGTCAAGGAGGTGATTTCAAGACTTCCATTCCATTAATTGTTTTTATCCTATGTGCTCAGCTTTGGGAGCTTCAGTTTCAGCACCTAATTGATGTTCCTATACACCTTGGTAGGCTTCCTATTAATACAGAAAAGAAGTAAATGCTCAGCACTGCAAATGCAGTTTCATTTAGGTATCTAAATGTGCCCTTAGATACTTAGGTAAAGTCACCTACATTTGTGAACTGTGGCTTTTCTGTTTAAATAACCTAATTTATAAGCTGAGTACTTGGGAGAGGAAGAAATTGATTAAATCCTGGAAGTATGCAATGATGTGGTTACAGAAAGCTTTCTATGCTTTTTTCACAGTACAATACATGATAATTCATATTAATAAGGCTTCCAATTATTTAGGAAGTGCTATATTTAGCAGCTAAGCCCCTGAATAGCTATACAATGGAATTATGTTGAAAATGGATGTACGTCATTGAAATGGATGTACTGCAAATAGACAGTACCTAAAAATAGCTCCATAAAATGCAACATAATAAAGCTTACACAGAATGGCAGCATGTCATTTTCCAGACGCTCTTTCTCATATAAAACTGAAAACTGTATACATCTCTTGCCAACTGTAAACTTTAACACATACAGAAACATTTCAGAAGAAGCAGAACAAATAAGGGAGGACACACAACTCACTTTTTCTGCCATTTCATGGGAGTGATGCAATGAATGTTCCCTTTCTGAGAACATTCGCCTTTGTTCATAGCTGGCTAGCCGACAAGTGAGCCATGAAGAAAGGGTGCAACCACCAATTCCAATGCATGCAAGAGACATGGAGGCAAGATGCAAAGAATAGAGAGCAGATGACTTCTTTGTCAGAGCACGAAGAAATTGAAAATTTAAGATTCCTCCTATTAGTCCACAGATGCAACAGGCAGAAAAAAGTATCATCTGTCAGGAGAGACGAGAGAGGTTATGTCACAGTCGTATTTTTCACAGATGGATTATTAATGCATATAAAATATGAGATAACCATAGCTCAATTCTTTGATAGCACTATTGACTGCAAAACACTGCACAGACACTTGTTTTTAACTCTCTTAGCTCCCACATTTCTCCAAGGGAATATATTACCTTCTAGTATACGAGAGTTAAGATGCTGCATGTAAAAAAAGTTGGGTAAAATGAGTAGGTAAAGTTAAAACCTTTTCAATGGAAGGACTGCTAGAACAGAAAACTGATCTCCAGCTGTTCATGCAAAACAGTAACATGACAGAATGTGTCATAATTTTCTATTGTGCAGTTTATCACCTTGCCTCAGGAGTGAATGCCTCATGTATTTGTAGTGAATCTCTCTTGCTTTGTGTTCATTCTGACTGTGCCTCCTGCTCAATTATAATTTATTCAGTCAGATAGCAGACTGGAGGCTTTCTGCAGCTTTTGTGTGGTCTTTGAAAGAGTTCAAGGTGAATGTGCTGGTCAGAGAACCAGAAGAAACAACAAAGAAATCTGTGATGCTGCTTTGCAGAAGGTCAGTTTGCTGACTACATGGCTGGTTGGTTGGTTGGTTGGTTGGCTGGTTGGTTGGTTGGTTTGGCTGATTTTAACTTGACTAAAATGTTCCTGAGAATTTTAGAAAGCTGTGAAACAGGCTACAATCAATGAGACATTTTTAAAGACCTTCTATTGCTTTCAATCACAAAGATGTTACACTGGTTCAGGATGTGCATTAACCTCAAATGATTCAGGAGCAAAAGATCTTATTATAGAGACAGTGTTAAATGATTGTCTTATTCACTTCCCTTGATACTGCTGACCTGTCAAATGATCTAGATGGGCCTTCAATGTTTCTCCATATGGCTTTGTATTTATACTTGTCTACTGTGGTAGCAAAAATTTATGGAGCCTTACAGACTACTTCTGTATGTAACTGGGATGAGAATTTCATTAGGAATGTGGCATTGAGGATGTATATTGCAGTCCACTGGCAAATGACTATTCCATGAGACCTCTGGAACAGATGGCTTTTAGAAACTGGTTATGGTACACATTTTAAGAAATGAGACTGTCATTTTAACAGAGTTTAGGATAACTCATTGATATTGAAAAATAATTGGAGAGAACTTTTGATTCCTGTCACATCTTATGCTTGTTTTATGTGACTTCCATCTATATGTGGCAGAATAATTGAGCTGACAGAAAATTAGGATGGGCATTATCACTTACACTAAGATCATGTCTTTAAAATAGAATTCTGCTGTGACTTGTTGAGTAATAACACTGTTTTGCTGCAGTCAGAAAAATGACTGTACTCCAAGAGACATCTTCCATCACTTTAAAACTTGCGTACATGTGTTTCAGATGGCTAAAAAAATTTGCTAAATACTTAACAACTATGATATCTAGAAACAAATTTGGTGAGCAGCCTTATTGAGATTGCAACCCAGTGTGGTTTTTTGAAGGAGAGAAGATACACTCCAGTGACATTCTTGAGAAGGATTTATTGACTTGACATAAATCTATATCAAGTGATTTCTAATCAAAGTTTATCTAAATACGGATAAATAGGGATGTATGGCTTAAATAGCATGACCTACATAGGCCATTTCAGCACTGCCTTGTTTTTTATGACTATTCCAAAGTGCTGATTGCTTTTTTTAGATTGCCAACTTGTAATTTTTCTCATTGTTTATCAAAAAACCCTGGGGTGCAGAAGGCCCACAGAAAAGAGTTCAAATTAGATAAGTAAGGCTTTTAAATAGTTAATGTGTTATGGATGTAGTGGAAAAACTTACGACAAGTCCAGATTTTTTTTTGGCGCACAATATTCCACAAACGCCGCAAAGCAGGAACTGCGAAAGACAAGAAATCAAACAATTATTTCATCATTTAAGGTATGAAGTTCAAATCCCGCTGCGTTGCTGAGGTGGTGACCACAGTTTAGGCAATGGTTACAGTTGTCAGCATTTTTGTCACAAACCTTATGCTTCAGGCGGTTGTAACTCAACCATAAACACCCTTATTGGATAAAAAACTGGAATGAGAAGTCCGAGTGACCATGGAAAAGAAAGAAAACCTGAATTTTAAGCTGCTTAGGTAAACAAGTTGGAAAGAAATACTCAGTGTTGAAAGCATAAAAATGCCATTTTACTGTTTTCTTTTTCTTTCAAAAAAGTTTAGCAAGGTACTAGTCAGAGATCCAAATCATCTACTTCTAAGCATAGCATCGGGACTTAATGCCCTGATCCTACCATCTGAACCACTGAAGGATCACATATGGATTGTTGTCTTCAAGACAGTGGAACCCTGTGCAAGAATATAATTCAGTCATATCCGTGGGTGCAGGTGTAAATATGAGTACATCTGTTGGTGTGACTACTCTGGTCATGCAGAAAGAAAGATCTGTTTCAGACTCTTGATAGCCCAATTTGCAAGAGAGAGCATAAAGGTATCTGTACTTTGTTGGGGCTTTTTTATGTCATTCCCTCACACAAACTGATCTGCTAATTGTAGCATCAAGCATGAGGCAAAAATTAATGACCAAACAACTGATAAAAATAGATGATAATGCTTAACAGTGACCTCTGTCAAAGATGAGTTATGTCCTCTGATGTCTTTTTCCTCCTATAGAAAAGTTTAACAAAGAAAACAATGAATAGTCCCCAGGGGACTAGTCATGGTAGGAACTACAGTAGTTGTATGAAAGTAATAAGGCCTTCTCCAGGTGTTAAAAGACTTCCTTGATACCTCACAAACTCCTTTATTAAGAAATCTATGCTACCTATTTTCAATAAAGCTAACACCATTCCTCCATTGGGAAGTAATTTTACAGCTTTAAAACGGGATTTTTCCATGCTATTTTTGCACTGAGATGGTATTTCTAGCAAAAGGCTCTGCTTAACCCTGATTTAGAATGAAATCACAGAAAAGATCTGGCTGTTACATAAGATTAAAAAAAACCACAAAACAACAAACAAACAAAAAACCTGAGAGTTTCTATACAGCATTCAGAGTCTGTGTAATATATTGCAGGTACTTCTTATTTACACTCTAAAATTTTGCAACTTTGCTATTTCAGGTGAGGAGTGGCTTTAACTCATAGTTTATCCAACTCTAACTAAAGTAGTTCGTGTGTATAGCTAAGTACAAGCCTTGAGGTATCTTTTTACTCTGAGTTAGACCCATGAAAACAGTTTCCCATAATGAATGTGGGTAAATTTTGTAATTTTTTTTTTTTTTACATTTTTAATTTTTTTTTGACCTTTACACTAAGCATGGGCTGTGAATTTAATACCAATCTGATTATGGAGAGTGCTCGGTCATGTTGACCATGGTGCTGAATGGCTCAGGACATACCAGAAAGCACACCTGGTAATTGCTCCTAGAACCCACTGACTGGAATAACAGTAAAACAAAGCAAATCACTGGAGCAATGCTCCCTCTGCACTTTTTCCACAGGCAAAAAAGATTTCAGCTCATCACATCTGCTTTGTAAGCATTCACTCAGGCTTTCTGTGAGGTTTTGGGGTTTCACTCTCAGTCCTGCCATTGCAGATTGCCTTCAACTGAAGGCATGCTTCAGATTTTCACATCATGTTTTGTATTTCTCAAAATGCAGAAACCTCAAGTGAAATTTGTTGAAGACATCTTTGTAATTAAGTTCTATTCAGTCAGACTTGATAAAGTGGATTAATAATGTATTTTCTCTCTGTAGTAATTGAATAGGATTGAAACGAAATTTTTGTATATAGAAAAATTAATTAGTGTTGAAAGATATCATCATGGAAGTTTTAACTTGTTAACTAGTTCTAAAAACTATGGGTTTGATAATTTACCTTCAATGCTGAAAGAGTATGAAAGACAAGGTCACCCATTTTTTCAGGAATGCTTTAATTCTGGTCCAGTTTGAGTCAATGAAGCTAATCTATGAACCCTAAGGCACCAGCTTCTCAAAACAAGGGGTGGCTATTCCATGTACAGCATCTGACTACCTGGAGTAAAGATCTGAATGCAGTAGTTAAATGTACATTAAGTTTGCTAATGATTCTAGACTAGGAGATACCATGGACTCTATTAAGTGTAGAGAGGCCTTACAGAGAGATGTGAATAGACCTGAGAGCTGAGTAATCACCAACCATATGAAACTTAACACGACCAAGTGCTGGATTCCGCACCTAGGACAGTGTCGTCCTGGTTATACATAAATATTGGGATCCAAGAGATTGGAAAGCAGCCATAGGGAAAGATATCTGGGTGTCTGGCTTGATGACAAATTGAATGTGAGCCAGCAGTGCCCTGGCAGCAAAAAAAGCCAACCATGCCCTGGAGTACATCAAGAACAGCATCACCAGCTGGTCGAGGGAAGTGATTGTCCTGCTCTATTCTGCTCTGGTGCAGCTCCTTCTTGAGCACTGTATGCTGAGTTGGATGCCTCAGTATCAGAAAAGCATCAAACTATTAAGAGTGTGTCTGGAGGAGGATGACCAAGATGGTGAAATGCCTCCAGGTCAAGACTTAGGAGGAAGGCCAGATCACTTGGTTTGATGAGATTGAAGAAGAGAAGGTTGAGGGGTGACCTCTACAGTCTACACCTTTCTAAATGCAGGCAGTGGAGGAAGAGGTGCTGATCTTCTCTCTTTGATGATCAGTGATGGGGCACAAGGAAATGGAGTAAAGTTTCATCAGAGGAAGGTTCTTCGGTGGGAGGGTGGTCAGTAACTGGAAGGGGCTTCCCAGGAAAGGGATCATGGCACCAAGTCATTCAGAAGCCAAGGAGCACTCTGGATACTGCTATTAGTCATATGATTTAATCTTAGGTAGGTCTGCAAGGAGCATGGAATTGGACCTGGTGATCTTTATGGGTCCCTTACAACTTGAGAAATTCTATGATTTTATGATAATAATGTGTGGTGTCATAGATACTCTGTATGTATTTTCTCTCTCTACATCTACTGTATTTGTACATATAGGCAAGGAATAACATGTTCCATAGTTAAAGAACAAAAAGAATTTTCTCTATTCTAACTCAGAGGAATTGGATATTCATGCTTCCTCCACATTCTTCTGTCTAATTTTGAGGTCATGCCGAAGTTTTATAA
This sequence comes from Acridotheres tristis, assembly GCA_037013685.1. Lineage (NCBI taxonomy): Eukaryota > Metazoa > Chordata > Aves > Passeriformes > Sturnidae > Acridotheres > Acridotheres tristis. The sequence goes on from CM072886.1 coordinate 29,668,667, forward strand.
TCCGTATGACTATGATAAACAAGTTGTGAAACCAAATGCACTCAAGTGCCTGAATATGTTAAAAACCTTGGAAGAAAAGCACTCAGGCAGTAGCAAAGGATTAATGTTATTTAGATTGCTGAGTTTTTTTAAGATGACAGTGTATTGCATTCATAGAGAATAGGCTTTCCCAAAACCCAGAATGGTTATTTATTTATGTCAGCAGGAATTTTGCAGTTAAAACCAATGGATGACTTTGAGCCACAGGGTCAGGCAATTATACCTCATGAAAAGCTTTGAAACTTATGAGCCAAGTTTACCACTCTCTCCTAAGGCTGATTCACTGGAAACAGTGGAAGCCTGCTGTATAAAGAGAACATTAGTAATACCCATGGCTCAGGAACACTGCTCATGTAGAATTTCTTTAGCCAAGCTTTTCAATGTGAACATCTAGAAAGGTTGGAATTTCAGTGGGGTATTATGTGATTAACTCTATTCTCTGCTTTTTGATAGCATAGAGACTTAAGACTTTTTTTTTGTTTGTTTGTTTGTTTGGTGGTGGTGGTGTTATAGGAATTTCCTGTAAAATTGTTGACGTCTCAGTGTTACAATCAGCAGTAGTGAAAAGTGGATGGGAGAAACTACACTAGCTCTTTGTACCAGAAAAAGGATGCAGTAAAAATCAGATTCAAAGTGTCTTTTACTTAGAATCTCCTATTTTATACTACTGCCAACTGGAATACAGCCATCGGGGCTTTGTTGTCTTGACACTCTCTCTCTGTTCTTGGCTATCCTGAAAGACTTCATGTCAATATGTCACAGCAGTAAAACTCGGTTTGTAACTGTTGGGCTACTCTGGACTACAGTTTACCCTTGACTAATTAATACTGTCATGGTGAGGACCTGCTCCTTTCTACTTGATCATTGATTATCCTTAATCATTTTTTACCAATCAATCTCATGGTTGGTAAAAATCTTTATCTCTCAATCTTTTCATGTGGTTATATTTTCTAACCATGTATTTTCTAACCATGTAACCTAACTCACCTGAGGTAAGTTAGGCAAACAGACTTATACTGAAACTACAGTAAATCAGAAGTGGAAAAGGAATATATCATTGAAGATAAGCTTCTTATAAAGAACGTTCAGTTGTTGAAGTGTTCACAGCTCATGCAGAGAATAAGGCTAAAGCATTTCATTAAGGATAAGCTAAGCTAATAAGCCCTACAAAATGCCCTGGAAGCCAGAGAGAGAACTTCAGCTTTTCTAAGCAGATGTCTCATTGTTGGACTTCCACTTTAATTATTATTCATAATTTTAAAAATCATAAAATGCTCAAAGACTGAAAGGCTCACTTAGAAACCTACATAGATCACCAATTGCACCCAGACACTCTTGATTATAGGGCTACTTTTGGTTGCAGACTTATTCATACCTCCTATACATACATGATGTTTTGCATCAAGACTAGCAGAGAAGTCATGTATTGAAACTGTTGGTGCAAGTCCAGAGAAGGAAGTTGGTGAGAGGGCAGGAGCACCTTCCCTAAGAAGGGAGGTGGAGAAAGTTGGGGCTGGAAGAAGAGAAGGTTCAGAGATTCACAGATTGACAGAATATTCGGAGTTGGAAAGGACCCACAAGGATCTTTGGGTTTGTGTGCAGACCTCACAGCAACCTTCCAATATCTGGGAAGCTGGAGAGGGACTCTTCATTAGGAACTGCAGTTACAGGACCAGGAGTAAAGAGGTAAATGGAAGAGGGGAAATTTAGACTAGATATTAGGAAGAGATTCATTACTGTGAGGGTGATGTGGCACTGGAACAGGTTGTCTAGAGAGGCTGTGGATAACCAAACCCTGGCATTGTTCAAGGCCAGGTTACACAAGGCCTTAAGCAACCTGGTCTAGTAGGAGGTATTCCTGCCCAGGGACAGTTGGGACTAGATGATCTTTAAGGTCCCTTCCAATCCTTATTTTATGATTCTGTGATTCTATAAGTTTATGAGAATGGATCATCAAGTAATGGACAGCGGCATAACCCCTCTTGAGTGAATGGTAAAAAATCCAAAGAAAGATACTGCAAAGCACAAAAGCTTCTCAGAGACTGCTGAGTGCCTCAGTCCCACTTTCAGTGATGATTCACCATGGACCCACCAAAGTCAGAGTCGCTCTGATAGCATGTGTGATTGCAAGGTGATGCAGTAGTGTCTGTTTGTCTGTGGAGTTTTTGTCATTCACACTGCAGCTGTGCCTGCTAATGTTCCATATGCATATTGGAAAGTGTCTCTTTTTGTCTGTTGAACTTTGGAAAAGAACCCCAAAGACCTCCCAGAAAACGGGAATGTTTATTTTGAGACTGTTTAATTTACTTTATATTGAATATTGCCTTGAAACAAAAACTAAGATCCGAAACCTCATAAATTTTGGTAAGAAGGCTAAAATCTCAATTTATATTCAGGTTCTGTGGTTTGGATCCATCCCTATTTCATATTTTCTGGAACAAAAGACTTGGCTTCTTGCACTTCCTTCTGGAAAATGGGAACTTTGTCCCTGGTAGTCTGAAAAAGATTGAGTTTTAGTTAATCTGCAGGAAGCCAAAGGTTTGTTTCTTTCCACCATGCAGAAGAAAAGGAACTATTTTTATTTTATATCTTGAAGCTAAGAAACCTTTCTGTCTTATGTTTTGAAAAGGCAAAAGCAATGGTAGGTGTAATTCCCATGAAAAAATGAAAACTGCACATAGAAAAATTTCCTGGACACAGGCTGAACAAAGTACTAGAGAAAACCTGTTGAATTTAAGGACAGCTTGATCTCTAGTCATTGTTCATGACAAAAAAAATAGCTAAATTGCATACACTGCATGGAAAGTCCTGTATGAGTTATCCATGTGTACGTGATGTAACAGAGGGAAGGGAAATTATTCCAAAATGGAATATAATACAGTGAAAATGCAAGTGTATCATACCTATTCAAATTACACTCTACTTGGAAGACTAAAACATCATGACAGAATTAACAGTTTCACTTTTATCTACCCTTGTCAGGTAGTAAACTAAAAAAATTTTTAGTGTTTTACACTAAAGCTGCTGCATAAGCATGTGACTTCCAGGACAATAACCAGGAATTTGAAATTAGTAATGTAAAGAAAGAAAGATTCTATTTAATAATGTTGTTTTAACTCCATCCAAATGAGAAAAAGCTTGATGGATGAACTAAGCAGAAGAGATACCTCTAATTGTAACTCTTATGCAAAGTAGTGTTTCAAAATAAGGTTTAATTTTTCTTAGCACACACATAAAGGGCACAGAATCTACTCATGAAAACAAAAACATCAAACAAAATAAAAATTAAAACAGGCAAGAAGATCAAGCCTAGGTACTAAGTTTGCCTATTACCTCCACAGAGAAACACAATAATCTTTTGCAAAAGGAGGATGGAAACTTCTAATGGTGTTGTCCCATGCAAGTGATTGTGGAGACAGGAATGTCTAGCTGGCTAAAAGGCATCCAGACACAGAACCAGAAGCAACAGCATTGCCAAAACCCAACCTTGTGTCCCACCAAATCTATCATGCTGAGAGGGGAGGCTCTGTTATAATGGAGGCATGGTGTTAAATCGTGTCTAATCTGAGCCAGTCTGGCAGTGTGCTGTTGGGTCTTATCAGATCAGGTGCTGCTACACTTCCCACTGACTCAAGCCATATGCAAGCAGTTTAAATTCGATCCCAGTCCCTGTGATTAGTGTTTCCACTCATCTGGTTATAGATCTACAGAGATGCTTTAAAAACTGAAATGTTTTTTAGAAGCAATCAAGGAAATTAAGAAGTGTGTTTCTGAATCTGAAAGTTTACCTGGTGTCAGTGATTTGAAGAACCTTCATCCATCTCTAAAAACCCTTAAATTCTCAGCATAAAATAATAATGTTTACTTTTTCTTTGTTTAGAGCCTATCAGAATAACAAATAAAAATAATGCTTTTTGTTTGTTTTGTATCAAGTATTTGGTTTAGAGTGTGACTGCTTACATCTCAAAAAAGTAATAAATGAAAGAGTACTCTCTGCAGGTGAGCTAAAGTCTTATAGTAGTAAAACATTTAAACATATGCTTGCTTAAGTCAATCTATATTCAACAGATCCTCTAAATACAACCCAAGAATTAGATGGACAATCTTCAGGTTGGTTTGTGCCTCTGGAGTCTCTGAATGACAAAGAAAACGTGCTGAAAGACCTCAGCTGAATTCAGTGAATTGTCCTGGCTGCATGCAAGCCAAGAAGTTTCCACCCTTGCTATGTCCTTCCCCATCTACAGGTACAAAACTCTTTCCAGCTTCTACTGAGCTCACTGAAATTCCTGTGATTCATTTCATTGCGAGCGGGAGCCAGACAGAAATATGGTCGGTTTGATGAAAATGCAATGCATATGTTAAAATAAAGTAGGATCACATCTGCATTTTTTCCGCATGCTAAACAATAATGTGATTATTTAGTGCTGTTTTTGAAAAAAAAAAATAGTTTGACTGTTCTTTCCAAAGGAAACTTGGCAACAGTAAAATCTAGATGTAAAATTTAGTGGTTTAAAATTTTAGGCCACCAACATTGATTTGACATTCTAAAAAGGTTGTCTTGCTCTGGGAAAGTCCATACAGACTGACACTTTTTCTTTTCCTTCAAATCTTGGATAAAAAAAATCCCAAAGTAATTTAAATCAAATATTTGAAGTGCCAACTTGGAACAAATTTCTGTAGCCAAACGCATATTGGGCAGGCAGATTTCCACTGTGATAAAATCACAAATCATGGAAACAATAATTCTGCCTCTACCTACAGACAGGCAAACACACCAACATACAGAAAGTGCATATCTCCCCAATACATTCAGATATTTGCCTTTATAAGGGAAGAAATGATTACTCTTGAGGGGCATAGCCATAAGTGAATCATCGGGTATCTCTCTCACATATGAAGATAGATGGCATATCTCTCTAAAGATGTGGCTTTTGTCTCTCATTCTCTCTCTCTCTGAGGGAGACTCATTTGCAGCAAGAATTTATTCACCACTGCAGAATAAATGAGGATTATAGCCATACACATGTATGTGTGTGTGTGTGTGAATATCTATTCACTACTCATAGTGATAGTGATGAAACCACAGTGTTCTAAATATAGATGGGGAAGTATGTGATCATTAAAAAAAGAAATCTCTGAATACTTTTTGGTTGATTATCTTCTGACTTTCGTTGTTTGTGCAAAAGCCTTTGCTATGGATGCTGTCATTCTTACTATGTTATTGTTAGTGGCTCAGTGTTCTCATTGGTTGAATTATTCTATAGTACGTCATATAGCTGAATTGGAATGGTGATTTCAGAAATATCCCTCAGTTTCTGGGAAACAAAGAAATCTGGGAGACACTGATTACAGTCTGTAAAATAGTTTATCCCAATACAAACATAACAAACAGAAAGAAATTTCAGAAATCAACAACGTGTGCACTTTAGGGTATTTGGGACTGTATTTATTGTGGGTTTGTTTTTGTTTTTAGCATTTTTTTTTTGCAATTTAACAGCCATGGCCTATTTTAAAAAGAACAGATTGGTGATGATGTAAACTGGATAGTTGTCTCCACATGCTCCAAATAATCTGAGAAGACAGTCACACCCTCAGTTGTTTTCTTATGGCTACTTTTTAAACAATTTATACCATCCTAATCCAATTCAACTCCAATGAGAACAACAGATCTGAAATTTCTTTTTTCCCATTTTCATGTATTTTTTTGATACAGGCATTGCCTAGGCTTTCAGTTTCTTCATTCTGGTGTACTCTGCTTTTCCTGGCTTGCTTATACATAATGCAGGGCATGAAATGATCAGGGTGCTTCAGCCCATGCTTAACTTCACTTGTATCCATAATGCTATGGGTGGAATTCACGTGGTTAAAATTAGGTATGTTAATAAATCATCTGTCTGAATGGAGGCAGTGAACAATAAGAACAACTCTTTTAATATAAAAGCTAATGTTTGTCAAGTGCAAAGCATCATAGGGAGGCAAGTATAGAAGACAGAATGTGCATGATTTTTAAGATGCCCGAATTTTAGGAATTCAGGTTAAGGTTTCCATGGTGATGCTATCTTCATCTACTTCCTTATGAACTTGGGTCTCTGCTGAGTTCCACCCCCGTAAAAGGACAGAACAGGGTCAAAGGTTTTCTGTGCATTTCCAAGTAAATTGCAACAGGAGGAATGACACTGTTCAACTTAAGTGTTTTGTATCTTAATATTTCAAAGAATTAGTTTTTCTTTAATGTCCCCTTCTTTTCCTTAGTGTTCACTTGTCAAAGGAAAATTCGTGTGAATTGGAAAAAAATAGCATATTTTATGCAAGACATAGCCTTTAATACAGGCAAGATGAGCTCAGTGTAAGCTACAGTGAGCAGAAAGGAGGCTTATGCCACTTCTGCAGCAGGACAGTCCTGAGGATTTGTCCCAACAAACCTTTGTCCAGCTGTTTACATTTGAAACTAGTTACCCATGGCCCTAAGCATCCCTGGAGAACAGTAAATCTCTGGCTCCTTTCTTGGCCTGCCTGCCTCACCTGCTAGTCCCTTAGTCAGAAGAATGCAACATAATAGTTTGAACTGCTGGAGTAGTACAAAGAGAGTGGTATAACGGTGACAATTTAGACCACAGATCTTTAGTTCAAGGAAAAGTAAGTCAGCCTTTAGAAACATGTCACCCCACACTTTGATTTTCTCATTTCCTCTACTACATGAAGCATAAGCCTCTTGCTTCCACTTTGCATTTTCTTTGAGGCCTCTCTCTGCCTATTCAACCTGTAGTTTTTGCTCAGTTCCCAGCACTTGATGTCAGCCTCTGCTGCCTCTGGTTGTGGGCATACTTTGTCCACTTGTTACATTTGCAAACAAGTCCCATGCCTCTGCTGTCATATATGAGAATAAATTCTTATAAGCATCTGCAAAACCCCTTCACTGTCCTCTGTCTTACTCCTCTCTAAAACTCTACCTATGAGCAGCTCTAGATCAGCCAGACTGCTGGTGTGTTAATGCAACCACCTGTTATACCACTCAGTTCTGGTTTGTTTTTTCTTCATACTCGCTTACACCCTTTTATACTCTATATGTCTCTTACTACGATTATAATGTCCTTAGAATCCAACATCTAATTTACTAGAATCTTAATCTATGCCTACTACAAACTCTGGGGTAACAGCATAAAAAAGAATGAGGCAGTTATGCAGGAAATGTGCATCGTCATGAAATGATATCAGCTGTGATAGCATTGTCACAAAATGCAATCACTGCATAAAATACTGATCTCACTGACTGATCAAAGCTCTTTGACCTCAGTGAAACCCAGGAAATTGACCTTTGCCATTGAATCTTCGGATAGACACATGGTTTTAAGTAATTTTTTTCTTCATTAACAATAATCAGAAACCTCTCTTTTTTAAGTGATCTTGATAGTATCATTACCAGTTGGCCTGGTAATATCATTACGTGTCCGATCTAGTCTTTATTTTCATTTCTCACCTACCTGTTCTGCAGTGCAGAATTATATGTGTGCTTATGTACTGCCAAAAATATTTATCGCTGTTGTCAATAATTAATAATTACTGACAGTGAGAGTATCACATAAAGCACTTTGTCTGAATGAATCTATAAATTAGAGGAGGTTATGCTGGTGAATAATCAAGTGTTTTACATTTATCATGTTATCTGAAGCAAAGCAAACAATCCTTTTAGAAATACTGCTGTACAATACAAGCTGGCCAAAACCAGCTTTGGACTTCAAAAATGCCCACTCATGTTTAGACTGAATATTAAACATTTCCTATTCTTTGTTTCATAAACATAAATAACCATTTGGAGGAAAATTCTTCCTAGAAACATGCATATCTCAAACTGGAAAAATAGGAAACATTTTTGAGAAGTGAGAAATGCTCTGTGACATGAACATGCTGCTGCTATTAACCCATTACTGGGTTTTCATTTTTTTTCGTTCATTTTGTAAGAAGCCCAGGGCGCCCAGTGCATGAGAACATCTTTCTCCTTTTCCTTCCCAATACCTCTTGCTATTTTTCCTCCGAAAGCTCAGGACTCAGCTGGCATACCCTTGACATTAATTTAAAGCACCTTTTGACAGTCTCCTCATCATGGACAGGGCTGTTCTTTTTAAAAAGCAAAACTCACGGTCAATTTAAAGCCCCTAAGCTATGGCCCGGGTTTCACGCGAACCATCGGGCTTTCCCAGGTGTGGAAGGGGTTCCGAGAAAGTTCAATTGCTCGCAGCCAGACTGAAACACGGAAAGGAGCGAGAAAGAAGAGGTCTCCCCCCGCCAGACACACACATCCATCAGTCCCCGCCGTGCCTCCCCCTCGCCCCAACTCTGCAGACCGTACCCCAAGCACTTGGGAAATGGACCCGGCGCGGTCGGCGCAACATGCACTCGCGGGAGGGAAGGAAGGGAAGGAAGGGAAAAGGGATGCCTTCGCACGGTCTGATCATCACCACAAAGAGTTAAAGAGAGAGTGAAATGGCTAACGTACACACACCCCGCTCCATACCGGAGAAGAGTCTCCCAGCTGAGGTTTATGCTCTGTGAGGACCAGGCTGAAACTGACCGCCCCCACGGCCACGCTGGACACCCCTAACCCTATCTCCAGCACGGAGAGCACCAGGAGGCTCCCGATGATCTGGCTGCTGGTGCACATCCTCCCTCGGTCATCCTTCCTTCCCGATCAGCCGGGGAAACCGCGCAACCTCCTCCTTCTCCTCGGGCGCTCCCGCGGCCCTAAGTCGCCCCCAAACTTTTCTTCCTTCGCCGGCAGCCGGAGCGGAGCGGCGCATCCGCGGCCGAAGGGCGCTACCGAGGGACGGCGGGGCGGCCCCGGCGCCGCCGGGCCCCGCGCAGGCAGCGCCGCGCCGGCCCCGAGCGCGGCCCCGAGCGCGGCCCCGAGCGCGGCCCCGAGCGCGGCCCCGAGCGCGGCTCCGAGCGCGGCCCCGGCGGAGCTCTCCAAGGTGCCGGGCCGGCGGCGGGTGCGCGGCTCCGCGCTCCTAAGGGCTGCGCCTCCGCCGGGAAAGTCGACCTTGTCCGCTCGTCTCCTGCGCTCTCATTGGAATGACCTCACCGGGATTTTTCCCCCCCCCGCTTCTTGTTTCTCTCCCCCTTCTCTGCCAGGGCTGGGGGGCGGGGGGTAGAGGAGTGTGGCGAGCCCAGCCCGGCTATACTTATGTATGAACGCAGACCCAATGCACGGGCAAGGCGCACGGCAGCCCCGCCCCGGGCCACAAGGCACGGCACCTTCCCTGGTCCTCCCCCGGCCCGGCCCGGTCCGGCACGGCCCGGTCCGGCACGGCACGGCACGGCACGGCACGGCACGGCACGGCACGGCACGGCACGGAGCTCGCTCGCACACCCCCGCCGTCCCGGGCTGGGGTCGGGACGCGGGAGCCGATGGCAGCCGCAGGCGGACCCCTTGGAGGTGACCCCTCGTTCTCGGAGTGGGGGGTCCGCAGGCCTCCCTCCTCCCAGGTGCTGCTGTCAAAATTCAGGAGGAAACCCGTCTTCCTCTTGTATCTTGTGTCTCGCCCCTGCAAAACTCTGGTCTTCTGCAAAACCCTACTGCCAAAATCGGCGATTTCTGTAGCCATTCCTGTCACTCATAATGGCCAGAACTGTATCAGTCCCAAAACAAATAAGCAATAAAGCAAAACAGAAGAGATCCAGGGCTTTATTTGAGCCATGCTGGATTGCTTGGTACCAATCTTTATTACTGTGCCTGAGATACAGAGAATGCTTTGCCACTCTGACTACAGTTTTACAATCCAGATGTGTTGCACAACATGTAACACACAGACACTCAATCTAGCACCTTACACTCAATCTAGCACCTTGGCTTTCCTAAATATGGATCACCAACATTTGGATATTTACCTTAACAAGAAGGCAAAAGAACTACATAGACAATTATATCTCCCAAATCTATACCAGGATTCAAAAATATTGGCATCCTCTATCTACATACTATTTTTTTTTAATTCTAACAAAAACTTATACAGAATCTTTCCTTTTATAAAAAAATCTACAATTGTTAACCTATATATAAATCCTACACTCAGACACCAGAATCCAGAAGAGCAGTCTAGACTTGTCCAGTATTTCATGGTGCAATTTGGTAGCAAAAGCATAAGATTAGCAATGTCCTGACTGAACATTTTTATTTGGACTTCACAACCTGCCTTGTGCTTTGAGAATAGGTATTATATACACTTGAGAGGATTGGATCCTCCGTGGCAAGGCAAAGTTTAGTTCTCATTTGTAGAAATCTGCAATACTTAATTCTGGTGAGTGGGAATAGACTGGCATCAAAGTCTGTCACCTTAGGGTGTTTATGCTTTTTAGTTATCCAAGAGTAAGAGGTCCTAAGACAGGATCTTAATGCTTTCTAGTTTAAAACTTTATCTGTTTCCTATTTTCTCACACTTTTCCCACTTCACAGAAGCAGAACACTTGACTACATCTAAAGGAAAGCTCTGTTAAAGCTGAATTGCCCCTTTTCACCTCTTATGTTTTAAATGGTACCTGACATCTCTTATCATTAAAAACCAAGGCACAGCATAAAAGTTCCTAAGCTACTATATTTATGTAGGAGGATGAAGAAAGCACAGATTTTCAAGTACCCACATGGGTGTAGGAAGGTGTTTCTGCAATGACAGTATCCTTATTATGTCAGATTGTTATAAACGCTGAAGTGTGCTAAGGTGGAATGATTTTATTGCTCAGAGTATATTTTACCAGGTCGATAAAATCCAGTGGTGATAAGAGGGGAATTGCATAATGACAGATATAATTAATATATTTAATGCTTGCAGCCAGATAGAGAGCCTGTCACGTCAGAATAGAGCTCATGTGACAGAAATAAGATTTCCATAAACAGCTTGTTTTATGTAACATTTCCACTTCAGTCATAATAAGCTGTCAGAAAGATGGAGGGAAAGAGACCTTGTGAAAAGTGTGCCCTAGATGGAGATCACTTCACGCAACAGTTAATAAAACAGAGATATAAAACTGGAGTCCAGCAGCAGCAGAGGAAGTGCCCTGCATGCCCACTTTCTGATTGGCAGGGTGCAGAGAGGTGAAGAGCTAAGCAAGACCTCAACCAGAGTTAATGACTGCTCAGGAGGAGCACCCTTTCAAATAAAGACAGGAAATAAAAGTAAAGTTCTAATCACTACCTTTTTAACATGTAAAGATACAGTCTTTGTCCATGTAACTTGTGTTTATTTGCACTATGGTGCTGCATCATCATTATGTGCTAATCTAGGCAATTAACTTTACACATGGAACTACTCAGTGCATACATTTTGGCACATGCTTACATCTTTGTAAGATTAAGTTATTTAACTGCTTGCTGTCTCAACTGGCTGGTTTTGAATGTTTCCTGTATTTGTGATTCCAGTAAAAAAAAAAATTATGATTAAAGAAAAGAAAAGGAAAAAGAAAAAGGAAATTATCATTTAATATGCAGGCAAGTTTTCATTATATCTGCAGAAAGTTAAATACTAAAATGCCATCTCCAAAGAAAAATTAATTAGAGTCATGAAGGTGTTGGATCTTTTAATTTAAACTGTTGGATTCATGAACAAAAGACATCAATCTTATTCTTCTTGACTTTGAAGGAAAACTTTTTTTCTCTCTTTTTTGTCATTGGAAACTTAAAAATGGTTCATTACAAAAAAAACTCTAGTCACACAGCAGGATGAAGGGTAATTGGATGACATAGTACTGGCAATGAAGAAGAAGAAACCAGAACACAAAAGATTCATTTATATTTAGTCCCTTTTACATGTCTCTGATGACCAAGATACCCTAAGAAGGTTATAGCCTCTCCATTGGAAATTACCAGCTTTATGTAACACTTTTGAGCATGTATTCATAGCTGAATACATTCTGTTCAAGTGGTTCAGTTTATTGATTTCCTAATTCCATGTGTCTCTGAAACAATACTATAAAGATTTTTTTATGAATAAGAACTGGGTCTATAGCATTAAATCAGAACTTAGGACATTGAATCCAATTCAGCCTAGGAAACTGAATAAAATTGAAACTGTACACCATCCTGTGGCTGCTTAGAGGATGAGAAACAAGCTGGTGCAGTCCAAGAGGGGAGATACTCCCTAAATATTGGTGTTACTAATATGCAAGTATAAGGTTTTGGACAAATAAACATAACTTTTTGTGATCTTGGAAACTGGATTACTCTTTTACCTTATGGATTTATTTTCTAGTCAGTACCAAGGCATATCAGCTGTGCTATCTTGGAATATTTGACATGGACCAAATGACTTCTACCAGGATGTTCTCTGGGAAATGGAAAAATTCAGCCTCAAGGGCGGCTTGCAAATCCTCTTCTTTTCACAAGTACCTTATGCTTTCAACTTACTTTGCTGATTCCGTTTCTTTACACTCTTTTGTCACCTGGATCCCTTCAATTCAGTTTGACTGAAGCAAAACCGAGGAAAACCAGTACTCTGACAAGCACTGCCTTGGGTTCCACAAAGAGTTGCCTATTGATTTCATTCTAAAACCAGCTATATCAATTGCATGTTATCTGTAGAAATGTGTGCAAAATAGCCTTTAGAGCATTCCTTTTTTAAAATTTTTTAAATTTTTTTTTTGTGAAGAATCAACTCAGAAAATTTTATTCCGTAGTTTGTTCATACTCTAAATTAGTATATGCTGGTGTTCTAAAATGGGAAGAAAATCCCGTGTAAAACTTGTACAGGAGAAGCTAAGGAAGTGTCATTGATTTTGTCTGTCTAAAGTTCAATACACAGGCAAACTTTCTGCTGAATGAGTAGTTCAGGGCCAATAAAACTAGGATCTGTGTCACTGAAGTGACTATTAATCTTGTTAGGTCACAACTGTTTTTCTTTGATCAAGCATTAAGGCATTGGCTTATACCACACACAAAATAATTTGATGACATAATCTAAAAGTACTTGGCAAAATATTTCATTCTCACTCTTACTTTGCACAGTTGCAGGAAGCTATTCCACAGCTCTATAGTTAGTACATCTCATAGCTCCACTCCTGAAGTTGTGGAGCCATGGAGAGGTGTTAGAGTTGACCAGCATATAGCAGCTTGGCAAAGAGAAAAGCTATTGCCATGGACTACCTTCTTGTACTGTACTCAGTAACTATTAAATCTACGAAGGCAATGATCGTTTTGTTCAGACCATTCTGAAACCTGCCTACAACCATGAAGGAATTGCACTTTTCAGTAATGCACTACCATCCTAGGTGTGAGCACAAAAAAGTTCCAGATATAGTTCCTTGCTATGCTGTGAGTATCTCACTGACATCTTCTGAACACATCTCATTTTCATCTTGTCCTGTGCAATGAACTGAGTAGTTTTCAAGTGACATTTCGTGTCATCACTGCTGGCAAGAGTGTCCTCCAATTTACTCTGCTGTTTGGGAATACTGATCTGAAATAAAAAAGGAACATAAATCTTTATTCCAAATAATTTATTCGATGCAAAGACCAGGAAAAATCCTGACTGAGTTATCTTCTTTTTGTTTTATTATCTCAGTTAGTTAGAGCATGAAGCTAATAACACCCAGGTTGCAGGTTAGGTCCCTGTATGGTCCATTCACTTAAGAGTTGGACTTGTGGTTCCCTTCCAACTCAGACTATTCTGTGATTTTGTGATTAGCCTTGGATGTTCAAAACAAAGCAAAAGTGAGATAACATCATTATTATCTTGCTATATAAACAGAATGTGTAAAACAGGCTCTTCAGAATAGTAAATTAATATGTGCTTTGAATTGCATGACTTACATAACTTGTCTGACATTCTGCCATCTTTCACTCTCTGGCCTTCCCTTTCCCTGGTAAGTTACGTATTCTGGAGAAGCCCATTAACTCAAGATTTAATTAAACTCTTCTGATCTGAATGCATTAAAAATATTTTCTTAACAATGGAGGCTGTAATAAAGTATTCTCGAACCTAAAATGCTGTGAAATGGGTGCCTAACATCTCAGTTTATGGTAGATCTGCCATTGTATTTTAGAATCCTTCAGCACTTTCAAGTAGTAAGGTTAGAAGGTGTCTGAGGAAAGCAGCCTAATATAGTACAGCACTCAAATGAGTTCAGATTTCACCTTATGAATAACACTTTTCTGAATGAGGGTGACTCTAACACATGTACAGCTAAATATGCGCTGAATAATCCTTGTTGAATCAGTCATTACAGCTTCCATCATATAGATTCCCAAAGCTCACATTTGCCTAAACAGGAGCACAGCCTGAATGAGGGCTAGAACAGACCTGCACATGTTAAGTGGCCTGACAGACCACATAACTCATGCGTGAAAGGAATTTGTGCTGCTACAGTGACTAGGAATAGTCCCAACTCAGAAAGTAACACTCGAAAATCTCAGGACCAGTATCTGCTCCCATTTTTGGCATCCAGTACACTACACTACACTACAGTAGAAAAAAGCAGAGTCCAAGCTCCAGCTGTTGCCTGCTCATATTTTTTGGATGTGTCATGAAAGAGATAAGAGCTGGTGAGAACCCTGTTAAGAGCCCTAATCTGAAGCATCTCAGGATAGTTTTTCTGTTGAAAAAGGAGTGTGAGGTTTTGTTTTTTTTCCTTCACCAGCTCTTTCAATTAGATCAGAATTTATCTCTCACTGAGTAATTTTTTTCTGGCGATGAGATACATTGTGTTGTAAAAAGTCCTTGACCATGGGGCATCTGAGCTGTTACTTGAGAAGATTTGAAACGAGGTTAACAATTATTAAAATTTTTGTGTCCAAGCTAGAGTACAGAAAAAAAAAATCATTAGCAGTCTAAAATCAAAAATTAAGTATTTAGAGGCTAAAGATTAATTATTTACCTTCTGTCAATGTTAGGAAAAATAGGAATAAATGGTTAATAAAAAGATTTTCCTTGTATGCCTCCATCATCCCCTTTTCTCTGCCAAACTGTAATAATATTTTTTATTCGAAACACACTTTATGAAGAAAGTGAAGAAAGAATCCAAAATAGTAAGCTCAGAAGGCACAGAGTTGAAAGAGTGATTTGTCAACATGCCTGGAATTCGTGGCTTTTCTTGGACTGTATCCAGCAAACTGTTAGTTACTGTAACACATGATTTTATGGAAGATCCGTACTCTGACCCAATTCCTTGTATGGTTAATAAAAATCTTACAGCTGAATGAAATATAAGTTGAATTGAGTATCAGTGTCTTATGGCTATTCATTGGTCAACATTTACAAACAATTTTTACAGCGGAAAAAACACAGGGTATGCTGCTAGACTAAAGTCCCATTACATCCATCTATAAAGCTCAGATTATTTTTCACCAGTAATATCTGTAGATTGCTGACAGTTTAGCAGCAGCAGACCCAGTCTGGCTGGGAAAGTTGTCCAGTCACATCTATATCAGGGAATTAGGGGCTTGTGCAGAAATGGCCAATGCTAACAGCGGGAAGAAGCCATAAATACCCTGACTCTTTCTTTCACTTGATAAAGTCACATCTGGACTTTATAAGAATCTCTGCTACAGATATATTATTATAAATTAGAATTCTGGCCTTACAGCACTGAAAAGCAAACATCCTTAGAGACATATCTCTCAGCTGCTGGCTGCCCTTGGTGCATTTGGTTCCGACGTTTTGGTCAGATCACATACATAGCTGACAATACCAGATCCCATAGAAAAAATCTCACCTAAGTACTGACATACTTCACGCCAGGAGAGCTCTGCTTACTCAGGTGCTCTGCACATGGTGAGACAAGATAGTGTGCTTTGGTTTGCATCTGGCTCTTAATGATCTGTGCTATCATACTGAGTACAGTATCAGCTAATCAGCTCTCCAACTCCTTCTAATTAAATGTTAAAAACAACAGCACGTCTACAAAGCTATGTTCCTTAGCTAAATTGTTCAATGATTAATTTAGTAGTGTTTTATCCTGGGTGAGCAAGAAAAGAATGTGTCTCAGCAAAAAACTGCTGAGGAATATATTAATTGCAATGGCTTCAAGATAAAGTACTGAGGCCACAGGAAGGATTACAAATAATGATCTTAAAATTGCATCCATCTGGCAGCAATTACTGTAGTTGAGCAATCAAAAATATCTCATACCTTCCCAACCAGCAGAACAGTGAGTTCTAGCTAATAGTAAAGACTGATTTTGTAATAATTTCTAATGGTCATATTAAAGTAGTATTTTCACTTCTGCTTGGTACTTTCTAGCTTGAAAAACTGAGCACAGAGCTGTTTTGGTTTCTGGTTCAAAGCTCATTACCCAATATATGTTCCTAATACATTTTTTGGCATTGTCTATTATATATGATAATTTCACTAAACTAATTTAAAAATTGCTGATTACTGCATAATAATTTTTGAGGGTTGCTTTGTGTGTGTGTGTAGAGAAAATCAAAGCATCTTAAAAGAAGACAGTGGTAGCCTAAGAAATGTGTATTTAAAAGACCTTCACCCATTGTTTCATGTTTTTGCTGGAAGGGAGGAGGTATTTTCACGGGATTGACATTTCCTTTCAGAGCTGGGACTGTGCTACTGAGAGAGAAAGAGGGTCCACCAGACCTTCAGAAGGGGAGGAATAGCACTGCCTTAGGTCATCTCAGCCATCTCTAGGAGACCACTCCCATCTGATGTTTGCATTTCTTGTTCCATTGGGACTGAGCAGTCTGCCTCTTGCGAAGGCATGATTTCCCTCAGCTTTGTTCCAAACTTTCTCAGTTTAAACCATATTCACAGATGGACCATGGTTTATATATTTTGACTCTTTTAACTACCATAAAAAATAAGTGAAAACTATTTTTATGACCTGCCAACCATTTGAGGATGTTTCCCTTTTAGTACATTCAATGTGAGACTTTTCTCCCAAGAGTATCATGAATAATTTTTTACATGTTTGAACTGTATATTTTTTCTCAGAAATTAAGTTTTGGTCTAAATAAAATGCCTCTTAAACAATATTTTCCTTCTGAAAACTAAATTTTAAATATATGTACAATTAATAAAAGTATCTTGAAGTTATTTTTAAGATTAAAGTTAAAAAATATAAATTTTACCAAGTTGGTAAGATGCCTACATAAAAATGGTGACAGTTCAGAAATAGATGCTTTTATGAAAAAAGTACTTTGAAGAAAGAAGGAGAGGCCACTACAATATAATAAACAGAAAACATGTGTTTCCTCTTGCCATGCTACCTCATCTCCCTCCAATAGTACTCTACAAATAGCAGCATAGATTTCTGCTTACTACATGATATTTGGGAATTGGAAGTAAAAGATAAAATATTTTCGAAATAAGTGTGTTTTATTTGGTTCCTAGCTATTGTGGTCAAATGCAACTCAACATATCAAAAAGATAAATTTCTGTCATTTACAGACTTAAATAGGCATCATATTAATCATTGAATGCATTATTCTATTTTAAATCTGGTGGATCTGAACCAGCGAATTATCACCCAAAAGTCTATCCTGCAGGAATAGGCATTAATAAAAACATCCTCACCCATATTTAACATCAGAGTAATTAAGGTTTCTAAATTTACCAATTCCTACCACACCAGATACAACTTTTTATTTATGAGCTATTTTTCAGAGCTATAATGCCTTGGGGAAAATTGTCACCTTTGGAAGATTGTCCTGTCATTCATAACTTACTTATGGTTCCACGCACTGTAGACACAGATTACAAACCAAGATAGGGAATTTGGAGAGTACAGGAAAAAATCAGGTTTTACAGGCGACATATTTTTCAAATTATTTTATGTTCCTCTTTCTGATTACTGATTTAGAAAGAAAATTTTCATGGAGAAGGATATAATTGCCCTGGTTAAACATTCAAATAATTTAAATATATCAGCCAAATGATGCTACTTGTATAGAATCTAAACAAATATTTTACTGAAATCCTCCTTAGCATGCAAACATAGGTAAATTATTTATATGCGGTCCTTTTTATTTAATATTCATAATAAGCCCACAAAAAAACCCAACCAAACAAACAAAAAACCAAACCAAAACCCAGGGCATCACAACTTGGAAAGAAACCCCCCCAAACCAGAAAAAATTCTCCAGATTAAAATCTACAAGGCTAGTGATATACCAAGCCAAATTCATAGTCATATTTAAAGTTAAATAAGAAAAAATACTCATCCAGATATACTTCCTATTCCCTTATATCACTATAAATCAGGAATAGGCAGCTGAAACTAGTTGGCCATCAGCAGATATAAAAATGAGGGGAAGTGCTTCTGTGACGAGGTAAGTAATTTCTACACCACATGCTCATGTATAACACCTACATTTCCAGAGCAGTATCGGGAGATTTAAGTATATGTTAGAATCAGAATATTTGCTTCCCATTAAATTTTGAGTCTATTAAATAAGAATCTGAAAATAACATTTCCCATTTGTAAGACAGAAATAATCCTTGTGCTTTTCTTTTTGTCTGATTTGATTTAGAGCATGCCCTTTCTCAGAGGCTGGTTCTCGTTACGTGTCAGCACTGTGCCTCACTCCAGTGCCATTTGTTGTCAGGGGAGAAGAAGAAAGCAGTAAATGTTGTCACTCCAGGTCTGAATCAGTAGGATTTGGCTGTCATGCCAGCCTGAGGCACAGTACTGTGTGGTTATGGACAGACTTGGTGATGCTTCAGCCCAGAGCCCGTCAGGAGGAGAGTAGCTTCATTAAAAGGAAAGTCCCCAACTGTTTAGGCTTTAGGGTTTCCTTGTGAGATGCTTCACAGAAACCACCTGGGCTCTTGAGGACAGGCCATGTCCCTGACTTCTCCTCTTGTTTCAAGACAATAAAGATCTTCAATCAACTGGGGAAACACTAAATTAGATTTTCCTTATTTGGAAATAAATTAGTGCCTTTTGGTTTAAATTTCTTTGCTCTCCATTTACAAAAGTGTGTGGAAAAAAACTAATTACAGATTACATTTTATTAATCTTTGCTGCTGGGCATGGAAAATGCTGCACAGTCCTGAGAATTCATACATGTCTGTAGGCATAGTTTTCTTAATTTAAATAAACAATTAGTATATTAAAAAAACCCCAAACATTAGTATATACAAAACAATTAGTATATTAACAAAAAAGACTGAAATTCTTTCTTATTTTTCACTTTCCAAAACAAATTACTATTATTCATGGTACTTTAACTCCAGAACAATATTTTTCAAATTAAATTAATTCAAAGAGATCACAGGAAAATGCCTCTGGATGAGGGAAATATAGCACAATCTATGACACAGGATATTTTAATAGATGTCTCTGGCTTCAACCCTTTGTGTTGCCATACAAGCATAAATCACAATTTGAAATTATTTGAACAGTAATGCAAAAAGAAACAAGAGGAGAACAAACAATATCTATAAATAGTTAGGGTCAAATCATTTGAAGAGAACCATTGCTTTGAGAAAATATAAACTACATAAGAAGTGCTTTATTTTGGTAATGTTTTTAATTAAAAATATTACATATTTGCTTTATTTCCTATTAGTAATTTTCTTTTCCATTTTTTTGCGGATCAATGTGAAATTATTCTCTATATAATAATAACTATCAACTTGATGATTCTGTTCTGTGACAAAAGTAAATATTTTAACTTGACTTTGTTCCAACAGAACAGAAATCAAGTTAGAAGCATTTCTTCCAAGAAAAGAAATGTCTTTCAAAAAGAAGGGGTTTCTTACACCCTCCACAAGTTATCATACTGGTTTTGTTCCACAGCTATAGAGATTAAGGTTTAGGCCAACTAGTTTGTCTGTTCTTCATACAGCTTGAAAACTACTTTTCTGCACAAAAATAAATTGCCTTACTTAAAATCCCAAGTCAGGTACAAGACATTTCCTGCTCCACTGGTCAATCTGCAAAAGAGAAAATAGTCCTTCATACTCAGAACATCATATCTTGTTCCCTACTCATTCCTATTCATTCTCTCTCATCTTCCATATCTCTCTCCATAGTAGGTAAAAGTCTCAACAGATTACTGTGATATTTTAGAAATACCAATACTGTGGTATTGACTATTGCTCTTTCATTTGTGTTCTGTAAAGTCACATTTGTTTGAAAAAATACTTTAATTTATTTGCTTCTTCCTGTGTGTGTCTTCAGGAACTGGTGTCAGCTCTCAAAGATTTGATCCTGCTGTTGCTGAAGTAATTAAAAAATGTCTGCCAAGATATGGTACACTGGAATAGCTGCTGCATTAAACCCAAGTGGAAGGTTTTAAAAATTCAGTGACAGCAACTTTATGGAGTATATGAATCTTCTACTGTCCACCTATTTCATTTGGCTTCTTACCTGGCAGTGCAGATGGAAGTAAATACTTGCTTACTGTTTCACCACCAGAAGCTATTGTACTAGTAACATTGAGCTAAAACAGATTTGGTGGAACAATCTGGATTTTTATCTTCCTTGTGTATCAGCAGCAAAATTGCCAGCAAAACCCTAATTGTGGATTCTTTATGACAGGTAATAATAGGAGATGCAGAGAAGAGCACAGCTTGCATTTCATCTACCATGCTGAGCTGAAAGAGCTAACAGCTTATAAAAAAATGTTTTGATTTGTAAGCAAAGCACATTTTATTTGGGTGTCACCAAGCAAGAATATACAAGGGGCTGTGCTGTAGAGTGAAGCTGACCCTGAGGAAGTCAATAGGAATTTTCCCAATTAATTTAGTGAAACCAGGATTTCATTCAATATCTCTTTTCTCAACATTCTGCAGCTTTGAAGGCTTATTTTAAAAAAAAAAAAAAAAACAAAAAACCCAAAAAAAAACATCAAAAACCCCCCAAACAATACAAAAATCACAGTACCAAACAATGCTTGTAAATAACACAAGAAAGACTTCTTTGCAGAAATACATCTTTGTCAAACACTGCCTTGCAGTGTAGACGTGCTGCTCCCACCAACTTTGGCAGGAGCAGAGCATACTCACAATGGGAAGAACTTGACCCCTGAACTTGGTGCCCATTTAGTGGTTTGGCACACAACTACCAGACCCTTTGGGTCTTGTGGTCTTGTTCCATCTGTCTATGTATTGACTATAATTTCACATTACATCTCACTCTTGATTGATTTCTGAGCAAATCACAACCTCAAATCAAAATGACACTAATTCCTTTCAATGTGTAAGTCCGGCTAGAAGTTGTGAGTGACTGCAGATGGTTTCTAAATCAGTTTTGCCATAATGTGGCATAGAATACTGTGTTTTCTTTAGTACAGTGTAACTTTCAGTGTAGCCAGGTTTGTGCAATAACTGGCTCAGTAAGTCTCTCATTTAAAGTTGTTCCACAGCTGATGACTGAACTTGGAGACACACAGCAGGATTTTTAAGATGAATCTCAGACACATTCCCTAGACTGTGAATGGTTCTCAGGTTAGCAGTTTTAAATATAGTCTGGTTGGGAATGACTTTTGCCCTCACTTCATTGTAGTTGTCAATAATTTGGACAGGCATCTGACATTCCCAAGTCTGGTGTCTCTTGTAAAGTCTCATGCCTAGTAGCAGAGAATAGGTCTTTGAGCTCATTCTTTTCTGCTTTGCACCTGCCAAGGTCATGCTTGTAGAAAGTAAAAAGTGATTCTAAAATGTTCCAAAATTGGAATAAAGTCATCTCACTTCCAGAGTATGTGTCATTGACAAAAAAAGCTAACAGGCAGTGGAGCTGTGGACCAAATTCTGCTTTCTGAGCCATAGTATTTATATTCTTATTTTTATGTTTATTCTTTTCATTGGCACGGTAAAGGTGCAGTCAGTCCTCTAAATCTTAAGCTAGGTTTTCCCTCCCTCCAGTAAATGATTTAGACCAATGCTGTTGATTTTGATTCCATGGTCTTCCTGGTTAATCTTTGTCTAAATATTTTCGTTCTATGGAAAAGTGTTTATTAAGAAAAACTTCAGTAAAGTATATAAGAATTTGAATTCCATGCATTTATCAACATGCCGCTTCCTTTTAAAAAACATTTTATATTGATTCTGCAATCAATATAAATCTGCAAAGTACAGGAGACTTTATTTATTTTGAGGAGAAAATTTTAGATGGAGAATAACTTGAGCTAAGGCTTTACAGAAAGTTAGCAAATTCCTATACATGGTTTCAGCATCAACTGCTTAAAGTGTATTTTGATGGAATTCAGTTTAAAAATTCCTGGTTTCAATAAGCCTTTGTAAAGAACAATCTTTAATAAAGAAGTTTGCTTCTCATCACTTTTGTGAAACTGATTACTCTAAAATTAGCTACTCTGAAGCTGATTTTCTGAGGTGTTTCCTCTTAGGCTTTTCTCCACTAATCTATGGGACAAAACAATAAAGGTATCTGTGAATGGCACATACTGATCTGAACCCACACCAAAAGACTGGGTCCCATTGCTCGTCCTGATCCTTTGGAGTCCAGGAGTAAGAAACAGACTGATCCAGCTCCCCGTGTAGCACTCATTGCCCAGTCTGTTCTGCCCTAGGTGCACCAACTCAGTGGATCCTCGAGGCTTGAGTGAATGTTTGATTGTGGTCCTAAACAGCTAACAGTGTTAAATATTGCAGCTGCTAATCATTTTTGATCTCTCAGCTTCTTGGGAAAATGGGTCCTGCAGTCTACTTTTGCACTGCAGCTCATTTGGCCCCATGGAATGTGCTTTGTGTCTGCAGAGCATTAATGGATGCCTGTTCATGGGTTGGCATAGAGCAATTCTGGTAGCATAACTGATACAAAAATACCATTTGTTTGTATAGCTATGCATCTACTCACCCTAATGACAGTGGCTATACCAGTTTTTCATGTCAGTAACAGACTTCAATCTCTACCAACAGCTTTGCATTGAACTTCATAACCTTCAGATCAATGGCAGATTGAGCATAATTGTAGGTTGTCTTAATAGTAGAGGGGAGCAAAGGCCACCTCAGCACTGGTGCCAGCCAGGCTGACCAGGGCTGTCTGGCAGTCAGGCCAGCCCTTGAGCTCTGCAGAGGACATTGTGTCTCCAGTTCCAATAACACTCAACTCCTCTGCTTATGTTCAGGACTACAGGACCAGTGCTGAAGAGCAGTCACCTGCATGAGGCTTTGTTCAAGACCAAATGAGCTGAGACTCATGTTCTGGCAGGCTGTACCCTGTGGCTCAACTTTATCCTTGAGAAGGAGATCAGTCTCATAAAAGATGCCATGTCCTTTTCACAAATGAATGAATTGGTTTCCAAAAGCATGGCTTCACAGAAGCTGATGCTCTGCAATCATGTTGCTAAATGACAAATTTGGGCGAGGATCCTAATGACTGACCTGTGAGGGAGGAAGTCAGGGACTGCCCTGGTCCAGACACAGCCAGTTCCAGACACCTAAATGGACCCACGGCAGGACACAGCTCAGTCCAGCAGTGGGGTTGATGTTGTCTCTGGACCAATCAGAGCAGTTTGCAGTGACACAGTGAAATCATATTTCAGAAATTGCATAAAGTAACAAGGCCAGAGGAACAGGAGGTGTTTTGTGATGGAGCAGGGACACCCCCAAGGCAACTGAAGCCCATGGACAAGCCTGCACCAGAGCAGAAGTTCCTATTGCAGCCCTTGGTATTCAAATGTTTATCATTTTTGTTTCCCAATACGTGAAACAATTCATTACATATTATATGTATTTAATTACATATTGTAATTGTAAAGTTAAATTGTCCAAGCCAAGTTTGCTTTGCATATGATAGTCACTGCTGAGTGGTTTATTTTGAATCACAAACTTTCTCTTGTTCCTATTTTCTCCCCAGTTCTGCTGGAAGGTGGGGAGTGAGTGAGTGAGTGAGTGAGTGAGTGAGTGAGTGAGTGAGTGAGTGAGTGAGTGAGTGGCTCTGTGTGCTTGGCTGCTAGTCAGGGCCAACCCACCAAGTAATGCTCATTTTTACTAAGGACTATTTTTTTCTTGGCTATTTTTTGTACTTCTTGTATATTTCAACTCCTTTCAAAGTGCAAGAAAGTAGATTTGACAGTAATTCATGATGGAATGAGGGAAAGAGTAGATAATTTGTTAGTTCTACACACCACCAGATGTATGGGTGAACTTAATGACAGACATCTGGCAAGGTATGAACACTTACTTGGGTTCCTTAAACTCCAAGAGAAAATTTAACCACTTAAAGGTGCATCCATATGGATGAGACTTACTGACAAAAAAATAAGTATTATTCCCCTTATAAAAATGTTCAGATGTTTCTTCTTCTGTTTTCAGTTTCATTTATATAATTTTCATTTCAATTCAAAGTTACCTATGGGGAGTTATTTTCTTTTAAGTGTACAGATATTAACTCTTGGAAGGTGATACACAAACGTGCAAGAAGACAACTATCAACATCAGGGAAAGATATTAATGTTTCAATCTCTGTCAAAATTTGGCCAGCCCTTTTTCTTCTCTAAACAACAAAAACAGCTGAATTCCTCCAACCACATGTGAGATCTTGTTCATGTATTATTTTAACACTACACATGCCCAGCATTATGCCATATAATAGTCTCTTTCCTTTGCGCTCAGGAAAAATTCAGTATAAATAAAAATGCTGCAGCAAATCTGTTCAATGATCTAGAATAACGTGGTATTTTTCTCTCTTGTTCCTTTCCATATATAACTAGGAAAGTTTTTTCTTTCTTTCTGATGTGCCCTCTCCCTCTATTTATCCTTACCTTTTAGTTATTTCATCTGTAATTGCACCTTGCTTATTCTGAGGATAGTCTTCTCATGCCATCTTTATTTATTATTTAAGGAGTGGTGCTCTGAAAGTAATAACGGCATCTTTGTGAAAGTCATGAGCTGCACAATTTGTTTAAGAATATCCAAATTTTTTTTAAAGTTTACTTTTTTAGAATGAGCTCTAGAATAGTAGTCTTCCATCAGTGATTGTCCAGCTGGAGACATTTCTGTGCAGTAACTTTGAAATACAAAGAAATATTTTTTTAAAAAATGCCCTACATTTCAGAGAACATTCCACGTCAGCAAGATCCCATTAAGTTGAACTGTAGGTTAGAAATCTAAAGAAAGAGGGAAGAAGCGGCTACTATAAAAATCTCTCCTGAAAAGAGTGGTTAAGGTACAAAGAACATGACAAAAAGAAGAAGGTTTGGAGAAAATGAGGACTTTGCCTTACCTTTGTAAAAAAGGGAGAAGTATTGGAAGGGTTTAATTGTTTGGTTTTTTTGTTTCTGTTAATAAGTAGCTCTTCTTTTCCATAATTAAATGTCTCAGTACACATGGGCTTCAGGCACCTGATGATGATGATGGTGGTAATGATAATGGCATTTGCTATGAGTGTAATGAAACATCCTACACTGGTATTTTGCAATGTTATTTCTAGAAATCCTTAAATAAACTCCAGGCTAATTAGAAGCTATATATACCTCACCAGGTTAAAAAAAGTTTTAAGCACACTGAGTACTCTAGTAGTTTTTCTCAGTGTATTCAGGCAAGGTGTTCCCCTCAAAGCATCCAGCATGTACACAGGAAGAGATTGTGAGATATTCGTTGCTGATTCAGATAGGATGCAACATGCTCAGTCTTGGTCTGGCCAAACAATAGAGTGATTGCTTGGTACTGTGCTGAAATACAAGAATTTCATGCTCTGCTCTTCAGTAATCTCATCCTCTGTTATTCTCTGGATATTTACTTGGCCTTGCAAATCATTTGACTATGTGCTCAATTTTGGTAAAATTGCTAAACATCAAGCTCCCATTGCCTGGTTTTTTCCCTAGGTTAGTGAATCATATCAATGATTCAATTCATTTTTTCTACTGGGCAACAGAACTGAAAGAACAGAAATAAACTGTATTTTCTCATGGTCAATTTTTTAACTTAAATACACATCCACTTAAGTAATCATATTCATTTGTATTCTTGGACAGTAGGTTTCTAGTTTGGTAGAGTTAATGGAGCATTTTCTACAAAATGCACATTAAAAATTAATGAAATTAGCATGAACAAACAATATAAATAATTTTATTTGCCTGGCCATATAATTTTGTAGACTTTCCTTCTATTTACTTAAATGCAAGAAGTAAAAAATTCACAATATTAGTCCTATGTGGTTGTAGGGGTAAATGATTTCTCCACATTAAAATGCTGATGGAGGCTTATTGCCAGCCTTCCAGTTCTTCATGCATTGCAATGCACAAGCAATAGAGCTTTGACAATGTTTTCAGAAAATAAAATATTTATTTAAAAAAAAATCGACTGGAATTCTAAATACAACACAATCAACACAAGATAAGCTGTTTATATACAAATCTTCTGCTTTTATAGCATGAGTAAATGCTTTGGGTCAAGGACTAAGTGGGAAATTCTGATGGTGCTAAAGCAATGCCAAAATGGGAAAGAAGTCCTTCAGGCCTGACTTTATGGGGGTGTGAACACACAGTAGGACATGTTTTGGATGCTTTTAGAGTGAAAATCATAAACATTGATAGCTGCCTACAGTACCTGCTGTTGTAGCTAAGAGCACTCAGATGGCTAACAGGATATGTGATTTTTCAGGACCTCTTCTTTATAGGCTCACTGTGGTTCTGCTGGCCTTGGTGGGTGGACTGTTTGATCAATGGTCAGTATTTTGGTAATCCAGCTGGAGAAGACCAACATTTTTAGACATAGTCTAACAGTACTGCCAAGAAAAGTTGCCTCTGAAAAATAGGAATTAGACTGAATAAAGGAGAGAGACTTTGTATTACGTAGGAGATCAAAGATCTATCTGGATAGCCAGACTGGACTGTAAATTACATTGGAAAGTCTTCCTGCCTGAAGAATAAGTCTTTCTAAATAGTACTGGAGATAATCCAGAGGGATCAGTAATTGTAGGCTGGCCTGAGAAACAATCAGCTCTCTTTGACGGCTCACAGCAAGCTAGCAAAATATTTTCTGTAAGCCTTTGCTTACTCTGAAGCAGGTAACTCTCTTGAATACTGTAGAAATAGAGGTATTTGTTATAACTTTCTTACTAGCTCCTTCTTCCTTTGTGGATGATCAGCTAATTTTTCATTTTCTGAGAGTGGTGCAGCTTAAGCAAAACACAATGAGAATCAACTGTGAGATCTGCCACAAATCTCAGTGAGGTCATAATAAATGATGATCAAAACAACAGGCAACTATTATGGACCCAAGTAACACTGCAAAATAATCATTGTCTCTACAGAAGAAACAGCTTTAATTGTCACACCAACACCTAAACATTAGGTTTAGATTTCTGCTAAAATCCAATCCTTAAGAAAATATTTGAACTTTCTTTCTTCATATCCTGAAACACCAATGCAGCTGGGCAATTTTAACCATCACAACAGGCTTGCAAAAAGATGGATTTTGAATTATTAAGCCAACATATTTTGTTGCTTATAAAGAGAGAATAAAATGCTGGTTGGTGGCACTATCCTCAATTCCTCTCCCTCAAATATGTCCTGGGTAGGAAGATTCTGCACATGGTGTGTACAAGGCCATACTGACCATTTTATGCAACACACCAGCATCAATTTTTAAAGTTCCTGTCTTGAGAAGTCCTATTTAAGTTCAAAAAGTGGGGAAAAAGTTTTTGTTAGTTGAAAAATCTCCCAAAGATAAGGAAGAATGTATAAAAGAAGAAAAAAAATCCTTAAGAATTTTCACTGCACAAAGATGAATAAAAAAAAATCTTCAGCCTAGAGCAGTCAACATCCTCCTTCATTGCTTTATTTTGTTTTGTACCACAAAGAATTGATAGAACCCTGGGAGAAGGATGCCAGGTTTACTGTAGGAGCTGTGCTATACTTTCCTAAACTGCAAAACAATTGTTAAAATTAAAAACTTGCAGCATTACTTCAATCACCAAGGTCATCCTCCAGCTCAGTAAATTTGTAAACAAAGCTAAAAACTATAGGATTTTACATTTTGGGGAAGAAAAATAAAATAGAAGTCTTCTAATTTTAAGCAGATGGGAGAAAATAAAGAGGTTGTAGTCTCTAGCAGGAGAATTCCAGGTAGCATAATTTACAGAGTAATACAAAAGTCGCGATAGGAGAGTAAGTATCAGAATAAAATAATATCTAATAAAATCATATCTAAATGCATCAATCCTGAACAACAGCAGAGCACACTTCAGAAAGCATTTTGAGTATCATCTCTCCAGAGGTCACAATGCCAAACCATGGCATATATTTTTATTCAGTCTTGCATATGAAACAGCTTCATCTGAGACAATGCAGAACTCCAGATGGAGTAGTAGAATATAGCTTGACTCTTGACAGGTGTTCCACCTATATATGTGAACATACATATGTTTGTGCATAGTAAGTCTTTTCTATGTAGCACACATAAAAATATTGACAAAGAATTACATCTAACTGTAAAATGAAGTGAGGGGAAAACATCAAATTCAAAGTTAATATAGCTGCATTATTGTCTATGAAGTCATACCACTTTGTGATATTTACCTGAATTCAATTACAGCAGAAATTAATATAACTCAAGGTCTAATTCACTGAAAGCTTAAGAACCAAGTGTGCAGGTATATTAAACCTGCATGTATCTAATTAAAACAGATAATAGAGAAAGAGATGAAGATGCAACCAATATCCCATTAATGTCTATAGCTAACAATGGAATGCTAAATGTTTTGAACCCCTGCTTAGCTGCCATAAGTATCAATTTACATCACATAGGAACCTGTTTTTTCTTTATCACAATTCCTAACAACATTTTAAGTGATTTATTTCCAATTTAAGTGTATAAGCGTACTCCTGCTCTGGTCTTTATTAAGGCATGTCATAGAACTGAAGTAAAATGTACGGCTTTGAGTAGACATGGCTGGATTTATGGATGAAGGAAGAGCAGTGGCTGGAGACGCCCAGGCTGCAGAGTAATTTTGGGGGTATTGGTAGTCTGTGAACATGAGACAGGAGTGCTCCCTTGGCAGCAGAGAAGGTCAGCAATATCTGAAAGTATATAAAAAGCAGTAGGGTCAGTGGATGGAGGGAAGTAAATATTCCCCTTTACTTAGCATTCATTGGACCACAAATCACTAGATGTAGATATTGCATTAAGTGTTGAGATCCTCACAACAAGAAAGATTCTGATAAATTGGAATGACTTGTATTGCCCTGTGGTTTTAGGATGGCTTTCAATATGCATTCATGAGAATACGAGTAAGGAAATATTTCCTGCTGCAGATTCTTGCTTATCAACACTAAGGGCCCTGGTCTGTCTTGTGTGGTTTATTTTTTGGGTTTTTTCCCCCGAGGAAAATTCTGCCATTCAGGAAGCAAGCTTTAGTAATAAAACTGACAAGCTCAAGCATGAGTTCCTCAAACTGCATTAGAAATGATTCGTTCATCAATTTAAACAGACTCAAGTAAGTATTTTATAGAATTATACAAATATTCACCATGAAAGAGTAGAATCTGAGATGATTTGATCACCTATGATGATTGTGCCCTATTCCTGGATGAGTACATTAATCCTAGTCAAGCACAAATATTTGCAGTCATAAAGCATAAACTTTCATTTTTAGATTATTTTGTAATTCTCTCTTAGAAGTCACTGTTCTGGTATTTTTTTCTGAAACTGGATTAATTTATCATAACATTTGCAAAGAAGTGACACAAATGTAAACATTGAAAATGAAACTGCTGAAAAATTTCTTAAAGTCCCTCAGACTACTCATATTTAAGAAGCCAGATTTTCTGATTTCAGAAGTTTTAGCCAGTCTTCAATGATTGTAAACTTGTGCACATGGCAGGAAGATCAAGGCTCATTGCTCTTCTGGCTCAGAAAGTCATGAGACAGGCAAGACAGGAACCATACATCAAATATTTTAGCAGTCTGCTTTTACTGGCCTTATTACCACTTTTATAGATTATATATAATAATTTAATGTATTACATAGAATGTATATTACTAGAAGAAAAAGAAAAGAAAAATCTGATGATGAATGGCTTGGTCTTTTAAATATGTCAACTGTTAAAGAAATCTCTGAATAAGATTAAATTATATAAAAAACCCTTATCTGTATCAGCTATTCTTTCCAGTTTTCTTATATGGCCTTCCTTTTAATTCTAATAATCTCAGTGATTTTAAGTCATCAAGGGTATAAGTTTATGTAATTTTCCTATAATAATTTCATCTTAAGGTTATTGAATATCTAGAAACTGTTACCACTGGGAAATAAAAGTATTACCAGTTTCAAAGTAGAATAATTCAAGTACAACTTGAAAACCTGAAGGGCTACTCTAGAGAATGTCACATAGAGCAGTGTAATCTATTGCAATGACTATTTCAACATGGAAATTTCAGGCTACAATTGTAAAAGATTCACATAACATTTATAAAGCTTCAGTTAGCCTAAAATGCAAGTGTCACTCTTTCCTAAATGCAGTGTACAGACATGAAAGTTTCAGGATTTGGGAGTTTTCCTCTTTCTAGTAACCTGTTTGCCATTACATTCAAGCATCAAAAGACAATCTAAAGACAGGAAGAATGAAACCAGATGTTCCAGCTATAAAATATCAAAAGTGGTGTGGAAAGGGAAAAAAAGAGTGGGTTAAAATATGGTAAAAATGGCATAATAAGTTGATCAAGTATATTAAAAGATAGGGAAGGATCAGAGGAACAAACTGATTAGGGACATGTCAGCATGGTTACTACCAGAGTTTTCATATGCTGATCATATATCTTATTAACACTTGACTCAGATGCCAGATGCCAGTTCCTCTGCAGATGAATATAGTGTGGTGGGCTATTTAGAAGTTCATTGCTGACCACAGATGGAAAGCAATTTAGTTTTTCATGCTTCAAAGGAACAAAAAGAAGGCAAAGCATTTAACTGTAGAATCAGATCTATCAGAGTGAGGAAATCCAACCCACTTACTTTGCAAGAATTCAATATGAAAGTCAGGCATTAAAGACAGAAAAGGTAAAGGGCTTGAAGTGCTGTGGCTGCCAAGCAGAATTCATTCCATTGTTGTCTCCTATAATTTACAGTACACTGAGCCAGATTCTTTTCTCAACCTACATCCAGCTGGTGCAGAAGAAATTACTTATCACTGAAAGTGAACTGTATGTACTGCAGGTATTTTAGTTTGCTGCTTAAAACATAACCTAGGGCTGTCTCAGGGCTGCTCTAATTTAGAACAATCTCCTAAAACCCGAACATAGTGAATTAGACCTCCTTTCTGCTTCTCATCTTGATCAGGTATAAATAGAATACAGACAGTTGTGCCCAGCCAAAGGAAAGAAGAAAATCAACTTCTCTGGACTAATCTTCATACCAACAGGGCCAGCCCAAATTGGCTATTTTCTCTCATACTGGTCAGATAATCTGACCCAATGGATAGAAAAACTCTGAATCAAAATATCTGAAGTGCAAATATGGCCTGAATAGAACCAAGGAATTTTAGTTTTTTCTCTGAAACAGTGACCTGAGCTGAAGCATCCAGTAGGATAGTGCAATTATTTGCAAGAATAAACAAAAAAAGCCATTACATTCTCAGTCCCAGTAAATTCCATTTTCCTCTTGGACTGATATTGAAAGATTTTACATCTGCTGTACATAGGCAGCTGCCAATTTAGTCAGCATTTGGGAATCCCCAGATGGCATAAGAAAGGACAAAGCTTTTGTACAACATACTGCAATGCTTTTGTCCAGAAGAACATTCCTAGGAGAGCTAGAACAACACTTCAATTTACTTGGGGACTTGTTCATCACAGTACTAAAATCACTGAAAACATTCAAACAACAAGGGAGTGAAAAGCACAGCTGTATAGCTCCATTGTTCAGCCCACAGCATGGCCCAGGAAGTGATAATTGAATCAATATGACCAGCAGTTCCAAAGAGCATGATTGTTTTGGCTTCTTCTAAGGAAAGCAATGAATCATTTTAAGACAAAAGTTGAGTCCTAATTTCTTGTCCATTCTTAAAGCAGAATAAAACCCCAGTCCACAGTCTTTACTAGGGAAACAAAATCCTGAAAAAAGCAAGAACCAGTGTCATCATAATGTCTCGAGTTCTGGACAGAAATCTTAAGATCAACTTGTCTGAATTGCCAGTAATTGTGTGCTTCCTATGCACAGTAAATATAAAATGTTATTCAGTTAACATCTGCTGTCGTATGTCATCAGAAGGAATAGCTAGAGAGAGGAGCACTAGTGGAAAAGAAGACCTTTAGGTAGAATAATGAATTACATTTTGTCTTAACTATCTTATATAACATCTTATATCTTTTAGACCTACAATGCAGTTAGACATAGATTGCAGGAAACTTCATTCCCTCACTCCACATTCCTCATTGTCTAACTACCATATCCTCTCATTGGTAATTTTTGACTTATGGGAAATATTTTTTTTTTAGACTACTGTTGAAAATATTTGATTTCTCAGTGCTTTGCACCACTGCAAAGTGTAGCCCTCAGCTTTGCCCAGATTTCATTCTTCCTTAGACCAAAAATACATCATTGAAATAAATGTATCTCTCTTCTAATAAAGAAAACAACTATCCCATCAAGCTCCTGATTTTGGAAGGTTTCTGGTAAATTAATGAACTTCAGCATTAAATTATACTTTAGAACTAATATCCTCTTGCTTTCATGTTTTTATTATGTCTGGCACTGTTGTTAAGCAACTGCCAAAAACTTCTGCTGTTCAGATTACAATGCCACATAGACGTGCATTTTTCCTCTGGTCATCTAATACCTTCATTGTGAGAGATCTGCCTGGATCTGTACACCAAAGTGTACAGTTTCTTTAAATGCTTTCACCTGAGACTAGCAGAATGTTGGAGGCAGCCAGCTTGCTGTCTGCAGCTGATAGATGAGAGCCTCTAGAGAGGGCTTTCAGCTAAACAAGGATTTGTGAGTAACCCAGGCCTTCAGCATTGCACATAAAGAGCAATTCTATACTGTTATTTTCTTCAAAAATGTACATATTGGGGTGGTAGGTAGTTGCATACTTGGCTGTCCTATCTAGGATGTTGTTAGTCTTCCTATTCAATGAGAAGGAGGTTTTTCTTCTGTTACATTGCATAAGCATTTTCATGAATGGTACACTAATGAACTCCAGTGCAATTTGGTTCTCCATATACATAAAAGGATGGAAAACCAACACCTCTATTCTCTGTAACCAACACCTCTGTTCTACCAACACCTCTATTATTGCCCCCAGGACCTTTTACTTCACGGACATAGGACAATATGAAATATGCAGGATGGGTTTTAATATTAATCAGATGTACTACTTACTGAGACATATGGCTGGGATTTCAAAAAGGAGGCAAAAAAAATAGGAAAGAACAAGTTGAAAAAGAAAAGAATATGTTATAAAGTTGATGTAACAGATCAAAAGCTATTCTGCAGTTCCAGGAGAATCTCTGTTCAGCCATTCAGAAAACACTTCTGAAGCAGCAAAACCTAGCATTGGACCTTGAAAAATTTGAAAGTACTTTTTCCTCCTGTTTTTCATTTTTCTCATAAATGCTCCGTTCTACCTTGAAGAGCACTTTGCAATTTTCAAATTTAAATCTAGATAAAGAGTTAAGTGAGAAGTGTGATAAAAAAGTTCTTTCAAGAGGGGCAAAGATCAGGAAAACATATTTCTGTGCTGAGTGATGTAGAGGATATGAAAGAAGAAAAGGAGAGAAGACAAAAGAAGATATTCTACATTTTTAACAAATACAAACAAGATAAAAGCTGACCTCCTGAATATGTGCCACGCAATTAAAATTTTCCTTCTATTTTCATCTAAACTGACTTCTGCAATAATTGATTCTGGCCAACAGAATCTATTTGAATGCTAAACTATATAAAGTAGAAAGCCTAATATCTTTGTATTTAAGACTTGCACATTCATTTCTATGGTGGTAGGGTAGCTAACAATACACCTCAAACTATCTTTTTAATATGGTAGATTTGTGCTTAGTTTGTTTGGATTATCTTTGTAAATTTTATATGACCATTTCCAATTAAGAAAATGACAGCATTTTCCAACTAAAGTCAGTGAAAACTGTGAAAAAAAAATTGGTTACTTTTGTTTTATACATCCACAGATGTAAGCAAATTTTCACCCAATGCAAAACTCAATTATAAACGCTGTAAAACAAATTGAAAATTTGCAGAGCAGAATTCAAATTGACACAGGCTTTTAAGCAGTGAAGATTCAGGAAAGAATGAAAGGATATTTGCCTAAAAGCTTGGGTGAGAGATGTTTCCCCATTGTGAGAAGTATTGGCGAGATTTGTTTTACATTTCATCACAATGATCTCAGCATAACTATAAAGATTTGAAAGCTCATTACAGCTCTGATAGGAACACTAGCATAGTCAATTATTTCATCCATAATGCCAGAAAAATAGGAAAAGAAAAAAAAGAGAAAAAAGAAGAAAGAAGAAGAAAGAAGAAAGAAGAAAGAAGAAAAAATAAAAAAAAAGGTAAGCATGAGAAATCCAATTCCAATGAAGTCTTTGGATACTTGTGGGTTTGAGGTTTTATCAGTTTCACTAGTTGTACCTGTGATGCCTGGATTGAATTTAAGTGTTTTTTTGCCTCACAGCTTTCATGAGTGGCTTGGCTTAATTTTTTTAAAGAATAGGAACATCATGAGTTCTTCAATTTGCTAGTTGTGTCAGAAGAGTCATAATAGTCTGTAAAGCTAAGGGAAGATAAATAATAAAATTGTTAAAATGCAAGATACCTGTCTTGCACACTTACACTTTGCTACAGAAGACAGAAAAATAATTCAGTGCATCAGGCATATTTTGAATATATAGCTGCTTTGAGCTTAGCAAGAAATTTCACACAAGGAGAGAAGATGTTTAGTGATGACTATATAACAAAGAACTCTTTTCATATGTCAAAACAAACCTTTCCTAGAATGTTTTGTTATCATTTTGCCAGGGCAGTAAGAGAAGTTATTCCTTCTTGCAATACAGCAAATCCATGGACCTGACTCAGAGGAAGAGTGAAATATATATAAATTGTCTGAAAGCAGTTGATATAGATTTCTGAGAGCAACTGGAACTGTTCCAAGAAATGTGTGCACTCGCAGAAAAATTCTCCATAAAAATTCACTTATTTATGCCAAAATATCAGCAATCTTAATGGCCAATCACTTTGAACCTGCATGAACCTGCATGTCACAAGTTTGGATACACTTTCCACTCTCTTCAGTAAGTTATATATCAAATTTTAAACTTCCAAGATGCTGGTAATGGTCCAGCTCCTATACATGCAACTTCCAAAATAAAATAACCTGGCATGAGTCATGATTTCTACACAGTGTAAATTCAGAAATAAAAGATTAGAGAGCGGGTCTCCCAGGACCAATAGGCCTACAGAACCTCACAGGTTACTTTCTCTAGATCTAGAGTTCAAAGCTCTCTAGATCTGAGTTCAAAGGCAGTGTTTCAAGTGTTTCAAAGAATGTCTTTGACTTCTGTAAACATAAAATTCACTTTCTTTTAAGGAGAGTCATCAAATTGTCATGCATGTAAATGCTCTTTGCAAACATTTGAAGAG
Source organism: Acridotheres tristis (assembly GCA_037013685.1). Taxonomy (NCBI): domain Eukaryota; kingdom Metazoa; phylum Chordata; class Aves; order Passeriformes; family Sturnidae; genus Acridotheres; species Acridotheres tristis. The sequence goes on from CM072886.1 coordinate 29,704,199, forward strand.
ATACCAATTGAGTACTTATTTTTTGGTCTTGTTAATACCTACTTGTCTGTTGTTTTGCTCTCTTTTATATGCAAGCATGAATGGATGAACTAGAGAAGTGCACACAGTCACTAGTGCTATGAAACATCATAGTTTTCTTCCTAATCCTCATTTAATACATGAGCTAACAATAGAAGAAAAATTGACATTAAAGGATATCCTTATTAAGAGAAATACAGCAAGCAGGCAGTTTTACTGTTTATTGTTGGATAGAATTAAATACAGTTGGATTTAAAAGCTTTAGTTTAGTCACACAGTCTTTTGTATCAGTGCTGTCTCAAATTTGTCTTGCATTTCCATTTGCATAGTAGGTGACTGCAGTGCCTACATTATGTTTTGATGCAATTTAGGGCAATTAATCTTTCAAAATTGATTTAGTTCAGATTGATAATGATTTCAGGTTAGCATGCTCTCCCCAGACAGTTCCAAGGATTGGGTCAGAGTTGGCCTCTCTATAGATTTGGGAAGTCTTGATGGATGCAAAAAATTACCACATGCATATATTTTCACAACATTGCAGGTTTTCTAGGCAGAGATGATGGTTTGATGTGTGAAGACTGGAAACCAGAGCCTTTGGTTCAGTGCTCCTGAAACTATTTTTGTACTCCTGACCAAATGAGTGTTGCTCTCTGTGTATGTTCCCTCCCCGTGCTCATGAGCTGTGTGGAGCTGTTGAGAAGATGAGGGTCACAGTCACTACCCACAGAGAGGGCACCTGCTTCACCTTCACTCTGAACTGTGCTCTTTCTACCTCTCATCTTACTGACATCCACTGCAGGAGGTATTTGTGACAGAGGCCCAGGACCAAAACATGATGTTGAACATGATTGTCACATCTACCTTCTAGTAATTTGTGTTTTGATCATAATTCCATCATAACCCTAATCCCAACCAGTATTTCAAATTTAAGCACGTCGATGCTTTTTTATGAGGACATAAATTTCTAGTTTGTACAGAAGCTCATCTAAGTAGCCTAACAATGCAAGTGGAAAGACTGACCTATGAAAGGGTGTCTCAATGTTAACTGCATATTTAAATGTAGAGCTGCAGGTTTGGAACTTCAGCTAAGCCTTTGCTGTGACACTGAAAGCAGTGTCACAGCACATAAACATCTTCCCAAACAAAGCTCAGGGACGGGTCAGGCTTTACACTGACAAATAATGAATTGATAATGCTTTCATGATTGCAATCCTTCCAATATGAAGGCAAGTTAATGTTATTCTACTGCTACTGAGCTCAAAATCATGCAACGGGCTTTTCATTAACAGGTATTAAGGTTTTCAGAAAGAGCACTCTCTGATTATGTATTATTGTATTTATGATGATGTTATTCTGTCTTTAAGGGTTTGCAAGTGTCCTTTTCTTGAGGCATAATTTAGAGGGTTAGTTGAACTTAAAATAAAAACTTGTAGAACTGCACTTTTCAGTGATACAGTGAGGTTATCTGTAAATGCTACCTTTTGTTTTGTTTCTGTGTTCAAAGGTTCATAATTACAAGGTTGGCAGTTTTGAAGATTTTATGGAAAACCGAGTTCTGGGCTGCAGTCTTATGAACACAATTGCAATTTCATAAAATTCGGTATGATGTTATAATGTAGCCCAGACATCAATTCCCGAGAGATTAAAAAACCTGTCCAGAAGCTTTCCATTCTTTAACAAGTAATAATGTTAAATGTGAAGACTGAGTTATTAATGTATGAGTAACTCATTCTGTGAAGTTTGTTACAAAACCATTTTCAGGTTATTATGATTTCCCCTTATGCAGGGGTATGAAACGAGTCAGGTATCTATTGTATGAATGACTTGGCAGAAAGCATGGTTTGACTGGAATAATAAGCCAAGGTAGATGCCATTAAAATTCTTCAGCTTTGTTCCTCAAGTTGTTTAAGTGGGGTGAAGAAGGAAGAAAAGAGAAAGGCTTATTGATAAAGCACTAATGCTAAAATTAAAAAGAATAAATTACTATTATTATTATTACTATTATTATTATTATTGCCGTTTAAATTGTTGGTTGCTATACATTCAGGGCAAGCTGAACGGTAGTCAGCCCGTGATTTGAAAAACTCTAGTGCTATTTGCATTAGTTGCCTGATCAACACACTGATTTTTGTCTTAACATTGAGTCATAGGTTACAGGTTCTACAAAGTGCAAGGAAAAAAATTCTCATGATCGACTAAAGCACTAGCTCAATTCTGAACTAAGGGAATGAGGTGAAATTTTATTAGTTACTGCATGGCTGTATCCCATCCCTCGACATACCAAAATCAAATCCTAAACCTAACAAACCAAGCAGTCACTTGTTCCTGAGAATTGTAATAACTTCTCTGACTGTTCACTATGAATTAAGACTCAGATGAATCATTTATTACCTGGATCTCTGCTGAATACAAAAATATTATAGGCCTCTTACTCACAAGCAGTTATATATACTTAAATGCATAAATTAGGCATTTTAATTTCATACTGAGTCTTTCCTGAAATAATTTATATGCACTATCCACTTACTTCCTCAAAAGCAGTGGTTCCAAAATGATAGCAGCTAACTTTTTCTTACAGCCAGTCCTACCTCGTGCCACAGACTGAATGGTAGCTCAAAAAACCAAAACCAAACCAAACCAAACCAAAACCCCACAGAACTATAAACAAACCAAAAATCTCATAAATTCAAATAATACTCTCCTAAATTTAGCCCTGAAATATTTTTTAACCACAATATGAAAATGAATCCTAATCTTTTTGTATTCTTTATCCCAAACTCCAGATTTATCTCTGGTACAATATAATGGAAGTGATGGAAAGTCACTTCCCACACTAATCCCAAACTCCAGATTTATCTCTGGTACAATATAATGGAAGTGATGGAAAGTCACTTCCCACACTACTTCCTTTCATATGCAAGTTTAGTTTAGTTGTGAACATTTCTAAACTCAGAATTTACTGCATCTCATGACTCTCTGCATTTCAGAATCCTAACCAAATTCTAACTTTTGCAATCACACTACCATTAGAAACCTAATATTGTATTAATTTTCCAGGGAAAATACCCTGGAAATATCCAGAAATAATATTATTCTAGTTCCTAAAGGAACTAGCCATAAGCCTAGGTTGAGTAATCTGTCTAGATCCTAGAATAATGGGAGCTGCTCAGACTTTTCATATCTAGAAGAGTGAATGCAACATATACTTTACTTCCAAATTAGTACCCTGGAATTTTATATCCTAATATAGTATTATAATTATAGTATTGGACTTATTTCTAAAGAAATCATTCAAATCCATCAAATTTTAGGACCTTCCAGACAGGTTAGCAAACCTACTTACACTACAGCTCAGCCCTCCCTTCATTCAGTATTACTAAATCCCTAATTGACAGACCTTAGTTTTTCCGAAATCATGTCAGGTTTGCCTTTCCCCCTGCAGAACCAGATGTATGAGTAAGGAAGAACACTGCTGGGAACCCAGCAGTAACTGCAGTTCATGTTCCCTGGCATTCCCAGGCAAACCCTATATCTATACCTAACCCTAATCTTTTTATGTTGCTTGTTCACTTGCACCAAAGGAGAAGAGGCTTGATGTCTTTGAGAAGGTTACAAAATATAATCTGCCTGCTTCTCTCCACACCCTGAGGATAGCCTCACTGCCAGCCCACAGCAGCTGTCATGTACTGGCATGGAGAAAAGGTTTGAAGATATAAACCAGCCACATGTATCTCAAGAGCTCGCTCTTGTACTCTGCTTGTCCTTTCTCCCTTAGTCATCTGTCTCCTTCTGTGTGGAGAATACCTTACAGTACCTCCCTTGGCTGCCACAGCTCTATAGCAAGGCAACAGTTATCAATAAAATAAAAAAGCAGCTGTAAAAAGAAGAGGAATAAGCTCCAAATCGAATAAATAAGCACTGGATTCAAGCAGCAAGGAATATTTAGTCTAGACACTAAAAAACATTTTCGTGCTTTGAATAGCTAATTACCAAAATGGATTCTTGAGGTGATGCCGTTGTGTCTCTGAAAAATTGGCAGCTTTCTATGCAGGAAAACAACAGGCTTATGAAAAGGAGATCTCACAGTCCCTATTGACCTGGGTTTTTTTGTGATTTTTATGTAAATAACAGAGTCAGGTGATGCAAAGGAGAAAGAGAACTACTAGAGCCAAACATAAATCTATGTTTCCCATGAGACTGAGGAGGAGACCATATCTAGATGCCTTTAGTGAGTAGTTCTGTGTCCCAGATAAGCTTCATGTCTGAATAATCCAGTTGTTTTCTTTTAAAGTATCAAGAATAAAATATTTCTGGTACTTTTTCACTGCATTTTTATTTTGGTGCCTGGCATTACTTAGATACCAATCAGATTCAAACTATGAAATGCTTTAAAGGGACGAAATTTGTATCTTCTCTAGCATAAGTGATGCACTTGGGGAGGTTCCTATCTATTTTTCCATATTCTTTAAATAAGAAATGTCAGTTTCAATTAACAACCAAAAAATTCAGTTCTTTCACTAAAATAGATACTTTGTTATCTTGCAGAGTATGCTCTGCAAGACTTTACAAAGTCCAGACAAGTCTCTGTACCACTAAAATATAGAAAAATAAAATGTGCTAGAAGAAACTGAAAAAAAAAAAAGGAAATAAGTACAGATAGGTACAGAACACAAGAACACGGAAACAGAGATAGTTATAGTTTAACCAAAAGTTTCAAAGATATTTTAGGAGCTGAAGGAAAAAATCCAACCTGCAAATGTCTAGATGATTTATAGAAGCTATAAGATATTATGTTCTTTAGTGCTTAACGTTGTGACTGCTACATAATGCATTGCCTGATTGCAGAATTCCTTGCAATTAATAAAAGTGGTATTTTTTTCTTGCACTGACATAGGAAAGAACAATTAGCAGGAGTCGTATTCTAAGGCATCTAATTAATATAAAATCAGTCTTGTTTAAGTTTTAGCAGTCAAATTCTGCTTATAAGAATAATTTTCCTAATTAGCTTAAGACATACTTCTCTTCATGCTGAAAAGAAAAGGGTGTTTAGCTGTTGTTTGGTTTTTTCCTGTGGATTCTCATCTAACACTAGGGGAGGTGTCAACCACTGTCCATTATCTTTTCTGAACATCCGTTAGTTTCACAGCCACCCTACTTTTTTCTCCATGGAGCTGACAGATCTTTTCCCTGCCAAAACCACAGCTCAGTGAAAGAGGGCTGGAATGAGTCATAATTTGATTTACAAGAAGTTAAGAGCAGCAGGTCAAAGCAAGACATCTCCTCTCCTTCTTCATTCCCAAGGGTGATAGAGATTCAGATTCTGCCCAGTTTTGGATTTCCTTACTTTTCTCATTCTCTCCCCCATCCCACAGTGGGCCAGGGAAGGTCTGTAATCAGCTGTGAGGGCTTAGTTGCCAGCTGGGGTTAAAACGTGACACTGTGGAAGCTTGCACTAGATCCAGCTTTGCTGAATTAAGTAAAAAGGCAAAACGCCCCAAATCAGAAAGGCCGACAAGTGGCAATGACAATCTAACCTCCTGAAGGAAATAAAAAAAATTGACTGTGGTGCTGTTTATCCTTTGAAACTGATCAGGACTTGATGAAATGGAAGGAATAAAAAATATTCTAAAACTCAATGAACTTACGTGTGTGTTTGTACAATTCATTTTACTGGTAATAAAAAAAAGCATTATAACTTTGCTGTAGTTTTATCTCATCATTTGTGAAGTACAGTAGCACAACATAACAAATTCTCTGTCCTCCAGAGACCCTTGACATTCATGACCTGTCACTTGCATAATTCTATCTCTTTAAAATCTCTTTTTAAATTCAGAATATTCTGTTGTAAGGTGCGTCACTGTCAGATGTTACAAAAGGATGTCTGAAGTCTTGTACGTCCCTAACTGGTGAAAATTTAGACAAATTTCAAGTTTAAATGCTGTTTCAGCTTCTCTAAAATAATCATATAGGGATGCCTCATAACTTTACATTTTTAAAATTATTCCTTACAAAAGCAGTAGTGTTTGTAACATTGTTCTGAAACCAACAACTTGGAGGAATAAAAGAACAGTATCTCAGTTCTCAAGTGTCACTTCACACTTCCCAGGCAGGGCTGTTTAGCACTCTAGAAATACGAGCAAGTATGTTCTTTTTCATTTAAACAGACTCTGCTCATGTCCTTTAACAGGCAAAATGTTTTCAAAGAAAACATTTGGTTAGATGCAACCACAAGATGTGTTTCTTTGATCACTATAAATAGCTGAGTTCTGTTTATACAATGTGATTTCAGCTTTAGCACAGCTAGAAAGATGTCATAGTCCAGCACATTTTTTGTAAATATTTTTATTTGAGTTTTCTCTAATATTCCTGGAAAATCAAACCCAACGTCTGAAATTTCATCACCCTTTTGAGGGCTCCAGGTCGGCATATGCATCACAGGCCAGTTAGTGATGTAAAGCATTGGTGGCAGAACATAACTAAAGATGGGCTTTTGCCTGAAAGCACCGATGCTTCTTCAAGTAGCAAAAAATTGGTTGCCTGGTGGAGCATGTTCTTCACACAGTCAGGGTTAAAGTGGGTGCTAAGCTGTGGTCAGGAGGGAGTTTTTGTCTGGTCAGATGGCAGAGAGTTATTTAGGGGGATAGCTGGGAGGAAAGGCTACCTTTCTAGCCTATCCTCTGATCAGCTCTGCTCGTGGTACATTACAACTTTTGAGACTTTATTTTGAAAATTCTGCTTTCCGTTCCAAGAAAAAAAATATGTGTCCCCAGAAGACACATATATATGTGTTCAGATAATTTGAAGAGCATGCTAAGCAGGGTATGTGCATTTGCCTGCTTTCTTTACCCTCAAAAAACCAAAACATGTATGAGCAGATCGTCAAAGCAGAATACATGTAGGAAATAAAGGGAACTATTGCTAAAAGTGCTGGGGGTTATTTCATTGAGTTTGCTTTTCTTGCACCTGCAAACTATGCAGTTTTCATTAATTGCAGCTCACTCACAAATGTTAATGTGAGTTAATATTCATGAATAAATCTAAATTGACAGCAGACTTCAGTTAAAGAAAATACAGTTAAAGAACGCTGTGTTCCCAAAACTTATCCCAGCAGGAAACGAGGAAAATATGGAGATAACATATGTGATTAAACCCGTGGTGCCAATAGTGAACCCTGATGAAGAGCATATAGTCAGTACTGGATTGCAGACAAAGTTTTATGTCCTGATAATGCCCATCACACACCGTGTGAGCACGTACAGCGTGCTCCCCTCCTGAGCAGCTTACTATCTAACAAGCATTTTTCATCAGAGTGTTCAGAAAAACTGAACACATATTTCAACACATTCACTGATGGTTTGTGAGCTAAAAATGGCTACACTTGTCCTCTATGTTATTTTCAGTGAAACATTCACTAAATTCTTGTAGAGTTGCAGACCTCATCTGTCTTCTGCCAATGCAAAGGAAATGTAGATTATGCAACTGAAAATGTCATTTGCAAGGTACACCTTGGATTAGATTTTGTGTACTACAAAACAGTCTTTATTGAGAGACTAGAAGTTTTTTATTGTATTCACAACAGTACCTTGCAGCAAATGCTCATCTTTTCTCTACATTTTCCAGTTTCAGCAGGGACGTAATTAGGCAGCATTACTAAACAGCTGAAGATAAGATATCCCTTGCTAGGCATTTATCTGGTGACATTCATTATGAATAAACACATTTTAATTTCAAGGAATGTTGTTTTAAGAAAGATGCATATATATTGCTGTTAAATTGCAGCCTGAATAGTCATGATCTCTAGTTATTCAGATTGTTTGGGATGTATTATTTCCAATTTAGCAAATATTGTATTGCAAGAGGATGAGGTTTGGAAAAGAGCTGTCTAAAAATAGAACTGCTGATTCCACCATGGTCGTTACTTTACCCTCAGGCTTTATGCCTAACTGAACAGCAGTGCTCGCTGAGGTGCCAATGCAATAACCTCATTGAATGTACTCTGCTATTTCAGGCTTATCACTTCAGCATCTATACAGATTCCAGCTTTGAAATCTGCCTCTCCTAAACTGCACATATAACAGCAAAAAGATACATTCTGTGCTAATCGTATGTTTAAATAATTTCAGGACACAATGAAGAGTAAATATATTCAGAGGCATATCTACAGTCGACAAAATGGTTATGAAGAAGCTGTTTGTAATGGAAGGGATCGTTTTCTGAACTACTGTGTTTGGGTTTCTGTGAGTCAGTGTTTTATTCTCTGCATTTTCAAAATATACTAAGTTCTATACTCTGGTGCCTTCCAGAGACTATATTTAAAGCACCATAATCATAAATCATATGCTACTCGATACCCACAGGCACAATCAGTTATAATTCAATTGGTTAGCCTTGCTAAATGCTGCAAGGGTCTCAACCACCCAGCTGAGGTGAGTTTTGACCATCTGCTTCAAAAGAGTAGCAGCAGCTAACAGAGCTGACATGCAAGTCTCTCAAGGAGAAAAGAAGCCTTGGGCTGCTAAATGTCAAAACTGCTTACTTCTCAACCCACCACAGTGCCGAGTCAGCTGTGGAGTTCGAAGATAAATGACCCATTGAGCTTAAATACAAGTGCTTTGGCAATTGGCTGTGCCTGAAAGGAGGGTATTTTAATCTATCATGTTTCTTCCTTTATCAAACCGATTGCACCATCTCAAGCATCGTAGCTTTGTTTCCAAATTAACAACATATAAACGTATGAGCAAAACAGAATAGCTGCAAAGTGCTGGTAGTCCCTTAACTGCACTTCATTTTCTACCAAATATATAGCTGAGCAGATGCACTGGTGGCTTTGAGAGAGAGTCAAAATGTCTGCTGTGCTCCCTTCTAACCTCCCTGTGAAGGTGCTATGCAAACACTAAACACCGTTTCCTTTAATTTCTTTGCTGTTCCCCTCCACACTGGGTGCTGACTTTCATAATAGAGTGATTGCAGGTTAGTTTGAAGTCTAGGATTCTTTTATCAACAGCCCCCAAACAGAAGTCAACCTAGACTCACTTCTAAAAATCCTGCACCATCATTACTGCCACTCGTCTCTGCTTGCAAGAAAGCTAGTGCCTAGAAAAAATAACAGAACAGATCTTCTTTCAACCCCTTCAATCCTTAGAAGGATCCATGGATTTTTGCACCCCATCAAGGAGAAAATAAAAATCAGTATTTCCTTTAAAAAGCAGGGCAAAAATAGGCTGCACAATATAAAGAGGGGACAGGGAAACAGGATAAAGCATTCAGATGCTGCTCTGTGAGGCCCAAGGCCTGGGCTGCTTTGATGTGGCCTCCCCAGATTCTACAGATGTGTTGGGGAGCAATCCCAGTGGAGTCTAGTCTTTTAGGCATCCAGTGAACCAGTCCCCAGACATCAGCAGAAAAATTCCTAAACTAATCCACATGACAACAATTTTCCAGAAAGAGATCCTGCAGAGATAATTTTAGATCCTAGCAGTGGTGTTGGCACAGCTGCTACAAGGGGCTCCAGAGGCACTTTCTCTTGCCACTGCTGAGGAGGCAGACAGGCATTTGTCTCAGGCATGGACCTCTGATGAACTCCATTTGTATCTATCAGCTAGGTGCACTCCTTGTTTCATACACAACGACCCCATACTGACTCAGTTAGACATTCTGAATTTCATCTTCCCTCATACTAAACTCTACTTTTGAAGAGTGGTAGAGATACAGACATGCTACACCTTACAAGAATGTAATTGATGCTATTTATAGCAAGAAAATTTTAATTTTTTTTCCCATGATCTCATAAATTCTTGATTTTTTTTTTTGTCAATTACTAGTAGTGAATTTTTTATCTTGTACCTATATTATTTCTAGTAGTAGATGCTGTGGAGAGATGCCAGGTTTCCAACACAGCCCTATGTTGACTGTAATTATGAACAAAAACTCTTTGGCATCTTACACTTTACATCCATGGTCTCATACTGAAAATTACTTCTTTTTAAATGAAAATTCTAGCAGATATCTGCATATTGAAGCAAAATAAACAAAAAGTCTTCCATGTGCAGCATTTTCTTCACACTTTCAGAGCACCTTGAACCCAATAATCTCATCAAGCTTTTCCAAATACTTGTCAAGTATTGTAACGGATCTGTAAGACTGCATTAAGACTGACACAGCCAGTGCTTGTAGAAGACTGCTGATGTTCATAGTCAGCTGGTCCTTCAACAGCAATTTTCCTTTAAGTATCAACTACAAGCTTCCTATGAATGCTAGTGGATTTGTGAATACCTCTCACAGCCAAGCATAGAGATGAAAATGTGAATTTGAAAGTTATTTGAGTTAAGGAATAAGAGCCAAAACCATGCAAAAATATTAAATTAAAATACCAAACTCCAGTTGTCTTGATTCAAGTTCAATATTCATTTATAAGCACAGTTCATAAATAATTTAAACAGAAAAATTATTGTGTATTATGTTACTTATGTTGTCCCTGGCTATACACAGCATAAGAATAAAGTTTACTAGCAAGTCTCAAGTAAAAATGTTTTTTCAGAAATATGTGACTTTTCTGCTATATTTTTATGATTGAAAGAGGTTTGAATAGATCATACTTAGATTTTGCATAGCCATTACACCTGTATTGTTATTTGCTAAATATAAGCAATTCAAATCCATCATCAAGATATTCCAATTCTTTAAACCATTCCTTGTGCTTAGAAACTGAGAGTATGTATGTACTTAGAGACTTGGTGTATGGCAGAATAAGACTCTAAAATACTGCTGAAATCAGCTTTTAAATTAATTCAGGACTTCCTGATATATAACTCAAAGAAAGTACAATTGTGGTGACTGTGCCTTTGTGTCTGAACCCCAGGCAGTAATAATAGGAAATATGCCACCTGTCCTAAGGTTTCTTTTTGTGAGCCCATCCTATTTCCTTTCCAGTAGTTTTACCCTCACCTTTGTAAAAATAGTTTGTGCATTTTTTTTGTGCATAGTTTGTTTGTGCATTTTCTGTACTTCTGGATTGTTTATACTATCTACCTAAGAAATTTTGTAACTATAAAAGCAATAAAATATATTTGCACTCCAGTATGTTTCTTAGTTTGCTAAGAAACAGCCCAGACGTTCCAGGATCCTGAACAGAGAGAATTCTCTCATTCTCAATGACAAAGTTATGAACCCTAAATTAATTTTCTACATCACAATCCTATGACATCTACACTTGTTCCAGCTGTCACTTTGTATTAATAAGTGTTTCCTTAGCTCAGATTTCTGAAGTTTTCGTTCACTCTGATCAAGAGCATAAAAAAATCTCTTATCATTTATTTAGTAATAGCCCTTGTCTGTTAATCAAATGCTTCACTCTTTCTATTGGCTATCAAATACAAAGAATTCAAGGCTCACCTGAGATTTGCATCAGACTAAATAATTTTCTCCCATATGTATCACATGACAGTAGAAAATTTAAGTTCACAGACAAACTAAATACTTCAATCACCATAATTTAATACTAATGGAAAAATCTGGTATCTTGAAAAAATATTTCTTTTGTCTAAATTAGATTTTTAGTGCTCCTTTTGTTAAATCAGAAGAATAGAGAAATGGGTTTTCTGTGTTTTGAAACCATATTTTTGCAATATTAATCTATAGAACAAAGCTCAGATTAAGTTTGTTAACCAGGATACAATTTCACCTGAATTATAGATTTCATATACAAAAGACTATGCACTAAAGTTTGGATCCCACCTGGAAACTTAGAATGTAACAACTCCAAATCAATAACTTCCCCCCAGGCATCAGTTAAGAAGGATGGTCATTAGCATAGTCTGTTTACTGTCTGAACAGGAGATGGCTCCAGATAGCCATACCCAAGGGGTACTAGTGTTTTTTAAGTGCAATGTAGCATTATCATGAAGCTATAAATGATGAGAAATCTTGCAGAGAAGATGCAATGCCATCTAAAAAAACCACATGAATATAAAAAGAGAGGTTTGTCTCCAGATACAGATCACTTGAATTGTGAGCAGTGTCAGAAGTCAGGAAGTTAAACAGAGGTAGTGCTCCCCCCTAATCTATTTGTTTCTAAATTTGGTGACTGTGTTAATATCGGGGTTACAGAAAATACATATGTAGTTTACATTAAGCAGTTGTCTGACTTTGAAAGTGAGTGCAGCAAACTACCAAATTAAATGGCATTCCATCCATAGCAGGGTGATGATCTCAAATCCTGGAGTACTGTATATCCTATCTTAGACTACCACTTTCTAGCATGCCAGAATATTAAAAAATCTTCTTTGCTTTTTCAAAAGCAACAGATTTTAAGCACAGTTACATCTAGTCTATTTTGAAAGAGCTAGCAAATGAAAAAAATTGGTAAGGCTCCTATCTGAGGCAACTAATCTCAAAGTCCCATAGCGGAAGAAAAGTTTAAATCAAGATCTCTCTTTACAGGCAAAAACCTTATTTTGGGGAGAAAAAAAGGCACCATAACTGCTCCAACAGATGCTTCTGACTTCCAGAAGTGGAAGAACTCCTCCCTGGATCCAGCAGGTGTGCTGAAAATACACATTTTCCTTGGGATGTCTCACAATTTTCATAGAAGTATGGCAGCTGCTGTGGTGATTTTTAGGAGTTTGGGTCAGATATATCAGTATATGGAGCCTATGTATGTAATTGAGGGCCTTGGATCCCATCAGGCCACAATCCTTTTGTGGATGTGGCCATACAGAGATAGCCACTATTGTGGCAGAAAAAGAAGCCCTAGTCTTTAATACCCTCCACTATCATCTTAACAATCAGGAAAAGCAGAGCAGGACTATCCTAATGAGACTGTCCTTTGTATATTTTTATAGCACCTTTTTTTGACAGCACATACCACAGTGAGACAAGGGAAGGATAAACAAAAAGAGATTAATTTCCTGACTTGCAACCAGGCTTTTGGGTATGAAAAAGAGTGGAATGGATGTGGAAATGGGCTCTAGTCGTTAAGCTGTGGAATCAGCAATTTGTTTAGCTCTTACAAAGCCCATGACAAAACATTCATTGCCTTAATGCAAATGTTTTAGCCTGAAGTAGCCCACAACAATACCCTGCAGTCTCTTTATTATAGGGAAAAAAAAAATCTGTGCTGAAAAAGCAAAATACTTAATACCACTTTCAGAAAAAAGTCTTTGCGATGCCTAACACCAGTTAATTTAGAAAACAACTCCAGCTGTGCTGTCTCTGTTCCCCAGTCAGCTGACATCCCTTTTCAGCTTGTTGACGTGTTATCTCGTGCCTGACAACATTGCTTTTTCCCCTGTTCCATTTCCTTGAGCTTTAGATTCAAAATGCAAATATATGGAAAACAGCATATATATTGTTTACAGTAAGCAGCAAGAAGCCTTCACTGGTTTACTTTTGGAACAAGAAAGGAAAGTTGGTCAGTCTACAGCTGGACAAGAAACTGAGTTCAGAGTTCAGCTCTCCCACAGTTTTCTGTTTCATTTCCACACTTCTCTGTAAATCATTTAACATACAGCACATTGGCACTGCATCATATTTCACTGCACGGAATATAAAGAATAATCACTGCTTGGATGAGAAGCCAGAGTAGGAAGGATGCAAGTGAAGAATAGCTGGAAAAGGGTTAGTTCAGGTCAAAGAGCTGTTGCACCAGCTAGCACATAGCATCTGAGTCAACTGCTGACACAGAGAAATTTGGAAGACAAACAGGGACCTCATATAGAAGCAGGGAAAGAAAATGAGTTTTAAAAAAGGCCACCAGGAAACTCTATAAGCATTCTGCCATCAAAAATTGATTCTGTAGCATATTGGAAAGGGCCATACTAAATGACTTTTTCAGTGAGGCACAGTAGATGAAATTTTTAGTAGTTCTCTGCAAAAATGAAAGAACAACCTTAAAATAAAATAAAAGAAATTTAAAAAAAGATGGGGACAGCTATAAAAATATATCTTCTGTCTAAGTATACTATAAGGAACTTGGTGTCTGTGGAAGCAAGAAGTTATTCCAACATCAGAAGTTACCAATTTTTGAAGATTTTTCACAATAACCACCATACCACAGGGTAAACAATGACCTATGGACTTGCATGGGCATGCATGGTATACATATATATATATATATGTATGTATAGAATATCTATGTGTAGTGTAGTATACCTATGTATAGTATACTTCTATACCTAGGAGTTTAGTATTTAGACATCTATAGAAAAAAAATCTGCATTATTTCTCCTTTGGGAAACTGGGACAAGGCATATATTTTAGCAAAGAACATTAAAACATTACATTAACATTAACATTAACATTAACATTAAAACATTAACATTAACATTAACATTAACAAATGAGTCTAAAGAAAGGTTGAAGAAGCTATCAAAGGAAATATATAAAAGAAAAAGATGAGTTACAATAAATTTGTGTGTCTATTCTACATGACTTACAGAAAAAAAATGAAGCAGAGAAGTAAAAATGACATTATTTTAAGACAGTCTCGGGATTTTATTAAAGACATCTAATATTTGTGCCTTCAATTTTCTTTATTTAAAAATTATTTATTTTAGGAGTACTCAGGTCACAATTCAAGCTTCTTGTTGAGTAACCAGAAAATAGTAAATGTAATTTAGGAAAAAGAGAAAGCTGAAAGTTCCAAGGTGATCTTCCAATGTCAATTTAAAAAAAGTTACATTCGCAGTATCTATGACATTTGGTGATCTCCCAAGTTTCTTCAACTCCTACAACAGAGATAAGTGACAACTTGAATGTGAAAGGCATTAGGCTTAAAAGACAAAATCCTAAGGTTTTAGTGGAAAGCTCGGTGGTTCAACCTCATCTGATTCCTTCCTCCCAGTCAAAGGGAACACGATTGATTTACTCACAGAAGCTGTTACCCCAATGTTGGGAATTGGCCAGGGATGAAGCCTGCTCTGGAGAAGTACTCCTCCAGCACTGTGGAACTCCTGCTTAAAAAAATGCATCACTACTCTTGACTCCCACACAATCTTCCTTTTCCTCATATGCCAAGCTTAAAAGCAGAAACTCATAACCAAATTGGCATCAAAACAACTATTCCCCGAGAACTTGCATGTTACATACCAAATGCTCTCATGTCAAAATGAGAATACGACTTGAGAAGAAAATTCCTGAAATATTGCAGGCCTGACTCTAACTGTGCTGATCTTATGGAAACAATGTCCCACTAAGACACTGTGCCTGTGCAGCATATCCCTTCCATGCTGTGCATTCCAGGCAGCTTTCCTTGAGCCAAAGAAAGAAAATGTGCACAGGACTATTTCATACAGCAGGCACAGCCCTTCCTAGCAAACATACTGGCTGCAATACAGGGTACTTTTGCAGAGTGTTTAACTCAGCTTGTTGAAGAATATTCCAAACCATCTAATGGCCAGGGTCTGAAAGACACAAAATATAGACTGCTTTGTGGGTAAATACACTTCTTATGCTAGACATATGTCCTAGGAAAGTGACTGAAGGGCTTCCAGGTACTGAAGACATCCATTTTTTTTGTTTGTCTCTCAAAGTTACTCTGTCACTACACAGCTAGTTCTCCATACAAAGTTTATGAATTATGAACTCACACACCTTAACAGGAAAGAAAGCTAAGAGCAGAAAAAAAACTGAATCCACATACTAAATGTTTACCTAAAACAGCTAAAGTGCTTGACATGAGAATCATTGATTTTAAGACTTGGGAAATAAAGGACGATACTTTAATACATGAATGTAGAAACAAACAGATAACAACATCTGCAATGGAAATTATTTTTATTTTTGTTCTTATTTTTCAAGGCAGTTTTGTATTCCTGAATTCTTTTTAAAAAAAGAACAGCCAAAGCTAGAACACTGGTACCCAAAATCTGGAGCAGACTACAGCCTTTTCTGTAGTTGCTCTCAGTACAGATAAAGCAGGGATTTTTCTGACACATTTTGTTGCAAGGATGCCACAAAGACAGCAGCATATATACCTCAATACAAATTAACAAGGGCTATTATTTTGCCATTTATCATAAATCTGACAACACAAAGCACATATTTCATTTCACATAAGAAGCAGCTTTACAGCAAGACTCAACTTATTGCACCTCCTGCAGTTAGCAACAAAAAGCTTTCAAATAGTTTCTCAGATACCACTGATATTTCATAAGAACACAAAATTTTACTAATTGCCATCCCGTTGAGTGACTTTTGCCTGAAGAACAAGACACAGAAATCCTTGCTCCAATACCAGCATCATCACCAATTCTATTGACATCAGTAAGTGCCCTGAGACTTTCAGTCATTAGTCACAGCAAGTCATATTGTTGCTGTTAGTCATTGATTTTCTATTTACACTTAATGGCAAATTTAGCATTTACCAAAGCTGCCAAATTAACAATATTGACTAGAAAACTGAAGTAACTTCAGGAATTAATAAAAAAACCCAAACCATGGTCCAAATTTTGTCAATATTTGCTCCTTGGAGCATGTTTGAAGAAAAAGGATCTTCTACATTACTACTCAGTTCACTTTGGTCTCTATAGAGACAGCCCAGAAAAGTGCTAAAATATGGCAAGGTTTCAAAACCCTGCAAAGATTCCTTAGTCATGCTCTTATTTAATTTCCCTGATAAAATTCCATTAGCTGGTTATTTTTCTCCAAGAAAAAAAATCACATCTTATTGAAGGATTTCTTTACTCTGAATCTACCTGATGCCATTGTCTCTGGCCAAATTACTGGAATATGGAAGATTACAGGATATACCTTAATATAAAGCTTCTTTATTTGTGGGTTAGACTGCATTTGTGGCTTTATATAATCACCAACCACAAAGGCAGCTCAATCCTTTTAAAAAAACAAGCCTATTTCACAATTTAAAAACCTCAAACTTTGCACTTTTAAATTTTCTCAAATTGCAGACTATGAAACAAGATTAGTTTAAAAATTAGATCAGAAATTTTACTGGTAATATTTATATTTTTTTCTAAAAAGTTATTTCATACAACCATGGGAAATCTTAGCTTTGAACAAAAGTAAAATTGTCAACTCTTCTCTGGCATACTATGATTATAAACATGACATAAAAATGTTTATTTTTAAAAAATAATAAAACCTAAACTGGGAAGACTATCAAAGAGCTGGAATAAATATGCTGCTTACAAAGACCTCCACCTTTATAAGGGAAGTCTTATGAAAGAAAGAAAATAACCTTATCTCCCCCCACCTTCCCCTCCCAAGGACTTTGTTTTCTTTTACTAGGAATAAGCAGCCTGATAAATTTTGCATTTTCACTTGCTAGGAGTGGGACATTTAGCCAGGGAAAATTACATAATAAACTCAGTCTGGCATTATTAGCAAATAAAAAATGCCATTCTATTAATGAAGCTTGGAAGATGTGAGGAATATAAAATCTAGCACCTACTACTGAAAGCAATCCTGCCAGCAAAAGGCAATATTTTTCTTAATTAATATTTTATCCAGAAGGCTCTCACCCCACAAATTCCTGCAGCTGAAACCCTAAACAACAGAAGATGAAGTCAAAATATAGAACAACAATAAAACTGCCAACCCCTCCCCAAACCTTTTTCAAAATTCCCAAATCTTAAATAAATGAAATGAGAACTTGTCAGAAATCATTAGTCTCTGTTGTCTTTAGTAGAGTGTACTAACTAAATTCAAATCCTATCAAAATGTAGCAAAGAATTTCAACTTTCTTTTCCGCAGGATAGAGAGAACTGGCAGGGCCTCAGTTACTGTTTTCAGCTCCAAAGCACAACACAGGTGTTCTGGAGCATCTTAAGAAATACCAGTTACTTCTAGCTGCTTCTCGGGAGCAACCTTGATATTTTCCTTTCCCCTCACCCACCACCCTCCCATTTCCTGTGATACCTTTTGGTTGAAATTTTTAATCCTCATTTGTATTGTTTATTAGAAGCTTCTATAAAATGCTTTACAGAGTGGGGCAGTTAGGGCTTGTAGACTATTTTCTATAGACCACTGCAGAGTAAATGATCACTATATGGGTTTGTGCATTTGCAAGAGCAGGAGCCTGCTGTCAGTGACACAAGTGGTCCCAACAAGTCTTATCTGGAGGAAGATAAATAGGTTAAAAAAGAAAGTCTTCAGCATTACCCTGCTAGGAGTCATATGTGGAATAAAATAACTGGACAGCAACACACAGACCTGTCAAGTATCTTGCCTCTGACTGACTGCCCTGCGTCAGGTTTTCCTTGTTCATGTTTGCCTGTTCCTCCAATCTAGATTCAGCACATGCTTTTCTTACAATCTATACCTGACTAAAAATCTTTCTTTACATTCATGAAAATTTATTTTTGCTCAAATTTTCTACTTTTACTTAAATGCTGTTGTTGGTGATCTAGGATCATTTGGGGCTCTTTTTTATTCTACTCTGTGTAGTTCCAATTCTAAGCGCTATAAAATGGGGTGTAAAATCAATTAAATGTTGGTACAAATGCCCCATAGCAGAGAAAATAGAAGCCTGATATTCCAACATAATTCTACTACACTGGTGATAAGCTCACTGACTTTGGATGTAGTCAAACTATCACAAATGAGAGACATTAAGACCATTCTAAAAATCCTATAAATACTACAAACCTTTTTACAGCTTTTTTCTCCATACAAATCACATCCTTGAACAAAGTAGAGCTATTCCCGGGAATACAAGATTATGTATAAGACATAATAAAAGGACAAAAATAATGGTAAGAAATAAAATGTTGATGATAATATTAATGACATTAATATTAATTACATTAGTGATATATAATGTATATAATATTATATATATTATATATTATAATAATATATAATAGCATATATATTGTATATATTATAATAATATAATATAAATTATTAATATTAATGACATTAATGTATTATGCTAGAGCATGACTATTTTAAATGAACAGAGCTACAATTTGAGTGTAGCCTTAGAAGACAAGTAAAGAAATATAGACATTAAAATATTCTATTATTCACTCCTTCACAATTTTCTGAAAATCACACAACACAAAGTTTACATAGATTTTTTGGTTTTAGATGAAAATGACCCATTAGAGCTACTAGACTGTATTTTTCAGTACTACCATATGCTAGTGGGTACAGAAGTAGATCTGCTTGAAAGTATAAGATGCACATTTGATGATTTACTGGAAGCTACTGTGCTGTATAAAACACTTCTAATCTAGCATGACTAATCATTTGACAGTGTTTATGTTCAGGGAGAAGAGCTACATCTCTTTGGACCTTCACCCTGACAGCCTCTCTGTAGCCAAAGACTTTGCAGGAGGGTAATTTACTACCTCTCAACCCTGAGATGCAGAGGGTGTTTGTTTGTTAGTAAACAAGGGACCTATCCATACAACTGTATCTTTTGGCTATGCTAGGATAGACAAGACATGAATATCTAAGAAAGGATTAACCAAACTCACTTTGCTAGTGAGTGAGTAAGGCATGCATCAGTGAGATGACTTCACACACTAAGAGAAAGCAAAAAGTAAAGCCAAAGCTTTCAAAATCCTCAAGTATTTTAGCTCACTGATTTAACTTACCAATTTAGCTTTCCCCTATCTTCTTTTAACTTACCTTTATGGCTGTTATTTCCCACTGTGTTGTCCCACCACATCAAGTATGTCTCTCTCAGCCTGAAAGTTACAAAAGAAAGCAAAATGTCATAATGTACCTCATTTTCCAAATCCCTTGAAAATGTAGCTGGATGAGCATGAGCATGACGTTGATTTGTTGGTGGTGGTTTTAAAAATGCTGCGTTCTCTTTTTGAAATTATTTTTTAATGCAAACAGGGTAATTTATGAGTACTGCCAGTTAAATTCTTAACTACGTCAGGTTTTATGTATGAGTTTTCATCCTGATGAACTAAGAGTTTAATAATACAGCTGTCAGAGAAGCTAAAGTTAGGAGAACTTTAAAACCTGTCTTTCAAAAAAAAAATCTTAAATCTTAAATGAGGGATAAAGCATGAGAAACAAATTTGATGGAAAATAATTGATAGATCTTTGGCCCTGGCCATTTACCTCCTTTTCTTCTAAGTTGCCTCTGATTTAAATGGAAGATGGGAGAAAAAAATTCTGTGTCTGCCACACTGTTCTGAAAGAAAAATTTCCAGGGTTGGCCTGTTACTCAAAGCCCCCTAACCAGGATGAACTAGTCCCCTTGAAGAATTTTATTTTTCCCTCTCTTCTCCTTTCCACTTTGAGAAAAAAATTACAACCTCTGCTTGGGACATATTTCATTTTACTCATATAAGTACTATAGATGATATTGCATAAATATGACTTCTTCACTAATTACTATGATCAGACAAATTCATCAAGAGTCATAGTGAAAGCAATTACATAAAAAATTAACCAGAGAGAGAATCACAGACTCATAGAAACAAAGAATCATTTAGGTGGAAAATACCTTTAAAATCATTGACTCTGACCATTAATGTAGCACTGCCAAGTTTACCACTAATCCACGTCTCTAAGAACCACATCTACATATTTTTTAATACTTCCAGGGATGTTGACTCAACCACTTCCCTGGGCAGGCTGTTTCAGTGAAGAAATTTTTGCTGGTATCCTACCTAAACCTCCCCTGACACAACTTGAGGCCATGTCCTCATGTTCTGTCACTTATTTGGGGAAAGAGTCCAACCCCCACCTCACTACACCCTCCTTTCAGGTACAAAGAACAAAGAACAAGAAGGTCTCCCTGAGCCTCCTCTTCTCCAGACTAAACCTCCTCATCTCCCTGAGCTGCTCCCCACAGGACTTGTGCTCCAGACCCTTCCCCAGCTCCTTTGTCCTTCTCTGGACACTCTCCAGCACCTCAATGTCTTTCTTGTAGTGAGGGGCCCAGGGAGTGAGCACAGAATTCGAGGTGTGGCCTCCCCAGTGCCCAGTACAGGGGACAGTCACTGCCCTGGTCCTACCAGCACACCATTGCTGACACAGGCCAGGATGCCATTGCCCTTCTTGGCCACCTGGGCACATGCTGGATCATGTTCAGCTGGCTGTTAACCAGCACCCCAGGGTGCTTTTCTGTCTGACATCTTTCCAACCACTCAGCCTGTGGTGCTGTAGCACTTTCTCCCAGCCTGTAGCACTGCCTGGGATTGTTGTGACCCAAGAGCAGGACCTGGATCTTGGTCCTGTTGAATTTCACACCGTTGGCATTGCCCATTGATCCAGCAAGTCCAGATCCCTCTGAAGAGCTTTCCAGCCCTCCTCCATATAAACACTCCAACCCAACTTTGTATCATCTTCAAACTGAGTGAAGGTGCTCTCATTCCCCTCATCCAGATCATTGATAAATATATTAAACAGGACTGGCCCTAGCACTGGTCCCTGGGGAACACCACTAGTGATCAGCTGCCAGCCCCACTCGCTATCATTCTCTGGGCTTGGCTATCCAAACAGTTTTTTGCCCAGGGAACAGTTCACTCATCCAAGCCAGTTTTTCCTGGAGAATTTTGTGGAAAATGGCATCAAGGGGTTTACTAAAGTCCAGGTAGACACATCCACAGCCTTTCCTGGCAAACAAAGAAGGAAAAATATTTTTTCTCAAGCTGTTGGTTACCCATAACTAAAGAGAGTTAATAAAAATTTTCAACTGCTTTCAAAAATAAAAGTGGTTCTACATTTTGCCAGAATATATCCTATGTGCAGAATATAACTTACTTTCAGGTTAGCTTAATTTCAGTTAAAACATTAATCTGATTTTGCTTTCTGCTGTGTTGTGTTCAGTAGAGCTGACATGCTGACAACTGCTGCAGTGCTGAGGTCTGCAAGGAAGTGCAGTGACTTCTGGTCAGACTCAGCACTGCTGTAAACTGAGAGAGTTGTGACTGCTGTTGCTTTGGGTGGGTTGTGCATGCAGGGACTGTGGACTCTGTAGTGTAGTGAGTGCAATGTTTGCTGAGGGCTGCACCAGAGTCCATCCAACCTGCCCAGAAGGAGAAGATCCACTCTTTCTCTTTGAGCACTGTTAGAACTACTCATGAGCTACATCCTCCCAGGTGGATTACTGGGAAGAGAAGTACAGTACATGAAGTGCTGAAACAATTTTCCTGTGCAGCTTTGTGTGTCATTGTCTTGGCTAGGACATGTGGTATCCACATGGAGTTCACACAGAGTGTACAGTCATGGTCATGTGTTTCCCCTTCCATTGCAGCAGACGTGCTGATATAGTTGAGTTCAATTGCACTGAATACAGATTCCTAGAACTAAGTAACTAATTAAATTAATTAATTAACTAATAAAATCCATCGGGTCTTAATTTGTATTCTACCCACAGAATTACCTCTTATTGTGATAGTTCAACACTTGGACTCTATGAGCTTAGAGGACTTTTCCAACCTCAATGATTCTAAATTTATGTAATTCTGTGACTTTTTGAAAGCTAGACATTTAGATAAGGTTAGGATGGAATTGAGTTTTGTACAAGATTCAGGCAGGCAGGTTTTCTCAGATTGATTAATGTTCTTAACAACTGTTAATTCTTTCTTCTCTGTCTAAATTGAGGTTCTTGGCAGCTGTAATGTTTCTTAGAAATAGATTTATTGCACAAGTAGGTTTTTAGTTACTTTAAAAAAATCATATTATTTTGATAAGGAGAGAAACATGAAACCAAATAATATTCTCACTGTGGCAAATTCTTGATGCATTTTTAGCAGGCAAAATCTTCCCATTATATTTTTGAAGTCATTTGAGCGCACTTATTAACAGCCTTTTCTTAACAAAATCGAGCCTAGCAGGATTTTACCTGTTTTATATTTTTTCTCTATTCAGAGTTTGTTATTTGTATCAAAATTTGTGCTGGAATGTATGGTACTCTCATAATTTTTTTCTATTTCTGTTATTTTTTGTCTTTTCAGTAACTTCTTCATTTTATAAGTTCTAATATAGATTGATTATTATTTTGGGAGCGGAATTATACGCCTCCAAAGCATCCTCTCTGAGTCAGTCTGTGGAGGAGAAATTCATTCTATCTCCGTGCACTGTAAATAAATTGTATGCTAAAGAGATCAGCCTTTTTAAATATCATCTTGTCTTTTTTTATTTTATGCATCTTCATCTTCCCGAGCTCAATAAGCAAACTGTTATGAGTCAGACTAGAAAAGAGAAAAAACAAACAAACACAGAGAAGTGCAGTATTACCTCTGCTTTCCAAATCATTAGGCATTTTATATTAGATTATGACATTATAATCTCTCAACTAATATTTAGTTTTCCCTTACCAATTGCCACTGTGAAGTATATTTAATATAGTCCACAACTAGAGGGAATTTGAACAAGATTACTTTAGGCCCATAGTTCTGCAGAAACTATTGTCATCCACATTTAGCAGTTTATCTTCCAGCTAAATCAATCCTGATTCTTAAATTACTCTTAAATCTTGAATGATCATTTGACAGCACTGATACTGAAATCACTGATCCTTCAAGCATCCTTGTCCTATAAACACAACAAAACTTAAGTCCCCAACCTAGTCACAGCTCTCAAAATCCCAGTCAATAGTGTCCCACATTCCTTCTCCAACAGCAGCCCTGCTCCTGGATCCCCACATTCTCTTCTCCCAATCCCCAACTTCAGAGCTTCTTCAGTTGAGTTCCTTCAGCAATTTCAGAATGTTTCAGAAAGCAGCAGAATATCTCAGATAAAAGACAACAGACAAGCCACAGGAAGGCAAAGAAGAGGAATGTTTCATTGTTCAGGGAAGGGAGAAAAGAGAGTGAATCCAATTCCATCTGCTGAAGAACGTCACACAAATCAGCAGATATTAGGAAAACCAGATGGCTCTTTGTCAGGTCATAAGCCAGTGGGATAGGGATAGGTCAGAAGAGCTCTCCCTCAGACACAAATTTTGTATCTTCAGGGATCCTTCTCTGGAAAAAGTCCCATCACTGAAACTAGGACTGAGGAGTTTATAACCCAAATGACCATATAGAACCAAAAGCCTTTGAGAAAATCAACATCCAGAAAACAATAACAAATCGTAATGCTTGAGCCAGATAAAGTTCATTTGCTGTAGAGCAAAGCTGTGTGAGACAAGGGCTTTGGCTTTACACCTGCCCATGAAAATGAAAGCTTTGCAAACCCCTGAGTGACATGTCTGTCCTTTGGCTGACAGAAATATAAGAGGTATGAGAAGCTGCTAGAAGCTTCCTCCAAATCCAGCAGAGCCTATTCCAGACTGCTCTAAGACAGACATGCTCCTGGCCAAGGCTAGGACAAGAGTGGTGGCAATGGCTCTGTGATAACATATTTAAGAAATATAAAATTTAAAAAAAAGATATTGCAGAGATGTAATTGTGGCCGGAGAAGAGCAGGGTGAGAACACATGAGAGGAACAACTCTGCAGACACCAAGGTCAGTGAGGCAGAGCAGGCAGGAGGTGCCAGAGCTGAGATTCCCCTGCAGCCCGTGGTGCAGACCATGGTGGAGAGGCTGTACCCGTGCAGAGCCATGGGGATGCAGAGATCCACCTGCAGTCCATGGAGGAGACCCACGCTGGAGCAGGGGGATGCCTTAGAGGAGGCTGTGAATCCATGGAACAGGCTCCTGGGCAGGAACTGCAGACAGAGGAGCCCATGGTGGCAGCAGGTTTGCTGGCAGGACTTGTGACCCCAGGCTGGATCAGCCTGTCCTTGCACACCGTAGGAGAGCACATCCCGTGGAGCAGTGACCCACACTGCAGCAGTTTGTGGAGGACTTTTGACCATGGAACAGACGCCTGTCCAGCCAGGTTAGAGATCAGAAAAAGGTTCTTCCCCCAGAGAGAGGCTGGGCACTGGAGCAGGCTCCCCAGCAAAGTGGTCACAGCACCAGCCTGACAGAGCTCAATAAGGGTTTGAACAACACCCTCAGGCACACGGTGTGACTCTTGGGGTATCCTGTCCAGGGAGAAGAGCTAGACTCTGTTCCTTCCAACTCAGCTTATTCTGTGATTCTGTGTAATGCTAAATCACAGTTACAATATTTTATTTTGTTAGTATTTTCCCAATTATTGTTCTCAATATTTCGCTACTATTTTTGATCCCTTCTTCCCTCATTTATCTATGCTATCCATCCATCAGTGTTTTGTTTTATCTTAATTACTTAGTTTTTGCTTTTCTGATATTTGGCCTGAAAGGCATATTTCATTTTCTCTTCACACAGTTAATTTCCTTCCTTTCTAAATCTCTAAATTGCTATGTACAAAATACATTACATCCAATACATGCTGTTATAGAAGCTGAGAATAAATGGTTTGGCACCTGGTAGATGCTGAGTTGCCAAGATATCTGCAGTCTCATTGTGGAAATGCTAGTGGCATTAATCCTTTGCTCACATACACTACAGAGTTATAGGAAATAAACAGTTACAATGACTAGAAAATACTACAATTTAAGAAGATGATATGAGAAAAAAATTGATAAAAAACTCCTGGAATGGTTTTGTGAGACCTTTAAACCTCATGAATATTTTCTTTCAATGCTAGTGTCCTTAATTAAATCCTCACCAGCTCTGCACTAACTCCAGGGTAAAATTACAATCCTTGATCTTTTCATTGGGATTTTTAACTGTCTCATTCACCGATTTAAATTCTCTTTGTAGAGAAAGAAAGGCTGAGATAATTAGGTTTGCTCAGACTGGAAAAGAGAAGGTTTCAAGGTTGACCTAATCCCAGCCTTCCAGTACCTGAAGGAGGAGAGGGACTTTTTACAAGGACATGTAGTGACAAGACAAGGGGCAATGGCTTCAAACTGAAAGACAGGACATTTGCATTAGATACTAGGAAAATATTCTTTATTGTGAGGGTGGAGATACCCTGGAATGGGTTACCCAGAGAACTTGTGGATGCCCCATCCCTGGAGGTGTTCAAGGCCAGACTGGATGGTATTCTGAGAAACCTGGTGCAGTGAAACAGCCCTGCCACTGGCAGCCAGTTGGAACTAGATGTACTTTGAGGTGCCATCCTTAAAAAATCATTCTCTGATTCTATTATTTTTCAAATGGCTATTCTGTATTTCCTGCTTGTAACATACCATTTCTTCTGTCTTCTCCATCACCATCTTCCTCTAAGAGACACTTTTATTAGTGGTAACTCTCTGTACTAGTCCTAAAGTCAGGTAGTCAAAAATAATGACATTGATAATGCTTTTCCTTAATCCGTTTTTCTAGGATGGTTAGTGTGTGGTGATTGAGATGGAAAATATATACATTAGACAAAAAAAATCAACCTGTACTAGACATCTCTTTTTGCCTCAATGGGTTCATGTTTTGTGTCAACTTTTCTCATGAAATTATGCTTTCCCTTGTATTTGTTCTTCATAGTCTAACAAATATGTTCTATCAATTTAAACCCTATTGTGATTGGCAGCTTCCATACATTTTGTGGGGATTTTTTAAACTGAAACTGGCCTGTGGTTGAAACTATGTATCAAGTTCCTAATCTGATATGAGTAAATATAACATCTCTAACACAATTTATCGAAGCTTAACCTCTTTTTAGAGCTCTCTCCACCTTCTGTTATTTCACACAGAAATAATTTGGAACAACAACACTCACAAGTTATTTTATTTTATTTTATTTTATTTTATTTTATTTTATTTTATTTTATTTTATTTTATTTTATTTTATTTCTGAAGTTATTTATTATTGAATAGTAGCAACATTTTAAAATTTGCTTTTCCGGCAAAATTATGTAATCAGATGATGGCAGTAATGAGGAATCAATAAGGAAATATATGGAAATATTATTGTCAGTCCTCAAGAACTATTTTTTTTCTGTATTTATGTTGTCTTGAGTGGGATTTAATTTTGTATTTGACAATTACTGTTTTTCCCAAGCAGCACTCTGACACCTTGATGTCTTTCATCTTGATTGCTTGAATGAATTATGGCATTAATTGTTTCTCTGGGTTTTTCTTAGACTGTTTTCTGTATGCATTTGCCTTGGTTTTGTTTGTTTAATTCTTGCTGTTCTTATTTTATCTTTAATTAGTTCAGTGTTCCTCTTTCCACTCCAAGTTGCACAATGCTTTCTGAAGTAGCAAAGAAGTAGGTCAGGAGGGAATAATTCTGTTCTTCAGGAAATGGTGACATTTTGCCTTTTTTTTTTCCATTATGAAATGGAACTAAAATGACCTATAAAACGTATTTTCAAAAACATCATTAAAAACATCTGGGGGAATCATATTACTTTGCTACAAAAAATTCTAAACATTTTATTATTAAAACATTTTGAAAGACACATGACTTGTATTAAAATAGAAGTTATTTTAAAAGTAAGTTTGTAAATAAATGATTCAAAATTTGAACAAATATCAAAATGGGACAAATCTCTACATGAAAAAAATGTGCCAAATTATCCAGAATTTCCAAATATATTACTTTCTTTTTCTAATAATTTTGTTGAGATTCAGTACTCTCCATCCCAGGGTAACCTTCAGGCAATACAAAGCAGCCATTTCAAAAAGACTATGACTTCCTTCTCTTAGGGAAACCTTTCTGCTTTGCCTTTGCACCCCACTCAGCCGCTTCCTTATTTTCTTCTGAACAGCCCCGAATAGCAGCGTTGTCTTCTCTTTGCTCAGGTTTCTGGCAGCCCCTCTCCTGGTAACTCCTGTTCATGGCTGACATCAGCTTACAGAGCTCTGACTCATTTCAGTCAGCTTCTCTTCAAATTGGCTTTCTTGCCTACCTTTGAATTGGCAACATCTGCTATGGCTTTGTCACAGCCAAAATGCAGCACTGTCCCCATCTGGAAGGACTAACAGCCTTCCTTTACACTACCCCACTTTTGGCATGTGACTTCCTTGGCTCCAGCTGGTCTTTTTACCGCCCTCAGTCTCCATAATTTCCATTTATTCTCCTTCTGTCAGGACTTCAATAGGTTCATAGGTTTTGACATATTTTATTCCCCCCATAGACCCATTCTGACCCAAATTCAACTTCTATCCTGATACTGATGCACCCTACATAAAATCCTTCTATCCAAATAAAAATGTCAGTCTTTTTTAGTTTGTCTCCCCATTTCTGTCAGTCAAATGCACCCAAAGCATTTTCTTTTCCAAGTTTTCTCTGCCACTGGGCTTTTTGCTAAGCACTGCCCTTTCTGCTATACTTGTTTATAATTAGGTATTGACTCTGATTCACTATCTGAAGCTCTACAGAAGTTTATATTTTCCTGGTAGTTTTCAACCAAGATTAGTAAGGACTCATCTACAGGATACAAATATTCTTCAGTGATTCATCTTGCATTTTGATTTCTGCAACATCCTGAATTTGGGAATGAGCTAGAACTGCTTGAGAATTGGACAGGATAAGCATGAAGAAATTGGACTGGAACAAAGGACTCAAGGGAAAAGGGCAGGTAAAGGCATAATTTATCAATATTCAGAGGAAGAAGCCCAGATGTACCTGCTAGAGTGCATACTCTCTGGAGTTTACATGGAACCTGGGACTCCTAATTGCCACTATTTTGTCTTAACATTAAACAACAATTTCGTCTTTTCATGGTTAACTATTGTTGCTACCAGTCACTTTAATTTCTCAAATGTCAGAAATTCACATGACTCTAAATACTGCTACTCTGCTGCTGTGGTGAAATACATTATATTCGGATTCAACATAAGATGATGTTATTTTTACAGTGTGCCTAGGAATTACCTGAAGAAAGTTTGTCTACAGGGAGAATTTAAGTCAAGAGGCATATATCTGTTAAGTGAAATGAGTAAACTAGAAAAACAGGTGAATGATTAAATTTATGCAGAAAGATGAAACACCAGGTGCAAGCACACTCATCTTAACTCTTTAAACCCCTCTCCAACCACAGCTGAACTCTCTTGCACCAAGACTTTGCAAAGCACCCTTCAAGGGAAACAAATTAAAGAAAAACCCGCAGCGTGTTCCAGCGGACATGAAATACCTGCTCTGGGGTTGGATTGGGGTTTTATATTTAAGGTGACTGCCACATGCTATATTCCTACTTCATTTCTTGCAGATGCAACTGAGCAACTGCAGTACTGTCCAGATTAGAAATTGAAAAATTGCACTTTCTGTAAAGTTCCTCTGCCTAGAGTTTGAAATCCAGAAGTGCTTAGCATGTGTGAGTTGTGTTCATGCCAATGGAAGCTGTACTTCATATTTTAATAGTATGAGTACTCCCTGCATATTTAAAGGAAAAAGTTTTGGGGCCAGTTG
Source organism: Acridotheres tristis (assembly GCA_037013685.1). NCBI lineage: Eukaryota > Metazoa > Chordata > Aves > Passeriformes > Sturnidae > Acridotheres > Acridotheres tristis. Next base: position 29,733,414 of record CM072886.1, read on the forward strand.
TTTTTCAAGTTAATTTTTATGCCTGTAGTTTAGATGCCTTCTATTTGCACAGAGAACAGGAACAGCACACTCTTATCTCAGAAAGATCTGGAGAAGACTCAGTCACTAAAACACACCTGAGTGAGTGAGGCCCCAGCTGAGAGCTTGTGAAGGAGATCCAGGTCTAGCCACTACTGACATACTGACTTCAGTTACTCTGAGGGTCTTCAGAGCAAGCTCACAGGGTTTGAACACCATGATTACTAAGTAAGCACCGTCACCTTATAATTATGTCTTCAAAAAACATTTTGAAAATTAAGCTCTAGAAATGATGGGGTGAACATAAAAATATTGTATAATTAGTCATTAAATAGGCATTACCAATTTTGTGCACAGGAGGAGACAGATATTTTGTAGAAAGAAACAGCGTGTGAACATATATCTGAATGTATATGTGAAATAAAATTAATGATGAGTGATGAGGAATCCTTTTTTATGACACTTTTTAACTGGCAAGCATTTGACTGTGTAGTTGCAGTGGTGTTATTCTAATGTAAGTATGTGTGTGTAATTGAACTAAGGAATATTCTGCACATACTCTTGCTTTCTGTTGATTTCAGCCAATTTCTGACTGGTTCTTCTCATTAATTTCTCAGTGGTCCCCAGTATATTATAATATGTTTTGCTGCAGTAATGCTGATTGCTCAGCCTCACTGCTAGTGAATACAACCTGTAATGTATTCAGTGCAGAGGAAGTATACCATATTTCAAGGAGTCAGCACAGTCAGCTCAGATCACTTCTTGTGCATTAGCAACAGAAATTAAGCTCAAAAGCTGTGTTGTAGCTCAGAATCTCTGAAGCATGACAGACCATTCCCAATGCTTTCTAGTGACACCTTTTGGTGATAAACCCATGGTCTGTGACCTGACAGAATGCACAGACTTGTTCCTCTCCTTTCTGTTGACATATTTGCCCCAGCAATGAGTCTATTTAAAGCGCTTTTTAGTGGCTGAAGAAGAAAACAAAAGAGAAAAATCAATGTATAATTTAAATAAAAGTTGAACAGAATATGTAGTAGCAATGCAAAATATAAGTAATCAGGATCAACTCTGAAAGTAACCACTGTTTGTAGGCTAGGATTGAATCACAGCTAGAATTACATCTGGCAAAGGTCAAACAGGAAAAGTTATCTTTAGATTTAAGACTTCAGTTTTCAGAAAATATTAAGTGATGATCTGGCCAAGGTTCGCTGAAATATACGAGTTCAAGAGGTACATGGCTACAGTGATCACACTGACAATTGAGGTTTGAAATAAAATGGTCCAAAATCAGTTTTCAAGAAAAAATAGTCAGTATAGCAGCACTACCATAAAATCCTTGTTTGGCCAGATAGATTTGAGTCTTTTGAATAAGGTACACATCAGTACTTCAGTTGTACTGTGATTGTTATCTTAATTTTAGCCAGTGTGGCACAATGACTATGAAGAAGGTGCACTGGATTAATGTGCTGGGAGATATTACTCATTTGCATATTAATTAACTCTTATGTCTCTGGATTCATAGACACTTAAACCTATGAGGGGCTATGGGACTATTGTAATCATTTAGATGTATTTCTCGCAGAACAAAAACTGTAAACTCAATAATTCATGTCTCAAAGCAATAAACTCTAAGGTACATCTTTCAGAGCAAGTACCCTGCTATATCCTTCTTCTTCTTGTCTATACATGTTCTTGTTGCTTCCCTAACTTTTTCCTCTGAAAAAAAGTCTATTTTCATCCAAAAGTTCAGAAAAAAAACTCTTTTTCTTAAATCACTCATAAACTCCAGCTGTCACTTATTAGATACTGCATATGACAGTCACAGATATGATAACTTTTTTGAGCACCTGCTCTGTACCAGCTCTAACCAGTTACTGACTGGGTAGTGACAATATTGCTCCTGCGTTATACACATTGCACACAAAGCCTGTGATTCTGTGATATAGTTCGTCATATGAACAGGAGGCAAGAAGGCAAGTGGAGAGTTATCATGACCTGTCTTGAATAGTTCTTCTAAGTGCTCTAGTGAGTGCCACAGGCACAGAAATCTTGCCAAAGTGGGAGACCTCAGGGACACAATGTTAAACAAGTCTTTATGTACCTTTCTGACTAGAACAAATGAATACCTGACATCTTTTTGTGCAAGTGTGCAGGGGTTCTTCCAGGGAGACAGGAATCACTGTTGATATATACTAGAATTAATCAGAATAGAAAGTGGATCTATTCCCATCCTTTCCTTGTGTGTGAGAACCTTCTAAGGCACCAGCAGCAGTCAGTCTCTATAGAGAGATTGAGCTGGGATACACAAACAATAATCTGGAAATACATTTATCCTTAAATAAAAGAGCCAGATCTGCTGGGAAAGAGAGAATAAAGCTGGTGGGAAGTGGAGGAGACCCTTCAATTATGTATTTTAAGGAACCAATTACCCATAGCCTTAGTTGGACCTATCTGGTCTCTTCTGCATCTTGAGGTCTATTTTTTCTTCTTTTCCTCCCAAGGTTTAGTTGTTCACTGTCCTTCAGAGCACACAAGCCCCATGACTCCACTGCAATAACCACAGCAGAATCCTAATCTGTTCCACGTTCCTGAAGAGTCATTTCTCTGGCTTCAGCCTCTGCATTTGCTCTGGGAAAGATAGATCCAGATCTGTCCTTCCTTCCTTGAACCCAAGGGCCAAGAGTTGAGATCAAGACACCTTCTTATCAAAACACGCAAGATATTTTTCTAAATTAAGGACTGAAAAGCAACCTGGAGACTAGAGGAGCACAGCAACAGCCTTGTGATCTCTAAAGAAAGCTGTATAAAAAAAACCACTGTCCATCCCCTGGAGGAGAAATGTTGCATGTCCCCTTACCCTTGGTGCAACAGAACCAAAGAGAATACTGTTGAACTAAATTCACCATAATATAAGCTAGTTTTCCATCAGAATGCTACATGCATTATATGCACTATATATGTGCATATGTATTTATATAAACAGTATGTATATGTGTACATATTTGCTCTATGTACTACATTTTAAAGTACTATATGGTTTTGATATTTAATGAAATATGATCTTTCATCCTATGTCCAAACCATTCTGGTCTATCCTTTCATGCGTCAAACGGTGTTTATAAATTCCTAATGAATGCTCTGTGAAGAATGCAACAAGAATTACTGGTGCTTTCAACTATAGATACCCTGAATGAAGTGTATTGAGCTGCACTTTGCTCTGACTGTTGGAGCACTGCAGTTTTGCAAGAGGAAAGGACAGGACTTATGCATGAAAATCAGATGTTATAGCAGCAGAAGAAATTATGATAATGTGCATAATTTAGAAAAGATACCTCTCACACTTTTATCTCAAGATTTTGCATGTAGGGAGATTTTATGTTGCAGTCATGCATAACAACTGCAAATGGTATAACCAGTTAATACGAACAAAACTGATACTGAATTTATTGTAAGCTGGGCATGGTGAAATGAACAGCTTGAGTAATTCAAGAAAATATAAATGGTTTCTGCCTTCTCTTCATGAGCAATTTTTTAAACTTTGTTGTAATTTTGTAATTTATTACTTTATACTTATTGAGAATTTTCATTAGACAATCTCAAGGTTCTGAGACTGAACATGCCTAAGAGAGGGAAACTATACTGATTTTTTTTTTAATAAACTACAATCGAAACTGAGTTAATCACCAAATCAGTGGAAAAGCAGAGAATCAGACTCACTGGGCATCTGGGCTGAGTGCATCTGGTCTCAGATATAACCACATCCCTGGAATTATTTTAAAGGGCTTGCTACATTGAAAACTTTTCTCATTTGAGTTATCCCTCTCTAAAGAGCTTTCTAAAACACAATCCAAGTCAGCTTAACTAAAGAATATTATGTTTAGAATAAAAGTACTAAGGAAAGTCATATTTAGGTGTTATTTCAACCACCTTTAGAAGTACTATTATGCAACCTGAAATAGATATAGATGATATAGATACAGATATAGATTATTAGATATAGATGATATAGATGATATAGATGATATAGATGATATAGATATAGATATAGATATAGATATAGATATAGATATAGATATAGATATAGATATAGATATAGATATAGATATAGATATAGATATAGATATAGATATAGATATAGATATAGATATAGATATAGATTAGATATAGATATAGATATAGATAGATGATATAGATGATAGAGAGAGAGAGATAAAAATTAGAATCTAATGCAGTGTTCATTTAAGCCAGTGGAGGTGCACTTATTAAATTGTGCATCTGGTCTCTACAGAGTCAAGTGCAACTTGGTACCTTGCAGGAATACTACCTTCTGAGTAGACAAATGTGAAATCAGAAGTTTTATCAAGCTTAACCCTCATCGGTGATTACATTCATCTTGCCTATAACATTGGATTTTAAAGACAAGATCTTCAGGTTAGACTTAAAGCTTATTCCATCCTTTCCTAAATTACTCCTAAAACAGTAAGATAGTAGACAAAATAAGGGATAAAGTGCTGAAAAATGCTGCACAAATTCGTAAAAATTATGTATGCAAAAAAAGGAAATTTCTGTGTATTTATGGAACCATGCAGCATATCCATGATGCTACCTGCATTTTATGGGTATAATTAAAAGCAAGATGAAAGAAAGAAAATCACCTTTCTGCAACCAAAAGAAAAATGCAGTTTACTGTTTACACACTACAAGACATTTAATGATTCCAGAAACTTAATGACTCTGCTAAACCCAGTACACAATTATGATACATCCAGAATTTCCTGACTTCTGTATTTTTTCAACATCAAATACCACAAGATCTTTAAAGAGGGTTGGGGATTGAGAAGCTTATTGTCTTGGAGATGTGAATAAGTCTTCAAATCTACATAGATCTGTCAATCCATGATGCAGGACCTATACAAAGTGTGCAGGATCAGATGCTCTTAACCACTGCATCCACTGGCAGGGTAGGAGTTTAATTTATGAGTCTTTTCAAAGCAGCCTGTATTTTCCTTTGGTATAACTGGGATATTACATTATTTTCCCCTTGTACAAGGACACAAACTTGTTCCATACTTATGTTGAACTTATCTAGGGGACCAGGAAGTTGAAATTTGAAAATTTTTCATTCAGATTATTTGTTGAACTCAAGTGTGTTAGACTGGTAGGCCCCTGGTTTCCACTCTGCCTTGACTTTAAAAACAAAGACAGCCACTGCTTCCTCCTTTGCTGAGTCTGTCAGGAAGGTGGCAAGAGAAGTATGGTAGCTCTGCATGCAATGTTACAACCTCTGGCAATGTTGAATGCTGGTTTTATGGACCTGATCCTGAATATGAAAACAGAAGCACGGATTTTGGTATCTGGATTATTAATCCTTTTGCTTTAGGTTTCAGATTCCCTGTGCAGTGTGGTAGTCAGCATGGCAGTCCAACAAATCATATCGACTTTATGTAACTGAGAAAAAGGCAATGCCTAATAAAAGTCTTAAATGTCACCCCTCTCCAGATCTAAAGGTTAAAGCCGAGTTCACTGAGAACCAGCACCCTGTGTGCTACAGAACCACAGGCTTATTAAATTCTCATATCATTTCCATTTAAAATCTTTCCATGAGTATTTATATGGTTACATGTGTATCCTACATTAAATTTAATGAGACAACTATGTAGTTTGAAAATTACACTCTTGGCATCCCTGGGGTTCTTCATCAGCTTTTTTTAAAATTCTGAACTATTCCCTGAATCCTGCTATTTCTCAAGAGCCTGAAATCTTAACATTGATTTTAATCAAGCAGTACTATTTCATAATTGCACAGAATTATTACTGTTTTCACTAAGACAGCTTCTTTGTGGAATAGTAATATTCAGACTCCGTGGTTTAAATCCCTACCTTACTAACTGTTAGAAAAATAAATTTATAAATGTGTTTCTATGGAGACCTGATATAAAGAAGACACAATTTATAATCCTGGTAATTACAAGTCTTTAGTTTTGAGATCTATATAGAAATGCCAGTTTGGATTAGCTCTTTCATTATTAAATGTTATTTTATTTTTATCTGACGTCCAGTTTTTCATATACAGAGGAATTTCATGTTTGAAAAATAGTAGAGAAGATAACACAACCAAAGAACCAAAGACATGCTAGTGTATGTTTTTCAACCAAGTCAGGGACTCAGAAGTGTAGGCTGCTCTGACTACATAAAATATAAAACATTACATTTAAATTGCATCATTCTGTTTTATTGACTTTGGCTATGCTGAACATCAATAATTCTTTTTCTTTAACTTTTCCTCCTAAGTCACCCTGAATTTATCTTGGGTTTTTTTTTACAGAGAGCTTTACAAATCCCTCCCATAAAAGAGAGATTTGTCAGTAGCATGGCCACTACACAGCACCACTGTGCCAAGATATTATAGACTATATGCATGTGATACACTACCTCTATAAGTGTTTATATTCCAGACCTGTTTATTCAGAATCTTCCATCATGATATATCATTCTTTAGAGTATATTTGAGGGGAGAAAAATGCAGAGAAAAAAAAAAAAAGGGTAATATTTTCTTTTAAAAAAGGAGTACGCAGAGGACTTTTGTTTTGACCCTTTAATTAGATCCATTGCCAACACCCTTGATTTCCTTTATTTTTTAAGCTGATCTACCCAATCAGTCTTATTTGGGACAGAGCTCAACAGACCTATGTGAGGTTTGGTTCAATTCTACTTGAAGAGTTAACTATAGATGGATTCAGCAGTGCTATACAGAGCTAACATCTAGCAGTTTACCTGTACCCACACATGGAATGTTTCACTGGCTGATAGACTATAACATTTTGCTTTTTCTATTTATGGAATACCCTATGGAATAGATGTGAGATTCATAATTCATTGTTCCTGTCATAAGGAAAAGGAGAATTCCCACTGCAAGGGCTGTCTGACTACATGTCCTGGGGTCTGACTCTCTGCCCTCAGCAGATCTCCAGCTCTGGTCTGAGTAAAGCCAGCACACTTCACATAAGTGTTATATTCTGTTATGCGCCATCAAGGAAAAACAATTGTCTTACTCGTTTTAGGCTTGTATATGCTTGGTTTTTGTATTCATAGCCTGTTCAGTTCTTGCTTTATTGTTTGATGTAAGTAAAGCAATCTTTTCAAAAAATAAGAAAAGTTATATAATCTTTTTTTCACAAGAGACAGAGAAGGGGAAAAAATCCACAGAATAAATTCTTTTTTTGTCATAAAAATCAGGATTCTATCAAATATATACTAGTACTTACAGTCTAGTCTTTGCACCTAAAATGATGAAATACATCGGGTGAAGAAAAATACAAAATGAAATTAATAAACAAAGTCAAAGAAAATGTTTAGTACACAGAACCTTCATGTCTATAAAAAGACTTACACTTCAACACTAAAGATGACTCTTTTATTAAAGAGTTGTATTTTGCCTTCATTGTTTTTGAAGGATTTTTTTCCAGGTTCTCGGACTTATAGAAGCCATCAGCATTCCTGTGTGTGTCTTCTGATAAGGCTGTGTTAAGCATGTGCTGCTAATGTATGTGCCTCACAGAACTCTTCATTACATACTGGAACTCAGCAATTATTCTCTTTTATGGAAGGGATTCAAACTGTGCCCTTTGAGTAAAACCAAAGACTGGCTATGGCTGTGGCATGGAGGCGAACCTGCTTGCATCCCCAAGCTGTGCACAGGCAGAAGGATGTGGAGAGACTGGGCATGGGGCTCTGCTGCCACTGGGCAGTGCTGCCAGTGAATTACAACCCACAGGACTGCATCAGATTGCTCCACTGCTTGGAGCCCCAAAGTGAACTCCACAGTCTATCAAGATACAGTCCTTTTTGCTTTCCTTTAGGCTCTTAAGATGACTTGCAGTCATTGTGTTGGCAGTCACAGCTCTTGCTGAAGGCAATTGAGATTGCAAATGCTCATCTCAAAGTGATTAAAGATCTGATTTATGTAAAATGTAAATATTTCATAACATAACTGTCAGCCCACTCTGAAGTGAAAACAAGAGTAAGAGCTGACTAAAAGCATGTTTAGAAGAGAACAACTGCTATAGTTTTATATGTTTTTGGTTTTGTTTTTGCTTTTTTTAAGATCTATTATGTTAACTGTGTCTATTTGATAATCCGGATGACTTAATCAATACAATTCTTGAATGAGTCATGTGCCTGTTAGGCCAGGGAAAGTTCTTTTGCCACATTAGCAAGACCTCAAAAATGGTTGCCTTGGTTGAGGATTGCAGTCAGCCCAATGAGGCAGCACTTCTGCTCATGTTATCTCATGAGTTTTTCTGTAAAGCCACACAGGACTAGAAATGCTTTTCCTTCTCAGAAGAAAAAAGCTGGCCAGCATCTCTGTGGCTAAAACTAGTCAATGGGTCCCTCGTGCCCACAGGTTATTTTTCCTTCCTACAGCTATTTACCTATAGGAAAAGATGATTGGGTCCCTCCAAGTCAGGTCAGACTACAGCTGTGAATAATGCTATCCTGGGAAACCTCTCTCGTTCCAGGTACACTAATAAGATTTCATTTTAGGCACGTGTGTTTAGAAACTGGGGTGAGTATGTTGTCTTTCTTTTTGGATAGCTGCTTGCTGGGCTTGGAAATTCAGAGTGGTTTATCCTTGCATAGTCGCATTAGGAGTCACTAAAGAGCATGTTACTTTGACATGTGAGGTGCGTTCTGCTCTTCTATATTTTTATATATATATACTTTTAACTTCTAGATCCTAGATTTCCATATCTAAAGAACTGGGCATTTAAATGCAGCATTTATTATCAAGAATACTTTTATTTACATGAAGTAGACCTCAGATATGATAAGCTTTCCTGAAATATATGTCTGGAAAAATTTACTGGTTTTTCTAGGATTTAAAATTGCATTCACATTTGAAGGTTTGACCCTGTCTTCATTTAATCAATTTCTGTTATCAATTAAAAATATCACTCTCTCAATCTTTGTACCATCCATGCTAAAGCAGATTGCTCCTTATCACTTATTTCTTATGTCTCTGTAGAATAAGAACTGTTTTCAGGATGAAATGTTTCTTTGAAAAGCATGTATTAAAAAGAAAACAATAAAATCGGAATTCATAAACTTTCAGAAAGTACATAATTTAATTTAATTTGAACTAATTATCTTTAAAGAAAATTGTACTAATTTTACAGCATTATCCATGGCTTTTGCTTTTGTTGTGGCTAAACATGTGGCTGTGATATAAATTATCTCTCTTTTAATTTAAAAGAACCTTACACTGTTTTACAATGGAGCCAGATACAGTTAGGGAGAGGACGTATTTTATTGTCTCAAATGCATATATTAAAGAACTCAAATGAGTTCTTTAAATTTTAAAGCTTCTTCAGCAATGTATCAGGCAAGCGGAGGGAAAAGGTCTTAGACCACATATTAAAAGAAAAACCTCCAAAAGTAGTATTTTATATGGAAGATAGGTTCAAAGACAACATTGGGTTCCAAGACAAGACTGGGAGTCTTGGATTTACTTCTTGTTCCAATGGGGGCTGCTTGTGTAGTTCAGTTGTTCGCTTCTGTTTATATTAGTGTGACCATACTATTTGATCTACCACTATAAGAATATTAAAATAGGCCAAAATATAATTATCTCTCTCTTTAGGCTACTTTTCCCATTGAATGTCATGAGAAGGGACCTATTATAACTGAAAATCAGATCTCTTTGTTTCTATTTTCCCATTTCAAGAATAAATGGAATGGAAAATGAGCAGTGATGTGACTTCGGAAAATATGTTATTTGGATCACTTCAGGAAAATTTTGCTTGATTTTTTGCAGAGGAAACCTGTGAAATACTAACAATATTGCAGATGATATGTTTATAGTTTCTTCAGTCAATTTATCATTTATTTTGGTGAGGTTTTTACTTTTTGGGGAGTGGGTATTGTAGAATTTTTAGGCCCAGTAGTCAAAGGTAATAGTTCCTTAGCATTTCTGAGATTGATTTTGGAAAAATAAATTGCTTGCTAGTTGGAAAATGAAATAATGGACAGCAACAGTGTTTAGATTTTGCTTTATTTATTTCCTGCTCATTAGCACACTTAAAATATCAATGGGTTGGTTTTATTTGTTAATCTTTGGTTGGTTTTTTTGGTGCTAGTTTGTGGCTTTTCCCCCTGGACCAGAAGAATCTGCTGTTTTCTAGTGCTCTTCTCTTTCATCTTGCTAATAATAATCCCTGCCTTTTTGTAGATGGCTACAATTTTCTTTCCTCTTACTACAATTCCCAATTGCCTAAAACTCAACTATCAATTGTCTTAACACAGATGCACAGGAGATTCAACAGAATACAAGAAAACATATTTTGTTTTTCTTTATATTCCTTATTCCAAACCCAGTAGTATTTAGCTTTAGGAGAAGTGCAATCCATTGTGCAACCTAATCTAGGGCGTGGCATCCCTGCCTGTGGAAGGAGGTGGGGTTTGGTCTGGGGGATCTTTAAAGTCCTTTTAACCCAAACTGTTCTATGATTTAAAACATTACATTAAAAGGAGTAGATGAAAGAGCAAAAATCACAGATAGTTTTGGCCATGGTTTTGCCTGCTTGGGTATTAAAAGAAGAATTGTAGTGGATATTAAATGTCTTATAGACTTACATTTTCCCAGATGAGTTATTCAAAAATAATACAACTTTCAATAAAAGTGTTACTTTTTTATTATAACCTTAATGCCCATCTTAAATCTGGCTTTTATGGTAACTTTTAAGGAAGAAAATGCCAAGCACATTCTTCAGTTAGTAACAACTGATTCCTTGATGAGAAATTTCCTTAAAGCATCTGCCAAAAATGTTCACCCTTCACTCTTTGTTGCTAACACACTATTATTGGGTTTGTGCATGTGTGTAGGCACCTGTCTGTCTATCCAGACACAGATTATAGTGTATACCTTGGCATTTAAAATTTTATCAGTCCACGTGCTTCACATGAAATCCAAGAAATGACATGCCTCAGAAAACTTTATAGAGAAGAGGTTTTTGACATAAGACTGTTGTGACTTTTTGAGCATATCCAACAATTGACTACACCACTTAATTTTCTTCTCAAGTATTAATGTTACATTTGATATACTCCACACCATACCTGTTCCTTTGACATCAGTAGAAATTATAAATGTAAATTCAGTGAGAGCAAATTTAAGTCTATGGTACTTACAGTTAAAGGTATAGCTTGGCAACAGAATTTACAACATGAAAACTAAGAAGCAGGTTGCATTACTTATCCCATTTGCATATTATTTTCCTATTCTACTGAGGCAAATAACTGCATTTTTTCAGTTAGAAAATTACTCTCCTTCAAGTTTATTCCTCTTTAAATTTTATGGTTTTTGTTTGTTTTTTTCTTTTTCCACTGTTAACTTATACCCCAGGCCCTAGTATTCTAACCTAATATTTTTCTAGGGCAATTTAGGATTTCTAGTAACTGTAGAGATTATAGACTACGTATAGCTAACAATATGAACATGATTTTCAATTACAGTATGGTCTGTAGGCAGCTGAAGGTAGGGGAATTCCACCTGTTCATTTACATGGACTCTGGATCAAGACTTTAACTTTTGAACAAGAAAGAAGATAAGTAAGATTGCTGGCAAAACTCCTTCAGCAATTTGTCATTTATTTGTAGCTGGAGATCATAACTTTCCAGCTACATTCACATAGACAAATTAAAAGGTCAGCATTTGAAAGAACAGTTTTACCAGTGGTTGCTTCACTGTGAGGTTTGTGACAGGAGTTATTTCCTATTCCAAACGTCTGAAAATGCCAAGTTTCCCAGGAAAAAGGTAATAACTAGCAAACACGGAATGTTTACAGGGAACTATTTTGTCTGATGTCCCTTATTAAAATCAATTTTGTTCAAGCAAAATGTTTCTGATCCAAGGGAGTGTAATTATAAATGCATCTTCAAGGACTTTAACATATGTTTAACTATTTACAAAATGGCTCTCTTCAGGTAAAATGAGAGAATTACACGGTATCGTTAAAATGAAACATGCATTTATATCTCCTGAAAGATTCAGGAAAATCTGGGGAACAATAGATTCGATTACGTTTTGGCTGACCAAGAACAGTGTGCTCTTAGATAGTTTAAGAAATCCACTTTTTTAGAGTTTGATTCTTAAAGAAAAGAACCCTCAAACAACCAAACCAGATTTCCAATTGACTTGCAGGTTTCCGTCTGTTCTACTCATTCCTGCTGCCTCTCTAATTAAAAACAAACAAATAAACAAAAGAACCCCTGAGGATTAAACTCGAGGGGTTTTGGTTTGCTTTTTTATTTGTTTGGGTTTTTTTGTAATTTGATTGGAATTCAGGTTTCTTTCACACTCTTGCAAATTAAAACATGATAATTATCACCATTAACTAAATGTGGCAACCAGATTTTAGCTCATTTTTTAAGACCCTTTTTGATGACCTGATTGTCCAATGTGACCATTACAATATGGTTTCCCTGAAAGCCCAGCAGAAGTGTGAGCCAGAGAAAACCTTTGGCTGCTGTAGTGAGACTCTGGTGCATATCTTGTTACAAGAATAGCTACTGAAACACTTGTATAAGTTTTTACACATGCATCTCTTTTCTGCAGCTTATCCCATAAGTGGTCCAGCTGTCCCTGTCTCGGTCCCCTGGTAACCTCAAAGTTTAAATGAATACAGAAGATGTACGTGGAACAGAGAACATGGGCTGTGCATTCTTACAAAGCCACTGAGTAGAAAAGAAAACTGAGTAAATGATCTTTTCTCTTAAACACTTTCTCATGACATGCGGCCGGCAACTCTGAGGTAGAATATGACTCATATGATGACAGTGAATGTCTTTATTTATGGATGTAAAGAGCAGGACAACTCAAACACAGAAAAGAGAGTTCACAGAAGTATTGTCACTATGCTGATAGTCCCTCTAAGAGGAAGGACGACACAATCCAAGTGAAGTTCAGGAATCTCGTCAAGTTAGTAACTAAAGGAAAAGTTAGCAACCCTCAGGGAAATAAATAATTTCAATTATGACCATACAAACTGCAGAAGGCCATGAAAAATGCTAATACTGTAATATGCAAGAGATAGAGAATTTGGGATAAACTTGGGAAGCTCTTTCATTCACACAGAAAGTGATGTGTATGAGGTTTGAAAGTTAAATTGAAAAACCATGTAAAAAAAAAATTATGGTGACAAAGGAGAACCCTGGACAGAGGGAGCAGCAAAGCAACCAGATATGATATTTTTCTAAACAGCAAACAAGTTTTCTGATGTCATAAAATGAATATTGTTAAACTAACATAATTTATCAACAGTGTTTCTTTTCAGTACTTTTTCCTGCTTTTCCTTTCATGCAGGATTAAGAAGTGGGGAAAAAGAAAGATGTATGGGTAAGAGAGACATATAAAGAACAAATAATATTTCTGTGGACTCTGCCAAATACTGTGAATTATGGCATATAAAATCATCACAGAACAAAATAATTTCCTGCCACTTTTCCACAGGCTGTATTGTTAACTTTTAAAAAAAAATTTTAAAAAACCCTATTACAAATAAACAGCAATGTGATGACGAATGTAGACATCACTTACATCAGCAAATTCTAGGTGCTATAAGCTTTATTCCAGTCAAATTTTGTACTGTGAGGAATCTTATTCATGTAAATCTCCATTTACCACTATGTTGGATTTAGAATTAGACAAAATTAAACAAAAGGAAAATAGGAGTTTATCTGAACTGATTCTTTCATTAGATTTTTTTTCCTTTCTTGTTCTTCCAGATATATTGTCACTTTTACTTAAAGAAATTGTTGCTCTGAACTAAACCACCTATTTCACAGATTGGTATGTAGATACAAGTTGTATAATCAGGGAAGACTTAATAAACAGGAAAGGAAAGTCAGTTCTATTTTGCAACCAGATTTTAACATACAGGAAATGTAAAAGTGATGAATTTCAATGAGGAAATGTGAAGAAATTTCAATTATGAATTTCCTTCTCTAATAGCACTGATGGTCAGAGATTTCATTCTGCACAGGAGATGAGGAATTGCTCACTTCTTCCTTGCTTACTTAGGATTACACAAAATTTCCTGAAATGTAAATATTGAAATATATAAATTCATAAGTAAGGGCCTATGATTGCCTCTAACTTCTAAGAATATATGTGTCATAGGAGACTCCCATTCTTTTTAAAAGGATGAAGGCCAGCAGCAGTCTTGCCTTGTAAAATGTTCTGGAACACTTCACACTTGTATCAATTGACATTAATCCTGTTTGTACAAGAAATATCACAACCATGTGGGAAACATTTACTGGCCCAAGCAGCAAAGAATTTGAAAATACCATATCCAGTGTGTCAGTGACTGATGAGATTTATGTTAGTGGGAGGAAAGACAGGCATTAAATCAAGAGATATTTATTCAAACTTTATTTTACTGTATATTTGGCCTTGTTATGAAGTTATTTATAGATATAATTTACTTAACCAGTGCTTCTGTGTCTGGCTCCTCTTTCAAGAATTCATAAAAAATTCATCATCTGGTCTGTTCAATAATATATACTTTAAAATGGAAAGCAACAAACTAAATGACGTAGGAAGAAAGAAAGAAAACACATGCTGTTATATATTCATTTTTAATGGATATGAATCACAGAAGTGAGTGCAGGTAAAATAAATGCGAATATTGGTTTGCAAGACAGTAACAGAAGGAGTTAAAGCATGTTTTTCTTTCATCATTTCTGAATTTCAACATTACTAAGTTTAATGGAGGGAGCTACTTTTACTATACTCATCAGGAATCTTAACTTCAGATAATTCTACCACACAGATTGTACTGCCTTGCACAGGTCCCTGTTTGGTATAAAGGGCCCTGATGTCTGTGTCCACAAAAACTCATGGGGAGTTTTGGACCCTTGAAAGTCATTGCTTCTGAACTGGTAGCTACAGCTTTGCTACAAAGGTCCAGTCCTGCATTTCCAACCTGGCCCTAGGCAACATCACAGAAATGTTGACAGGATCTGGATACACTATTTGGTGCAGATCTTTGTATACCCTCACTCCCTGAAAGAAAAATATTCACTGAAACCAGCACAAATGCTGCTGTGAGCAGTGAATGGGGTGGGTTCCCAGACTTGCAGTTTTTGGGTATGTATCTAGCAATTATTGAGTAAGAGGACACAGCACCAGACTAATGGGGAAATGGGATTTTGAAAAAGGCTTCTTGCATAACCTTTGATTCATCTTACAATAAAACTGTGTTCACGTCATTGTTAATGACAAGAAGATGTGTGTAATCCTTGTGGGATTTATCTGTTGGTGAGTCTTAATCAATTCTCCCTGCAGGCTAGTGAAGGGCTCATGTCAGCCATCAGAGTGCAGACAGTGATGCTCAAACAAAAACTTCTTAAAACCTTGCTGGTAAGAGTTCTTATTTTGATTCCAGTTACTGTCAAAAGAACTGCAAAAATCCCCAGGCATTTCTTGAAGTAATGAAGTGGAAGATTTCTCCCAGAGGAAGATGGACAAAGTTAGAGAGACACATATTACCTTGTATTAGCAGTGCCAGAATCTCAGGAGAGCCCTATGCAGAGCTTTCCAACGAGTCTCTGAAACTACAGCAAGTTATTGCATGTCAGAGAGCCTTATAAAATGGTGAGATGGACAGAAAGGCTCTTTGTGAAGGTAACCAGCATTTTTATGCTTGGAAGAAATGAGGTTATTCTACATTATGGATCCCTGATGAAAAGATTTGTAAACGCCATACATAAACATTTCTCAAAACATTCAAGTTCAGTTGTTATGTACATCTGAGAGCCACATTTCCTGCAAAGTATTTGTCTAAGCTACTTTAGAAGCTTAAAAGTGGGCTGAGATTTCTCTTGGTGAAATCCAGGTATGGTTTTCCTCCTTGCTGTTCTATAGCAGCATAAAGATGTGAGCCCCATGGTCTGGGGGAGTTCTAAGCTAACAAATGTCAGCCTGTTCCTCCTACTGCTTTGATTTCCTTTTTGCTACGAGTCCAAGTCAGTATTTCTGCAGTTTCAAAGCCGTGTCTTATATTTATTCCAAATGGAAGAACTTCTCATCCTTCTCTCTTTTACCTCTTCTCTCAAATTTATCTGAGGTGGGCATAAGTTCTGAGGAGCTATGAAACTTCCCTTTGGCCAATCAAACAAATAGATCTGATAATTTCCGCAGCATTTCTGAGTCAAAAATTAAGTAAATGTATATGCTTTTCCATGGACAATTTTGAGTTTAGCATAGTCTGTTGACGTGAAAGTTTGGGACTTACTGAATTAGAGAATAGAAATAAGCAGAACAGAAATAAGCAGAACTGAATGAGAAAGGCTGTCCTGTTGGAGCTCAGCACAAAACTTGAGTATGTTTTTTTCTACAATCTCCTATACATGTAATTTCATAGGTGAACTTGTTTAACTTATGGAACTGGAATACAGCAAGTAGGGAATTAATAGTAGAATCAAATATTTCAAGTTTTTAGGTGATACAGAGGAGAAATTACGTATTTTAGATAGCTAAATATATCTAAGTGACATCCTCTTGATGGAAAGACAGTCCCCAAAGAATTGTTTCTCTCCAGAATTATAAAGTGAGCTATTAGGCTGACTTCAGAAGAAGTTATAAATATAGTACTAAACAAGACTTCTTACTAGGATTTTAAGAAACCTTTAATATTTGGCTCAGGAGTGTGGGAGGTTTTACCATCTTTAGTATTTCTGGGCTGTTTGTTTTGTGTTCATTCTCTTCCTAGAGCTTCTCTTTAAGTTCTGTGGAAGTATTCGCAGCAGTTTCAAAGCTCAGACAAAGAAGGGTTTGTTCCTCAAAGCAAAAGTCATCTTATTTTTTATGGAGACAAAAATGTACATCAGGGTTCCTAATACTTTGATACTTCATGGTTCTCCTTCCATATCCCCCTAATTGGAGTGGATTTTGGTAAGTAGCAAAAGTAATGAAAAAGAGTCTATCAGATTCTTAATTTGGTTGCTACATGAATTGGTCATTTTCTCATCTAAAACTAATGAATCTTCTGTCTTCCCAGGACACTTGAAAATGACAGTCTTCATCAATTATTATTGCTATCTTATTGTATTGTTACCTCATTGTTGTTGCAATCTTACATGCTCTTTTCATTGACTTTCTATTTGTAGTGGTTACCCACAATGTATGACTTGCAATTAAACAATACAAATGAGTCAGTGCCTTCAAAAGAAAATGTAGTTGATAGCATGCTTCTTATTTGTGTGATAAGTATTTTTATTAGAATTAGATTTCAGATTCCTCTTCTTCTCCATTCTCTTTAACCAATCAGAATAATTATGGGTGAATACAAGACAAAATATTTCTTTATCTTCCCTTGTAAGACAATTATTCATAGTGGTAAAAACGAGTGATTTGCATGTTTGCATAATGAAATGCAAATTAAGGCAGACTGAGTGCAGGGAGAGCAATGCCAGCAGTGCACAGGACTCCACAGGCACATTAGGGTGACTGGTGGACTTGCTAGACTAAGTAAGAAAGCCATACAAATACCAGTGTACCAAGCTCTGCTACAGTGATTATGTTTACATTTTAAGAGGCATTTAAGAGAGTATAAAAGTGAAAATACCCACAGATTGGCTCTCCACGATTCATTGTAGGGTGCACAAAAATCCCTTTGTTTGGCTTTGTGTACTTCATCAGAATAATTAATGGGCCTGACAATTTAATTCTGTGTAATCATATTCTTATAAGCAACTCTACAATTCCTCATTTATCAAATGCTGCAGGAGAAGCGGAAATGTTGCAAAAATAGGCACAAAAGAAAACCTGGGTTCCACTGGGTGCTGAGATACCTGAAATTTCAAGGAAAAAAGAGTCATAATCCTTAAGTATGAAAAGTAGGCTGTTCCATCTTTAAAGTAAATATTTTGTGGAGCACATGTGAAAGATTAGGAAGTAGATTGGACCCTTCCTGTGGTTCAGATTACTGGTGAGCATGAGGAATAACAGGAATTAGGGGATATAATGGGATGATGTGGCTAGTATGAGACCCTATAAAAGTTATATCTCTTTGAAGCCACCATTGCCATTCCTGATGACACTTTTCCAGTTGAGAGACCAAACATTGTCCAAACACAAATTCTAGAGTCTGCCTAACCATCATCCAGATCCAGTTTTTTAAAGTACCCTCAAATAATTACAGCTACTGTTATACTTTCATAAAAGTAACTTAAGCACTTTGAAGTTTAATGGTTAATGAAAGACAGTGAGTCATGTAGTCTAAAGAGGATTGATTAATGATAATTTATTATATCAAGGTGTTAAAAAGCTGGTTTGTATTGTACCTGACTATCCATAAGCACAAGTGCTGCATCACATTTGATACAAGAGTTGTTCTTACCATATGGCACCCTGACGCCATGGATTTCCTTTGAAGGTGCAGTATTAATATTCAAGCCCCAAAATTTATGAATTATCTGTAATTTTTTTAGTTCTTACCAAACTTTTCTATAGCATTCAGTTATCTTCCAAGGGATCAGGCATTAAGCATGTAGAGTTTACAAAAGAGATCTGCTCTGCTGGTATTTCCAACCATATCAAGAGATGGAAAGTCATAGAATCATAGAATCCCCTAAGTTGGAAGGAACTCATGGGGATCATCAAGTCCAACTCTTAGCCCTGCACAGGACATCCCAAGAGTCACACCATGTGCCTGAGAGCATCACACAAACATTTAAACTCTGTCAGGCTTGGTGCTGTGACCACTTCTCTGGGGAGCCTGTTCCAGTGCTCAGCCATGCTCTGTGTAAAGAACATTTCCCTAATATCCAACCTAAATCTCCCCTGACACAGCTTTGGGCCACTCCCAAGTCCATTTATTTCTGCTCAGATCTGGTGTCTCTGCCAGTCGTTAGCAGTGATTCTCAAGTAAAGTGGCAGACTCTATGGCGTTTCAGATTTGAAGAAGATGTCACAAGTTTCTGACAGCATTGCTTGTTTGGAGTAACAGCCCTATGAGACCCTGAGGCAACTTATTGTGGCTCACTACTGTTTGCAAATACTGGGTTTTTTGGGGGGGCATTTTTTGTTGTGAGTTTTGTTTTGTTTCGTTTCATTTTGTTTGGGGTTGTTCTGTTGTGGTATTTTTTCGTTTTTGTTGGGTTTTTTTTTGTTTTTGTTTTTTTTGGTTTATTAGTTTGTTTCTGTTTCCAAAGAAGCACAACACTAGTTTCATGCTTCCAGGACATTAAATCATACCAAAGAGTCTTTGTCTTGCCTTTTATGTCCTTTTATTCACTTTTGTCCCTACTAACCAGGACTGCAGAGGTTCTTATTCCAGATTTCTTTTAACCAAAAGCAATAAATGCTATTTTGTAATAAAATCATGCTAAATGCAGATTCTAATCTGACTCTGCACTCTTTCTATTTAAGATTTCTATTCTTTTGTCATTTCCATTCTCTGCTGGAGCATTGCCTACACATTATAGAGGGTGTGCTTATTCAAGCTATGCATATTTTACACTGATATTCTAAGACCCAGTTTATCCACTTTGTGAATGTTAATGCATACCTGGACTTAACCCAGGGATGAACTGAACAGCTCCTTTTCTGAAGAAAACTGACAAAGAAGTTACTGCTTCCTGAGGTTCCATCCTTCTGTATTTTATGTCAGTAGCAGAAATCTCAGGTTTGTATGGACTCTACTGATTTCATGCTTCTCTCCTGTTTAATCCTCTCCATAGATCCTTAGTTTACTGCACAAGTTATTTAGTCTTGTCTGGACAGTGTTCAAACTGATATATTCCTGCACTAGTTCTGTACGTGTAGCTTTGCTGCAGAAAGATTTACTATTGGGCTTTGAGGGCACAGCTAACAAGGCAGGTACAAGCTGGTTTCCAGGAACCAGCACATCACTCTGGATCAAATTTCAAAAGATGAAAAGTATGAATTCTAGGACAAAAGCTGTTATTCAGAGGTAGGTATATATAAGTGCCAGAATCTGAGACATCTTTGAGATGATAATCCCTATGCATCTGGCTGTCCCTGTCCTTCCTCAAAATAAATACAGGATACCTGCTCCATCAGTGGCTGCCACAAGTTCACAAGTGTCAGAGCACTAAGCACACTTGCCTCCCCCTGGGTTTGGCTTCCTGGACTTAGCATGCAGAGAGATAAAGGTGTCAGTGTCAAGCCTTGAACACGTGGAGAATGTTCTGCCAAGAAGCCTTGTGAGAGATTTTTCTCTCTGTTTTCACTCCCCAGCCCACTTTGTTCAGAGACTTCTCTTGAGCTATGGTGCAGCCTTCTCTGTGGATATTCTTTTATCTCCCTTGCTCTGATCCTCTTTTGTAGTTTAACCCTAGCTGGCCACTAAACACTAAACATGCTCTTCTTGCTCTCTTCCCCATCCAATGGGATGGAGAAGAGAATCAGAAAGATAAAAGAAAGAACCCTTGTAGGTTGAAATAAAGATGGTTTAATAGGCAAAGCAAAGCAAGGAATTATTTCATTGCTTCCCATGGGGAGGCAGGTGTTCTGCCAGTCCTAGGGAAGCAGGTCCTCATCAGCCATGTAACAGCTACATGGGAAAACAAACTCTCTATCACTACAAATCTTCCCCCTGTCTTCTTCTTCCCCCAGATGAAGAAGGAGGAGCATGACACCATCTGGTATGAAATATTCCTTTGGCCAGTTGGAGTCAGCTGTCCCAGCTGTGTCCTAATAACTACTATGAAGGAAATTAACTATACCCCAGTCAAAAGCAACACAACACCATGATTCACTGATGACTTCCTGGCTTGTCCTCAGACCTGCCTCACCTCTGTGCACTAGATGGATGATGACTGGACTATTGAATGATCTTGCCTATCATGTGAGACCTGCTCTCTATGCTCAGACACTGTGGGCTTGTTCCTCAATCCCTGCTCCCTCTGGTTATGGAGCAGTACCTGCCCTTGCTGCTCCTTGACTATTAGAAAGAAAAACTGTCCATGTGTACCCAGAAGGGGCACCCGGGTTTTGAAAGTTCATACATCGTATATTAGCCTTTGTTGACTTTAGTCTCTGTCAGTCATCTCCAGTGAGTGGCAGAGACCTTAAGCTCAGGATTTCCCATTAATATAAAGAAGGATTTCCTGTAGCATGCAGCATATGGGAATCTACATCATTTATATACAGAAGCAGACTATCTGAAAGTCATGCAGGTGCTATTTATGGGTAGCATGAAATGAGAGATCAGTAATGGCAGAAGGCATCATCTGCCTTCTCCATGACAAATCCAACAGCAGATTTATAACTCCAGGCTGGTTCTACAGTCGTTAGAGATCCAGGCTTCATGCTGGCAATGGTCCTGCCCTGGAGAGTGAAACTGAGTGGGGGGTGTGGTGTGAGCTCACACTATAGCACAGATACCAGTTTCTCACCAGGACATCTAATGAAGATTTTTTTTTTTTTTTTAATCTTGAAGCCTACTCTTTCTTGCTAAACATAACATGTCAGGGAGGTTGGTACTAGATGATCTGGAAGGTCCCTTCCAACCCACAAAGTCTGCGATTCCATGACCAGCTTCAGTGACCAGTATCTAGACTGGAAGAGACTAATTCTTACTACAGGTTTAAGATCTATGGTGGAAAACTGAGATTTTTAAAATCAATGTATTACTGCCTACATTCTAAAAATGTGTGGCTTCTAACTGTCATTCCTTATGCATAAGGAAAGTTGTTACTTCCTCAGTCCTCACACAAGAACACTCACACACAGACACTTTGCCACCCTGCCCCAATTCTTCAGGGAAATCTACAATTAAAATTGTGCCTGTGAGGAGCTGGACTAGGAAGAAAAAGAAGAAATATAGAGGTCCCTGTCACAGACTTCTTTAAAAATCTACTATTTATTATAATCAATTTAACTTTCTGGAGGAGGGAGGTTGGCTCCATTAGCAAAGAAAATAAAAAATTGTCAGCATTAAATTTAGTTCCTGGGGTCTTGTGTACATTCATCAAGTGCATTCATCCCACAACATAAATACCATTCCCAAATAATTTTTGTCCTTCCTAGATTGTGTAGATATAATGAAATCCTTTCTGCCATCATCAGAACCTGTTGCTCCTTTCATAGCAGGACCATTCTAAAATGGAACATTTCTAGGAAAATGCTACAGCCTGTTATGGTTTGGAAAAATTGCTGTGTGCTGTCTTTTTTGTTTTGTTTTGTTTTGTTTTTTGGGTTTTTTTGTGTTTCTTTGTTTGTTTTTTGTTTCGGGTTTTTTTTGGGGGGGGAGTTGTTTTGTTTTTTGGGGATGTCTGCAAGTTAGAGGACAATAGCTTAGAGAATGAGGATTGGGAAAATACGCTGTGGGAACAGCTGGCACCAGAAAAGGCACAATCAGGGAGTAGGAAGTAGGGAGCTAACATCATAGCTGATTGTATTAAGAGATGATGATAGACCTCAGTTCATCACATATTGCTGAAGTTCTGTAATTACACCCAAATAGTTGAGCACTAGTAGCATTGACCTAGGCCAGAAAATTCTATCTCTTGTTCTCCTTATAACATATGTTAAATTTAATTAAAAGCGTTAAAACATTTTTTTAAAGACTAGCAAAGACTTTGGAGAAGCCTCATAATGGCTTTGACTAGTTAGATATGAATACACAGTTAATCGAAGTGCTGTCTCAGGTAGACAACAACTGCAGCCAGCAGGAGGACACAATGTGTTCAGTTTCCATGGAAATGTACTCAAAGGAAAGGTAAGCACTTCATCTATATATAAGTTAGTAAAATATTCTTTAAAACATTGTAAAGTGAAATAGCGTGCTATAAAAAAAAATCAATCTAATGCAATAGAAATTTTCTAACTCTATACCTGTAAAAATAAGCAGCATAAATTTCTAGAGGCAAAAGTAGCAAGGGGAGGGTTCAAAGCTGTACCTGTTAATAAGTTTGCTTAGTAACAGGCAGAGTCTGCTGAGTGAACCAAAGCTCTCTTTACCAAAATTCTATTTTTAGAATGATCACTGCATTCTACAAGCTCTCTATGACTTCATTGTTTAAATCAAATCATTACCTGGCTTCAAAAGAGTCAAAAAATGATGATGATTTTTATGACTACATCTACCAATATAAATTAGAGGTTTATGATGTTTTTTATTGATAATCATTTCATACTGGTGATATTTGGGTTTGTTTAAAAAATTCAGGAGTCCTTAGTTTGAGAGCAGAAACAAGTGATTTTTAGTAAAGGACACAACTGCTGCTTGAATATATTAACAAAAGGGGGGTTTTATTATTTTATTGTAATCAGCAATATATGCATGTTTTTATACAATAGTCAATATTGTGTAATTGTGTCAATATTCAGACTGTTTATTTGGGGCTTTTTGTTGCCTGTCTGGAGTCTGAAATACCCTAAGGGAGTCAGAATGAAGTGTTTCACAAACGAGGTCTGCATCAGCTTGGCTATTGGTCAGCATCATTCAGAAATCTAAATACCTTCTTAGTAAATTAAACAGCATTAATCCAAATGCAAATGCTAAATTTCACACTCAAAAGCTGTAAGAGGTGTTTAATAAAACTCCGTTTAATTTCAGTGAATCACAGTCCTTCTGAAGTCACCTCTGCTGCCTGCTGGCTGTACATTTAATTGCACATCTGAGAGAAATCAGCCCGTGTCTTTTGGGACATTGACATATTTTAAAGGTAAATTCTTATTAATATCTTGCTGAATAAAGGACTTATCATGAAATTTTGACCCTTCTCTCAAGCATTTGTGAAGCAAACAGGTAATTCCTGGTGACCTTAAGTCTATGGTAGTACAGGCAGTGCTGGTATAAGACTTCCTTCAATATTTCTTTCATAACTGAAGCAAAGCAATCATTTATGCTCTCTTTTCATTTCAACCTACTGATTTCCAGAAAGGCTCACGTGCAATAAACATCATAATTTCAGCTGTAAATGTTAACTCTTACTACTTTGTCAGCTAGAGGTTTGTTTGCCTCTCATTTTCTATCATATAGATGGTGAGTCTTTCATATGGGGCAATGCTAACATAAATCCATAGTAAATAATTAGATCTATAATATTCTTGCAGAGATGTTGCCATTTAAGTGATATATACTTATATACTGGAAGTATATAAGGACCTGAGATTTATGTAGTAATTATCTTTTGCTTTTAGGGTCTGATCCAGATTCCACTGAAGTTAATGCACATTTTATCATGCCAAGAGGAGTTGGCTTAAGCCTTTAGGGGTGAACTTATTAAATAATAATTATAAAAATAATAAAAAATTAAAGCATCATCTTGCTTTTGTATTAAAGTAGTATCATATTAAGGAGATAATTAGGCTTGATGAAACATTATGAGTTTGGCAGTCAAATGCAAGAACCATTTTAGAACAAGAATTATATTTAAAAGATACACAAGATCATTGTTAGTCAAAGTAAAATAGTGCTAGGTCAAAAGTAAGACTTGAGAATTTGGCTGACTTCATTGCTTTTTATCTTTTGGAAGGCACTGGGACTTGTGCTAAAAGAGATCTCTGTCTACCTGAAAAATACTTTCATGCAAACCTTTATAGTTTCACTTTGTGACTGGACCTTTTCTTTTAGTCATACAGCAATTACAATATTAAGTAGATATAATAATGAATATCACATTGTTAGCTTGTGTACCACATAGCAGCCTTGTGAATCTATGAAAGCATGGATCATCCCTCATACAATGATTAAAAAAATAGCATTTTATTTCATATATTTCCCAATGCTGAAATAAACTGCTGTACAATTGCATGGCATTTGGCAAGCAAGAAGCACAGTACCTACAATGCTGTGGATATCTTAGTTATGATGCTCCTAATTTAGATCATCCAGAATGTGTGTGTCATATTTATTTCTGAAATGCTTCCTCTGAAGAACAAAACTGCTATTTTAATTACCTAATGCAAATTCCCCCCCAGTCAAAAACAAAAACAAACTAACCTCTCAGATACAGATAATGAGAATAAATCAATAATGCCATTGTAAAACAGTACTACCTTCGGGAGACAGCTGCACAAGTAAATAGGTCCATTTGTTTTGAAATCCTTCCTGAACATCATGACTCATCCTCTGGTTCTATTTTGGGCTCTGTCGTGTGTGTGTGTGTGTGTATGTGTGTGTGTGGGGCTGAGGTCACAAAAGCCCAATAATCCAAGCAACTGAAGCAGTGAGTGTTGTCAAAAAGCATAGTTTATTACGTGGATTTGCTGTATAGAAATGTCTTTTCATGCTCTGCCTGTTCATAAAAAGATATGATCAATAATCTACCTTGTCTGCAATGACTTAAATCTTCTTACTCAGAATTGGAACGAGCTTCAAATTCCTTCTTTAGGTAACATCCAATCTAGCCTTTATTTTCAGGGAAATCAGGTAAAGCCAGTTAAGAGGGTTTTTGATTTCATCTGGAAAGCAGTGTGGGAGGGGTCAGAGAAATAATATATATTTAAAATAGAAATAGATTTCTAGGTTTAGATAGTAGCTTTTGCTGTAATAATGCCCTCAGGAGACTAAAAGGGTCACTATTTATGCATTCATCCTCTAATTAGGAAAAGTCAGTACGTGTTGATGAAAAGCACGATTGTGAGTGCTTTTTTAGTTTGGGCGTTAAATGTAAGGGCTGCAAAGAGTGCAGAGTACTAATGTTCAGTGGCTGGGACATCTGCATGGAGATGTCAGGCTGGGGCTCGTTCAGGGCTCATGATGAATCATCGGTGGCTGGCACAGAGTGCTGCTCTGCAGGGTGAGCAACCCCCCTGGCCAGAGCCTCGCCAGCCTGGAGAGAGCAAATGTGTCGGGAAAGGAGAGACAGGAGACGCCACCATTCACAGAGAAAATCTGTGTTTTCTCCAGTTTTTAAGATTTTCATTTGCCCGTTTGAGAGCTGGGAATATTGGTGTACTTTAATACAAACCTCTGGATGAAATTATGATAGGCTCTTAAAGTAAGGGAGAAGAGTAAAGATCCACTAGTTTCAACAGAGCACTATCAGTGCACACTCACTGCTTCAAAGCAGTCCTTGGTTTTAGATTTGACAGTTTTGGAATTCCAGGGACAGTATTGTGTTACAAACATGAAGAAAATAAAGCCTGTGAGCCACACTATGCAGTAAAAATTCTGGGGCAGTTTGTGTCTGCTTCAGATCCTAACTTTCAAAGAAAATTTGTTTGGCAGTTTGGTTTGGGGGTTTTGCTGCTGCTGCTGCTGCTATTATCCATTTAATTTTTGACTTTTTGTTTTATTCTTTTTCCACAGAACCCCAAAGCCTTTGACTGTATGGAGAACTACTACATATTCTAGCTTAATTAGGACGGAAATGAGTGTTCTTTAAAACACTAGGATTTCAAGATCCATTAGGGGGTTTCATCAGATGCTGACAAAAAATCATCTCTAGGTTTAATTCTTTTGACTAGTGTCCTGGAAATAATGTCCAGTGGGAAGAAAGTCAACTTATGGCTAGCAACATCAGGCCCAGCACTTCATCTGCTCTCTGACCTCTCTCACCATTTCATCCAGGACTTGCTGTAATAGGAATCCTGATACTACCGTAGCAAAGCTTTGAAAAAAACGGAAAT
This sequence comes from Acridotheres tristis, assembly GCA_037013685.1. Taxonomy (NCBI): domain Eukaryota; kingdom Metazoa; phylum Chordata; class Aves; order Passeriformes; family Sturnidae; genus Acridotheres; species Acridotheres tristis. Next base: position 29,760,043 of record CM072886.1, read on the forward strand.
GATTGGCAATCAACAGTAAAATAACCAGTACAAGCTTTATGAAGTGTTCTGAACACAAGGCCGTCAGGACACCTTGAAGTCAGCAGATAATGTAGAAAACAAGTATTTTTCAAACAGTAGCATAAAGTTCCTTATGTTTCTTTTTCTCTTACTACATATAACCAGCATACTTTGTGGTGGATGGCTTTAAAACCCTGCAAGACCTTTTCAGACTAACTAATAAAGCAAGTGAAGAAACAGTGGTTGTATTTTTCTAATCAGTGGTCCAGAGAAGAAGTCTAACCATTTCTTGAAGGAAAGCTGATATTTGCAAAAGATTTATGCTCCACATAAACTCCCATCTCTGCCACATACAAGTGAATGCATGAGTGCTGTCTTCCAAATTCTGTGTGATTTGTCTCATAACTGTTACAAGGACTCTAGTGTCTTGAATAGTTATGGTAAGAAACTTATCAAGACGTCTAAACAGACAGCAAAGCCTAGTAAATTCTAATTAGAACAACATATGTTGCTATCAAACTAGAGGTATTAAACATACCCATGTTGATTCATCTGGAGCAAAGTGACCTCTGCAGCATTCACAGCAGCATTCTAAGAAGGGAAATGCGTAAAACATCCAATTGATTATTGTTGTCTTCATTTTGTGGTTGTAGTACCGAGACTACATGCTAATGCAACAAGGATATTTGTCTTACATTAAGTCAGCTGGATAACTATTTTCACATGTAGGAACTCATTGGCTTGTGGATTAACTTGATATGATTCTCCAAAATATAGTCTTCACAGCAAAAGGACTGTCTGGTATCAGTAAATTCTGCTTTAAAATAAAAAATTAGAAAGAATATACTTCTTCCAAGGTACGAAAAAAGATCAAAATTACCATGCCTAAATTCCATGTCTACCAGGCCCAAGATGTACGTATCAACTTGTATTTATGGCACAGATATAAAAAGCTCTAATAAGGCAAGCCATTAGGAGCTTTTGCTTTGGCTTTTGGTGAGGTTTTCTTTCAGTTCAGACCACAGTACTTGCCTACATCATGGCAAAGCTCTGGCATTTTAATTAATGCAAATCATAGACAAGTTGCAACACATGACAATGAGAAGTGGAAGCATAAACTACTGTTGTTGGCTGTTGCCTTGTGCTATGGAAATTTGTAAGCTACAGTACAAAAGAATCTGCTGAATTCTATAAGAAAGTGAAAAAGTAGAGGTTTTTTCAAAAATATTGTATGTTAGTTAATAGGTTCACTTTTCTCTCAATGGAGAATAGATTTTTCTTCTGTAAAGATTTCTTTTATTTCCTTACAGTGCTCAGAACTATAAATTTCATGTAAAGGAGTTGGTTGGAATTTACAAATGACTATAGCCTTTTATTGTGTTTTACACACTTGTCAAACTAGAATGGCTACTGTAACTGAAGTAATATAGTAGTCATTTTCTACACTATTTGATTTAGGGAAATCTAATGTCTGATGAGAACTTATTGCAGGATTGAGCATTAATATTATTTTCTGCTCTTTTCTGGTTTAGTATCTCCCTTCAAGCGCAAAGTTCATTGACATTCTCCCAGTCATACTCAAGGTTATTAATTATGTGATCATTACTGCCTACCTTCAACTCGCTTTTGGGAAATTTCCAGTCTCAGGCAGGTACAGATTTGAAAAGTCCTTCAACAATTTTAAAGTTTTTCAAAAATGTATAATACTTCTTCTGCAGTATCCAAAGCTCTGGGTAATATTGAGACATCCCACCTTGCCCCACATTTGCTCCACATCGCTGATCACAAGTGAAGTTTCCAAGTTTGCCATGGGCTTCCACACCACTCATCCTTTTGATATGTGACTTCTATTCCAATACACTTAAAGCTATTTCTTGAGATGGACTTGTGCTAAAAATAAGAACAATTGAACCCAAATGTGCCAGAACTTTATAGGTTTGATTTGCAGGGAACGTGCCTTTCTGCACTTCTGTGATTTTAAGATGAAGTCTCCTGACATTTACTGTTTAAGTAAATGACCTGTCTCTTGAAGGCTGGTGATTGTAAGACTGTCTACTTTCATTTAGGTGAAAGCTCTAGGCCTTTAACTGCATGGCAAAGTTTGGAAAGTTATTCTGAGTTCACTTTACATTTTTGGAAACAAAAATAGAAGTCTTCAAACTAAAAAGGAAATTAGGATTCAGGACTGTTTGGGGTTTTTTTTCTTAATAAGAATGCTTTTTGTCTGGTGGAGTTTAGGGCTCTTTTGAGGCTCTGGATTTCATATTTTCATTTTGGATTTTGGCACATTTTCTAAACACAGACTTTTTGCACTTGGTAAAAGAGAAAATTGCCTCTACTCTCATTTTTTCTCTCTGTGGTCAGTGAAACAACAGTGATGACTGTTGAAAATTCCTTGAAGATCTCTTAGATCACTATTTCTTAATAAGTCAGGCTGTAATTATAAGAGTTAGCATAAAATATGGATTAACCAGATAACCCAGGGATCCCTTTGTGAACATCAACAACATTAGATGTTTCAGAAACTGAATGAAATGAAAATACGTTAGGTTTGTCAGGTTAGCTCTTTGCTCTTGACCAAAAATACCCTACCTATAACAATGTAAGTATCTTTAAGTATAAAAACTTAGGGTACAGATGTCTGACAGAAAAAAAAAACAGTAAGGTGTTGGAAGGAAAGGAAATCTGAGAAAATCCAAGTAGCTCTCTTCAGCATTATCAATATCAGAGCTGATTAATATGAAGTCAGAGCTCTTGTTGGTGACAAAAGGAAAAAGAGAGGCTGCCATGCAATAAAATAAATTTCTGCTCCAAGGGACTTTTTAGCTGGAGATGTTTCACTACTTCACAGAAATAAAGCAGTGGGAAGTGCAAAATACCACACTATATAAACACTCTCCAGTTTTAGTAACTTTTGACAGACTCCCTGTAATAATTTTCTACAACTTCCCTCATCCTAATCACTAAACTTTGAATGCCATAAGTAGGTGGGAGATGTCTCCTGGATGGGGCAAGAGGGAGAAAGGACCCCAACCTGCTCTAAAAAGGTCAAAGAGGGAAAATTCCAAGTTTGGAGCGGAATTCCTCTATCAGAATTATAAACCAGAATGAAATTAATATTAAAGAATGCTTGTGTTTGACTCTGCAGGCTAACCCTTAGGGCATGTAATTGATAGAGAAAGGACTTTGTTTAAGATGCATGGGGATATGTGAATGTATTATGCCACCTCTGAATTTTAAAAATAATTTTTATATTAATAAACACCAAACCAGATAAAAGTAGGTTTTGCACTTTCATATCAGCTCCTTAATTCCTAGGTTACAAGGCTGGGATATTTCATCTCTGATATCATTTTAGCCCTCTAACCATGAAGTTTTAGAATACAGCACAAATTTTTGGGGGTTAGAAGCTTACATTTGAGGCAATATTCCTTCTTTTTCCAACCAACACTGAGGCTTTATCTCCTGCTTTGTCCCAGCTCCAGGCAGCATGTCATGGCAAAGCTTACCTTGTATTGGCAACGAGTCCACACTGCTAAAGGGTAGCAAGGGGACTATTCTGTTTCAACCACTGTCATTCTAAGCTTTCCCCGAATTTCTTTGCTTTCCTGCAGACTCCAGGAACAGCAGGGTTTCTCAGCCTCACCAGTAGCTGGCTGCCACTTTATAATACCAAGAGGGTTTCCAAACAGTATATTCAACAAGTACAAACAGCCTCATTTCAGTATTAAATTACTGCTAGCTGGTAGCTGGACAGTAACCAAGCCATGGCAATGCAGGAAATACATAGACTTAACAGTTCATGACTTTCTCCTTCATCTTGCCAGATATTTTCTCTTTATTTTTAAAACAATCATTAAGTGTATAGTACAACACAATGTAATCTAAACATTTCTTCCTCATAAAGTTTAAATCTTTGCCAACAACTCAGTAACCACTCATTTGAACTCAGCAGACTGTTGAAGCAGCAGAAGAAAATGCAGATTTTATAGCCTAGCTGTAACAATGTTTGTCATGTACTAGAAAATCACTTAGAAATGGTTTTTCCGTAAGCCTTCTGTCTTGGAGTGCAGAGGGTTTAGCATTTGCATAAGGTGGTTCAGTAGGCTTTGCAGGTCAGACCTATGTTCTTATTTCATGACAAATCAAAATACATTGGAGATTTTTTCTTCTCGCAATTTCATAATTATTTTTACCTTTTTATTCTGAAAGTTTTTTTCCTCATACTTCCTCTGTTGTTGTCCCCTTCTCCTATTCACTTCCCTGTTTTCCAGCCTCCTTTCCCATGTAATTTGATTATCTAGTCAGACTTGTTCTTACAATGGACTTAAGCTGGAATTGGAGAAAAATGTTTGCTCGCTTCTCATAAATAGAAAATGGCCAAGAAGCATGCATACTACCTGTGACCAGAAAATAATTGAAATGATAAGAAATGTAAATCTGGAGACACAACACTCCAGGCTGTCCTTACAGGTGGGACAAGGAAAGTTTTCTAAAGAAAATTCTCATTGCACTGATGAGAAGAAAATGTTGAAACGTTAACATTCAAGAGATATTGGCAATGGGAAAGGAAACATTTTGTTAAACAATAAATCTAAAGAGTGTATTTGTGGAAATGTAAAGAAGGGGACAACAGGGAAAATAGTATCATGCTTCATGAAAAAATATCGCCTATCCCTTTGGAGAGAGTCTGCACCTGGGACGTCTCACCAGCACTGCACTTTCATCCTCTTTCCCCAGTCACCTTTTCCTTGCTCAGTCTGGATATAGCATTGTGCAGAAATAAGAAACAAACTGGGCTCACTATGCCAGAACAACCAGATCACCAGAAATTCAAGGGAAAATTATGAGTGAGGAAAAGAAAGAAGGAGTTCAGGATATAATGAAACTGATTTACAAAGGGACAAGTGGAATAGCAACATCAGCATTCCTTACTGTTAATGAATGGTGGCCAGCATGCTGATTTAAAACAACTATTTTTCTAAAGTCACTTTTACAGCTAGAAAGGGTCTGCTATGTATTAATCTACACCTACCTTTGAAATATGCTGCTAATCCTGCAACACACATACAGGGACCATTCATTGTTTCACCATTTGAATAAACAAGAGGGGGCTTTAGTCAATGGATAAAGTCCCAATATCTTTGTCTCAGCTGATCCTTTTGCCCAGCTTTGTCTCAACTGATCCATGTGCTATAACCAGAAAATAGAATTTTTAGTGTGTTATCAATATGTTTGGCTTATTTGCTCTTTTAGTTTCAAAAAATGTCTTGGTGCACTCTGCATGAATAGATATGAAATCTGCAGAAAAACAAAGTGGTTTTCCAACAGAAGCCATAGATAGTAAATTATGTAGAAAGCAGCCACTAATTCTAACATTTGAAAAAACAAAATTGGTACTGAAAGGTGCTGGGGCTTGGTTTGTTTTTTTGGTTTTTTTTGCAAAGGCAGGTACTTGTTACTTACAGACCTGATGCTGCATCAGTGTAAAACTTTAGGAGGGATATTTTTAAAAACTCCTGGTGGAACTGAGGAGCAAAGGTGACTAAACTACAAAGTGCTCACAAGGACTGGAAAAGTGAACAGCTCACAGAGGACCCTGCGGCAATACCAGCACTGCCTTTGTAACCCAGGAGAGACAGAGCCACTGGGGAGATCATTATGCAGGGGTTACTATTCAAAAGCTTCACAACACCTTATAAAGAAGTAGAAAAATAAAACTGTGGCAGAGACAGATCTCTAGGACCTCAGCACAGTAGGCATAGACTCAAAAATAGGTAATCCTTGCGTTCCCAATCCCCTAAGAGATCAATTATGGAATTTTTTTGAATAATAAAACATAAGTCAAATTTCAGTCTCAGCTGCTACCTTACATATATTTAAATGCAATCCCCAGAAAGCCTAGCTTATGGCAGAGGCAGTGGGGCATAGAGAGTCAGAGAAGTTTATAGCTTACAATTTACAATTTTTATATAGCTTAGCGTGCCCTAAGTTGGCATGAATACTGTAGGTACCTTGCACAGAAATGCTTTAAAAATCTTCTGGTTACAGTGATGCTGGTGTTACTGGTTTTGGGCACATAATTTCTATCCCATCGTTTTTAGATGATCTGACTATGCTGCTGCAGAGACACTAACTCTGGAGGGTGGTTTGGTGTGGGGAGTCCCAGGCTGGCAATGGCTCTCGGGCTGGTGCTCGCCATTGCCCACAGTCCACTGCTGCCCAGGGCCACCTGGCATGGGCTACACCAGCACCACATCACCCAGCCTGAAGCTCCCCTCAGAAACTAACATTTACACATGAATTGCTGCTCTAGGACAAGCTTTTAACTGGTGCTATTTCTTTGCAGTTGATACACTTGCTTTATTTTAACCTCCCACAACAAGAAGTCCTTTTTCTGCAGGACTTCCAGATTCCTGGTTCTACCTCCAGCTTTTCCCAAATGGTTAGTGCTGGAGCATGCTGCTCATTTAACAGTGAGGCAGCATCTGAGAAATGGGAAAGCACTTTCTGCATCCTTTTGACACATGGAGCTTTTCCCTCACTCTGCTATGCTAAGATACTAACAGAGCATGCAGTCTCTCCTTCTATTTTTGCAAGCAATATTTGAAAGCAATGTATGTAGAAACAGCTCCTGGACCATGAAGTAAATTTAGAGTGAGAAAGGTGTAATATGAATACAGAGTTTGTTTTCCAGAACACGCCTCCTTCTTGCTGTGAAATCCCCTTGCAGAATGGCTGGGCTTGCACATAGTTGCTAGAAGGGAAATGTGTACCATGGCATGCTTGGATTGCCTTTTTTTTTTTTTTTCCCCCCTTTAAGGAGGGTTTCTATTTACCTTGACAGAAGAGAGAGAACATCGTGGGTCACAAGCCCTGTCACCCTGGGCTGGGAGGCCAGTGTGACAGCACAGCAAGGGCTCCCTGCTCCAATTCCATGAGCACCTGGACTCCAGCTCATGCCCAGGCACAAATCCTTTAGAGCCAGAGTGTGGGATTATGGTTTTTTTTGGAAATGAAACTGTAAACGAAAACTTCAGCTACTATGATAATCATTATAAATCTCATAAAGTTTTCCAGAAATTTTCTAGATGAAGTATAGATGTATGTGGAGGTGTCACATTAAAAAGCAAATTGACTATTTAGACCTTCTTTATTAGTAATGCTTTACCAAAACACTGTTTGCAGATTTTGATAATTAAAGCACGTCAGATCTTGCAGAATATCAGGATGGTATCTGAAAGGTTAACATTCAGTAGTGAGATTATCAGAAACATCTCAGCCAGAACTGACAGTTTTATAGCATCCTAGAAAATATACCTTTACTTTGCTCAGCAACATTTCAGAAACTTCATATATCAATTTTCCCAGAAGGAAAGTGTGAACATTATTGTTTCGCCTAAACAAAACAACTCTGTACCAATAAACTTTCTGTCTAAAATTAATTGGGCTAAAATAACATGCAGAATCAATGTGTCCTTAACATTAGTGTGATGTTCATTTGTTTTTGTTTGCATCTATACACTGGCAAACATTTATGGAATGTGGAGTCCATTTGAAGTTCCATGGGTTTGGAGCCTATTCAGTAATTCAGTATTATAAAAATATGTGTGATTTATGACCAGTACTTGAAATAATACTTCAGAAATATTGGTAAAGGTCAAATTTTTATATTTCCCCATTCCCTCTTGTTTTCTATGGAAAATGTCAGTAAATGTTGCTGAAGTCCCAGTGTGGTATATATGGGTCCACTTGTGTCATTGCACAGATCTTTCAAACTTATCACTGAGCAAATAATTTTTTGGAGGTCATTGTGGTTTATGAGGAAGCTATGCCAATTCCAACCAGACGATATTAAGCTCAGCAGAGTACAAGGCATTTTCTTTTGCATTACAGCTAAAATCTCATAACCACTTCTATCCAAAAGAAATATGAGCTTCTAACAGCTTTGAGGCAAAACCTCATAATAATAACTTTTTTTATGTAGCATTTTTCATTTCAAGATTGCACAAAGCACTTTGATTCATGGAATTACTTGTAAGCTGAGAGAAATCATTATTTTGGCCTCCTGCAAAACACAGACCTGTAGTTCTTCTACAGTGCCTTGTAACTTGGGACCACTGTAGTAACCTTGAGAAACCCCCATCAGACAGGTTATATCAGTCTTATTTTGAAAAGAAGGAAATTGTGGTATTCAGTTAACTGGCTGACTCTCAGAACACACAGCAAGAAGTGGCAGTGCTCAAAATAAATTGAGATTAATCCAGGAATTACTTGTTTTACCAGCTGTGAAATGCTTAGCTATTTTCAGACATGCATTTCATGGGGGAAAAGCAAGCTTTGAGCAGTCTTTTCTTTAAGTCTCAAGGACTTGTGTAAACAGAACTCACTGTCTCTAACTGAAAGTTAAAAGCAGTGATAGAAACATACTGTTAATAATTTTGGGGTTTCATTATGGTATTTGGAGTCACAATGTAATGTAAAAGAGGTCCAGTTTCTCTTCTTCATATACCGGGAACAAGCCTGGTGGTGATGCACAGATAAGCAGTGCTTTAAGGAGATTTTATTACATTTCTTTACCATAAAAAACGATGAAATGGTAATTAAAAAGAGATATATCAAAACGCAGCAAAATAAATTGGAGATTTAATATTATTTATTTTCTATGCTGGTAAAGGGCACTTGCTATTGTTTTCAAGATGCACTAAAGAGTGGAGCTGTGTGGATAAAGATGGAGAAATTCAAACAGAACAGCAGGTACAAAGGGGCTATTCCTTTAAAAAATTTCTAATAGCAATGATTAAATTATAGGGTCCCTTTTTATTTACAATGGTCACTTTCTGAGATGCAGGTCAAGATATGCTATTCAAAGTTAAGAACAATGTAACACGGTTAACAGATCCAATTTATGGCTAAATTAAAGTTACTGGATTGTTCACTTGTTATAGGAAAAAATATTAACATCAACTCAAGTTGCATGCGCATCAATTAGACTCGGTTTTAGATGCTAGGGATAATAGCTATATAAAATATTTAATAACCCCAACTCTGCCAAATTCTTATTTTAAGCCTTTATAAGTTTCCATACAGTCTTTTTTAAAAGAGTTACATGAATGGGTTTTTTAGAGGGGATTTTTACATCTACTTTCCTTTTGTAAAGATTATTTTAGATGTTGTTGCTTCATCAAATTACAGGATTTTAAATACCTGAATCCAGTCATAAGTCTAGGGCTTGTAGGGAACATCATTTTCTATAGAAAAGTCTTCACTCTTTTGGGAGAACTATTATTTAATTAATATGAACATGTTTTTTGCTTTAAATCAGTACCAAAATGGTCTACTTAATTATGAAAGATAATTTCTTTCTCTAGAAGTGCACTATAACCTTTTATCTATTTAGAAGTCTGAGAAGTGTATGTTAGGCTTTGAGTCAGGTCCTGGGTATTGGCTGAAAGACTCCATGCTGTTAAAGGATGTCTTTCATTGTAGCACTAAGTGGATGAAAGGGGTGCTCAAACAGGGTCACCTTGTTGTATAGCTGGCTTCTCATCATTCCAGAAGAGACTTTCCCAGCTTTACTGAAAAAGCCAAGAAAGCAAAATAAGATTACCTGTTTCTTCACCTTGCACACTTAGAGCCACTTGAGATCAGTGTCCTCTCTATTATCACAGCAATATATGTGGTTGTACACTCCACCAGAGGAATTTGTTAGGATTTTTCATTTGACTTGTAGAAATAAGTAATAGCTTTCATTTTATATTAATGACATTTCTTTCAAGATGATTCTGTGCTAAGTTCAAGCCCAAGTACCCATATCATTGATTTTTAAGCACAAAGACATTCCTGATTTCCCACAGATACAATGATGTTAGGGGGCTTGGGAAATAGTAGTTTATTCTGACTTTTTTTTCAGAGTTTAGGTGTTCAAATATTTCTTAGTTAATGTTGTATTGATTTTAGCTGCTAAGTGACCTATGATTATGTGCTTATTTTCTAACACTTGGGGGGGGAATTACTTTCTCTGTATCAATTTTCTTTTTTGCTCTAATGGCTAGGAAACCATGAAAATTTGAGACAGGCTGTATCAATGAGATTTCAGGGTCAAAATGTTGGCTTCAAAGCATTCGATTTCTCTTCGAGTATGAGATGCAACATAGCAACATGACTTCAAACTACTGAATTCTTTCATCTACAGTATACATTCTTTGCTAGTGCTCTCAGAAAAACAACAAACATTCTAAAAACAATGAAGGCTTTAATTTCAGCATTGCAGAAATGTACACTGGAAACTATTTACTCCAGGTAGCATGGTATATTTTACTTTGACCACCTGGAAAAAAAAGAAATAAATTTGAAGCATGCCTTTGTGGCTTACTGTGGCTATAAAATGACAAATTTAATTAGAACATTGGCATAGAACAACCTCAATGCAGCTGAAGAACTATCATTAATGTGGCGCAGAATCCATTAAAATAACATACTGTTTTATCCAGTGTCTTTGATAATCTGGCTGCAAAAATGATCTACCACAGACAACAAACCTGAAGAACACAGATGTGTTCAGCATTTTCCACAAAAACACAGAAGAATTCTTCTTATTATCTGGTATGCCCAAGGCCATCACTTGGGCTGCAGAGTACTGCAAGTGCTGCATTTGGGGTTTTCATAAAAACTCTTGTCCAAGCTATTCAGCATCACTCAGTGAAGGGCAGGCACATCAGCCAGATCTGAATCTTGTACTGCTAAATGTTCCCATCTTCACTTTTCCTGCTGCTACTGACATAATGCTATTTCTGCCTTATAGAATTACATGACAGTCCTAGAAAATTTACTGATCAGACCAAGGACGAAATCAAAAACTTCCTAAGGTTTCTTCCCCACGTCTTAAGTATTAGATTATCATATCTAAAACAGAATACCCAGAACTTCTCTTGTAAGGAAACTGAGGCTGCACGTGAGTCACGAAGGCATGAAACAGGCAATATGACTCAGATTTCCTGGTCCAAATTATGACACCTCTGGCTTTGAACCCAAAGTTTCTTACTTCTCACCTGAATGTCTAAAGTACAAGAAGAACAGTATCTGTGATAGCTCAGTAGTTTTGACTAAAAAAAGTTTTCTGCAACTTGAGAAATCCTTCCTAATGAAAATTGCTGAGTTTGATACCCGAAGGGTTTCATATCAAGTAGCATAATAACTGCAGCTTATTCTGCAGCTTCATTGTCCTTGCATAAGTCTTGAATAATACAGAGCTGAGGTTTGACAGATATTTTTTTCTGTACTTTTTCTAAGGGGGTTGGGGGAGTGGCTTTTAGGTTTTTTTAGATTCAGGTTTTATGTTATTTTTGGTCTTATTATGCATAAGCACTCTGGAAAAGATAGAAGTATCCCATAAATCTCTGTCTCTTGCATAAATAGACTCTTCCATTCTTGTACAGATGGCCATCATATTGCAGAAACAAGCTGTTTTTTGTGGTACTCAGACTCAGCTTTGATCTATCTTCCAGAGTTCACTGCTAGACTGTTCAGACCAGTATGGAGAACGAGTAGAAACTGTCAGGAATATGTTCCTGGGGAATGCAGTGCAACTTTCTGTACTGATTTCATATCTGTGTGGGACATCCAAGTGCTAACTTAACTCATCTATAAATGAGACTAACTCACCATCTCTCAGTGACATGTAACAAACTAATTGATCAGAAATGGTAGGTAGCCACATATATCAGAAATCTTACATGAGATCAAAGTGTCCATAAGGCATGCAATAGAGCTTTTAATGTTCTTTTTGTGTCCATGCCAGCTCTGGTCACAACCCACCCCATAACTGTACCATGACATGTCAGCACTGCTAAAGGAGTTTCTCTGCATAGAGATTATCTGAGCTATAAAAGAGATGCAGAAAGGTGTGTAACACAGTGATCCAACAAGATACTAAATATGAGAATTAGGCAGATATTAGGCAACTTGTTTAAAATATGAAAGCTTCACTTAATTATTGCCTGCATTACTGAGGAACTAGTTTTCCTTGTATCTTATGGTTGCTGTTCTTTGTGGCATCTAAGAAATCCAGCTATGAATCCATCCAACCACATCAGATCTATGATATTTATAATAGGAATATATTCTCATCACAGAGAAACTAAAAATGCAGCAGTTGGGCATCTAAGAGACAGCAGAGGTATGACTATGAAGAGAGCAATCCACAGGAATAATTATGTTTAACCTCTCAATCTTCAAAAATACTGACCAATGGGCTTGCAAAAAAAAACATATGGTGACCCTGCATTCCTTTTTCTTAATATCACATCTGGAAAATCAGAACAACCTGCTCTAATGTTCTTTTGAAATGATGTTACAGAAACAATTTTTCCCTTTCCCTGCCTAAGCTATAGCTTCTCTTTTGAGTTAGCTGGGAAAGTGCATTTGGAAAGTCTTTTCCTAACCAATCAAATTGCCTGCTTATATAATGAGTACAGCTTTGAGGAAAAAAAAAATAGTTCTTGGATCAGAGGCAAGTGAATGTTCACTCCAGAGTGTCTTTGCTCATTTTAAATAATGGAAAAGGCTGGTCAATGTATTTTGCAGATTTGTATGTCTTGAAATCATAGGATTATGGAAAAACAGGATTGGAAGGCATCTTAAAAGGTCATCAACCCCATTCCTTTGCTTTAGGGTCGGGCCAGCCAGGTGTGTGGCATTTTAGAAGTGGAAATCTCATACCCTCAACAGTGGGTTCTTCTTCATTGGTAGGTTATTCCTCATAATGAACCCCCAAGTTTTCTCCTACAAGACAAGCTCATCCAGGTGTTCTGACTGTTCTTGCCTCAGTAATATATTCCAGCACACTGTATTACAATAAAACTGAGCAATGATCAATAGGAGATACATCAATTTTTAAATTATGTTCTCTTTAAATACAGTTCATTTTTTTGCTGGTAGGAAGTCTGGTGGAAATACAAAGTGAGGAGACTGACAGTATCCTTTAAATTTACAATTTTTTTTAAATTAAGGTACAACTGAAAAATTGATCAGGGAAAAAGTAAATGTAGCACTTAATGGTGTCTGCCGGTAATGTGATAGCTCAGATAATTGAAGTACTCTAATTGTATTTTTTAAGTAATCAAGAAGAATTTCAGTTTTTCAAAATAATTGTCATTGGCAATAGTTGTATCTTCCCTAAAAACAGTATATCCAATATGTACAAACCCTATTAGAATCACATCAAATCAAACCAGACAGATTTTTTTTTTAGTTTTTGACAACTGTTCCATAAAATTCTTTGCAGAGTGAAGGCTGAAAATCATAATGGAAAATACTAGTTTGACAACTAGTGATTTTTATCAGGCAAAATGGCTTTTATATAATACCCAAATATTTTATCTGTAGTTCTTTTTCTGAACCCATTGTAAATACTTCTGCAAGGTTGATTTTTCATACATTCACTTTGGTATTAAAAATTAATTTTTATTCAATAAATTATTAGAAACATGAAAACTTAAGGTTGATATACAGTGCTCTATAAACACTTCATTGTAGTGAATATTATAGGTCTGATGGTAAAGAGTCAATTTACCAAACAGTTTAAGTGTGAGCACAAAGATGTTTCATTTTAGAGGAAGTTAAGCGGAACTGAATTTTCTTAACACACTTGTAATTTGTTTAATATCCATTTTGCAGTGAGGAAAATAAAACTCACCACTCACCTTGTCAAGAGAAAAGGTAAACAGTTTGCTTTCTGCACCTTTCTACCATTATGATGCTATTTCTCTAGATTAAGAGGAAAAGCTGCTGAAGGGGAAGAAATCCACGACATCTGAACTGTCAAATATGTGTGACATTCAGCCTGTACGTCTGGAAACTGTAGAGGTAAAGAAACAGACAGTGCCGTCCTCTTGCCACTACTGTGAGTGCAGAATGGGCAAACGATTACTTTCCCAGGCCTTAGTCTGACAGGGAAATCAGGGAGACAACTTCAAGGCACTCCTCTGATCCTCCTATCTGGCCTCAGGTGCATCAGTTTTCCAACTGTAAAATAAAGATGAACCTAACTCCCCATTCTTTCAAGTGTTAGGAAATGATGCATGCATCAGATGCTTGAAAAAGACTATGGGTAATCTGAAAGGTTCCAAAAATGTTCATTATGATGCCTTTTAGAATCTTAATAGTAGGTGAAAATGTAACCTATCTGAAAACATTCTGAAGACTTATTGCTAGTTGGATCTTTGAGGGAAGGAATATACCAAAAATTGAAGGAACAGTAATTAGATTTTTATTGTAATTTAACCCACTGAAGAACAGTAAATTACTTCATGGCACCAATAGGGTTATCAGAGTGGCCCCAACCACAGATTCTGATCAAGCTTTTAGCAGACTAAAATTAACACTTAAATTGCCAAATTTTAAATGAACACTTTCTGAAACACAATCCTTTAAAATTGTTTCAAATTGATGATTCAAAAACAGACAGCTCAAGTCATTAGTATATCTCGAAAATCTCAGACTTGGCTTAAGAGCAGATCACCATATTTTGATGAATCCATTCAAGGAGCTCCTTATAAACTCTCCTTCAGAAGTGTGGGATGGGATAGTTAATGTAAGCAATTTCTACAGCATAAGTCATGGGGATAGGTTTCAGCATAGACACGAATTCTGGTGCAGTTAAAGATCTGAAAAATGAGTACAGAATAGAAGGGCTGGCTCAGTGTTAACCTTGTGCAATTAAATCAATACTGTAATACAGACCCCCGAGCTGAGGCAGCATCACCCTTCCTGTGCAGCCTTACTTACTGCATGCTGCAGTGCATTGTGTGAACCCTTTACCATCACAGGAAACTGTTTAAAAATAGAAATGAGGTGCAGTGGTTAACTTGGTCTCACTTTTGGAAAGGGAGGATATTACAGACATCAGAGAAAGCCCTTATCCTTTCCATCTAAATGCACTGAGTGAGAAAGACATCTTGTGTTAGCTATGCCAGCTGTATTTTGACACTGTACTGGTAAAACTCTTATATTTTTCAATTTTTTTGCAAGCTTAGAA